>CM057341.1:738272852-740672852 GCA_030015575.1 Agapanthus africanus
TTCCACGATTATGAGATTTGGCAGATGGACATAAAGACAGCTTTTCTAAATGGACATTTAGAGGAGTGTGTCTATATGGACCAGCCAGAGGGTTTCATTCAGAGTGGGAGCAGCGGAAAGGTGTGCAAGTTGCTTAAGTCCATTTATGGACTAAAGCAGGCATCGCGGAGTTGGAACATCTGTTTTGATGAGACGGTCAAGGAATTTGGCTTTATCAAAAATCCAGATGAACCATGCATCTATTGTAGATTTGTAGCGAGAACTGTAGTATTCCTCGTTTTATACGTGGATGACATTCTCTTAATAGGAAATGACATTCCTATGCTACAATCTGTCAAGGGGTTCTTGTCACACAGGTTCTCCATGAAAGACCTGGGTGATGTCTCTTACATTCTGGGTATCCGGATCTACCGTGACAGATCCAAGAGGATATTAGGACTTTCGCAGTCCAGGTACATCGACACCATACTGAAGAGATTTAGTATGGAAGATTCCAAGCGCGGTAATCTACCGGCTTATCACGGGATCACCCTCTCCAAAGAGATGTCTCCAATACTGATTTGGAGAGGGATCGCATGTCTATTATACCCTACGCTTCTGCGGTAGGCTCTATAATATATGCGATGTTGTGTACCAGACCGGATGTGGCTTATGCACTGAGTGTGGTAAGCAGGTATCAGTCAAACCCTGGGGAGAAACATTGGATAGCAGTAAAGAACATTCTCAAGTACCTGAGAAGGACTAAGGAGATGTTCTTGGTGTATGGCGGAAAAGACCTCCAGATTGAGGCCTTTGCTGACTCCAGCTTCCAGAGTGACAAGGATGATTCCAAGTCCATGTCGGGTTTTGTCTTTACCCTCAATAGAGGGGCGGTGTGTTAGAAGAGCTCCAAACAGAAAACCATTGCCGACTCGACTATGGAAGCGGAATACATCGCTGCATCTGATGCCGCAAAAGAAGCTGTCTGGATGAGGAAGTTCTTGAAAGAACTTCAGGTGGTTCCGTCCATTGTTGACCCAATACCTCTGTATTGCGACAACAACGGGGCTATAGCTTTAGCGAAGGAACCCAGGGTCCCATCAGAAATCCAGACACATCTTAAGGCGGTATCACCTGATCAGGGAGATCGTAGATCGCCAGGAGATCGAGGTTCGGAGGGTTGCTTCAGAAGATAACACAGCAGATCCATTCACCAAGGCCTTGCCCTAGACTCAGTTCGAGCGGCTGATCGAGATGATAGGTCTTCGATACGCCAGTACATGGCCTTAGTGCAAGTGGGAGATTGTTAGTGTATATGCCCTAGAGGCCATTACTGTATCATACTAGTTTGTATATTACTTGATGGAAGCTTGGGATATTCACAGTTGTATATACAATCTTACTCGAAATGGTAGTATGCTACTTGGTTTGTCTCTGCTTTAATATGTGCATGTGTTTCTTTTAGCATATCGCTGTTATACATATTAGTAGAGCCCTTAGGATCTTTGCTTGATTACCAGCGTTGTGATGGCGCTCACACTCGTGGGAGCTGGGTGATCTATAAGCACATCCTTATATAGGTCTCTAGTCGTTGGACTATCGAGACAGGGCATCGATACTCCGGAGTAGACTAGCGTATGCGCTTCTCATCCCAGTGTGGGAGACGGTCTGTCCCACAGCCGTCAGTATGTCGTACTTGAGATAGTATGCGAGTGCTCGTTAGGTTACGAGTACACTGAACAGGACTCGTCGGGGACTGTTGGTTGGTATTATACCTATCGTCCGTTATCAGTTCCCAGGTGACATGAGTACAGCTTAGTCCGCTGACTTGACACTGTCACTTCGCCTCGAGTGTGTTCCCACTGCACTTTGATTACTACCCTACCACGGCTCAAAGGAGTCGTACAAACAGGTAGTTTTTGGGTGCAGTCCGAAGCACTTGGAGGCAGTGATGGTTAGGACAGGATTCGTCTCTCCCGGTATTGGGGGTTGACATCGCGATGTTTCTAGGAGAGCCATTACACAAGTAGTCCCTGGCCAGGGCAAGCGAGATATACTGGTAGGTTTCCAGTGTTATCTCAGGGTGTTCTGGGCTACACTCCGACACGACTTGTACCGCTATTAGGGGACTGACGTTTACCGCCCCCTAGGCCCGCCATACGATGTATCAGACAAACAGACCGGACTGTACAGAGACTGTCACATACAGGCTCAGTAGGAGTTCAGATGGGGTTCACCTCGTCAGTCTTCTTATCGACATCTACCTGGGGACCGTTACGTACAGCTAGTGCCACTTGCGGTCTGTGGTTAAACCCACTGCCAGCGTAGTGTCGAGTCTTTAGAGTCCCACACAGAGAGCTATTCGCCTTTAGGCAAAATAAGTAGAGGTCGCATGGTTTTGCGACAGGGTTCGTTCACATCCGCGCACTTATGCACGTTTGCCAGCTTATACTAGCGGGCTTTGGTTTAAGCCAGATCCTAGTATAGATTTGGGATTGGTTTTATCTCATTGTATTCATGTTCCTCGGATTCACGAATACGGGTGCGTATGCACGGTTGCTTGAGACAGAGGAAGAGGACCTTGATTAGGGTTAATGACTATTGTCATCTTATTAACCCTAATGCTTATGTGTGTATTATAGTTAATTGATATTAGTTTAATAATTGTGCATGGTTATGGTTGTTGACTATTTGACCTTCTTGACTTATTGACCTTGGTTGACACTTTGACCATCATCATTTCATTTGGAAGATGCTTTTTGATCCTAGCAATTTGCATTAAAAATGAAATGATAATGGTCATGTCTTGATTTAGCCATGACAATTATCTTACTAATTATCTAATTAAAATAATACACACATATATGTGAGAATGGTTCATTTTATTCTCATTCTATCATTCACTTTCTCTCTCTTGTTCTTCCTCTCCCTCAAGCTCTCCCCTCTCATGTGTTGAGAAACACTTGAGCTTGAGAAAAACCTCTTCTTGATAATCTTTACTCTCATCTAGGGTTCTAGGATTAGCACTTCTAGCACCCTAGTTACTTCTAGCTTGGAGTTGAAGCCAAAGGTCGAGGCTTTCGGGTGGATCTTTCTTCGATGTGAGAAGACGACTAAGGTGACCCCTTCCACCACTCCAAGGAGAAAGGAGAGAAGGACATAAAGCCCAAGGTATAACCTTTCTAGCACTTAGCTAGTTTCTAGTTAGCTTTAGCTTGTTTTTGTTTAGCAAAGATCCTTCATAGTCTAGTCCATGTTGCCTAAGCTCATAAAAATCCGATTTTTATTCAGTTTTCCGCCTCCCTGTAAGTACCGGGGTGGGCAACGTGGACTTACAGCTTTTACGGATGACTTCTCAAGGTACGGATATGTCTTCTTAATGAAACATAAATCTGAAACCTTTGGAAAATTCCAGGAATACAAGAATGAAGTAGAAAACCAAACCGGCAAAAGTATAAAGACACTGAGATCTAATCGAGATGGTGAATACTTGAGTGCCGAGTTCCTGGATTACCTAAAAGAGAATGGAATTCTCTCTCAGCTTACTCCTCCATACACTCCGCAACATAACGGTGTATCGGAGAGACGGAACCGGACCCTATTGGATATGGTGCGTTCCATGATGAGTAACGCTGAGTTGCCGCGATCATTCTGGGGATATGCACTAGAATCAGCTGCATACCTTTTGAACCAAGTTCCAACTAAGACTGTGTCTACCACACCATATCAGATGTGGTGTGGGAAGAAACCCTATCTTAAGCACATTAAGACATGGGGATGTCCAGCTTTTGTCAAAAAGCAGCATGCGGACAAACTCGAGGCACGCTCAATATAGTGCAAGTTTGTGGGATATCCAAAGAACTCCAAGGGATATTTCTTCTATTGCGAAAAGGAACAAAAGGTTTTTGTTTCTCGTCATGCCTGCTTCTTGGAAACTGAGTTTTTGGAAAATCAGATAAGTGGGAGCGCAATAGAACTGGAAGAAATTCTAGAACCACGAGCTATTACTGAAATCTTAGAAGAACCAGTGGGTTCGAAAGAACAGGACATTCCTACGCCACTCCGCAGGAGTAGTAGGCAGTCTCATCCACCCGAGAGATACTACGGTTTTCTTATAGACGGGGATAGAGAGGATTGCATCATAGATAATGATGAGCCAACTAGCTTCCAGCAGGCCATTCAGAGCGTTGACTCAGTAAAATGGCTGGATACAATGCGGACCGAAATGGAGTCCATGTACACCAACAAAGTATGGACTTTGGATGTTGCTCCAGATGAGGTAAAACCCATAGGATGCAAGTGGATCTTCAAGAGGAAGATTGGTGTAGATGGACAGGTTGAGACCTATAAGGCTAGACTTGTTGCAAAGGGTTTTCTTCAAAGACCTGGTTTGGACTATGACGAAACCTTTTCTCCATTGGCTATGCTGAAATCCATTCGGATCCTTCTTGCCATTGATGCCTTCCACGATTATGAGATTTGGCAGATGGACGTAAAGATCGCTTTTCTAAATGGAAATTTAGAGGAGTGTGTCTATATGGACCAGCCAGAGGGTTTCATTCAGAGTGGAAGCAGCGGAAAGGCATGCAAGTTGCTTAAGTCCATTTATGGACTAAAGCAGGCATCGCGGAGTTGGAACATCTGTTTTGATGAGACAGTCAAAGATTTTGGCTTTATCAAAAATCCAGATGAACCATGCATCTATAGTAGATTTGTAGCAAGAACTGTCGTATTCCTCGTTTTATACGTGGATGACATTCTCTTGATAGGAAATGACATTCCTATGCTACAATCTGTCAAAGGGTTCTTATCACACAGGTTCTCCATGAAAGACCTGGGTGATGGCTCTTACATCCTGGGGATCCGGATCCATCGTGATAGATCCAAGAGGATATTAGGACTTTCACAGTCCAGGTACATCGACACCATACTGAAAAGATTCGGTATGGAAGATTCCAAGCGCGGTAATCTACCGGCTTGTCACGGGATCACCCTCTCCAAAGAGATGTCTCCCAAGACTGATTTGGAAAGGGATCGCATGTCTATTATACCCTACGCTTCTGCGGTAGGCTCTATAATGTATGCGATGTTGTGTACCAGACCAGATGTAGCTTATGCACTGAGTGTGGTAAGCCGGTATCAGTCAAACCCTGGGGAGAAGCACTGGATAGCGGTAAAGAACATTCTCAAGTACTTGAGAAGGACTAAGGAGATGTTCTTGGTGTATGGCAGAAAAGACCTCCAGATCGAGGCCTTTGCTGACTCCAGCTTCAAGAGTGACAAGGATGATTCCAAGTCCATGTCGGGTTATGTCTTTACCCTCAATGGAGGGGCGGTGTGTTGGAAGAGTTCCAAACAGGAAACCGTTGCTGACTCGACAATAGAAGCGGAATATATCGCTGCTTGCGATGCCGCAAAGGAAGCTGTCTGGATGAAGAAGTTCCTAACGGAGCTTCAGGTGGTTCCGTCCATTGTTGATCCAATACCTCTGTATTGCGACAACAACAGGGCTATAGCTTTAGCGAAGGAACCCAGGTCCCATCAGAAGTCCATACACATCTTGAGGCGGTATCACCTGATCAGGGAGATCGTGGATCGCCAGGAGATCGAGGTTCGGAGGGTTGCTACGGAAGATAACACTGCAGATCCATTCACGGAGGCCTTACCCCAGACTCAGTTCGAGCGGCTGATCGAGATGATAGGTCTTCGATACGCCAGTACATGGTCTTAGTGCAAGTGGGAGATTGTTAGTGTATATGCCCTAAAGGCCATTACTGTATCATACTAGTTTGTATATTACTTAAAGGAAGCTTGGGATATTCACAGTTGTATAGACAATCTTGCTCAAAATGGTAGTATGCTACTTGGTTTGTTTCTAGTTTAATGTGTACATGTGTTTCTTTTAGTATATCACCTATACACATTAGTGGAGCCCTTAGGATCTTTGCTTGATTACCAGCGTTGTGATGGCAGTCACACTCGTGGGGGCTGGGTAATCCACAAGCACGTCCTTATACAGGTCCCTAGTCGTAGGACTATCAAGACAGGGCATCGATACTCCGGAGTAGACTAGCGTATGCACTTCTCATCCCAGCAGGGGAGACGGTCTGTCCCACAGCCGTCAGTACGTCGTACTTGAGATAGTATGCGGGTGATCGTTAGGTTATGAGTACACTGGGCAGGACTCGTCGGGAACTATTGGTTGGTACTATACCTATCGTCAATTATCAGTTTCCAGGTGACATGAGTACAGCTTAGTCCGCTGACTTGACACTGTCACTTTGTCTCGAGTGTGTTCCCACTGTACTTTGATTACTACCCTACCATGGCTCAAAGGAGTCGTGCAAACAGGTAGTAGTTGGGTGCAGTCCCGAAGCACATGGAAGCAGTAACGGTTAGACAGGATTCGTCTCTCCCGGTATTGGGAGTTGATATCGCGCTGTGTCAAGGAGAGCCATTACACATAGTCGTCCCTGGCCAGAGCAAGCGAGATATTCCGGTAGGTTTCCAGTGTTATCTCAGGGTGTTCTGGGTTACACTCCGACACGACTTGTACCGCTATTAGGGGACTGACGTTTACCACCCCTAGGCCCGCCATGCGATATTCTCAGACGAACAGACCGGACTGTACGGAGACTGTCACATTCAGGCTCAGTAGGAGTTCAGATGGGTTTCACCTCGTCAGTCTTCTTATCGGCATCTACCTGGGGGCCGTTACGCACAGCTAGTGCCGCTTGCGGTCTGTGGTTAAACCCACTGCCAGCGTAGTGTCGAGTCTTTAGAGTCCCACACAGAGAGCTATTCGCCTTTAGGCAAAAGAGTAGAGGTCGCGTGGTTTTGCGATAGGGTTCGGTCACATCAGCGCACTTGTGCACGTTTGGTGTCCGGGCAGTTATTACTAGCGAGCTTTGGTTTAAGGCAGATCCTAGTATACGTTTTGAGATTGGTTTTATCTCGTTTGTATTCATGTTCCTCGAAACGCGGATGCGGGTGTGTATGCACGGTTGACAGAGACAGAGGCAAAGGATTCTCATTAGGGTTGTTGACTGTTGACTTTTGCTAAACCCTAATGAGAATAAAAAATATGATTAATAATAATATTAATTAAGTATTATTGTGCCATGGTTGGGTTGAAAGGTTGACTTTATTGACTTGTTGACCGGTTGACTAGTTTGGACTTGTTGACCATCATCATGACAATGGCTATCATTTCATGGTTATGACTTTTGCTTGCTTGTTGGTTTGCAAAATGCATTAAATGCATGAAATGATAATTCCATTGACATGAACCATCACAAGATGCTTAATTATTGTTATTATTATGATTATTTATTTTATGAGAGCATGGTTGCAAAAGTCTTCTCTCATTCTATCATATTGACTTTCTCTCATCCTCAAGCTCTCCCTCTTCCTCTTGCTCTTCTCTCTTGCTCATGGTTCTATTGTCTCGTGAGTTGAGAAACAAGAACCATAGAGATAAAACCCAAAACACTTCTCTACTCATCCTAGTGTACAAGGTCTAGCAAGCCAAGTATTCTAGTTTCCTCTAGATTGAGGTTGGAGCCAAAGGTAGAAGCTTTCGGGTGGATCCATCTTCGGCACAAGGAGACGACAAGGTGAGGCCGATCCAACCACCACAAGGAGTTGAAGAGAAGGAGTTCAAGTTAAGGTATAACCCCTAACATAGTAGTTAAACTCTTAGTTAGGTTGTTAGATAGTTTGTTTAGCAAAGATCCGTTTTTAAAGTCCATGTTACCTCCACCGAAAGAATCGTTTTTCACCATTTCCGCATCCCCGAAAGAACCGGGAAGGGTAACGTGGACTTACAGCTATCAGTATTAGTTGTAAAAATTCATTTTCTAAAAATGTGGTATATTGAGAAACAAACACTCTTTGTTCCTCCTTGTGGTAGAAAAGATCTCCATACGAATGTTTTGGATATCCCACAAATATACACTGAACTGATCGTGTCTTGAGTTTGTCTGGATTTTTCTTTTTGACAAAAGCCGGACAACCCCAAATCTTAACTCGTTTATGAGATGGCCTCTTCCCATACCATATCTCATATGGAGTGGTAGACACGATCTTAGTTAGAACCCTGTTCAACAGATATGCTGCAGCCTCCGATGCATACCCCCAAAAGGAGAGTAGTAACTCAGCATCACTCATCATGAAACGCGCCATATCTAATAAGGTATGATTCCACCGCTCTGACACACCATTGTGCTGTGGTGTGTAAGGGGGAGTGAGCTGAGAGAGAATCTCATTCTCTTTTAGGAAGTCCGAAAACTCTATACTTAAGTACTCTCCACCTCATTCCGATCGAAGTTTCTTGATGCTCAAACCTTTTTTTTCTACTTCAAGTTTGTACTCTTTGAATTTCTCGAAAGATTCAGACTTATGTTTTAACAAAAACACATGTCCGAATCTTAAGAAATCATCAGTAAAAGTTATGAAGTAAGAAAAAATGCCTCTAGCATGTGTAGACATTAGTCCGCATACATCACTATGTATGAGACTTAAGAGTTCTGTAGCTCTCTCTCTCCGTGTCCAGTAAACGGAGTTTTGGTCATTTTACCTTTGATATAAGACCGACAAGTCACATAAGATTTATATTCAAAAGAATTTAAATATCCATCTTTATGTAACTTGTTTAGTCTTGGTTCATTAATATGACCAAGTCTACAATGCCAAAGAAAAACTTCATTTATATCTGAAATTTTTCTTTTTATTAGTGTGTTGTATGTTGAAAACTGTGTGTTGATTTAGAACGTAATCCCATTATTTAGTGTACCATACCCAATCAACTTTTGATTCTTGTAAATGTTCATAACATTATTTTGCAACACAAAATTATATCTTTCATTGTCTAACAAAGAAACGGATATTATATTACATAGCACGCTTGGTACATAATAACATGGGTTCAAAACCAATATGCATCCCGATGGCAACCCCAGGTGATACTCTCCCACTAATACTGCATGTACATTGGAACCATTTCCAACCCGGAGAGTGTAATCACCGGTCTTCAAAACTTTGCTATTTCTCAATCCCTACATATAATGCAGATGTGAGAACCTGAACCGGTATCCAATACCCAGGAAGCAGAGCGTGCAGAAAAAACAGTTTTCAGTCACGAACATACCTAAAGCGGAAGCATCACCATACTTCTTCTTCTTGAGATCAGCAAGATACTCAACACAATTTCACTTCCAGTGTCCCGACTTGTTGTAGTAGAAACATTCTCTTTTTCCCGACTCTTCAGCCTTGAATTTGTCTCTCCCTTTTGCCTTTTTGACTCCACCTTTCAATTTAGTGGGTTTCTTCTTCTTTCTTTCCTTGGCCTAAGCTTTTGGGAGGAAAAGAGTAGTTGGCCCAATAACTTGAGCGTGAGTCTTCTCCTTAAGCGTGCTCTCTACACTTCTCAACATATTGAGAAATTCAGGTAGTGACTTCTCCATATTGTGCATGTTGAAGTTTACTATAAACTGAGCAAGAGCAGGGGAGAGACTGTAGAACAATATCAATATACTGTTCGTTCTCCATCGTCCATCCGAGACCCACAAGTTCTTCAATAAGAGCAATCATCTTCAAGACATGATCACCTACTGGTGTGCCAGGAGCCATCCTCATCCGAAACCGCTTTCGAGATGCCTCGTAGCACATGGTATGAGATTGCTCCCTATACAACTCCTGTCACGCCCCGCTTCCCAGAGTACGCTAAGATAGGCACGTGACAGAGCCAACCATGCTACCTGTGGGTAGGAAATATCCTTCCACAGTCACATTACGGCTGTAGAGATATCAAGAACACTAATAATAACTATCTAATATATGTCCATAAGCCAGAATAAACGAGTCAAGAATGAAATAATGTGGAAGCAAAAGATCCAATACAAAAATAAACTGGAATGTACGTCCCATAATGCGAGCTCACATCAGGAATGAAAATGCTGAAAAGAAAGTGAAATAAACTAATAACAGGTCCTCACTACTCGGCCTGCTGACTGAAATACTCCTGCTCGGCCTGCAGCAAAGGTAAAGAATCTGGGTCATGCAAAACCCAGATGTCAGTACGTCATAATATCAAGCAATAATATAAACAGGGGTAGCAAGATATGCAAGTATGAGTATGAACGGTAAAACAGGTATAACAGTAATATAAATAGTGACAGTGAAGGGTAAGGCATATGTGATGTGCAGTGAGTAATCTAAACTGGTCTACTGGGTTAACTACTCTCAAGTCCTTGAAATCAATTTGATGAATCATCAATGTAACTCAATAATATCCCGTGCGTGCCCTGGACCACGGTCTAAGACTCTCGGGCTGAATCCGAGACGTGCCGCAAGGCAGTAAAAGGTAGTATGTAACGACGAATGATGTCAGCAGCATCATCCCAGGGCTGGCCTAGCACGTAAGACTGATCGGTACAGGTATCGAACTGTCGAGTTACAAGTCAGGTTTCATCATTGATTTCTCCATACCCCCAAGTTATGTGTTCAAGTCTGGTATTGATAAATCTGGAGTTAATGCCAACACAGGATCAGGCAAGTACATGTTTGTCTAGATAGAAAACAGGAAATGTCCGTAGGAACAACAGGTCAAGGTTGTCGGCATTAGTAACAAGATCAGGTAATGTGTCAAGCTGTGGTACATCAGGTCATGTCAGGTAGTGTATATAGGTCCAATCACGTCAAGTGGTGCACATGTACCGAGTCGTATCAAGTAGTAGTGTATCAAGTCATGTCAGGGAGTGCACAAATATCACGTGGGTGCTCATAATCAAACTATAATAAGCATGGGTACACAAAACAAGTATGGGGTACTAATGAAACAATAAAATGGAATAATGTGATATGGTATGCAAAAAGATATAAATTCAAAGATATGGATGCACAGTTATCGAGTAGGGTTAAAGTTATAGTTCCAATACTAATTAGGATGCACTTTATTAAACATGGAATGTTAATATCACAGTATTATGTATTAATGTGATCTATGGATGCAATTATATATATATATTAGACGAGATGGATGCAAACGGGTATCCGAAAGGTTACACAATATAAAAATGGTACTATGGGATATACAACAAAGCAATATGTGATATAAATATTGGTATGGATGCATTGTAATGTAATCTACTATGTAACAAAATTATTTTCATGATCTAGATCTAAAATGATATAAGCGAATGCAAATGGAACATCGAAACGTGATAAAATGAAACATGTGATACTAGATTTACACTACAGGTATGATATATATTTAAATAGGTATATAATGATTTAAATAGCATGTAGCAAGATTAACTTGCCTAGACGGATCAAGAAACGGGTGTGTACGGAACGTCTCACGTCGGCGAAATGTCGCGATGCGTGCACGGTACACAGAACGGATCCAAACAACGTACAAAGGTGATCACACAAGTCAGGTACGTTCGCTGGCTCGTCGGGATCGTCGACGTCACGTCCAGCTCCGGCGAACTACTGTAGACAGAGAACAGTTTTCATTACAGAGAAAGAAATGAAAGAAAAGAAAGAAGGAAGGAAGAAGGGAAAGAAGAGGGGGTGCTAGGCTCACTGGGTTGCACCGGATTTGGGACGAGATCAACTCCGGCGAACCTCGTCGGCGGTGTAGTGGTGTGCAGGGGCTCGGGTCTGCTTCTGGTTTGTGCAGGGCTCGGGGAGGTGAGAAAGAAGGTGGAGGTAAGGATGAGGGTGAGGAGGAGGCGACGAGACGGCGACGGCGACGGCGACGACGACGGCGACGAGGTAGGCGAGGGGGCGACGGCTAGGGTTCGTGGGTTCAAAGAAAATGAGAGAGGAAGGAGGGAGTTATACATATATAGGGGGGAGAGAGAAATAAGCGAGAGGAGATCGAGAGGAGAGAGAGGGATGCGTGAACAGTGAGGAGATATAGAGTTGGCATTTAGTGGGAGAGAGAGAAAGAGAGAAAGAAAAAGAAGGGTGAGAGAGAGATGCGTGGGGCCAGGCCAGTGAGAGGAGAGCTGGGTTTGGTTAGGATTTTAAATTTTAAATTTTTAAAAAAGATTTTAGTTTGTTTGAAAGAAATTTTATGAACTGTAAAAATATTTGACTAATTTTTAAAATTTTAAATAAATGAAATTTGGCGGGATACAAAAATATTTCAAAACGCGTCCCGGTCGGGTCTAAAATTTCAGTTTTAAAATACGAAAAATATATGTGACTTCCAATATTCAAAACGAATGCTTAAGTAACGAAAATGCATACCCCCAAGAACGGATGCACGTACGTGAGCGTAGCCTTCCAAACACGTCTGTTTCACTGAACGGGATGAGAACAAGATGCGCGGACGCTACCATGGGGTTAGGGGTATCATGCAGGCTATGTTATGCAATTTTAAATTATTTTACATGACCTAAAATGTTATATAGTAAAAGATGCAATACCAGATAAAATGCCGGTATGTACTAATCATGAGATGCACGTGTCTATGTAACAAGTCAGGGTAATTCATAAATATGAATCAAACAGATTCAAGTAAGCGGGTCGGGTCGAATGCAAAGTAAAACGTAAAATACCATTCGCACCCAAAACACGATAAACCAAGAAAATACCACAATTAAGGAAATACGAGAACTGGAATTGGTATAAATGAACTAGGTTGTTACATTATATCCAACTACAAAAAGAATTTCGTCCTCGAAATTCCAAGAACAAGAAAGGATAAACAATCAAGAAACTACAAGAATAGATGTGGAAACTTCTGTCGGATTTCATCTTCTCGTTCCCAGGTTGATTCTCCATGCGAGCGATTTCCCCAAGAAACAAGTACAAGAGGGATAACCTTGTTCTTAAGAACCTTTTCCCTTCGATCCACAATCGATATCAGTCGCTACTCAAAGGTTAAATCTTCTCGTACAGTCAGCTTCGAATGATCCAACACATGTGTTTCATCTCGAACATACTTACGGAGTTGAGATACATGAAACACGTCATGAACATTCGCCAAGGATTGCGGTAAAGCCAATCGATACGCCACTTCTCCAACACGCTCCAAAATCTCAAAAGGTCCAACGAATCGAGGACTAAGCTTTCCTCGACTTCCGAAACAAATCACCCCTCTAATCGGTGATATCTTCAAGAATACTAAATCACCAACAGCGAACTCTAGATGTCTTCTCGATGTATCTGCCCAACTCTTTTGTCGGTCTTGTACTGCTTTCATATGATTCCGAATAGTATTAACTTTCTCCACTGTTTGCACGATCAAATCCGGTCCCAACAATTTTCATTCTCCAACATCGTCCCAACAAACAGGTGAACGACACTTGCGACCATACAATGCTTCGAATGGAGCCATCTGAATAGTCGTCTGAAAACTGTTGTTGTACGAAAACTCCACCAAGTGTAGATGATCCTCCCATGAACCCTTGAAGTCTAACATGCAAGCTCTCAACATGTCTTTATGAGTTTGGATCGTTCTCTCTGACTGGCCATCTATTTGAGGATGATAAGCTGTGCTAAACTTCAATCGAGTCCCCAAACTTTCCTGTAAGCTCCTCCAGAAGTGTGATAAGAAACGGGTGTCACGGTCGGACATGATGCTCACCGGTACTCCATGCAATCTTACAATCTCCTGCATGTACCGTTCTGCCAAAACTTCTGTTGATTGACCAACTCGAAAAGGGTTGAAATGAGTTGCCTTGGTCAATCTATCAACAATCACCCAAACTACATTGTTGCCCTTTGGACTCCGCAGTAAAGCTGTCACGAAATCCATGGTTATATGTTCTCACTTCCACACAAATCGGAAGTGGTTGCAATAAACCAGCAACCCTTTGATGTTCAGCCTTAACTTGCTGACACACCAAGCACTTTGCTACAAAGCGGGCAATCTCCCTTTTCATGCCTTCCCACCAAAAATGCTGTCGTAGATCTCGGTACATTTTCGTGCCTCCTGGATGCACGGAATATGTGGAACTGTGCGCCTCCTTCATAACTTCTTCGCGAATATCTCCTTTTGGCACACACAAACGACTACCATAACGCAACGAACCATCTTCATGAATCAACAAGTCCGTTCGAAGTCCAACTTCAACCTGTTCTCGAAACTTCTGCAATCTTGGGTCCTGCAATTGCGCTGCTTTAATATTCTCGATCAACAACGACTGTACTTGCAGCTGCATCAACTGTCCCAAAGAATGCGGTAACACAACCTCCAAATCGAATCTCTGAAAGTCTTCAATAAGTTCCTTTTGTGCAGTCAACGTCTGAATTGCTGGCAACCGACTAAGCGCATCCGGCACAACATTGACTTTCCCCGGATGGTACTTAAGATCAAGATCGTAGTCAGCCATCAGCTCCAACTATCTATGTTGCCTCATATTAAGCTCCTTCTGTGGAACACGTACTTTAGGCTTTTGTGATCGGTGAATACTTCGACTCTTTCGTCCAATAAGTAGTGCATCCAATCTTCAAAGCGAAAATCACAGCTGCCAGTTCCAAATCATGAGTTGGGTAATTCTTCTCATGGGTCTTCAACTGTCTCGATGCGTAAGCTATAACCTTCCCATACTGTATCAAAACACATCCCAATCCTTTCCCAGATGTGTCGCTGTGAATCACCAATCCTCCGAAACTGTCTGGTACGGTCAAAATAAGAGCGGTTATCAGTCTCTGCTTCAACGCCTCAAAAGCTGACGCACACTTATCCGTCTACACAAATGGTACTTCCTTGCACGTAAGCTTGGTCAAAGGCTCAGCCAAACGAGCAAAATTCTCCACGAACCTTCTGTAATACTCGGCAAGTCCAAGAAAGCTTCTGATCTCTGCAACGTTCTTCGGAATCGGCCAATCTCGAACTGCTGCAATCTTTTCGGGATCAACGGCGATTCCATCTCCGGACACGACATGCCCCAAAAACTTCACTTCTTTAAGCCAAAACTCGCACTTGCTCATCTTTGCATACAATCTTTCTTGCCTCAATGTCTGCAGTGCGATCTTCAAGTGTTCTGCATGCTCTTCTATGCTCTTTGAGTAGACCAAAATATCATCAAAGAACACCACTATAAACTGGTCCAAGAATGATGAAAAGATTCGGTTCATCAAGTCCATAAATATTGCCAGTGCATTTGTTACTCCGAAGGGTATCACTAAATACTCGTAATATCCCTACCGAGTTCGGAACGCCGTCCTGCAAATATCTTCTGATTTAACTCGGACCTGATGATATCCATATCGCAAATCCAGCTTCGAGAATACCCTCGCGCCACTAAGCTGCTCGAATAATTCGCCAACGCGAGAGATCGGGTACTTGTTCTTAATAGTCACCCGGTTTAATTCTCGATAATCGATGCACATCCTCCTTGTGCCATCTTTCTTCTTTACTAGAAGAACTGGAGCTCCCCAAGGTAAACTACTGCTGTGAATCCAACCCTTCTCAAGTAATTCAGCAACCTGCTTCTTGACTTCTTCCAACTCCACTGGTGCCATTGGATAGTACGCCTTTGAGATTGGCGCTGCACCAGGAACAAGATCGATCGCGAACTCCACATCTCGTTTTAGCGGTAAACCTGAGATGTCCTCGAACACGTCCATGAAATCTCGAACTATAGCTGGCGCTTCCTCCTTATCCACTTCCATCGATGAAAGAACATTATTTGTCGGCCTAGCCCTAAACTCGACTTGCCCGATAGAACTGCTTCCTCCAGCAAAGATAAACTCTGGATGTCCGGGAATCTGGAAAATCACTTCCTTTGTCCTACAATCAATGTGAGCGTGGATAGTGCCGAGAAAATCCATTCCCAAGACAACAACAAACGAAAGGATGCACCAGAATTGAATAATTCTAATGCGGGGAAGACATGAACGAGTAGGATACCTGAAACGATTTCACCTGAATCCAAACACTGAAGAAGATAAGCACGGTAAATAGAATTCAAGCTTGCGATAAAACATGAACTGGAAAGCAAGAGAAGCAAGGCAATATAACGACTATGAAACAAATAGTGAATCAAGACTAGGACTCCAAGTTACTTAAATAGAGTACCGCATTGTAACCATGCTGCAGTTCATGGGTACAATCGCATAACTCTGTTCAAGTCGCCCAAATCCTAGTATCAGAATCAAAGGAACAGGGGGAAACAATAAGGAACCGAAAGGTTTCAAGCCGAGATGCAAAGTCGTTTGCATATCGTCAAAACAAGGATCAAGAGAAAGATATGATTCAAGAATCACGATAACAAGGTGGCAGGACATGTTCCTAATCACGGATTTTACAATTCGTGTATTGGGTCCAATACCCAACTACAAAAGAATCAAACCCGATTAACCTAAATCCTATGGCTCTGATACCAAACAAACCCTATCACGCCCCGCTTCCCAGAGTACACTAAGATAGGCACGTGACAGAGTCAACCATGCTACCTGTGGGTAGGAAATATCCTTCCACAGTCACATTACGGCTGTAGAGATATCAAGAACAATAATAATAACTATCTAATACATGTCCATAAGCCAGAATAAACGAGTCAAGAATGAAATAATGCGGAAGCAAAAGATCCAATACAAAAATAAACTGGAATGTACGTCCCATAATGCGGGCTCACATCAGGAATGAAAATGCTGAAAAGAAAGTGAAATAAACTAATGACAGGTCCTCACTACTCGGCCTGCTGACTGAAATACTCCTGCTCGGCCTGCAGCAAAGGTAAAGAATCTGGGTCATGCAAAACCCAGACATCAGTGCGTCATAATATCAAGCAATAATATAAACAGGGGTAGCAAGACATGCAAGTATGAGTATGAACGGTAAAACAGGTATAACAGTAATTTAAATAGTGACAGTGAAGGGTAAGGCACAGGTGATGTGCAGTGAGTAATCTAAACTGGTCTACTGGGTTAACTACTCTCAAGTCCTTGAAATCAAATTGATGAATTATCGATGTAACTCAATAGTATCCCGTGCATACCCGAGACCACGGTCTAAGACTCTCGGGCTGAATCCGAGACGTGCCGCAAGGCAGTAAAAGGTAGTATGTAACGACGAATGATGTCAGCAGCAGCATCCCGGGGCTGGCCTAGCCCGTAAGACTGATCAGTAAAGGTATCGAACTGTCGAGTTACAAGTCAGGTTTCATCATTGATTTCCCCATACCCCCAAGTTATGTGTTCAAGTCCGGTATTGATAAATCTGGAGCTAATGACAACACAGGATCAGGCAAGTACAGGTTTGTCTGGATAGACAACAGGAAATGTCCGTAGGGACAACAGGTCAAGGTTGTCGGCATTAGTAACAAGATCAGGTAATGTGTCAAGCTGTGGTACATCAGGTCATGTCAGGTAGTGTATATGGGTCCAATCACGTCAAGTGGTGCACATGTATCGAGTCGTGTCAAGTAGTAGTGTATGAAGTCATGTCAGGGAGTGCACAAGTATCACGTGGGTGCCCATAATCAAACTATAATAAGTACGAGTACACAAAACAAGTATGGGGTACTAATGAAACAATAAAATGGAATAATGTGATATGGTATGCAAAAAGATATAAATTCAAAGATATGGATGCACAGTTATCGAGTAGGGTTAAAGTTATAGTTCCATCACTAAATTCAAAGTATGGACTTTGGTTGCTATAACTGAACGGTTAAATCCCCATCAGGAGCAAGTATATCTTGAGAAGATTGCTTGGTGTACATGGAAAGGTTGAGACTTTCAAAGATAGACTTGTTAAAGGTTTTCGTCATCGACCAGGCGTGGATAATGATGAAACCTTTTTCCAGTAGCTATGCTTAAGTCTGTCCAGATCCTACTTACCACGGCTACATACCATGACTACGATATCTGGCGGTTGGGTGCCATGACTGCTTTTCTAAATACTGATTTAGAAGAGAACGTCTATAAGAACACAGCCAGAGGTATTCGTAAACAGTGGGAGCAGCGGAAACGTGTGCAAGTTGCTTTACATAATGAAGCAGGCATCGCGGAGTTGGAACGTCTGTTTTGATATGATAGTCAAAGTGTTTGACTTCATCAAAATGGTAGACGAACCTTGTATATACAAAAGGATAGTAGAGAGTAAGATGGTCATCTTCGTATTGTACGTAGACAACATACTCTTGATAGGAAAAGAGTTTCCTATACTACGATCGATCAATCTCCTATTATCACAAGGATTCTCCAAATAGGATAAAGATGATACCTCCTAAATACTGAGATTTGGACCTATGAGATAGATCTAAAGGGATATTAGGGTTCTCACTAGGTATAGTGAGATTGTATCAATCGATCCTGGGGAGAATCACTGGAAGTGTTCCAGGGTGATAAAGACGACTGAATGTCAGTCACATGGCAAACTAGACGATAAAGGCTGGTAACATCGCTATTAAAGATACTACCAAAGAGGAAGTTTGGGTGTACATTGGTTCATAAGATGAACTAGGTTCCTGCCATTGTATGACAATGGAAGCGTGGCTTCGACCCTGGAACCCTGGTCCCATCAGTGACCCAGACATATTCTGAGGCAGCATCACCTGATCATGGAGATAGTTGATCTCCAGGGTGATCGAGGTTAGGAGAGTAGACTCAGAGGAGAACAGGGCGAATCCATTCACGAAGGCCTTTTCCCAAAGAGAGACTTTATGGGATGGTTGAGTATGTGATACTGCAACCACTGCTACAGATGGCCCTAGTGCAAGTGGGAGATTGTTCGTTATATGTATGCCCTAGAGGCCATTACTGTACATTGGATGTATATTGTAGTGGATGCTGGGACATATATAGGTAGGACTTTCTTGCTCGACATGATAGTATGCTATCTGGTTGCTCTTTATCTTAACATGTATACTTTCTGTCTCTCTGATTACATGTTGATAAAGCCCTTAGGATGTATACTCGACTTCCAGGACTATGATGCAGATCATACTAGTAGGGCCTGGGTAGTCAATGAGTACATCCTTCATTGTTCCTAGTCGTGGGAATATCGAGACGGGGCATCGATATTCCAGAGTAGACTAGCGCATATCTTCTCGACCCATGCGATGGGCGATGGATGATCCCATATCCATTGGTGTTTGACATCGAAGATGGTATGCGGGTGCTCAGTGGAGACTGGGTACACTGAACGGACTCGCCGAGAACTCCCAGATGGTATTATACCTCACGTCAGATGGCAGTTCTATGGTGACACTAGTACAGCTTAGTCTGTTGACCCG
Organism: Agapanthus africanus; assembly: GCA_030015575.1. NCBI lineage: Eukaryota > Viridiplantae > Streptophyta > Magnoliopsida > Asparagales > Amaryllidaceae > Agapanthus > Agapanthus africanus. The sequence continues at coordinate 738,292,034 of CM057341.1, forward strand.
AGATCGTCATAGAGTCTTGTGTGTCTCCCACTGTGCTTTGATTTCCACCCTACCACGGCTCTACTGAGTTGTGCAAACAGGTGGTTTTTGGGTACAGTCCCGATTCACATGGAGGCAATGAGCGATAGGAGGGGATTCGTCTCTCCCGGAATTGGGGGTTGATGTTGTGCTATGCTCAACTGGCCATAACAGGAAATCCCTGGCCAGGGTTGCAGTGATATACTGGTAAGAGTTATCAGTAGTTTCACGAATGTTATGGACCTTAAGTCGGCATGACTTATCGAGTTATTGGGGTCTGACGTTTACCACCCCTAGGCGAGATATGCGACATATCAGACGAACAGACCGGACTGTACGATAAGTGTTACTGGTTGGATTCACAGGAGTGTGAGCGGGCTTGCTCGTCGATCTTCTGATCGCTCAATACCCGGGTGGCCGTTACGTTTAGCAGACCGCTTGCAGCTTGTGGATGCTTGATATGATCATCATCCGCTACCGGCGTATTGACGAGTCTTTAGAGTCCTACACAGAGGTTTCCTGGCTCAAGCGAAACGAAATAGGAGCGCATATGAGATATGTGCGGGACCGAGAATAATGCGTGTATGTGATACCGTATTTCATTCTCGCGATGAATGTGTCGAATGGTTGTATGCGATATAACCTAGTTATCGAATCAAGGATTGATTCGATAAGCCGATACATTGGATACTAGCCGGTTATATGCGACATGACCGGATCATTGAATCAAGTGTTGATTTAATGATTTAATGTATAATTATATATTTGATATATTACTTTGCATTAACTAGTATTGGTTCACTTTAAATGGATTTACTCACTTGGTTTGTGCACATTGCATATGTGATATATTTTGTGCACATGATTGTATCATGTTTGATGATACATGCAAGCTAGGGTTAGTGTAAAGAATTAGACCATGGTTAAGATTATGATTAGGGTTTTCTTTTTTCTTATTTATTTATTTATTTATTTTGTAAAAAGATGAGAAAAGAATGGTTGCTAATTTTGTTTGCTAGTTGAAGATTCTTGAAGCTTTGAATTAGTCCACCATTCTTGTCTCATCCTTAACCCTAACCATTCAAGTTAACCATGGTCCATTCTCTACAACTAACCAAGGGTTAGTAAATGATAAGTAATGATTTATTTATCATTTACTTAATACTTATCATATTCTTTTTCTTCATCTTCTTCTTCTTCCTCCATGAGAAGAAAGCTTGCTACATCAATGGTGATTGATGAAAAAGTGTGTGAAATCCAAATCTAAAGTCTACCCACTTCCTATTTCTTCATCCTCTACCTCTTGCCAAGTAGTATAGGGTGTTTCCTTCACAAGTTTTCTTGACTTGGTGAAGTTGGAGCTTGATCTAGCGATGCCTCGACGTAGATCATCTTCGGCATCGTCGTCGATGACCTAGCCCGTTTTTCTCCGATGAAGCCGACGCTAGAGCCCAAGATATGATTTGGACAGTGAGGGGACTTCATCACGGAGCTTAGGAGGTGGTGGAACGGATCTACAAAGGTTGTAGCCCCTTTCCTTTAGCTATATTTCCGTTTACTTGCTTGCTTCGCCTATTTATCTAGTTAACGATCCGTATTAGGGTTAATAGGCACTTGTAAAATTTCAATTGGCCATGTTTGATCACTTGTGAGACTCCATTAGAGTGCCTAGAAACCTTACAGGCGGGATACAAAAATATTTCAAAACGCGTCCGGGTCAGGTCTAAAATTTCAGTTTTAAAATACGAAAAATATATGCGACTTCCAAAATTCAAAACGAATGCTTTGCTAACAAAAATGCATACCCCCAAGAACGGATGCACGTACGTGCGTGTAACCATCCAAACACGTCCGTTTCACTGAACGAGGTGAGAACAAGACGCACGGACGCTACCACGGGGTTAGGGGTATCATCCAGGCTGTGTTATGAAATTTTAAATTATTTTACATGACCTAAAATGTTATATGGTAAAAGATACAATGCCAGATAAAATGCCGGTATGTACTAATCATGAGATGCACGTGTTTATGTAACAAGTCAGGGTAATTCATAAATATGAATCAAACAGATTCAAGCAAGCGGGTCGGGTCGAATGCAAAGTAAAATGTAAAATACCATTCGCACCCAAAACACGATAAACCAATAAAATACCACAATTAAGGAAATACGAGAAATGGAATTGGTATAAATGAACTAGGTTGTTACAACTCCTTTGTATGGAGAAAGATGGATTGAACGTCCATCTTCTCATACTGCTTTTGATGTATATTATCCATCGATGCAAGCGTGAGGCATTTGGTAGTGGCACAATCAATATATCATGTCTTGCGGATTTCCCTATCCGCAACAGAAGATGTAGGGCCTGGGATGGGAAGGGCTGGGGCAATGAGGACATATGATACTTTATCATATGTAAGGGCAATGTTAATGTTCCTCAGCTAGTCTTTATAATTGGGTCCCGTCAGTTTATTTTTCTCTAATAGAAACTTAAGTCCAGTCATAGGTATCTGCCATTAGGAGAGAGAAAAGAATACACTCAGCGAAAGCTCTTACAAAAATTAGATTGGTTATTATCTTATATAATCGATGCCTCCCACTGCTTTTATCAAATTTTCCTTCAAATCTTAAAGAGAAAATTAGCCAGGATTAATTACATTCTACAACTTCGCTAACCGTTCAGCCAGGCCAGTGCAGTACTTTGAGGGAGGTTCCCCATACTTTCGCATGGACCTAATTAAAGTAAACCTCATTTTCCTAGAGGCATAACCCCGTTGACACTTTTCTAGACATCTAATGGGTTAGCTAATTATAATGTGCAAAACTCTCCTGGGAGTAACTTTTACTCACAGTGGGATCGGGATCCAACTATCATATAGAAGGTATGCAGTCTCATTACAAATTTCAACTCTTGAAACTCCCGATATGGTTTTTACCCCTAGCACTTATGACCTTAACTATGGTCAACAAATCATAAGCACTAGTCAAGTTCTACCCGTCATTTCGTGATTAATTAGACCCACTCACATGACCCTTGACTATGGTCAACAAAGTCACATGAATGTCCCAATTAATCGTATCATATGCTGTGTAGAAAGACGCCACTTAGCTACCGTACACTACGCCTTAAGTATGGTCAACAAACGTAGCACGAATACTAAGTACTCTACTTTCTAAAATGACGGAGGGTTGCGGATGGTTTTTAAGAAAACCTTTAACGCTTTGAACTTGATCTCATTGTAGAATCAAATTGTTTTAAAAGGAGTGGCTTAAGCTCCGCATTTTTGAAACTTGCTTTTTCATAAAAAGGCCGAGTGAGTTTCAAAGTTGATTCTACAACATCTTTTAGGTTTCTTTTTCTTTACATTAATCTCATTAATGTAATCACATCATTTAAGTCCTTAATCCATCATAGAAAAGAAACGAAAATAGAACGTATGCTTATGCCATCCGCATTCGCCACAGTGTCCCGTTATGCACCGTTAGGTTACTTAACTAACGGTATAGCGAGACGGGACTAGCGCGGATGCAAAACATAAGCAACGTTTATTATATATCATATATATAATGGCATTTGTCTCATCATATAAAGCGATCACATCACAGAATAACAACAGTAGGAGCACATATATGAAAATATAAGATATACTAGGAGGTCCGTATTTTGTATTTAGCCAACGATAGAAAATACGGATTCCACGGTCATGATGAATAGCAAAGCCCACACCTCTAGACCCCTACAAGAACGGCAAGCGACCCTGCCAATTCTAGTGTTAGGAAACCCGGTCTCGACTTCTCGAGATGGCCTCCCACTGAACTCTAGAACCCGGTCACCTGTACTCCCCACCCTGGGTCTATCCTAATACGGAAAAGTAAATAATATACATCAATGGTGGTATCATTCTCAATCCGGAAGTTCCCCAATAAAAGAATATTATATACAATGAATTTTACATGAATGAAAAGAAAAACTCCCATCTCACATAAAACCCCCGGCTATCTATTCACAACGATCCTATATATCATATCACAGCAACAAATAACATCACATGTCATCAATGTAAGTAAATATGCGTATCCCAAATGTCGTTGACGTATAGCAACAAAACCGGCGATACACTACATATTACACTTACGGTCGCAGAAAAGAAAAGTCAAACTACAACATTTGGAATCCTCACTTTCCTTAGACATCATAAATATCTCATATTCCGGCTTTCATGCCTAACAATGTAGATATTATATTTGGGTCTCAAAAACGAAAACACATTTTCAAAAGAAACGAATAATTCAACAAGATTCCCGATTCTGACCAAGACCGAAATGTTAGATTTACAAACAACCAATTAATTTTCTCAAAACTAATTAGTGTAGATTCCAAATATTGTATCCCATACAGATAAACTAGGCGATGTTAGACATTTCGATCGATCCATCAAAACCCATTTTTCCCAGAGACCTCAACACTTAAGACAGATTCAAAAACATCCAAACTGTGCCAATAGTACATACGGACCAACACAAGAAGGCACGTTCCAGGCCTCACCAACGGCGCTGCGGAACCGCCGCAAAAAGCACCTTTTAGTCGCGGTTCCGTGGTCGTTAGGTCGAGTTAGGGGATCGTTTTTCTTTGGGGTCCACATAATACCCTGAACAATTTTCTAAATATTTTTAAACCCAAAAATTCCAACTTTTGAAAAATTTCTAGAGAGCATGTCATGCATGGGTTTCGATATTCGTTCGAACACTTTAACGTCGTCTAGGTCACGCCTAATATTCTAGCTTGGCTCTGATACCACAGTTGGGGTTTGCTTAGCACCCTCACTAGGTTTTAACAAGTATCAAACATGCAACTTTAAAAAACTAGGGTGCTAACCAATCCGAACCTAGAATCGAACTAGAGGATTAGGCGTAAAAGCTAACAAGTATCACATACTAGTAAGTGTCTAACACTAAGAGGAAAAAAAATACAACCTTTGTAAACCTCTCTTCCTTAACTCCTTAGTTCTACTTGAAACTTGAACAGGTCCGCTTGATGCTTTCGAAGTCCACGATGATCCACCACGGAGTTCCTTTACGCAAGCTCCTTACTTCACTTGACCTAAGTAGAAGTGAGGCAAACAACTGGCACTAGTGGGCTAGACTAATATAGATTGGTGAAGTGGATAATAAGCTCACTAAAAAACCTTTCTTTTTCTTTTTCTTCACTCACTAGAAAATGATAGAAGGCTTGGAGGAAGAAGGAGATGGAAATGGCTTGGCTAGAGCTCAAGAGAGATAAGCACAAGAATAATAATGATAAATGAGAGAGTCACCCTCACTAATAACCCAACCATGAAAATATCTAGATATTTTTTAGTAGTTGAGTTAGTGGAGGATTAGAAATGAAACCATGGTTACTTAGATATTTTAAGAAGTGTGTGGAAACACAATATCAACCATGGATTTTATTTCCAATTTCCATTAACTCAAAAACAAAAATACCACAAATGTTTCCATGTGAGTCTTGCATAGCCATCTCCAATGTATCATCAACCATGACACATGTATACATGCATGTGTGCATACATATCAATATAAACATACATACATGCATGCATACAAATAAATAAAGGATTTAATAAATGAGCTAATGGTCAATTGTTATTAAATCAACACTTGATTTAATAATCCGGTCATAACATATACGACCCGACCAATAGAAAATGCCAGATTAAAATACGGTATCATATACTCGTATTTAATCAAGCTCCCGCGCATATCCCCATATACGCCCCCACATTGTTTCGCCTGAGCACGGAAACCCCTTTGTGGGACTCTAAGACTCATCAATACGCTAGCAGTAGGCAGTGATCATATCACATACCCACAAATTGTCAGCGTGTTGGGTTACGGCAGCGCCGCAGCCATCAAACCGTGGCCAAATGCGGAAAAAAAATTTCTAAACTGGTGCTACCATGACCCAATGCCCGGATCTACCCTAAACCCTATACTAGCAATATGTAAAACTAAGAGTTAGATGATTATACCGAGTTGATCCGTGTCCTTCGGTCTTCAACCATCATCCTAAGCTCCTAGTGATCACGGATCGAATTTGGTCGCCGGTCTTCCTCCATCTACGATGATCCACTTGAGAGAAACGGCGCAAACTTCAGCCTCGCAAAGCGAGTTAACCGACACTCCAAGGTTGCTAGCAATGGAGAATGGAGGTGTAGGATTATGTCACTATAATTTTTCTCTCATCACAAATACTCCAAGAGAAACTCAAGAAAATGAAGCGGAGGTGAAGAAAACAATGACATGAGCAACCATGGAAAATGGCTAAGTCTCACCAAGTGAGAATGAATGACCAAGTCAAGAAAACAAAAGGCATGGCATGTGAAGAATGTGGCTGCCCCTCTCTCTCTCTCTCTCAATTATGCACACAAAAAATATCTCCTCTCATTTTTCCAATAAACAATTCCATGACATACCTCTCTACATGCTCAAGCCCATGCTCATGCTAACTCGCCCTTCACCTCATTTCCCAAATTGATTTTCTAAAAAGAAAATCAATTAATGAGGTGGCCATCTTCTAGAAACTGTTCCGAATAAATACGGAATACAACCCGGTACACGTATCGAAATACATATACGCGTATTCGTATAAAAATACGAATAGCCAAGAGAGAAAATGAATAGTGAACAATAATACTAAAATACATATATATAAATACCTATATAAATTATTAAATCAAAACCTGATTTAATAATCCGGCTTAATCTTAAGCCGCTGGTATTATCAACCGTCCGATTAAAGTCTGTGCAGCCTGTACACATATTTAATCGGACACCTGTATGTACCAACATACGCCATCTACACCATATCGCCTGAACCGTGAAAACCCTCTGTGTGGGACTCTAAAGACTAGTCAATACGCTGGCAGTAGGTTTAACCACAAGCATGTCAGCGGCACTAGCTGTACGTAACGGCTACCCAGATATTGAGCGAAAAGAAGGCCGACGAGCAAACTCATCCAACACCCCTACTGAGCCTGACCGTGACAATATCCATACAGTCTGGTCTAGTCTATTCGTCTAAGAGTATCGCATATCGAGTCTAGGGGGTGGATAAAGTCAGACCCTAAATAACGCGATAATTAGTGTCGGTATGTAACCCATCACCACCTGAGAAACTATCGATCCTGGATCGGTAATTCTCGTCTACCCCGGCCGAGGATTTCTGGTGATGGTCACCCATGCACAACGCCACATCAACCTCCAACACCGGGAGAGACGAATCCCCGACGATCCGCCTATTGCCTCCATGTGGCTCGGGACTGTATCCAACTAAAACCTGTTTGCATGACTCCTTTGAGCCGTGGTAGAGTAGTAATCAAAGCACAGTGAGAACTCATACGAGACAAATGACAATCTCAGGTCGACAGACTAACCTGTACACATGTCACCAGGGAACTGCCATCTGACAATAGGTATAATACCAACTAGCATGTTCCCGGCGAGTCCGTCCAGGGTACTCATAACGCAATGAGCACCTGAATACTATCTTAGGTGAACAAACTAACACCAATGGCTTGTGAGACCGGGCCATCGCCCCTCGTCGGGGTCTCGATTAGTATATACTAGTCTACTCTGGAGTATCGATGCCCAGTCTCGAAACTCCCACGACTAGGGACATTTAAGGATGTGCTTATAGACCCCCAGCTCCCACATATATGATTGCCATTATTATGCTGGTGGTCAAGCAAGAATCCTATGGGCTCTATCAATATGTACATGATGATAAAGACAAACCAGATATTATACTATCATCTCGAGTAAGATTGTTCCACCGGTATAGGTCCCCCCTCAATCATCGCAATCGCCTACCTGCGACTATGATAATTGCCTTGAGGGCACTATAGCCAACAATCTCCCACTTGCACTTAAGACCAATTATTGCGATGTCGCAAACTCATAGCTCGTGTGATACCGAACACTCAACTTCTCTGCTAATCAGTTTTGCAAAGCTCGTTTGTGAAACTATTATGTTTGAGAAATAACCTCAGTGAGTAGATCCGCTCCAATGTTTCTTTCTGTATCTCTCTATATCTCAACTTCGTGGAGAATAGCCATCTCCCGAAATGAGCAATACATGTCTTAGAATTTGTCTGGATATCTGATGGGACCCAGTTCATAAATGAACTCTAAATCCAACAACATTGTTAGACTGTATCATCCACTGAATTTAATCAGTATGTTGCGCCATTCCTTCCACAGTATCCGCTTGGACCACCTGTCCAACATACTGTCCCTCAAAAAGAGGGAAAACTATAACTCAGACAGCCACTCTGTCATCCAGGCCACCTTGGAAACCTGAAATGATAACCGTCTCCCGAAGGAGGCTGCCGTTACCATATCCCAAGAATATCCATTTATGTTCATAAACTGCTTCCCAAAGTTTCTCCAGGATTGGATTAATATATATGCTTATTGCAGCTAGTGCAAAAACAATATCTGGTGTTGTACTTGACATCACATGATTGACTCAACTGTATAAGCAAGTGATATTCCAATCATGAAAATCCCTCTCCCCTTTAGTCTGAAAAACATCATTTCGAGAGGGTGACTCCATCACCTGCAGGTTCGCCACTGTAACAACCCCAAAATCTTTATACATTTGTATTATCCCTCTTCAATAATATACCGTATTTATTTGTACTTGGTATTTTCCATTTTCTATTAAATTTATTATTATTTTATTTCTCAATCTATTATGTATTTTTTCTAGGTACAATTTCTTTTTCTTATATTTAAGTTTTTAACTTCACATTCTTATTTTTCCTTTCATAAATATTTAACCCAAATCCATTATTCTTATTCTCTACAGCCCATCTAAAAAGCCCATTTTCTTTTTTAGGCAACATCATATATTTAATTCTAATTAAATATGTGCATGAACAACCTTATAGCTCATTGGTTAAGCCCTTGCATTGTTATTCCATAAGTCACACGTTTAAATCCCCGTTCTTGCAATTATTTTTTTATCATTTTTTATTCTTCTCATAACCTACAAATGAGACCTTTCATTTCCAAAATGAATGGTGATCTTTCATTTCTCCTTTAATTTTCATGTTAAATGCATATATTATTATTCACCATTACACCATCTTTATTTGTCTTCCCCTATCTTTTCCTTCCTCACATTTTTCTATCTCTCACTTCTTCCTCTTCACCTAAAGTCCAAGAAGAAGAACATGAAGAAGTCTTCAAGAGGGTCTCGCTACTAACGCGAGCCTATCGGCGGATAAACAAGCCCGGTGACAATACCGGCTTGTGCATGTAAGTCCCTTCTCTCTTTCTTTCCCTCCATCTCTTTCTTTTTCTCTTTATATTTCTCTTATTTTATATTGCCATGAAAAATTTCCCTTAACATATCATAGATCCTAAATAATTAATTAAATGGATACATATATAAATAATGAACACACAAACATACACACATATATAGTTTGTAAAGTCTTTTTCATTACTCTCAATTCACATGTTAACATTTCATAGTGTCCAATTAGGAGTGCATGTTTGTTGTTTTATTTTAAATCACTTTATTTAAAGTTTGAAAAAAAAATGAAGTTACGAATAAATACCATGGTTTTCTCATTTCTCACATATGACATATCAATACCTTTAGTTTTAAAATAATTATTATAAATTAATTTTTAATTCTGAAAATTTCATGAAATTTACATATGATAGAATATATTATTTTGTACACGCTGTAAAATTTTAGATCGATCCGCATAACGGTTTAGGAATTACATCGTATTTATTCACTGATCGTAAAACAGAAAACTGCAGTTATCGGTCAACTTCTAGGACATATAACTTGGTATACCGGTATCCAATTTGAGCAAACTCAGGTGTTTTTGATATCTACATCGAATGATCTAGATTTTCTTAGTTTTATAGTTTTACTAAAAACCCATCTAAGATATAAAAAACTGCGTTACATAACATTACAACAATAGTTTACACTGTAAAAATGTATCTTCTTATTCTGTCTTCTCTACTTCCCTCTTACCTTTGGGACTTACCGAGCGATCTGTTCGCTGACGACATTCTGTTCTCTCTTCTTCGAATGTCGTCAGGTGACTTGGATCCGGCAGAAGTAGAGCCAACAGAAGAAGACTTGGAGCAATTTGCCGACGACCCAGCAGTATAATTTCATTGTACACTTTTCTTTTCAGTACTTTCCTTTTCCTGTTATGCCACTGTTTAGGCATCTTTATTTCAGTTGTGTTTTCCTTTCCATGTATTGTACAAAGAATATTAATAAATAAAAGTTGCTGTTCTTTTTATACTCTTGTCTCTTGTGTATTTATATTGCTTAGCTACGCTTAGCGTATGTACTTCTAAGTACATACGTAGCGGAGCTCGTCGCGTCCACTTCGCCGTACACTGGGAAGCGGGGCATGACAGGTTTTGTTGGTGGCCCATGCAGGTTAGAGCTGTATGGAACCCTAAGCAATATAAAACACAAGAAACAGCAACTGAAAACATTCTTTACAGTACATATTCCTTAAATCCATCTTGAACTCCACATTCGGCTTCTTTGAAGTCTATCCCAAGACTGTTGAATTCTTAACTCTTATTCACCCTTTCTATTTGTATCTCGTAGGCATATTAGCTCAATTGGTTAGAGTATCAATCGACGGAGCTCGAAGATGATATCATCCTATTCCTGTTTCCTTACTCTGTTACATCATCGTTCTTGAGTAATTTCGAAGATGAAATTATTTTTAAGGAGGGTAGAATGTAACAACCCCAAAATCTTTATACATTTGTATTATCCATCTTCAATAATATACCGTATTTATTTGTACTTGGTATTTCCCGTTTTCTATTAAATTTATTATTATTTTATTTCTCAATCTATTATGTATTTTTTCTAGGTACAATTTCTTTTTCTTATATTTAAGTTTTTAACTTCACATTCTTATTTTTCCTTTCATAAATATTTAACCCAAATCCATTATTCTTATTCTCTACAGCCCATCTAAAAAGCCCATTTTCTTTTTAAGCAACATCATATATTTAATTCTAATTAAATATGTGCATGAACAACCTTATAGCTCATTGGTTAAGCCCTTGCATTGTTATTCCATAAGTCACACGTTCAAATCCCCATTCTTGCGATTATTTTTTTATCATTTTTTATTCTTCTCATAACCTACAAATGAGACCTTTCATTTCCAAAATGAAGGGTGGCCTTTCATTTCTCCTTTAATTCTCATGTTAAATGCATATATTATTATTCACCATTACACCATCTTTATTTGTCTTCCCCTATCTTTCCTTCCTCATATTTTTCTATCTCTCACTTCTTCCTCTTCACCTAAAGTCCAAGAAGAAGAACATGAAGAAGTCATCAAGAAGGTCTCGCTACTAACGCGAGGCTATCGGCGGATAGACAAGCCCGGTGACAATACCGGCTTGTGCATGTAAGTCCCTTCTCTCTTTCCTTCCCTCCATCTCTTTCTTTTTCTCTTTATATTTCTCTTATTTTATATTGCCATGAAAAATTTCCCTTAACATATCATAGATCCTAAATAATTAATTAAATGGATACATATATAAATAATGAACACACAAACATACACACATATATAGTTTGTAAAGTCTTTTTCATTACTCTCAATTCACATGTTAACATTTCATAGTGTCCAATTAGGAGTGCATGTTTGTTGTTTTATTTTAAATCACTTTATTTAAAGTTTGAAAAAAACAATAAAGTTACGAATAAATACCATGGTTTTCTCATTTCCCACATATGACATATCAATACCTTTAGTTTTAAAATAATTATTATAAATTAATTTTTAATTCTGAAAATTTCATGAAATTTACATATAATAGAATATATTATTTTGTACACGCTGTAAAATTTTAGATCGATCCGCATAACGGTTTAGGAATTACATCGTATTTATTCACTGATCGTAAAACAGAAAACTGCAGTTATCGGTCAACTTCTAGGTCATATAATTTGGTATACCGGTATCCAAATTGAGCAAACTCAGGTGTTTTTGATATCTACATCGAATGATCTAGATTTTCTTAGTTTTATAGTTTTACTAAAAACCCATCTAAGATAAAGAAAACTGCGTTACATAACATTACAACAATAGTTTACACTGTAAAAATGTATCTTCTTATTCTGTCTTCTCCACTTCCCTCTTACCTTTGGGACTTACCGAGCGATCTGTTCACTGACGACATTCTGTTCTCTCTTCTTCGAATGTCGTCAGGTGACTTGGACCCGGCAGAAGTAGAGCCAACAGAAGAAGACTTGGAGCAATTTGCCGACGACCCAGCAGTATAATTTCATTGTACACTTTTCTTTTCAGTACTTTCCTTTTCCTGTTATGCCACTGTTTAGGCATCTTTATTTCAGTTGTGTTTTCCTTTCCATGTATTGTACAAAGAATATTAATAAATAAAAGTTGCTGTTCTTTTTATACTCGTGTCTCTTGTGTATTTATATTGCTTAGCTACGCTTAGCGTATGTACTTCTAAGTACATACGTACCGGAGCTCGTCGCGTCCACTTCGCCGTACACTGGGAAGCGGGGCGTGACAGGTTTTGTTGGTGGCCCATGCAGGTCAGAGCTGTATGGAACCCTAAGCAATATAAAACACAAAAAACAGCAACTGAAAACATTCTTTACAGTACATATTCCTTAAATCCATCTTGAACTCCACATTCGGCTTCTTTGAAGTCTATCCCAAGACTGTTGAATTCTTAACTCTTATTCACCCTTTCTATTTGTATCTCGTTGGCATATTAGCTCAATTGGTTAGAGTATCAATCGACGGAGCTCGAAGATGATATCATCCTATTCATGTTTCCTTACTCTGTTACATCATCCTTCTTGAGCAATTTCGAGGACGAAATTATTTTTAAGGAGGGTAGAATGTAACAACCCCAAAATCTTTATACATTTGTATTATCCATCTTCAATAATATACCGTATTTATTTGTACTTGGTATTTTCCATTTTCTATTAAATTTATTATTATTTTATTTCTCAATCTATTATGTATTTTTTCTAGGTACAATTTCTTTTTCTTATATTTAAGTTTTTAACTTCACATTCTTATTTTTCCTTTCATAAATATTTAACTCAAATCCATTATTCTTATTCTCTACAGCCCATCTAAAAAGCCCATTTTCTTTTTTAAGCAACATCATATATTTAATTCTAATTAAATATGTGCATGAACAACCTTATAGCTCATTGGTTAAGCCCTTGCATTGTTATTCCATAAGTCACACGTTCAAATCTCCATTCTTGCAATTATTTTTTTATCATTTTTTATTCTTCTCATAACCTACAAATGAGACCTTTCATTTCCAAAATGAAGGGTGGCCTTTCATTTCTCCTTTAATTCTCATGTTAAATGCATATATTATTATTCACCATTACACCATCTTTATTTGTCTTCCCCTATCTTTTCCTTCCTCACATTTTTCTATCTCTCACTTCTTCCTCTTCACCTAGAGTCCAAGAAGAAGAACATGAAGAAGTTTTCAAGAAGGTCTCGCTACTAACGCGAGACTATCGGCGGATAGACAAGCCCGGTGACAATACCGGCTTGTGCATGTAAGTCCCTTCTCTCTTTCCTTCCCTCCATCTCTTTCTTTTTCTCTTTATATTTCTCTTATTTTATATTGCCATGAAAAATTTCCCTTAACATATCATAGATCCTAAATAATTAATTAAATGAATACATATATAAATAATGAACACACAAATATACACACATATATAGTTTGGAAAGTCTTTTTCATTACTCTCAATTCATATGTTAACATTTCATAGTGTCCAATTAGGAGTGCATGTTTGTTGTTTTATTTTAAATCACTTTATTTAAAGTTTGAAAAAAAAATGAAGTTACGAATAAATACCATGGTTTTCTCATTTCTCACATATGACATATCAATACCTTTAGTTTTAAAATAATTATTATAAATTAATTTTTAATTCTGAAAATTTCATGAAATTTACATATGATAGAATATATTATTTTGTACACGCTGTAAAATTTTAGATCGATCCGCATAACGGTTTAGGAATTACATCGTATTTAATCACTGATCGTAAACCAGAAAACTGCAGTTATCGGTCAACTTCTAGGACATATAACTTGGTATGCCGGTATCCAAATTGAGCAAACTCAGGTGTTTTTGATATCTACATCGAATGATCTAGATTTTCTTAGTTTTATAGTTTTACTAAAAACCCATCTAAGATAAAGAAAACTGCGTTACAATATTAAGTGACGTATCTGGACAGAATCTGTTCCGATTCGCACACTGTTTTTAAATTGGACATAACTCGAACACCCGATGTCCGTTTGTGACAAAATTTAGATGTGTAGATGCACCATTGATAGAACTATAATTTTCTGTATATTATATTACTTAGTAATGCATGAAACAAGCTGTTATAGGCTTTGCAATACAATATATAGTTGCTGTCCAAAAATCTGAATGTCTGATTTAAACGCTGATATTAAAATGATCATAACTAGAGCTTTAGAAATCCAAATCGTATGAATCTTGGTGTTTTGGATAAGTAATTCAAAATACCTACAATTTTCTAATAATCTTCGTAATCTGAAACCTGATGGAAATTAACTCAAACTGCATTTTAAAAATATGTGACGGTGCCGAATAGATTCTGATCTGTTTTGCGCGACGATACGAAAACATATATATCTCTCAAACCGGTAGTCGTATTTAGGTGAAAGTGGAACTCACGCATGCAAAACATTTAGAGCCATATTTCTGTTTATATTCCGCATTCGTTCAACTTGATTAATTAGTCGTACATAATATTTCTTTACAGCATTGTTTATGGTAGTTACTCAAATAATATACTTGATTCATTTCATGCTATTTGAACATGTATACATATTTATCTTGATCATTAAATTATTGTATGTACATAAAGACGGTAATTAAATACTTGAGGTGTATTTTGAAAAGTATATAAAAGTATTTTTACATAAAACCCGCTCATGTTTTATAAATTACAATAAGGCCCCTAACAAATATAGAACTTCAAATTATCTTTCTTTTAGTCTGACTCGGGTTAGAGTCTGACTATTTCTGACTTGAATATGATTCAAGTCAATCTATATTCTGTATATTTCAACTCAAGATGAATACATGAATCCCAGGATCCAGTTAACAATCTATATAACCTGACTGAACCGAACCATAGACATATTCCTTTTACATGTTTCCCAGTATTCCAGTTACATGACTCTACGGTTATAACCATTTCCTGAGTCTCATTATAATCCGACTTGAATATGATTCAAGTACAATCTACAATCTTCAATATTAAATTCAACATGAACACATGAATCCATGAATACAATTATCAATTTATACAACTTGACTGAACCGAACCATGGATATATTCCTTTTACATGTTTTCCAGTATTCCATTTACATGACTCTACGGTTATAACCGTTTCCTGATATCATGGTTTCGGTCAGTCAGTTAATCAATCTTACAATCAATACAATTTTTACAAGATAACAATACAAACAAAACATCGCGGGGTTTAAGAGGTAGATTGGTACGGAAGGTGTTAAAGGTTGCACGAGGTGGTCAGATTAATACACCTAACCTGAATCCCATTGCTGTTGTACCGTGGCATAACGGTTCCTTGTACTACACGTGCCCTAGTCTCTGGCAAGTGAGACTTCTCTCGTATACACTGGCATTCTTCTGTACCAAGCTACAAACAACAGCGTAAATACAACAATATAACAATATAATAAAACTGTAAAAACTACTCTCTCTCTCTCTTACTCTCTGTCTATTCCTCCCTTATCTTTGAGACTTACCGAGCGACCTGTTCGCTGACGACATTCTGTTTCTTTCTTCTTTGAATGTCGTCAGGTGATTTGGACCCGACAGAGGTTGAGCCATCGCAAGAAGACTTGGAGCAGTTCACTGAAGACCCTGCACTGTAGTTTCATTGTACACTTTTCATTTCCTGTTATGCCACTGTTTAGGCATCTTTTATTTCAGTTGTATTTTCCTTTCCATGTATTGTACAAAGAATGTTAATAAATAAAAGTTGCTATTCTTTTTATACTCTTGTCTCTTGTGTATTTATATTGCTTAGCTACGCTTAGCGTATGTACTTCTGAGTACATACGTAGCGGACCTCATCACGTCCACTTCACCGTACACTGGGAAGCGGGGCGTGACAGCCACCATGCCAGGAGTCGTCCATTCTAAAACATCTTTAGAATATTGTCAAGTACTCTAGTTGGGACACTTCCTAAATCTAGATCTAAAATTATAGATCTAGTCACCAGAAACCTTGATATTATATCCATATCCTATGTGGAGAAACACGTTTGTGACAACCACAGTATAACCGATAGTAGTATAGGAATTTCACTTCTTATAAAGTGCATTTCATCCCACATACCAGGACATCGCACCCTACTACCTTCTTACCAGATCCATCTCCTATTCTGATGAAGTCAAAACCTTATGACTGTTTCATCAAAAATAGATGATCCTTTTCCGCTATACTTGCTTTAGTCTATAAATAGACATAAGCTATTTGCACACTATGCTTCCGCTGCTCCCACTGACTACAATAACCCTCTGGTAGAGTCATATACACGTGCACTTCTAAAGCTAGTTTAGAACGACGCTATACGCGTCCTCCTGCCGGGTCTCATAGTCTAGAACGGCAGAAATGGCAAGTCTGGTTAAACAAGAACCTCCCTGTCACCGTCTCTGAGAAGACCGAACTACCTCTCGGGTGTCTGAGGTTACCCACCAAATCTGCGGAGTGGCTAATAGAACATCAAATCTAATTGAATCCTTAGGTTCTATTAAATTTTCAATAATCGTTTGTGGTTCTGGAATCTCTTCCAGTTCTACCATACCCTCACTAATGTTTTCTAAAAAGAATCTGATGATGCTCGATATCGGCGATCTCCCAGATCAGGACACTTGGCAGATGACGTGTCCCAGGGCTCACAAGAAAGGACCTACAGTGGCCGACCAGACCACTCTTGTGCCCGTCCTACAAGCAAACGCCGGCTCACCTCCGAGCCCCTGGCACAATTAGCCTCCTAGGCCCTACAGCTCGTCTCCGAGCTATCACGGGCCCGAGCCTCCTCGGCCCTTTCAGCTCGCCTCCGGGCTCGAGCAGAACCAAGATACCTCGGCTCTCCCACTCCTCCGTGAGCTCTCCCGCCGAGGTCATCTTCCTCGATTCATCGACCGACCAACACCACCGATTGCAGGCGTAACCGCCATCCCACGAATCTCGCCATGCGCGAGATCTCCACCGGCCACATCCCACGTTCCACGCCACCACGATCCTCCATTAACGAGCCTGTCTCGCCATTAATAGGAGGTCCCGCTCATCACGCGAGCGTGACGTCAGGAGCGTAACGGTCGGCGTGATTCTCGCGCCTGCCTCGCCTGTTGCCACCGCTATATAAACCCCTACTTCAGACGGTTCAAGTAAGCCATTTTTACTCCACTAAGCCATTACTCTGCTCGAATTTCCTCTCTAACTTGATCGTCGGGGGGTCCTCGGTGGTACAACCACCCCGAGAATTCCTTGCAAGTAGCTCGGCAACCACAACCTCAAACCCCTTGAGATCCACACGCTTCAGGAGCGACAGGTTCCAGATCTAATCTCATCCATCCATCGCCGCCATCAGCAGATCAACGGGAAGCAACATCTGAAGGAGATTTACGCCCTCCATCAGCTGGCGCCGTCTGTGGGAAAACCTTGATTCCACAAAAACAAAAGTTCACCTCCCGATCTCAAGCTAATAGCGAGCGATCATCACGACAATCCAAGCACCAGCTGCCGCCTCCCCCTCAACGAAGGCGCGAACAAACCTCCTCCGCCGAATGCCATCAACGCCCTCGCCGGCCGCATAGACCGACTCGCGTCTGTTGTGGAGGCGCTGATCCGCGTCCAAACGGCAGGGCAAGATCACTAAGTCGTCGCTCCCCCGCCTCGGGACCAGGACCCCTACAGGGGGAGAGAAGACTCTGTTCGCGTCGGCACCGCCGACCACCGCCTCGCTGCCTCCCACGGCCGCAGATCTCCCGGGCCGATATGTTCGGAGACCCGCTGGGCGCCCCATAGTTCTACACCGTCCTACCCTCTGCCTATTACCAACTGCACCGTGTCCTCAGTGCAGTACGGGTCATAGAGGTAGACATCCTCGAAGTTTATGACATCTTCGATGGTGAAAGGGAAGTCCTGCATTTTTGCGTTTCAGGTGCGAGGAAGGGAGTAAACAATTACCCCCTCAGTCTTATAGCCTCCAACGCCCCCTGGAGTTCAACAGTCGCCCGTTTTCACGCACAGTAGTGCCGCCACGTGGCAGAAGTTGCGCCGATCTATGCGAAACTGAAACGACACTCCGTCGCTTCGCGTTCCCTACACAATCACGACACGTGTCGCCAGCAACCGCACCTCTTCCCGGTGCGCCGACTGGCTATCAAAGTCAAAGCCCTCATAAAGAGGCAGCCCTGCAGCTACCCTGCTTGGCTATCCCTAGCCGGTAGCTTCCCTACCCCACAACGCCAGGGATCGAAGCCCTCTCAAAGAGGCGACCGAGCAGCTTTACTGATTGGTTCATCCTTGGCAGGTTTCCCATGCTATCAAGATCAAAGCCCTCGCCAAGAGGCAGCCGAGCGGCTACCCTGCTTGGCTATCCCTGGATGGCAGCTTCCCTACCTCACAACGCCAGGGATCAAAGCCCTCACGAAGAAGCAGCCCAGCAGCTGCCCTGCTCGGCTATCCCTGGTTGGTAGCTTCCCTACCCCACAATGCCAAGGATCTAAGCCCTCACCAAGAGGCAACCAAACAGCTTCACTGCTTGGTTCACCCATGGCAGGGATCGAAGCCCTCACGAAGAGGCAGCCCAGCAGCTACCCTGCTCGGCTATCCCTGGCTGGTAGCTTCCCTACCCCACAACGCCAGAGATCAAAGCCATCACGAAGAGGCAGCCCAGCAGCTACCCTGCTCAGCTATCCCTGGCTGGTAGCTTCCCTACCCCACAATGCCAAGGATCAAAGCCCTCACCAAGAGGCAGCCCTGCAGCAACCCTGCTCGGCTATCCCTGGCTGGTAGCTTCCCTACCCCCACAACGCCAGGGATCAAAGCCCTCGCCAAGAGGCACCGAGAAGCTACCCTGTTCAACCATCCTTAAGGACAAAAGGCCCTCGCCAAGAGGCACCGGGCAGTAACCCTGCTCGGCCATCCTTAGTAGGCCACTTACGGCCCCTCCCGCACTAAGGATGAAAAGCCCTCGCAATAGGCAACCAAACACGCCCTTGTTCGGTTATTCCTGGCTGGTAGATCCCTACCACAACAAACCAGGGATCAAAGTCCTCATAGAGGCAACCGGACCCGCCCTTGTTCGGTTATCCCTGGCTGGTAGCTCCCTACCAAACCAGGGGTCAAAGCCCTCGCCAAGAGACACCGGGGAGTAACCCTGCTCGGCCCGTCCTTAAGGATCAAAGCCCTCGCAAGAGGCAATCGGGCCCGCCCTTGCTCGATTATCCCTGGCTAGTAGCTCCCTACCCCCAACAAATTAGGGATCAAAGCCCTCGCCAAGAGGCACCGAGCAGCTACCCTGCTCGGCACCATCCTTAGTAGGCCACTCACGGCGCCTCCCGCGCTAAGGATCAAAGCCCTTGCCAAGAGGCACCGAGCAGCTACCCTGCTCGGCCCCATCCTTATCTGGCCAACCCCTGTCCCTCCAAAGATTAAGGATCAAAGCCCTCATAAAGAGGCAACCGGGCCCGCCCTTGCTCGGTTATCCCTGGCCGGTAGCTCTCTACCCCAACAAACCAGGGATCAAAGCCCTCGCCAAGAGGCACCGAGCATCTACCCTGCTCGGCCATCCTTAGTAGGCGACTCACGCCCCCCCCAACAACTAAGGAACATGAAGTCAACAAGAGGCATCCGGTTCTATGTCTAAGCAATCTCCACCTCGACTTCGGGGCCATGGAGATACCGTCATCGCACCGGTCTTTGCACACTCGGCAATCGAACAGATTCAACTCGATGTGTGATCGCTAGAAAAAGAACCGACATAAAATGAAGGCAGTCTGTGCAAATACAAGTATCTACCAACAAAAGGAAATACAAGCACAAACACTACTGCAAAAACAAAAATCTTTATTCAAAAAGTCAAAGATTCTACAAGGGTACTGTGGGCTCCCCAACCTTACAAAAATACCCGAAGGCCTACAAAATACCCGAGGATACAAAAGAAAAGAAAAGGAGAAGACGAGGGGCTTCAGGCCTTAGGGCCAGGCGCGATACCGATGAGATCGACGTCCACCACGACTGGGGATGCGTCCGTCACTGGAGCCTCGGCGTCGCCCTCGCCGAGAGTCCCTTCCCCGGCAGTGTTCCCGGGGGCATCCCCCTGCTCGTCATCCCCGCAGGGATATTCTGCTCGGAGCTCTTCATCAGCAAACTCCGGCACCCGGGCCTTGACGGCGTCAAGAGCCTCGTGCCAGATGAGGGTGGTGGCCAAGGCTAGGACGGTATAGAACTGCTCCAACTTCTAGAAGTTCTCCACCGCCTCCGCCGCCCTGAGGTCGGTTCTCTTCGTTGCCTCTACCGCAGCCCCCAACTCCTTTCGAAGGGTGCTCACCGACTTCTTCATGGTGCCAACGAGCACCTCGGAGCCCTGAAGCATGGCCACGGCGACCTGGGCGGCCTCGCAGAACCTGGCCACCTCTTGCTTAGAGGTCACCGCCTCCTGCTTCGCTGCCGACGCCCGCCTCCTGCCTCGCGGCTGCCGCCTCCTGCCTCCCGGCAGCCACCTCGTCCTCAAAAGCAGCGACCCTCACCATCGCCGCCTTTAGCTCCCGCTTCGAGCTCTCCCCCAGCGAGGAGAGCTCGCCCGCGGCTCGGATCGCCGGGGCTATCTCCTCCTCCTCCATCTAGGCGACGATAGCGACATACTGGAGGACCTGAAGAAATTGGAAGGGGGTCAGAAAGAAAAAAGGGCACCAAATCTCCCAAGAAATGAGACGATATACGAGCGCTAACCTGTAGGGCCTCTTGGGCGATGGACGCCATTTGTACCTTCAGCGTTCCCCCAGCGACCCGGCCCTCGGCCGACCTCTCCATGTCGTGCAGCAAGCTGTCAGCGACGGAAAGCCCCGAAGGCACCTCAAAGCGGAGCTCCCCCTCGTCCACCATGATCGGAGAGGCCGGGGTCCGTGGAACTACTCGGGGGAACCTCTTGAAAGACGACGGCGGAGAGCTCGTCTCTACCTCCAAAGCTCGGGCGTCCTCTGCCCGAGCCCTTTTTCTGCTCGACGCCTGGCTGGGCCCTGAGGCACGATCCGCACTCGAGCAATGGGGCGGGACGGCCGCTGGGGAAGCTGGGACCGACGTCTGATGGGAAGAGCTGGCCCCTCCAACCTTCGACCCCTTCTTCGGCTTGCGCATGGCTGCTCGGAGGAGGCCCGCGTCCATGGTTTCTGCACAAGATAAGATATAATGGAGTCAGCGACACATACAAAGTAAAAACAAGTACAAGCTCCTAACTTACCGACGAACTGGGCGGGGCTAAGCCCGGCCCAACTAAGGGCCCGCTCAGAAAGCAGCACATCAGCCCGAGGAATAGGCTCCCATGCTGCCACTCTTGCCGCGTCGAGGTCATTGGACGGATTTCCCTGCCAGCACCTATCCCTAGACCACTGGACGGGTACGGGCCAGTCCTCACACTCTGGCGGCCCGACGAAGAAAAACTTCTTCTTCCAATCATGGATGGAAGAAAGCAGGATGATAACTCCTGACTCGGCTACACTCCCCCGCTGCTTCCTAAAAGAGAGGTAAACCCACCTTGGGTCGCCCGCGCGAGTTCTGGGATGACTTTTGTAAATAAGGGAGGAGGCAAGGATGAACAGACTAAAGGGGATTGTCTGCAACTTCAACCGGACCAGGAACCCAAGGAGAAACCTCCAGGAATTCGGCACTAGCTGGCCCGGGGCTAACCCAAAGTAGTTTAATGCAGCTACAACCTCGGGAGAGAAAGGCAGGCGCATTCCGGCCTAAAGGGCTTCCAGGTACAAGGCGATCTCTCTACCTCTCACCTGATCTGCTATCTCTCTTTCCTCGGCCAATTGTAGCGTGTAGCCGGAGGGAATATAGAAACGAGCCCAAGCAGCGACAAGCTCATCCTCATATCTTACTGAGGACGACGCACCAGGGGCGTCCGCCGCCACCGCTCCAAGAACCGCCCCAGACGCGTGACCCCGGGAAGAGGATCCGACCCCAACTTCCCGAAGGGGCTCCAACCCGGGGGAAGAATCCCTAGTATCTACCCCTACGACATCTACAAACACGTCGAAACAAGACATCTAACCTGATGGGAGGAGATCCTCGAGAAGGGAAAGCGCTGAGATCCGACCTAAGGGGGAGAGCGCCGAGCTAATAAGACTCAGAATGAGGAAAGTGGGAAGAGAGAGAGAGACCCCGAATCAGGCCTCCTCTCTATTTATGCTACCGGCGTCCTCATCCAGCGGCGACGGTCGACTCCTGCCAAAACGATTCGGTGCTCTCGACGGCCACGATCACTCCACCTGTCGCAAGCACATTGGCAGCATCCCATCGGACGCCAGAAGCCTGCGGCACGTCACATCAGCCAACCGGCACCCAACACGTGGCCTGTCGCTTCAGCGAAAGGGCACACGATCCGGCGCACCCTCTTTAATGCGGAGATCTCGCCCTGATCCGCTGACATCACCCGAAAAAACAACCGATTGCCCAAGGACACGCCTGATGATATCTTCAAAAAGAAGCTCACCTTGGGTGATCCGGCAAACCACTCTCGACCTGACCCGTCAGCTGGTCGGGCCGAGAGTGGGGGCTAATGATGATGCTCGATATCGGCGATCTCCCAGATCAGGACACGTGGCAGATGACGTGTCCCAGGGCTCACAAGAAAGGACCTACAGTGGCCGACCAGACCACTCATGTACCCGTCCTACAAGCAAACGCTGGCTCACCTCTGAGCCCCCAGCATAATTGGCCTCCTCGGCCCTACAGCTCGTCTCCGAGCTATCATAGGCCCGAGCCTCCTCGGCCCTCTCAGCTCACCTCCGGGCTCGAGCATAACCAAGATACCTCGGCTCTCCCGCTCCTCCGCAAGCTCTCCCGACGAGGTCATCTTCCTAGGTCTTATCGACCGACCAACAGCACCGCTTGCAGGCGTAACCGCCATCCCGCAAATCTCGCCATGCGCGAGATCTCCGCTAGCCACATCCCACGTTCTACACCACCACGATCCCCCATTAACGAGCATGTCTCGCCATTAATGGGAGGTCCCGCACATCACGCGGGCATGACGTCGGGAGCGTAACGGCCGGCGTGATTCTCGCGCCTGTCTCGCCTGCTGCCACCGCTATATAAACCCCTTCTTCAGACGGTTCAAGTAAGCCATTTTTACTCCACTAAGCCGTTACTCTGCTCGGATTTCCTCTCCAACTTGATCGTCGGAGGGTCCTTGGTGGTACAACCACCCCGGGACTTCCTTGCAGGTAGCTCGGCAACCACAACCTCAAACCCATTGAGATCCACACGCTTCAAGAGCGACAGGTTCCAGATCTAATCTCAGCCATCCATCATCGCCTTCAGCAGATCAACGGGAAGCAACATCTGAAGGAGATTTACGCCCTCCATCAGAATCCATTTTACTAAAACTGGTGGCGAGTCAAGAATAATACAACTATTGATCTTCCTGATGGTAGAAAGTTAACCCTCGTCAAAGCCCGGAATAACCCACAAACTGCCATTACTGAAACGTGCCTTGAATTTATCCGGTTTCTGGTTTTAAGCATCAGCCGGAAAACTCCCTATACCTTAACATCGTTAAGATATAAATTGATTCTATATGTATCCAATATAGAAACAAAAACACTAATTTAATTAGAACCAGATTCAAAATCATGCAGCCGTCTCCAGTGCATATCAACCAAATGGAAAGAGGCCAATCAGCATTACTCATTTAGGAGCGCATCCATATTTGAGTTACCCGAAAGAGAATCAAGTTCTCAAAACCATTACTATCAACGGAATACCAAACACAAGTATCTACATCTTCGACTACTTCGAAGAATCCTGATACTTCCAACAAATGGTTCTCTAATTTATTCTTATACCTATAACTTCTCAATATCTGGACATTGCATTTCAATGAAATACTTGTCTAGAACTGGAGAGGTCATGAGTAAACAGAATATAGTACGAGTACCAACCCTATTGTCCTAATGGACACTAGACAATATACAATACTTTGTATAAGTCTCCTGAGTTAAATAACTCAAACCTTGTGCGTCGTAGGTTGAAAACTGTGATATGGTTAAGAAGAATTACACCGCTGTTGAATGCACCTTACCTAACCATCAACTGATATAGGTAAATATCACAGACATAATTTCAAAAAGTTATATCTCACTTTATATAATAAACGTACAGATATATCAGTTTGAAATTGGTGCATAACAACGGATATTCAAAAACAAATATTTGTCGTCAGACAAAACCCAGGTGATTTCCTCAAATATCACCAATTACAACGAATTCCGATATTATGAGGATCTAATAACCCAATTCCCAATATCTTACTCCCACTCATCATCTGTAATAACATATAGATGTGAGGAACTGATCTGGTAAATACATACTCTAGAGTTAGATTCCAATTTGGGAAAACAGTTTTCAATTAATATCGCACAGTGAAACTGAAATATGAAAATGTTTCGAAGGGGTAATCTGGTATTCCTAAAAATGCCTCTTTCACTATCCTGATTCATGACAGTAACCATATACTTATATGCCCTCACTGCAATCCCTTTATTATGTCTTTATTTATTACCTTCTGTACATTTTCTTTAGGTAATTGGTTTTCTTCCTTCCCTACCCTTTGGCACCAGCCTAAGGTTTGGAAGAAGACTATCCAATAAGCGTAATAGGTGCACACTCCTTATGCCAGGAGTCCTCGCAACCTGAGAGAAGGTAATGGGAAAAGACATCTGAATAATCCTATTCTATATCTCCTGAACCGGAAACCATCCTCGAATCTGGAACGAAATCCTTCGAGTTCGTATGTAACTATACGATGGCATGTCCAAGCATTATAGACGTTCGTAGTGATACGAAGTGTTCTGGAGAAATCCAAAGTGGATGTCAGAGTGGCAAGGGTATACACGGTTTTGTCGTGAATGATAGCAGTCGGAATTTTCTTTGCCATTATTCTAATCCCTTTATATGTCATTACTTATTATCTTCTGTACACCACCTTTAGGCTAATTGGTTTTCTTCCTTCCCCACCTTTCGGCACCTGCCTATGGTTTGGCGGAAGGCTATCCAATAAGCTCAATAGGTGTACCCTCTCCTAATCCTAGGAGCCCTCACAACCTGAGAGAAGGTAAAGGGAAAATACAACCGAATAATCCTATTCAATCTCTCTAGAACCAGAATCCATTCTCGAATCTGGAACAAGTTCCTTCGAGTTCGTATGTAATTATACGATGGATTTATCCAATAGGAGTGGATGTTCGTAATGATACGGGGTGTTCTGGAGAAATTCAAAGGTGATATAGAAGTGGCAATGATGTATGCGACACCGTGACACTCCAAAAGCCAAAGTGTTTTAAGAAGGTTCGATTAACTTGGTTCATGAGTTTTAGTCTAGGGTCAGGCCATGATCGCTGCCAAAGAGAGAGAGAAAAGAAATACTCAGCGTGCACTCTAACCTAAATCAGAATGGTTAATCACTTTATCTAATCAGGATGGCTCCCACTGTTTTCTCGAATTCTCCTCCAAATCCAAAAGGAGAATTGATCGGGATCATCTAAAATCACCCGATGAGTAATCCTACTCATCAGTGGGAATCGGGATCCAACTATCATCACATGATAACTTGATGGAAGCCACTCAAGTCACCACACTCCAGAAGGTATGCGCAAGCCTGACAAGTTTTCTGTATGTTTGAAACTCCCGATATGATTTTTACCCCTAACGACTTCATGGTCTTGATAGAGACCAACGTGCCATAAGTCGCTAGTCAAGTTCAACCCATTATTATCCAAAATTGATCTAAACCCACCCGCACAAGTCCTTGATAGAGTCCAACGTGACTATGCGGATGTCCTAGATAATCACATATCTATGCTACAGACACGTATCACGCAGCTACCGTACACTATGCCTTGATAGAAACCAACGTACATAGCACGAATACTATGAGATACCTATCTGAAATGACGGAGGGCTACGGTTGGTTTTTGACGAAAAACCTTTAACGTAACGAACTTGATATCGTTGAAGGAACCGAGTGGTTTTACAAATGTATAGTAGCGAAAACTTTTGCTAAAGAGGTCACTCCCGGTGAAGGGATCTCGGCTCGTTCCTTATCGAATGAGGTGCAGGGTATTCCAAACTGAATACCATGATACAAAACAAAAATAATCGACTGCAGTAAAATTGTTATATTGATGCAAACTTCTGCTCAAGGGGTCACTCCCTATGAAGGGATCTCGGCCCTTGCTTCGTCGAATGAGGTGTAGGATATTCATAATCGAATACCACTGTGCAAAGAAAAAGAAAACGTCTGTATATCATTTTTAAAATTGATTCCAACAAAATCAAATAGGTTTATTTTATCCTTGCATTGATTAGAATCATCAATTAATCACACCAGAAAAAAATGAAAATATATGATGTACGTATATACCATCTGCATTCGCCACTGGATCCCGTCATCACCCGTTAGGTTACTTAACTAACGACAGAGTAGGGACTGGACTAGCATGGGTGCGAAACATATACAACATCTACTAGTGTGTGTGTGTGTGTGTGTGTGTGTGTGTGTGTATCGTCCCAGGAATGATATAAAGCAACATCACAGAAGCATCACAGAAGCAATACAGAATGGTGGATAATCCTGGAGCCTCGGGTTTCACTTGAGCCGCAAATGAGACCCGACGTTCCCTGTCGTGTGGATAGCCTATGCAATGAAAACCTTGTAATATTTCAAAAAAATAAAATATTATTTTTGGGGAATTTTTATAATTTAATAATAAAATATTGAATATTTTAATAAGGCGATATAATTAAATACCGATAAAATGGGGGGAAATTTTTGAAAATTATGGAAATTATTAAAAGAGGGTGTTTTATGTGAATTATGCAATTTTTAAGTTTTTATGGTTAATTATATGCTAATATAGTGCTAATCGCGATTAAAAATCGCTAATCGCGTTTTAAGCTTGTTTTGTGCAAAACATGCACCGTATCATTTTTACACTTGTTACTTTTTTCATGGCTTTCCTACATGTTTTATAGCATGGTTGTTGATTTATTAGGAGAAGAAAAGAAAAGAAAAGGATATGAATAGAATAGAATAGAATAGTAGGTATGGGTGAGAGAGAGAAAGGTGAGGGTTACATTTGACTTAACCATTCTCTCCTCCATCATTCTCCTTCATTTTCCCTTCCTCCTTCAGCCCAAGGCAGCACCCTCTCCTCCACCATCTTCAAACCCCCAAAACTCCATTAAAAACACCTCAAAACTCAAACCCCAATCCACAAAAAAGATGCACAAACTCAAGGGAAGCACATTGGACCAAGAAAGCAAGCATTTTGGCCACTTGGGGCAACTCAAGAATTTTCTTGAGTTGCCAAATGAGGTATTTTCTAAACCCTTAGCTTAGTATTTCTATTACTTTTACCCTCATGTTAGATTAGAACCGATATCGTGTGGTTTGGGTGAACTTTAACAACTTTAGTTAGGGTTTATGGAAACTTTGGGTTGTAATGTGTAATTAAGCTCAGTAGAGGCCTCACAAACCCCCTAATGCTAGAATTAAGACCTAAACCAGAGACTAGAACCCCAGAATATGGATTTAGAAAAGCTGATATCGGAAAATTATGAATTCTGTGGATGTAAAATGGAATCTGCTATTACCCCGAGACTCTAAAAATTATTTTGCAAGGACAGTGATACATGCAGGCACCTAGGAAGCTACCACCAAAACCCTAGCCTCTAACCCTCAACTGTGGCCGCAATTAAATCCATTCTGGCCGCAAATTGCGGCCAGACCAGTGAGGATTTGACTCGTATTTGTTCTGTGGCTTTTTCTCCAGTAAAATAGACCATTGGCATATGCAAAATTGTCTGATTTGACCTAGGGTAGAATCTGGAACCTTTTTCCTGAGTTGTTGTTTTGATTCGGAGTTTCGTTTCTTGTATTTTAAATTCTGGATTTGCGTATTTATGTTTTATCTCGATCACTTGACGTCTGCACGACTACATCGAGGGTTGTTTGTGTTAGTTGTATGTATGCCCTAGAGGCCAGTATTGTACAGATGATGTATATTATATTGGATGTTTGGACATATATAGAGATGACTTTCTTGCTCGATATGATAGTATGCTATCTGGTTGCTCTTTATCTTAACATGTATGCTAGTCTCTTTTAAACTGTCTTATAGTTACATGTTGGTAAAGCCCTTAGGATGTGTACTTGACTACCTGGACTATGATGCAGATCATACTAGTGGGGACATGGTAGTCCATAAGTACATCCTTCAAGGTCCCTAGTCGTGGGTGTATCGAGACGGGGCATCGATATACCAGTGTAGACTAGCGTATACGCTTCTCGACCCATGAGATGGGCGATGGATGATCCCATATCCATTGGTGTTTGACATCAGAGATGGTATACGGGTGCTCAGTGGAGACTGGGTACACTGGACGGACTCGCCGAGAACTCCCAGATGGTATTATACCTCACGTCAGATGGCAGTTCTCAGGTGACGCTTGTGCAGGTTAGTCTGTAGACCCGAGATCGTCATAGAGTCTTGTGTGATTCCCACTGTGCTTTGATCTCCACCTTACCACGTCCATGAGGGCGTGCAAAACGGTGGTCTTTGGGTATAGTCCCGAGTCACATGGAGGCAATGAGCGATAGGAGGGGTTTCGTCTCTCCCGGTATTGGGGGTTGATGTTGCGTTGTGCTCGATTGGCCGTAACAGGGAAGTCCCTGGCCAGGGCTGATCAGAGATTTGCTGGTAAGTGTTACCAGTAGTTTCTCGACCCGTTATGAGCCTCACATCGGCACGACTTATCGATTATTGGGGTCTGACGTTTACCACCCCTAGACTTGATATGCGACATATCAGACGAACAGACCGGACTGTACGGTAAGTGTTGCTGGTTGGATTCACAGGAGTGTGAGCGGGCTAGCTCGTCGATCTTCTGATCGCTCAATACCCGGGTGGCCGTTACGTTTAGCAGACCGCTTGCGGCTTGTGGGTGCTTGATATGATCATCACCTGCTACCGGCGTATTGACGAGTCTTTAGAGTCCTACACAGAGGTTTCCTGGCTCAAGCGAAACGAAATAGGAGCGCATATGAGATATGTGCGGGACCGAGAATAATGCGTGTATGTGATACCGTATTTCATTCTCGCGATGAATGTTTCGATTGGTTGTATGCGATATAACCTAGTTATCGAATCAAAGATTGATTCGATAAGTCGATTCATTTGATACTAGTCGGTTATGTGCGACATGACCGGATCATTGAATCAAGTGTTGATTTAATGATTTAATGTATAATTATATATTTGATATATTACTTTGCATTAACTAGTATTGGTTCATTTTAAAAGGATTTTCTCACTTGAAGTGCACATTGTATATGTGATATATTTTGTGTGCACTTGATTGTATCATGTTTGATGATACATACTTACTTGGTTTTGTGCAAAGAATTAAACCATGGTTATGATAATGGTTAGGGTTTTGAGTTATTCACTTATTTATTTATCCATTCTTTTATGAGAAATAGATAAAAGAAAAACAAAATGGTTTCTTTCTTTCATGAAGCTTGTTGAAGCTTCATGAAGCTTTGACTAAAGTGACCATTTTGTCTTCATCCTTAACCCTAACCATTCCTACTAACCATGGTCTATTCTCTACACCTAACCAAAGTTAGAAGATGATAAGTATTCATTTTATTATTCTTTTCAAGAAGAACTTATCATATTCTTTCTCCTTCTTCATCTTCTTCATCAAGAAGGAAAGCTAGCCTTCATCAATGGCATCTTGAGTAAATGAGTGAGAAATCCAATTCTAAAGTGAACCCACCTCCTATTTCTTCATCCTCTACCTCTTGCCAAGTAGTATAGGGTGTTTTCTTGTCAAGTTTCTCGACTTGGTGAAGTTGGAGCTTGATCTTGTGTAACCTCGACGTAGATCATCTTCAGTATCGTAACCGACGACTAGTCCGCTCATTTCTCCGATGAAGCCGATGCTAGAGTCCGAGATCCGACTTGGACAGCAAGAGGACGTCTACGTGGAGCTAAGGAAGTGGAGAACCAGATCTACAAAGGTTGTACCTTCTCACTTTTAGTTAAGTCGTTAACTAGTTTTATGTTTCGCCTAAAATTCTAGTTAACGATCCGTATTAGAGGTTCTCGGCACTTGTAAAATTTGAAATTGGCATGGTTGATGCCTTGTGAGACCTCATTAGAGTGCCTAGGAACCCTACAGTTTGATGGTTTTGAAAGTGTAGTCCATAGGTTCTAACCTATAGGCCTTAGCGTGTCGTTTCTGTTTTCTGATGTGAGTTTAATGAACGTTTGCGATTGTTCTATCTTTGTAGGTACCTTCACGAGGGTTCCATATGATGAAGAAGATAAAGGTGACGTCGACACCGACACGCAGGATGCAAGGTGAGTAGATTATATCTACGGGGGAAGTCGGGTGGATGGCGTATAGCACCCCCGCAGTTCGATACTTAGTATACTAGATATATACTATATATATATGTATGATAGCGTTATGTGTGAATTGGATATTCAGATGTGGTTAGGTGTACTATGGATAGATTAGGGTTTAGAAATAAACTAGTATAGTTTCCTAGATGCAAACCTTAGAATAGGTTTACACCCACACGCACACACATACTTATTTGTTATACATATACCTAGATGATGAGGATAGTGGATGATATTTGGAGATGAGTCGATGATATTGGGCATAGTGCCATGAGATCGGTGATATGATGTGGTTCGTATTTGGGATACGACATGAGATTTTTAGCGGGCCTTTAGGCGTGTGATTTCATACACGCGCGCGCGCGAGCGCGCGCGCGCGCACACACACACACACATATATATATATCGATGGTATCAGTTCGTACTAGACTTAGATCTGGACCCCAGTTCATGAGATATGATGATAAGGATACCAGATAATTGATGAGATAAATGTGAGATTCGACCCGTACCCAGATTTGGGATGCCGTACGACAGATTTACGTACGAGCTATATATTGATGATAGATCCGCACTCTTGACTCGAGAATGTCATAATATATATTGTATCGTATGTGATACTATTGAGGTGGGTCACCGACTATTGTATTTATATGTATCGACTCAGATTTATGTGGTTTTCTTATCTTTTCGATTAGCCAGTTAGTTTAGTACTATAGTTTACTTGTAGATATTAGACTAGACTCGAGTCATACCTATTTCAAAAACTAATGAATCGTGAGTATTTTAAAGACGGGCCAAGGGATACTACGGATATTTTCAAAGGATGTATTTTTCATAAAAACACCGTAGCCCTATTTTCTAAACACCACGATTCATGCAACTTTCAAATACCAAAAGACTGTATGACTCGTATATAGGAATGTATATTTCTTTATTGCTGCATTATTATTCATTTACCATTTATTCTACTGCTCGCATTGTATTGCATGCTTATATGTTATTGATTCATATTTCTTTGTGCATATGATATATAGCATACCTGTATACTTATATGCTTACACATATATCTTTACATAGTTACATGCTCATATTACTGTTTCACGTTGCATATACTATAATTCATGGATTTCGCATTGCGATATGGTTTCATATGATATTTTTTTCTGGATTGTTTTACCCCTGCGTATATATATCAGTGGTATGGGACGCTGAAATATATATGTATACCCATCGTGTGTGTGTGTGTGTGTGTATTAGTGGTATGGGACGCTGATATATATATATATATATACCTACATAATATATCATCATGATGATCTATGCAATTTACTTATTCATTCTATATGAGGGGCCTTTATGGTCGATGTGAGGGGCCTTTATGGTCGATGTATGGATAGCATGTTATATCCCCTACCCCACATTTATTTTATATGCATTGCTTCATGTATTAGTAGTACCTGATAGAGTACCTTTCATAACTATTGCATATACACATTATCATTTATTGCTTCATGTATTAGTAGTACCTGATAGAGTACCTTCATGAATGTTGCATACATATTGGATACATGATATATGAGATTTACTTGATATTGGGATAATGAGATATATATCTTGTGTTGATGCTTGACACTGATTTTCTGATGATTTCATTGATGATATTTGAATGTTTATTCAAAAATCTCACTATATTAAGAAAACGGTTTTCTCATTCATGATGTCTTCTGTTTTCATTTTACCGCATTCATACCTCATATTTACGATATTTTGTTACCTGAGGCACTGACACGAGCACATGGGATTACACTTATGTTTAGATGTTTACCCTTACCTTTTTATTATGCTTCGGACTTTATTATATTTAGGATATTTATATTACTGATCGTTTGACCTAGAATTTAGTCATACATACGATTTCTACTCTGTAATGTTTTCTACTCACGAGTTGGCAACTCACCCCCGTTGTGCCACAGTTTCTTGCAGGTTTTGCCGTACAGGTTCCATTGCGGCTTTCTGGCACACTGTTTCCTTTCTGAGTGATTACTTTGGTAGGTGGGTTCACTTACAACGTGACCACCATTGTACTTATTTATTTTTCAGTTGTATCTAGTAAAATTCCATCAACTAAACTTGTATATTGTTTCAGACTTAGAAAATCAGTTGTGTATTATTTCGACCTTAGAATCGTGCGTTGTAGTATTATGGTTTTCATGCTGATTTTGAGTTTCCTTTTTGAGTTTTGATCCTCGCCCTTCGGCGTAGTATATTATACTGCTTGCGTGGTTGTGACCGTCGATTGACGTAGAGCTAGCTCCCGCTTGGGGATGCCTTTTATCATTGTATATATATATTATTCATGTTGTACCCCGTTTGGGGCAAGTATTTACAAAGGGAACTCTGTCGAAATTTCCAGAAAAGACTATAGATTTTAAAAATGCATATTCGGCTTACTTATTTGAAAAAAAACCTTGCTTTTAAAACATGTTTTCTTACTTCTTAAAAACTAGTTTTCCTTATTTACTCCTTAAAATGGTTTTAGATTTCTGGGCTTTTGGCGTACTTGAGTTAGATGATGTCCTATAGACTTTATATGATTCAAGGGCCAGTCACGGGCTATTTCGGGTCGTGACAAACCTAGACCCCTACAAGTGCGGAAAGTTACCCGCCAATCCCAGAAGCGAGGCAACCCCAATCAACAACGTGAATGGGCCACCCAGCACTTCACAAAATCCGGTAACTTGGACACCCCTCCATGGGTCAACCTATACCCCTACGAGTGCGGCGAAAAAGCCCTCCAATTCTAGAGTAAGGTCCCCTCCATCCCAACACCATGAGATGCGGACCCGTTGCCCTCTAGAACCCGGCTATTCGTGCACTCCACCGTAGGGTAATCCTAGTACAGAAAAGAAAATAATATACAAGGGTGATATCGACCTCAACCCGGTCGTGCCCCAAACAAATAATATACAAACTGACAGTGACGGCAGTCTACATGTCGGACGCTCGCCCCGCAATATCAAATGTACAAATGAAACTAAACTATACTAACATTGCACCCAAGCTATCCACCACGACGATCCAACCACAACACAGCACAACACAGAAGATCAACGTGAATGTCACGTTCGCAAACTCGTCTAAAAGAACATATAACAATTAGACGAGTTATACCGCTCGAATGACATTCAGGGTCGCAGATAGTAATGTATATACCATAAACATTTAAATAGTGTTAAATTATCGACTTCGAAACATCCCAAATTGCCCCTGAACAAAGATAACATAATATCCAAAATGGGCAAAACAAGCAATACTACTGCACCAATATTCCAGAGACTAGAAAACACCAAAAATTTCAAGTCCAAACTCCAAAGAAAACCGGCCTCGCCCATTTTTTCGCAAATCTCGCCAGGTCAAATCCGACGGTTTGGGCTCGTATTTGTGGTGTGTTCTAGTGGTCACTCAAGTAGTCTTCTGCAGTTGCTTAAAAAAAATTTGAAGACTTTAAAAAATTGACAGAAACTGGAATGTGCAGTGCACTGTTTTGGGGTTGTTTCGATTTTGATACTTTAACATTATCTAAAACTGCTAGTAAGGGGTTTACGGGTTGGCTCTGATACCATGTTCGGTTACGGCAGCGCTCCGGCCATCAAACTGTGGCCAAATGCGGAACAAAAAATTTTCTAAACTGGCGCTACTATGACTCGATGCCCGGATCTACCCTAAACCCTATACTAGCAATATGTAAAACTAGAAGTTAAATGGTTATACCGAGTTGATCCGTATCTTTCGGTCTTCAACCATCATCCCAAGCTCCTAATGGTCGCGGATCGAATTTGTTCACCAGTCTTCCTCCATCTACGATGATCCACCTGAGGGAAACGGCGCAAGCTTCAGCCTCGCAAAGTAAGGAAACCGACACTCCAAGGTTGCTAGCAATGGAGAGTGGAGGTGTAGGATTGTGTCACTATAATTTTTCTCTCATCACAAATACTCCAAAAGCAACTCAAGAAGATGAAGAGAAGGTGAAGAAAACAATGACATGAACAATCAAAGAAAATGGCTAAGTCTCACCAAGTGAGAATGAATGACCAAGTCAAGAAAACAAAAGGCATGGCATGTGAAGAATGTGGCTGCCCCTCTCTCTCAATCATGCACAAAAAAATATCTCCTCTCATTTTTCCAATAAACAATTCCATGCCGTACCTCTCTACATGCTCAAGCCCATGCTCATGCCAACTTACCCTCCACCTCATTTCCCAAATTGATTTTCTAAAAAGAAAATCAACTAATGAGGTGACCATCTTCTAGAAACTATTCCGTATAAATACGGAATACAACCCGGTACACGTATCGAAATACATATACGCGTATTCGTACAAAAATACGAATAGCCAAGAGAGAAAATGAATAGTGAACAATAATACTAGAATACATATATATAAATACATATATAAATTATTAAATCAAAATCTGATTTAATAATCCGGCTTAATCCTAAGCCGCTAGTATTATCAACCGTCCGATTAAAATCTGTGCAGCCTGTACACATATTTAATCGGACACCTGTTTGTACCAACATACGTCATCTACACTATATCGCCTGAACCGTGAAAACCCTCTGTGTGGGACTCTAAAAACTCATCACTACGCTGGCAGTGGGTTTAACCACAAGCACGTCAGCGGCACTAGCTGTACGTAACAGCTACCCAGGTATTGAGCGAAAGGAAGGCCGACGAGCAAACTAATCCAAAACCCATACTGAGCCTGACATTGACAATATCCGTACAGTCCGGTCTGTTCGTCTAAGAGTATCGCATATCGAGTCTAGGGGGTGGATAAAGTCAGACCCCAAATGACGCGATAATTAGTGTCGGTATGTAACCCATAACCACCTAAGAAACTATCGATCCTGAATCGGTAATTCGCGTCTACCCCGGCTGAGGATTTCTGGTGATGGTCACCCATGTACAACGTGTAAGTCTACGGTAGCGTCCCGGCCGTCTACAGACGCCAAATGCGGAACAAAAAACTATTTAGCTGGCGCTATCGTATACTTTAACCCGGATCTTCCATTATTGCTAAACTAACAAAGTGTAAAGAGTGTAGAAAGGTTATACCGAACGATCCGAGTCCTTCGTTCTTTAACCATCATCCCACACTCCGTTGCGGCTGCTTCGATCTCGTCGATCTCCGATCTGCTCGTCCAGGTGGCACCACGTCAACGATTCTTTAAACGGGCTCCCGCCTCTGACTTGAGGCAACTCGGTCGTCAAGTTTGCTAAAAGAGACGACCAAGAATGATGTAGAGAATGAGTAGATGACTTTGTCTCACTTCGTCCAAAACCGTGGACGATCGGTTAATGAAGTTGCCGTGGGAATCGGGTGATGGAATGAAATGAGCTGTGAAATTCCATACACCGAAAACTATCATATCTTTTTCACAAATGAAACATCAAGTGAGAATTGGAGAGAGGAGGGGGAAGGGGGCCGGCCATATATAGGAGGAGGAGGGTGAGTGTAGGAGAGAGGGGGGTGACCTTATGAAAATATCATGTGTGAACACAAAACAAATATCTCAAGTGTGAACACACCAAAAGCAACCAATGAAAATCCAACACCATTTAACCTAGTCACCTTATTTAGATGCTTCTAGAAACTTCCACACTCATCTCAAGAAAAGATAAATCCGTCTTTAACCGAATGTTAAAAGACGGCTGATAGAAAACTGAAAACTGGCAACTTCCAAAAATGATCCCGAAACGAATTTCAGGATAACCCCGTAACTGTATAAAAATATACCCGCATTTGTATTACGACCGAATACAAATGCAACTGAGCCAAAGATATTATATCTACTCAATATAATACTCGGATCCGGCTTAAACCAAAACCGACCAGTATCATCTGCCCGAAATCTGACACGTGCGTAAACGCACGTGCATTTTCCGAACCCTGCCATAAAACCATACGGCCTCTACAACGTTTCGCCCGAACTTGGGAAACTGTCTGTGGGGGACTCTAATGACTCGTCAGTACCCTGGCAGTGGGTTTAACCACAAACCGTCAGCGGCACTAGCTATGCGTAACGGTTGCCTATGGACTGACCTCAAGGGAGGCCGATGAGCGAACTCATCCGGAAAACCCTACTGAGCCTAACAGTGATAATGTATATACAGTCCGGTCCGTTCGTCTATGAGTATCGCATATCTGCCTAGGGGGCTAATAACGTCAGACCTCCAATAGCAGTATAAGTCGTGTCGGAGTGTAGCCCAATAACACCCTGAGATACTACTGGAGTACCTACCAGTAAATCTCCTGCCACGGCCGTGGGCTTTGTGTAATGGCTCTCCTAGACACAGCACGATCTCGCTCCCAATACCGGGAGAGACGAATCCCCTGCCGATCCGCTCACGTGCCTCCATGTGGCTCGGGACTGTACCCAAAAACTACCTGTTTGCACGACTCCTTTAAGCCGTGGTAGGGTAGAAATCAAAGCACAGTGGAAACTCACACGAGACAAATGACGACCTCAGGTCGATGAACTAACCTCTACACATGTCACCAGGGAACTGCTATCTGACGATATGTATAATACCAACTAGCAGATTCCCGGCGAGTCCTGTCCGGTGTACTCATAACCCAATGAGCACCTGTATACATCTTAGGTGATCCAACCGACACCAGTGGCTTGTGAGACCGGCCACCGCCCCTCGTCGGGGTCTCGACTGTATACACTAGTCTACTCCGGAATATCGATGCCCTGTCTCGAAACTCCCACGACTAGGGACCACAATTAAGGATATGCATATAAACTACCCAACTCTCACGTATATGATCGCCATCATACTGTTGGTAGTAAAGCAAGATCCTAAGGGCTCTATCAAAGTGTAACATGTAATCAGTCACCTGAACATGTACACGACTGATAAAGGCAAACCAGATAGCATACTATCATCTCGAGTAAGACTGTCCTACTGGTATAGGTCCTCCGCAATCATTGCAATCATGTACCTGCGATCCAATAATTGACTATGAGGGCACTATCTCCAACAATCTCCCACTTGCACTCAAGGCTAATTATTGCGATGTCGACTACTCACAGCCCGTGTGAAACCGAACATCCAACTCCTCTACTAATCAGTTTCACAAAGCTCGTTTGTAAAACTATTGTGTTCGAGAAATAGCCTCAGTGAGTGGATCCGCCAGGATGTTTCTTTCTATGTCTCTCTTAATCTCATGTTCGCGGAGAAAGCCATCTCCCGAATTGAGTAATACCTGTCTTAGAATATGTCTGGATATCTGATGGGACCTAGTTCATAAATGAACTCTACATCCAAACTTCTTAGACTGTATCGATCACTGAACCTAATCAGTATCCGGCACCATGCCTCCCACAGTATCCTCTTGGACCACCTGTCCATAATACTGTCCCTCGTCAGAGGGAAAACTAAAACTCTGACAATCACTCTGTCATCCACGTCACCTTTGAAGCCTGGAATGATAATCGTCTCCCGAAGGAGGCTGCCGTCATCAAATCCGTAGAACATCCACTTATGTTCTAAAACTGCTTCCTTATGTCTCTCCAGGATTGGATTAATACAAACTTATCGCATCTAGTGCAAAAACAACATCTGGTGTGGTACTTGACACCTCATGATTGACTCAATTGCCTAAGCAAGTGATCTGCCAATCATGCACAGCACTCTCCCCTTTAGTCTATACGACACCTTTAGAGAGGGTAACTCCATCACCTGCAGGTACACCACCATGCTAGGAGTCAACTATTCTAAAAACCATTAGAATATCTGTCAAAGTACCCACATTGGGAAACTACCCAAATCTAGATCTAAAACCATAGATCCAGAAACCAGAATGTCAAATATTATATCCATATCCTGTCTGGAGAAACAACTGTGTGACGACCACAGTATAACCGATCGTAGTATAGGAATTTTACTTCCTACTCTGTGTATGTCATCCAGATACCATGACATCACACCCTACTACCATCTTAACAGATCCATCCCCTATTCTGATTGAAGTCAAACCCATGACTGTCACATCAAAATTAGATGATCTATCTCCGCTATAACTGCTCTAGTCTATAAATAGACATAAGCTACTTGCCCACTATACTTCCGCTACTCCCACTGACCACAACAACCCTCCTACCGGGTCTCATAGCCTGGAACAACGGTAGTGTCAAGTCTGGGTAGATAAGAACCTCCCTGTCACCGTCCTTGAGGCTACCGAAGTACCTCTCGGGTGTCCGAGGTTACCCACCATATCTGCGGAGTGGCTAATGGAATGTCAAACCTGATTGAATATATAGGTCATATTAAATTTTCCGTAATCGTTCGCGGTTCTGGAATCACTTCCAGTTCTACCATACTCCCACTACTGTTTTCTGAAAAAGTCCATTTTTACTAAAACTGTGGGGAGTCAAGAACAATATCACTATTGATCTTCCAAATGGTAGAATATCAACCCTCGTCATAGCCAGGGTCAACCCACGAACAGCCATTACAGAAACGTGCCCTGAGTTATCCAGAGTCTGGTTTTAAGCATAAGCTGGACAACTCCCCGTACCTTAACATCTTATAAGGTATGATCCATTCTATATCCAATATAGAAACTTTGGCACTTAATTTAATTGGAACCAGATTCAAATCATGCAGCTGTCTCCAGTGCATATCACCTTAATGGAAAGAGGCTAATCAGCATTACTCAACTTAGGAATCCATCCAATTATGAGTAACCTGAAAGAGAAATAAGTTTCTCAAAATCATTACTATCATCTGAATACCAATCACAAGAATCTACATCTTCGATCTCTTTGAAGAATCCCGATACTTGTGATACCCGGTTCTCTACTTTATTCTTATACCCACAACTTCTCAAAACTTAGACCTTGTATTTCTACGAAACACTTGTCTAAATACTAGAGAAGTTATAAGTAAACAGAACATAGTACGAGGACCTACCCCTTTGTCTTGATGGACACTGGACAACATACAATACTCTGTATAAGTCCGCTGAGTTGAATAACTCAAAACCTGTGCTTCGTAGGTTGAAAACTGTACCCTGGCGATTTCCTCAAATATCACCAATTACAACGAATTCCGATATAATGAGGATAATCACCTAATTCCCAATAACTTACTCCCACTCATCATCTGTAAAACCATACAGATATGAGAATGAAACCTGGTAAATACATACCCTTGGAGTAAGTATCTAATCGGGAAAACAGTTTTTCTTTAACAATGCACTGAAACATGAAAATGTTTCGTAGGGGTATCCTGGTATTCCTAGTAATGCCTCTTCCATAATCCAATTCATGACTTTAACCGTATATTTCATTGCCATCTCTCCAAATCCCTTTATTTGTCTTTAGTCGTTACCTTCTGTACACCATCGTTAGGCTAAATGGTTTTCTTCCTTCCCTACCGTTCGGCACCAGCCTATGGTTTGGAAGAAGACTATCCAGTAAGCATAATAGGTGTACCCTCCTAAACCAAGGAGTACTCACAACTGAGAGAAGGTGATGATAAAAGACAACCGAATAATACCTTATTCTATTTTAAAGGTGAAATAGGAGTGGCGACGAAGTACGCGGTTTTGGTCATGAATGATAACAGTCGCAATTTACTTTGCCTTCTTTCTAATCCCTTTATTTTGTCTTTAGTTATTTCCTTCTGCACACCCTACTTAGGCTAATTGGTTTTCTTCATTCCCTACCTTTCGGCACTTGCCTATGGTTTGGAATAAGACTATCCAATAAGCGTAATAGGTGTACTCTCCTAAACCAAGGAGCCCTCGCAACCTGAGAGAAGGTGATAATAAAAGACAACAGAATAAACCAATTCTATTTCTCCTGAACCTTGATCCATCCTCAAAGAAGTCCCTTCGAGTTCGTATATAACCATACGATGGATCTATCCAATGGAAGTGGATTTCCGTAGTAATACGGGTGTTCTGAGAAATTCAAAGGGTAGAAGAAGGAGTGGCAATGACTTATGCAACTCGGACAATCCAAAAAGCCAGTATTTTAAGAAGGTTCGGTCAACTTGGTCACTGAGTCATAGTCTAGGGTCGGTCAAAGGTCGCTGCCAAAGAGAGAGAGAAAAGAAACACTCTGCGTGCACTCTAACCTAGATCAGAATGGTTATCACTTTATCTAATCCGGAAACCTCCCACTTGTTGCGCCACGGCAGCGCCACGGCCTCTTACTCGAGGCCAAAATGCGGAATCAAAAATTTTCCTTGCTCGGAAACCGGCGCTACCGCGGACAAAGACCCGGATCGTTTACCATTAACCTAATGCTAGCAATCAAGAGATAGGGAAGAGATGTATACCGAGTGATCCGAGTCCTCCGGTCTTCTCTTCATCGTCCCGATCTCCCGCGGAAAGTCTTGCCTCGACATCGTCGCCTCCTCGCCGGAAAGGGCACCACATCGCCTTCGTCTTTTACGGGCTCCCGCCTCAATACCGAGGCAACTCGAGCATGAAGCCGGCAACTCGACATGCTCAAGAAATGCTGTAGGAAGCGTAGTGTAGAATCATAGTCTCACTTTGGGGTTTATTGCCTTTGGATGGAGGAATGAGAACAAGGAAAATATATATGGTGCTTTCATTTTTCCTTGCATGAAGATATGAGATGAAGAAAAATGTGTCATGCCAAAAAGAAATTTTCTCTCATCCCCTCACTCAAGTGGCCGGCCATCTCCCTTTTTTTGGAATGGTGGAGGGAGAAACAATATGTAGTATGAAGGGAGGTTATTGTAGGAAGAAGAGAGGAGGTGACCACATCAAGAGACCAATAAACATACAACCATGCTTATTACTTTAACCCATTCCTATGTCATAAATGCACCAATAAAGCAAGTGATGGTGTAAAAAGATATGAAGCTATCATAATCAACACAATTGCATAAAACCCCTCCACAAAGTGTAATTTGCAAAACTGCAAATTACCCCCTCCATCGGAAAAGTCCGGCCGGGAAAGAACAAAGGAAAACCGGCCGGAACGGAATGCAAACTGGCAACTCCAGAAAACTGGTCCCGTAATAAATTACAGGAAAACCCCGACACTGTGCATACACACCCGCATCTGTATTCCGACCGGATACAGATGCAATGAGACAAAATCTACACTGTACTAAACTAGTACCGGCTTAAACCAAAGCCGGCTAGTATAATCCGTTCGATCCTGATCCGTGCAATACCGCACGTATCTGATCGAACCCTGCCATATAACTATACGGCCACTAGTACAAAACTGTCCGATCCTGATCCGTGCAATACCGCACGTATCTGATCGGACCCTGCCATATCTCCATACGGCCTCTACAGCGTTTCGCTCGAAAGCTTGAGTAACTGTAAGTGTGGTGGACTCTAAAGACTCGTCAATACTATGGCTGTGGATTTAACCACTAGTACGTCAGAGGTATTAGCCAATACGTGACGGGCCACCAGCTATTGACCAAAAGGGACGTCGATGAGCGAACTCATCCTGACACCCTACTGAGCCTGTCAGTGACAATATCCGTACAGTCCGGTCCGTTCGTCTATGAGTATCGCATGGCGGGCCTAGGGGGTTGGTAAAAGTCAGACCCCCAAAAGCGGTACAAGTCGTGTCGGAGCGTAGCCCAGAACGCCCTGAGATACTACTGGAATACCTACCAGTAAATCTCCTGCCTCGGCCGAGGGCTTTGCGTAATGGCTCTCCTAGACACAGCGCGACCTCACCCCCAATACCGGGAGAGACGAACCCCTGAAGATCCGCTCACTGCCTCCATGTGGCTCGGGACTGTACCCAACTAAAACCTGTTTGCACGACTCCTTTGAGCCGTGGTAGGGTAGTAATCAAAGCACAGTGGGAACTCACACGAGACAAATGACGATCCTCAGGTCGATGAACTAACCTGTACACATGTCACCAGGGAACTGCTATCTGACGTCTGGTATAAGACCAACTAGCAGGTTCCCGGCGAGTCCTGTCCGGTGTACTCATAACCCAATGAGCACCTGTATACATCTTAGGTGAACCAACTGACACCAGTGGCTTGTGAGACCGGCCACCGTCCCTCGTCGGGGTCTCGACTGTATACACTAGTCTACTAATGGAGTATCGATACCCTATCTCGAAACTCCTACGACTAGGGACCTTTTAAGGATGTGCTTATAGACCCCAGCTCCCACGTATATGATCGCCATCATACTGCTGGTCGTCAAGCAAGAATCCCAGGGGCTCTATCAACGTGCAATAGCGACATGTCAGGTCACCTAAAGCAGTACACGATGATAAAGATAAACCAGATAGCATAATATCATCTCGAGCAAGACTGTCCTACCGGGATAGGTCCTCCCTCAATCATTGCAATCACGTGCCTGTGATCCAATAATTGACTCTGAGGGCACTATCTCCAACAATCTCCCACTTGCACTCAAGGCTAATTATTGCGATGTCGCATACTCACAGCCCGTGTGATACCGAACACCCAACTCCTCTACTAGTCTGTCTCACAAAGCTCGTTTGTGAAATTATTGCGTTCGAGGAATAGCCTCAGTGAGTGGATCCGCTGTGATGTTTCTTTCTATGTCTCTCTATATCTCAAGTTCGCAGAGAAAGCCATCTCCCGAAATGAGCAATACCTGTCTTAGAATGTCTGGATGTCTGATGGGACCTAGCTCATAAATGAACTCCAAATCCAAACTTCTTAGACTGTATCAACAACTGAAACTAATCAGTATCCTGCGCCATGCCTCCCTCAGTATTGCCTTGGACCACCTGTCCAAAATACTGTCCCTCGTCAGAGGGAGAACTATAACTCTGACAACCTCCTTGTCGTCCATGTCACCTTGGAAGCCTGGAGTGATAACCGTCTCCTAAAAGAGGCAGCCGTTATCATATCCCTAGAACATTCACTTATGTTCTAAAACTGCTTCCGACTGTTTTTCCAGGATTGGATCAATATCAACTTATTGCATCTAGTGCAAGAACAACATCTGGTGTGGTACTTGACATCTCATGATTGACTCAATTGCCTAAGCAAGTGATCTGTAAATCATGCGTATCCCTCTCCCCTTTAGTCTGTAAGACACCTTTAGAGAGGGTGACTCCATTACCTGCAGGTACACTACCGTGCCAGGAGTCGTCCATTCTAAATACTCTTAGAATGCTGTCAAAGTACCCTGATTGGGAAACCACCCAAATCTAGATCTAAAACCATAGATCTAGTAACCAGTATGTCTGATATAATGTCCAAGTCCCTTGTGGAGAAAACACTGTGTGACGACCAAAGTATAACCGATCGTAGTATAGGAATATGACTTCCTACTACCTTCTCAACAGATCCATCCCCTATTCTGATGACGTCAAACCCATGACTGTCACATCAGAAACAGATGATCTTACTCCGCTATATCTGCTTTAGTCTATAAATAGACATAAGCACAAAGTCCACCAATGCTTCCGCTGCTCCCACTGACTATGACAACCCTCTGCCAGAGTCATATAGACGTGCACTTCTAAAGCTAGTTTAGAACGACGCTATACTCATCCTCCTGCCGGGTCTCGCAGCCTGGAACAACAACAATGGCAAGTGTGGGTACACAAGAACTTCCCTGTCACCGTCCTTGAGGCTACCGGAGTACCTCTCGGGTGCCTGAAGTTAGCCACCGTATCTGCGGAGTGGCCAATGGAATGTCAAATCAGATTGAATCTTTAGGTTCCTTATTAAATCTTCAGTAATCGTTTGCGGTTCTGGAATTACTTCCAGTTCTACCATACTCCCACTACTGTTTTTTTTTTTTTGAAAAAATCCATTTTTAATAAAACTGTGGCGAGTCTAGAACAATATTT
The DNA here is from genome assembly GCA_030015575.1 of Agapanthus africanus. Classification (NCBI taxonomy): domain Eukaryota; kingdom Viridiplantae; phylum Streptophyta; class Magnoliopsida; order Asparagales; family Amaryllidaceae; genus Agapanthus; species Agapanthus africanus. The sequence continues at coordinate 738,336,794 of CM057341.1, forward strand.
CTACTGTTCATCCAGATGGTAGAAAATCAACCCTCGTCATAGCCTGGGTCAACCCACAAACAGCCATTACAGAAACGTGCCTTGAGTTATCCGGAGTCTGGTTTTAAGCATAAGCCGGACAACTCCCCGTACCTTAACATCGTTAAGATATGAACTGTTCTATATCCAATATAGAACCAGAGGCACTGATTTAATTTAACCAGATTCAAATCATGCAGCTGTCTCCAGTGCATGTCAACTAAATGGAAGGAGGCCGATCAGCGTTACTCAACTTAGGAATGCTTCCAATTATGAGTAATCTGAAAGAGAAGCAATCTGTCTTCATCATTACTATCAACTGAATACCATACACAAGTATCTACATCTTCGATCTCTTTGAAGAATCCCGATACTTGCTACACCTGGTACTCTACTCTATTCAAATACCTATAACTCCTCAAAACTTAGACCCTGTGTTTCCACGAAACAGCTGTCTAAAATCGAGAGAAGTCATAAGTAAACCGAATATAGTACGAGGACCAACCCCTCTGTCCTGATGGACACTGGACAACATACAATACTCTGTATAAGTCCGCTGAGTCTAACAACTCTTTCACTGCGTGTCGTAGGTTGAAAACTGTACTTATGGTTAAGAAGAATTACACCGCTGTTTAATGCTCCTTACCTAACCATCCACTGATATAGGTAAATGTCATCGACATAATATCAAAAGGTATATCTCACTCTATGAAAATAGACGTACAGATATATGAATTTGAAATTGGTGCACAACAGCGGATATTCATAACCAAATATTTGCCGACCGGCAAACAACCCAGGTGACTTCCTCAAATATCACCGATTACAACGAATCCCGATATAATGAGGATGATCACCCAATTCCCAATAACTTACTCCCACTCCTCATCTGTAAAACCATACAGATGTGAGAATCATACCTGGTAAATACATACCCTGGAGTAAGTGTCTAATCGGGAAATCAGTTTTTCTTTTAACATTACACAGTGAAACTGAAACATTGAAATGTTTCTGTGGGGTATCCTGGTATTCCTAGTAATGCCTCTACCATTATCCAGATTCACAACTGTAACCGTATATCTCTTTGCCATCTGTCCAAATCCCTTTATATGTCTTTAGTCATTACCGTCTGCACACCCCTTTAGGCCAATTGGTTTTCTTCCTTCCCTACCGTTCGGCACCAGCCTATGGTTTGGAAGAAGACTATCCAAAAAGCATAAAGGGTGTACTGTCCTAATCCTAGGAGCACTCGCAACGCGAGAGAAGGTGAAGATAAAAGACACCTGAATGTACTTTATTCCTATTTCTCCTGAACCAGAATCCATCCCCGAACTGGAACTAGTTCCTTTCGAGTTCGTATATAACCATACGATGGAGTATCCAATAAACTGTGGATCTTCGTAGTGATACGGAATGTCCTGGAGAAATACAAAGGTGATTTAGGGTTGGCGAAGAAATACTTGGTTTGGTCGTGAATAGCAGTCGCAACTTACTTTGCCCTCTTACTAATCCCTTGCTTTGTCTAAACTTAATACCTTCTGTACACCATCGTTATGCTAATTGGTTTTCTTCATTCCCCACCGTTCGGCACCAGCCTAAGGTTTGGAAGAAGACTATCCAATTTGCGTAATAGGTGTACTACTCCTAAACCAAGGAGTACTCGCAACCTGAGAGAAGGTGAAAAGAAAAGACAACTGAATAATCCTATCCGTTTTCTCCAGAACCAGAAACCATCCTCGAAGTCCTTCGAGTTCGTATATAACCATACGATGGTTTTGTCCAATGGAAGTGGACGTTCGTAGTAATACGGGGTGTCCTGGAGAAAAGGGTAAAAGTAGGAGTGGCAATGAGGTCTGCAACTCTGACAATCCAAAAAGCCAGTGTTAAGAAGGTTCGGTCAACTTGGTCACTGAGTCATAGTCCAGGGTCGGGTCAATGGTCGCTGCCAAAGAGAGAGAGAAGAAACACTCAGCGTGCACTCTAACCTAGATCAGAATGGTTACCAATTTATCTAATCAGGAAACCTCCCACTGTACCTCAAATTCTCCTCCAAACCTGAAAGAAGAATTAGTCGGGATCACCCGAGGAGTAAACCAACTCATCAGTGGGAATCGGGATCCAACTATCATCGCATGATAACTTGACGGAATCGACTCAAGTCACCACACTCCAGAAGGTATGCGCATGCCTGGCAAGTTTCAGTTCTTTTGAAACTCCCGATGTGATTTTTACCCCTAGGACCCAAGTGACCTTGACTGAGCCAACATATCAAAGGATCCTAGTCAAGTTCAACCCGTCATTATCTTGATTGCATTAGACCCACCCGCACGAGTCCTTGACTGAGCCAAAATGACCGTACGACTGTCCTAACCAATCACATATCCATGCAACAGAAAAGCACTACATAGCTACCGAACACTACGCCTCGGCTGAGCACGACATACGCAGCACGAATACTAAGTAATACTAATCTGAAATGACGGAGGGCTACGACTGGTTTTTGGCGAAAAACCGTTAACGTAATGAACTTGATATCGTTGAAGGAACTGCATAACTTTTTAGAAAATATAGTGACGAAAACCTTTACTAAAGAGGTCACTCCCGGTGAAGGGATCTCGGCTCTTTCCCCGTAGAATGAGGTGCAGGATATTCCAACTGAATACCACGATGCAAAGCAAAAGTAATCGGCTATAGTGAAGTTAATGCCCTGACGCAAACTTCTGTCCAAGGGGTCACTCCCGGTGAAGGGATCTCGGCCCTTGCCTCGTCGACTGAGGAGCAGGATATTCCAAATGAATACCACGATGCAAAACAAAAGTGAACGTCCTTGCAATAACAGCTTTTTGAAAAGTGTTCCAACAACATCAGAATAGGTTTGTTTAAACTTGCAATGATCCGAATCAATGCAGTCCCATCAATTGATCACACCACAAAGAACGAAAATATACTGACGTACGTATATGTCATCCGCATTCGCCACTGGGTCCCGTCATCACCCGTTAGGTTAGCTAACTAACGGCAGAGCGGGGACTGGACTAGCGCGGATGTAAAACATATACAACATCTACTAATATATATACCAATATATAGTATTTCGCTCAAGGCGTGAATAAAAAGCAACATCACAGAAAAGTACAGCATCACAGAACAATACAGATATCTGGAAGCCCCGGGTTTCACAGAGCCGCTGCTGAAACCCGGCGTTCCCCTGGTCGTGTGGATAGCCTGTGCAATGAAATCCTAGACCCCTACGGGCGCGGCAAGTCACCCGCCAAAACCTGAAGCGAGGCAGCCCCCTTCAGTACCGTGAATGGACCACCCAGCACTTCACGGAATCCGGTAACTTGGGCACCCCTCCTGGGTCAACCTGTACCCCCTACGAGTGCGGCGAATAGCCCGCCAATCCTGGACTGAAGCCCCCTCCGTCTCAATGCCCTGAGATGCGGGCCCGTTGCCCTCCAGAACCCGGCTATCCGTGCACCCCACCGCGGGGTAACCCTAGTACAGAAAGTAAAATATACATACACCGGGTACATCGACCGCAACCAGGTCGTGCCCCAAAAGAATAATACAAACAGGCAGTGACGGCAGTCCACATGTCGGACGCTCGCCCCGCAATATCAAATGTACATAATACACCAAAACTGTACTAGCATTGCATCCAGGCTATCCCCCACGACCGATCCGCAACATCACAGCATAAACATAGAACATCAACGTGAAAGTCACGTTCGCAAATCCGTCTAACCGGGCTATAGCAGTTAGACCGGATTTACCGATCGAGTGACATTCACGGTCGCAGATATAATGTAAATACTGTGAAAAATGTGTTTAAAATTTTCCGATTGACCAAAAATTAACAAGTGGGCCCCCAATCAAAACTGTAGCAGTCACAGAAAACCTGGGCCTAAATTTAATATTCCAAAACCCCTAATTTCATCCCATAAAACAACTGAAGAAAAACGACAAAGTGGGCCCACCATATTGCGGCGGAAGGGCGGCATAAAGTGGGTTCGTGCCGCGCTTCCGCGCTCAAGGTAAGGGTTCACTGTATCGTTTTTTCCCAGTGTTCTTAGAACACCCTGAACATCTTTCTGAGATCACCTGAAAAATTTTTAGACTTCAAAAAATTTCAACAGAAACTGATGTGAAGGAAAAATACGGTTTTTGGAAATTTTGGTCGATCGGAAACGCAAACACATCAAACGAAGCTAGGTTAGGTTAATGGCGTGGCTCTGATACCATGTTGCGCCACGGCAGCGCCACGGCCTCTTACTCGAGGCCAAAATGCGGAATCAAAAATTTTCCTTGCTCGGAAACCGGCGCTACCGCGGACAAAGACCCGGATCGTTTACCATTAACCTAATGCTAGCAATCAAGAGATAGGGAAGAGATGTATACCGAGTGATCCGAGTCCTCCGGTCTTCTCTTCATCGTCCCGATCTCCCGCGGAAAGTCTTGCCTCGACATCGTCGCCTCCTCGCCGGAAAGGGCACCACATCGCCTTCGTCTTTTACGGGCTCCCGCCTCAATACCGAGGCAACTCGAGCATGAAGCCGGCAACTCGACATGCTCAAGAAATGCTGTAGGAAGCGTAGTGTAGAATCATAGTCTCACTTTGGGGTTTATTGCCTTTGGATGGAGGAATGAGAACAAGGAAAATATATATGGTGCTTTCATTTTTCCTTGCATGAAGATATGAGATGAAGAAAAATGTGTCATGCCAAAAAGAAATTTTCTCTCATCCCCTCACTCAAGTGGCCGGCCATCTCCCTTTTTTTGGAATGGTGGAGGGAGAAACAATATGTAGTATGAAGGGAGGTTATTGTAGGAAGAAGAGAGGAGGTGACCACATCAAGAGACCAATAAACATACAACCATGCTTATTACTTTAACCCATTCCTATGTCATAAATGCACCAATAAAGCAAGTGATGGTGTAAAAAGATATGAAGCTATCATAATCAACACAATTGCATAAAACCCCTCCACAAAGTGTAATTTGCAAAACTGCAAATTACCCCCTCCATCGGAAAAGTCCGGCCGGGAAAGAACAAAGGAAAACCGGCCGGAACGGAATGCAAACTGGCAACTCCAGAAAACTGGTCCCGTAATAAATTACAGGAAAACCCCGACACTGTGCATACACACCCGCATCTGTATTCCGACCGGATACAGATGCAATGAGACAAAATCTACACTGTACTAAACTAGTACCGGCTTAAACCAAAGCCGGCTAGTATAATCCGTTCGATCCTGATCCGTGCAATACCGCACGTATCTGATCGAACCCTGCCATATAACTATACGGCCACTAGTACAAAACTGTCCGATCCTGATCCGTGCAATACCGCACGTATCTGATCGGACCCTGCCATATCTCCATACGGCCTCTACAGCGTTTCGCCCGAAAGCTTGAGTAACTGTAAGTGTGGTGGACTCTAAAGACTCGTCAATACTATGGCTGTGGATTTAACCACTAGTACGTCAGAGGTATTAGCCAATACGTGACGGGCCACCAGCTATTGACCAAAAGGGACGTCGATGAGCGAACTCATCCTGACACCCTACTGAGCCTGTCAGTGACAATATCCGTACAGTCCGGTCCGTTCGTCTATGAGTATCGCATGGCGGGCCTAGGGGGTTGGTAAAAGTCAGACCCCCAAAAGCGGTACAAGTCGTGTCGGAGCGTAGCCCAGAACGCCCTGAGATACTACTGGAATACCTACCAGTAAATCTCCTGCCTCGGCCGAGGGCTTTGCGTAATGGCTCTCCTAGACACAGCGCGACCTAACCCCCAATACCGGGAGAGACGAACCCCTGAAGATCCGCTCACTGCCTCCATGTGGCTCGGGACTGTACCCAACTAAAACCTGTTTGCACGACTCCTTTGAGCCGTGGTAGGGTAGTAATCAAAGCACAGTGGGAACTCACACGAGACAAATGACGATCCTCAGGTCGATGAACTAACCTGTACACATGTCACCAGGGAACTGCTATCTGACGTCTGGTATAAGACCAACTAGCAGGTTCCCGGCGAGTCCTGTCCGGTGTACTCATAACCCAATGAGCACCTGTATACATCTTAGGTGAACCAACTGACACCAGTGGCTTGTGAGACCGGCCACCGCCCCTCGTCGGGGTCTCGACTGTATACACTAGTCTACTAATGGAGTATCGATACCCTGTCTCGAAACTCCTACGACTAGGGACCTTTTAAGGATGTGCTTATAGACCCCAGCTCCCACGTATATGATCGCCATCATACTGCTGGTCGTCAAGCAAGAATCCCAGGGGCTCTATCAACGTGCAATAGCGACATGTCAGGTCACCTAAAGCAGTACACGATGATAAAGATAAACCAGATAGCATAATATCATCTCGAGCAAGACTGTCCTACCGGGATAGGTCCTCCCTCAATCATTGCAATCACGTGCCTGTGATCCAATAATTGACTCTGAGGGCACTATCTCCAACACCACTGTCCTGTCAAATTCTCCTCCAAACCTGAAAGAAGAATCAATCGGGATCACCCGAAGAGTAAACCAACTCATCAGTGGGAATCGGGATCCAACTCTCATCGTATGATAACGTGATGGAATGCATCCACATTACTCATACTCCAGAAGGTATGCGCGTACTTGGCAAGTTTCAGTTTCTTTAGAAACTCCCGATAAGATTTTTGCCCCATGCTCTTATAACCTTGGCGTTAGGTCAAAATGTCATAAGTCACATGCCAAGTTCTACCCGTCACTATCTTGTTAATTTGAACCCACCCGCACATGCCCTTGGCGTTAGGTCAAAATGGCAGAACAGCTGTCCCAAACCAACTCATCTATCTATGCAACAATTGAATACCCAGCAGCTACCAAAACACTATGCCTTGGCGTTAGGTCAAAATACATAGCTTGAATACTACTGAATACCCAAAAGAAGTGACGGAGGGCTACGGCTGGTTTTTGGCGAAAAACCTTTAACGTAGTGAACTTGATATCGCTGAAGGAACCTGATGGCTTTTTAAAAATATAGTGGCGAAAACCTTTTGCTAAAGAGGTCACTCCCGGTGAAGGGATCTCGGCTCTTTCCTCGTGGAATGAGGTGCAGGATATTCCACTGAATACCGCGATGCAAAGCAACTTGTAATCGACTATAGTGAAGTTATTACCCTGACGCAAACTTCTGCCCAAGGGGTCAGTCCCGGTGAAGGGATATCGGCCCTTGCCCCGTCGAATGAGGTGCAGTATATTCCACTGAATACCGCTATGCAAAACAAAAGGAAACATCTTTGTAATAACGCTTTTTAAATTGTTCCAACAACTGCCAAATAGGTTTGTTTTACTTTGTATTGATCAGAATCAACGCAGTCCCATCAATCAATCACACCAGAAAAGAACGAAAATAAAATGTACGTATATGCCATCCGCATTCGTCACTGGGTCCCGTCATCACCCGTTAGGTTACTTAACTAACGACAGAGCGGTGATTGGACTAGCGCGGGTGTAAAACATATACAACATCTAATAGTATATAAACCAATATACAATAATCGCTCCAGGCGTGATAATATGCAACATTACAGAAAAGTAATAAGCATCACAGAACAATACAGATAATCTGGGATCCCCGAGTTTCACAGAGCCGCTGCCGAAACCCGACGTTCCCCTGTCGTGTGGATAGCCTGTGCAATGAAACCTAGACCCCTACGGGTGCGGCAAGTTACCCGCCAAAACCTGAAGCGAGGTAGTCCCCCACAGCATAGTGAATGGAACACCCGGCACTTCACGGAATCCGGTAAATTGAGCACCCCTCCTTGGGTCAACCTGAACCCCTTACGAGTGTGGCGAATAGTCTGCCAATTCTAGAGTGAGGCCCCTCTGCCTCTCAAAGCCATGAGATGCGGACCCGTTGCCCCTCAGAACCCGGCTATCCGTGCACTCCGTCGCGGGGCAAAACCTAGTACAGTAATGAAAAAAAATAGTACAACAGGTACATCGACCGCAACCTGGTCGTGCCCCAAAAGAATATTATACAACAGGCAGTGACGGCAGTCCACAAGTTGAACGCTCGCCCCGCAATATCAAATGTACAAATAAACTCAAACTGTACTACCATTGCACACTGCTATCCACCACGACAAATCCGCAACATCACAGCACAACACAGAACATCAACGCGAATGTCACGTTCGCAAACCCGTCTAAAAGAACTATAGCAATCAGACGCGGTTTACCGATCAAATGACATTCCCGGTCGGAGATATAATGTAAGCACTGTAAACTAACATGTTTAAATTTCGATCGACAAAATATCACGAAGTGGGCCCCACGAACATCTGTTGAACAGTAACAAAATCTGGGCCCAAAAGATATATACCAAAAACCCCAAATTCCAACAGAGAAGACACTGTGCAAATTTGGTGCACTGATTCAATAGAACGGCCGCGGATGCGCGGCCAAACCATGGGTTTGGCCGCGATTCCGCGGCAGTTTGGTGGAATCACGTGCTCAAATTTTGTCGGTGTGCTTCTAAAACCCTGCACAACTTTCTGTGATATGTGGAATAATTTTAGGACATCATTTAAAATCGACAGAAACTGTGAAATTGGAAAAATGCGGTTTTTGATTTCCGGTTCGATCGATGTTTTAAACGTGTTAGCACAAGTTAGTAAAGCAAAATGGTGAGGCTCTGATACCACTGTAAGTCTACGGTAGCGCCCCGGCCGTCTACAGATGCCAAATGCGGAACAAAAAACTATTTAGCTGGCGCTATCGTATACTTTAATCCGGATCTTCCATTATTGCTAAACTAACAAACTGTAAAGAGTGTAGAAAGGTTATACCGAACGATCCGAGTCCTTCGTTCTTTAACCATCATTCCACGCTCCGTTGCGGCTGCTTCGATCTCGTCGATCTCCGATCTGCTCGTCCAGGTGGCACCACGTCAACGATTCTTTAAACGGGCTCCCGCCTCTGACTTGAGGCAACTCGGTCGTCAAGTTTGCTAAAAGAGACGACCAAGAATGATGTAGAGAATGAGTAGATGACTTTGTCTCACTTCGTCCAAAACCGTGGACGATCGGTTAATGAAGTTGCCGTGGGAATCGGGTGATGGAATGAAATGAGCTGTGAAATTCCATACACCGAAAACTATCATATCTTTTTCACAAATGAAACATCAAGTGAGAATTGGAGAGAGGAGGGGGAAGGGGGCCGGCCATATATAGGAGGAGGAGGGTGAGTGTAGGAGAGAGGGGGGTGACCTTATGAAAATATCATGTGTGAACACAAAACAAATATCTCAAGTGTGAACACACCAAAAGCAACCAATGAAAATCCAACACCATTTAACCTAGTCACCTTATCTAGATGCTTCTAGAAACTTCCACACTCATCTCAAGAAAAGATAAATCCGTCTTTAACCGAATGTTAAAAGACGGCTGATAGAAAACTGAAAACTGGCAACTTCCAAAAATGATCCCGAAACGAATTTCAGGATAACCCCGTAACTGTATAAAAATATACCCGCATTTGTATTACGACCGAATACAAATGCAACTGAGCCAAAGATATTATATCTACTCAATATAATACTCGGATCCGGCTTAAACCAAAGCCGACCAGTATCATCTGCCCGAAATCTGACACGTGCGTAAACGCACGTGCATTTTCCGAACCCTGCCATAAAACCATACGGCCTCTACAACGTTTCGCCCGAACTTGGGAAACTGTCTGTGGGGGACTCTAATGACTCGTCAGTACCCTGGCAGTGGGTTTAACCACAAACCGTCAGCGGCACTAGTTATGCGTAACGGCTGCCCATGGACTGACCTCAAGGGAGGCCGATGAGCGAACTCATCCGGAAAACCCTACTGAGCCTAACAGTGACAATGTATATACAGTCCGGTCCGTTCGTCTATGAGTATCGCATATCTGCCTAGGGGGCTAGTAACGTCAGACCCCCAATAGCAGTATAAGTCGTGTCGGAATGTAGCCCAATAACACCCTAAGATACTACTGGAGTACCTACCAGTAAATCTCCTGCCACGGCCGTGGGCTTTGTGTAATGACTCTCCTAGACACAGCACGATCTCGCCCCCAATACCGGGACTGACGAATCCCCTGCCGATCCGCTCACGTGCCTCCATGTGGCTCGGACTGTACCCAAAAACTACCTGTTTGCACGACTCCTTTAAGCCGTGGTAGGGTAGAAATCAAAGCACAGTGGGAACTCACACGAGACAAATGACGACCTCAAGTCGATGAACTAACCTGTACACATGTCACCAGGAAACTGCTATCTGACGATATGTATAATACCAACTAGCAGATTCCCGGCGAGTCCTGTCCGGTGTACTCATAACCCAATGAGCACCTGTATACATCTTAGGTGATCCAACTGACACCAGTGGCTTATGAGACCGGCCACCGCCCCTCATCGGGGTCTCGACTGTATACACTAGTCTACTCCGGAGTATCGATGCCCTGTCTCGAAACTCCCACGACTAGGGACCACAATTAAGGATATGCATATAAACTACCCAACTCTCACGTATATGATCGCCATTATACTGTTGGTAGTAAAGCAAGATCCTAAGGGCTCTATCAAAGTGTAACATGTAATCAGTCACCTGAACATGTACACGACTGATAAAGGCAAACCAGATAGCATACTATCATCTCGAGTAAGACTGTCCTACTGGTATAGGTCCTCCGCAATCATTGCAATCACGTACCTGCGATCCAATAATTGACTATGAGGGCACTATCTCCAACACAACGCGACATCAACCCCCAATACCGGGAGAGACGAATCCCCTACGATCCGCTCACTACCTCCATGTGGCTCGGGACTGTACCCAACTAAGACATGTTTGCACGACTCTTTTGAGCCGTGGTAAGGTAGTAATCAAAGCACAGTGGGAACTCACATGAGACAAATGACGATCTCAGGTCGACAAACTAACCTGTACACATGTCACCAGGGAACTGCCATCTGACAATAGATATAATACCAACTAGCATGTTCCTAGCGAGTCCGTCTAGTGTACTCATAACGCAATGAGCACCTGTATACTATCTTAGGTGAACAAACTAACACCAATGGCTTGTGAGACCGGGCCATCACCCCTCGTCGGGGTCTCGATCAGTATACACTAGTCTACTCTGGAGTATCGATGCCCAGTCTCGAAACTCCTACGACTAGGGACATTTAAGGATGTGCTTATAGACCCTCAGGTCCCACGTATATGATCGTCATCATAATACTGCTAGTCAAGCAAGAATCCTATGGGCTCTATCAACATGTACATGATCATAAAGACAAACCAGATAGCATACTATCGTCTCGAGTAAGATTGTTCCACCGGTATAGGTCCTCCTTCAATCATCGAAATCGCCTACCTGCGACTATGATAATTGCCTTGAGGGCACTATAGCCAACACAGCGGCACTAGCTGCACGTAATGGCTCCCAAGTATTGAGCAAACAGAAGAACAACAAGCGAACCTATCAAAACTCCCGTAGAGCCAACCAGTAACACTTACAGTACAATCCGGTCTCTTCGTCAGATATGTTGCATATTGAGTCTAGGGATGGTATCGTCGACTCCAATAACTCAATAAGTCATGCCGATGTATGGCCTACAATAGATCGAGAAACTACTGATAACACTTATCAGTGAATCTCATCAGCCATGGCCAGGGACTTCCAGTTATAGTCAATCGAGCACAGCGCGACATCAACCCCCAATACCGGGAGAGACGAAACCCCTCCTATCGCTCATTGCTTCCATGTGTCTCGGGACTGTACCCAAAAACCATATGTTTGCACGACTCAGTAGAGCCGCGGTAGGATGGAAATCAAAGTACAGTGGGAGAACACACAAGACCCTATGACGATCTCGGGTCTACAGACTAACCTGTACAAGTGTCACCTGAGAACTTCTATTCGACGATAAATATAATACCATATAGGAGTTCTCGGCGAGTCCGTTCAGTGTACCCAGTCTTCACTGAGCACCCGTATACAATTTTTGATGTCAAACACCAATGGATATGGGATCATCCATCGCCCATCATATGGGTCAAGAAACGTATACGCTAGTCTACTCTGGAATATCGATGCCCCGTCTCGATACACCCACGACTAGGAACATTTAAGGATACGCTTATAGACTTGTCATGCCCCACTAGTATGATCTGCATCATAATCATGACAGTCAAGCGGATACCCCAAGGGCTTTATCGACATGTATCAAATGAATAGTGTACACAATCAAGTGAACGTGTTAAGATAAAGAGTAACCAGATAGCATAATATCATGTCGAGCGAGAAAGTCCTCTGTATATATATACTCCAAGAATCCAATATCAAATAATGGCCTCTAGGGCATACATATATCCAACAAAAGCCGACATACCCAGCCGATCAAATGGAAGACATTTCACGACATGTTCGACACGAAATATTTTCCTGAGACTGCCTGTTTTGATATGGAACAGCAATTCATCCACTTGCAACAAGGCTCTATGTAAAGCAAATCTGTAAATAGGTATGATGCTGAGTTCACCATGTTGAGCAGGTAAGATGTTTCTTAAATATTCGAATTTCTAATATCACATGCTACATAGCTAACACAAGACCGTAACAGGTTCATGGCACATCTCATATCGACTGCTGAGATCAGGGCCAGATGATTTCAGCAAGGGTTGGACCAAAAGATCCAAGCTGCTCTAGCTACAGGGGATTTCCCAACCCATGACCTAGCTCTGAAGGCTGCCCGTTGATACGAGGCAGTAGTAATGAAGAAGGGCAGATCTCAATCTGCCGGTTTGAAGCGCCCTACTACTCAGATAGAAGGAGGAGTCTTTTCCAGGCCACCGTTTGTACCTAGGAGACCGAGAGTACCATTTAACCGGTCCTATCCAGATTTCTACTTCTATTGCAAAAGAAATGGACACCTAGCGAAGGATTGAAGGCGTGCTAATCGCCTTTGCTTAGTCTGTGATATTGGATCTTGTCCTCATAGACTCAATCCAAACCCTGCACCCAGACCAGCAATCACCTATCCGCAGCGGCCAGCTATCCAGGCACCTGCTCCTCGTCTTGCTCTTCCAGCTCCACCTTCTTGTGGACCTACTGCACCTCCTCCTCGTCAGTTCCATCAAGCGCAAAGGAACCTACCTCAGGGATAGAGGAACGGATAAAGGAATGCTCCTCCAGTAAGGAGGAATGTACCAAGGCGACAGGATTTCACAATGACTGTGGAAGAAGCTGAAACCACTGACAAGTCATCACTGGTAACTCCCTTTCTTTCAAACTTCTTTTTAATCTTTATACATATCAAAATATCTTTTCCTATAGCTAAACATATCCCACATAACTTAGGTACAATCTTAGTAGCCTCACTTCCTGCACTAGCACTCTTCGATACTGGAGCATCTCATTGTTTTATGTCGCAACGATTCATCCGAACTCATACGATTCCAATCAAACCAGTCGTATCCAGCTGGAATGTCAGTTCAAGGAACGGCGTTCAAAAGGCAACGATGGAATACGACCTGTGTCCAGTGGTCGTCTGCAGCAGAGAATTTTATGCCGACCTCAAGGTGCTAGACATACCAAATTTCGATGTAGTTTTGGATATGGATTGGTTAGGAACTTTCTATGCTACCATCGACTGTCGTCAAGGAGGGTAGTATTCGAGATTCCAGACCATCCGGTCTTTCAAAAGTGGAGATCGTACCCTGGAGCCTAGCACATACAAAGCTAAACCAAAGAAGGCCGTGATTGCAACACTACAAGCAGAGGAAGAATCGAAGCCAGATGTAGTTCGAGAGTTCAACAATGTATTTCCTGAAGACATATCAAGTTTTCCTCCTAATCGAGCTCTTGAATTCGGTATTGATTTAGTACCTGGAGCACAACCGGTGATCAAAGCTCTGTACCGGTTAAGCCCAGAAGGTTTGAAGGAGATCCGTACTCAGCTGGACAACTTCTGAAGAAAGGATGGATTCGTCCCAGTACTTCAAGTTGGGGATCTCCGGTTTTGCTTGTGAAGAAGAAGAAAGGTTCATACAGAATGTTCGTCGATTATAGAGCTCTGAACGAAGTAACAATAAAGAACAAGTATCCACTACTTCGCATCGACGATCTGTTCGATCAGCTAAGTGGGTCTTGCGTTTTCTCAAAACTAGATCTTCGTTCGGGTTATCATCAGGTGAAGATCAAAGAATCTGATATTCCTAAAACGGCATTCAGAACTCTCTACGATCATTACGAATATCTCGTGATGCCATTTGGAGTGACCAACTCACCGGCCATATTCATGAATCTAATGAACCAAGTTTTTCGAGAGTACTTAAACAGGTTTGTTGTTATTTTCATCAACGACATCCTGGTGTATTCAAAGAGTCGGAAAGAACATGTCAAGCACTTACAAATTGTCCTGGAGACTTTACGACAGCATCAACTTTATGCCATGTACAGCAAATGCGAGTTTTGGCTAAATCAAGTCGGATTTCTCAGGCATATCGTTTCAGGAGAAGGAATCTCAGTCGATCCAGCTAAACTATCAGCGGTAAGCGAATGGCCGACATCAAAGACAGTGAAGGACATTTAAAGTTTCTTGGGTTTAGCAGGATACTACCGAAAATTTATTGAAGGTTTTTCGAAGATTGCAACACCCCTGACCAAGCTAACACATAAAGATGAAGTATTCGTGTGATCAAAAGCATGTGAATAAGCTTTTGTAGAACTCAAGTCAAGATTGACATCAACACCTATCCTCATAATACCGGACCAATCTGGAGGATCCGTAGTGCATTGCGATACATCCGGTAAGGAATTAGGATGTGTTCTACACCAGCACGGTAAAGTTGTAGCTTATGCATCAAGACAGCTGAAGGTTCATGAGCGCAGCTATCCAACGCATAATCGAGAGTTGGCAACCGTTATCTTTGAACTCAAGATTTGGCGCCATTATCTTCTTGGTGAATAGGTAGATATATAAACAAACCACAAAAGTCTGAAATATGTGTTTACTCAGAAAGAATTGAATGTGCGGCAGAGAAGATGGTTAGAACGTATGGCAGACTTTGACATCAATCTATAATATCATCCAGAGAAGGTGAATATAGTTCTTGATGCACTTAATCGCCAACCACTATCAATGAATCTCACCGCACAGTGGAAGCTACAGCAAGATTTGCACAAGATGGAGATTGAAGTGGTCATGCCAGGTAACGCTTCGTATTTAATAAACTTATAAGTTCAGTCTACAATTATCAATCAGATCAAAGCAGCTCAAACAAGTGATGCCAAGTTGCAAAAGATCAGAGAACAGGTAGAAAGTGGACTTCGAATAGACTTCATAATTCACGAAGATGGATCTTTGAGATACGGAAGCAGATTATGTGTACCACACGGTTCTGTTCGGAAAGAGTTGATGAAAGAAGCTCACAGCTCTCCTTACTCAGTACACCCTGGTGATACAAAAATGTACAAAGATCTACGTCAACATTACTGGTGGTATGGAATGAAGCGTGAAGTAGCTAGAAGCGTAGCCAAATGCTTGGTGTGTCTGCAAGTAAAGGCTGAACATCACAGGACTGCTAGTTTACTTCAACCGTTATCTATTCCAAAATGGAAGTGGCAATACATCATCATGGACTTCGTGACTGCACTACCTCACAGCACGAAAGGTAACGATGTTGTGTGGGTTATTGTGGATCGACTCACAAAGTCGACTCATTCATCCCATTTTGAGTTGGCCAATCTACCGAGACATTAGCAAAGAAGTACATGGAGGTAAGTCTGAATCTAAGTAAGATTTAAACTTTTCAAAGTGTACTATCTCTGATACCCATGAACTCATGCAGGATATCGTGAGATTACATAGAGTACCGGTTTGCATTATTTCCGATCGTGACACCAGATTCCGATCACAGTTTTGGCAGAGTCTTGGGAACAAGTCTGAACTTCAGCACAGCTTACCATCCACAAACAGATGGACAGTCTGAGCAGTCTAAGTAAATGATTCAGATCCTAGAAGATATACTAAGAGCTTGTATGTTAGACTTCGGAGGATCGTGGGAAGATCACCTACATCTTGTGGAATTTTCATACAACAACAGCTACCAAGCGAGTATTGGAATGGCACCATTTGCAACTCTCTATGGAAGGAAGTGTCATTCACCATTAAGTTGGGACGATATCGGAGATAGAGAACTCCTTGGACATGAGATGATCGTGGCAGTGGATATAGTTCGCACGATGAGAGAAAGAATGCGCATAGCCTAAGACCGACAGAAGCACTGGGCTGATGCAAAACGCCAACACTTGGAGTTCCAACCGGGAGATCATGTCTTTCTGAAGATCTCTCCAAACCATGGAGTAATCCGATTTGATAGAGGGGTAAACTCAGTCCGAGATATATTGGACTGTTCGACATACTTGAATGAGTCGGAGAAGTGGCATATCGTTTGGCACTTCCACCCTCATTGGAAAGAGTGCACAACATGTTCCACATATCCCAGCTCCGAAAATATGTGAGTGACCCCAGCCACATTCTTGATCACTCCGAGCTCACTGTATAGACAGATTTATCTTGTGAGCAACAACCTGTTGAGATTCTGGACAGAAAGATAAAAACACTTCGGAACAAGGAAGTAAACTTAGTTCGAGTGATGTGGAGAAAAGATTCGCTAGGAGAATCAATATGGGAAAGAAAAGAAGACATGCGTGCAAGATACATTTTCTTGTCTATAAATTAGTCCTTAAATAATTGTAAGTTTCGGGGACGAAATTTTTGTAAGGAGGGTAGAATGTAACGACTCTGTTTTAGTATACAAATTTTTTTTAAAGTTAATGTACAAAATGGAGTATTTGCAAGCCTAAGTAAAGTATTATTTTTGTTTGAAAAAAACAAGAAGCACTTGTAGCTCATTGGTAAAGACTTGCACTACTGTGACATAGCCCATATGTTCGAATCCCATCAGCCACATATATTTTTACTAATTTTTCTTTTAAACTTTTTGGAAGCCCAAAAGTTTACACGTACAATAAACGTAAAATGAAAAGTCGCAGAAAATCAAACATGTACACAATGTTATATGAACTAACCTAAACACATGGCACCAATCCAGAGCCCAACTCTCATAAAATGGCCGGCGAGATTAGCCCTAGGGCCGGCGCCGCCGGGCCCCCCATAGGGAATGCTCCCATTTTCTCCACCCCATCTTTTGGCCTACCCCCACTACTCCAGTGCTGTTTGATTTCTCCATAAATTAACAGAGAACTTAAATTCACTCATAAATTATATTTTTAATACATTTTAATTCTCTCTTCAATTCTCAAAACCCTAATTTCATCCTATAAATACAACCCCACACCCTAGCCCTCTTCATTCTGAAATCTGTTATCCAAAATTCTCAAATTTTTCCAAGTCAAAGAAGAGTACAAGTGGAGTTAGCCCAAGGTCACTTTTCGGCGACAATTAAAGACGATTCCAGCGACCTCGCGACTCCATGAAGCTTCCAATACTTTCCCTCAACCTCCCCCCTCTTCTCTAAACTAGTAAGTCCCCTCTCTTCTCTTCTTTTCACATCTCAAAACTTCTTCTTTTCAGTGATGTCGGTAAGTGGAGTTATACCGATATTAAAAATTTTTAAAATAACAACTTTTCTTAAGAACTGATTATTTAAATCATTATACTTTTTTTGTTAAACATTAGACAATAATTAAAAACAAGTTTCATTCCAAAACTCCATATAAAACAACTTTTATTACACTTTTACGTTTAAATACCATAAACTTTACACACGACATCTTTTAATCTCTTTGCTCATATTACCTTAGAATATCTCACGAGTTAATGACCTACCTCTCACAATACACATCTTGACATAGCATGATTCACTTTTGAACATTATTTTGTGGCTAATACAACTTTACATTAAAATACCATAAACTATTAAAAACCGTATTCTTTAAATTGTGTTATTTAAATTCCTTACGATTATGTCTCTACAACCCACTTTTGGGGATTCCGATTCGGTTGGTGCGGGTTATCGCACATCCATCGGATTAGTAGGACGAGATGCAAACCTTCTTACGGAGCATATGATCTTGATGGAATTTTTAATACAATTTTTAAGAAAAACGTGATTTTTCTATTTAATAAATAAATTTATTTTTTTAATAATTATATATAAATATTATCAAACCATCTATTTTACATATATAATAAATTCCATGTTTTCTAAACAAAAGAATCACAAATTTCATGAAAATACCATCAAGAATCCGTACAAGTCAACTTTACACTAAAATACCGTGTATTATTCAATCTAGGTTTATATTCACTAGAATACCTCACTTTTAAAATTTACATCCATGAAAACCATAAAAGAAAATAAATAAATACTTGAGATTTATTTTGAAAGTATACTAAAACCATTTTTCATAAAACCCCCTCAAGTTATATTAATTTACAATAAGGACCCTAATAAATATAGGTTTAAGCGGGACCAATTCTCTTGAGCTTCAGGGAACCAGAGAAAATGGGTGCTTGCCTATTTAAGGTAGAAAACTAAAACGGGGTTATCAAATGGTAATTGTCTTGGAAAAATACAAAAATCCTACCATCCATATACAGCAGTTACCGATAACTCCAAAACCTAATTCAGGAATCTAAATTTGTTTAAGTTTCTGGCTCAATCTGAGTCACAGTCTAATCTGAATACAATTCAAATATAACTCCAATACAACATGAATCCATATATACTGGAACTTGAAAACGAATACCAGAATACTACCAAATATCAACATGACTTGATTTGACCGAACCATGGATATATATTGACTTGAATACATGACTATCCGTTTACATTTATCCGTTTACATGAACAATTTATACCATGGTTTCGGCAACTCTTACATCTAAAAAACAACACAATATACATTACAGGGTTTTTAAGGGGTAGATTGGTATGGAATTTATTATAAGTGGAATGAGACGGTCACTATAATACACCTAACCTGAATATCCGTTGTCGTTGTCCCGTGGGTTTTGACAAGGCCTTGTACTCCATATTCCTTAGTCCACGGAGAAAGTTGGACTCCTCTCATATACACTGATATATTTTGTACCAAGTTACAAACAACTACGTTAGTATAACAACAACAGATAAATTAACAGATCTATTCCTTTTACTTGATCTATCTCTCTTTTGGGACTTACCGTGTGATTATTCGCTGACGACATTCCTTTTCTCTTCTTTCTTTGGAATGTTGTCAGGAGGATCCGACTCTCAGGAGGTCGAGCCTAGTCAAGACGATTTGGAGCAGTTCATTGAGGATCCCGAGCTCTAGTTCTACTTGTTCATACTTTTACTTCAGTTCATATGCTATTTTTTAGGCATCGCTTTCCAGTATTGTATTTACTTTCCAGTTGTATTGTAAAAAATGTTTAATCAATAAAAAGTTATTGTTTATTTATATCTCTTGTCATTTCTTGTTTACATTTTTTATATTGCATATTTACGCTTAACATATTTACTTTTGAGTAAATACGTCGCGGGCCTCGTCACTTCTCTTTACCCGTACACTGGGAAGCGGAACGTGACAAACGTATAGTTAGAGAGACTCCGTAGCAGAATGGTGTCGCGGAATGTATAAACAGAATGTTATTAGAGAGAGCATGGTGCATTCTTTCTAATACTAGCTTGTCTAAGGACTTCTGGGCCGAAACTATTACTACGGCATGTTACTTTATGAATCGCTCTCCCTCAACAGTTATTGATTGCAACACTCCTATGGAGATATGGTCCGGAAAACCTGCTGATTATTCTACCCTTAGAGTATTTGGTTGTCCTGCTTATTATCATGATAGTGAGAGAAAGTTGGAGCCTAGGGCAAAGAAGGATATTTTTCTCGATATGGTATTGGGGTCAAGGGTTATAGAATTTGGACTTCTTATTCGAAAGTTATACATAGTAGAGATATGAATTTTGAAGAAAATTCTATGCTTCATCCGAGAAAGGAGCTTGATGTTTCTGCAGATAAAGAGAAGGATGACAGTAAACACGTGGAGTTTGAAATCACTCCATTTCAGTCTGATCAGGAGAATGTACCCGAGCCAGGTACACAGCAACAGCCTCAACAATAACCATACATTATTGCCACCGATCGTCTGCAGAAGCAGATCCATCCCCCTCAGATGTATGGTTTCGAGGATTTGATAGCATATGCACATAATACAGCGGAAGTGGTGAAGTCTTCTGAGTCCTCTAGTTATAGAGAGGCTATTTGTGGTTCCAAGTCTATTCAGTAGATTGCTGCAATGAGAGAAAATATGGAATCTCTTCACAAGAATCAGACATGGGAGCTTGTCAAACCGCCAAAAGGAAGAAAAATTGTAAGATGCAAGTGGATCTTTAAGAAGAGGTCCGAAATCCTAGATGAAAGAGAAACAAGATTCAAGGCTCGTCTAGTTGCTAACGGCTACAGTCAGAAGGTGGAAGTAGATTACAACAAGATATTTTCTCCCGTTATAAGGCATACTTCTAATCACGTGTAGCACGTCAGGACCTGAAGTTAGAGCAACTCGATATGAAGATGGCTTTTCTTCATGGAGAGTTAGAGGAGGATATCTTGATTAGTTAGCCAGAGAGATTCACTGTTCACGATATGAAATATCATGTTTACAGATTGAGAAAATTGTTGTACGGGTTAAACAGTATCCGAAGCAGTGATACAAGAGATTTGAAAAGTTCATGGTGGAATATGGATACAATAGGAGTCTGTATGATTGCTGCATTTATCATAGGAGGCTGGAGGATGGCTCATTTGTTTATTTACTCTTATATGTAGATGACATGCTTATTGCAGCTCGAGATAAATCGGAGGTTTAGAAATTGAAGGTGTTTCTTAGTGGTGAGTTTGAGATGAAGGATCTTAGAGCAGCTCGAAAGATTTTGGGTATGAAGATATACATGGATCACAAGCAGCGGAAGCTTTTATTATCACAAGAGAGCTACATTCAGAAGAATTTGAAGAGGTTCAACATGTCAGATGCGAAGTCTGTGAGTACTCCTTTGGCTGCTAATATTCATTTTTTGACGGCTCTCTTAACTTAGTCAGAAGAAGCAGAGTATATGTCTTGAGTCCCATATGCTGGTGCTGTGAGAAGTTTGTGTAAGTAGACGGGGGTTAGGGTCATGACAATTACGGCCGCGGCAGAATTTGAAAAACAACAATTTTACAAAGCATAACCCCAATTTATCACCAAGATCATCAAATACAATACAATGTGCAAACTAGAAAAGAATAAAGAGAAAAGTCAAGGGAGCTACAACTTTTGTAGGATGTCCGGCTGATCCCGGAAGACCCCGTCTAGACTCCGTGAGCTCCCGGACATGTCGAAACGCCGACCGCCTCACCGTAGATGATCCGTGTAGAAAGCAGGCTGCCTGAACTCCAACTCCGTCACCGGTCGGAGAAAATTCCTCCAGAGGCTTGTTAAGCATAGAGAAAGCCGATGTGATTATTGGGTACTCTCTAATTTTTCCACTATCTCACAATGGCAACACTTGCCATTTTCAAGAGAGCTCAACTTTCTTTACAAGAGGAAGAAGATGAAGTTTTTGATGGTTTGTTAAAAATGAATTAATCTCTTCATCCAGTTTTATCCACCCATGTCATAATAATATAACATGAGTCACTCTCCCACTTTCTCTCTCTCTTTCTCTCATATATGTATCACACACACAAAAGAGAGGGTAGGGCCCACCATTAATTAAGTATAATAAATAAATAATAATAATATACACACACACATACATACATTTACATACATATATATGTGTGTACATTTATTTACACATAATATAAAATGCTGGGAATTAATATATATATATATATAAGTATTAGTGCATGTATCCCATACACGTACACATCATGTATCACATACACGAAATGCCATTAATATCTTCTCAGTACCATATACTGCAGAGAGTGCGGTGTATTATATACACTATACTAGAAACCGCATCATTTATACGGTTATCAAGTCAAAAATTGACTTGATATTCCGGCTATTAAACCGGCTAGTATAACAATCGTCCGATTAAATGCGTGTATCTAATATACATGTTTTATCGAACTCATGCACGTATCCCTATACGTACGCCACCTCATGTTTTGCCCGGGCAGGCACTTTCGTTGCGGGACTCTAAAGACCTGTCAATACATTGGCAATAGGTTATACAGGATCACATCCGATTGAATCTGAAACACTTTAAGATTCAACCCCCTTTCAGATTAACCCACAAGCTCATCAGTGGCATTAGCTATACGTAACGGCTACTCAGGTATGAGTAAGATAAAAGCAGGTTGACGAGCGAACTCATCCGGACCCGACAAAGTTTATAAATAACAGTCACCGTACAATCTGATCTCTTCGTCAAGGAGTATCACATACTGGGTCTGGGGAGTGGAATCTGTCAGACCCTCAATAACCCGATAAGTCGTGCTGACAGAGGACTCTTAACTAAAGAGATACAACTGGTAACACTTACTAGTTTATCTTTACTGTCGTGGCTACAGACTTCTGGTTATAGTCGTGTCATACACATCGCGATATCGACTCCCAATACCAGGAGTGACGAACTCCCTCGACTGTTCACTGGCTTTATGTGTTTAGGGATTGTACCCAACTAAATTCTGTTTGCACGACTCAGTAGAGTCGTGGTAGGGCAGTAATCTAAGTACAGTGGGAATACACACAAGATACTATGGCGATTTTAGGCCTAGCGACTACCCTGTACTCGTGTCACCAGAGATCTACTATCTGAAATTGGTATAATACCATTTAGGAGTTCTCAACGAGTCTGTCCAGTGTAACTCATCCAATGAGCACCTGTATACAATCATCAATGTCAAACACCAATGACTATGGGATCAGCCATCGCCCCATACAGGGTCATGAAATGTATACACTAGTCTAAACTGGAGTACCGATGTCCAGTCTCGATACTTCTACGACTAGGGACATTTAAGAATGTGCTTATAAACTACCAAGCCCTACTAATATGATCCTTATCATAATCCTGGTAGTCAAGCAAAGATCATATGGGCTTTATCTCATGTATAAGCGATACGTGATAACTAATAATACGTATACTTATGACAGATAAAAACAAACCAAATAGCATACTATCATCTCGAGTAAGACTATTCTCTGTATAGGTTCTCATGAATTCAGTAATTACATTCTTATAATTACGATAATTGCCTTGAGGGTACCTATATCCAACAATCTTCTACTTGCACTCAAGTCCAATTATTGCGGCATCGCATACACACATCTCATGTGCTACTGCATTCCCAACTTCTGTATTAACAGTTTTGCAAACTGTGTTCGAGAAATAGCCTTAGTGGGTGGATCCACTACTATGTTTCTAACTGTATCTCTCTGAATCTCAACTTCGTGGAGATCAGCTATCTTCTAAAATGAGCGATACTTACCTTAGAATATTGTTTGGATAGCTGATGGGATCTTGTTTACAAATGAACATATTTATCCAAACAAATACTAAGGATGTATCCTCTGTTGATTTACAATCAGCATCAAGCGCCGCGACTACCCCAGTATCCCGCTTGGAACTCTTCCAATATACTGCTCCTTATAACAGGGTAAATTAATGACTCGCGATAGATACTCTGTCATGCTTGTCACCTCGGAAGCTGGAATCGGTAATTGCCTTCCGTAGGAGTCTGCCATTACCATACACCAAGAACATCTCATATGTTCTTCACTTCTTCCTATATTTCTCCACGATTGGACTAATATCAGCTTACTATACCAAGTGTAAAAGCATCATCTGGTCTGGTATATAACATCGCATGATTGACCCCGCTGCCAAAGCATATCGAATGTCATTCATGCGAGTCTCTCTCTTTATCAGTCCCGAAGGACATCATTTTAGAGAGAGTGGCCCCATTACCTACGGGTACATTATCTCGCTAGGAATCGTCCATTCTAAATCCTTTAGAATGGTTTCATTATACCTGAATTGGGATAATCCCAAAACCCTTACCGGGTCTAACTCTATAGACCTAGTCACCAGAATCAATGATATATTTATAATCCATAAAGGAGAAACAGTGACAATCAATATTTGTCCGAATCGTAGTACAGGAACATCACTTCCTATCAAAAGAATGTTATCCACATCAGTATGAGAAACCTGATTACTCCCTACAACCTTCTTACAAATACCATATCTATCTCTAATTTTGATAAAGTCAAACACTTTGACCGCAGCATCAAAACAGATGATCCACCTCCACTATGTCTGCTTTAGTCTACAAACATATTTAAGCAATTTGCACACTATCCGCTGGTCTCACTGACTAAGACAACCATCTGGTAGAGTCATATATGCATACATTTTTAAATCCATTTTAGAAAGATATTATAATCATACTCATACCATATATCATAGTCATGAAAACGGCAGTGACAAATTTTATCCGTATGGACTTCAGCACAGACACTGAAATAACAGTATCATAACAATTCACATTGGGTAATTGATGACTACATGTTAATTACAAGTCTAGCCTTATTAGGTTAATACATTTCCGTTTGCACTGATCTCGAAAGATCTGCTTACTCCTTATGGGTTTTACCCCTTTCAGGAGTACACAACAAAATCTATAATTTGTTGTGGTGCATGGAGTTCAACTTGGATAATTTGGTATCCAGCCATCAGTCAGAAGTCACCACTTTCTATGGCCTGTTGATAACTAATAGGGCCATCATCACATGATGCAAGTTTTTTAGCCACCGTCTACAAGAAAATCGAAGTATCTCTCGGATGGCTGAGCTCACCTACTAAATCTGCGAAGTAGTTATGGTCTGTCATGGTCAATTGGATCATTAGATTTTATTAAACTTCCAATAACTGTTTGCTGTAACATTTCAAAAGTATGAAATATTATTTTTGGAATTTAAATATTAAAATAATATATTTCGCGAAAACTCTTCGATTTGCGAATTTGGGGTTTTCACAAAATGGTATAAATATATACCAATATTTGGGAAATAATTGGAGATTAAAATGATTTATTTATTAAAAATATATTTATCGGATTTGGGTATTTTTATAATTAATTATATGCAAGTTTAAATTAAACTTGATTAGTGCACTACTAATCACGATTATGCCAAATCCGTATTTTTAATTAACCATGGCTAGTGCACCATATCATGTTGCAATTTGGTTACATGTTGTTTTATTGTATTTGTCGACATTGGTTTTAAAAGAGAAAGAAAAAGAAAAGAGAAGACATGAGAGTATAATTGATGAGAGAGAAATGGGGGGACCACATTATGGCATGGGGCATGGGCGCGCGCGCGCGAGAGAGAGAGAGAGAGAGAGAGAGAGGATGGCATGGCACACTTGACCTTTCCTTCATCTCACCCTCATTTGTTTCTTCAACTCCTCTATCTTCATCTTCCTCACCTCCTTCCTCCACCTCCTCTACCTCCATGGATCATCTCAAAATCCTTTCCAAAACCCCACACCACCTTCATTAAAAATGATCCCCACCTTTTCCTAAACCCTATGGACCTTTCAAGTTTGGATTTTGGAGACTTTGGGAATCTAGGGTTTTTTTTGAGTTGCCAAATGAGATAATATTCCTTTCCTTTAGTTAAGTTATTGTGTTTAATATATCCTAGTTATAATTTAGAGTTAAACAAGTGTGGAATTGTGATCTTAGAATTTTCCAAGTTGATGTTTAGTGGAAGAATTGACTTGTGAAGTGATATTTGAGATGTAGTGAGTGTTTACAAGACTTAGATGATGATTTTCTAGCCAAGACCAGAGACTAGAACCCAAAACACGAACTTAGAATCTGCCCGACATTGATTATTGGACAGTCTGTGATGGTATATAGGAATCTGGGATGACCCGAGACCACTATAAAATAAGTTCCCATGACAGTGAGATGTGTAGGCAACCATGAAGCAACTCCTGAAACCCGAGCCCATTCCTACCTATTTTGGTCGCAGATTTAATGCTTGTGGCCGCAATTTGCGACCACATTATGGTGCAATTCGATGATCTTTGGTCTATGGTTCCCTTATCTTATATCTAGATCAACCATATATGCAAAATGTCTTGATTTGACTTAGGGAGAAATCTGGGAGCAATTTCCTATGTTGCTGAATTTGGTATTTGCGATTTATTAACTTAGGTTTTGGTATTTGATATTGTATTTGGTCGTTGTACGTTTGTACGCCAACGACGAGGGTTATTTGGTTGTTGTTGCATGCGTAAGCTATAGGTTCTAACCTATGAGCACTTCGTGTGCCGTATCGGTTTTCGGACTTGGTTTTCATAACGTTGCGATATGTGTTGATTTGTAGGTATCTCGTGTGGACTTCCGAGACGACGAAACACATCGACTTCGGCTCAGCGAGGAGTATTGCAGGTAAGTAGATTTATATCTACGGGGGGAGTCGGGTGGAGGGCGTATAGCACCCCCGCAATTATAAAATGGAGACCGATATATAGAATATAGTCAGAGAAACATATGCTAGGAAACTATGGATATGATCAAAATGTTAGTTGGAGATGATATGAATAATTGAATACATATACAAGATATGAGACGAGATCTATAAGGATATGACATGAGATCGATGAATATGATAAGATTAAGATAGATGTATTATGAGATCGATAAAATAAGATAAATATATATTTATGAGAATAATGAGTGATATACCGTACGAGACGTTAGATCCGTACCCTCATTATTGTATAGATTGATAGAATCCCTATTTGTTTAATGCCACCATACGATGGATTACCGTACGTGATGAGTTTTACCTGATGATTGATCCATACCCTTGACTCGAGGATGCCGTACGATGGATTATACCGTACATGATACTGTGAGGCTGGACTGCCGATTGATTGATTCATCGACTCGGATATGTTATAGACATTGTTAATCACTGTCTACACTAATTAGTTTAGCTCTTATGTATATGTTAGATTAGATACGTATACCTTATAATAGTGCACTTACGATTTATTTTCTGCTACGTTTACAATATTCTCGTTGCATTACGTATATCTGTGCTTCCATTATTTGTTATGATATCGTCAGCTAGTACACCTGCATAATTATCGATGATGCGTATGTTACACTTACACAGATTGCCGGCTCACACACTTTCATCATCGGTAATTGCTATGTCACTTACACGGTCAAATTGCTATATCATGCTATTACTCTTAATTGTTTAGTATTATCACATGACACGTTTGCATGATATACTGATATGCTCACATCATTATTCTATATTGCATGATATACTGATATGCTCACATTTTTGTTCTATGTTTGCATACGTCATGTTTTATGATTATACGCATTGAGATACTGTTTTCATGAGATTTTGGATTTGAGAACCGTGGTTACATTTCAAAAGAAAGTATGTGTTGCTTTGAAAACCCAGTTTCTCTTGATATGATATTTGGATGCATTCACCATGAGTTTTCTCGGTTCTGAGATTGTTTACGAAACCCGATTCGAGGAGTGGATGAACCGTTTGCGGGTACAAGGTGGACCCGGTGTGGTACCCCGGAGCAAGAAAGGTATGTTGTGCAGTAGACGATGAGCCTGGCAGAGGAACTACTACCTACCGGTGATAGTTTGGACCCGGCGGTTATCCAGAGGATACCAACCGGAGTCGTGAGATGGATATGGGTCGATCTGGACTGACGGAGCCCGAGATATGAGGATTTACATATCGATGCTGGACACGGATTTCATGATGTTTCGAGTGTCGGTGTTGGGCACTCAGGTTCCATAATTTTGATGTGTCGTTGATGGACACACGTTGGTTGATATCCTCATACATACATGCATATGCTTTCATGATATTGCGAGTGTCGATGTTGGACACTCAGGTTCCATGATGTTGATTGTGTCATTGATGGACACGTGGATGATATCCACCTGCATATAGGCATATGATTCAGATGTTTATTTATATATGTCATTGGTATTGATTATATTATTGACATATATGCATACATGGTCATCCTAGATATCATAGTATTACCTTCTTGATACAGTGATCTAGCAAATCGTTGTTTTATTTGATTTCTACATGCTGATGTTTTCTACTTACGAGTTGGCAACTCACCCTCGTTGTACCACAGTTCTTATAGGTTTGACCGCTTGGGATCGGTAGCAGTATCGCTGGCACACAGCTTGCATTCGGGTGTTTTGCTATAGTAGGTGGGACACATTGGATCGTGCCCACTCTTGTATTTATTATTTCGTATTGTATCCAGATAAACTCCATCAATCAGAAACTAGACTTTGTATATTTAGTAGACTTAGACGGACTTATGGTTGCGAGACTTAGAGCGATGGGTATATGTTCGCTATGTGTGGATTTAATGTCTTGCTTTATTCATATTATTCCTTCTGGGTTGATTTTCGCCGTTGGGCGTCGTATACATTGCTTGCGTGGTTGTGATTCCGCCATTTGGCGAAAAGCCAGCTCCCGCTTGGGGATGCCATTTATATTGTTATGTATATATGGTTTCGGTCCAAAATATACAAGGGAGGTGCTGCCCAAAATTTTAAATACGAAAAAATGTTCTCAATTTTAGTACATTCTACTTGAATATTCTTATATCATTAATTATGCATTTATAAATAAACTTTATTTCATTATACCTTTATTTCAAATGCACCCCCACTATTTTCCGTAAAAATGTTTAGATTTTCTGGGTTTCGGCTTACTTGAATTACGTTACGGTTTTGGACGTTGCATGATTTAAGTGCCGGTCACGTGCTAAATTACGGGTCATGACATTTGCGGTTCTGAAATCACTTCCAATTCTACCATACACCCACTAATTTCTTTTGCAAGAAATTCCTATACCAAGAAGGTGGCGAGTCAAGAACAAAACACTTTTGAACTTGAAAATGGTAGAAGCTATACCTCGTGAAAACTTGGGATAACCCACAAACTGTTATTACCGAAATGTGCTCCGAGTTTGTCTGGATTATGATTTTAAGCACAAACCGGATAACTCAACATCTTAACAAGATTAAGATGAACACCATTCTATATCACAAATAGAAACAAAGTCACTTATTTAGGTGGAACCAATATCAATTGATATACATCTATCTCTAGTGCATCCCCAAAATTGAAGAAGACAACTCAGCATTACTTGTCAAGGAGCGCACCCGCGGATGAGCAATCTGAGAGAGAATCGCATTCTCAATACGGAATACCTAGTACCAACCCCATGTCTGTATGGATATCGGAAAACATACATCAATATATATAAGTCTCTAGAGTTCTCTAACTCAATTTCCGTGTGCTGTTAATTGAAAAGCATTCTTTAGGTTAAAAGAAATCAAAAATTTGCCGGTTAGAAACCTGGTGATTTTCCTCAATAGCAACAATTGCTCCGTAAACCAACATTGAGGATAAAATCAGCAGTTCTCAATTCTCTTCTCCTTCTTAGCATCTGTAACGTCCTATAGATATGGGATTCTAATCCGGTATTTTTATACCCAGGAGTTAGAGTTTATTGAGAACTGCTTTTCAAAACACAGACACACAAGATATCCGAAACATCAAAATGTTTCAGTGGGGTTAGTTGGGTACTCACAGTATTGCCTTTTTCATTGCCTAGGCTCATGACAATAGTCGCAATTTCCTTTCTTTATACTTCAACCCCTTTTGATATTTCTCTATCTTACCTTTCTGTATACCGAACTTATGATGGTTGGTTTTCTTCATACTATTCGTTTAGCACCAACTTTGGGATTGGAAGAAGACAATCCAATAAGCATAACTGGTATACTCTCCTTACATACAAGGAGCTCTCGAACTTTTGAGATAAGGTAGAAGAGAGAGACAAACGAATAATTCATCTAATCCAGAACCAGTGGCTATTTTCGGACTGAAACAATTTCGTTGAGTTTGTATCTTACCATATGATGGCCTTCCAAGAAATATGGATTTTTGTACCGAATACAGTGGGTTCAGGAGTTAGCAGAAGGGGAAGTAGGATAGGTAAGGATATATGTGACTATGTCGTGGAATAGGGCAATCCAGACATTCCAAACCTGTCGATTGTAAAAAAGGTTGGTCAATATGATTAACAAGTCTTAGTTTAAGGTGAGTCAATGGTCGCTGCCAGAGAGAGAGATAAACACTCAGCATGCACTCTAACCCAGATTAGATTGGTATATACATCTAATCAAGATGGCTCCCACCATTCCGTCGAATTCTCCTTCAAACCCTAAAAGGAGAACTAGCCAGGATTTCGTATAGAATATCTTCTGGGAGTAACTATTACTCACAATAAGAATCGGGACCCAAATTATCATAGTGTGGTAACCTTGGCACAATCAACAAGTCACCCTACTCCATAGAAGGTATGCAATCTCATTGCAAATTTCTACATTTGAAACTCCCGATATTAGTTTTTACCCCTAATGGCCTATGACCTTGACACGGTCAACAACCATAAGCTACTAGTCAAGTTCAACCCGTCATTTCGTAATTGATTTAGACCCACCCGCGTCAACAAGGTTACACGACTGTCCTAACCTATCATATCAACATCCAAGCAGGAAAACATCACTTAGCTACCGTACACTACGCATTGACACAGTCAACAAATGTAGCACGAATACTAAATATTCTACTTCCTGAAATGACAGAGGGCTACGGCTGGTTTTGAATAAAACCATCAACGTAATGAAATTGATCTCATCGTAGGAACCGAATGGTTTTGAAAGTTTATAGTCGCGTAGATTTTGCTCAAGAGTGAACTTCTCGTGAAGGGATCTAGACTCTTTCCTCATCGAATGAGATGCATGATATTCCTAACCGAATATCACGACTAAAGCAAAAGAATACTATAAAAAACAATTTTAGTGACACAAACTTTTACCCAAGAGCGAACTCCCAGTAACGGGATCATGGCGCTTTCCTCATCGAATGAGGTGCGGGACATTCCTAACTGAATGCCACAATGCAAAGCAAAAGAATCGACTAAAATTTCCTTTTTAGAAAAACTTGGTTCCTACAACGTATAGCTTTATTTTACTTTGTATTAATCCAATTAATACAATCCCATCATTTAGATAATCACATTATCTAGAATTATCCTTCTCACACTAACATTACAGAAAAAAGTATGAAAAGAAAAAATAGAATGCACATATACGTTGTTCCCTCATATAAAAAAATAATAAGGCGGCGCCTCACGTTCTGGATATGTGAGCGTTGGCGTGCAAAGCACATGGACGCATGTCTCTGATAGGGTTAAATCCAAGGGCGGCGCCTTACGTGTTAGGCACGTGAGCGCCAGTGTGCAAAGCATGTAGGTACCTATTTCAATAAGAATTAAATTCTTTAGCTGCGCCACGTGCATAGCATGTGAACGTCATCGCCCAAATTGAAGCAGCTTTATTTTGGGTAGAATTAAATTCTACATGGGAAAATATTTCCCTAAATAAGAAAGATATTCTCTATTAAATAGAGAGCCGTTGGATCAAAAATCTAATGATAGAATTATATTCTATATGGGAAAATATTTTACTGATCTTTCTAAACAAGAAAGATATGCTCTATTAAGCAGAGAACCCTTGGATTAAAAAATCCAATGGTGATTAAAAATCACCATTTGAATTAAAAGGTAGAATTAAATTCTATATATGGAAAAATATTTTTCTAATCATGTTAAAAATAGAAAAAATATATTCTGTTAAACAAAAAACCTTGGATCTAAGATCCAATGGTGATTAAAAATCACCACCTGATTATGAAATCAGATTAAGATCTCTCAAATAAGAGATCTTTTAAACCAATCAACAATTTTTTCTCGCCTATATAAAAGACCCGAGATTTTATGTCTCAGAGAGAGAATCGACCCCATAAGGTGATAGAAAAAGCTACAACTGAGAATTTAATTCTTTTGCTGAAGAAAAACTCCTTCTTGCTCCCTTCAAACTCTAGGTAAAGAAGATAGCAGAGATCAAAATATCTTCTTTGCCTAGTATATATAGATATAAGGATTTAACCCTTAATCTGAGATCCGCAAGACAAATCTCTCATAAGTTGAGAATTTAATTCTCATCGGGAAGATCTTGTTCTTTAGGCTTAAGATCTAGGGGGAAAACTAAATATGAAAAAGAGAAACATAAAAAGATGTAAGTTACATTTTAGGAATTTAATTTCTTAAAATACAGGATTTAACCTTTCAAAGAACTTAGTTCTTACAAAAATCTGATTCCATATTTTCAAAACAGAGATCTTAATGATCATTGATGGTCAAAACACCATTAATAGAAATTTAACTTCTCTTAAAAAAATATATAAACAGAGATTAAAAATCTTTAACGATTTAGCGCCTCACGTGATATCCACATGAGCGCCCAAAAGATTCCCTGAAGTGAGCGCTTCATGTGACACGCACGTGAGCATGCAGAAAGCCTATGAAGACGGCGCCTCATGTGCCACACACGTGAGTGTCCATAATTAAAGATCTGGCGCCTTACGTGTCATACACGTGAGCATTTAAAAAATGTCTAACTGGAGCGCCTCACGTGATACCCACGTGAACACTGTATAAAGTGCTTAACACTAATATGGCAATGTCCAAGCACAAATACCCCCACGTGATATTCATGTGAGCGTCAACATATGATTTGAAAAATCTATATTCATATGGACCAAGTGTTTAGCACTGATAAGGCAACGCCCAAACCTGAGCGCCTCATGTAACACCTACGTAAGCGCCAGAAAGCAAAACAGAATAAGTGCTTAGTAGTGCTAGATGATGAAAAAGCCCAGGACTGAGCTCCAAAATAAGCTGAGCCCTTGAAATTTAATATTTCTTGAGCCTATATTGCTCATCATAACCGAGCCCATACGCTCACCTCTATTAATAAATCTTAATAAAATTAATGATCCCCAACCATGTTTCTAAGTCGATTTTAGTCTTATATAAGACTAACGTATCCTTAGTTAAAATAAATTGAGCCCATATGTTTATATATTTAAGTCGATCTTAATCTAAAACTAAATTAACGGTTCTTAAATAAAATAAAATATCTCCTGAACTGATGGAACATATGACCTGGGTTCAAACCCAAGTCTAATATATACGGATTTGGACTAATCTGAGCCCTACGGACGACGATATAAAGTAGTCTCCGTATATAATCCACGGGAAATCATAATAAACAATAAACATAAAACGACACGAAATGACCTACCGGAGCAGGTGAAAGTGGTTATTGCAACGCGATAACATAATTAACTGCAGGGACTTGTGCCTGCAGGAAAGAACGTCCCCACAATCAAAAACCCGTCATAAATGAGGGAGAATCTAATAAAATTGCGCTACAACGGTCACATCTGTCGAAACCTCCGATATTCGGTGCCATAAATCAACATGGTATATTCAGAGAGGTGGATGGATATGTCCAAATAGTATCTATCCCCAAATTCAGGCAAAACGACCTATCCCGGTTTGTCTCTGTTTTCGGCGGTAAACATATGACATCCGCATTCTCTACGGGGCTCCGGGTTTTCACCGTAAGGTTACTAAACTTACGGCAGGGCGGGAGCAGGCTAACGCAGATGCAAAACGTATATAGCATTTATTATATATACTATATATCACATATATAAATATATCATCACACGCAAATAATCACATTACAGTATGCAGAAGAGTTGGAATGGTCAGATCACCTAGGAATCCCGTATTTCATTCGAGCTACAAACGATACATGAAATTCTCCGTTCGCATGAATAGCTCTTGCATAACCAAAAGCAGCCCCCTACGAGTGCGGGAAGTCATCCGCTAATCCAAGAAATGAGGCAATCCGGTATCATCACCATGATGGGGTCACCCAGCACTTTCTCAAATCCGATGATTTGAGCACTCCTCCGCAGGTCTATCCTAACCCCCTACAAGCGCAGCAAGCAGCCCGCCAATTCTAGAATCGAGTAACCTAGTATCAACTCCTTGATATGGTCATCCGCTGTAATCTAGAACTCGGCTGCTCATGCGCTTCTCTGTGGGGTAATCCTAAAACCTGTATTAATACAATGGTAACATCGATCGCAACCTGATCGAGTCCCGACAAATAGTAATACAATAAGCGAAAACGGCGGCTGCATGTCGACCGCTCGTCCTGAATAAAAGAATATGAATTAAGCTATAACATAAATGAAATGAAAATCACATCATATAACACGCACGGGGTTATTCATTTCGCGACAATCCAATCAACACCAAATAAACTTTAACATAGAACATATCAGACTCACATATGCAACCTCGTCGAATTGATCATATCAATTCGGCGATGTTAAACACCACATATCATATATGCCGTCGCAGTAACAAGGTTAAATGCTTTAACCGCGTCAATACGGAACCAATGGCCAACAAATTCTGAAACCCGCGAAGCCAAAATCAAATTTCCAAAAACTGAAATTCAAAAGCACCCCGGGCCCCAAAACACCACCATTTTTTGCATGAATCGAAACCCAAACGACCTAAAAACTACTCGAGACACCAGGGGAGCTCAGGCACGATCCATAAGGCCCCGGGGGGCATTGGGTGGGGGCTCCAACCCATGGCCACAAAATTGTGGCCATGGGTTGGCTGCTGGGACAGCAAGCATGCAGCTACGCGCTTGTTGTCCTA
The DNA here is from genome assembly GCA_030015575.1 of Agapanthus africanus. Taxonomy (NCBI): domain Eukaryota; kingdom Viridiplantae; phylum Streptophyta; class Magnoliopsida; order Asparagales; family Amaryllidaceae; genus Agapanthus; species Agapanthus africanus. Next base: position 738,371,600 of record CM057341.1, read on the forward strand.
GCGCCACACCCGAGACCATTTTGTGATGGTCTCGGGTGTGGGAGCCCAACCAAGCCCCTGGGGACAACCCTGGGGTCACTCCCACACCACTATGAGGCTCTCGGTTAGAACCGAGAGCCCCGGGATGCGAGTTATTTGCAAAAATAGTTACTTGTTTGGGACAGTTTTTCAAACAGAAACTGTTTTGTTTTGTAAAAAAGTTTTAGAAATTCAAATGATCACAAAACCAATTGCAGGTATTTGATTTGGCTTTGATACCATATACGTAGACGGGGGTTAGGGTCGTGACAATCACGGTCGCAGCGGAATTTGAAAAACAACAATTTTATAAAGCATAACCCCAATCCATCACCACGATCATCAAATACAATACAATGTGCAAACTAGAAATGAATAAAGAGAAATGTCAAGGAAGGTACAACCTTTGTAGCGTGTCCGACTGATCCCGGAAGACCCCGTCTAAACTCCGTGAACTCCCGGACGCATCGGAACGCCGACCGCCTCACCGTAGATGATCCGCGTTGAAAGCGGGCTGCTCGAAATCCAACTCCGTCACCGGTCGGAGAAACTTTCTCTAGGGGCTTGCTAAGCATAGAGGAAGCCGATGTGATTATTGGGTACTCTCTACTTTTCCCACTACCTCACCATGGCAACACTTACCATTTTCAAGAGAGCTCAAACTTTCTAAGAAGAGGAAGAAGATGAAGTTTTTGATGGCTTGCTAAAAATGAATTAATCACTTCATCCACTTTTATCCACCTATGTCATAATAATATGACATGAGTCACTCTCCCACTCTCTCTCATTTGTGTCGCACACATACGAGAAAGAGTGGGGCCCACCATTAATTAAGTATAATATACATTAATACACACACACACATTTACATACATACATACATATATAACTATATGTGTGTATGTGTTTTTACACATAATATAAAATGGTGGGAATTAATATATATATATATATATATATATATATATATATATAAGTATTAGTACATGTATCCCATACACGTACATATCATGTATCATAAACACGAAATGCCATCAATATCTTCTCAGTATCATATACTGGAGAGAGTGCGTGTATCATATACACTATACTAGAAACCGCATCATCTATACAGTTATCAAGTCAACACTTGACTTGATATTCCGGCTGTTAAACCTGTTAGTATAACAGTGGTCCGATATCCAATATACATGTTTATCGAACTCATGCACGTATCCCTATACGTACGTCACCTCGTGTTTTGCACGGGCAGGCACTTTCGTTGCAGGACTTTAAAGACCTGTCAATACGCTGGCAGTAGGTTATACAGGATCACATCTAATTGAATCTGAAACACTTTCAGATTCAACCCCCTTTCGGCTTAACCCACAAGCTTATCAGTGGCACTAGTTGTACGTAACAGCTACCCAGATATGAGCAAGATAAAGGTAAGTCAACGAGCGAACTCATCCATACCCGACAAAGTCTATAATTGACATTCACCGTACAGTCCGGTCTCTTCGTCAAAGAGTATCACATACCGGGTCTGGAGAGTGAAATCTGTCAGACCCCCAATAACCCGATAAGTTGTGCTGACAGAGGACTTTTAACCAAAGAGATACAACTGGTAACACTTATCAGTTTATCTCTACTATTGTGGCCATGGACTTCTGGTTATAATCGTGTCCTACACATCGCGATATCGACTCCCAATATCGGGAGTGACGAATTCCGTCGACCGCTCACCGCCTCCATGTGCTTCAGGACTGTACACAACTAAAATCTGTTTTGCACGACTCGGTAGAGCCGTGGTAGGGTGGTAATTTAAGTACAGTGGGAACACACACAAGACACTGGCAATTTCAGGTCTAGAAACTACCTTGTACTCGTGTCACCAGAGAACTGCTATCTGACATTGGTATAATACCATTTAGGAGTTCTCGACAAGTCTGTCTAGTGTAACTCATCCAATGAGCACTGATCAGTCATATTTATTATATATTTGTACGGTCATTTTTCCTACTATTATTAATTGCTAAAATGTGTTATTTATAATTTAAGAACATATGTGAGTTCATGAGTAAAAAGATTTTATCATATATTTCTTAACTTATAATTAATATAATTGGATATAATATATGCATATCATATTTAAATAAAATATCCATATGATTCTTAACCATTATTATTAAGATGTGCATATCATATCATATCATATCCATTAATTTAATTAAATTTGGTTGGAATATTATCTCAAATAAAATAAATCCTACTAATAATTTAATTTGAGATATTGTGCAGGTATTAAAATAACAAATCAGTTCAGGGCCATAAACATGAGTAAGAGATCAAATCAAATTAAGTTAGCAAACCAAATCTACCAATTTTAGAAGCAAATTGAAAATTCTCGCAACTACAGAGAGAAAGAAATATTTTCAAATTATATTCATCAGAAAAATCTCCTAAGATCACGAGAAAAAAGAACAAAAATTCTGGAGACGCAATTCCATCAAAAGGCGGCAGAACCGCAGTGGAATGAGGCAATAGGCGGCTGATCCGCAGTCAATTAGTGGTCGTTCGATGTGCAATTTCATGGGCATGATCGTCTTTTTGCATATTTCGAGATGACGTCTAGGGTTTCAAGTTCCAAAGTCTATATAAAAGACCGAGCAGCAATCTAGGGTTATCAATCTATCTATCGAGCAATCTAGGGTTTTTAATTCTTTTAGTTTTCTTAGCCAATCAAAGTCTGTAATGTAAACTTTCAATAAAAGGTAGTTTCTCTTTTAATTCTGTCGCATTACTTTTTGCATACTTTCTGCATTTATTTTTCGCACTTTTCTTTTTTGTTTCTGTTATGGTTTCCTTATTCTTTTACCTTTCTTCTTTTACTTCGTTTTTCCCAATGAGCGAGTAAATTCTCGCTTGATAGGGTTTTGTATGAAAGGGTACTATAATGAATGAAAAATTCCCTTATCTTCTTCCTTATGTTTTAATTTTTACAAACTTTAACAAAGAGAGTATTAACCCTTTTATTCGGGCATACTACCAATTCATGATAGATGCGATCTCGATTTGAGATTCGTTAATACTCACTTTGTTGAGGGCTTAAGATCAATAGGGATCAATGAAAGGACAAAGGTCAGTAGAGCAAATCCCAAATCTCTCTAAGTAGCCTAATCCACGTTCATCGCTATTTCTCTAGTATTAAATAATTAAAAGTCAAAAAGAATTATTTTTAAAACTCTATCTTTTAACTACTTAATCCGAAAAACCCTACATGCCCTTTTATCATTGAATTTTATAACCTTAATATAAAATGACAAAAATCCAAACTTTTTTCTATTAACTCGTCTAAAACAAGATAAATAATTCACCATTTCTATGTGGACGACCCGTACTGACTATTGGCTGGCTATTTGCGACACCGTTATTGATTGCGGTATTTAGGAAACACAAAAACTAAATTTTTCAAATCAATCAAATGGCGCCATTGCCAAGAAAATGGTAGTATTATTTTTCTTGTTATTCGGGTTGATTTCTAAAAAAACAAATAAATAAATAAATAAATAAAAATAAAAACCGCATCTTCTATTTTTAACGATTCTTGTGTGAGTTTTGCATAAAATCTGAAGCACTTGAAGCGAACCAACAGAGATTCAAAGACTGCCAAACAGAAGCAGAGGAGCATTGGAGTTCAGTGCCAAAATTTGGAGAGCGGATAGCACCTATATGCGGCAGAACTGCGGCCTAATAGGACATTTGGAGGCTGAACCGCGGCCAAATTGGGGATTCAGGCACCCAAATCTTTCTGATATTATTTCCTCTTCTTCCTCTCTCCTCTGAAACTCCATAAAACTGTTTTTACCTGCAGAATTCTTTGCAAACAGTGCCGCTAAAAAATCTTTTTGCGTGTTTTAGATATTGGATTATTTTGCATAATTTAAACGAACATTGAGAGACAATCTGTGTACACGTTAAGGTAAAGAGCAACCAGATAGCATACTATCATGTTGAGCAAGAAAGTCCTCCCTATATATGTCCCAGCATCCACTACAATATACATCCTATGTACAGTAATGGCCTCTAGGGCATACATATAACTAACACTGGCCACCGCCCCTCGCCGGAGTCTCAAAAAGTACACCTTAGTTTACTCTGAAGTATCGATGCCTAGTCTCGATACTCCCACGACTAGGGACATTTAAGGATGTGCTTATAGACCACCCAGCTCCCACGTATATGATCGCCATCATAATGCTGGTAGTCAAGCAAGAATCCTATGGGCTCTATCAACATGTAATAGTGATCTGTAATACCACCTAAAGCATGTATATGATGATAAAGACAAACCAGATAGCATACTATCATTTTAAGTAAGACTATTCTATCCGTATAGGTCCTTCCTCAATCATCGCAATCGCGTGCCTATGATTCAATAATTGACTTGAGGGCACTATAGCTAACAATCTCCCACTTGCACTTAAGGCTAATTATTGCGGTGTCGCATACTCACAGCCCGTGTGATACCGAACACCCAACTTTTCTACTAATCAGTTTCGCAAATATCGTTTGTGAAACTATTGTGTTCGAGAAATAGCCTCAGTGAGTGGATCCGCTCCAATGTTTCTGTCTATATCTCTCTATATCTCAACTTCGCGGAGAAATACTATCTCACGAAATGAGCAATACCTGTCTTAGAATTTGTCTGGATATCTGATGGGACCCAGTTCACAAATGAACTCCAAATCAAACAAACTTCTTAGACTGTATCATCCACTGAATTTAATCAGTATCTTGCCTCATACCTTCCTCAGTATCCGCTTGGACTACCTGTCCAACATACTGCCCCTCAAAAGAGAGAAAATTATAACTCTGACAGCCACTCTGTCAGTCAGGTTGTAACAAGCCTAAACTTTCTGTACGAAATTTTTCAAAAATACAGAAAGGAATACCTGAGCCTGAGCACAACTTATAAATTTAATTTGCTTTTGAACAGCATGAAAGCACTTGTAGCTCATTGGTAAAGCATTGCACTGCTGAGACATGGCACCTGAGTTCAAATCCCATCAGCCACAATTATTTTTATTGTATTTTCCTTTAATCTTTTAGAAGACCAAGGGTTTACACGTACACTACACATAAAATTAAGAGTTACAGAATAAACAAACACATGCGTTAGGGTATACCAACGGACCATGACACGTGGCAAGCATCCGAGCACCCCAACCACTAAGATGGCCAACGAGATGCTAGATTAAACCGGCGCCGTCAGTTCAATCCGATGGTAATGCCCCCATTTTTCACTCTAGCATCTCTTCGCCTACCCCACTACCCCCATATTATTTGTTTACTCTGAATTGATCCAAAGAACAATAAAATGCCCCTTTAATCCAATTTTAATGCAAATTTTAATGCATTCTTTAACCTTCTAAACCCTAATTTTCCCTATAAATACCACACACCATTTCACCCATCCTCACTCAGAAATTCTCTGCCAAAACTCTCAAAAATTCTTAAGTCCTTATAGTGTGCAAGTGGAATTAGCAAAGGGCGAAATTCTGGTGAAGTTCCGAGAAGATTCCGACGACAAAACGACGCCCCGACGATCCCTAATCTTCTCCTACCTCTTCCCTTTCCTTATGGCCAGTAAGTCCCCTCTCCCCCTCTCATCTTCTATTCTAAAAACTTTCAATTCTAAAACCCGACGGAAACGGAGTAAATCCGACTTCCGATTCGGTTTTTCTTTAAAAATGACGTTTTTCTTAAACAATCAATACCATACTCTCACATAATATTTAACAAACATTAAAAAACACTTTAAAATAAGTTTCATCTTAAAATATTCTTCTATGCAATTTTTATTGTATTTTTACGGTAAAATACCACATACTTTATTTCCGATATAAAACAACACAAAACTTGTATTACGTTTAGATAACTCACGAGGTAATGACCCACCTTATCACAACACACATCTTTGACATAGCACGATGAAGTTTTGGGAATATATTCATGGGATAACACGACTTTTACCATCAGCTTATAAAACCATTTCTTTAAAAAGTGTATTAAACAATTCCTTGCAATTGCGCCTCTACAACCCACTTTTGGGGACCCCGTTCAGGATGGTATGGGTTATCGCACATCCTCGGGCCTAGTAGAGCGAAATATAGACCTCCGAAAGGAGCATTCGATCTCGATAGAATTTTAATGCATTTTTCTTTAGAAAATGAGATTTCTACAAGAAAATAAATAAAATTTATTCTCGTTAAATATATATGTATATAACTATTATCAAAATATCTATTTTAATTATATTATATAAATATTCCAAGTAATCTAAAGGAATCACCATTACATGAAAATACCATTTCAATACAAAACAATTCCAATATTTCAATAAATATCATATACTATGAAAACTAGGTTCCGCTCACTAGAAATTTCACATTTATAAAAATATATATCTATGAAAACCCTAAAAACGATAATTAAATGCTTGAGGTGTATTTTGAAAACATATCAAAGTTATTTTTACATAAAAACCCCTCAAGTTATACTAAATTACAATAAGGACCTTAGTAAATATAGGTTTAAGCGGGACCAATTCTCTTGAGCCTCAGAGAGTCGGAGAATGTGGGTGCTTACCTATCTAAGGTAGACAATCTAACAAACGGTGTTATAAACACGGTAATTGTCTTGGAAAAAGACACAAATCCTGCCGTCCATGTGCAGCAGTTACCGATAACATCAAAACTAATTTGGCATTTCAAGTTCTTTTTAAAGTGTCTGACTCAGACTGAGTCTCAATCTAATCAATCGGACTTGAATATGATTCAAGTATAAACTACAATACAACATGAATCCATGAATCCGTCTATTCAATCTATATTGACTGAACCGAACCATAGATATACTCCGCCTACATGACTCTCCATTTATATCCATTCCATTTACCGATACCATGGTTTCGGCAAGTCTTCCATTTACTACAAGACAATACAATACCATCAATACAATCAATACATAAGACACTACAGGGTTTATAAAGATGTAGACTAGTACGGAACATGTTAAAGGTGGCACGAGGTGGTCACTTAAGACGTAATTATATCCATGTCGTTGTTCCGTGGTATTTTCGACGGAGCCGTGTACTACGGTTACCAAAGTACACAATGTAAGTTGGACTCCTCTCGTATACACTGGCATCTTCTGTACCAAGCTACAAACACTACGTTAACCTAACAATCAAATATTATACTAGATATACTCTCCTTACTGTCTATTCTACTTCACTCCTTCTTTGGGACTTACCGAGCGATTGTTCGCTGACGACATTCATATTTCTCTTCTTCTATGGAATGTTGTCAGGTGGATCGGACACACTAGAGCTCGAGACCAGCCAGAAGCATTTGGAGCAGTACACTGAAGACCCGGAGTATTAGACTTCACTTGTACATTTTCATTTCAGTTATGCCATTGTTTAGGCATTGCTTTCTATTCATGTATTTACATTTCCAGTTATACCTGTAAAAGAATATTTAATAAATAAAGTTGTTGTTCATTATATTCATGTCTCTTGTATACATTTTACTTTATATTGCTTAGATACGCTTAGCATATTTACTTCGGAGTAAATACGTCGCGGGCCTCGCCGCGTCCCCTTACCGTACACCGGGAAGCGGGGCGTGACACAGGTCATCTTGAAAGCCTGAAATGATAACCGCCTCCTAAAGGAGGCTGCCGTTATCATATACCAAGAATATCCACTTATGTTCATAACTGCTTCCCAATATTTCTCAAGGATTGGATTAATATATGCTTATTGCATCCAGTGCAAAAGCAAAATCTGGTGTGGTACTTGACATCTCATGATTAACTCAATTGCCTAATCAAGTGATATGCTAATCATGCAAATCTCTCTCCTCATCAGTTTAGAAAACATCTCTTTATAGAGGATGACTCCATCACCTGCGAGTACACCACCACGCCAGGAGTCATCCATTCTAAAGCACCTTTAGAATAATGTCAAAATACCCAAATTGGGTCACTTCCCAAATCTAGATCTAAAACCATAGATCTAGTGACCAGAGTTCCTGATATTTTATCCAGATCCTATATGAAGAAACACCTTGTGACAACCATAGTACAACCAATCGTACTATAAGAAGATCTCTTCCTATCAAGTGCATATCATCCAAATGCCAGGACATCACTCCCTACTACCTTCTTATCAGATCCATCTCTTATTCTGATGAAATCAAACTCTATAACTTCACATCAAAAATAAATGATCTATCTCCGCTATTCCTGCTTGAGTCTATAAATAGACATAAGCATCTTGCCCACTATACTTCCGCTGCTCCCACTGACTACAATAACCCTCTGGCATAGTCATATACACGTGCACTTCTAAAGCTAGTTTAGAACGGCATTATATTCGTCCTCCTGGCAGATCTCATAGTTTAGAACAACAGTAATGGCAAGTATTGGGTAAACATAAACCTCCATGTCACCGTCTTTAAGGAGACCGAAGTACCTCTCGGGTGCCTGAGGTTACCCACCAAATCTACGGAGTGGCTAATGGGATGTCGAATCTAATTTGAATTTTTATGTCCTACTAAATTTTTAGTAATCATTTGTGGTTCTGAAATCACTTCCAGTTCTACCATACTCCCACTAATGTTTTCTGAAAAGAATTCATTTTACTAAAATTGGTGGCGTGTTAAGAACAATATAACTATTGATCTTCCTAATGGTAGAAAGTTACCCTCATCAATGCCCGAGATAACCCACAAACTGCCATTACTGAAACGTGCCTTGAGTTTATCCGGATTCTGGTTTTAAGCATAAACCGGACAACTCTATATACCTTAACATCGTTAAGGTACGATCCATTCTATATCTACTATAGAAACAAATGCACTAATTTAATTGGAACCAGATTCAAAAACATGCAGCTGTCTCCAGTGCATATCAACTAAATGGAAAGAGGTCAATCAACATTACTCGTCAAGGAATACATCCATATATGCGTAACGTGAAAGAGAAGTAAGTCCTCAAAACCATTACTATCAACGGAATACCTAGCACAAGTATCTACATTTTCGATCACCTCGAAGAATCCTGATACTTCCTGCATATGGTTCTCTACTTTATTCTTATACCTATAACTTCTCAATATCTGGACCATGTATTTCAACGAAGTACTTGTCTAAAACTGAAGAAGTCGCAAGTAAACAGAATATAGTACGAGTACCAACTCCTTTGTCCTAATTGACACTGGACAACATACAATACTTTGTATAAGTCCCCTGAGTTTAATAACTCAAACTCTGTGCGTTGTAAGTTGAAAACTGTGCTATGGTTAAGAAGAACTACACCGTTGTTGAATGCACCTTACCTAATCATCAACCGATATAGGTAAATGTCATAGACATAATTTCAAAAGGTTATATGTCACTTTATAAAATAAACGTGCAGATATATCAGTTTGAAATTGGTGCATAATAAGGGATATTCAAAACCAAAAATTTGCCGTCAGGCAAAACTGACCTCTCGCTAATATCCATAAATGACTTGTTTTTTGGTAATAGATGAACATTACTACCAAGTTGATTTCCTCAAATATCATCAATTATAAAGAATTCTGATATGTTGAGGATATAATCATCTAATTCCCAATATTCTACTTCCACTCATCATCCGTAACGCTATACAGATGTGAGAATCAAATCTGGTAAATACATATTCTGGAATCAGAATCTAATTGGGAAAACAGTTTATTCCCAATATCTTACTCCCACTCATCATCTGTAACGCTATTCAAATGTGACAATCAAATCTGGTAAATACATACCCTGAAGTAAAAATCTAATTGGGAAAACAGTTTTCAATTAACACCGCACGGTGAAACTGAAACATGAAAATGTTTCGAAGGGGTCCAGATTCATGACTGTAACCGTATATTTCCCTGCCCTCACTCCAATCCCTTTATATGTCTTTATTTATTACCTTCTGTACACCACACTTAGGCTAATTGGTTTTCTTCCTTTCCTACCTTTTGGCACCAGTCCATAGTTTGGAAGAAGACTATCCAATAAATGTAATAGGTGTACCTTCCTGATACTAGGAGCTCTCGCAACCTGGGAGAAGATAAAGGGAAAAGACAACCTGAATAATTCTATTCAATTTCTCTTGAACCGGAAACCATTCTCGAACTGAAACAAGTTTCATCGAGTTCGTATGTAACTATACGATGGTATATCCAAGCAATATGGATCTTCGTAGTGATACGGAGTGTTCCGGAGAAATTCAAAGGTGAAGTAGGAGTGGGGATGATATATGCGGCTTCGTCATGAATGACAGCAGTCGCAATTTCCTTTGCCCTCTTTTTAATCCCTTTATATGTCTTTACTTATTACCTTTTGTACACCATATTTAAACTAATTAGTTTTCTTCCTTCTCTACCCTTCAGCATCAGCTTAAGGTTTGGAAGAAGACTATCCAATAAGCGCAATAGGTGTACTCTCCTAAATACCAGGAGCCCTCGCAACCTGAGAGAAGGTAAAAGGAAAAGACAACTGAATAATCCTATTCTACTTCTCCAGAACCAGAAACCATGTTCGACCTGAAACAAGTTTCTTTGAGTTCGTATCTAATTACACGATGGCATATCCAATCAATATGGATCTTCATAGTGATACGGAATGTTCCGGAGAAATACAAAGGGTAAAACTAAGAGCGGCAATGATATATGTGACTCTGAAAATCCAAAAGCCAAAGTGTTTTAAGAAGGTTCGGTTGACTAGGTTCATGAGTTTTAGTCTAGGGTCAAGCCATGGTCGCTGGCAAAAAGAGAGAAAAAAGAAACACTCAGCGTGCACTCTAACCTAAATTAAATTGGTTATTTATTTATCTAATCAATATGGCTCCCACTGTTTCCTCGAATTCTCCTTCAAACCCTAAAGAGAGAATTAGTCGGGATCATTTAAAATCACCCGAGGAGTAACACCTACTCATTAGTGGGAATCGGGATCCAACTATCATCGCATGATAACTTGATGGAAGCCACTCAAGTCACCACACTGCAGAAGGTAAGCGCATGCCTGACAAGTTTCCTGTATGTTTGAAACTCCCGATGTGATTTTTATCCCAAGCAGCTTATGACCATGACTAGATCAACATATCATAAACCGCTAGTCAAGTTCAACCCATCATTATCCTGGATTAATTAGACCCACCCGTACGAGCCCTTGACTAGGCCAACATGACCGTATGACTATCCTAACCAATCGCATATATATGCAACAGAAAAGTGCTACAAAGCTACCGAACACTATGCCTTGACTAGGTCAACATACGTAGCACGAATACTAAGCAATACTCGTCTGAAATGACAGAGGGCTACGGCTGGTTTTTAGCGAAAAACCTTTAACGTGATGAACTTGATATCATTGAAGGAATCCAAGTAGTTTTACAAATATACAGTGGCGCAAACTTTAACTAAAGAGATCACTTCCTGTGAAGAGATCTCGGCTCTTTCCTCATCGAATGAGGTGTAAGATATTCCCAATCGAATACCACGATGCAAAGCAAGAGAATCGACTTTAGTTAAGTTATTACGATGACGCAAACTTTTACCTAAGGGGTCACTCCCGATGAAGAGATCTGGCCCTTGCCTCGTCGAATGAGGTGCAGGATATTTCCAATCGAATACCACTGTGCAAAGCAAAAGAAAACGTATGTAATGTCTGTTTTTCAAAAAACTTGGTTCCAACAACATCAAATAGGTTTGTTTTATCCTTGCATTGATCAGAATCAACGCAGTCCCATCAATTAAAACATATCACACCAAATAAAGGAACGAAAATATAATGTACGTATATACCATCCGCATTCACCACTGGACCCTGTCATCACCCGTTAGGTTACTTAACTAACGGCAGAGCGGTGGCTGGACTAGCGTGGGTGCAAAACATATACAACATCTACTAGTATATATATAAATATATAAAACATTCGTCTCAGGCATAATATAAGCAATATCACAGAATCTCAGCCAAGCAACACAGAGTAGTGGATAATCCTGGAGCCTCGGGTTTCACTTGAGCCGCAAATGAGACACGACGTTTCCTGTCGTGTGAATAGCCTGTGCAATGAAAACCAGGACCCCTACAAGTGCGGCAAGTTACCCATCAATCCCAGAAGTGAGACAACCCCAATCAACAAAATGAATGGGTCACCCAGCACTTCACGAAATCCGGTAACTTGAGCATCCCACCTTGGATCAAACTATACCCCCTACGAGTGCGGCGAATAGCCTTCCAATTCTAGAGTGAAGCCCCCTCCATCTCAACGCCATGAGATACAGGCCCGTTGCCCTCTAGAACCCGGCTATTTGTGCACCCCACCGCGGGGTAATCCTAGTACAGAAAAGAAAATAAATATGTATAAGGGTCACATCGACCTCAACCCGGTCGTGCCCCAAACAAATAATATACAAGCTGGCAGAGACGGAAATCCACATGTCGGACGCTCGACCCGCAATATCAAATGTACAAAAGAATCTAAATTGTACTACCATTACACTACTGGCTATCCACCACGACGATCCAACCACAACCACAGCATAACACAGAACATCAACGTGAATGTCATGTTCGCAAACCCGTCTAAATGAACATATAGCAATTAGACGAGTTGTACCGCTCTAATGACATTCACAGTCGCAGATAATAATGTATGTACTGAAAACTTTTAAACAGTGTTAAAAATAGCGACTTCGAAATACTCCGTATTGCCCCCAAACAAAAGATAACACAATATCCAATCTGGGCAAAAACAAACAATATTAAAAACCAAATATTCCAGAGACCAGAACACCAAAAAAATTCCAAGTCCCAATCTCCAAACCAGACCGGCCAGGCCGGGAATTTCTCCAATCTCGCCGGCCACATTTGTGAATTTGGTGCTCGTATTTTGAGGGTGTTTTGGATACTACATAAATAGAGAAACTGGAATATTCAGGGGTATCATTTTGGAGTTGTTTCGGTTTTGATACTTTAAATGCTGTTTAAACTGCTAGATAAGGGTTTATGGGTTGGCTCTGATACCATGTTGGGTTATGCCAGCGTCCTGGCCATCAAACCGTGGCCGATTGCGGAACAAAAATTTTACAAACTGGCGCTAGAACAACTCGATTTTACGGATCTACCATTAACCCTAATCTAGCAAGCTATATATAAGAGTTAGGATGGTTATACCGGATGATCTGTGTCCTTCGGTCTTTAACCACCTTCCCAAGCTCCTAGTGGCCACCATGATCAAGCTTGGTCGCCGGTCTCCCTCAATCGAAGATGATCCACCTGAGAATCTATGAATCGAGCTCCAATCTCGTAGTCGAGGTAACTAGGGTATCTAGTTCGCTAAACTAGATAGCCTAGAAGATGTAGAGCCTAATATGGATTGATTTGTCTCTAAGCACCCTAGGTTTTTCAACACATGAAACAATTAGAGTGGAGGTAGAAGAAGAAGCCATGAGTGGATGAGAGTGTGAAACTAAGCTCAACTCAAGAAAAGGCTAAGTGTTGTGAGCAATAAGTGAAGCATCAAGTTAAGAAAATATCTCATAGCCCTTAACAAATATCAAGCATGCAAGAATAGTGAACCATGAGTCACACCCATGAGTCACCACAAAGGCATGCTCCAATAAATGATAATGCACACTCATCCCTCCACCTCATTAAATCATTTAACTAAATGATTAAAACTAAAATGATGTGTTAACTTCTAGAACCTATCTTGTAATAAATTACAAGAATACCTCTCATCCTTATATACATACCCATATCCGTATTCCGAAAAATACGAATACAAAGAGACGAAAATAATCCAACAATCTAATACTAGAATCCGAGTTAAACCAAAGCCATTAGTATAAACAGTTGGAATCATGATACGTGCACAAGTGCGCGTATATGATCGAACCCTGCCGTAAAACCATACGGCCTCTACATCGTTTCGCCTAAAGCAGGGAAACCCTCTGTATGGGACTCTAAAGACTCATCAATACATTGGCAGTGGGTTTAACCACAAGCACGTCAGCGGCACTAGTTGTACGTAACGGCTACTCAGCTATTGAGCAAAAGGAAGGCCGACGAGCAAACCCATCATGACCCCTACTGAGCCTGTCCATGACAATATCCGTACAGTACGGTCTGTTCGTTTAAGAGTATCGCATATCGAGTCTAGAGGGTGGATAAAGTCAGACCCCTAATAATGTAACATTTCATGTCGGTATGAAGCCCATCACAACCTGAGAAACTACTGATACAAATCAGTAATTCTCGACTATCTTGATCAAGAATTTCTGATGAGGGCCACTCGTGCACAACGCGACATCAATCCCAATACCGGGAGAGACGAATCCCCGACGATCCGCTCACTGCCTCCATGTAGCTTGGGACTGTACCCAACTAAAATATGTTTGCACGACTCCTTTGAGCCGTGGTAGGGTAGTAATCAAAGCAAAGTAGGAACTCACACGAGACAAATGACGATCTCATATCGACAGACTGGTCTGTACACATGTCACCTGGAAACTGCTATCTGACAATGGGTATAATACCAACTAGCATGTTCCCGGCAAGTCCGTCCAGTGTACTCATAACCCAATGAGCACCTGTATACTATCTTAGGTGAACAAACTAACACCAATGACTTGTGAGACCTGGCCACCGCCCCTCGTCGAGGTCTCGAAAAGTACACACTAGTCGACTCTGGAGTCGATGCCCAGTCTCGATACTCCCACGACTAGGGGCATTTAAGAATGTGCTTATAGACCATCCGGATCCCACGTATATGATCACCATCATAATGCTGGTAGTCAAGCAAGAATCCTATGGGCTCTATCAACATGTAATAGTGATCTGTAATACCACTTAAAGCATATACATGATGATAAAGACAAATCAGATGGTATACTATCATTTTGAGTAAGATTGTTTTATCCGTATAGGTCCTCTCTCAATCATCGCAATTGCGTGCCTGCGATTCAATAATTGACTTGATGGCAATATAGCCAACAACAAGTGTGACTAAGGAAAGTGGTTTACTTAATTAAGCCCGCTATTTCGGTGATTCGTATAGCGGATACCTCCCACTTACCTGGCACTTATCTGGCTGCAAGATTAATAAGAAGGTGATAGAGAATTTATCCTACGTCTTGTCCTTTGGAAATCTAGGAGCGGTCTAGTATTTTGACCTAGGTGGCCCTAGCTCTAGAGATTATTTATGCATGTTTGTGATTGGTTGAGTCGAGTCCCTCTTTCTACGCAAAATAATTCCAAAAGTCCAAAAATCCAAAAAAAAAAGCCTATCATTTCACAATCTTTTCTTTTTATCTCAAATTCTTTTCACTTCGCTTATGATGGGTAACCCAAACTGACCAACTCTTAGCGAGTTTTGCTACACACAATCAGATATTTCTTTATATCGTTATTACTTCGGTAAAACTTCCGACCCCACCATTTCTCTTAGGGATATGATAGAGAGCTCTAAAAATATCAGTTAGACACCTCACTTAAATTTCTATCAACCGTGTCAAAATTCAACACTTTCTTATGTTGATAACCCTTTTAAGGCTAGTAGGAAACTTTTAAACCCATGTCCATTGCTAAGTATATTGCGAAAGCCTGTAGCCAAAGTTTCATACATTTCACTACTCCAAAACCCTTAGAACAACAATTACAATCATTTCCATATGAACATGTTGATACTCCTTTTAAGGAGAATATGGCAACTTTTACACTCATGACCATTGCTGAGCAAATTGCATAAACCAGTCGCCAACAATGCAACCAATCTCAATTTTCTTCATATCACAATATTGATTATAATCCTACTCATGAAAATTGGATACACCCATCTAACTTTTATCAACAGTACTAAACTTTCACACTCTCTCATGTTGATACTTCTCTTAAGACTAATGTGGCAATTCATAAACACATTTCTATTGTGGAACACATTGAACTCACCCGTAGCTAATAATTAAACCTATTCTAACCATACTCAATTTTTGCACCTGATCTAAACAGTGCTTCTGAACATCAAATAAGAAGTTCCACGGTTCAAAGAGAATCCTTCAATAAAACTTCTTCACAAACCATATCCAATCTTGAAGTAGAGTTGGAATTGAGTAGTGAGAAAGAATCCGGGATCTCTCATAGTGAACCTAAAACCAATTCTTTTGATCTCAACACTTTCTATCATGAAATCCAACCAAATGTATTTGATAATCAACCGCTTAATAATCTAATTGATGAGGTGCCCAAGAATAACATATTTGATTTTTCCAATCATGAGTGTGAAAGAGAGCCTTACACCATTCCAAATCAAACCGATCATTATCCGACTAAACTTGATATTTCAAACCTTCCAATTTTATCAAGTGATCCATCGATTGAGTATAATATAATTGATGAATTTTTAAGGAACTATTCGTTTGGTTTGACTGGCATCAGTGTTGAGAATATTTTTGAAGATGAATTCGCCATGTTGGATGAGTTGGATTCCCTGACAAATCATAGCCCTTCCATTGAATGTGAACATGTTCCTATACATTTAATCGGTCATTTTCTTACCACCAACCTATCCGATATACAAAACGATATTCAGCCTACATCTCCCACATCTGGATCAACAATACTCGACACCAAAGTTCGTTTACCCATTTCATTACACACTTTTTTTGTTCTTCTCATCCTTTTTCAATTCCACCGAAATTTGATGAACCACACTCCGATATTTCGAGTTCTATGATTCTTGAAAGACCACTTGATTTAGACTCTTTTAAGAATGAGGGAGACGATCTTTTCGTGTTTCCTACCTCCATAATTTCTGACGAATCGAGTGTTTTGAATCCTGATGTGCAACACATTGACGTTGAAACTTTCAACCTTTCTAGTGAATCTAACTATTCCAATGATATAGGTATCGATTTCTTTCTTTCCGATGAGATCATCATTCGGAACATCGATGAAAGTTTCAAAGGTATTTTCGTCGAAGAATTCGCGTTCCTTGAAAACTTGGATGCTGTGATGAATTAAGCTCCACAGAAAATTCGTGCGCCTCCCTTTGAGGCCGAAGAAGTTGAACCGTCACTCCTTATCATATACGAGAATACGACTATTCCACCCATTCCTTATCTTTCACACACATTCACTATTTCGTCTCCACCAACCGAGATGTAAAACCTTTCGATTACAACTCTTATCTTCTTCCCATATCATCTCTTATCATTACTCTTATTTCTATTTCTTCTACTCGAGACATGATACAACCTCCATTCTTATACAGTCTCGAGTATTCTTCATGTCTATCCGTTACACTATATTTCACCAACCATGGTGTTACCTTGATAAAATATTTGAATGGTTGGTGTTGGTTTCTGGGCTTTGTAAAACCTTGTATATACTAATGTGATTTTCTCCTCTTACTTTGAACTTCAAATAATAGTGGCAACGCTGTTTCAACTAAGAATAGGGGAATGTATATTAATAGATGCATAAAAAATGATATGTGTGAGCCAAGGACGAGTTTGGAAGAGGTTTTCATTGTCATTCACTCTCGACCTCTTCTTTATACCATCTTCTTGTACTGTTCCTCCTAGTATTCAGGTTTTGAGCTTACAGGACGACATCAGTGAGGACACTGCTGCAAACAGGTTTAGGGAGACGTTTGTATTTATTCACGTATCATTTTGCACTATTTTTTATAAAAATAAATAAATAAATAAAAACTAGATGATTTTGAAAATAAAAGTTAGAAAATGAAAAATACATATGAAAGAGATGAAGAGACTTGAGAAATAAAAGAAAATTAGATATTTTAGAACAAAACTAGTAATACGTGGTCATGAGCTGTTGTCCCAAGGGTTATTAAGATGAAGGAGTTACTAATTTGCAAATAGAAATAAGTCTTAAAGATAATCCATATTCTTGAGTCCAAACTTCTTCTGAATGTTGATACCCTACTATACGCACTTGCACACATCTTGAAACTTGGGACAGTAGAGGATATCCTGAAATACTCTTGTCTGAAAATCCTAGTATGAAAAAATATAAACAAAATATAAATGACACATAAAATAAAATTTAAAAGAAAAATGAATACCGGTTTTGTTATTACTTAAGGCAGTATATAAAAAAAATACAGCGAGAGTGCCTTATCACCTAGTGCCTTAGACCAACTGGTTTGGGAGTCACCGCTAAGTCTTAGGTGTTGCAAGATTAGGATATTGCTAGGTACGCCTTAATAAATGAGCACATTCGGTAATCAGTGTATTAGTGCATCAAGAAGTATTAACGGTCGTATGAATAATATGTGAGCAAATCCATCTAAAATATCACCGACTAAAAAGTACTAAGAAATATGGACAAAGGGTATGATAGCTTGAATTGAATTCTCCAAGTGCAAAGATGATTTTTACACACACGTAAGGGTATATGATCGATATTTGGAGCAGAGGAGGAAGAATAAAAACAATGTTTTATAGAGCGAGAATGTGATTTCCGACATCTTTTCAAGACCATTAAGATAGGGCTTATGACAACTAAAAAGGTAGTATAGTTTGAAACTTTTATTTTCAAGTTTTTCTTTTATATATTCTTATCTTTATATGTAGTTTTCGTTTTCTCATCTTTATTTCCTTTATTTTCTACAATTTTGAAATTTTGTGGGTAGTATTCGCTGAAAACCCTCAGGAGACAACACTCCTCCTACCAAGGACGCCTAAAAATTTAAAAGCTTGTTGCACGAGCTAAGTGCAATCGTATTGCCTACGAAAGTATGCAAGATTTTTCTTTTTCTTTTAAAATAAAATAGTTTGCTCGGAACGATCAAAAAATAAGTTTGGAGGTATTTAATCAGTCATATTTATTGCACATTTGTGCGGTCATTTTCCCTACTATTATTAATTACTAAAATGTGTTATTTATAATTTAAGAATATATGTGGGTTTATGTGTAAAAAGATTTTATCATATGTTTTTTAAGTTATAATTAATATAATTGAGTGTAATATATGCATATCATATTTAAATAAAATATCCATATGATTCTTAACCATTATTATTAAAATGTGCATGTCATATCATATCAATTAATTTAATTAAAATTGGTTAGAATATTATCTCAAATAAAATAAATGCTACTAATGATTTGATTTAAGATATTGTGCATGTACTAAAATAACAAATCGGTTCAGGGCCGCAAACATGAGTAAGAGATCAAATTAAATCAAGTTAGCAAACCAAATCTACCAATTTTAGGAGCAAATTGAAGATTCTCGCAACTGCAGAGAAAAAAATATTTTCAAATTATATTCATCAGAAAAATCTCCTAAGATCACAAGAAGAAAGCACAAAAATTCTGGAGACGCAATTCCATCAAAAGGTGACGGAACCGCGGTGGAATGAGGCAAAAGGCGGCAAAATCACGGTCAATTAGTGGCCGTTCGATGTGCAATTTCAGAGGCATGATCGTCTTTTCACATACATCGAGATGACGTCTAGGGTTTCAAGTTCCAAAGCGTATATAAAGGACTGAACAACAATCTAGGGTTATCAATCTATTTATCGAGCAATTTAGGGTTTTTAGTTCTTTTAGTTTTTTTAGCCAATCAAAGTCTGTAATGCGAATTTTTAATAAAAGGTAGTTTCTCTTTTAATTTTGTCGCGTTACTTTCCGCATTACTTTCTGCATTTATTTTCCGCACTTTTCTTTTTTGTTTTTCTTATGGTTTCCTTATTCTTTTACCTTTCTTCTTTTACTTCGTTTTTCCTAATGAGCGAGTAAATTCTCCCTTGATAGGGTTTATAGGAAAGGATGGTATAATGGATGAAAAAATCCCTCGTCTTCTCCTTATGTTTTAATTTTTATAAATTTTAACAAAAAGAGTTTTAAACCTCTTATTCAGGCATGCTACCAATTCATGATAGTTGCGACCTCGTTCTGAGATTCGTTAATACTCGTTTTGTTGAAGGCTTGAGATCAATAAAGATCAATGGAAGGACAGGGGTCAGTAAAGGGAATCTGTAATCCCTCCAAGTATCCTAATCCACATTTATCGCTATTTCTCTAGTATTAAATAATTAAAAGATAAAAAGAATTATTTTTAAAACTCCTTCCTTCAACTTTAATCCGAAACCCCCTGCAAGCCCTTTAATCATTGAATTTTATAACTTTAATATAAAAAGACAAAAATCCAACTTTTCTTCTATTAACTCGTCTAAAATAAAATAAGTAATTCACCATTTCCCTGTGGACGACCCATACTCACTATCGGCTAGCAATTTACAATACCGTTATTAGTTGCGGTATTTAGAAAACACAAAGACTAAATTTTTCAAATCAATCAAACACCTGTATACAATCATTGGTGTCAAACACCAATGGCTATAGGATCAGCCATCGCCCCGTACAGGGTCATGAAACGTATACACTAGTCTAAACTGGAGTACCAATGTCCAGTTTCGATACTCCTACGACAAGGAACATTTAAGGGTGTGCTTATAAACTATCAGACCCCACTAGTATGATCCTTATCACAATCCTGGTAGTCAAGCACAGATTGGATATAACACTTACCGTAACCACATCCGATAGTCGTAAACAGACTCGAATACAAATATGGTCAGTTATCGAGAAGGAGAATTATTGTTTGTATTTGATACTTATCAAGAACGAGAATTGTTGTTTGTATTTGATATGAAGCAGTACAGATATAGAAATATATGAAATATCTAATATAAAATAAATATACTTGACAAAGTGAAACATTTTTTGATATCGGATACGGAATGGATATAGATGTTGCCACATCCGTATCCAACGACTCTTGGTGAATGTAGATACGACCCCGGATAGTGATTCAGCAATGAAAATTACAATCCATATATGAGAGAAATCGGATATCGATACAAATCAAGGATTATTTAATCCGTATACATCCCTATTGCATAGAGAGAATTTGTTTCATATTTTGTAAAACGGCTATATAGTCATAATTCTATGCAATTATATATATATATATATAAGCTGTAAGATGAGAGCATGCGGGCGTGGGAGAACACAAATCCAAAAGTAAAAAAACCAAAAAGATAAAAATAAAAAATATCACTATCCACGGTATTCAAATTATTAGGCGGGCAAGGAGTAACATCAACCGGCCGGAGCCGTATGTATTCCTGGTCTGTATTTCAAAAAATAAAATAAATAAATAAACTCTCCTATACTTCACTAATAAATATCAATGTTTTAACCAATATGCATACTGTTACACTTACGACGATAACTGAAAATAAGGCATGAATGTTACAATTTTACCTGATCTCATGAGATTTTCTTTTGAAAGAAAGATCTTCTCTGTGAAAGAGGGAACATGATCTCACAGATATTACTGAAGATACCCTTATCATACATGTTATTCGTAACAACCACCTCGACTTCCTCGTTTTGGAGTGGGGACTGGCGGAAAAACGACCTCCATTTACTCTCTGGAGCCTTGGGTTCTTGATGCATCGAGTTTATACTCGCCTTGAGGGCAGCAGCACTCGCTTTGGCTTCGTTCACCTTCCTCCTCCAGCTTATGTACTCTTGCCATTTGAAAGTCTATTCATTGAAATGATTGCCCTTGGTTATTGCAAAGCCAAAGGATATCTCTCTCAGGATGGAGTAGGTATTATAATATAAAATTATTTCCATCAACACAATCAAACTTCGGTATTTCGTTATAGTGGTAGCTAACCAATGCCCACATTTCCAAAATGGATTAAAAATGCTTGTAGCAAAAGAAAAAGAGTAGGAAAGAAAAGTATAGCTTACCTCCCCCCACTCATACGGCCCCAACCCCAATCCCAACCCCCAAAACTACACACACACGAGATTTATTAGTGCATATACTTCCTTGGACTTCTCAAATATGCAACACCCTTGATAGCTTCTCAACAAGTAATCCAAGCTTTAGATAAATAAACGTGTAGTTGAGTGTTTTTGAGGATTTCAGTAGTTGATAGACAAGGCATTCATGCTAATAAAGCGCTATACTGGGTAAGGTAATGAAGGTATTCTGCAATTAGCACACATAATATCATCGTGCAAATGCCTTGGTTTCGCATGAAAATGCGTTCAACCTGTGGGGCCATATTATAACTTAAAATTGTATCCCTCGACACTTATAACTTCTGAGTTTTGGTATAGTGGAGAGGACCTTAACTGAGGTTGGTCTTAAGCATAGTTGTTAATATCCTATGACTTACGATTCAAATCTTACAATTTAATACAATAAGGAGGAATTTTGATACATATCTGAGGGTTCATATCGAATTATGAGTGTATGTTATGATCTAGGATTCGAATCGTACGATTTGATACGATACAATACAAAAAAATATGATGTGCGATACAGAGTTGCCCAGCATCCACACTTTATCGGGTCAGGTTTTAAAGGCTAATAGTCTATAATATATAAAGGTACACGATATTTCTTCCTAAAAGCGCTAATTTCCTCTTCTATGCCCCCTTGCTAGATTTCCCCTTCAAAACCTTCCTCACATAGGGATCTCCTTCGATGCCTCGCCTTGCCTCCTCGCCATGGGATCTTTTGCCTTCCAGGAGAACTCCTCTAGGAAGCTCCTCCACTAGACCTGCTACCCAACAGGAGAACTCCACAAGAGCTCCCTAATTTCTTTTTGGGGCCCTTAGCTAGTTTACAAAAAAATTATTGAGATGCAAATACAATCACTTTATGTTCACAAAAAATTTCATATATCCATCTCAAAATGTTTTTGGTCATCGTTCTTAGTTTGTTGTGGTTCATTCTTGAAGACTTGAATGCTCTTTGACGCATTTATTATGATTGTTCACATGACTTCTGTAAATTCAAGTATTTTGTGTATGCATATGTGTTTATCATGCCAGGTGCTTTATTAAACGATACATTTCTTCTTATGCATTGTTTTATATTGCTTACTCATATTTTTATGAAATATGAACTTGTATGCTTAATCGCTTAGCTATTGCACAAGCGAACAATATATCTTATGATATAAGATATGATGCACCATACGATATAAAAAAAACAAAAAATAGATATATATCACAATTTGACAATTTTTGGTCCTAAAAGCTAGAATTTACCTCGTTAGTTGTTGTATTGGTGAGGCAGAGGCGAGCATGGTATCCAAAGAAGCCAGCCAATAGCAAGGAGACAATGGCTAAAAACACCATGATGAGTATTTGAGTGTTATATGAACTCAACAACCACTGCAAACGTCATATGTTCAGTTTCATCTATTAAAAATTAGAATGGAAATGACGTCTTGCTAAAATAGAAAAGAAAAGAAAATGATGGCTCTTCTATCAGTACCTGCACAACATGCGGAAATAAACTGGAAAATGCCCCTTCGATTCCATAATAAACTGGTGGGGGTGAGGGAGGGAACGCAGGTGAAGACACGAGGAAATTCAGCAGATATTACACAAATGAAAAAAAAGATGGATATGAGGAATGTAGAGTGACAAACATGAGATTACCCGTTAGTATGTAGATAACCTTGCGTTCTTTCAACTGACCAGCAAGGATTAATCCAAGGACAATTGCTCCATATAAACAAATTAAAAAATGCCTGGCAACGTTCAAAATATAGCATGATAGGAAGTAGTAGAGAGATGGAAAGGTTACATGGCCATAAAATATTGAGAGGAATTTACTACCCTCAGTGTTTTAAAAGGCGGCACGTAGAAGAGTCGCACCACACTGCATTACGCACTGCATTAGGCCACTTAGTCGGAAATTATACTTACGCTTGTATTCTTGTGGGTATATTCTTTATTTGTTAATTGGAGTGTAATATATAATAAATTGAAGTTATTTTAGCATCATTAAATGCCGAAGGCCACCATGAGGGCCTTCCTCCGCCAATTTCAAGAGCCGACACGGCTTACGAAGGCCACGAGGGCTAGCGACCATCGTCGAATTCGAAATTGTCCAAATCGAACTTGAACCAAGATCTCCACTTCGATCTCCATTTCAAACTTCAATCTTGTCTTCATCTTCAAACTCACCTTCGACTTTAAGCTTCTGTCATGCTAACACCACCTTCGAGCTTGACGATAATCACATTTTTTTGCCTTCTATTTTTTTGCATTTTTGGACTTAAAATTGGAGAGATTTAGCTTAGACAAGTAATTAATTGTTTAATTAAATTTTTTTGGATCTTTAAAAATTGGTGGAATTTACTTCATTGCCATCTTGCAATTAATTGTTAACACTTTTGAGAGTACTTATTGAGGTTGCTTGTACAAGTAAAAAAGAAACCAAAATAGTTAACAATGAAATTAGAATCAATGTTTAACAAATAAGTTTAAAAAATAACAAAATTAATTCAAAACACACCTAAATTGATGTCAATGCGGCCTGGACGGCCGTCTACGCGGCCAGGCCCTTTGGCTGCACCGCTTTTTTTAACCATTCTTTAATCACTGACTATCCTATATTTAGGGTAGGAATACAAAAATGTAGTCGCAGATGATCAAGCTAGGTTTGTGCATGGCATGTGAAAATGCACCTGCGCATTCACGCATGTGTGCATGTCTGCACCTGTGGGTGGGGAATGGGGTATGTATGTTCATGTGTGAATGCAAAACCAACACTTTCCTTGGTTACATCTAAGTAACACGAGTTCAGATTTGGATACGAGATAAGATTCACATGCTCGCAATTTTTCAAATGTCTAGGATAATAGGATACAATTCATAAAATACAGTGATTCGTTTGTTTTTGTTTGAAATTGATATAATAGATAAGGTTATCATTTTAGCAAATGTAAACTAAATCTACAAATATTTTTTTAGTGTTGATGGATAGATTATTGGTGTTTTAACTATTGAGTTGTTCTCTATACAACTAGAATATAATATAAATTTTAGGATGTCACCCACAAAATACCCACAAGTTTTCTTGACAAATACAAAAAATCTGATATGGATATGGATCCGATATGAATTCAATACGGATACGGCACTTGGACGAGGAATACGTGCAAAATATTATGCTAACATTATATAAAATTAAGTTTGAATTAGATCCATCCTCACCAGAGTAGAAATGCCAAGAAATATCTAGTGTTTTTCTCGCCTATGCAATTATTCTGCAATGAATGCAACAAATCAAATCACCATGCTGCCCAAATAGCACAGGAACGGAAGTATGATTTTGAACAAGAACTAAGCACCCACCATCCACCCACAGTGATGGTCAAATCGAGCAATGCATCGATCACAAATGCCACAGTGCTTAGACCTAGCAGGCCTGCATCGCAATGCAGTTTCCATCAGACCGCAGAAAAATATTGAACATCAATTGCTAACTATGGGACCAATAAAATAGCACGAACTTTGGAATTTTGCAAGTTCGACATTCCTTTTCCACATAAATGACCTTGTCATAAGGATAAGCAGCTAGGTAGTTCGAAACATTTTCAGAATTCACAGTTCCTGGATCCGAGAAGCTAGTCAAGACAAAGAGTATAACACCCACACCGATAGCTAACATGCTCAAGTACCTGCATTATGATATTCAGCAAAGTTTCCAGCTAAATAGAACAAGTGCAATTGGTACCATGGTCACAAGAAATAGTCAAACTTGAACTGTCTTTACATTACCTATGATATTCGCTTACATAGTAATTAGGAATATATCTGAAAGACGTGGTTGCAATGGTACCATAAGTTAAGCCAAGTATGCCCAGATAGAATAACTGCAATAAAGACAACATATTAGGGTCATATGGGATGTTTAATTCACGAACATATAAGCTACAGGAAGTGCAAGACGCAGAAAAGAGAGAGAGAGAGAGGGAGAGAGAGAGAGGTTTCTAGAAAACTGAACCAAGACCTGCAGTGACAAATTTTTACTAAACAGTCTAAACCACATGCAGGAAGACAAACTGCATATTCACTGGACTAACTGTACATAATATTACAAATGAATGGTTGCATGCACCTTGAAAATTTCCAAATCAGCCTAAAGCATCCACTGCAGTCTACTACAACAAAATCTTTCACAAACTTACAAGATTGGCCATAGAAATCCTTTTACTTCTCATTATATCTGAAAATAGAATGATTATTTATGCCATCTTATAATTAGGTGGAGGAAGCACAGGAGTCAGTTGTTGCTGCACAATAGTCATCATAGTCTACCATGCAGCCTATTTATGCTGCTGCATGAAGCATCCATAATATTTGCTAAAACATAATGTAACCTCTGCACTGATATCTATATTCTCAAAAACTACACATGCGGCAAGTTTATATCATGAGATTAGAAGAAGGGTACAAATATAATTCTAAAGATTGTCATTAGTGCTAAAATGAAGTTTTTCCCTCCCTTTCACACCACTTTATCATTACAGATAGAAATCAGTTTTTACCTTCGCGTAACATCCAGCTAGTCATCTTATCTTAGCAATTGAAAACAGCAAATTAAAATTACTTAAGGAGAAATGTTGTCCATTCAAATCAACCAAAGTTACTCCTGATCACAAGTTACTGCAAAGAGGAATAACCAAATTCATTTTTAGTTTAGGAAAATAGAAGGCTAGCAACTCGGAGTATTTTTCCCAAATTTAGAGAGAGCAAAAAGATAATGACCGAAAGCAAGTAACATTCCATTCCCTTGCCATTTTTCTCCACCATAGGTTCCTAAAGTATACATAATTATCTATATTGCTTTCAATTAGCTTAAATTTTCAAGGATGCTATAAGACCCTCTCTTGTACTTCAGAATTGTAGAAAGAATATGATAAGCAAAGGACTGATGAGACAATATACAGGAAATAATAAGACATAATATACAGCATGGAATAAACGATAGCTCTATCATGCCTGTAAGATAGGATTTGGTCGATCACAACAATAATGTTCAACTGTGAGGACAGCGTTTCTTCCTCTAGAGCCAAATATGACTGCCACGAATCGTCTGTTACAATGAAAACTGGCATTTCAGAACCTTGGTAAATTTCATGTGCTTGACATGAAAGAAGATCAAAAAATGTAGGCGGGTATTCAAACAATATAAAGCAACAGTTAGCCTATTCAGACAAATGATGTTAATAGAAGATCATCAATAATTCCACAACCTCTAGGGATCCAAATATAGTTTATGATTCCACATCTAACCAGTCATTCTTCCAGGATTTTCACCTCTTCTTTATCTACCTAAAAAAATACTGAAGGGTTGTTTGGTATTCAACAAGGAATTGCAACCCATGGCATGCTGAAAATGTTGGAAATTAAAAGGAAAAACTCCAAATATTGGAAATTTACATAACTGGATTGCTAAATCCAAACAACTATTTGTGTTTGTTTGAACAGAAAAACAAGAGGAAACGCAGCATATGTTGCAAAACTACTTAGGTGGCATATGTAAGCTTATGTGCCATCCTTAAAAATTGATATGATCACAATTCCCAAAGTTGCGACATTTGTTGCAACCAAAATGGGTGCAGCAAATGTTGCAAGAATTTATTGCATTGTAGTAATTCTATTTCCATTCCCAACTCAAGTTTGTAAACATAAAAATGAAGGTTTTGTTGTTGTTGTTGTTGTTGTTGTTGTTGTGGCTACAGATGTTGCACACAGACAGCTCCATTTCCAAGCAACCAACCAGCCTGTTAATGTCATGACAAGATAAGAATTATAGGATAATGAGTGCAAAGGCCCACAAATGTCTGATAGACCTGGAGCCTACATACAACCATTAAAGGGTCAAAACTTGGGGTACAAAATGGTTTAACAATTTATACAGCATGCTCTCTTTCCAATTCGGACTAAATCCCCTTATATGCCTTAGCAGACGAACCAAATCGTGTAGAGCGTAAGACTCATAACACAACATCATGTGCATCTCCCTTGTGGGGGATGGCACTTCCCTCCCTGGGGAGAGTGGGGATTCGATCCCCGGCCGGGGAAGTGGCCACAATTTAATTTAATGCTGTTGGGGGCCTCGGGGCAAATTCGTGGGCTCTCTCTCTCTCTCTCTCTCTCTCTCTCTCGCTCTCGCTCTCTCTCTCTCTTTGTGTGTGTGTGTGTGAGGGGGGTATGGGAGTGGGTGTGTTGTGTGTGTTGTATGCATAGGTTAGGGCTTACGGACAAAAAATAAATAAAATCATGTGCATCTATAAGTGTGATGCTCATCTCAATGCAAACAGAGGATCCACCTTGAGTGCAGCTCAGGCCGACAAATCTCAAAAGCAACATGACCATTTCCTTAACTAAAGATAAAGCAATGCAAGCATCCACAAGAATGGTCCGTCGAACCATGGTTACTGACATCCCTTTGCTCATAAAGGGACATAGATTGCAGAAAAAGTTGGAACCCACATGATCCAAAATGGACGGCCCCAATTTTAGTCTTGGATCCAACTTACTTACGATCTATCTTATTATCATAAAGAGATTCTTCCTCGACAGATCCTAGATGGGATTTACTTCCTCGAAATACCAACATTCTAACAAATGCCTAAAGATATAGTCTAACAGCAAGATATTGCCAGAAGGAAGCACGCGCACACACAGATATACATTAACATTAAGAATAATAAAAATTACTAAGCATTCTTTAACATTCAAAATTTACCTCCTATGTATGAGAGAAATATTTGGGTTTTGTTATCCATTTGCTTCTTTAGGATGAGGATTTAGCATAGATGGTGAGACGTGGAAAGATCCAGGATCATTTAGTGCTATTATAATACATTATTTTATATGAAATATCGTAAGATGTAAACTATAATATATTTTAGCTACATAATATGGGATGATAATGACTAAACGATTGGTCGGCTGCATTAAGCTAGTGGAAGTTTGGTAAGAGAAATATGAAATAATGAAAGCCAACAAATAATCAATGAAGGCTTATAATTGAAGGTTTCTTTCACATGTCATAGCCAGAGCAGCCTTACAGTTTGAATAAGCCTTTCTGATAATGACAGAAATGAATTATATTATTTAAACAACCGTAATCGGCTAAAATACTAGGTTCATGCATAGAGAGCTCAAGTATGTGGCAACCAGCACTTTAATCATTGAACAGGAACGTTAAATTATTTCAATAGGCTCTTCCAGATGATAAATGGACATTATTGAGCATTGCTTGAGATGAAAGTGGCCAGCTGGGCATCATTCTCAGATTAAGCTAATTAAGACTACATTAGCTTAGAGTTAAAATGGTGCAAGTCTATGCAATGATAAATTTGTGTGTTTATGAGAGGTACCAAAGCAGCAACAGTTACTGTTAAAAATCTAAAATTGTTGTAGAAGGAGTTCCGTTGTTGTTCTCGTCTACGTAGCATAACATTCGCAAATGCTCTATGCTTTGACCAATGTGTTGAAAATTTTAAATATATTTTGAATTTTCAAGTGATCGTCTCGCTGCATATTTAGTCATGGTTAGCTAAGTAAGCCGGCAGTGAGAAGAAATTCGTTCAATGAAAAAGTATCCTCACTTGGTAAATTCTAACTCGAGTCACCCACCAAAAAAATACCAGAACCAGAAAGTAAATTATAAGGCAAGACCGTCCTCAAATGAAACTCTTTAAATACAAGTCAAAGCCATTATTTAATGAAGATAATCTAACATGTCATAAAAGACTCGTTTTTAATTGGTAAAGTCTTGAACAAATAAGGTTATCTCACTTATAAAAACATGTATATGGGACATATTCCATTTCGTTGTTGGATATATTTGTGCCTAAGAACGTTTTCCATATAACAAATATATCGCATTTTCCCCTTCATTTAGGTTTCTCCATACTCTATGAGAATCTAGAGAATGCCAATTGGTCATCTAGGACTATGGCAAGCCACTCTCTTGTAATAATTTTCTGAAGTAGGGATTTGATACTTATTTGAAGAGGGTTGCATGAGCTCAACATCAGGTCGTAAGACTATCTTGATCTTTATGGGAACTTTGCTCCATAGCTGACCCAATTTTGGTGGAAAAAGGCTTAGATGATATGATGATGTCGCTTATAAATACATATCAATCTAAAATTATTGATATAATTTCATCAAAATCAAACCACTCATATAATCAACTAACAGATTTTAAATTCATTAGTCTATCAAAACCACTCTGCTAATTATTAGTGTAATAGAGTTTAGGGTGTTCGTAGTATTGTTTAGAGTAGTTCGGCCTATGCATCCCTCTTGTATGTGCACCCATTTAATGAGATAAAACACTAGATTGCTTTTAGAGATTTCTCTCGATAATATTTTCATGGTATCAAAGCATGCCTCCACCCGTTGTTGCACCATCCCTATCTCAGATCATTGCCCACTTCGAATCCAACCGGTATAGCCTATGACCATCTCTTCAGATCTTTGAACTCTCAGTGCCCAATTTGAATCTTTGTCTCCTCATATCAGTGCCCTCCAACCTTCGACTCAAGTAAACAATCAGACATCACCTTTGACCTTTGAACAACCACTACGGCATCTCAGCAAAGCCTACACAATCTAGAAACTACACTCATCTGAAGCAATCTAAGATTTTATCATATTAAATTTGTTTAAACTTTATATACGAAAAGTATGCAAAAAAGTAAAATACCCAAAATAATATTACAAATATTCTAAACGAATTTTTCACTAACATCTCCCTCCAGTGCCCTTGCTCATTGGCCTTTATAACAGATGGATATAAAAGAAACTTTTCTTCATAGAGATCTCGTAAAGGAAATTTATGTGCAAGCTCTACCTAGACTTCACTTTCCGCAAGGCCTATTTTTGTCGCCTTTGACGTATCATTTTAGACTCAAATAAGCCCATCATGCTTGGTTAGAGAAATTGATGGCTGCCTTATAAGCATTGATTTTCTGCATTCGTGTATGATTCAACTTTGTATATTTATCCTTTGATGGGCATAATTTAATGTTATTATATGTTGATGTATGAATATCACAAAATGTCATTTAAAAGACATGATGTAATCATATGCGATTAAAGTTTTTGTCGACAAAGAAAGATAAACACAACTTTATTATTTTCTTGGAATTCATGTTGCCTTATTTCCTTTGGTTATTTAGTCGATTTTGAAACTTCTAACTGAAATAGCCCTAATCTAATCATGTGTTTATTTTTATTTTGATTCTAGCCAAGTTTCTTGGATTTTGATATACTTAGAATTTATTTTTATTAATATCTTTTGAGGCGGGCTACCATTCAACTTTTCATTTAAAAAAGAAAGAAAAGAAAATACCATGAGAATACAAAAAATTTCCTTTGTTACAAAGCAAAATCGGCTTCAAACTCAAGTTGCAACAAATGTTTATTAAAATAGCTTCAATTGCTCACACTATTTTCTCTAAAGAATGATGCGACGGTAAAGTTGGTAGCTTAATGCTCCTCTTTATAACCACTATCGTGGCATCAAGTTATTTATTGAACAACAAAGGTTATGTCCAACCCACCATTTTATACACAAATCCAATGTAAAAACACTGTTGATCGATTTCAACAATTCTTTAAACTACATGAACAAGTCGCTGATATGAATATAACATTTGACCGCTATCAATACACCCATAGTTAAAGGAGCTTACAAACTCTCAGCCATAAGAAAGCTACTAATTCTAAGGTTAACTAATCAGCCAACGTTTAAAAATGAAGGGCAAAAAGAAAAACACATTGCAACACATATTAACGCTGCTCTAACTAGCCGTAGCTTCTTTTTGTTTCTTTAACATAGCGGTGTGATTCGACCTAGCAATATGCGCGTAAAAAACGGTTTGGCTATTCATAACATTGCATACAATGCAAACCTTCACCTCTTCTGCCGCCGCTCAGTGTTTTAAAAGCAAAAGGCAAAGCCAAAACAACGAAGCATGCCTATCACCTGAGCCGAAAGGCACTAAAAAGACGAGTACCTAAGTGAAGTGAGACGTCAAACATTTAAATCGCCTTACAATATTTCACTGTCGGTTTAAAGATTAGAGAAAAAATGTTTGAAAGGTAAAAAAGACTTTTTCCATTTGGAATTAAAAACCTGGTTTTTTTTATCATTTTTTGTTCAATGATGATATCATAGAAGACTTTCTCTATGATTAAGGAGAGAACAACTACACATAAACAAAAAAAAGAGTAAAATAACATAAAATTTTGGGTTCTTTTGATATTGCCCCTCGAAAATCGCATATTTTGAAAAACTCCACTCACATTTAGTATTTTTAAATAACTCACTCGAAAATTCTCCGTCAACTAAATACCCCACTCCTGTCCACTCTCGTTGGCTTATGTTAAGTTAACCATGGTTAGTTATGACTGCGTAAAAACTAAAACACCCCTCGCCCCTCTCTCTCCCCTTCTCTCTTCTCTTCTCGTCCTTTGGGCCCCTGTGTCCCTCCTCTCCTCTGGCCCCGCGTCCTTCCTATCTCAGAATTCAACTCAAAAACTACTATTATTTTTACAGAATTAGATGTGTATGTTGAGAAACACCAAAACCCCAGCCAAAATTGATCTGAGATGGAAAAACGATGCAGACTTCATGTAAAAATTGAGGCCAAAAAAATGGAAACCCTCATAACATCAAATACAAAACCAAATATTACCGAAAAATTCAAGGTAAACTCTCGCCTCGAAATCATCAATGGGTTCTTGATGATAAAACATTAAGGGTAAATTCAAAGGTGCTGTTGGGGAATCGTTGAAGGAATGGAAGGATTCGAAATCGGAGGAGGGACCGAAATTAGGCGGTGGATTGATGTCGGCGGTGGTGCGCATGATCCGGTGGAGGAAGGACTGGTCATGGGTTGGGATGATGGTGGTGGAGGATGATGGGACTGGGAGAGGATCATGTCGCGAGAGGAAGATGCCCATTCCTCTCTCTTCGAGGCCAATTCCTCTCTTCTTGGCGGAGGGTTTGGGGAGCACCACCATGGCGGAGAAGCAGGAGGCACCGGTAAGGGAGGAGGTGGGTGGGCTTGGGCTGTTTCTGTTTCTAATTGGATTGTCCAGTACAAAGCAAGGCTCTAGGTGCTGCTGCTGATGGTTCTTCTTTGAATTGTTTGTTGGTGGTGATTCAAAGAAAAAGAGAAGTTGGTGGCTTTGGAAACTGAAGGGCATCCCCCTTCATCAAAAGCAAATATCTTTTCTTTTCTATTCTTTTTTCTTTTTTATTTAGAGAAGAGAAGCACTTGCATATAGCAGCAAGAACAGCAAAAGGAGGTTAATGGTGATGGGATGGAAGAAGAGTCTGGTGACGGTGATGATGAGATTATGGCGGGGTTGAAGACGATGGTGATCGGTGGTGATGATGTTGATGATGGCGGGGTTGAAGACGATGATGGTGATCGAAGATGATGAGGTTGATGATGGCAGAGGTTGATGATGATAGTAATGGTGATGATGGTGATCGAGAAAGGGGAGGCGGAGGAAAGGGTGCTGATGGAGGAAGCGGCTGTCGATGAGGGTGCGAGAAGGGTGTCGACGAGGGAGACGGGGAGGAGTCGACAACGACAATGGTGGATTACTTAAAGGAGGCGATGGAGAAGATGAAGGTATTTTAGTCTTTTACCCCTCTAACGACAATATTAGACGATCAAAAAACGTTGACCCACTCAAAGTGAACCGTAGTGAGGTATTAAGTTGGGTTAAACTTTTCGAGTAGGTTATTTAAAAGTACTCAAATGTGAGTGGGGTTTTTCAAAATATTCAATTTTCGTGGGGGCAATATTAAAAAAACCCTAAAATTTTATAATAAAAACAACTCAACGATCATCATAAATTCTCGCTTTGGACGCCTGATGTGAACGCTTGGGCACTTGAAGCAATAACAACTCAAATCGCCTCGCCCGGACGCTTGAGGAGCCAAGACGCTTCGCTTATAAAACAATGGCACCCCTTCTTCGATAATTTCTCTTCTTCGTCTCCAAATCTTGCCACATAGCTTCCTTCTTTCGCTTGCTAACCATGTCATCTCTTTCGTCCAAAACCAGAGCTTCATTCTTCCACTTTGATTTTCTCTTGTAGCCTTTAAAGGTTTTTCTTATATTCTTGTCCTTATTTGTGAATATTGAGGACCTTTTGGGTGTTGCAATTAATTTTACAAACAGCACAATCAAACGCAGGGGGCTAGTGCCACATTAGGTCAAAAACCGAAGTCACCTCTCTATATTATTCTGTGTCGCTTTAGGTTTCTAGAGTTCTGAAGAGACTCTTTATGCTTTTTAAGATTTTTAATGTGGTTATTTCCTTGTTTATGTGTGTTTACCGTTTCTTTGGTGTGGTAAAATATTTCACAAACCTCACAATATTCTAATCCACAATCAAAGGAGTTTGCTCTTTCAATGCAGGTACGTCTCATATTTGCTTGTTTGAGCTTGGCTAGACGATACTCAAAATGTTGAAACACCTCTTACATCGACTGTCAAGATATCTCCTACTAATGTTCTTTTATAAGATCCTACTCGGTATAGAGATATCATTGGCCCCTCAATATATCTAAATTTACTCATCCCATAATTTTTAAGAATGTTCATATTGTAAGTTGGCTTTTATCAGCTCCACGCTTAGACAGTGGACCACTGTTAGTTAGGGTCCATATTATCCACTATTATAACGGGCATTTTATGAAGTGCACATGCATTCTGCACCATCCTGACGCATAAATGTGTTGTATGATCCATTGTGTATGCAAAACTAATTTCAAAGCTAACAACACTACACATGCATTGTTGTATGAAAATAAAGTTGAGATGCTATGTGAGTTGGTAAGATATTGTATTGGACCTACCACACAATAAATTTTATTAAAATTAACACTTTTTAAACATTGTTCTTCTCTTTCTTCTATATTCTCAGGTCTACTTCTTGGAAAAATTATGTTTTTTAAATGTTATTCAATTTTTTCTATTTTTTCTTAGCAACTTCTCTCTTGGTTCTTTTCCTTGTTCTCTCATTTTCTCTTCAAAAAACCATACCGCATATCTAGATGCATATCCGACGCATATGTAATATATGAGGTATACACCGGTCAACAACATACTAGTGTATAAAGCGATCTGTATCCTTGGTGTCATCTAACGTCACTTTGCATTTGCAACTTGTTCTAAACTTCTCCATCTAATCTACATGCATACTCTTGGTTGGACAGGGTAATACTAATAAAAAAATCCACTACTAGATGGTGTATATTCATCGATCTTTTAGAAAAATACGAAACATGATGTTGGCGCTTGCTGCATAGGTTCGAGTATAGGGCTATGACATTCACAATCTAGACACTTATATTGTTACGAATCTTACGATAGCCCATCGCTGACATAGGTGATGATATGTCCAATCTCACTTCTCAAATGTTCTGACAATAAGAGTACCATGTTTATTACTCACAGCGTTGTCTTTAATGAACCAAGAAAGCATATTGAAACCGACTGTCACGTTGTTCGGCATCATTACAACAAGGGTCAAATCGATCTTCCTACGCCAAGTCTTGTTCAGTTGCTTATTTTAGTTAAGGTTGGAAGTCGGTACTTGTTTCTTGAATATGGCTTGTGTATAATATTCAAAAATACCAAATTATTACGATAAACCCTAAATTTTTTTATTAGGAATTACACTTCATCAACATTAACTTATAAGCATTTTCTCAATGAAATTGGCAACTAAGGTTTACAACAATTATGTCAAAACTGAGTCTTCACAATGGAAATTTCTACTTTAGGGGGTGTAATTGAACTTGGATTCTAATGTACGGTTAGACAATTGTCATTGTTAGACAATTTTTTGGATTTGGATTTGGACACTTACGTATTGGATTTAGAATTGGACTTGGACTTAAATACAAGATTTGAATTTGGACTCGGATTTAAGTTTGAACTCGGACTTATGTGTTGGATTTGGATTTGGATTTAGACTTTTGGTATGGAGTTCTTGCATAA
This sequence comes from Agapanthus africanus, assembly GCA_030015575.1. Classification (NCBI taxonomy): domain Eukaryota; kingdom Viridiplantae; phylum Streptophyta; class Magnoliopsida; order Asparagales; family Amaryllidaceae; genus Agapanthus; species Agapanthus africanus. The sequence goes on from CM057341.1 coordinate 738,407,604, forward strand.
TTTGTATTATGACTTTTATTTCTATGGGGGGTTTATGATTTAAAAATGTAATTATTTACTTTTATAAATGTGTAAATTTTATCAAAATTAATTAATTATTATTTTTAATATTGTAACAAAATAACTATAAGAAAATTTAATCAAAAACAAGTTCATTATTATCGTGAAGTACACACTAACCAAAAATTTAAAATATCAAAATTGTATATCATCAAATTTTGATATAGCTTTTTCTGAGATTTGCTCAATATATGATTTTTTTATCAAAGCAAGAAACAAATATAATGTCCTACGGGCATTGAAAAATCGAAAGAGAAAAGATAAAATCTTGTAAGTAATCAAAATAAAAATAATAAAGATTAATACAAAATAAGAAATGATCTTCTACAAAGGAATTGTAATAAATAATTTAATAAACAAGTTTGACTACAAAACACTTTTTTAGGGTTTTATGAAGATGTTATGAAATATAATCTAATTAGTTAAAATATAATAAAAATAAGACAAGATCTAGAAAAAGAAAAATTATTTTAGGATTTTATGGGGGGAAATTGCAATTTATAATCTAATCAATCAAAATATAGATAAGAATGAGATGAAATCAAGGGAAAAAAGAGCTTTTTACGGTTTCATGAAAAAGTTAAAAATATAATATAATCAATTAAGATATAAATAAAAATGAGATGAGATCAAGAATAAAAAGATAATAAAGTTTTCTAGGATTTGAAAGAGTAATGAAGATGGAGATATCTCAAAGTGCAAGCACAAAAAAAAGTCGCCACATTTCTTTTTTTTCAGTTTTTGTAGCTTTGCTTTATATAGTTGGACTTGAAATTTGGAGTTTTGGAGTCCAATCGAAATCCGAGTCCAATAAACCAATAACATAAAATTTTGAAATCCAAATCCTAGTCCAAAACCAATAACATTAGACTTTAAAATCCGAATACGAGTCCACAACCAATAACGCTAAATTTAAAATCCAAATCCGAGTCCAATACCAATAACACTAGATTTTAAAATCCAAATCCGAGTCCAAAATCAATAACATCATAAAAAACAATCCAAATAAAAGTCCAGATCCAATCAAAGAATCCGAGTTCAATAACCCCCTTTACGATTTCTCTTCATCAACAACTAATTAAGCGTTTTCTCAATGAAGTTGGCAACTAAGGTTTACAACAATTAGTTCAAAACTGAGTCTTCCTCAACGGAAATTTCTTTTTTAGGAATTTCTCTTCATCGCCAACTTACTAAGCGTTTTCTCAATTAAAATCGCAGCTAAGGTTTACTACAATTTGTTAAAAATCGAGTCTTTGAATGCAATTCTCTGCAGTAAATCTTGAAATCAGAATCAAGCGATGCGAGATTGAAGAGAGAGAGAGAAAGCTAGGGTTTTGAGGATGTTGGCTTACAAGAAGTAGTCGTAGGCGCCGTAGGTGATGAAGAAGTGGATGCGCTGGATCAAGGTGCCGTGAAAGATGGGCCAGTGCCCGCAGAGGAAGGACACCACGACGACGGCGGTGATCAGGCCGTGCGCCACCAGCGCCCACTGCACCGCCATCGATCGATCGATCGATCTAGAAAATCGAAGAGAGAGAGAGAGAGGAGGGTCAAAACGCAGTTGCAATTGCTAGCGAACGGAGGTTTCAAGAAGCAAGGGACCCGACTCAACCCGTTCTTTTATTTAGGGTAAATTGTCAGAGCCGCCCAGACAAGTTTTCACAGTGACAAAAAAAAGCCCGGAACCCAAACAGTTATCAAAAACGCCTTGAAAAAGTTGTGTTGTCAAAAATCACGGGCTATCTAATTTTTATGCTAGATATATGCAGCCATGTGATTTGTATGAGCTAAGATATAATAGACAATTATACAAATACCGACCAACTGGAATTAACTCAGTTGGTACCAATTTCCTCTTAAATTTGAGAGGTCGTCAGATCGATCCCCAAAGAAGATTGTTTTCAAAAAAAACAAAGACTATACAGACAGTGTATGAAAAGTTTCTAAGGGGTTTTTGACTGTCATTGCAGGATTTGTCGGCGGTAAAACCTGTCAGGAGGGTTTTGATAATTTACCCAAAAAGAAAATTGCAATTTACTGCCTAATATTTTACCAATATATATTACATTTAAATAAGACAAGTACTATGAATGTTTTATACAAATGAATACTTATAATCAATAATCGGTTAGATTTTTATTTTTAAAATGATATGATTAGTTTTAGAGATAAAGGTAACTACCCACAAAATTTCTATTATGGAGAATTTAAATACATGTAATTTATTCCCTTTTTTCTATTCTTTAATAATTAATTATGATACTTCAGTAATATTTTGACATATCAACAAAGTCTATGTGGCCTAAAATTGAAGCCTACCAAATTTCTAAACTCCCCTTCAATTGACATTATAACAGTAAAGTTTACAACTGCTAAAACTTAGCTAATTCTATATAGAGGCATTTAGCTCATTCTATATACAGGCCAAGAAATATTCTATACCTTAGCAAACCCTAGAAATTTTACTTGGATTAAAAAGGACCCATCAGGCAAGCCACAGTTTATTCAGTATGAGGTTCCACAAAGTTTATGAAACCAAGATTTTCTTTAATTTTCTTTTTCTTTTTTTCCCTCTGCAGGAGAGAGAGTAGAAAAATAGATATGCCGTGAAACCTCACGAAACTCCGAACATTTTGGAGTTTAAAAAAATGGGATTCCCAATCTTCGAAACCACGGTTTGGAAAACTTTATTTTAGGCACCTAACGAGCCACGATTGGATGACAAATGAGCCATGGTTTGAAAAACCTCTTTTGGATGTCAAACGAGCCGCAATTCAAATTTTTTGGGTTTACCTCCACAACCTCATGAAACCAGGGTCTTGAATACCATAACCCTATTGTCAAACGAGGCTTGAATACGAAGCCAACCGGAGGACTCATAATTTCTCCCCAATTTTTAAGCAACTAATCATATAGATCTTAATGTAGAGTTTAACTTGTTTCAACCTTAATTATCATTTCGTACGCATTTTGTCTTTATTTATTTTTTTATAAGAAAAACTAGGCATTCATGAACAATTGTATGGGTTTCCCATTGACAATGTAATTAGAACATTGTGATGGAAATGCTATGCAAAGAGCTAAAACTAATCACATAACAGTACACATACACAGGTGGATAAGTGAATGCCGATTCTATGAAGAAAATGCTAACCAGTAAGCATTTGCAGACACTAGAAGGAAATACATATTGACCAAAAGTCAAAAGATCAAATTCAAAATCAAACCCCAAACAAGTGGCTCCAAGCCCAAACTCAAGTCAAGTGGGGCCAAGCACGGCCCAAGCCGGGTCCAAGCTCAAGCATGGCGGTCGGCCTTATACCAAGGATGAAAAAGAAAGGAAGAAATGTAATAAATATGTTTATTATGTAATTTGGTAAAAATAAATGGGCAAAATGCCAATTTTGTAAAGCTCAAGCACTAAGGTGCAAAAATGTGCATATATGCTAGGAAAATAGGCAAAAAAAAACCAATTTTTAAGCCTAAGAGCTCAAGTGCAAAATGTAAGGGGTATTTAAACCCCGCCAGAATAGAAATGAATAACTTGTTCTCATTCTATTGTTTCTAGGATTTTGAGCCTGCACCTCCTTTGAGGTGATTTTTCTCTCTCATCTCTCACTTCATCTTCAACATCTGAGAACTCATAAAAAAAATTCCTTTTCTCTTAAAAACCAAAATAAAACTACATTAAGATCCAAAACCAGAGAAAAGAAATTGTTTTTCATCAAATAAAAAAAAAGGAAGAAGAACTCTTGGGATGAAAACTCATAGCTTTCACCTAAGCAAACACCATGGATAAACAACCGTGTAAAGCCTATGGGTTTCACATCAAAATACATAAAATCGATGTCTTTGGGATGAAACCTTATGGCTTTCACCCTCTCGACGCCGGATCTTCCATGAGACCCATGAGAATATGGGTCATAACCCGTATTCCTCGTCCGAACTCCCCCAAAAGGGAGTTCCCGCTCTTGGAACCCTCCTAAAAAAGGGTTCCCCTTTCGGAACCCACTTCCAAGGGTCCCGCCTTTAGAACCCCCATAGTGGGGTTTCCTTTTCGAGACCCCCTAAAAGAGGGGTCCCATCTTCGGAACCCCCCTAAAGAGGGGTTCCCTTTTCGGGCCCTTCCAAGGGTCCCGGTTTCGGGATCCCCTCTTAGAGGGGTCCCGCTATCGAGACCCCCCAAAAGAAGGAACCCGATGTCGAGACCCTCCCTTTTAGAGGATCTTCGCCTCGAGACAGTTTTTTGCATAACAATGTTAAATGGAAACTTTGTGCCTCTATGTAGAAATAAATCAAATCCGTTGCGAATATCAAACAAGATTAGAAAAGCTCATAGGCTAAAACAAAAATTGGAAACTTAGATAAGAAAATAGTGTTATTTGTCTTATTTCGGTTGACTGCTGGTGTCAAAAATTACATCCTATTGACCAAAAGTCAAAATCAAAATCAAATCTCAAACAAGTGGGCCCAAGCCCGACCCAAACCGGGTCCAAGCTCAAACCCAAGTCAAATGGGCCCAAGCCCGACCCAAACAGGGCCCAAGCTCAAGCATGGAGGCTGGCCTTATTCCAAGAAAGAAGAAATGTAATAAATATGTTTATTATGTAATATGATAAAAATAAATAGGTAAAAAGCCAATTTTGTAAAGCCTAAACGCCAAGGTGCAAAAATATACCCATATTTTAGAAAAATAGGCAAAAAACCAATCTGTAAAGCCCAAGAGCTCAAATGCACAATATAAGGGGTATTTAAATCCCACTCAAAATAAAAATAAACAACTTCTTCTTATTCTATTGTTTGTAGGATTTTGAGCATCCACCTCCTTTGAGGTGATCCTCTCTCTCATCTCTCACTTCATCTTCAACATCTAAAAACTCTTCAAAAAGTTCCCTTCCTCTTAAAAACCAAAATAAAACTACATTAAGATCCAAAACGAGAGAAAATACTTTGCTTTTCATCAAATCGAAGAAAAAAGAAAGAAGAACTCTTGGGATGAAAGCCGCGAGCTTTCACCCCAAGCAAGCACCATGGATGAAGAACCGTGTGAAACCCAAAATGCATAAAATCGATGTCTTTGGAGTGAAAGCTTATAACTTTCACCCCCACGAACCCCCTTCGGCGCCTGATCTTCCATGAGATCCACCGGAATATGGGTCATAACCCATATTCCTTGTCGGAACTCCCCCCAAAAGGGAGTTCCCGCTCTTGAAACCCTCCTAAAGAGGGGTTCCCCTTTCGGGACCGCCTTCCAAAGGTCTCGTCTTTAGAACCCCTATAATGAGGTTTTCGTTTGGGGACCTCCTAAAAGAGGGGTCCCGTTTTCGGAACCCCCCTAAAGAGGGGTTCCCTTTTCGGGCCCATTCCAGGGGTCCCGATTTCGGGATCCCGTCTCAGAGGGGGCCCGCTATCGAGACCCCCCAAAAGAGGGATCCCGATGTCGAGACCTTTCCTTTTAGAGGGTCTTCGCCTCGAGACCCCCCAAAAGGGGTCCCACCACCTCGTGTGGCCTCCCGAACTCGGGAGGCCACTTAAATCCTCTCCCCTTTAAATTCTTTTCTAACGAGACGCTGCCTTATAAACCGCAAGGGGGCTGCTAGCCTCTTGGCCTCAAACTCGCAGACCAAGCAGCTGGCCCCTGTATGATGACTCCCGATATGTTCAAGCACCCTCAAAAAATCATTTTCAAACACGACTCCATACACAAAATGCATACTTCACATGATATGCATGATCCGTTAATCAAAGGTTCTCTCGCCTCAAAGCGAGGGGTAATTAACGGCCGTTTTATCCGCGACTGCCGAACATTAGAATCCCCACGATCAATAAACCCATGCCCACCATCGAGTAGGGAAGTCCGTACACGCCTGAAACATGTACACGCCTGAAACATGTGCGCATCCTACTTTAATGGGATGACGAAAAACACTATACATTGACGACTTGAAGTGCAACTAAATGAATTCATCTATGACAAATATTATATAATCGGATAAACCCTCCTTTGATAATTGAATTTGGACCCAAGTGCAAGCAAATTAAGCAACCATTTCTTAAGAAGGCAAGGGGAAAAGAAAACCAATCAAAGCTACTTTATTTTTATGCTAAGCCTATCAGAATGGCAGAATCATACAATTATGCAAAAATCATATAAATGAAAATAAGCAGGAGTGCAATCTTAATGTCCGGCCACGGCCATTGTCAAATTGAATAAGATTTCTGCCCTATATCAACTAGCAACTGAAACATAATTTCATACGCTAATGAAGCAAAAACTACCAACACATTCGCAGTTTTCACTATTTCTTATTTCTTTAAACTCAGTATAATATTCCGTTCAATTTTCTTCAAGAAGACATCTTTAATTACTGCAATGAAAAATCAAATAGCTAGCGGTGATGTCACACCAAATAGCGCAACCCGCTCAATCGTGTATGTAGTCCAAAACTATTACTTTTAAAATCAATATAAGCTAAGGTAGCAAGCTTATCCAATTCGAATGATATATCAGAGGAACTTCCCGCCACAGTTATTCTTTTGAGCCAAGCTCACAATAACGTCCAGAAGTAGCATGTGGCAAGGGACTACGATTTGAAGACAATTCTAAGTGAAAAGCTACAGACTCTGGATTGTCCGCCAATATCTGAAGAAATCGTGGAATAGGAGGCACGATAACTTCAAGAGTGCCTTCTAGAATCTGAACCACCTGCCCCATTGTAGGCCTAGAATTCTCATCATCCTGAATGCACCAACAAGCAACTTTACAAGCTCTCACGACCTCTTCCAACTTCGCATCACCCTCTAATCTTTGATCCACCAAGCCAATTACATCCCCTTCCATTAGTTTTCTAGCTGCCAAAATAGGAAAAAACCCAGGTTTTTGTTCGTCAGCCGGTTCCAAGTTTCTCTTCCCCGATATGATCTCGAAGAGCATCATCCCGTAACTATAAACATCTGCCTTGGCCGTGATTGGTTGACCTGAAATCCATTCTGGTGCCAAATACCCCATGGTTCCTCGCATTGTAGTAAGAACCCGACTAAGGCCTCGTCCTAGAAGCTTGGCGAGGCCAAAGTCAGCAACTTTCGGAACAAAAGAAGCATCCAGAAGTATGTTCTCTGGCTTGATGTCACAATGAATGATGCAATCTCTGCAGTGCTCATGGAGATAAGTCAGGGCTCGAGCAATCCCAAGAGCAATTTGATACCTTGTCACCCAATCTAAAGGATTAGCAGGAATACCTTGAAACAACCGAGTATCTAAAGATCCATTGGGCATGTACTCATAAACTAGAAGCTTGTGGATCCCTTCAGAACAAAACCCATGAAGGCGGACAAGATTAACATGCTGAATCGATCCAATAGTGCTCACCTCAGTTCGGAACTGCTTCTCTCCTTGTCGAAGCCCTTCAAGCTTCTTCACAGCTATCTCGGTGGAGTCGGGCAGGACACCTTTAAACACCGAACCAAAACCTCCTCCTCCCAATTTTTCAGAAAAATTCTTCGTCATGCGCTGCAAATCACTATATATAAATGCAACCAAACCGCCCTCCACCGCCTTTGATTTACTGGATACTCCTCTTCTCTGCCAGATTAGCAACAACACAATTACGAACAAGGCTAGAAAACTACCAACCCCGCCTATTACAACCTCAAAAACAATTCCCTTCTTGCTTTTAGAATATGGTAGCTCTGAAGCAGCAAGACGAATGAAAAGTTGTTGTCCACCGGTTTCGCTATTATGTTCTTGGAGATTAAGCAAGTCACCATACCAAACAGAGCAGCCAGCACTACCGTAAGAGTAGGCAGTACAAGAACAATTGTTTAAACAACTTGACTCACATTCAGAAGCGGTCCTTACTTGTAAACTCTGAGCATTTACAGGCATTCTCATAATAGATTTGGTGTAGAACCTGTCGTTCTCGTTCCTTGTTGAACTATTGGCGCCACACTGCAATGGGGTATTCCTCACACAGCCCCCTGCTCGACCGCTCAAATCCCAATCAGTTGGCGATTTTTCACTGAACCCTTTGATACAATTGCACAAGGGAGAACCATCCTCGTTGCAGCTACCAAAAGGGCCACACAGAGCATGCACTTGGCATTTTAGTTTTGGCTTACTAATTATGATGACCCATTCCTTGACGTTCTCCACCCATGCCCACTCCATGATTTGGCCAGAGACATCAAGCACGAACCTGCAGAAGATGTCATCGTCGCCCTTGATTGAATAAGTGAAGTAGTTTTCTTTAGCATCGGAGACATATCGGTAGGTGAAGACATATCTTCCTATATTATAGATTGCCATCTCCGGGACCGAGCTAAAGAACTGCCCATTCCATGTACCGGTGGTCCAGTAAACAAAAGAGTTGTTCCAGATCGCGCGGAATTGGCTAACTCCACTTGGATCTATCCCATAAGAAAAGACCCCAGGTGCAGGATCATCTGCATTTTTCCATGAAATTAAGCGTTGCGTCTCTCCGGTGACCTTACTGAGACCGAGCCTGCCACCAGGAAGAATTGTGTCGGTTTGGTGATCAAAGCTCTGCCAGAGCGTTATGTTAGGGTTTGATCTCGGTCTTAACACAAGGTTTCCAGTGTCAAGCAGGACAATAACAGTGGAATTGGATGCCAGAGTTGTATTAGTGGTCCATATTTGAGGATTGGATTGGTTTGAAAGGACAAGATTGCCATCAGCAGAGATCTTAAGCTCCGCCGCCGCAGGATTGGTGATTGGGTTCTCTCTGTTGGCTACCCACACTGAGGTGAACTTGGAGACCTTGTTAAGGTTGTACCAAATGCCCAGGTAATAGTAAGGGGATTTATCAGGTTTGAAGAAACCTAGTTCAAAGTTTCCGCCTTTAGACGTTAGCTTTTGCTCTCCAGAAAGAGATTGGTTTTGAGAAAGAGAGTTTGATGCAAAGGAGAAGTTGGAAGATAAAAATAGTAGGAGACAGACTGAGAAATGGAGATGTAAGCTTGGAGGTTTTGAAGCATCCATTGCTGAAACACAACAGCTGAGGGGGGAAAAACTGCAATGGTATATTGATGGAGTGAGCTTTGACAGTTGATAGTCTTGTGAACAAATAGAAATAGCCACTAGTGTTGTCTGCCACATTTCTGGAGTTGGAATTCTACAGGATGACTTCCAGTTTGGTCTTTTCTTTATACCTCATTATCAACGACTAAATCAATGCACATTTGAGGCAAGCACTTGAAGGTGAATCTTTGGTTCTTTTATTTGAGTTTGACTTGAGTGAACAATGGGTCTCCCCTGTAAGTCTTTTAGCTGATTATCATCTAATTAAGTCCATTCATGTTATACACGGTTATTGGGTCAGTGTGTTATTATGATTATTTAAGTTGAGTAAAATTTCTGTAATCTAGAAGAAGAAGAAATCTGGCTACACCTCATATTTAGCGGCCACCAAGGTTGCACGGACACTGACACGATACGATGCGACACGGCAATACGGCAAAACCCCATCATATAGGATGCAGGGACACGGATATAGATAATTATAAGAAAGATAGTACCATAACATTAGTACGGTGGAAGAGAAGATGTGAGAAAACCGTCTAAGATGGTTTTAAGGAATATGACGCAGGCCTACGGAAACACCAGTTTGACGAAGGGATATTCTCGATTTAGGCCAAGTCAAAAAGACGAAAGATAGACCGAAGAAAACGTGGATGGAGGCGATACAAAAAGATATGGATACTGTTTCGCCCAATCAGAGCAAAGCTCTGTTGAAATTCAAAATTCAAAATTTAGAAGCAACGCTTCAAATCTCGGACGCAACGTGCCACATGTCAGGCGCTGATACGTCAGCGCAACGCCTAAGAAGGCGCGTCCAATCAGAGCAAAACTTTATTTTAAGCAAAATTAAAGGAAGCAACGCTTCAGTTGCGCAGGCACTGCGCTGCGCGACACGTGTCAGCGCAGTTGCGCTGCGCGACACGTGTCAGCGCAGTTGCGCTGCGCTGTGCGCTGCGCGACACGTGTAAGCGCAGATGCGCTAGCGCAGATGCGCTAGCACAGTTGCGCTGCGCGACACGTGTCACGCGCTGGGGCATTTGCGCCAAACAGAATTAAGATTTTAAAGAAATCTTTCTGTTCTTGTTAAAACAAGAAGATTTTCTTCTGTAAAACAGAAGCCCTTGAATCAAAAATCTAACGGTGGGGAAAATTCCCCAAATCACTCAGAGAAAAATCTCTTCAACAAAATTAACAAATTTATGGGCACTATAAAAGAGACCCCAGACCTCTATTCAAAGGCATCAACATTTTTCTTGAAAAAAGTCAAGGGCTTCAAACAGAGAGAGAACTCTGAGAAAATTTAAAAGAAAAAAGGTAAAAACCTTCACGAGAGAGAAGAAATCTCTTTTAATAAATCATTGATCTGAAAACCAGATCAATGTTCTTCACATAATAAACAGTGCTTTGCACTTCTTATGAACCACTGGTTCTTTAAAAACAAGAAAACAACAAAATAAAAATAGTGCTTTGCACTTTTATGAACCTCTGGTTCTTGAAACAAAAAGAAAAAACTTATTTTTCTTTGATCTAAATTAGATCAAGAAATCAAATAGTGCTTTGCACTTCTGTTCTTGAATCTAAAAGATTCTTAGTGCTTTACACTTCCAAACTGCGCTGTTGCGCTCTTGAGAGAGCGCCACGTGTCAGCTACAGAACAACTTGCGTTACGCGCTCTTGAAATAGAGCTTTGCTCTCTGGAATTGGCGCAACTCACCAGAGCGCGCCACGTGTCAGCAGCGCAACAGCGCAGCGCACTGCGCTGTTGCGCTTGCGCTCACCAGAGCATGACACGTGTCCTCACCACAAGCGCTTGCGCTCAGTGATTAGCGCAAAGCGTCTGACAAATGCAATGCATTTCTTTTACTGAAGGGCCAGGCCTAATTAAAAGACCAAACATGCCTAATTAAATTGATGCTCAGCATCATTTATAAGTGGGCAAAGCTCAAACAAAATAATAAAAATGCTATGCAGATGCCTTGCAGAGCCCAAAATAAATTGATGCTCTGCATCTTTTATGTGCAGAGCCCAAACAAAAAAAATAGAAAATAATGCAATGCATTATTTAAAAATGGGCCAAGCCCTAACACAGGTCTAACAGACCAAAAAACAAATAAAAGGCGTGGAATACTTTGAACTTAGCCCAATCATGGCCGTAAGTCCTCAAATTAAATTGACTGAGCGATATTGCTCCCTTAAATCAATTTATATCCGGTTCGAGGGTACATTTCCGAGCTCCTCCGACACCTCTCGTTGTAATCCTTCAACGACGTCAGAGAGGCGACGGGTCCCAACAACCACACATGAATATGGACTGTGGGGTCCTTAAACTCGTGGACCGAAACATTCTTAAACTAATATTGGACCGGAACGTCCTTAAACTAATATTGGACCGAAACGTCCTTAAACTAATATCGGACCACCACGTCCCTAAACTGGAACATGAACCACCACGTCCCTAAACTGGAGCATGGACCGCAACGTCCCTAAACTACCTATGGACCACTACCCTAAACTGGAACAATAGAGCCTCCAAATGCTCTTTTGCCGGATCTAAACGATCCCGTTTAAGTTGATCTTAGCCCCCAAACACGGCTAACGTATCCTTAAACATTCAAACGGACTATAAAACTCCAAATCAACCTTGGTTCAAGGGTACATCTCTGAACTCCTCTGACATCTGCCGTTGTAATCCTTCAACGACGTTAGAGAGGTGACGAGTCCCGATGGTCAGATATTAAATGGATTATCACGTTAAGTTGATCTTAGTCTCAAACATGACTATCGTATCCTTAACGAACGTTTAAGTTGATCTTAGCCGCAACGCGACTAATGTATCCTTAAACTAAAAACACCAAACCCAAATCTAAGTAAATACGGATTTGGACTAATCCACGTCCTATGGGCGACGGCATTACTCAGTCTCCGTATACAATCCACGGGCAACCACAAACAAAACAAACACACACGACACGAAGTGAAATTCTGGAGAAGGAGAAAGTTGTTACCGCGATGCGGTAGCGTAATTAACTGCAGGGGCTTGCGCCTGCAGGGAAGAGCGTCCCCACAATCAAAAACCCCTCAAGCGAGGGGGAATCTGACGAAGTCTGCTATATCGGCCGCATCCGTCTAAACCTCCGATATACGGTGCCATAAATCAACTTGGCATCTTCGGAGAGGTGGACGGATAAAACCAAATAGTATCTGCTCCGAATCTCAGCGTCAGGACACCGCGGTCCTGTGCGCTGTCTTTCGGAGGGGAACAGATACCAAAGGCCTTAATGAAAGTATATTATTCGATAGGAGTGAGTAGCTGTGGAGGATTCATGTGCTTGACCCGGCGCGATTCTCATGTTGGTTCATGTAGCCTATTCCATACGCTTCGGATAAAAGTCAACAATTTAAAAATGTCCCACTAAAATTATATTTTTTTCTCGCCTTTAAAAATAAGGTCGTCACTACTATGGGAATCGATTTTTGTGTCGTGGCTATCACTACTATAGAGAGAGTCAATCGTAACAGTTAGAATCGTTATCTAAACCTCTATTGGTAACGGCTACCTTAAAAAAAATTCACTTTTTCCGAACCAACTTATTTCTTCAATTTTATTAAATTGCACTAAAATATCCTCATCTATTATTGGTTTTTCACTGAACTACTTTAAAAAATTTAAATAAACCATTCATCTTCTTAAATTAACTAAATTACTATACATTTCACTAAAATAACCTTAACTATTGTTGTTGGATTTCACTAAACTATGATTAAATTTTTTACTAAAAAAACCCCATTTGCTCAATTTTATTTTTTTACACTAAAATATCCTTAAGTACTGTAGCTTTTTCACTAAATTACTCTTAACTATTGTTATTTTCACTAAACTATCTACAAAAATTCCCTAAATTACCCTAACACTTAACCCTAGTCATTAGTTTAACCCTAATCCTAATCTCATCAAATCAAAATTTCAAGGGTTCAATAGAGAAAATCATCATCAAAAAGAGGGAAATAAGATTTCACACGGCAATTTCAAGATAATCCATATAAAATGTAAAATTGGAAGGGAACTTACTGTCTTGGACCAAATCAAGCATTATTTTGGCAAGCGAGTTCTCAAATGGTGGCGAGACCAAGTCTTGGGTGAAGACGGGGCTCGAGCTAAGGTATGGAAGCGAGGCGGCCACGAAGGCATACGTGGGGGCTCGAGGGCACAGAGGCGAGGAGAAGCGGTGGCCACGAAGGCGTAGCTACGGACACAGATGCAAGGAGAGGCAGCTGGATCTCAAGCTAGGGCTAGGAGCGTGGAAGATTTTGGCTCTAAGTTTTCGGAGAAGGAGAAAAAAGAGCGCACGGGAGATTTTTAAGGGAAAATTGATGTTTTATCTTGACAGGGTTGTGGGGCCAGCCATATATTGGCATTGGTAACGGTTTCAACTGTAAGTCTACGGTAGCGCCCCGGCCGTCTGTCCGAGGCCAAAATGCGGAAACGAAAACTTTTTCTAAACTTGAAACCGGCGCTATCGCAGACTTTAATCCCGGATCGAACCATTAACCTATAACTAGCAAACTAGAGAAGGGTTGAAAAGGCTATACCGATCGATCCGTGTCTTTCGGTCTTTGACCACCATCCCAAGCTCCTCGCGGCATCTTTGAGCTCCGATCTCCTCGTCGGAAAGGGCACCACATCATCGAGTCTTTTTACGGGCTCCCGCTTCATCCGAAACAACTCGGGCACGAAGTTCGCTAGCCGACGTGTCCAAGGTGAAGTAGAGAATGTGTGTGACAACTTTGTCTCTTGCATCTATTGTATGGATGGAGGTTGAAGATGAAGCCATCAATGGAGGTTGTGAGCTAGAGGAAGAATAAAAAGAAGCATATTCTTTTCTTGTGTTGTTTTTATAAAATGAGAGAGTGAGAATCAAATAATACAAGAGCAAAACTCACACATGGCTGCCCTCCCTCTCTCCTCTTATCATATCAACTCCAAAATCAATCAAATAATGTGACACATGCACAAAGAAAGAGACCATGAGTCACCACTTGTGCATGTGTCACAATTAATGCTCCTAATCATGATTTCTAACTCATAATTTCCATTTGTAAACATTAACCCAAATGTTTACAACAACAAAAAGATACGGCAACATCTAAAGTAAACTCGTGACGGATCACAAGGATACCCCTCACCTGTATATACATACCTGCATCCGCATTCCGATCGAATGCGAATACAATGAGACTAAAGTAATCCAACAAATCTAATACTAGGATCCGGCTTAAACCAAAACCCACTAGTATGATCCGCCCGATCATGATCCGTGCACTACTGCACGTATATGATCGGACCCTGCCATATATCATACGGCCTCTACAACGTTTTGCCCGAAACTTGAGAAACTGTCTGTGGAAGACTCTAAACACTCGTCAATACTTTTGCTGTGGATTTAACCACTAGCACGTCAGTGGTACTAGCCGTACGTAACGGGCTACCAGGTATTGACCAAAAGGGAGGTCGATGAGCGAACTCATCCTGACACCTTACTGAGTCTGTCGGTGACAATATCCGTATAGTCCGGTCCGTTCGTCTATGAGCATCGCATGTCGGGTCTAGGGGGTTGGTAAAAGTCAGACCCCAAAAGCGGTACAAGTCGTGTCGGAGTGTAGCCCAGAACACCCTGAGATACTACTGGAATACCTACCAGTAAATCTCCTACCTTGGCCAAGGACTTCGTGTAATGGCTCTCCTAGACACAGCGCGATCTCACCCCCAATATCAGGAGAGACAAAACCCCCTGCCGATCCGCTCACTGCCTCCATGTGGTTCGGGACTGTACCCAACTAAAACTTGTTTGCACGACTCCTTTGAGCCGTGGTAGGGAAGTAATCAAAGCACAGTGGGAACTCACACGAGACAAATGACGATCTTAGGTCGATGAATTAACCTGTGTTTCGCCCAATCAGAGCAAAGCTCTGTTTGAATTCAAAATTCAAATCTTTGAAGCAAAGCTTCGAATCCCGCGCGCAGCGCCCAAGAAGGCGCGCCCAATCAGAGCAAAGCTCTGTTTAAAGGAAGCAACGCTTCAGCTGCACTGCGCTCTGCGCTAAGTGACACGTGTCAGCGCAGATGCGCTAGCGCAGTTGCGCTGTGCTCTGCGCTGCGCGACACGTGTCAGCGCAGATGCGCTAGCGCAGTTGCGCTGCGATCTGCGCTGCGCGACACGCGTCAGCGCAGATGCGCTAGCGCAGTTGCGCTGCGATCTGCGCTGCGCGACACGCGTCAGCGCAGATGCGCTAACGCAGTTGCGCTGCGATCTGCACTGTGCGACACGTGTCAGCGCAGATGCGCTAGCGCACTTGCGCTGCGCTCTGCGCTGCGCGACACGTGTCATGCGCTGGGGTATCCGCGCCCAACTGAATTAAGATTTCATGAAATCTTTTCTGTTCTTTCCAGAACTAGAAGACTTTCTTCGGCCTCTGGATCAAAGATCCAACAGTGGGAAAACTCCCAAAAATCATTCAAGAAAGATCCCGTTAACAAATTCAACAAATTTATGGGGCACTATAAATAGGACCCCAGACCTCATTCAAAAGGGATCAAGAATTTTCTCGAAAAATCAAGAACCCTAAAACAGAGAAAACTCCGAGAAGAAAAAGGTAAAGAACCTTCATGAGGTAGAAAAAAGGGGGGCCTTCTAATAGATCATTGATCTAAAAATAAGATCAATGATCTTTATAAAAAAAAAAGTGCTTTGCACTTCTTGTGAACCTTCGGTTCTGTAAAAACAACAAAAATAATAAAATAATAAAAGAATAGTGCTTTGCACTTTTAAGAACCTCTGGTTCTTCGAATAAAGAAAAATTTATTTTTCTTTGATCCAATTTAGACGAAGAAATTAAACAGTGCTTTGCACTTCCTTTCTTGAATCTAAAAGATTCTTAGTGCTTTGCACTTCCAATTTGCGCCGTTGCGCTCTTAAGAGAGCGCCACGTGTCGGCTATAAAACCATTTGCGCTAAGCGCTTTTAAGATAGAGCTTTGCTCTCTGGAATTGGCGCAACTCGCTGAGAGCGCGCCACGTGTCAGCAGCGCAATTGCGCCGCGCAACAGCGCAACGCGCTGCGCTAGTGCGCTTGCACTCATCAGAGCATGACACGTGTCGTCACCGTATGGACTTGCGCTCATTACTTAGCGCAAAGCGCAAATGCATTCAAAAGGGCCAAGCCCAACTAAGAGAAGGCCTAACAGGCTCAATAAAGCGTAAATGCATTATTTTAAGGGGCAGAGCCCAAATCAAAACAGATGCTTTGCATCATTTATAAATGGGCAGAGCCTAAACAGAATCTTCAGAATGCTGTGCATTTTTACCAGGGGCAGAGCCCAAATCAAACGAAATGCATTGCATCATTCATAAATGAGCAGAGCTCAGAATAGAGTGATGCTCTGCAGAGCCTAAATGCAATGCATTACTTAATAAAGTGTTGAACTGGACTTAGCCCAATCGTGGCCATAAGTCCTTAAATTAAATTGACTGAGCAAAATGGCTCTCCTAAATCAACTTACATCCGGTTCGAGGGTACATCTCCGAACTCCTTTGACATTCGTCGTTGTAATTCCTCAACGACGTCAAAGAGGTGACGGGTTCCATCGACCGCACATGGCAATGGACCGAAACGTCCCTAAACTAACATTGGACCGAAACGTCCCTAAACTAACAGAGGACCGAAACGTCCCTAAACTAATAGCGGACCGAAACGTCCCTAAACTAATAATGGACCACCACGTCCCTAAAACTGGCGATGGACCACTACGTCCTTAAACTGGCAATGGACCGAAACGTCCCTAAACTAATATTGGACCGAAACGTCCCTAAACTAAAATCGGACCACCACGTCCTTAAACTGGAATATGGACCACCACGTCCCTAAACTGGAATATGGACCACTACGTCCTTAAACTGGCGACGGACCGAAACGTCCCTAAACTAATAATGGACCACCACGTCCCTGAAACTGGCAATGGACCGTCACGTCCTTAAACTGGCACAATAGAGCCCAAACGCTCTTTTGCCGGATCTAAACGGTCCCGTCTAAGTTGATCTTAGCCCCAAATACGGCTAACGCGTCCTTAGATATTTAAATAAATAATAAAACTCCCAAATCAACTTTGGTTCAAGGGTACATCTCTGAACTCCTCTGACGCCTGTCGTTGTAATCCCTCAACGACGCCGGAGAGGTGACGAGTCCCGACGGCCAGATAATTAAATCAATCATTGCGTCAAGTCGATCTTAGTTCAAAATAGGACTAACGTATCCTTGACAAACGTTTAAGCTAGTCTTAGCCGCAACGCGACTAATGCATCCTTAAACTAAAAAACACCAAACTCAAATCTAAGCAAACACGGATTTGGACTAATCCACGTCCTACGGGCGACGACATCACTAAGTCTCCGTATACAATCCACGGGCAACCACAAACAAAATAAACATACACGACACGAAGTGAAATTCTGGAGAAGGAGAAAGTTGTTATCGCAACGCGATAGCGTAATTAACTGCAGGGGCTTGCGCCTGCAGGGAAGAGCGTCCTCACAATCAAAAAACCCCTCACCCTGAGGGGGAATCTGACAAAGTCTGCTACATCGGCCGCATCCGCCTAAACCTCCGATACACGGTGCCATAAATCAACTTGGCATCTTCGGAGAGATAGACGGATAAAACCAAATAGCATCTGCCCCGAACCTCAGGCACGGACATAACGTCGCAGGCCGCCGTTCGGAGGGGAACAGATTCTGGCACGCCCGGTGGGACCTTTTCCTCTTTCCACTCCACACTTCGTGTGTCGTCTTCGCGAACCAATCGCGGTTTGTTAAATGGTTGTCCTCGGATTTCAAGTTGCTAAGATTTGGTCTTTTGTCTGGTGCAGAACTCAAGCATTCAATGGCCACCAATTGCACCAACTGCTCGAAATGCCAGTGCAACGGACGTTCCACCTCACCAAGAGGTGTATCATATGGGCCCCAGGCGGCTTCCTTCCTGACTCTGCCGGTAGGCCAAATGACTCAGGCCACCACCGGCTTGTTCTTCGGGACTATGGTCCCACCTACCAACTTCTCTGTGCCGATCTCTGCACCTGAAGCAAACAAGAAGTCGGTGTTCGACCGGCTCGCTGCTGCCCCGACCCTCGTCAACGGGTCTCCCATTGCTAAACCGACGGCCGCCGTTTTTACCAGGCTGGGTCAGAATTACAAAGTGGCTATCCCAAAGAGGGCAACGGCCGCTGCTTCGGAAGTCGTTAAAGCGGCTTCTCCCATTAGAAAGTCAGTCTTCACAAGATTGACGGTTCCCACTCCTCCCCCAACTGGTCAGAAGGCGTCAGTCTTCGACAGACTGACATCAGCAGTTCCCCCACACTCAAATGGGGGGCAACAAGAAGCTACCTCGGTTTCCGAGCCAATCCCAATGGCTCGTCGTGCACGACGTCGTCATTGGCAACGAATAAGGAAAGCAGGGGGCAGCTCCCCCTCAGGACTAACCCCACCTGCTCCAGTGGCGGAGATCGATGCTGCTGTTCCAACTGGGAACAGCTTCGAATTGCTGAGGAAGGTGAGGAAGAACTCTCCGGTTGCTACCTTAAAAAAATCTCCTCCGCCTGTGGAAAAAGCTCCGGAGGCAAAACAGGAACAGCCCTCTCAACGGCTGTCGTCGAAGATTTATAAAGTTTGGCGGAGGGTTCAAGACTCCGTGATCGACTCAGACCACTTCCGTCGCCGGAAAAGGGCAAAAGTGGAAAAAGACAAGAACCGCCCCATTAAACAGCAGGGGGCAACAAATGCCAAGATGCCCGCTCCAATGACCCCTTCCACCTCAATGGTCCATAAAAGAAAGAGGCCAGGGAAAGCTCCCGTAACGCTGACAAAATCCAAGAGCGGTGAACCTAAACGCCCCAGGTCAGGGGGCATCACAGTTCATACGGTCTATATGGCTTCAGGGAAGCAAGAAAGTCGTACTTCTACGGGTCACCGACCGCTTACCCGGTCAGTAACCAAGTCTCAGGAGCAACAACAAAAGCTCCATGAGATGATGACCACAATGGCCGCACTCACGGGACCCAAAGAGAATCCTGAAACATCCTTAGATGAACGTCAAGAGGAGGAGACTGACGCCGAGTTCCTTCGCCGAATGCTTGAAAAGAGGGACAAGGAGGCTGCTGAACAAGCAGCCAATATACAACGTATGGGCCTCCTCTTCCAGGACATGATTGGAATAATGCTACAACCAGAGCCCCCGATTGAAGAACCCCCGACCGTCCTTGGGGATGATGGGGGAGAAACATCAAACCCTCAGCCTGTTTTATCAACGGCCAGAGAAGATGCAATCTCCAAAACCGATCTGGACGAATACATAGCCCAGCAGATAAAAGTTCATCACGCGGCCGAAGCAGCCGGCCACGTTGTAAAAACGGGGCGGCCATATCCGGGCTGGTATGACCAAATCAGGTACCCGCCAGGTTACACAATTCCTAAGTTTCATGTCTACAAGGGGACCGGCAACCCCCATCAACATGTTGCCCAATTCAGGGCGCTTTGTGGTAACACTGGAGGCGACGACAAGCTCTTGCTGCGCCAGTTCGTTGGAAGCTTATCAGATACGGCTTTCGAGTGGTATTCCGAGCTCCCCAACGACTCTATTAAAACCTTTGCAGAGATGGAGCTTCTCTTCACCCAACGCTTTGCGAGCGCCAGCGAGCGTACTCCGATGACGGCGCTGATTAACGCCAGGGTAAAGCCCGGCGAGACGTGGGTCCAGTACGCTATACGGTGGCGTAATTTATGGTCTAAATGTGAACAGCGTATAGAAGAAGCCCCTGCGGTGGGAATGTTTGTTGGAACCCTCGATCCACAAGCAACCATTTCGCAGTTTATGATGTTCTTCAAGCCGACTTCTTTCCAGGCTTTGATCGACAAGTTGGCGCAGATGGACCAGATGGGCCATAAACCCCCTCTTCCGAAGCCGGATTCTCGAAACGATAAAGGAAAGGGAAAAGCGATTATCGTCGCTAATACCCAACAACAGCCTAATGACTCGAAGCCGGTTGCTCGTCCAAGTAATATGCGCCCATACGTACCCCTTGAAGACAGGATGGGACGTGCTTACTCCTTCCCCCGCGATAAAACAAGGAGGCTATTTGAGCTAGCATTGCGCAACAGGCTCATAAATTTGCCAGATCCAAAACGTCCGTCACAACCGAATGACGTCAACGAGCCCAATTACTGCCCTTATCATCGAGTGCTTGGCCATCCAATTGAGGATTGCTACGTTTTCAAGAATTGGCTCGAGAACCAGTACCGTCAGGGCAAATTTGCGTTATCTGACAAATGGAAGGTAAATCCCCCGCAGCCCCACATCGCTAAAGGGACGAATACACCGGGGGCAACATGCTCCGTTATTGAAGAAACTCCCTGGGAGGTTGTATTATCAGCCAAAACGAGAAGAATGCTAAATGATCTTCAGACCTGTCCAGCGGTCAAATGGAAGAACCCCTTGGAACCGCAGGTTATTGAGGGAATGTTGAAGCCACGACCGACTCCGAAGACCGATGGTGGCAGTTCGAGCGTTCATAGCCAGCCGTCAAAATCTTCTAAAAAGAAGAAGAAGAAATCTAAGAAGCCCGTGAAGCCTGGTGACAAGCGCACGGACTTACAAAAGCAAATCGATGCGCTAGATGAGTACAACCAAAAGGCACGGACTCCCATTACGCTCCAAGAGTTCCTTGATCACGTCTTCCAAAAAGAAGATGAAGGAGAAAGTTCATCGGATGAATCTGACGAATATGTAGCAAGCTGTCATATGATCTCTCGTTCGACCACGAGCGACGAAGGGACTTCTGGCACTAAAAAGCCGGGGGCAAGTACTGAGTCAAGGGTCTCAGAATTATCAATAGAAATGATTGACGCGTTTCTTAACGAAGCTCGATTGAAAAGTAAGGCTGATCAAGAACGCGAGATGATTATATTCGAAACGGCCAAGCGCCAGCGGCTTGAGGAAGAAGCTCAGATGATCCCGCTAGAGAAAAATGCCTTCACCGCTGACAAAGGCCAATTCAAGATGAAAAAGAAATTTGCCAAAGCCATATCGATGGGCATGAAGCTGCCACCCTCTGAGGAAAAAGTTACTGGCATGGTAGAAATGCACCCCTCTTATTGCTTATATCATCAGAAGGTCTCGCATTCCACCCAAGATTGCAAAGCTTTTAATGGATGGTGGCAAGGATACGTCGCCAATCGGCAACGCTTTAAACGGGAAAAGCGTAAAATGCGTCGGGAGCAAAGTAGCACGACCAAGGAGTTTGAAAGAACTACCGGCAACTGTCACATGGTTAACACCACCACATCGCAAGTGCCCACATTTGGGAGCGACTCTGATGAGGAGCTAGAGATTGCCCCTCTCTTTAAAGAGTCGACTTCGGGAAAAGAAGAGGAGCCAGTAGTTTGCGAAAATATCCGGCTGCGGAATCGGACACTGCCTGAAAAGGACTTCGGACCCTCGAATAGAAGAGATAAGGGAAAAGAAAAGGTCTCTGAAGACATCGTTTTAGATGACCAAGTTCTGGAAGAGCTGAACGCCAAAAACCCGCCGAAGAGAAGTAAGGTGGACTACAACGTCCTGGCACATCTGAGGAAACTGCCCTCTCAGCTCAGCATCCTTGATGCCCTGCTACTATCAAAGGAGGCAAGAGACTCTTTGATTAAGGCGCTACAAGATCCGGACCAGTTTCAAGCCTTCTTAGCCGAAGAAAAGATGAAAGACGAATTGGAAGAGGTGCACACAGCCGACGTTGCCTTTGGTGATGAAGACCTTCTCCTCGGGACGTGTGAACATAATCGCCCCCTTTATGTCTCAGGATACTGCCATGACATAAAGATAGGCAAAATCTTGGTTGATAACGGATCGTCTGTCAATTTACTCAATATACGAGTGTTAAAGGAGATTTGCATGAGTGTCCAACACCTCGCCCGAGACAAGATCACTATCTCCGGTTTCGACTCTCAATCCTCAAAGACTCTCGGATCTGTGATATTGACGCTACGCTTCGGGTTGCTCGTTACAGACATCAAGTTCCATGTTATAGATGCCAAGACATGCTACAATGCTCTGCTCGGCCGACCATGGCTACACGAGTACAATATCATCCCTTCTACACAGCATCAATGCATGAAGTATTCTAGGGATGGCCTCGAGTACACTGTCGCAGGAGAGTTGAATCCGTTTTCCGTAAACGAAGTTCGCAAATATGAAGATGCTAAATACTTCTTGCCGAGTTTCGAAGACACGGAAAGGTGTCACAAACCGGAGAACAAAACTAACGCCACCATCCCTGTCTTCGGCAGTGACACCGAAGAGGAGGAGGAGATAATTCATTCAGGTCTGTCCCAGTCCACCAGACCGGGACCATCCGTTCCTTCATTAATCTTCGGCAGTGATTCAGAGGATGAAGTTCATGCTGTATTCCCTGCTCGGCCTTCGATACGAATTTCCGCTGATGAAGAGCAAAGTCTGCAGATAACCATGGTGCCGCTTGAACATTACAAAGAACTGGATGCATTCGACATCAACAGCGTGGAAGAATTGCGGACATTCTATATCCCTCCCGGACGAAAAGGTGAGAAGGCAATCCTATTCTACCGGTCTGAAGAAAACAAGGTGGAAAAAGAAATTTGGCACGGCGCGGATCCCACGCTCGACAGGCTCCAACCTATCCGTCTTCCCAGATATTATACCCAAGGCTTAAAGAAACTGCTGAAACGCCAAGGGATGTCCTTCACACAGACCGCTAGAAAAGCCAAATTCTATGATAAGGTCTGGAACGTTCCCGGGACTCAGTGCAAACTGCCTAACGGGAGAACAGAAACAAAAGGGCTCGGATATGTTCGCTCAAAGACGCGGGAACCAATAAATAGCTGTTATGCCATGTATGACTTTGATGAAGAAGCGGACGCTCAATGGGAAAACGCTAATCCTGAATCAGCAAAAGTTCCCGATGCGAGACCTCCTAACCCATCGTCTGAAGGCCAAATGAGCAAACCTACAAGGGATGCCAGTCGGGAAGCCCGAGATGATCACGATCGTGAAATGGCAATCTATGAGAAAGCCAAGACACGGCGCCTCCTTCAGCAAGCGATGAAAGACGAAGATGCCGCCCCTTGTCAACCTGCTATGAAGAAGATTCGACTCGAAAGCAAAAATAAGTTGAAAGGCAAGAGGAGCGCTCAACAACCACAAAGCAAAGCTAAGAAGCCACGCATCCGAGAGTCGAGCGTTATTGACCAAGCCATCATGAAGAAAATGGGTCGAGCATACTCATTTCCTCAGAACAAAACAAGGAAAATACTTGAGCTTGCTCTGAAACATCAAATGCTTACTCTGCCAGAGTCTAAACATCCTGAGCAGGCGGGCGAAGTCTCCAACCCAAAATATTGCTTTTACCATCGAGTAATAGGGCATCCGCTCGAAGATTGCTTCACCTTTAAGAATTGGGCGGAGGATCAATATCAGCTTGGCAAGTTCGCATTGTCTGACAGTTGGAAGGTAGCGCCGCCGCAAAAGCACGAACCCAAAAACACAACAATAAGACCAACCTCGCATTGGGATCAGCAGGAAACTCGCACCTGCCATGTGATAACAATATTAAAAGAAGGGTCCGAGGATATGAACAACCTCCCTTGGTGCTTTGAAAGCGGCAGCGACGAGGTGATTTCAGAATTTCCCCCAGCTCCGAAAGAACTGGAGGACGGAATCCATACCACCGCAGACAATCTTAAGAAAATTGAGTTGGGAACGGCAAATGACCCGCGACCGACGTTCATCAGCGAGATGCTATCTGAAGAAAGGGTGGCCTCGTTAAAGGATGTGCTTCTACAGCACAAAGATTGCTTCGCGTGGAACTATTCCGAAATGCCGGGACTAGATCCAGAAATTGCCGTACACAAATTGGCGATATCCCCGGACATCAAGCCAGTCAAACAAGCGCCAAGAAGAATGCGACTCGAGCTTGAGATGAGCATCAACGCCGAAGTCAAAAAGCTGATAGACTCTGGCTTTATCCAGGAGGTTCAATACCCTGAATGGATCGCCAACATCGTCCCAGTGATGAAGAAAAATGGGACAGTGCGCATATGCGTAGACTTCCGGGATCTTAATAAAGCTTGCCCGAAAGATGATTTCCCAGTACCAGTTACCGAGCTGATGATAGACAATACATCCACTCATGAGGTTTTCTCCTTCATGGACGGCTCGTCGGGATATAATCAAATAAAAATGCATCCTGAAGATCAGAAGCACACAGCCTTCAGGACTCCCCTTGGTATATTTTGTTATAAGGTGATGCCCTTTGGTTTGAAGAACGCCGGTGCTACTTATCAGAGGGCCATGACAAAGATTTTCGACGACCTTATACACGAAATCGTCGAATGCTACATCGACGATCTCGTGGTCAAGAGCAAATCATACGACGAACATCTTGAGCATCTGAAGACCGTGTTTCAACGTCTTCGGCAGTACAACTTGAAGATGAATCCTCTTAAATGTGCGTTCGGGGTTTCCTCGGGCAAATTCCTGGGATTCGTTGTTCGGCATCGAGGTATTGAAATAGATCCTTCAAAGATTAAAGCGATCATGGAAATGCCTCCGCCGAGAACTCTCAAGCAACTTCGGTCTCTCCAAGGGAAACTCGCATACATACGGCGATTTATAGCCAACCTTTCAGGAAAGTGCCGTCCCTATAGTCACCTGATGAAGAAAGGAACCCCATTCGTTTGGGATCAAAAATGTCAAGGCGCACTGGATGAGATCAAGCAATACTTGCAGAACCCACCCGTGCTGGCTGCCCCGGTTAAAGGGAAGCCTCTCATTCTTTATACAACCGCCCTCGAAGGTTCCTTAGGCGCATTATGGGCACAAGAGAACGACCAAGTGAAAGAAAGAGCACTCTACTACCTAAGTCGAGTTCTGCTGGGGGCAGAAAGCAATTACTCTCCCATTGAAAAACACTGCCTGGCGTTGATCTTCGCACTAACAAAGCTTAGGCACTATGCGTTGGCGCACGAGGTCCGTCTGATTTCAAAAGTGGACCCTCTCAAATATTTAATGTCAAAAGCCATATTGACAGGGCGACTCGCTAAATGGGCCCTGCTCTTGATGGAATTTTCGATAACATATCAACCTCTCAAGGCAGTAAAAGGCCAGGCCATCGCCGACTTCCTTGCTGAGCATCCCATACCTGCCGACTCTCCTTTAAATTGCGATTTGCCAGACAAATATGCGTTTGACACAATCGACAGTGGTGATAGCCGTTGGGAGCTGTATTTCGATGGAGCGTCTTCCATGAAAAAGCACAAACAAAGTACACCAATGATCAAATCGGGGGTGGGACTCATCTTCGTGACTCCACAAGGAGGGATAATGCGCTTCGC
This sequence comes from Agapanthus africanus, assembly GCA_030015575.1. Classification (NCBI taxonomy): domain Eukaryota; kingdom Viridiplantae; phylum Streptophyta; class Magnoliopsida; order Asparagales; family Amaryllidaceae; genus Agapanthus; species Agapanthus africanus. Next base: position 738,433,166 of record CM057341.1, read on the forward strand.
CTTCTCCTTGACAGAACCGAGAACGAATAATGAAGCTGAATATGAGGCTCTGATAGCAGGCCTCGAGATCGCCATCGATATGGGAATTGAGAGCCTCCTCATATATGGGGACTCCCAATTGGTCGCCAGTCAAGTGAACGGCGATTACCAAACATGTAAACCGGAATTAATAAAATACGGTGAAAAAGTGCAGCAACTGCTAACCCAAATTCCCTCCTACACGTTGGAAAGCATACCGCGTGCGGAAAACAGCAAAGCAGACGCACTAGCCAAACTTGCTAAAGAACTGGCTGACGAGAACCTCGACGACGTTAAAATCATAGTACAAAGCCGTCGAGTGCTCGCCCCAACAGAAATATCTCCAAAATCGTCTGAAGAAAAAGAAGCGGAAGAGGAGACAACCCTGCAAACAAAAGACAGGGAAAATACCGAGGACTGGAGAGAAGTCTTCATAGATTACTTCAAGTTCCACCGAATACCTGAAGAAGCGTCCACAAGACATCAGCTCACGAAACGGGCTCTGTCTTTCGCCTTCGTCAATGATACTTTGTATAAAAGGTCATTCGACTCTCTGTGGCTAAGATGCTTAGGACCTGACGAGGCGAGAAGGGTCGTCCAAGAGGTTCACGACGGACTCTGTGGTTCCCACCAAGCAGGCCCTAAAATGAAATTAAAGATAAAGCGGATGGGCTACTACTGGCCTACGATGATGCAGGATTGCCTGGAATACGCCAGACAATGTCACTCATGCCAAATTCATGGGGACTTTATCCATCAACATCCTAATCCACTGCACCCAACAGTGGCTAGTTGGCCGTTCGAAATGTGGGGAACTGACATAGTCGGTCCCATCGAACCAGCATCGTCAAAAGGATATCGTTTCATCTTGGCGACGACTGATTACTTCTCCAAATGGGCGGAGGCGGTACCGTTGAGGGAAGTGAAGACGGAGAACATTCTCCATTTCTTCAAAACGCACGTCATATACCGGTTCGGAACCCCGAGAAGGATCATCTCTGACAATGGGCCAGCCTACCGAAGTCATAAGATTAGCCGTTCCGCACAGCAGCACAATATAGACTGGAGATATTCATCAGTTTATAATCCGCGAGCTAACGGTCTAGCTGAGGCCTTCAACAAGACCTTGACGAAGATCATAAAGAAAACAGTATCCCGAAGTAAAAAAGACTGGCACGAGAGGCTGCAAGAAGCTCTTTGGGCGTATCGAACTACGTTCAAGACAGCCACAAAAACAACGCCATACGCGTTGGTGTTTGGGACGGAAGCAATACTCCCTCTCGAAATAGAATTACCCTCTTTGCGAGTGGCAGTTCACTACGAGCTGACGGATGGAGAAAACGCACACCTCCGGCTTGAGGAGCTTGACGCCCTTGAAGGAACACGGCTCATAGCGCAACAAAACCTAGAGGCTTATAAAGCAAAGATGACGCGATCATACGAAAAGTTAACCCGACCGAGGACGTTCCATCAAGGCGAACTCGTGCTAGTGGTCAAAAGGGCCATGATCCCCAATCGCGCCAAGCGGGGAAAGTTTGAGCCAAACTATGAAGGACCGTACATCATCGATAAGGTCTACCAGGGTGGGGCTTATCTACTCATGGACATGCACGGTGAAAGACCCTTCAGACCAATAAACGGTCGCTTCTTAAAGAAATACTACGCTTAATGGGTCACAGCCTAGGTCAATGGCAGATGACGACGACTATGTCCGCTCGCTGTCTTCCTAAGCCCGAGCTTATAAGCAGTAGCCAGCCCTTTAACGTTGGACCGAAATGTCCTTAAACTAATAACAGACCGAAACGTCTTTAAACTACTACCACAGAAGAAAAAAAAAAAAAAAAAAAAAAGCGGTAAGTCCATAAGCAAAATGGGCACGGATGAAAACCCGAAAGGGCTCCGTGAGTAAAAACAGCAGGACTACCGGCGAGTGTTTGTGAAAACCTGAAAGGGCGCAACCTCGTTGAAAACACTTTTAGGGTCCTCTCGACCTTATAAGGAGAAACCCCCCGCGTGAGATCCTTACGACTCACAAGGGAGCAACACACTTAGGAATCCCCACGATTCCTAAGGAGAAAATACATTTGCGAGATCCTCACGACTCGTAAGGAGAACTCTCTTATGGGACCCTCACGGCTCATAAGATTTGAAAGTCTTAAGTTACAGAGACCTAAACCTGTGCTTAAGCAAACCCCCACAAACTTCCAATATTGCCCTACAAGCGGCTCAATACTGACCCTCGTATACAATCCACGGGCGCGAATAAACGTTTCCCTAACCAAGGTCCATCCATGACTGGGAATACGTTCGTATGGTAAACAACCCTTATAAATCCCCTCGATTTATGAGGAGAAAACCTTCCTGTAGGATCCTTACGACTTACAGAAGAACAAAACACTTAGGAACCCTCACGGTGCCTAAGGAGAAAATACATTTACAAGGTCCCCACGACTTGTAGGGAGAAATACCTTCACGAGACCCTTACGGCTCATGAAGTCAAAAGCCTTAGCCGACGGGACCTTAACCCCGGCCGCTAAGCCTCCTTTGTTCAACAACGATAGAGGCAAATGATGATTCGCTCCTGGTAATATCCCAGTTGCAGCGGTGCTGATGCCGAAATCGGTGTCCAATTTCAGGTTGACGGCGAAAGCCAGTAGACCGCTCACGCATACGAAATAGCCGAAATGATAGGGCAACTTGCAATAAAAAGCAGCAAGTAAAATGTATGCATGCAAAATAGCCGAAATGATCGAGCAGCTCGTAATAAAGATCAACGAGTAAAAAAAAATAAAATAATAAATAGCCGAAATGATTGGGCACCGTGAAAAATAGCCGAAATGATTGGGCAATCGCGACCTTCGCGATATAAAAGCTGAAATGATAGAGCATCGCGGAAATAAGATAAAATAAAAAGAAGAAAGGATAAAATTTCGGCCCTACAGTTAAGATCATATCGATCCCTGTATACAATCCAAGGGCGTAAAACAAATAAGGAACCATGCCTCCCCAGCGGATTCCGTCAAACGACGAAACCAAGCCTCAACAGCTCACTTCAACCGAAGAAGCCAATGACTCCAACGAAAATTCCTCAACTCACGGATACAAACACTCCTTGACGAGAGCCTCCTGATCCGCGTCGACCCGCAGAGCCACCAGTGCCTCCATGGGAACCATCGACTCGTTTCAAACCCCAAGGACACAAATAATCCTTGGCGCTCGGGAAACAAATAATCCCAGCAAATTCCTCAACTCACGGATACAAACACTCCTTGACGAGAGCCTTCTGATCCGCGTCGACCCGCAGAGCCACCAGTGCCTCCGTAGGAACCCTCGACTCATTTCAAACCCCAAGGACACAAATAATCCTTGGCGCTCGGGAAACAAATAATCCCGGCAAATTTCTCAACTCACGGATACAAACACTCCTTGACGAGAGCCTCCTGATCCGCGTCGACCCGCAGAGCCACCAGTGCCTCCATGGGAACCATCGACTCGTTTCAAACCCCAAGGACACAAATAATCCTTGGCGCTCGGGAAACAAATAATCCCAGCAAATTCCTCAACTCACGGATACAAACACTCCTTGACGAGAGCCTTCTGATCCGCGTCGACCCGCAGAGCCACCAGTGCCTCCGTAGGAACCCTCGACTCGTTTCAAACCCCAAGGACACAAATAATCCTTGGCGCTCGGGAAACAAATAATCCCAGCAAATTCCTCAACTCACGGATACAAACACTCCTTGACGAGAGCCTCCTGATCCGCGTCGACCCGCAGAGCCACCAGTGCCTCCATGGGAACCATCGACTCGTTTCAAACCCCAAGGACACAAATAATCCTTGGCGCTCGGGAAACAAATAATCCCAGCAAATTCCTCAACTCACGGATACAAACACTCCTTGACGAGAGCCTCCTGATCCGCGTCGACCCGCAGAGCCACCAGTGCCTCCATGGGAACCATCGACTCGTTTCAAACCCCAAGGACACAAATAATCCTTGGCGCTTGGGAAACAAATAATCCCTCGCAAAACTTCTCAACTCACGGATACAAACACTCCTTGACGAGAGCCTTCTGATCCGCGTCGACTCGCAGAGCCACCAGTGCCTCCGTGGGAACCATCGACTCGTTTCAAACCCCAAGGACACAAATAATCCTTGGCGCTTGGGAAACAAATAATCCCTCGCAAAACTTCTCAACTCACGGATACAAACACTCCTTGACGAGAGCCTTCTGATCCGCGTCGACTCGCAGAGCCGCCAGCGCCTCCGTGGGAACCATCGACTCGTTTCAAACCCCAAGGACACAAATAATCCTTGGCGCTTGGGAAACAAATAATCCCTCGCAAAACTTCTCAACTCACGGATACAAACACTCCTTGACGAGAGCCTTCTGATCCGCGTCGACTCGCAGAGCCACCAGCGCCTCCGTGGGAACCATCGACTCGTTTCAAACCCCAAGGACACAAATAATCCTTGGCGCTTGGGAAACAAATAATCCCTCGCAAAACTTCTCAACTCACGGATACAAACACTCCGTGACGAGAGCTTCTTTGACTCACATCTCGGGCAGTAAGGATTCAAAAACTCACTTCCTGAACAATGGGACCCTGCAAGTCAATCCTAAATGGTCTCTTGCATACTATTCACGGGTCTCACTCTCTGAAGTCGATTGTCGACAAAGAGGGAAACAACCGCTTACGGGTCCTCTCGACTCGTAAGAGGGAAAACTTTCTTATAGGATCCTTACGACTTATAAGAGAAAACACACTTAGGAATCCTCACGATTCCCAAGGAGAAAATACACCTACGAGATCCTCACGACTCGTAGGGAGAAAAGTCTTTATGAGACCCTCACGGCTCGTAAAGTTGAAAAGCCTTAGGTGGCAGATCCTATCCCTGTCTCCTAAGCCATCACTGCCCTGCAAAGAAGTCAAGATGGGCCGACCATCTATGGGCCACACTTGCCAAAGCTACATGCCACTGAAATGGAGAACTTACTCATAAGCGTATGAACTACTCCACGCCAGAGTGAGACGAAAAAAAAAGAAATAGAAGGATGCGGCTCATGGAGTTAAGGGTTGGAACTATATCCCTTAAGAGTTGAGATTTGAGTCAATGATAAATGACGACGCTTGTGTCCGCTCGTTATCTTCTCAAATCAAGATTCTGAAAGTGATACATCAACCCAAAACTGGTCATACGCCATGCATAACTCTGTATAACTCTGCACTACTTCACCCACGTACATACTTACGTGGGCAAAGTAGTGGGGGGCATTTGTTCCCACCAAAAATTTCTGCGCAAAAGAGTCCAAGGTATCAAATGGCAGCGATACGCTTAAGGAAATACGAACCAGTATCTTCCGGGCTGTTTTTTGACAAACTCCCGAAGGAGAAACGGATAATTTCTGATTGTATTGAAAGCGTCTCGAAAAACCCTTCGATTTGATATATTATGGGCCTCATAATTCATCCGGGATCAAAAGTTATGAGCAAATGTCTATGCACATGTGATTTAAGGAAGAAGATGCGAACCAATATTTTCCGAGCTGTATTTTGACAAACTCCGGAACGAAAAACAGCTAAATTCTGATGATATTGAAAGCATCTCGAAAAGACCTTCGATTTGATATATTATGGGCCTCATAATTCATCCGAGATCAAAAGTTATGAGCAAATGTGTTATACACGTGTAATCTAAAGTAATGCTCTACTACATGGGGAATGCATTTTTTAGTCCCACATCGGGAAAAGGAGAGGTGGCTTCTCTACCACTCCAATATAAATAAGAGGGGATACCTCTTAGAAAGGTAGAGTTAAATCCTCAAAGGATTCAATACTCAAAGGAGCTTAGTTCTCCAAGATAGGAGCATGCTCCTCCATAATGCGCATATGCGCAAGCGCCATGTGCGCTACGTGCAACGCACGTGTGCTTGCCATGCGGCACTACGTGCAACGCACGTGCGCACCACATGGGAATATTTAATAATATTAAAAGGAGCTTGTTCTCCATATATAGAAGCTTTGCTTCTCCTCATAATGCGCATGTGCGCCACGTGCAACGCACGTATGCCCGCCATGCGGCACCACGTGCAACGCACGTGCGCACAACAGATAGTGCCTTGCACTTGCTATGAACCTCTGGTTCTCAGATAAATAAATAAATAAAAATAGTGCCTTGCACTTGCTATGAACCTCTGGTTCTCAGATAAATAAATAAATAAAAATAGTGCCTTGCACTTGCTATGAACCTCTGGTTCTCTGAGACAGAAAGAAAGAAAAGATTTTCTTTTCTCTTCTTTGATCTAAATTTAGATCATTAAAAAGTGCTCTGCACTCATTTTCTTGAATCCAAAAGATTCTTGGTGCTTTGCACTATTTGAAGGGCCATGCCCAAATCAAAATGACCTGACAGGCCAAAATAAATTGCAAGGCAATAAATGGGCAGAGCCCAAATAAATTGATGCTTTGCATCCTTTATATAAAGGCAGAGCCCAAATAAAATTGATACCTTGCATCATTCCTAAAGGGGCAGAGCCCAAAACAAATTGATGCCCTGCATCCTTTCTGGGCAAGGCCCAAATAAAAAAAAATAAAAAGAAATGCAATGCAAAAGCAAATAAAATATTGGACATTTCAACTGGACTTAGCCCAATTTCGGCCATAAGTCCTTAAATTAAATTGACTGAGCAAAATGGCTCTCCTAAATCAATTTACATCCGGTTCGAGGGTACATCTCCGAACTCCTTTGACATCCATCGTTGTAATTCCTCAACGACGTCAAAGAGGTGACGGGTCCCAACGACCACACATCGATATGGACTGCGGGGTCCTTAAACTCGTGGACCGAAACGTCCCTAAACTAATATTGGACCGAGATGTCCTTAAACTAATGATGGACCACTACGTCCCTAAACTGGCATCGGACCGAAATGTCCCTAAACTAATGACGGACCACCACGTTCCTAAACTGGCGATGGACCGAAATGTCCTTAAACTAATAATGGACCACTACGTCCCTAAACTGGCATCGGACCGAAACGTCCCTAAACTAATAATGGACCACTACGTCCTTAAACTTGTATTGGACCGAAACGTCCCTAAACTAACATCGGACCGAAACGTCCCTAAACTAATGATGGACCGAAACGTCCCTAAACTAACATCGGACCGGAACGTCCCTAAACTAAAATCGGACCGAAACGTCCCTAAACTAATATTGGACCACCACGTCCCTAAACTGGCGATGGACCACCACGTCCCTAAACTGGAAAGTGGACCACTACGTCCCTAAACTGGAACAATAGAGCCTCCAAATGCTCTTTTGCCGGATCTAAACGGTCCCGTTTAAGTTGATCTTAGCCCCAAACACGGCTAGCGCATCCTTAGACATTTAAATGAATGATAAAACCCTCAATCAGCTTTGGTTCAAGGGTACATCTCTGAGCTCCTCTGACACCTATCGTTGTAATCCTTCAACGATGTTAGAGAGGTGATGAGTCCCGATGGCCATAAATTAAATGAATCACCACATCAGGTTGATCTTAGTCCAAAGCAAGACTAACGTATCCTTGACGAATGTTTAAGTTGATCTTAGTCGCAACGCGACTAATGCATCCTTAAACTAAAAACACCAAACCCAAATCTAAGTAAATACGGATTTGGACTAATCCACGCCCTACGGGCGACGGCATTACTCAGTCTCCGTATACAATCCACGGGCAGCCACAAACAAAACAAACACACACGACACGAAGTGAAATTCTGGAGAAGGAGAAAGTTGTTACTGCAAAGCGGTAGCGTAATTAACTGTAGGGGCTTGCGCCTGCAGGGAAGAGCGTCCCCACAATCAAAAACCCCTCAAGCGAGGGGGAATCTGACAAAGTCTGCTACATCGGCCGCATCCGTCTAAACCTTCGATACACGGTGCCATAAATCAACTTGGCATCTTCGGAGAGGTGGACGGATAAAACCAAATAGCATCTGCCCCGAACCTCAGGCACGTGACGTCCTAACGTCGCAGGCCGCCGTTCGGAGGGGAACAGATTCTGTTTGCACCATCCTTACAAACACTCCGAACGGCGGATAATCAGGCGATTGTGGGTTCGTGCCAGAATCTGTTCCCCTCCGAACGGCGGCCTGCGACGTTATGTCCGTGCCTGAGGTTCGGGGCAGATGCTATTTGGTTTTATCCGTCTATCTCTCCGAAGATGCCAAGTTGATTTATGGCACCGTGTATCGGAGGTTTAGGCGGATGCGGCCGATGTAGCAGACTTTGTCAGATTCCCCCTCAGGGTGAGGGGTTTTTTGATTGTGAGGACGCTCTTCCCTGCAGGCGCAAGCCCCTGCAGTTAATTACGCTATCGCGTTGCGATAACAACTTTCTCCTTCTCCAGAATTTCACTTCGTGTCGTGTATGTTTATTTTGTTTGTGGTTGCCCGTGGATTGTATACGGAGACTTAGTGATGTCGTCGCCCGTAGGACGTGGATTAGTCCAAATCCGTGTTTGCTTAGATTTGAGTTTGGTGTTTTTTAGTTTAAGGATGCATTAGTCGCGTTGCGGCTAAGACTAGCTTAAACGTTTGTCAAGGATACGTTAGTCCTATTTTGAACTAAGATCGACTTGACGCAATGATTGATTTAATTATCTGGCCGTCGGGACTCGTCACCTCTCCGGCGTCGTTGAGGGATTACAACGACAGGCGTCAGAGGAGTTCAGAGATGTACCCTTGAACCAAAGTTGATTTGGGAGTTTTATTATTTATTTAAATATCTAAGGACGCGTTAGCCGTATTTGGGGCTAAGATCAACTTAGACGGGACCGTTTAGATCCGGCAAAAGAGCGTTTGGGCTCTATTGTGCCAGTTTAAGGACGTGACGGTCCATTGCCAGTTTCAGGGACGTGGTGGTCCATTATTAGTTTAGGGACGTTTCGGTCCGTCGCCAGTTTAAGGACGTAGTGGTCCATATTCCAGTTTAGGGACGTGGTGGTCCATATTCCAGTTTAAGGACGTGGTGGTCCGATTTTAGTTTAGGGACGTTTCGGTCCAATATTAGTTTAGGGACGTTTCGGTCCATTGCCAGTTTAAGGACGTAGTGGTCCATCGCCAGTTTTAGGGACGTGGTGGTCCATTATTAGTTTAGGGACGTTTCGGTCCGCTATTAGTTTAGGGACGTTTCGGTCCACTGTTAGTTTAGGGACGTTTCGGTCCAATGTTAGTTTAGGGACGTTTCGGTCCATTGCCATGTGCGGTCGATGGAACCCGTCACCTCTTTGACGTCGTTGAGGAATTACAACGACGAATGTCAAAGGAGTTCGGAGATGTACCCTCGAACCGGATGTAAGTTGATTTAGGAGAGCCATTTTGCTCAGTCAATTTAATTTAAGGACTTATGGCCACGATTGGGCTAAGTCCAGTTCAACACTTTATTAAGTAATGCATTGCATTTAGGCTCTGCAGAGCATCACTCTATTCTGAGCTCTGCTCATTTATGAATGATGCAATGCATTTCGTTTGATTTGGGCTCTGCCCCTGGTAAAAATGCACAGCATTCTGAAGATTCTGTTTAGGCTCTGCCCATTTATAAATGATGCAAAGCATCTGTTTTGATTTGGGCTCTGCCCCTTAAAATAATGCATTTACGCTTTATTGAGCCTGTTAGGCCTTCTCTTAGTTGGGCTTGGCCCTTTTGAATGCATTTGCGCTTTGCGCTAAGTAATGAGCGCAAGTCCATACGGTGACGACACGTGTCATGCTCTGATGAGTGCAAGCGCACTAGCGCAGCGCGTTGCGCTGTTGCGCGGCGCAATTGCGCTGCTGACACGTGGCGCGCTCTCAGCGAGTTGCGCCAATTCCAGAGAGCAAAGCTCTATCTTAAGAGCGCTTAGCGCAAATGGTTTTATAGCCGACACGTGGCGCTCTCTTAAGAGCGCAACGGCGCAAATTGGAAGTGCAAAGCACTAAGAATCTTTTAGATTCAAGAAAGGAAGTGCAAAGCACTGTTTAATTTCTTCGTCTAAATTGGATCAAAGAAAAATAAATTTTTCTTTATTCGAAGAACCAGAGGTTCTTAAAAGTGCAAAGCACTATTCTTTTATTATTTTATTATTTTTGTTGTTTTTACAGAACCGAAGGTTCATAAGAAGTGCAAAGCACTTTTTTTTTTTATAAAGATCATTGATCTTATTTTTAGATCAATGATCTATTAGAAGGCCCCCCTTTTTTCTACCTCATGAAGGTTCTTTACCTTTTTCTTCTCGGAGTTTTCTCTGTTTTAGGGTTCTTGATTTTTCGAGAAAATTCTTGATCCCTTTTGAATGAGGTCTGGGGTCCTATTTATAGTGCCCCATAAATTTGTTGAATTTATTAACGGGATCTTTCTTGAATGATTTTTGGGAGTTTTCCCACTGTTGGATCTTTGATCCAGAGGCCGAAGAAAGTCTTCTAGTTCTGGAAAGAACAGAAAAGATTTCATGAAATCTTAATTCAGTTGGGCGCGGATACCCCAGCGCATGACACGTGTCGCGCAGCGCAGAGCGCAGCGCAAGTGCGCTAGCGCATCTGCGCTGACACGTGTCGCACAGTGCAGATCGCAGCGCAACTGCGTTAGCGCATCTGCGCTGACGCGTGTCGCGCAGCGCAGATCGCAGCGCAACTGCGCTAGCGCATCTGCGCTGACACGTGTCGCGCAGCGCAGAGCGCAGCGCAACTGCGCTAGCGCATCTGCGCTGACACGTGTCACTTAGCGCAGAGCGCAGTGCAGCTGAAGCGTTGCTTCCTTTAAACAGAGCTTTGCTCTGATTGGGCGCGCCTTCTTGGGCGCTGCGCGCGGGATTCGAAGCTTTGCTTCAAAGATTTGAATTTTGAATTCAAACAGAGCTTTGCTCTGATTGGGCGAAACAAATGCCCCCCCACCGTTGCGCTCACGTGGCGCACACGTGAGTGCAACGGTGGCCACCTTCCAGACCGTTGGATCAAAGGGGAATCCGAAGAGGCGCAAGCGCCTTATAAATAGGGCGTTTGACCCTCAGAAATTTTTCACCATTTTCAGAATTTTAATTTCCAGAGCTTTGCTCTTGCTTGAGAGTTTCAGAGCTTTGCTCATTTCTGAAGTTAGAAACTTTAGGTAACATTAATTTAAATCAATTTAATTTAAATTAACCTTAACCAAAGAGCTTTGCTCTTACAGATCTTTTTGATCTTAAAGGGATCCCCATTGGGGTTTCATAAACAGAGCTTTGCTCTCAAAAACTTATAGATCTGCAGAGATCTTGTTCATGAACAGAGCTTTGCTCTTTGTATCATCTGTAGATCTTTTAGATCTGAAAAATGAGAAAATTTTTTATGAGTTTTTCATCCAAATTTCTTGATTCTTTTAAGTGTAAACATTTTCTGATGGACTTTTCCTTTACTACCATAGAGCTATGCTCTTTTAAGGAAACCTATTTTCCAGAGTTTGACAAGTGTCACTCTGTGACAGGGGTTTGCTCTGAAAGAGGAGATTTTCTCCTTGTCCCTAGGGATTCTTCCCCTTTTTTATTAATGGGAATGTTCCCCTGGGGACCAACTGACAATCTCATCCAATGATGAGGTTGTTTTATTAACTGACGTATTGTCATCCAGATTTTGTGGGTCCCTTTGTCCCCTACTCACTGCACTGCTGTGTGGTGTAATTAGTTAATTTTAATTTAATTTAATTAATGCATTTTTTTTTAGACGCCAAATGTTGGGATTACAGCACTAACGGCTAGATTGTTCTTTTTGCAGCGATCATGTCTGAAGACACTTCATTCCCGTTTGTCCGTTCGGAGGAGGGGTTTCCAGAGGCGCCTTTGGATCGTGAGGTTCTGGCTATGATCAAGGTGCACGACCCGGAGTATAAGAGTCTCCACCTTTGGGGGTCGTGGTACAATCAAATTATTATGGGTCGGCACAGCTTTACATGTGCGGTGCCGTCAGAGCCCATAACGGCGATTCACTATGCCAGCCCACCCCCGGTGCAGTATGCCGCGGAGATGACAGATTGGACATCGAAGGGTTTTCTTCATCCGGCCATAGACGCCATCCCGGTCCAGCGTCCGATGGTCTTGGACATCCTAGGACGCCGTATCTGTCAGGGCGAGGCGAGACCTTGGGGGCAATCATATAACCTTGGTCTGATCCCCCGCCACCCGGTCGGCTATCTGCCATGGGCCCGGTATATCCTGTCGACGAGGAAGTCGCAGTTGATAAGGCTAGGACTGTACACCGCAGTCTACGTCTCTCTCTTCCAGTATCCTACGCTTCCTACTTGGTGGTTCAAGGCCTTCTTGGAGCAGTGGAACATTCCTACTCATACTTTCCTCGCCATGGATCGGGAAGTGTCCATTTCGCTGGAAGAATTTACGGAGGTGTCTGGCCTACCGGCTATGGGGGAACATTATGAGGAATTGCTCCCGCCGGACGAGTACATCTATGGGGCTAAGCCGAGGGTAAGGGAGCTCACGCCAGAGAACGCTGTTCAACATCAGTTTCCAAGTCTGATTAAGGTGTTGAACATCTATGAGAATCTTTTTGTTGAGCATGGGAGTCGTGGAGTTAATTTTGAGGATTTTATTGCTCGGTTCCTTCATCCAAGCGTCCTTTCGGCGAAGACTGCCAAGTTTGCTTACCTCGAGGATCCTTTCGGCTTAGGTTTGGATAACCTGCCAGTGAGAGACATAGATCAGAAGGACTTTTTTCTTCCCAACTCTTCAGCCATGTCTTTTGCAGAAGTTGCAGCCCCCGAGATGGACGAGGAGGCCTTCTTTTTGGGATTTCTTGGGCTTTGGTTGAGTTGGTTTGCACTTCCAACGCATTCTCACCGCATGCGGCCCTCTGTTTTTTACCCGGCTCACCGGATGGTTATCGGGGTAAAGGTGGCCGTCGGGATCGCCGGCTTGGCACATTTATATCATGGCCTTAGCCGAGCGGCAGATGCCAATGAGCCTGGGGCGTTGCATGTGGTTTTCGCAATGCACTACTTCATGTCGTGGCTCGAATTACATACAGCAGGTGTTTTCGGCATGCACAAAAGGCCCTCATTCTACGAAAGGTGCATTTTCCCTCGCCTTTTACAGTTGATTGGCGCATCAATCGTGAATCCATCGCCGCGAGATGCCAGGAGTTTACTCCTTCGTTCCCACACCGTTGGAGCCGGTGTGTCTTTTATTGACAAGGTGCTTACCATTGGAAAAACGTCTGCTACTGCAGTGCGGCCATTGCAAGACACTTTCAAGGACGGCGCTTCGATTTTAACGGCTCGGGAGACCCTTCACTTATACTCTATTAGACCGGGCTTTTTGGTGTTTAGGCAAGACGGGGGAGCGATTTTCATGAGATACAACCCGCATCGTTTCGCTCAGCAGCTGAGTTATAACCAAGGGGTACCGCTAGAGGCCTTTTTATCGGAGCCTATCGCGAACGAAGAAGGGATAGAGAGGGCGCTGCATCACTTCATGCGTCTAAACACGGGCTCTCACTTCTTTATCAGTGAGCCGTCTTGTGCTCCTCGTCTCCTTAGGGTATACACCGAATGGTATAGTCATTCGACGGGAGCGGTCATAAAAGAGGAAAGACGGTTGCTGATCGACCGTAAGGGTGCACCCCCAGGTAGCGATCGCAGCGCTCCTCTGGTGCCGAGGACTCCAATAGTCGCTCCCTTAAAAGATGCTGGGAATAGACCGCCACGCGCACGAAGTCCTCCACATGAACTACCGCTCCCCGATATCGCGGATGCATCTCCTGCACCCCGCGCTCAGGCGGCAACAGTGGTTGTACCCTCACCGGAGTCTGGCGCGGGTGCGGACATCGGGACCCGTCGTCCTAAAGCGGCTGCCAAGCGTAAGTCGCTTCCCCGTGAGCCTAAGGCTGGAGGGAAGAAGAAAAAGAAATCGCTCTTCGCCGCGGACGTTGCGTTCGGCCAGGAACCCCATGCTCCTTATTCCGAGGGTCTGCTCGAATATGGGACTAACGCGGGATTAGTGGTGCCGCCGCCAGACGATACAGATTTGGAAGCTGCTCTCAGAGCTTCGGCATGGCTGGTGAAGCGTGATGCGTGGCTGGTCAAGCTTGCGCAGTCAGGTAACTGCTAGTCACTCTTTCTTTACTGTAACGTATTTTCTTCCTTATTTCGTTATTTTTGGTTAACGCTTTTCTCTCTTTTCCTCTAACAGGCGTTACTGATGAAGAAGCTATTGCCGCTTCTCTGAAGACCTTTCATGAGGAGGAACGTGCCAGGGTGTCTGTCGGCCTTAGTAAGTTTCGACTTCATCGAATTTTTTCATTTTTCTTGCGTTATGGTCGATCTAACCTTTCCATCTAATTGTAGGGACCTCAATGCCGCTTCCTCCTAGCGACGCAGATGTTCCGCCGGCGGCCGATGTTCCTGTTCCCTCTGGGACACTGCAGGGGGCTCGCCTTGAAAAGCCGATGAGAGATGCCCTAAAGGCTTTGGAGGCTTCCCTGAATGAAGATGATGATGCTTTGAGGGAGGCGTCACAGAGGTCCCTCATAACCGCTCGGGAGGAGAGGAAGCGGTTGAGGCGTGAGGCGAAGGCACGCAGGGCTGCCCTGGCCATGGGAGCGGGACCCAGCGCCGCCCCTCGCGCTGATACTCCCTCTGAAGAGGCCCCTGTCACCCTGTCTATCGCCCGTAGAGAGGTGGCGCGAGCAGTTCGGAGCGCAAACGGCAAATCCGCTTCAGGTAACATTTCTCTCAGAGTTTTTGTTATAAAGGTTTTAATGTCATTGGTCCTTATATCTCTTATCTTTATAGGGCCAAGTCTGATCGAGGGAGAGGCGGAAGCCGTTGACCCGAGGAGAACGGAGGAGGCGACGCCTGTCGAACTCGAGCCGACAGTAAGTAACATTGTTGAGGCCACGGAGCCTGGGGTGGAGGTCGAGGGGCCTACCACTGAGAAGGTCATTGATGCCGAACCTGAAGCGGGGGCAGATGATATGATCATTATAGCTGAGTCCAGGGTGGTGGTGAGTGAAGCGCTCGAGGTCGGCGATCCCCTGGCGATGGCGGACGATACGACCGCCATTATTGAACCTGAGAAAGTAGTGGGTGAGGCGGCCGTGATTCCCGAGGACGAACCAAACGCTCCTTCTCTGGAATCTGGCAATACTCCAGTCATAGCCCTCCCCGTCTACGGTCCTCCGCCGTCCCCAGGTCTGGCTAGCACGATGACGGTCCCCATCGAATCGGGTGACGAGGCTACGGGTGGTGGTCTCATGTCGGTAGAGGAGGGAGTTGCCTCTGTTTCCGCCGGGAGCTCCTCAGGTAAACCCTAAGTGGCTACTTTTCTTTACTTTACAACCTTTTCTGACAAGTTCGCCTTTTCGTAATGTAGGTGCAGCTAGTGCCGATGCCCCACCGCTCGAGGGGACGCCTTCGATGACCGCTTTGGCGGTGGTCACCTCTCAACCTTCTCTCATACCCTCAAAGATGTTGGAAGGTATATGCTTACGCTTTATTAATCTTGTTTTCTAGATATTTAATTCGCGTACTAAGGTCATCCTGTTGTGTTCTCAGGAGCGCTTTTTGATCATGTTCATCAGATGTTGCTCCCATATTTCTCCTTCCCATCTGAGCTTGCTTCTTCCCCTGGTGGCGTCGGTAAGTATAATTTCTGTCAACATTTTTCCTTTTTCTCTTTTCCCCTTTTTTTTTACTGATGGAATTGTCTCTAAACTTTTTTTTATCTCAACTGCAGTGCTACAGATTGAAGAAGGGGATAAAAGCTCAGCTGTACCACCAGCCCTTCCGACTTTGCCACCTGTCTTAACTGGTATAAAGACCATCGTATTGGTAACTTTCCTCTCTCTATTTTCTGTACTGTTATCTGATCGCATCCCGTCTCTTTCAGCTGCCGCTCTGGCTTCGGCGTCCTTCGAACCTCGCGTCACAATGCCGGCGGGTTCTTACCTGAGGAGTCTGTCTTCAAAGGGCGCTGCAAATAGTCTGCGCATGTTAAGTGATTATGTCGAGGAACTCGATGTTGAAGCTCCTACATCTGCCGCGGACTTCGCTCTGGTGGTTAACCCGATGCTAGCAGTACTCGTGAACTTCCATAATGAGAGCACCATTACATCCTGGGTTAACCATTGTAAGGAGATCGAGGGTTGCCTATTCCAATTGGAATCGTTGCGTCCCACTCCTGAGACTGTGGCTGCCAATATTCAAAGGACCGCGTGGATCGAGCAGAGCGCTTCTTATTTCCGCCATCTCGAACAAGAGGTTATTTCAAGGCGCAAAGAGCGTGATGATGTTTCGAGTAGGTCTGCTCAACTGCATGCTCGAGTGGAGGCCAACGCTGCACGGCTGAAGGTTATCTTTGAGGGCCTCCTGCAATGTCTTTCCGAAGGATTATCATTGAGGCATAACCTTCACGTTGTCGAGCGAGCTTCAGCCAGCCAGGAAGCAGCCCAGAAGGCGGTAGAGGAGCAACTTTCATCTTCCTTGCAACAACGGGCTCAGGTGGAGGCGGAGGTGGCCGCGGCTGTCACCCGAGAGGAAGCGCTGAAGGGAGTGCGAGCACAGCTTGTGAATTTACTAAAGGCGCTTCCTCCTCAGTAGCTATCCATTTTTGTATCAGTCATACTTATAGATTAAAGAATGTATATGTATGTTTTTTTTTATCCTTTGACATAATGTATCCTGTATTTGATCAAGTTTATGAATAAAAGATACACCTTTTTGTAATGTCTTGTGTCACTTCTCCGTCTTTCTTTTCTTTTATAATCAGTACGCCACCTCGATAACCATAATTGACGGACAATTGGGACGAGTCTCCCGACCTTCTTAAGAAATAACGATGGCT
This sequence comes from Agapanthus africanus, assembly GCA_030015575.1. Lineage (NCBI taxonomy): Eukaryota > Viridiplantae > Streptophyta > Magnoliopsida > Asparagales > Amaryllidaceae > Agapanthus > Agapanthus africanus. The sequence continues at coordinate 738,450,028 of CM057341.1, forward strand.
TAGGCCGCAGGTTCAGATCTGCTGCCCAAGACTTTTCAACTCTATAAGCCGTGAGGGTCTCATAGAGACTTTTCTCCCTACGGATCGAGAGGATCTCGCAGGTGAATTTTCTCCTTAGGAATCGTGAGGATTCCTAAGTGTGGTTTCCTCTCATAAGTCGGAAGGATCCTATAAGAGAATTTCTCCCTTTTACGAGTCGAGAGGGCTCGTAAGTGGTTGTTTCCCTCTTTGTCGAGAATCGACTTCAGAGAGTGAGATCCGTGAATAGTATGCAAGAGACCATTTAGGATTGACTTGCAGGGTCCCATTTTTTAGGAAGCAAGTTTTTGAATCCTTACTGCCCGAGATGTGAGTCAAAGAAACTCTCGTCACGGAGTGTTTGTATCCGTGAGTTGGGAAGTTTTGCGAGGGATTATTTGTTTCCCAAGCGCCAAGGATTATTTGTGTCCTTAGTGTTTGAAACGAGTCGATGGTTCCCATGGAGGCACTGGTGGCTCTGCGAGTCGACGCGGATCAGAAGGCTCTCGTCAAGGAGTGTTTGTATCCGTGAGTTGAGAAATTTGCCGGGATTATTTGTTTCCCGAGCGCCAAGGATTATTTGTGTCCTTGGGGTTTGAAACGAGTCGAGGGTTCCTACGGAGGCACTGGTGGCTCTGCGGGTCGACGCGGATCAGAAGGCTCTCGTCAAGGAGTGTTTGTATCCGTGAGTTGAGGAATTTGCTGGGATTATTTGTTTCCCGAGCGCCAAGGATTATTTGTGTCCTTGGGCATAACGAACCCACAATCGCCTGATTATCCGCGTCGACTCGCAGAGCCACCAGTGCCTCCATGGGAACCATCGACTCGTTTCAAACACTAAGGACACAAATAATCCTTGGCGCTTAGGAAACAAATAATCCCTCGCAAAACTTCCCAACTCACGGATACAAACACTCCGTGACGAGAGTTTCTTTGACTCACATCTCGGGCAGTAAGGATTCAAAAACTTGCTTCCTAAAAAATGGGACCCTGCAAGTCAATCCTAAATGGTCTCTTGCATACTATTCACGGATCTCACTCTCTGAAGTCGATTCTCGACAAAGAGGGAAACAACCACTTACGAGCCCTCTCGACTCGTAAAAGGGAGAAATTCTCTTATAGGATCCTTCCGACTTATGAGAGGAAACCACACTTAGGAATCCTCACGATTCCTAAGGAGAAAATTCACCTGCGAGATCCTCTCGATCCGTAGGGAGAAAAGTCTCTATGAGACCCTCACGGCTTATAGAGTTGAAAAGTCTTGGGCAGCAGATCTGAACCTGCGGCCTAAGCCATCGTTATTTCTTAAGAAGGTCGGGAGACTCGTCCCAATTGTCCGTCAATTATGGTTATCGAGGTGGCGTACTGATTATAAAAGAAAAGAAAGACGGAGAAGTGACACAAGACATTACAAAAAGGTGTATCTTTTATTCATAAACTTGATCAAATACAGGATACATTATGTCAAAGGATAAAAAAAAACATACATATACATTCTTTAATCTATAAGTATGACTGATACAAAAATGGATAGCTACTGAGGAGGAAGCGCCTTTAGTAAATTCACAAGCTGTGCTCGCACTCCCTTCAGCGCTTCCTCTCGGGTGACAGCCGCGGCCACCTCCGCCTCCACCTGAGCCCGTTGTTGCAAGGAAGATGAAAGTTGCTCCTCTACCGCCTTCTGGGCTGCTTCCTGGCTGGCTGAAGCTCGCTCGACAACGTGAAGGTTATGCCTCAATGATAATCCTTCGGAAAGACATTGCAGGAGGCCCTCAAAGATAACCTTCAGCCGTGCAGCGTTGGCCTCCACTCGAGCATGCAGTTGAGCAGACCTACTCGAAACATCATCACGCTCTTTGCGCCTTGAAATAACCTCTTGTTCGAGATGGCGGAAATAAGAAGCGCTCTGCTCGATCCACGCAGTCCTTTGAATATTGGCAGCCACAGTCTCAGGAGTGGGACGCAACGATTCCAATTGGAATAGGCAACCCTCGATCTCCTTACAATGGTTAACCCAGGATGTAATGGTGCTCTCATTATGGAAGTTCACGAGTACTGCTAGCATCGGGTTAACCACCAGAGCGAAGTCCGCGGCAGATGTAGGAGCTTCAACATCGAGTTCCTCGACATAATCACTTAACATGCGCAGACTATTTGCAGCGCCCTTTGAAAACAGACTCCTCAGGTAAGGACCCGCCGGCATTGTGACGCGAGGTTCGAAGGACGCCGAAGCCAGAGCGGCAGCTGAAAGAGACGGGATGCGATCAGATAACAGTACAGAAAATAGAGAGAGGAAAGTTACCAATACGATGGTCTTTATACCAGTTAAGACAGGTGGCAAAGTCGGAAGGGCTGGTGGTACAGCTGAGCTTTTATCCCCTTCTTCAATCTGTAGCACTGCAGTTGAGATAAAAAAAAGTTTAGAGACAATTCCATCAGTAAAAAAAAAGGGGAAAAGAGAAAAAGGAAAAATGTTGACAGAAATTATACTTACCGACGCCACCAGGGGAAGAAGCAAGCTCAGATGGGAAGGAGAAATATGGGAGCAACATCTGATGAACATGATCAAAAAGCGCTCCTGAGAACACAACAGGATGACCTTAGTACGCGAATTAAATATCTAGAAAACAAGATTAATAAAGCGTAAGCATATACCTTCCAACATCTTTGAGGGTATGAGAGAAGGTTGAGAGGTGACCACCGCCAAAGCGGTCATCGAAGGCGTCCCCTCGAGCGGTGGGGCATCGGCACTAGCTGCACCTACATTACGAAAAGGCGAACTTGTCAGAAAAGGTTGTAAAGTAAAGAAAAGTAGCCACTTAGGGTTTACCTGAGGAGCTCCCGGCGGAAACAGAGGCAACTCCCTCCTCTACCGACATGAGACCACCACCCGTAGCCTCGTCACCCGATTCGATGGGGACCGTCATCGTGCTAGCCAGACCTGGGGACGGCGGAGGACCGTAGACGGGGAGGGCTATGACTGGAGTATTGCCAGATTCCAGAGAAGGAGCGTTTGGTTCGTCCTCGGGAATCACGGCCGCCTCACCCACTACTTTCTCAGGTTCAATAATGGCGGTCGTATCGTCCGCCATCGCCAGGGGATCGCCGACCTCGAGCGCTTCACTCACCACCACCCTGGACTCAGCTATAATGATCATATCATCTGCCCCCGCTTCAGGTTCGGCATCAATGACCTTCTCAGTGGTAGGCCCCTCGACCTCCACCCCAGGCTCCGTGGCCTCAACAATGTTACTTACTGTCGGCTCGAGTTCGACAGGCGTCGCCTCCTCCGTTCTCCTCGGGTCAACGGCTTCCGCCTCTCCCTCGATCAGACTTGGCCCTATAAAGATAAGAGATATAAGGACCAATGACATTAAAACCTTTATAACAAAAACTCTGAGAGAAATGTTACCTGAAGCGGATTTGCCGTTTGCGCTCCGAACTGCTCGCGCCACCTCTCTACGGGCGATAGACAGGGTGACAGGGGCCTCTTCAGAGGGAGTATCAGCGCGAGGGGCGGCGCTGGGTCCCGCTCCCATGGCCAGGGCAGCCCTGCGTGCCTTCGCCTCACGCCTCAACCGCTTCCTCTCCTCCCGAGCGGTTATGAGGGACCTCTGTGACGCCTCCCTCAAAGCATCATCATCTTCATTCAGGGAAGCCTCCAAAGCCTTTAGGGCATCTCTCATCGGCTTTTCAAGGCGAGCCCCCTGCAGTGTCCCAGAGGGAACAGGAACATCGGCCGCCGGCGGAACATCTGCGTCGCTAGGAGGAAGCGGCATTGAGGTCCCTACAATTAGATGGAAAGGTTAGATCGACCATAACGCAAGAAAAATGAAAAAATTCGATGAAGTCGAAACTTACTAAGGCCGACAGACACCCTGGCACGTTCCTCCTCATGAAAGGTCTTCAGAGAAGCGGCAATAGCTTCTTCATCAGTAACGCCTGTTAGAGGAAAAGAGAGAAAAGCGTTAACCAAAAATAACGAAATAAGGAAGAAAATACGTTACAGTAAAGAAAGAGTGACTAGCAGTTACCTGACTGCGCAAGCTTGACCAGCCACGCATCACGCTTCACCAGCCATGCCGAAGCTCTGAGAGCAGCTTCCAAATCTGTATCGTCTGGCGGCGGCACCACTAATCCCGCGTTAGTCCCATATTCGAGCAGACCCTCGGAATAAGGAGCATGGGGTTCCTGGCCGAACGCAACGTCCGCGGCGAAGAGCGATTTCTTTTTCTTCTTCCCTCCAGCCTTAGGCTCACGGGGAAGCGACTTACGCTTGGCAGCCGCTTTAGGACGACGGGTCCCGATGTCCGCACCCGCGCCAGACTCCGGTGAGGGTACAACCACTGTTGCCGCCTGAGCGCGGGGTGCAGGAGATGCATCCGCGATATCGGGGAGCGGTAGTTCATGTGGAGGACTTCGTGCGCGTGGCGGTCTATTCCCAGCATCTTTTAAGGGAGCGACTATTGGAGTCCTCGGCACCAGAGGAGCGCTGCGATCGCTACCTGGGGGTGCACCCTTACGGTCGATCAGCAACCGTCTTTCCTCTTTTATGACCGCTCCCGTCGAATGACTATACCATTCGGTGTATACCCTAAGGAGACGAGGAGCACAAGACGGCTCACTGATAAAGAAGTGAGAGCCCGTGTTTAGACGCATGAAGTGATGCAGCGCCCTCTCTATCCCTTCTTCGTTCGCGATAGGCTCCGATAAAAAGGCCTCTAGCGGTACCCCTTGGTTATAACTCAGCTGCTGAGCGAAACGATGCGGGTTGTATCTCATGAAAATCGCTCCCCCGTCTTGCCTAAACACCAAAAAGCCCGGTCTAATAGAGTATAAGTGAAGGGTCTCCCGAGCCGTTAAAATCGAAGCGCCGTCCTTGAAAGTGTCTTGCAATGGCCGCACTGCAGTAGCAGACGTTTTTCCAATGGTAAGCACCTTGTCAATAAAAGACACACCGGCTCCAACGGTGTGGGAACGAAGGAGTAAACTCCTGGCATCTCGCGGCGATGGATTCACGATTGATGCGCCAATCAACTGTAAAAGGCGAGGGAAAATGCACCTTTCGTAGAATGAGGGCCTTTTGTGCATGCCGAAAACACCTGCTGTATGTAATTCGAGCCACGACATGAAGTAGTGCATTGCGAAAACCACATGCAACGCCCCAGGCTCATTGGCATCTGCCGCTCGGCTAAGGCCATGATATAAATGTGCCAAGCCGGCGATCCCGACGGCCACCTTTACCCCGATAACCATCCGGTGAGCCGGGTAAAAAACAGAGGGCCGCATGCGGTGAGAATGCGTTGGAAGTGCAAACCAACTCAACCAAAGCCCAAGAAATCCCAAAAAGAAGGCCTCCTCGTCCATCTCGGGGGCTGCAACTTCTGCAAAAGACATGGCTGAAGAGTTGGGAAGAAAAAAGTCCTTCTGATCTATGTCTCTCGCTGGCAGGTTATCCAAACCTAAGCCGAAAGGATCCTCGAGGTAAGCAAACTTGGCAGTCTTCGCCGAAAGGACGCTTGGATGAAGGAACCGAGCAATAAAATCCTCAAAATTAACTCCACGACTCCCATGCTCAACAAAAAGATTCTCATAGATGTTCAACACCTTAATCAGACTTGGAAACTGATGTTGAACAGCGTTCTCTGGCGTGAGCTCCCTTACCCTCGGCTTAGCCCCATAGATGTACTCGTCCGGCGGGAGCAATTCCTCATAATGTTCCCCCATAGCCGGTAGGCCAGACACCTCCGTAAATTCTTCCAGCGAAATGGACACTTCCCGATCCATGGCAAGGAAAGTATGAGTAGGAATGTTCCACTGCTCCAAGAAGGCCTTGAACCACTAAGTAGGAAGCGTAGGATACTGGAAGAGAGAGACGTAGACTGCGGTGTACAGTCCTAGCCTTATCAACTGCGACTTCCTCGTCGACAGGATATACCGGGCCCATGGCAGATAGCCGACCGGGTGGCGGGGGATCAGACCAAGGTTATATGATTGCCCCCAAGGTCTCGCCTCGCCCTGACAGATACGGCGTCCTAGGATGTCCAAGACCATCGGACGCTGGACCGGGATGGCGTCTATGGCCGGATGAAGAAAACCCTTCGATGTCCAATCTGTCATCTCCGCGGCATACTGCACCGGGGGTGGGCTGGCATAGTGAATCGCCGTTATGGGCTCTGACGGCACCGCACATGTAAAGCTGCGCCGACCCATAATAATTTGATTGTACCACGACCCCCAAAGGTGGAGACTCTTATACTCCGGGTCGTGCACCTTGATCATAGCCAGAACCTCACGATCCAAAGGCGCCTCTGGAAACCCCTCCTCCGAACGGACAAACGGGAATGAAGTGTCTTCAGACATGATCGCTGCAAAAAGAACAATCTAGCCGTTAGTGCTGTAATCCCAACATTTGGCGTCTAAAAAAAAAATGCATTAATTAAATTAAATTAAAATTAACTAATTACACCACACAGCAGTGCAGTGAGTAGGGGACAAAGAGACCCACAAAATCTGGATGACAATACGTCAGTTAATAAAACAACCTCATCATTGGATGAGATTGTCAGTTGGTCCCCAGGGGAACATTCCCATTAATAAAAAAGGGGAAGAATCCCTAGGGACAAGGAGAAAATCTCCTCTTTCAGAGCAAACCCCTGTCACAGAGTGACACTTGTCAAACTCTGGAAAATAGGTTTCCTTAAAAGAGCATAGCTCTATGGTAGTAAAGGAAAAGTCCATCAGAAAATGTTTACACTTAAAAGAATCAAGAAATTTGGATGAAAAACTCATAAAAAATTTTCTCATTTTTCAGATCTAAAAGATCTACAGATGATACAAAGAGCAAAGCTCTGTTCATGAACAAGATCTCTGCAGATCTATAAGTTTTTGAGAGCAAAGCTCTGTTTATGAAACCCCAATGGGGATCCCTTTAAGATCAAAAAGATCTGTAAGAGCAAAGCTCTTTGGTTAAGGTTAATTTAAATTAAGTTGATTTAAATTAATGTTACCTAAAGTTTCTAACTTCAGAAATGAGCAAAGCTCTGAAACTCTCAAGCAAGAGCAAAGCTCTGGAAATTAAAATTCTGAAAATGGTGAAAAATTTCTGAGGGTCAAACGCCCTATTTATAAGGCGCTTGCGCCTCTTCGGATTCCCCTTTGATCCAACGGTCTGGAAGGTGGCCACCGTTGCACTCACGTGTGCGCCACGTGAGCGCAACGGTGGGGGGGCATTTGTTTCGCCCAATCAGAGCAAAGCTCTGTTTGAATTCAAAATTCAAATCTTTGAAGCAAAGCTTCGAATCCCGCGCGCAGCGCCCAAGAAGGCGCGCCCAATCAGAGCAAAGCTCTGTTTAAAGGAAGCAACGCTTCAGCTGCACTGCGCTCTGCGCTAAGTGACACGTGTCAGCGCAGATGCGCTAGCGCAGTTGCGCTGCGCTCTGCGCTGCGCGACACGTGTCAGCGCAGATGCGCTAGCGCAGTTGCGCTGCGATCTGCGCTGCGCGACACGCGTCAGCGCAGATGAGCTAACGCAGTTGCGCTGCGATCTGCGCTGTGCGACACGTGTCAGCGCAGATGCGCTAGCGCACTTGCGCTGCGCTCTGCGCTGCGCGACACGTGTCATGCGCTGGGGTATCCGCGCCCAACTGAATTAAGATTTCATGAAATCTTTTCTGTTCTTTCCAGAACTAGAAGACTTTCTTCGGCCTCTGGATCAAAGATCCAACAGTGGGAAAACTCCCAAAAATCATTCAAGAAAGATCCCGTTAACAAATTCAACAAATTTATGGGGCACTATAAATAGGACCCCAGACCTCATTCAAAAGGGATCAAGAATTTTCTCGAAAAATCAAGAACCCTAAAACAGAGAAAACTCCGAGAAGAAAAAGGTAAAGAACCTTCATGAGGTAGAAAAAAGGGGGGCCTTCTAATAGATCATTGATCTAAAAATAAGATCAATGATCTTTATAAAAAAAAAAAGTGCTTTGCACTTCTTGTGAACCTTCGGTTCTGTAAAAACAACAAAAATAATAAAATAATAAAAGAATAGTGCTTTGCACTTTTAAGAACCTCTGGTTCTTCGAATAAAGAAAAATTTATTTTTCTTTGATCCAATTTAGACGAAGAAATTAAACAGTGCTTTGCACTTCCTTTCTTGAATCTAAAAGATTCTTAGTGCTTTGCACTTCCAATTTGCGCCGTTGCGCTCTTAAGAGAGCGCCACGTGTCGGCTATAAAACCATTTGCGCTAAGCGCTCTTAAGATAGAGCTTTGCTCTCTGGAATTGGCGCAACTCGCTGAGAGCGCGCCACGTGTCAGCAGCGCAATTGCGCCGCGCAACAGCGCAACGCGCTGCGCTAGTGCGCTTGCACTCATCAGAGCATGACACGTGTCGTCACCGTATGGACTTGCGCTCATTACTTAGCGCAAAGCGCAAATGCATTCAAAAGGGCCAAGCCCAACTAAGAGAAGGCCTAACAGGCTCAATAAAGCGTAAATGCATTATTTTAAGGGGCAGAGCCCAAATCAAAACAGATGCTTTGCATCATTTATAAATGGGCAGAGCCTAAACAGAATCTTCAGAATGCTGTGCATTTTTACCAGGGGCAGAGCCCAAATCAAACGAAATGCATTGCATCATTCATAAATGAGCAGAGCTCAGAATAGAGTGATGCTCTGCAGAGCCTAAATGCAATGCATTACTTAATAAAGTGTTGAACTGGACTTAGCCCAATCGTGGCCATAAGTCCTTAAATTAAATTGACTGAGCAAAATGGCTCTCCTAAATCAACTTACATCCGGTTCGAGGGTACATCTCCGAACTCCTTTGACATTCGTCGTTGTAATTCCTCAACGACGTCAAAGAGGTGACGGGTTCCATCGACCGCACATGGCAATGGACCGAAACGTCCCTAAACTAACATTGGACCGAAACGTCCCTAAACTAACAGTGGACCGAAACGTCCCTAAACTAATAGCGGACCGAAACGTCCCTAAACTAATAATGGACCACCACGTCCCTAAAACTGGCGATGGACCACTACGTCCTTAAACTGGCAATGGACCGAAACGTCCCTAAACTAATATTGGACCGAAACGTCCCTAAACTAAAATCGGACCACCACGTCCTTAAACTGGAATATGGACCACCACGTCCCTAAACTGGAATATGGACCACTACGTCCTTAAACTGGCGACGGACCGAAACGTCCCTAAACTAATAATGGACCACCACGTCCCTGAAACTGGCAATGGACCGTCACGTCCTTAAACTGGCACAATAGAGCCCAAACGCTCTTTTGCCGGATCTAAACGGTCCCGTCTAAGTTGATCTTAGCCCTAAATACGGCTAACGCGTCCTTAGATATTTAAATAAATAATAAAACTCCCAAATCAACTTTGGTTCAAGGGTACATCTCTGAACTCCTCTGACGCCTGTCGTTGTAATCCCTCAACGACGCCGGAGAGGTGACGAGTCCCGACGGCCAGATAATTAAATCAATCATTGCGTCAAGTCGATCTTAGTTCAAAATAGGACTAACGTATCCTTGACAAACGTTTAAGCTAGTCTTAGCCGCAACGCGACTAATGCATCCTTAAACTAAAAAACACCAAACTCAAATCTAAGCAAACACGGATTTGGACTAATCCACGTCCTACGGGCGACGACATCACTAAGTCTCCGTATACAATCCACGGGCAACCACAAACAAAATAAACATACACGACACGAAGTGAAATTCTGGAGAAGGAGAAAGTTGTTATCGCAACGCGATAGCGTAATTAACTGCAGGGGCTTGCGCCTGCAGGGAAGAGCGTCCTCACAATCAAAAAACCCCTCACCCTGAGGGGGAATCTGACAAAGTCTGCTACATCGGCCGCATCCGCCTAAACCTCCGATACACGGTGCCATAAATCAACTTGGCATCTTCGGAGAGATAGACGGATAAAACCAAATAGCATCTGCCCCGAACCTCAGGCACGGACATAACGTCGCAGGCCGCCGTTCGGAGGGGAACAGATTCTAATACTTCTTGTCCCACTGGGCGTGCCAGAATCTGTTCCCCTCCGAACGGCGGCCTGCGACGTTAGGACGTCACGTGCCTGAGGTTCGGGGCAGATGCTATTTGGTTTTATCCGTCCACCTCTCCGAAGATGCCAAGTTGATTTATGGCACCGTGTATCGAAGGTTTAGACGGATGCGGCCGATGTAGCAGACTTTGTCAGATTCCCCCTCGCTTGAGGGGTTTTTGATTGTGGGGACGCTCTTCCCTGCAGGCGCAAGCCCCTACAGTTAATTACGCTACCGCTTTGCAGTAACAACTTTCTCCTTCTCCAGAATTTCACTTCGTGTCGTGTGTGTTTGTTTTGTTTGTGGCTGCCCGTGGATTGTATACGGAGACTGAGTAATGCCGTCGCCCGTAGGGCGTGGATTAGTCCAAATCCGTATTTACTTAGATTTGGGTTTGGTGTTTTTAGTTTAAGGATGCATTAGTCGCGTTGCGACTAAGATCAACTTAAACATTCGTCAAGGATACGTTAGTCTTGCTTTGGACTAAGATCAACCTGATGTGGTGATTCATTTAATTTATGGCCATCGGGACTCATCACCTCTCTAACATCGTTGAAGGATTACAACGATAGGTGTCAGAGGAGCTCAGAGATGTACCCTTGAACCAAAACTGATTGAGGGTTTTATCATTCATTTAAATGTCTAAGGATGCGCTAGCCGTGTTTGGGGCTAAGATCAACTTAAACGGGACCGTTTAGATCCGGCAAAAGAGCATTTGGAGGCTCTATTGTTCCAGTTTAGGGACGTAGTGGTCCACTTTCCAGTTTAGGGACGTGGTGGTCCATCGCCAGTTTAGGGACGTGGTGGTCCAATATTAGTTTAGGGACGTTTCGGTCCGATGTTAGTTTAGGGACGTTCCGGTCCGATGTTAGTTTAGGGACGTTTCGGTCCATCATTAGTTTAGGGACGTTTCGGTCCGATGTTAGTTTAGGGACGTTTCGGTCCAATACAAGTTTAAGGACGTAGTGGTCCATTATTAGTTTAGGGACGTTTCGGTCCGATGCCAGTTTAGGGACGTAGTGGTCCATTATTAGTTTAAGGACATTTCGGTCCATCGCCAGTTTAGGGACGTGGTGGTCCGTCATTAGTTTAGGGACATTTCGGTCCGATGCCAGTTTAGGGACGTAGTGGTCCATCATTAGTTTAAGGACGTCTCGGTCCAATATTAGTTTAGGGACGTTTCGGTCCACGAGTTTAAGGACCCCGCAGTCCATATCGATGTGTGGTCGTTGGGACCCGTCACCTCTTTGACGTCGTTAAGGAATTACAACGATGGATGTCAAAGGAGTTCGGAGATGTACCCTCGAACCGGATGTAAATTGATTTAGGAGAGCCATTTTGCTCAGTCAATTTAATTTAAGGACTTATGGCCGAAATTGGGCTAAGTCCAGTTGAAATGTCCAATATTTTATTTGCTTTTGCATTGCATTTCTTTTTATTTTTTTTTATTTGGGCCTTGCCCAGAAAGGATGCAGGGCATCAATTTGTTTTGGGCTCTGCCCCTTTAGGAATGATGCAAGGTATCAATTTTATTTGGGCTCTGCCTTTATATAAAGGATGCAAAGCATCAATTTATTTGGGCTCTGCCCATTTATTGCCTTGCAATTTATTTTGGCCTGTCAGGTCATTTTGATTTGGGCATGGCCCTTCAAATAGTGCAAAGCACCAAGAATCTTTTGGATTCAAGAAAATGAGTGCAGAGCACTTTTTAATGATCTAAATTTAGATCAAAGAAGAGAAAAGAAAATCTTTTCTTTCTTTCTGTCTCAGAGAACCAGAGGTTCATAGCAAGTGCAAGGCACTATTTTTATTTATTTATTTATCTGAGAACCAGAGGTTCATAGCAAGTGCAAGGCACTATTTTTATTTATTTATTTATCTGAGAACCAGAGGTTCATAGCAAGTGCAAGGCACTATTTTTATTTATTTATTTATCTGAGAACCAGAGGTTCATAGCAAGTGCAAGGCACTATCTGTTGTGCGCACGTGCGTTGCACGTGGTGCCGCATGGCGGGCATACGTGCGTTGCACGTGGCGCACATGCGCATTATGAGGAGAAGCAAAGCTTCTATATATGGAGAACAAGCTCCTTTTAATATTATTAAATATTCCCATGTGGTGCGCACGTGCGTTGCACGTAGTGCCGCATGGCAAGCACACGTGCGTTGCACGTAGCGCACATGGCGCTTGCGCATATGCGCATTATGGAGGAGCATGCTCCTATCTTGGAGAACTAAGCTCCTTTGAGTATTGAATCCTTTGAGGATTTAACTCTACCTTTCTAAGAGGTATCCCCTCTTATTTATATTGGAGTGGTAGAGAAGCCACCTCTCCTTTTCCCGATGTGGGACTAAAAAATGCATTCCCCATGTAGTAGAGCATTACTTTAGATTACACGTGTATAACACATTTGCTCATAACTTTTGATCTCGGATGAATTATGAGGCCCATAATATATCAAATCGAAGGTCTTTTCGAGATGCTTTCAATATCATCAGAATTTAGCTGTTTTTCGTTCCGGAGTTTGTCAAAATACAGCTCGGAAAATATTGGTTCGCATCTTCTTCCTTAAATCACATGTGCATAGACATTTGCTCATAACTTTTGATCCCGGATGAATTATGAGGCCCATAATATATCAAATCGAAGGGTTTTTCGAGACGCTTTCAATACAATCAGAAATTATCCGTTTCTCCTTCGGGAGTTTGTCAAAAAACAGCCCGGAAGATACTGGTTCGTATTTCCTTAAGCGTATCGCTGCCATTTGATACCTTGGACTCTTTTGCGCAGAAATTTTTGGCGGGAACAACCTGTACACATGTCACCAGGGAACTGCTATCTGACGTCAGGTATAATACCAACTAGCATGTTCCCGGCGAGTCATGTTTGGTGTACTCATAACCCAACGAGCACCTGTATACGTCTTAGGTGAACCAACTGACACCAATGGCTTGTGAGACCAGCCACTGCCCCTCGTCGGGGTCTCGATCGTATACACTAGTCTACTAATGGACTATCGATGCCCAGTCTCGAAACTCCCACGACAAGGGACCACTTTAAGGTTGTGCTTATAGACTACTCAACTCTCACGTATATGATCGCTATCATACTGCTGGTAGTCAAGTAAGAAACCTAAGGGCTCTATCAACGTGCAATAGTGATATGTAACATCACCTAAAGCAATACAAGATGATAAAGATAAACCAGATAGCATACTATGAATCTTGAGTAAGACTGTCCTACCGGCATAGGTCCTCCTTCAATCATTGCAATCACATGCCTGCGATCCAATAATTGACTTTGAGGGCACTTGATTGGATGATTTTCCGATTGTGTCGTGTTTTTGAGAAAATAGATTTTAGAAATCACAACCAAAAATTATTTGACCGCAATCAACTACGGTGTCGGATGCAGCTTGTGATTGAGTGCGGATCGTCCACAGGGAAAGTGAGTTCCGTTCAATTCTTGAATTAGATGAGTTGAAAATTTAGGGCAAAGAAAATAAAACAATTCATGATTTGTAATTGTAGATCAAAAAGTAAGAAAAATCTAGATCTAAAAGAAACATTAAAGAGCAAGAATAGGGATGAGAGATAATTTCCAACCAACAATCAAGACTAGAAGTATGGCTCGTAGGAGTAGATCGGATCTATAGATGTGATGAGATCTAAAGATTACTAATTCTTATCCATTAATGAATTGATACTAGATCGATGCAAACTCATTGAGGGTTAAGGATCTTGCGAGGAAATTAGGGATCTCGCAACTCATCCTTTGTCCTTTCGATGGATCGCATTCAAATTCTAGCTTCTAGTTAATCAAATGATTAATTGTTGTTCCCTAGTTTTGAGTGAACACGATCAAGAAAGCATCATCTCAAAACTAGGTTATTAATCATTTGATTTACTAGAATTTCCAAACATTATAGGATTTAAGAATTGTAAAAATATCTAAATCATCATCATCTAAAGATCGTCACAACTCCTACACGAGCGGAGATTACTCAAACATCATGATCACAAACACAATCACAAATTGAATTCTAATCATTATGCTTGAATTAAAAGATAAGCAAGATATAGAAAATTCACCTTTATTTATCGACAAATTTCGTTACAACTCTTTTGAATTTACAAAAGGAAGGAACTAGATCGTCGATTTCGGCTTCGCTCGGCTCCTTGAGTCGCGGATCGGCGTGGATCTCTTGCTCCGTTGGAAATCCGGCGTTGCTTGCTAAAGGTTGAAGGCTCTCTTGCTCAAATTGATCTCGGGATCTTGATCTTGATTTTGAATTGGAGATGGGAATTTGAATTTGGCACAAGCTTTTGTCACTAAACTTATGGGTAGAAGATGGTGATAATTCTTGAACAATTTCCCCTCTAGATCTAGGCTCCCTTTTATAGACTTTCCAAATCTTAGATCTAGAATTGAAATTTGAATTCCCCCCATAAGTTAGTTAGCACCAAATTTAAATTTCCCTCCAAAAAGTTAGTTAACCAAATGATTTAAATTTCCCTCCAAAAAGTTAGTTAAGCCTAAAATTTGAATTTCCCTCCAAAAAGTTAGTTAACCAAATATTCAAATTTCCCCCCAAAAAGTTAGTTAAGCCCAAAATTTGAATTTCCCTCCAAGAGTTTGTTGAGCCGAGCCTTCTAGATGTGCCACGTGGAGCTTCTGGGGTCTTCTGGAAGCTTTGGCCGTTAGAATTAGGCATGTGACAAAATTTGATGCATTGATCTCTTTAATTGGCCGCGGATCCGCCGCTCCAATGGGGCTTGGGCCGCGGATCCGCGGCCCTTTGGTGGCCTTGATGGTTTCCCTTTTGTGGTAATTCTTGGATTGTCTTTTGGGCCTTTTTATGATGTATGGATTTTTTATTTGGCCTTCTGTATTGCTCCAGATCTTTAGCCTTTGAATTGGTGTGTCTTTTATTAGTTCATTTCCCAATTAGGCCCTGCTTCTGGAATTTCCTGCACAATTTCACCGAGACAAGAGTTGCGCAATACAAGGATGATGCGATGCCATGAAACACACACAATTTCCCTAAAAGTGCTGGTTTTAGTGTACAGTACAAGTAATCCAATATTTTACATGTGTTTTGCAAATATGAGTGATATGAATACCGGATAGCTTTACTTGACTGCAAAAGGTAGGGAAATTGCCGTGTTAGAAATGCAGTATTTTCGACTGATCAAATTCCCCCAAACTTATTTTCGATCGTCTCGATCGAACTGTTTTATTAAAAAGAGAAGGAGAAAATAAAGAAAGAGAAAAGCACACTTTCGTAGGCAACACGATTGCACTGAGCACGTGCAACAAGCCTTTAAACCTCTAGGTGTCCCTAGTAGGAGGAGTGTTGTCTCCTGAGGGTTTTCAGCGGATTGCACCCACAAAATCCAATAATAAAAGGAAGACCATGAATATTACATTTAAAGACAAGAATTGTAAAAGAAAAGCCTTGAAAATTAGGGTTTCCAACTAAGCTAGCTTTTCGGTTGTCATGAGCCCTATCTTAATGGTCATGAAAAGATGTCAGAAATCACGTCCTCCCTCAATAAAACATCGTCTTATTCTTCATTCCTATCTTTATTCCAAACATCGATCATATCACCCTGCGTGTGTGTAAAGGACATCCCTACACCCGGAGAATTCAATTCAAGCTATCATACTCTTGCCCATCAGCCTCAGTACTTTTTAATTAATGAATATCTAGATGTGCTTACACACTTTCATGCGACCGTTAATACTTCTTGAGGTACTAACCGACCGATTACTCATGTGCTTGCTTATTTGGTGTATTTTCCTCGTCTTGCACCACCTTAGGCATAGCAGTGACTCCCAGACCAGTTGGCCTTAAGGCACTAGGTGAAGAGGCACCCTCGCTATATATTTTTTATTGCCCTCGGTGATAACAAAACCAGTGTCCATTTTTCTCACCACTTTATATTTTCTTCATTTTTTTTATTTCCTTCATACATCGGCTTTAAGACAAGAGCATTTCAAGGTATCCTTTACTATCTCAGGCTTTAAGACGTGTGTAAGTGCGAATAGCAGGGTAGCCACGTTCAAAATGTTTGGCTTCCAGAATAGAAACTATTTTTCAGACTTAGTTTTATCCTCAGATTAGTGACTTCCTCCATCTTACTAACCCTTGGGACAACGGCTCATAACAACTTATTACTAGTTCGTATAAGAAAACTTCTAATTTTCTTGGTTTTCTTAAATTTTTCTAATCTCATGGATGTAATTGTTCACTATCTAAACTTTTATTATCTTAAATATCAAATATTTTTATATTTTGAAAATTTTTAAGTTTTTATGAGTTCTGAAAATTTCTGAATTTTTATGGATTTTGAAAATTTTTAAATTTTTATAGGTTTTGAAAAATTATTTACAAAAAATGATGAGCCAAAAATATGTACACAGAATTTTTATGGGTTTTGAAATTTTTTTAAATTTTTATGGTTTTTAAAGAAATGTGTTGTGCTTATGCAAATGATATGCACATGATGCAAAACTAAGCACAAACCTCCCCCAAACTTGTTTTCAACAGTGTCCTCACTGTTGCCATCTGCTAAATCTCGAAAACCTGTAAGCCTGGAAGGAATTTATTAGTGGGGGCAAAATATATAAGTGAAGATCCTCCCCCAAACTTATTTTTGACTTGCAATTTTCATTTCAAGGGCCAGAAAAATTGTTCCCCCCCCAAACTTGAGTTATGCAATGTTAAGCTTTGAAAATCACATGAGGGGGTCAAGAATCATTGGTCGATGCCAAGCTTTGCAAAGACCGAAGATTAACACCAACCATTCGAAGATTTTATCAATGCAGTGCTCGGGTTGGTGGAAGAAGAAGTGGGGAAGTGGTAAGGGGTGGAAGAGAGTGTGTGTGCGTCTCATTTTGGAGAGACGAAGCAGTGAATGTGATGGATTACTCGCATTCTTTTTACAATTCAGAGGAAGGGGTGGAGGTTCAATTTCAGTGATTGGGACATGATTCATCTCAACACCCGTGTTATTCAGAAACGCGAGTTCATCAGCGAAGATCCCCTCAAAAGTTTCATCAATACCCCGAAGAATAATGTCATCACAAAGTGCGGGGTGATCTTCAGACTCTAAAAGCAGTTCATAATCGGTGTCAGTTGTTGACCCGGACATCTCGGTGGAAGAGTCCGTATGTGTATGATACATAGTTGGGTCAAACAACAACGTATGAAAAGAGTCAAGATCGGTATCAGGAAGATCATCAAATTCGCTGCTGTCGACATCCATTAAGTCGACAGAACAGACATGAGCAGTAGGTTCGGAGGGTACACTTCCAATCTTGTAAATGTTCAGCTCTATTGACCTATTCCCGAAAGATAGGGTCATAGAACCATTTCGACAGTTGATTATTGCATTGGAAGTGGCCAAAAAGGGGAGACCTAAAATCACCGGAATTTGATTCCGGGGGTTCGCTACAGGCTGTGTATCAAGTACAATAAAATCCACAGGGAATACGAATTCCCCGATTTTTATTAACACATCCTCCAGTTCACCCCTAGGTTTGGTGATTGATCGGTCAGCCATCTGGAGAGTGCAATGGGCTGGTTTCAACTCTCCGATTCCTAGTTGCTCATAGACTGAGAAAGGAAGCAGGTTAACACTGGCGCCAAGGTCTAAAAGAGCACGATTGATGTGTTTATCCCCAATAGAAATCGATATCGTAGGACATCCTGGGTCCTTACGTTTCTTTGGTAGCGGAGGGATAAAAGCAGTGCTAATGCTATTAGACATGAAGACCTTCTTTGGCACTTGAGTCTTCCTCTTCCTAGTGCACAAGTCCTTAAGAATTTTCGCATAAGCGGGGACTTGTTGAATCGCATCTAGGAGAGGGATGTTGATGTTAACTTGCTTGAACATGTCCATAATCTTCTCCATATGTGGACTCGATGTGTTAGCCCTTAACCGGTTCGGATAAGGTGCTTTAGCAATAAGCGCTGGGTCCATCATAGGAGAAGGAAGTGTGTGTGGCCCCGATCCCAAAGTAGAAGTGGGGATCGTCTGTGGAGGAGTAAAAGAGGTGGGCTGAGGTGTTGAGCCTAGTGGGAAATGGAGAATAGGCTCGTGAGAAGGCGGTGGGGTAGAAGAACAAGAATCAGAAGCAGAAGTGTGTGTGTGAGGAAAGGTCTCAGCCGGGGTGTTGATAGGATCATCAATATCATCAACTTCTTCCCCAACATGGTTATCCAGCACTCTCCCAGATCTCAACATGGTGATTGCATTCACATGATGTGAATATCCAGGATTGGGTACAGGTTGAGCTGGGAGTTTCCCTTTTTCTCTTGCACTCATTTCGGCCTTAAGTCGTGCAATCTCAGCTTCCATCAATTTGATACTCTCAGCTTGGGATGCTGAGTTTTTCTTTATCTCACCAACGGAAGACTTAACCTCGGCCGACACTTCCATGAAATTTGACATGAGTGATTTCATGGTTTGAGCGAATTGAGAGAACTCATCAGAACAGGTCGACTGCATAGGATTAGAAGGTGCAGGAGTGTTGACCTGGTTTTGGAAGTTTTGTGACTGGTAGGGGTGCTGGGTGAGGTGAAGTGGTTGCTGTTGTGGTGGAGGGACCCGTTGGAATTGATTAGGGTTTGGAACCGTGTTTTGGGATTGGTTCCAGGCAAAATTCGGGTGATTCCTCCAACCCTGATTGTATGTGGAAGAAAAAGGGTCGTTTCCAGGTCTTTGAAATGCGGCATTGGTATGCTCGAGACCTCGAAATTGAGAGTTTAATGGACATTCTTCCGTCAAGTGAGAAGGGTTAGAACAGCACCTACAATCGGTTTTGGGGAGCGACATTGGGTTTAGGGAGGCTGCTAGGAATTTGTGTTCCATAGCGTCGAGCTTCTTTTGCATTGCTGCTATCTCAGCTCGAACACCTATGGACACGTCTATTTGGTGTACGCCACCCCTACTCGATGGCTGGGTTCCAGTCTCCCACTGAAGTGACTTTTCAGCAAACTCTTCTAAAAATTTCCATGCTTCCCCATCATCCTTGGTCATAAAGGTGCCTTGACACATGTTTTCAAGGTTTTGTTTAGTGGTAGGGTTGCTGCCCTCATATATGATTCGGCAAAGTTCCCATCTCGGGATGCCGTGATGTGGGCATTGAACCAAAAGATCCTTGAATCGGTCAAAGTATTTTGAAAATGGTTCAGCCGGAAGCTGGGAGAATTGATAGAGTTCGCTACGGACTCGAGCTGTCTTTTGCATGGGGTAAAATTTCTTAAGGAATGCAGCAACGAATTCTTCCCAATTCGTGATGGAATGTGCGGTGGTGTTATATAGCCACTTCTCGGCTAAATCGCACAAGGTAAATGGAAGAAGTCGTAGACGCATGACATCCACAGAAAGTTGTGATGTACCCATCATTGCGCATACGTTTTCAAATTTGGTAACAAAAACGTACGCGTCTTCAGTCTCGAGACCGTGGAATTTGGGTAGAAGGTTGATGTACTGGGGATTAATCTCAAAGTTATCCCCGTTGGCTGGTGGAATGGATAAGCAGGTCGAGAGAGGACCTCGCAAAGGGTAACACCTCTCTTGGAGAGAGATGCGGGGTGGAATCTGCGCACCAACGGACGGCGGCAGAGTAGCGGTAAAGAGGTTTGATGGAGACTGATCCATCGGTGTGGGTGTGGTGGGGGGTAAAAGAAAGGTAAATGGAGAAATACCGACTTCGGAGTCGATCGAGGGGACGCGGACAAGACGGGCACTAGAATCCCGTGTCCAGCCTATCTTGCACTAAAAGGGGTTAGTACAAGTGGCAGCGTGATTTATAATTAGGGGAATGAAGTGAGCGTGGTGTTTGTTTTGAAAAATGATACGGATTTTGAAAATATGATGCAACAAGCAATACCCTAAAAATCTATGGTCACCTAGGTCCAATCTCTAGACCGCTCCTAACTGCCAGAAGACAAGACGCAGGATAGAATCCTCCACTGCCTCTTTGTCCCTCCTGTGGCCAGGTAAGTGCCAGGTAAGTGGGAGGTTCTCCACTGCGTAAGTAGTGGGCCTAATTAAGTAACCACTAGCCTTCGACACACTTTCCTAGGCACCACAAGAGAAACGCGGATAAGCAATGAATTACCCACGGCCTTCTTCTGTCCTAAGTGAGCGCGACGGTCCTTAGAGTCATCTCTAGATATTTTTTAATTAATGAGGGTAATGCGGATGCAGGTTTGTGATTTTTGGGGCCTAGGAAGGATAATGAACTCCCCACCTAATCTGGATTTGGCCGTGCCCCTTAATGTCCGTATTTATTATGCAAACAACCACAAAATCAAAAACAAGCACACTTTATTTTGCTTTTTATGGCGCGGCGATTATTTGCAAAGAAATCTGCAACAAATTGTTAGTTGGAGCAGATTTTAGAGACGAGATAAGAAAGTTAGAGATTACCTGCAAAAGATTTTACAGAGAGCTCCTTAATGGGCCGCGGAACCGCCGCCTTAGGTAGGTATTTGCCGCAGAATCGCGGTGGGGGTAAGAGATCACTCTACCAAATTTCTCCAGAGAGCTCCTGCTCACTTCCTTGGTCCTCTGGAATTCTCCAAATAATTTTCCAATTTCTCAGTAAGCTCCAGATCTCCTTGCAATTAACCACAACAACACGTATTAGTGTTTGCGCGAGTTTTGATCTTTAAAATTTTTAGATGGAATAAACTTTTCAACTCAAATTTCAAAAAATGAACAAATAGCACACGATCCCCGGCAACGGCGCCATTTTGATTGGATGATTTTCCGATTGTGTCGTGTTTTTGAGAAAATAGATTTTAGAAATCACAACCAAAAATTATTTGACCGCAATCAACTACGGTGTCGGATGCAGCTTGTGATTGAGTGCGGATCGTCCACAGGGAAAGTGAGTTCCGTTCAATTCTTGAATTAGATGAGTTGAAAATTTAGGGCAAAGAAAAGAAAACAATTCATGATTTGTAATTGTAGATCAAAAAGTAAGAAAAATCTAGATCTAAAAGAAACATTAAAGAGCAAGAATAGGGATGAGAGATAATTTCCAACCAACAATCAAGACTAGAAGTATGGCTCGTAGGAGTAGATCGGATCTATAGATGTGATGAGATCTAAAGATTACTAATTCTTATCCATTAATGAATTGATACTAGATCGATGCAAACTCATTGAGGGTTAAGGATCTTGCGAGGAAATTAAGGATCTCGCAACTCATCCTTTGTCCTTTCGATGGATCGCATTCAAATTCTAGCTTCTAGTTAATCAAATAATTAATTGTTGTTCCCTAGTTTTGAGTGAACACGATCAAGAAAGCATCATCTCAAAACTAGGTTATTAATCATTTGATTTACTAGAATTTCCAAACATTATAGGATTTAAGAATTGTAAAAATATCTAAATCATCATCATCTAAAGATCGTCACAACTCCTACACGAGCGGAGATTACTCAAACATCATGATCACAAACACAATCACAAATTGAATTCTAATCATTATGCTTGAATTAAAAGATAAGCAAGATATAGAAAATTCACCTTTATTTATCGACAAATTTCGTTACAACTCTCTTGAATTTACAAAAGGAAGGAACTAGATCGTCGATTTCGGCTTCGCTCGGCTCCTTGAGTCGCGGATCGGCGTGGATCTCTTGCTCCGTTGGAAATCCGGCGTTGCTTGCTAAAGGTTGAAGGCTCTCTTGCTCAAATTGATCTCGGGATCTTGATCTTGATTTTGAATTGGAGATGGGAATTTGAATTTGGCACAAGCTTTTGTCACTAAACTTGTGGGTAGAAGATGGTGATAATTCTTGAACAATTTCCCCTCTAGATCTAGGCTCCCTTTTATAGACTTTCCAAATCTTAGATCTAGAATTGAAATTTGAATTCCCCCCATAAGTTAGTTAGCACCAAATTTAAATTTCCCTCCAAAAAGTTAGTTAACCAAATGATTTAAATTTCCCTCCAAAAAGTTAGTTAAGCCTAAAATTTGAATTTCCCTCCAAAAAGTTAGTTAACCAAATATTCAAATTTCCCCCCAAAAAGTTAGTTAAGCCCAAAATTTGAATTTCCCTCCAAGAGTTTGTTGAGCCGAGCCTTCTAGATGTGCCACGTAGAGCTTCTGGGGTCTTCTGGAAGCTTTGGCCGTTAGAATTAGGCATGTGACAAAATTTGATGCATTGATCTCTTTAATTGGCCGCGGATCCGTCGCTCCAATGGGGCTTGGGCCGCGGATCCGCGGCCCTTTGGTGGCCTTGATGGTTTCCCTTTTGTGGTAATTCTTGGATTGTCTTTTGGGCCTTTTTATGATGTATGGATTTTTTATTTGACCTTCTGTATTGCTCCAGATCTTTAGCCTTTGAATTGGTGTGTCTTTTATTAGTTCATTTCCCAATTAGGCCCTGCTTCTGGAATTTCCTGCACAATTTCACCGAGACAAGAGTTGCGCAATACAAGGATGATGCGATGCCATGAAACACACACAATTTCCCTAAAAGTGCTGGTTTTAGTGTACAGTACAAGTAATCCAATATTTTACATGTGTTTTGCAAATATGAGTGATATGAATACCGGATAGCTTTACTTGACTGCAAAAGGTAGGGAAATTGCCGTGTTAGAAATGCAATATTTTCGACTGATCAAATTCCCCCAAACTTATTTTCGATCGTCTCGATCGAACTGTTTTATTAAAAAGAGAAGGAGAAAATAAAGAAAGAGAAAAGCACACTTTCGTAGGCAACACGATTGCACTGAGCACGTGCAACAAGCCTTTAAACCTCTAGGTGTCCCTAGTAGGAGGAGTGTTGTCTCCTGAGGGTTTTCAGCGGATTGCACCCACAAAATCCAATAATAAAAGG
This sequence comes from Agapanthus africanus, assembly GCA_030015575.1. NCBI lineage: Eukaryota > Viridiplantae > Streptophyta > Magnoliopsida > Asparagales > Amaryllidaceae > Agapanthus > Agapanthus africanus. The sequence goes on from CM057341.1 coordinate 738,472,989, forward strand.
AAGACCATGAATATTACATTTAAAGACAAGAATTGTAAAAGAAAAGCCTTGAAAATTAGGGTTTCCAACTAAGCTAGCTTTTCGGTTGTCATGAGCCCTATCTTAATGATCATGAAAAGATGTCAGAAATCACGTCCTCCCTCAATAAAACATCGTCTTATTCTTCATTCCTATCTTTATTCCAAACATCGATCATATCACCATGCGTGTGTGTAAAGGACATCCCTACACCCGGAGAATTCAATTCAAGCTATCATACTCTTGCCCATCAGCCTCAGTACTTTTTAATTAATGAATATCTAGATGTGCTTACACACTTTCATGCGACCGTTAATACTTCTTGAGGTACTAACCGACCGATTACTCATGTGCTTGCTTATTTGGTGTATTTTCCTCGTCTTGCACTACCTTAGGCATAGCAGTGACTCCCAGACCAGTTGGCCTTAGGGTACTAGGTGAAGAGGCACCCTCGCTATATATTTTTTATTGCCCTCGGTGATAACAAAACCAGTGTCCATTTTTCTCACCACTTTATATTTTCTTCATTTTTTTTATTTCCTTCATACATCGGCTTTAAGACAAGAGCATTTCAAGGTATCCTCTACTATCTCAGGCTTTAAGACGTGTGTAAGTGCGAATAGCAGGGTAGCCACGTTCAAAATGTTTGGCTTCCAGAATAGAAACTATTTTTCAGACTTAGTTTTATCCTCAGATTAGTGACTTCCTCCATCTTACTAACCCTTGGGACAACGGCTCATAACAACTTATTACTAGTTCGTATAAGAAAACTTCTAATTTTCTTGGTTTTCTTAAATTTTTCTAATCTCATGGATGTAATTGTTCACTATCTAAACTTTTATTATCTTAAATATCAAATATTTTTATATTTTGAAAATTTTTAAGTTTTTATGAGTTCTGAAAATTTCTGAATTTTTATGGATTTTGAAAATTTTTAAATTTTTATAGGTTTTGAAAAATTATTTACAAAAAATGATGAGCCAAAAATATGTACACAGAATTTTTATGGGTTTTGAAATTTTTTTAAATTTTTATGGTTTTTAAAGAAATGTGTTGTGCTTATGCAAATGATATGCACATGATGCAAAACTAAGCACAAACCTCCCCCAAACTTGTTTTCAACAGTGTCCTCACTGTTGCCATCTGCTAAATCTCGAAAACCTGTAAGCCTGGAAGGAATTTATTAGTGGGGGCAAAATATATAAGTGAAGATCCTCCCCCAAACTTATTTTTGACTTGCAATTTTCATTTCAAGGGCCAGAAAAATTGTTCCCCCCCCAAACTTGAGTTATGCAATGTTAAGCTTTGAAAATCACATGAGGGGGTCAAGAATCATTGGTCGATGCCAAGTTTTGCAAAGACCGAAGATCAACACCAACCATTCGAAGATTTTATCAATGCAGTGCTCGGGTTGGTGGAAGAAGAAGTGGGGAAGTGGTAAGGGGTGGAAGAGAGTGTGTGTGCGTCTCATTTTGGAGAGACGAAGCAGTGAATGTGATGGATTACTCGCATTCTTTTTACAATTCAGAGGAAGGGGTGGAGGTTCAATTTCAGTGATTGGGACATGATTCATCTCAACACCCGTGTTATTCAGAAACGCGAGTTCATCAGCGAAGATCTCCTCAAAAGTTTCATCAATACCCCGAAGAATAATGTCATCACAAAGTGCGGGATGATCTTCAGACTCTAAAAGCAGTTCATAATCGGTGTCAGTTGTTGACCCGGACATCTCGGTGGAAGAGTCCGTATGTGTATGATACATAGTTGGGTCAAACAACAACGTATGAAAAGAGTCAAGATCGGTATCAGGAAGATCATCAAATTCGCTGCTGTCGACATCCATTAAGTCGACAGAACAGACATGAGCAGTAGGTTCGGAGGGTACACTTCCAATCTTGTAAATGTTCAGCTCTATTGACCTATTCCCGAAAGATAGGGTCATAGAACCATTTCGACAGTTGATTATTGCATTGGAAGTGGCCAAAAAGGGGCGACCTAAAATCACCGGAATTTGATTCCGGGGGTTCGCTACAGGCTGTGTATCAAGTACAATAAAATCCACAGGGAATACGAATTCCCCGATTTTTATTAACACATCCTCCAGTTCACCCCTAGGTTTGGTGATTGATCGGTCAGCCATCTGGAGAGTGCAATGGGCTGGTTTCAACTCTCCGATTCCTAGTTGCTCATAGACTGAGAAAGGAAGCAGGTTAACACTGGCGCCAAGGTCTAAAAGAGCACGATTGATGTGTTTATCCCCAATAGAAATCGATATCGTAGGACATCCTGGGTCCTTACGTTTCTTTGGTAGCGGAGGGATAAAAGCAGTGCTAATGCTATTAGACATGAAGAGCTTCTTTGGCACTTGAGTCTTCCTCTTCCTAGTGCACAAGTCCTTAAGAATTTTCGCATAAGCGGGGACTTGTTGAATCGCATCTAGGAGAGGGATGTTGATGTTAACTTGCTTGAACATGTCCATAATCTTCTCCATATGTGGACTCGATGTGTTAGCCCTTAACCGGTTCGGATAAGGTGCTTTAGCAATAAGCGCTGGGTCCATCATAGGAGAAGGAAGTGTGTGTGGCCCCGATCCCAAAGTAGAAGTGGGGATCGTCTGTGGAGGAGTAAAAGAGGTGGGCTGAGGTGTTGAGCCTAGTGGGAAATGGAGAATAGGCTCGTGAGAAGGCGGTGGGGTAGAAGAACAAGAATCAGAAGCAGAAGTGTGTGTGTGAGGAAAGGTCTCAGCCGGGGTGTTGATAGGATCATCAATATCATCAACTTCTTTCCCAACATGGTTATCCAGCACTCTCCCAGATCTCAACATGGTGATTGCATTCACATGATGTGAATATCCAGGATTGGGTACAGGTTGAGCTGGGAGTTTCCCTTTTTCTCTTGCACTCATTTCGGCCTTAAGTCGTGCAATCTCAGCTTCCATCGTTTTGATACTCTCAGCTTGGGATGCTGAGTTTTTCTTTATCTCACCAACGGAAGACTTAACCTCGGCCGACACTTCCATGAAATTTGACATGAGTGATTTCATGGTTTGAGCGAATTGAGAGAACTCATCAGAACAGGTCGACTGCATAGGATTAGAAGGTGCAGGAGTGTTGACCTGGTTTTGGAAGTTTTGTGACTGGTAGGGGTGCTGGGTGAGGTGAAGTGGTTGCTGTTGTGGTGGAGGGACCCGTTGGAATTGATTAGGGTTTGGAACCGTGTTTTGGGATTGGTTCCAGGCAAAATTCGGGTGATTCCTCCAACCCTGATTGTATGTGGAAGAAAAAGGGTCGTTTCCAGGTCTTTGAAATGCGGCATTGGTATGCTCGAGACCTCGAAATTGAGAGTTTAATGGACATTCTTCCGTCAAGTGAGAAGGGTCAGAACAGCACCCACAATCGGTTTTGGGGAGCGACATTGGGTTTAGGGAGGCTGCTAGGAATTTGTGTTCCATAGCGTCGAGTTTCTTTTGCATTGCTGCCATCTCAGCTCGAACACCTATGGACACGTCTATTTGGTGTACGCCACCCCTACTCGATGGCTGGGTTCCAGTCTCCCACTGAAGTGACTTTTCAGCAAACTCTTCTAAAAATTTCCATGCTTCCCCATCATCCTTGGTCATAAAGGTGCCTTGACACATGTTTTCAAGGTTTTGTTTAGTGGTAGGGTTGCTGCCCTCATATATGATTCGGCAAATTTCCCATCTCGGGATGCCGTGATGTGGGCATTGAACCAAAAGATCCTTGAATCGGTCAAAGTATTTTGAAAATGGTTCAGCCGGAAGCTGGGAGAATTGATAGAGTTCGCTACGGACTCGAGCTGTCTTTTGCATGGGGTAAAATTTCTTAAGGAATGCAGCAACGAATTCTTCCCAATTCGTGATGGAATGTGCGGTGGTGTTATATAGCCACTTCTCGGCTAAATCGCACAAGGTAAATGGAAGAAGTCGTAGACGCATGACATCCACAGAAAGTTGTGATGTACCCATCATTGCGCATACGTTTTCAAATTTGGTAATAAAAACGTACGCGTCTTCAGTCTCGAGACCGTGGAATTTGGGTAGAAGGTTGATGTACTGGGGCTTAATCTCAAAGTTATCCCCGTTGGCTGGTGGAATGGATAAGCAGGTCGAGAGAGGACCTCACAAAGGGTAACACCTCTCTTGGAGAGAGATGCGAGGTGGAATCTGCGCACCAACGGACGGCGGCAGAGTAGCGGTAAAGAGGTTTGATGGAGACTGATCCATCGGTGTGGGTGTGGTGGGGGGTAAAAGAAAGGTAAATGGAGAAATACCGATTTCGGAGTCGATCGAGGGGACGCGGACAAGACGGGCACTAGAATCCCGTGTCCAGCCTATCTTGCACTAAAAGGGGTTAGTACAAGTGGCAGCGTGATTTATAATTAGGAGAATGAAGTGAGCGTGGTGTTTGTTTTGAAAAATGATACGGATTTTGAAAATATGATGCAACAAGCAATACCCTAAAAATCTATGGTCACCTAGGTCCAATCTCTAGACCGCTCCTAACTGCCAGAAGACAAGACGCAGGATAGAATCCTCCACTGCCTCTTTGTCCCTCCTGTGGCCAGGTAAGTGCCAGGTAAGTGGGAGGTTCTCCACTACGTAAGTAGTGGGCCTAATTAAGTAACCACTAGCCTTCGACACACTTTCCTAGGCACCACAAGAGAAACGCGGATAAGTAATGAATTACCCACGGCCTTCTTCTGTCCTAAGTGAGCGCGACGGTCCTTAGAGTCATCTCTAGATATTTTTTAATTAATGAGGGTAATGCGGATGCAGGTTTGTGATTTTTGGGGCCTAGGAAGGGTAATGAACTCCCCACCTAATCTGGATTTGGCCGTGCCCCTTAATGTCCGTATTTATTATGCAAACAACCACAAAATCAAAAACAAGCACACTTTATTTTGCTTTTTATGGCGCAGCGATTATTTGCAAAGAAACCTGCAACAAATTGTTAGTTGGAGCAGATTTTAGAGATGAGATAAGAAAGTTAGAGATTACCTGCAAAAGATTTTACAGAGAGCTCCTTAATGGGCCGCGGAACCGCCGCCTTAGGTAGGTATTTGCCGCGGAATCGCGGTGGGGGGAAGAGATCACTCTACCAAATTTCTCCAGAGAGCTCCTGATCACTTCCTTGGTCCTCTGGAATTCTCCAAATAATTTTCCAATTTCTCAGTAAGCTCCAGATCTCCTTGCAATTAACCACAACAACACGTATTAGTGTTTGCGCGAGTTTTGATCTTTAAAATTTTTAGATGGAATAAACTTTTCAACTCAAATTTCAAAAAATGAACAAATAGCACACGATCCCCGGCAACGGCGCCATTTTGATTGGATGATTTTCCGATTGTGTCGTGTTTTTGAGAAAATAGATTTTAGAAATCACAACCAAAAATTATTTGACCGCAATCAACTACGGTGTCGGATGCAGCTTGTGATTGAGTGCGGATCGTCCACAGGGAAAGTGATTTCCGTTCAATTCTTGAATTAGATGAGTTGAAAATTTAGGGCAAAGAAAAGAAAACAATTCATGATTTGTAATTGTAGATCAAAAAGTAAGAAAAATCTAGATCTAAAAGAAACATTAAAGAGCAAGAATAGGGATGAGAGATAATTTCCAACCAACAATCAAGACTAGAAGTATGGCTCGTAGGAGTAGATCGGATCTATAGATGTGATGAGATCTAAAGATTACTAATTCTTATCCATTAATGAATTGATACTAGATCGATGCAAACTCATTGAGGGTTAAGGATCTTGCGAGGAAATTAGGGATCTCGCAACTCATCCTTTGTCCTTTCGATGGATCGCATTCAAATTCTAGCTTCTAGTTAATCAAATGATTAATTGTTGTTCCCTAGTTTTGAGTGAACACGATCAAGAAAGCATCATCTCAAAACTAGGTTATTAATCATTTGATTTACTAGAATTTCCAAACATTATAGGATTTAAGAATTGTAAAAATATCTAAATCATCATCATCTAAAGATCGTCACAACTCCTACACGAGCGGAGATTACTCAAACATCATGATCACAAACACAATCACAAATTGAATTCGAATCATTATGCTTGAATTAAAAGATAAGCAAGATATAGAAAATTCACCTTTATTTATCGACAAATTTCGTTACAACTCTCTTGAATTTACAAAAGGAAGGAACTAGATCGTCGATTTCGGCTTCGCTCGGCTCCTTGAGTCGCGGATCGGTGTGGATCTCTTGCTCCGTTGGAAATCCGGCGTTGCTTGCTAAAGGTTGAAGGCTCTCTTGCTCAAATTGATCTCGGGATCTTGATCTTGATTTTGAATTGGAGATGGGAATTTGAATTTGGCACAAGCTTTTGTCACTAAACTTGTGGGTAGAAGATGGTGATAATTCTTGAACAATTTCCCCTCTAGATCTAGGCTCCCTTTTATAGACTTTCCAAATCTTAGATCTAGAATTGAAATTTGAATTCCCCCCATAAGTTAGTTAGCACCAAATTTAAATTTCCCTCCAAAAAGTTAGTTAACCAAATGATTTAAATTTCCCTCCAAAAAGTTAGTTAAGCCTAAAATTTGAATTTCCCTCCAAAAAGTTAGTTAACCAAATATTCAAATTTCCCCCCAAAAAGTTAGTTAAGCCCAAAATTTGAATTTCCCTCCAAGAGTTTGTTGAGCCGAGCCTTCTAGATGTGCCACGTGGAGCTTCTGGGGTCTTCTGGAAGCTTTGGCCGTTAGAATTAGGCATGTGACAAAATTTGATGCATTGATCTCTTTAATTGGCCGCGGATCCGCCGCTCCAATGGGGCTTGGGCCGCGGATCCGCGGCCCTTTGGTGGCCTTGATGGTTTCCCTTTTGTGGTAATTCTTGGATTGTCTTTTGGGCCTTTTTATGATGTATGGATTTTTTATTTGGCCTTCTGTATTGCTCCAGATCTTTAGCCTTTGAATTGGTGTGTCTTTTATTAGTTCATTTCCCAATTAGACCCTGCTTCTGGAATTTCCTGCACAATTTCACCGAGACAAGAGTTGCGCAATACAAGGATGATGCGATGCCATGAAACACACACAATTTCCCTAAAAGTGCTGGTTTTAGTGTACAGTACAAGTAATCCAATATTTTACATGTGTTTTGCAAACATGAGTGATATGAATACCGGATAGCTTTACTTGACTGCAAAAGGTAGGGAAATTGCCGTGTTAGAAATGCAGTATTTTCGACTGATCAGCACTATATCCAACATCAACTGCTACCAATAATATGACAATCGTTACGAGTGATTGGTAGCGGTTGGAACCGCTACCAATGTTCCGTTACTGTTGGGCACATTTATAGTAGTGTATACTAAAACGTGTTCGACACGTGTCCGATATGTATCCAAATCCAAAACCGCCTCATTTCAAAGCGAGACACAGAAATTCTGTATCGGATACGTGTTGTGCAAGTATTGGGAACAAATCCGTGTTCAACACATTTCCGGAAACCATAAAGACATGTCTGTGCAACCTAGGCGGCCACTAATGTTATATTAGTGAATGTCAATGAATTTGTGAAGGTTCTCCTGGGTGCTTCATATGATTTGGTTAATCTGAAATTTGACTCCCTTACACGTAATTATCAATGTAAGCCCTATTCTCATTTCATATCTTCTATAAACCCTATCTTACACTTAAGACCAGCTCCTAGTCCATCATAGCCAAATGTGTACACCAATGTTCAAAATAGCGATTGCGTGTGGCATAACGTTTTACTACTGAACAGCGAGAAGCGCAAACAGTGTTGCGCATAGCGTAACCTACACAAATTATTAATTATTACTAGTTATTATTATTATCTTATTTACAATAAATTATGTATTATAAAGACATAGAACATATAATAATAAGTAATATAACCTTATTTTCTTATTTTTCAATACTTGAGTTCAAATATATGATTCATAATTGTATTTAATGTATCGAAAATCAATTAAATAATCTCTATTTAAGAAATATGTCTACTAAATATAATTTCAAATTGAGAGGTTAGAACTTCAATGAGACGATCTTAGTAGATACTGAAATATAAAGAACCTCAATAGAAAATTTTATATGAAAATAGCGTATTTATAGTGTAGCGTATACTATTTGGAAAAAAAAGTTTAAGTTATTTTGTATTTAAGTTATTTTCCGATGCCACGTAGCGAATAGGTCATGCTACGTTCCATAGCATAAAATAGCGAGCTACGTGCCGGATTATTTTAAACATTGACACACGTCAGCCTAGCCTTTTTCCTTCTCCCAAAGCAGATTTCAACTAGATTATTTGACCGTTCAACTCATCCAATCCCTCTCAAAATCAACATCACAGGAAAGACTTTACTGCAATCCACATTCATGTAACTGTAGGCTCAATGAATTATAGATATTAAGGTTCTCAAGTTCAACAACAAAAAACACGCTCAAATAATTTTCAGATCTATGCGTTTTACATTAGCATTCATACCAAAGCTAGTAATTTGAGACCTCTACCAAACATTTAATCAAATTATTATTTAGGTAAATTTTCCCTACAAAGAAATCGTCTGATCTTGAGTTGAAAGCAATAAATCATATCACACGAACTATCAAATCTCCCTCCAAGATATTAAAGATTGCATGTTATATCTATTTATCTTCATTGTAATTTTACGATTACATATCATAGCATATTTAGGATTTTATTTCTAGAGTTACCAGGTATTTTCAAGCACCATACACGTAGGCAGCTGATAATGTAGATGATAATTAGATTTCACATATGTATTCTAACAATATTGTTGCAAGAATATTAGAGCACATCCGATGAGGAACAAATTTGTCAAAATTTGTTTCCTACTCCTGCACCTAGTTCCATGAATCCATCATTGACCTTAGACTTAGACTTGCGTGACTAATCTTTTGTCCACATCAACATCTGTATCACTTTTGACAAAAATAAATAAATAAATAAATAAATGTATTACTGATGATACTTGATGAATGTCTGGATCTCCTTCAGATGATGTCTTCTGTTGATCTGTAGCGAGCGTTGATGAATGACTGAGATTGAGTTTGAGGGTTGCCCCTTGAAGTGTGTGAATCTCAGTGGGCTTGATTTGGAATGAAACCGAGCTACCTGCAAGGAAGTTCCGAGATGGTTGTACCACCGTGGACCCTCCGCCAATCAAGTTAGTTGAGGTGTTTGGGCAGAGTAGCGGCCTATTGGGTCATAATTGCCTTCCCTGAGTCGTCTGAGGGAGGGTTATATAGTGCCAGCCATGGGCTGGCGGGCATGAGGTTTACGCCGGGCGTTACGTCCTTGGACCCGCGCCCGTGCGAATGGCGGGATCCTCCTTTAATTGCGAGATACGCCCGTTAACGGGGGAACGCGATGGCGTTGGACTCGGGATCGTGGGGCGGCGGATATCTCGCGTATGGCGAGATTCGCGGGGCCATGTCCGGGACGCTGATGATCTGCGCTCTGGGTCGGTCGATGAAATCGAGGAACCTGAGCTCGGCGGGAGACTCAGAGGCGAGCGGGAGGCCGAGAAAGCTTGGTTCTGTGATAGCTCGGGGGCGAGCTGGGAGGGCTGAGGAAGCTCAGCGTGCAGGAGAGCTCGGAGGCGAGCCAATGGTTATTTGTAAGACGAGCATAGGAGTGGTCTGGAAGGCCACCGAGGATCGGGAACATCCTCGGGAGGAAAGCCCGGGGCACGCCTTCAACGTACCGTTCTTACTCCTTTCTCGTAAGCCGTGGGACACGCTATCTGCCACGTGTCGTGATCTGGGGAGTTCTCAGTATTGAGCATCATCATTAGCCCCCGACTCTCGTCCCGACCTATTTATGGGTCGGGTCGAGAGTGGTCTGATCGGTCACCCGGGCTAAATTCTTATTTGAAGACATCGTCGGCGCAGATTCCCGGATAGTTAGTCGTATTTTTTGATGACGTCAGCGGATCAGAGAAGAGATCGTGCATTAAAAGGGAAGCGCCGACTCGATCGTACGTCCGTTGAGGCGCCAGACGAGGCGTCCGACGCTGGTTGGCTGACGTGACGGGCCGCCGGCGTCCTTGGCGCTTGAAGGGACGCTTCCAATGCCCTTGAGATTGTTAGTTATGTGTATGCCCTAGAGGCCATTATTGTACATATGATATATATTATAGTGAATGCCTGGACATATATAGAGAGGACTTTCTTGCTCGACATGATAGTATGCTATCTGATTGCTCTTTGTCTTAACATGCAGACTTGTATTATGATACTGTCTTGCTCTCACATGTTGATGAAGCCCTTAGGATGTGTACTTGATTACCAGGACTATGATAGAGATCATACTAGTGAGGCCAGGGTAGTCTACAAATACATCCTTTAATTGTTTCTAGTCGAGGGTGTATCGAGACAGGGCATCGATATTCCAGAGTAGACTAGCGTATACGCTTCTTGACCCATATGATGGGCGATGGATGATCCCACATCTATTGGTGTTTGACATCAAAGATGGTATACGGGTGCTCAGTGGAGACTGGGTACACTGAACGGAATCACCGAGAACTCCTAGTTGGTATTATACCTATCGTCAGATAGCAGTTCTCTGGTGACACTGGTACAGGTTAGTCTGTAGACCCGAGATCGTCATAGAGTCTTATGTGATTCCCACTGTGCTTTGATTTCCACCTTACCACGTTTAAGAGAACGTGCAAAACGGTGGCTTTTGGATACAGTCTCGAATCACATAGAGCCAATGAGCGATAGGAGGGGATTCGTCTCTCCCGGTATTGGGGGTTGATATTGCGCTGTGCTCGATTGGCTATAACAGGAAGTCCCTGGCCAGGGCTGATACGGAGATCTACTAGTAAGTGTTATCAGTAGTATATCGACCTGTTATGAGACTCACATCGGCACGACTTATCAGTTACTGGGGTCTGACGTTTACCACCCCTAGACTTGCTATGCGACATATCAGACGAAGAGACCGGACTGTACGGTAGTGTTACTGACAGGCTTTACAGGAGTATGAGCAGGCTTGCTTGTTGATCTTCCGATCGCTCAATACCCAGGTAGCCGTTACGTCCAGCTAGTACCACCGACGGCTTGTGGGTGACTGATATGATCATCACCTACTGCCGGCGTATTGACGAGTATTTAGAGTCCTACACAGAGGTTTACTGGCTCAGGAAAAACGAAGTAGGAGCACATATGTGATATGTGTGGGACCGAGATTAATACGAGTATATGATACCATATTCTATTCTCGCGATTTGTGATATCGGTCGGTTATATGTGATATAGCTGGGTTATCGAATCAAGTGTTGATTCGATAAAATGATACATATAATATTAGTCGGTTATATGTGATATAGCCGGATTTAAATCAAATGTTGATTTGATAATTTAATGTATAATTGTATATTTAATATGCTAATTTACATTAACTAATATTTACTCACTTATACATTTCTTTTCTCATATGTGCACATATAATATATATGTGATATATATTATTTGTGTTTTCTTTTTTGTGTCATGCTTGATGATACACACTACATAGATGTATGAGACTTATACCATGCCATTAGATAATTATGGTTTTATTTATTTAATGCAAATTTAAATTGGTGGGAATTAAACATGGTTGCAAGCTTTGGAAGCTTGTGGAAACCATTGACTTAGTCCACTAAATTTGTCTTGCATTAGATATTTATTAACTTAACATTTATCTTAAGCCATGGTTAAGTCTCTACAAGGGTTATATAAGATATTTCTCACCCATGGTTGATATTCACTCTCTCATCCATTATTTGCTTCATCTTCTTCATTTGAGCTCTCTAGCTTTCTCAAGAAAAAGAAATAGAATGAGAAAAAGAATTCTAAAGTGAGCAAAAATCTTACTTCATCATCCTCTACTAGATCGGCCATTTAGTTTAGAGTGTTAGCTTCACTAATCCCTAATTAGTGAAGAGGGAGCTTGAGTTGGTGTCTCCTCAAAGTAGATCATCTTCGGTCTCGAAGATCATTGAGCAAGCTCGTTCATTTCGACTAGTGGAGCCTACGGAGAGTCCGGATCACCGCTACTTGGAGCGAATGGACTTTTACATGGAGCATTTGAAGTGATGGATTGGTCTACAAAGGTTGTATTCCATATTCACTTAGATGTAATGATGTTTACATATTGTATTGTCTAATTCTCAAGTTAAGATTCTAGGGTTAGGGTTAAGTAGCATGGCAATTTTTTTGAAAATGGCATGGACGATACCTCCCGAAACCTTGCTGTCGTTCTAGGTAACCCTACAGTGCTATCAGAGCCAAATTAGAGAATTAGACGATATTTGTTAGATTACGAAACCGAAACTACTCCGAAACTTGAAACAATGAAATCTAGCTTCTGTCGATTTTTAAATGGGCTCTAAAATTTTTTTAAACAACTGCAGAATATTGTAAGTGATATAACATGAACACCACAGAAAATTGAAGCAATACGGTCGGATTTTGGTCGGCCACTTTCACATAAAATCCGAGTAGGCCGGTTTTGGCATGGTATTTTGGCTTCAAAATTTTTTGGTGTTCTAATCTCTGGGTTCTGGTGTTTCAGGTGTTGCTTGTTTTTTTCCTTCTAAATTTGCATGAGATGTTAATTTTCTATAAAGGCAATTCGGAGTGTTTCGTAGTCGTAATTCTAACATTGTTTCGGGTTATTTAGACGGCGTTAAAAAGTTCGAACGGATATCAATAACCCAATTTTTCCCTCGATGGAAAATTTTCCAAGGGTTGGATTTTTTCCAAATTAAAGAACATTCAAAAATCATGCAAGTGATTCGATGGACCCTCTAGAAGAACGAAACCTTAACTCGATTCTATGACAGTAAGAATCGCCGCCAAACCTTAGGGTTTGCGGTAGTTCCGCGACGCCATAGGTGAGGCAAGAGTTGGCCCTTCTACGGTAGATTCATAGGTACTGTGGTATGTACTAAGTATTTTTAAACTACGCTCAAGTGTTGAGCTCTTTGGGAAATTTTGGGTGTTTGTTGATTCGATCGGAATGTTTAACATCGTCTAGCTTTTTCTGGAATGTGATATAATATTTGGAATTCATATTGTTAGGCATGAAATCCGAAGTATGAGATATTTCAGGTTTATGATGTCTAAGGTGATTGTGGATTCCAAATATTGTAGTTTGACATTTTCTTTTCTGCGACCGTAAGTGTAATATGTGGTGTATCGTCCGTTTCGTTGCTATATGTCAACGATAGTTGGGATACGCATATTTACTTACGTTGATAACATGTGATGTTATGTGTTGCTGTGATATATTATATTGGATCGTCGTGTTTTGAATAGCCGGGGATTTTATGTGAGATGAGAGTTTTTCATTTTTATTCATGTAAAAACTTGTATGTAATATTCTTTTATTGTGGCACTCCCGGGTTGAGAATGATGTCACCATTGTTGTATATTATTTACTTTTCCGCATTAGGATAGACCCAAGGTGGGGAGCATAGGTAACCAGGTTCTAGGGTCCAGTGGGAGACTATCTCGAGGAGTCGAATCCGGGTCTCCTAACTCTAGAATTGGTAGGGTTGCTTGCCGCTCTCGTAGGGGTCTAGGGATGTGGGTTTGGCTATTCATCGTGACCATGGAATCCGTGTTTTATACAGGCTTAATTTAAAACACGGAATTCCTAGTATATCCAATATTTCATATGTTATCTTCTGCTGCTGATATTCTGTGATGTGATCAACCATAAACTTTACTAGCAACTAGAGAAGCTCTATCTACTATGATAGAAATTACACCTAAAGAAACCAAGTCTTTCGGGTCTTTGATCCTCTCCTTAAGCTCCTCAAAGGATGTACGGATCGTGCTTGATTGACGGCCTCCTCGCGTTAAAGATGATCCACCCGAGAGTGCCTACTTTGAGCTTCTACCTCAAATATGAGATAACTAGAGTACTTAGCTTGCTAATCTAAGTAGCCTAGATGAAGTAGAGTGAGATGATGGATTAATATGTCTCACTAACCCTAGGTTTCTCAACTCATGAGACAATTAGGGTTAGAGATAGAAGAAGAAAGTAAGGAGAAGATGAGAGTGTTCAAGTGAGAATGAATATTATCAAGTGAAGAATGACTAAGTGTTGTGTATTAATAATGCAAACCAATAATGCCATACCAAAATATCTAGATATCACAAAAATATCTAGATGCCACCTTGCATTAAAAATTCACAACAAAAGAAAATATCAAGCATACTCCAATAGTAAAAAATGAGTCATGTCATGAGTCACCAAGTAGCCATACTTCATTTAATACAAATAAACACCCTATTTCTCCACCTCATTAACCATTAACCAAAATGGTTAAAACAAATAATGAGGTGCCTTCTTCTAGAAGTATCTTGCACAATTACAAGAATGCCCCTCATCGTATATACATACCTGTATCCGTATTCCGAAAAATACGAATACAAAGAGACAAAATAATCCAAGAATATAATACTAGGATCCGGCTTAAACCAAAATCCACTAGTATTATCCGCCTAAACATCACACGTGCACAAGTGCACGTATGTTGTCGAAGCCCTGCCGTAAAACCATACAGGCTTTATATCGTTTTGCCCGAAGCAGGGAAACCCTCTGTGTGGGACTCTGAAGACTCGACAGTACGCTGGCAGTGGGTTTAACCTCAAGCATGTCAGCGACACTAGCTGTACGTAACGGCTACCCAGGTACCTGTCGAAAAGGAAGGCCGACGAGCAAACTCGTCCGAACTCCTACTGAGCCTATCCATGACAATCTCCGTACAGTCCGGTCTCTTCGTCTAAGAGTATCGCATACCGGGTCTAGGGGTGGTAAATGTCAGATTCTAATAACCCGATAATTCGTGCTGATGAGGTTCAGGACCAATCCGGGAAACTACTGATCAACCTTTCAGTAAATCCCAGCTGCCTTGGCTAAGATCTTATGTCTTGACCAATCGAACACTGTGCGATATCGACTCCCAATACCGGGAGAGACGAATCCCTAACAATCGCTCACTGCCTCCATGTAGCTCGGGACTGTTCCCCTTCGAATGGCGGCCAGGACATGGACGTCTTGCCTGAGATTCGGGGCAGATGCTATTTGGTTTTATCCGTCCACCTCTCCGAAGATGTCAGGTTGATTTATGGCACCATATATCGGAGGTTTAGATGGATGCGGCCGATGTAGCAGACTTCGTCAGATTCCCCCTCGTTCGAGGGGTTTTTGATTATGGGGACGCTCTTCCCTGCAGGCGCAAGCCCTTGCAGTTAATTACGCTACCGCATCGCGGTAACAACTTTCTCCTTCCCCAGAATTTCACTTCGTGTCGTGGGTGTTTGTTTTGTTTGTGGTTGCCCGTGGATTGTATACGGAGACTAATTTATGTCGTCGCCCGTAGGACGTGGATTAATCCAAATCCGTATTTTCTTAGATTTGGGTTTGAGGTTTTGGTTTAAGGATACGTTAGCCATGTTTGAGGCTAAGATCAACTTAAACGTTTGTTAAGGATACGTTAGTCCAGTTTGAGACTAAGATCAACTTAACGGGATCGTTTAGATCCGACAAAAGAGCATTGAGCTCTATTGTTCCAGTTTAGGGACATAGTGGTCCATTGAATGTATGGCCGTCGGGACCCGTCACCTCTCTGACGACGTTGAAGGATTACAACGACAGATATCAGAGGAGTTCGGAGATGTACCATTGAACCAAAGTTGGTTGGGAGACCTATAGTCCAATTTGGGACTAAAGTCTGTTTGAGGGTTTAAACATACGTTAGCCCTATTTGAGGCTAAGATCAACTTAAACATTTGTTAAGGATACGTTAGTCTAATTTGAGACTAAGATCAACTTAACGGGATCATTTAGATCCGACAAAAGAGCATTTGGGCTCTATTGTTCAAGTTTAGGGACATAGTGGTCCATCATTCCCATTTTGGGGATGAATACTGGTTTAAGGACACATTAGTCCGTGAGTTTAAGGACGCATTAGTCCGTGAGTTTAAGGATGCATTAGTCCGTATCAATGTGTGGTTGTCGAGACCCATCACTTCTCTGACGACGTTGAAGGATTACAACAACAAATATCAGAGGAGTTCAGAGATGTACCCTTGAACCGGGTGTAAATTGATTTGAGAGAGCATTTGTGCTCAGTTCAATTTAATTTGAGGACTAACGGCCATGATTGGGATAAGTCCAGTTGAGAATATTCAACTCTTTTATTTGTTTTGGGCCTGTGCTAGGGCTTTGCATTGAATTACTTTTTGTTTGGGCTCTGCCCATTTATAAAGGATGCAGAGCATCAATTTTACTTGGGCTCTGACCTTTGTTGCATTGCAATTTAATTTAGCCTACTAGACCTTTCTGATTTGGGCCCGGCCCTTTAGTAAAAAAAATGCATTGCATTTGTCAGGCGCTTTGCGCCAATCACTGAGCGCGAGCGCTTATGGTGCTGACACGTGTCATGCTCTGGTGAGCGCAAGCATAACAGCGCAGTGCGCTGCGCTGTTGCGCTGCTGACACGCGGCGTGCTCTGGTGAGTTGCGCCAATCTCAGAGAGCAAGGCTCTTTCTTATAGCGCAAGTGATTCAGATGCTGACACGTGGCGCTCTCTGGTGGCTTGCGCCAACCCAGGAGCGCAACAGTGCAGTTTTTGCAAGTGTAAGGCACTATTTCAATAATCTTGAGAATCTTGAAGATTCCAGAACCAATGGTTCATAAAAAAATGCGAAGCACTGTTCTTATTTCATTTTCTTTTTTATTGAAGATCATTGATCTTGTTTTTAGATCAATGATCTGTTCATAAGAGAATCTTCTCTTTTCCCTAAAGGTTTTTTTACCTTTTCTTTTTGTTTTTGAAGATTTCTCTCAAATTCTTCAGAGTTCTTTTTTTTCTCAATCTTGATGATGATCCTCCTCTCTGAATTGGGGTCTAGGGTCCTTTATATAGTGCCCATGAATTAGTTAAATTTGTTAAAGAGATCTTTCTTTGAGTGATTTAGGGAATTTTCTCCACCGTTGGATCTTTGATCCAAGGGCTTCTGTTTTACAGAAGACAATTTTCTTGTTTTAACAAGAATCGAAAGATCTTTCTGGAATTTAATTCTGTTTGGCGCAGATGCACCAGCGCTTGACACGTGTCAAGCAGCGCACAGCGCAGCGCAACTGCGCTAGCGCAAGTATGCTGACACGTGTCGTGCAGCGCATAGCGCAACGCCACTGTGCTAGCGCAACTGCGCTGCCATGTGGCGCGCAGCGTAGAGCGCAGCGCAACTGCGCTGCCACGAGGCGCGCAGCGCAGAGCGCAGATTACCTGAAGCGTTGCTTTCTTTAATTTTGTTTTAAATAGAGCCTTGCTCTGATTGGGCGCGCTGCCTTGGGCGCGCTGCCTTGGGCGCTGCGCTCTTTGCGCTGGCATTCCTGATTTTGACACTTGGCGCCCTGCGCGCAGCGCAGAGGATCTGAAGCGTTGCTTCATTTATTAAAATTAAAATTTTCAAAGTAGAGCTTTGTTCTGATTGGGGAAAGATGAAGCGTTGCTTCATCTCCCGCCTTGAATTTGAACAGAGCTTTGCTCTGATTGGGGTAAACAAATGCCCCCCTACCGTTGTGCTCACGTAGCTCCAAACGCGAGCGCAATGGTGGCAGAATTCCAACCGTTGTGGCAACTTTTGGAAGTTGAAAGGGCACTTGACGCCTATAAATAGGATATTTGGCCCTCTACAGATGATTATCATCTCCAAGAATTTTTATTTTTAGAATCTCAGAGCCTTGCTCTCTTGTTTAACACTTTTAAAAGTTCAAACTTTATAGAATTTTAGGTAAAAAAAAATTAGTTTGGATTAAATTAAATCAATTTTAAGAGCCTTGCTCTCAATAGATCCCTGATCTAAAGAAGACCCATTTAAGGTTTCATTTAGCGGAGTTTTGCTCTAAAGGGGTCTAAAGAGGACTAAGGAGAACCCTATTATGGTTCCATTAATAGAGCTCTGCTCTCCTGAGAGGATTTTATTTGTAACTTCTTGATTCATTGATGGAGCTTTGCTCCTTTTTAAATTATATAGCAAAACTCTTACGAGTTGCTAATTTTGTCGATCTTCTTTTATAGGAGTGATGGACCCCCACATGTACAATCTTGACGAGATTATCTCCTACGGAGACATCCACCGACTCGGCCGTTCCTAAAATCGAGAATTTACCAATGCTGAATGTGCAGAGATCATGAGTCGCTTCGACGCGTACAACGGTCAACTGCTTCCTCGGCACTTCCCTCTGTTGAAGCTTATTGTGGGAGCCATCTGGGAAGCGCTTCCCCTATTCTTTACCGGCGTGCCGCTTAGAGCATTGGACGCCGCCGAGAACAAGGTGCACTCAGTGTACCTGATGAATTTAATCTTGAAGAGACGGCGAGACAATCTTATCGATGAAGCCTTTCAACAGTCCGCTATTTTTGCTGCCTATCGGAGGGTGGAGGACATCAGTGGGGATCCCGACGCCCATGCTTGCGAAAGGAAGCACACCAGGATGGTTCACCAAGCTTGGAAAGTTTTGGACAGCGTCTCTTTCGAGTTCCTCAATCCCTGTCCAGGATTTGAGGTTTTGCCGTTGTAATTACTTGAATAATGTCTTTGTTTATTGTTTTCATGCTTGTAAGAACCCTTTGCAATATGAATGGAAAATTTCTATGTCAGCTTGTCTTATTTCTCGTTCTGAGTCTTTTGCACATGCATGAATGAGTGTGTCTCGAGTGCCTGACTAAACGCCAATCAGATGTTCTTTCTGTTGCTTTCTTCTTTCTTTTATTATCCGCATGTTACCTTAGTGAACATGGTTGACAGATAATAGAGCGAGCATTTCGGTTTCTTCACGAGATAGTGATGGCTTAGGCCGCAGGTTCAGATCTGCTGCCTAAGATTTTTCAATTCTATGAGTCATGAGGGTCTCATAGAGATTTTTCTTCCTACGGATCGAGAGGATCTCGTAGGTGGATTTTCTCCCTAGGGATCGTGAGGATCCCTAAGTGTGTTTTCCTCTTACAAGTCGTAAGGATCTTATAAGAGAATTACCCCTTCTTATGAGTCGAGAGGACCCGTAAGCGGTTGTTTCCCTCCTTGTCGAGATTCGACGTTGGAGAGTGAGACCCATGGATAGTATGCAAGAGATCGTTTTGGGCCAACTTGCAGGGTCCCAGTGCTTAGGAAATAGGTTTCTTTTGTGCCCACTGCCTAAGGCTTTATCTTACGAGCCGAGCCACATCGAGAAGTTCTTGCAAAGACATCAATTTCTTCACAAGTCGAGACGAATCGAGCATTTCTCGCAAGAACATCCTAACGTCACAGTTAACCTCTGCTCTTTACGACAGAAGTCCGTTAGGGTCTGTGGTACTTAGGGTTTTGGCCGTCGTACCGTCGCATAAGCTGATATATTCCTCGATAGGCAATCGTGCTGTTCGAGTAGCCCTGCGACTGCCTTGTCTCTGATCCCTTCGGGGGCTGGACAAGACGTCTTCAAGCAATCTTCCCAGGCAGTTTGACCGTCCGAAGAGCAAGCGTTAGGAATTTGCCATGCCGCTTTTTACTTGAGGTTAGGCTCATTTTGGCGAGCCCCGATGAGTCATAACCACTCCGCGCTGGTGTGGGATGATCTCCGATAGTCTTTCAGGTTTTATGTGAGTTGCCGTCAAGACCCTGAAGCTAGGAATTTAGCCTTTGCTTCGTTTGCTAGCATCGCGTCTGAAGTATCGAGGCGAATGTCGCGATTGTCTCTAAGTTGCTGGTGAACCGTCGAGATTTAGAACTAGGGATTTTGCCGTGGCTCCGTTAGTTTGATTTTCATGTCTGAACCCTGTTGGAGGAAGAACGCTGGGGTGACAACTCGTCTGCTGTATCGAGACGAACGTCGCGGTTGTCTCTAGGTTGCTGGTGAACCGTCAAGATTTGTAACTAGGGATTTTGCCGTGGCTCCGTTAGTTTGATTGTCGTGTCTGAACCCTGCTGGAGGAAGAACGCTGGGGTGACAACTCGTCTGCTGTATCGAGACGAACGTCGCGGTTGTCTCTAGGTTGCTGGTGAACCGTCGAGATTTGGAACTAAGGATTTTGCCGTGGCTCCATTAGTTTGATTGTCGTGTCTGAACCCTGCTGGAGGAAGAACGCTGGGGTGACAACTCGTCTGTTGTTTTGAGACGAACGTCACGGTTGTCTCTAGGTTGCTGGTGAACAGTCGAGATTTGGAACTAGGGATTTTGCTGTGGCTCCGTTAGTTTGATGATCGCGTTTGAACCCTGCTGGAGGAAGAACGCTGGGGTGACAACTCGTCTGCTGTATCGAGACGAACGTCGCGGTTGTCTCTAGGTTGCTGGTGAACCGTCGAGATTTGGAACTAGGGATTTTGCCGTGGCTCCATTTGTTTGATTGTCTTGCGTCTGCTGTGTTGAGACGAACGTCGAAGTGGTGGCCATTTCGCGCTGGTGTGAGATGATCTCCAGTTGTCTTTCAGGCTTTATATGATTTGCCGTTAAGACCTCGAAGCCAGGAATTTGGCCTTCACTTCGCTTGTTTTGTCATGTTCGAATCCTATTGGAGGAATGACACTGTTGTCGACATTGCGTCTGCTGTAACGAGACGAATGCTGAAGCGGAGCTGAAATTTTGCCGTCACTCCGCCTTACTGACCATGGGGCTTTTCGTTGGCATTATATCTGCATCTTGATGGACAGTGAAAGAACGCCGTTGTTAACATCTCGTCTGCTGTATCGAGATGATTGTTGAGATGAAGCTGGGATTTTGCCGTCGCTTCGCCTTACTGACCATGGGGATTTTCGTTGGCATTGTATCTGCATCTTGATTGACAGCGAAAGAACGTCGTTGTTAACATCTCGTCAGCTGTATCGAGACGATTGTTGATATGAAGCTGGGATTTTGCCGTCGCTTCGTTTAATTCTGACCGCAAGTTTTTTTTTGTTGGCGTTGTATCAGCATCTTGATGGATTGCGAAGGAACGCCTTTGTTGATTCTTAGGCCGTAGATATTACCGTTAAGATTTGGAACTAGGGACTATGCCGCGGCTCCATTTCATTGTGATTCTGAGGTCGGTTGTTGACGTCAAGACGTTGAAGCTAGGGATCCTCCTTTTGCTCCGTTTGTTGACATTGTGCCTGCAATATTACGACAAATGTCGAGATTGTCTCTAGGTTGTCTATGAACCGTCGAGATTTGGCTTCGCTTTCTGGTGGAGCCAGTTAGGAAGATATGGTTCCCTCTTTGTTTGTGCCCCTGGATCGTATACAGGGATCAATGTGATCTCACCTGTAGGGCATAATTTTCATTTTTATTTTTATTTTATTTCTTTCCGCGATACTCTATCATTTCAGCTTTTTATATCGCGAAGGTCGCGATTGCCCCATCATTTCGGCTATTTTTCGCGGTGCCCAATCATTTTGGCTATTTATTTCATTTTTACTCGCTACTTTTTATTGCGAGTTGCCCAATCATTTCGGCTGTTTATTTTATATTTACCCGCTGTTTTTTTTACGAGTTGCCCCATCATTTCGGCTATTTCATATGCATTTTTAGCTCGCTGATTTTTTATCACGAGCATGGAACTTGGAACTTGGTGCCAATCTCACCATCAGCATCGCTACAACTGGAATATTATCAGGAGTGAATCATCATTTGCCATGGAAGGACTCGAAATTTGATACCGTTTTAGGCATCAGCATCGCTACAACTGGAATGTTGCCAGGAGCGAATCATCATTTGCCTCTATCGATGTCGAACAAAGGTGGCTTAGCGGACAGGGTTAGGATCCCGTCGACTAAGATTTTTGACTTCATGAGCCGTAAGGGTCTCACAAAGGTATTTCTCCCTACAAGTCGTGAGGATCTCGTAGGTGTGTTTTCTCCTTAGGGATCATGAGGATTCCTAAGTGCATGTCCCTCTGTAAGTCGTAAGAATCTTACAAAAGGGTTTTCTCCTTATAAGTCGAGATGACTTATAAGGGTTGTTCACCGTATGGACATATCCCCAGTCACGGGTAGGACTTGGTTAGGGAAATGTTTATTCGCGCCCATGGATTGTATACAAGGGTCAGTATTGAGCCGCTTGGAGGGCAATATCGAAGGTTGTGGGGGTTTCTTAAGCACAGGTTTAGGTCTCTGTAACTTAAGACTTTCAAACCTTATGAGCCGTGAGGGTCCCATAAGAGAGTTCTCCTTACGAGTCGTGAGGATCTCGCAAGTGTATTTTCTCCTTAGGAATCGTGAGGATCCCTAAGTGTGTTGCTCCCTTGTGAGTCGTAAGGATCTCACGCGGGTGATTTCTCCTTACAAGGTCGAGAGGACCCTGTAAGTGTCCTTTAACGAGATTGCGCCCTTTCGGGTTTTCACAAACACAAGCCGGTAACCCTGCTGTTTTTACTCACGGAGCCCTTTTGGGTTTTCATCCGTGCCCATTTTGCTTATGGACATACCTTTTTTTTTTAACAAGGTCGCGCCCTTTCGGGTTTTCACGAACACTCGCCGGTAGCCCTGCTGTTTTTACTCACGGAGCCCTTTCGGGTTTTCATCCGTGCCCACTTTTGCTTACGGACATACCGTCTTTATTTTTTTTCTTTATTATTATTTTTTTTCTTTTTTTTTATTCATCTCGTCAGCCTAAGAATGCTGCGGTAGTAATTTAAGGACATTTCGGTCCGTCATTAGTTTAAGGACGTTTCGGTCCGCCATTAGTTTAAGGACGTTTCGGTCCGGCGTTAGTTTAAGGACGTTGCGGTCCGCTGTCGCCATATTCGAGGCGAATCTCTAGTTTACTGACTTTTCGGTCTATGGGGTTTTCTCTATGACTGAGCATGATGCCCCCGGCGTATCCATCTTTCTCGGAGCGTGCGGTTGTGGCGGGCTCACCTTCCAGCTTTCAGAGAGTGCGAACTTGCCCCGTTGGTATTGGTCTTCAACCCAGTTTTTGAAGACGTAGCAATTCTCGATCAGGTGACCCACTGTTTGGTGATAAGGGCAATAATTAGGATTATTAACATCGCCTGGCCGCAACGGACGTTTTGGACTCGGCAGACTGATGAGTCTGTCGCGTACTGCCAGCTCGAACAGTCCCCTTGTTTTACCTTGCGGAAACGAGTAAGGACGTTTCAACTTTTCCTGGAGGGGTTGCTGCTTGTTGTTTCGGCAAACAACCGGTCTAGGGCTACTCGATTGCTGTTGAGTACTGGCTACGAGGGCTGTTTTTTCCTTCCCTTTATCCTTTCTGCTCGATCCTTTGTTTGCGGGGCCAAAATTTTTTTCGAGTAGCGTGCGATTGCACGGCTGAACGTCCTCGCAACTCCTCAATTCTTTCATTTTTGAAATGGATTCCTTGAGGAGAGGGTTGAGGGCAGCTTCTTCGTCAGAGTCGCCTCCAAAGGTAATAATTTTCGATCCCTTGGAGTCGGCTATATGACAGTCGTCAGCGGCTCTTTTGCGCTCATCTATCGCATTTTTCTGATGTCTAGGAGCTTCACGCTTTGTCCTGTTGAAGTGTTGCTTTTGAGCGACATATCCTTGCCACCAACACTTAAAGGAGTCGCAATCTTCGGTAGGATGTATGATCTTCTGATGATATAAGCAGAAGTTAGGATGCGTCTCTACTCTACTGAGAGTATTTTCTTTAAAGGGTAGTAGCTTCATTCCCACTGATAGGGCTTTAGCGAACCTTTTCCTCGTCTTGAATTTGTTTTTATCCGTAGTGGATGTATTTTGATTTGACGGAAGTGCCTTGACTCTTTGGTCTGGTAGTCGGTGTTTGGCTTCTTACGGTATGGCTTCCTTACGCTCTTGATTGGCTTTAACTTTCAGACGAATCTCATTCAGGAAGGCATCGATCAACTCTTCTGACGGCTGCGGAATTTCTGGTTCAGGGTTCGCCCTCGGTTTCTCGGCGAAAGGAGCCTCTTCATCATCCGCCGATGAGTAAGAGATCACATGACAAGTCATTATGCAGTGTTTGGATTCACCTGACGAGTCTTCTCCCTCGTTTTCGTCCTCGACAAAAGAACAAGTTGCCCCTGGCGTATCCGTCTGCTTTGGAGGGTGCGGCTGTGGTGGGTTTACCTTCCAGTTTTCAGACAGCGCGAACTTGCCTTGTAAGTACCGATCCTCGATCCATCCCTTAAAGACGAAACAATCCTCGATCGGGTGACTTACCGTTTGGTGGTAAGGGCAATAATTGGGATTATTGAGATTTCCTGGCTGTGACAGACGTTTTGGACTCAGTAGATTGATGAGTCTGTTGCGCACTGCCAGCTCGAACAGTCTTCTCATTTTATTATGAGGAAACGAGTAAGGCCGTCCCAGTCTCTCCTCAAGGGATGGGCGTGGACGCACATTATTTTGGCGAACAATCGGCTTTGATTTGCTCGGCTGTTGTTGAGTATTGGCAACAACGATCGCTTTTCCTTTCTTCTCATTTCGAGAGTCGAGTTTTGGAGGAGATGGTCCATGGCCCATTTGGTCCATTTGGGCTAATTTTTCGATCAAGGCCTGGAAAGTGGTCGGCCTGAAGAACATCATGAATTGGGAGATGGTCGCTTGAGGATCGAGAGTGCCCACGAACATGCCCACCGCTGGCGCTTCTTCGATACGTTGTTCGCATTTCGACCATAGGTTCCGCCATCGTGTTGCATATTGGACCTACATTTCGCCGGGCCTTATCCTGGCGTTAATCAGTGCTGTTATCGGGATGCGTCCACTAGCACTCGCGAATCTTTGTGTAAACAGTAGCTCCATTTCCGTAAAGGTCTTGATAGAGTCGTTTGGGAGCTCAGAGTACTATTCGAACGCTGTATCTGATAAACTGCCAACGAACTGGTGAAGTAACAACTTATCATCACCGCCGGTGTTGCCGCAGAGTGCCATGAACTGGGCAACATGCTGGTGAGGATTGCCCGTCCCCTTATAGACATGGAACTTGGGAATCGTGTAGCCCGGCGGGTACTTGATCTGGTCGTACCAACTCGGATATGGTCGTCCTGTTTTTACGACCTGGCCGGCTGCTTCAGTCGCGTGATGAACCCGTATTTGTTGGGCTATGTACTCTTCCAAGTCATCTTTGGAAATTGTCTCCTCCTTAGCTGTTGACAGAGCTGGTGGAGGATTCGATGTTTCTCCCTTATCGTCTTCAAGGACGATCGGGGGATCTTCAGCTGGAGGATCTTGTTGGATCATCATCCCCACCATGTCTTGGAACAGGAGGGCCATACGCTTTATGTTGGCTGCTTGTTCAGCAGCCTCTTTATCCTTCCTCTCCAATATTCGACGAAGGAATTCAGCGTCAGTTTCTTGCTCCCGGCGTTCATCCGAGGACGCTTCAGGGCTTTCTTTTGGCCCAGTGAGTGCGGCCATCGCGTTTATCATTTCCTGGAGCTTTTGTTGTTGCTCCTGAGCTTTGGTCACCGATCGCGTAAACGGTCTATGACCTGTAGATGCACGGCTGTCCTCCTTTCCTGACGCCATGTATACTGTATGAACTATTATGCCCCCAGACTTAGGGCGTTTAGGTTCACCACCTTTAGCATTTGCCGCGGGCGCGGGGATTTTCTCCGGCCTTCTTCTTTTGTGGGCCGTTAAAGTTGAAGGGGCTGTTGTAGTGGGCACCCTGGCGGTTGTTGTCCTTTGCTATTTAATAGGACGGTCTTTTTCTCCTTGCACCCTCGCCTTTTTCTGTTGACGAGAGTGATCCAGGTCAATTACGGAGTCTTGAATCCTTCGCCAGACCTTGTATATTTTGGAGGACAGCTGTTGAGGGGGCTGTTCCAGCTTCGTTTCCGGAACTCTCTCCGCAGGTGGAGGAGATCTTTTCAGTGTAGCAGTTGGAGAGTTCTTACGTACCTTTCTCAGCGGTTCAAAGCTGTTCCCAGTTGGAACAACAGCATTAACTTCCACAACTGGAGCAGGTGGAGTTAGCCCTGAGGGGGAGTTGCCCCCAGCCTTCCTTACTCGGCGCCAGTGGCGACGTCGAGTATGACGAGCCATTGGGACGGGCTCGGCGATAGGGACAGCTTCATCTTGCCCCTGTCCGAATGAGGTGCTGCTGGTGTCAGCCTCTTAAAGACTGATGTTGTCCTTTGAGTGGCGATGTTCAATCTGTCAAAGACAGATCCTCGAGTAAGAGCAGGAGCCGGAATAGTCAGCCTTGAAAAGACCGACTCTTTAACATGAGAAGCCGCCTTGACGACTTCAGGAGTAGGGGTGGCTCTCTTCCTCGGGACGACCATTTTAGGGTTCATGGGCTTCTCGGCGGGCCTATCAGGGTTCTGGCTCAGCCTGGCAAAGACAGAGGCTGCCGGTTTGATATTGGACGACCCATTGAAAGGGGCCGTTATAGCAGTGAGCCGATCGAAGACCGACTTCTTGTTCGCTTCTGGTGCGGGCACTGGCATGGTGAAGATTGTAGGCGGGAGCATAGTCCCGAAAAACAGACCGGTGGTGGCCTGGGTCACCTGGCCCACCGGCATGGCAAGGATGGAGGCCGCTTGAGGCCCATAGGCTACACCTCCAGGTGAGGCGGAGCGTCGGTTGCATTGGCATTTGGAGCAACTCGAGCAGTTGGAGGCCATTGATGCTTGATTTCTGCACCAGGAAAAAGACCAAATCTTAGTAGCTTGAAACCCAAAGGCAACCATTAACAAACCGCGATTCGTTCGCGAAGACGACACACGAAGTGTGGAGTGGAAAGAGGAAAAGGTCCCACCGGGCGTGCCAGAATCTGTTCCCCTCCGAATGGCGGCCAGGACATGGACGTCTTGCCTGAGATTCGGGATAGATGCTATTTGGTTTTATCCGTCTACCTCTCCGAAGATGTCAAGTTGATTTATGGCACCATGTATTGGAGGTTTAGACGGATGCGGCCGATGTAGCAGACTTCGTCAGATTCCCCCTCGTTCGAGGGGTTTTTGATTGTGGGGACTGTTCCCCTCCGAATGGCGGCGCGACGTGAGGACGTCTCGCCTGAGATTCGGGGCAGATGCTAATTAGTGCTATCCGTCCACCTCTCCGAAGATGCCAAGTTGATTTATGGCACCGTGTATCGAAGGTTTAAACGGATGCGTCCGATGTAGTAGACTTCGTCAGATTCCCCCTCGCTTGAGGGGTTTTTGATTGTGGGGACGCTCTTCCCTACAGGCGCAAGCCCCTGCAGTTAATTACGCTACCGAATCGCGGTAGCCACTTTCTCCTTCTCCAGATGGTCACTTCGTGTCGTGTGTGTGTTTATTTTATGTTTAGTTGCCCGTGGATTGTATACGGAGACTGAGTTGTGTCGTCGCCCGTAGGGCGTGGACTAGTCCAAATCCGTATTATCTTAGATTTGGGTTTGGGGGTTTGGGTTTAAAGATACGTTAGCCTCATTTAAGACTAAGATCAACTTAAACGTTTGTTAAGGATACGTCAGTCTAGTTTTTAGACTAAGATCAACTTAACGGGATCGTTTAGATCCAACAAGAGAGCAATTAAGGGAACCCTGTTGTTTAGTTTAGTGACATTGCGGTCAATAGGTAGTTTAAGGACATTGCGGTCTAATGTTAGTTTTAAGACGTTGCGGTCAAAGTTAAGGACGTCATAGTCCGTGGATTTAAGGACTCCACAGTCCGGCATTAGTTTTAAGACATCACGGTCAAGGTTAAGGACCTCATAGTCCGTGGATTTAAGGACTCCACAGTCCAGCGTTAATTTTAAGACATCCCAGTCAAGGTTAAGGACCTCATAGTCCGTGGATTTAAGGACTCCACAATCCGGCGTTAGTTTTAAGACATCCCGGTCAAGGTTAAGGACCTCATAGTCCGTGGATTTAAGGACTCCACGGTCCGTATCAATATGTGGTCATCGGGACCCGTCACCTCTTTGAAGACGTTGGGGAATTACAACGCCGAGTATTAAAGGAGTGAAGAGATGTACCCTTAAACCGAGATAGATTAAATAATCTTTTGCCCAATTCGGAACCAAGACCAATTAATTATATTATGAGCCCATTGGCTCAGTTGAATTTGAATTGAGGACTTATGGCCAGCTTGGGCTAAGTCCAATCATGTTTAGGATATTGGCCCTCTGTTGGTCCATTAGAGGAGAGGCTTTGCCTCTAGACACTTAGCCACTTGGGCTAAAGTTAGTGTTAAACACTAAGGACCAGCAGTGTTGAACACTGGGAACAAGTTAGTGTTTGACACTACAAGATAGTTGGTGTTAAACACCAGCAACATGGGGTTCAAATTAGTGTTAAACACTAAAACAAATCAGTGTTAAACATTAGCAACAGAGATCTCAAATTAGTGTTAAACACTAAGATAATCAGTGTTAAACACTGGTGACAGAGATTTTAATTTAGTGTCGAACACTAAGAAAATTAATGTTAAACTCTGTTAACAGAGATTTAATTTAGTGTTAAACACTAAGAAATTCAGTGTTAAACACTGCAAGAAAGGCTCTTCGATTAGTGTTGAACACTAAGGCAAAACAGTGTTAAACACTGGATTCAGAGGGTCCAATTTAGCGTTAAGCACTAAGGTAAGAGGGGTCACGTGGTAGCACGTGAGGACGCCCTCCCCTTTATTTGTTCTGCTGAGAATATT
The DNA here is from genome assembly GCA_030015575.1 of Agapanthus africanus. Lineage (NCBI taxonomy): Eukaryota > Viridiplantae > Streptophyta > Magnoliopsida > Asparagales > Amaryllidaceae > Agapanthus > Agapanthus africanus. Next base: position 738,501,622 of record CM057341.1, read on the forward strand.
GAATACTTTGGAGCATCACGTGCTGTCACGTGATGGGCGTTTAAGTGTTTGTGCGTTAAAGCTTCTGCCAAGGGTCACGTGGGTCACGTGAGGCATTGCCTCAAAAGCCTTTTTCTATGGATCTTTCCGGGGGTCACGTGGTAGCACGTGACACTGTCTCTTTGCAATTTCTGATTAAATTCTTCATTAAATCCCCATTTTCCTCTGAAGAATTATATTTTCAGATAGAGTTGAACTCTGATTTTCCTGTAGGAATTAAATTTCTCATATATGTGAAGAACTGAATTTTATCATAGGGTTAAACCCCAATAAAAGCTTTAGAGGAATTATATTCCCATTCTCTTTTAGAGAATTATTCTTAAATAGGGTTAAACCCTAATTTATATTCTGAGGAATGAGATTCTGTCATAGGGTGAAACCCTAATTTCTTCTTTCTTAAGGGAACTAAATTCCTGTTATTTAGAACTAAGTTCTTAACTAGGGTTAAACCCTGATTCTGTTCATTCTGAAGGAATTAAATTCCTATAACATAGGGTTAAACCCTAATTTTATCTCAAAGGAATTAAATTCCTATAATTCCGTGAGAATTAAATTCTCAAATTTCCATTCCCTCTCTATGCTTTGGATCTGCATGGCAGGATCTCAACCCAATGAGAATTAAATTCTCAATTCATGGGGAGATGTGCACTTTGCAGATCCTCTACTAAAGAGAGAACTATGTTCTTCTTTTAATATAAGAGTTAAACTCTTTTGAGAATTAAATTCTCTTTTAGAGGCCTTCCCTTTCTTACCTAAGATTTTCTTTTGCAGAAGATCCAAATTCTTCCAAAGTCTCCAGGCTCTATATTTCTCTTTTTTTTATCTCTCTTCCTCTGTCTCTCCCTGTGTTTCTCTTGGCTCCTATTTATAGGAGAAGAAGCAGAATCAATTAGTTTTGATGAATCTTTCATTGAGGGATTTGATTTGTATTCATTCAGAGATTTGATTTGCATTCATCATTCATCTGGTCCTTTGGATTATTAGGTGAATTTTATTCACCATTGGATTTTAAATCCAGAGATTTCCCTTTGTTATTTCGGTTAGATTTTAAGGGGAAATCTTTCCAAGTTCAAGATTTTTCCATAGATAGATGATATTTAATCATCTTTAAATCTTTAATCCAATCGGTTCCAAATAATCATTCTCCTTTGGAAAGATTTGAATGCTGTTCAGAATTTAATTCTGTTAAATAGATAGGCTCCACACGTGACCCCTGGTCACGTGTGGCCACGTAACCCCTGGTCACGTGTGGCCACGTCACCCCTGGTCACGTGTAGGCACGTGACCCCTTGGAACGAGCTTTCCTCTGCTTTCTGCGCTTTGTCTTCTAGCCGCTGTTCTGCCGTCACGTATCAACACGTGACCCCTGGTCACGTGTGAGCACGTGACCTTTTCTGAAGCCTTTTCCTTGATTTGATCAGGGAACTGATGTGCTTTTTCCACTACTTTTAAGTGTCACGTGCCAACACGTGACTGCTGGTCACGTGCTAGCACGTGATGCCTTCTTCGTAAGCTTTTCTGATTTTAAATCAGGAAACAAATGCCCCCACAGCGTTGTTCTCACGTGTCTGCACGTGAGTGCAACGCTGTCACCTTGGTGACCGTTGGATCCCCCTAGGGACTTAGGGAGATGAAGCGTTTTCCATCCCAGCCTATAAATATAGGGGTCATTTCAGAGACGCCTCCACTTTGCTTGTCTTCCTCCTTGCAAACTTTTTTCTGAGAATTTAATTCTCTTCTCCCAGAGCTTAGTTCTCTGTCTTGAAACCATCTTCAGAGTTTAACTCTGTTCAAGTGACCCTTTTCCTCAGGTAATGTTCTTGGACAAACAGTGAACTTTCACGTTCCTCTGGATTTTAAATCCAAAACAAGGGTTTTTACCCCTTTCTGAGTATGAACCCATTTTTTCTTCAAGTTTTTCCATAAGAACAGAAAACCACATAACCTTCAAACTGTAGATCTCTTAGGGCTTAGACGATGATCCATGGAGTTTAACTCCGTTTACAGAAAAAATTCTTTTGGGAATTTAATTCCCTTTTCTTAATAAGTAATTTAATTCCTATGAAGGACTGAGTTCTTCCCATGGAGGCTTCTTAGGGTCTCCTTACCCTAAGCTGTCCTTCTGTAATCAATGCAACAGAAATTTTGTAACAATTCTCATGACCTTTATTTCAGGTATTATGGATGCTCATATGTAGGGTCTTGACGAAATCATTTCCTATGGGAACATTCGTGCACTGGGCCGCAGTCAGAACCAGGAGTTCACCAATGCTCAATGCGTCGAGATCATGAGCCGCTTTGGCAAGTACAACCATCGGCTACTCCCCCGTCGCTCTTCTCTTTTGAGACTCATCGTGCTGGCAATTTGGGAGGCGCTTCCTCTCTTCTGTGCCGGTGTACCGCTTAAGGCATTGGACGCTGCCGAGGACAAGATACATTCGGTGTACTTGATGAGCTTGATCTCAAAGAGGAGGCGAGATCACCTCATTGATCTCTTGCATCAGGCCTTTCAGCAGTCAGCCATACTTGCCGCCTATCGGAGGGCGGAGGACATTCGTGAGGACCCCGACGCTTGTGATCGTGAGAGAAAACATACTCGAGAGGTTCGAAATGCTTGGAGGATCTTGGACAAAGTTAAGCTTGAGTTTCTCAATCCGTGCCCCGCGTCTGAAGTCTTACCATTATAAATGTGTTCTCTTTATTTTGTATGACCTTCTTGAAGTATGAATGATAAGTTCTATTATGTCTTTGTATGTTTGCATGCCTTTCTGCTGGATTTTGTCATTTTACTATTGTTGTTGCTGATGCTTTTAATATGCATGGCGCTATTCCATTTTTAACGCACGTCAAGTTTGGGGCTCATGTGGTCTGCACGTGGGGTCCTTTGATGGGACTGTTCAAAAATTTTTCATGCCACATTTTAGTGCACAATATCAGATGCAGAAAAGGAGCCTTGGAAATAGTTCCACTCCCCTGATTTTCGATGCTTTTCCTTTTTTGGGCCTTGGAAATAGCTTCATCATGCAAGATTTTCCACGCTCAACACTTAATGCACTTCTTTATATATGAGGCTATAGCCTTCTTTTCCCTTCACAGAGAGATTTATATTTTTTCTTCTTATTTTGGTGTAATTTGTTTTGAGAAACAACCGAGCGCCATGGCCTGCAATCGCCCTCATGCTCGTCAACAGCTATGGGAAGTTCCTATCGAGGAGATGATCCCCCGCTTTGCTGCTCGGTTGGTGGATCCACTCCTTACCGACGACGAATGCGACTTGGCAATGTATGAACTCTCGATCCGTAGGGGGTCCCCCCTCCCGATGTGGTCCCTCTGGCTCCGAATGATTCTCGCGGCCGTGCTTGCCAACATCCCTCCTCACCCAGCGGAGATGACCTTGGTGATGCTTGACGCGGCTGAAGAAAAGCTCGAGGGCTTTCACGAAGCGTGCCTGATTACTCAGGCTTTGAAGGATTGCTCAATTCACTTGCTGAGCCAGATAAAGGCCCGGCGAGCTATTATGTCTGCTTTCGCGGACGAACATGGCGCCAATCGATGGGGAGCGACTCCTCGCGAGAACCGTCGCTTTGATGTTGTAACGTTTCAAAATAATAAAATATTATTTTTGGGAATTTTTATAATTTAATATTATTTTATTGAATATTTTAATATTCTGGCATAATTAAATACAAATAAATGGAGAAAAATTATGGAAAATTATGGAAAATTCTAAAATTGGGTAATTATTGGAATTATGGCATTTTAAAGTTTTTATGATCATTTATATGCTAATTTAGTGCTAATCGTGATTAAAAATTTCTAATCGGATTTTTGGCGTTTTTGTGCAAAACATGCACCTATCCTTTTTCCTACACTTGTGCATTTTCTACCATGGTTTTTCATTTGGGTTTACTATTTATGTGAGAAGGATTTTGAGGAGAAAAAGAAAAGGAAAAGAAAATGGAAAAGGGAATAAAATATGAGGGTTGGTGAGAGAGAGAGGTATGGTCTTCTTTTGACCCAAAGACTTAGCCATTTTCTTTGATTCCAACACTCATTTCCCTCATCTCTCCCTCTCCATTCTCAGCTGAGGTGCTGCCCTCTTCCTCCTCCCCTCTTCAACCCCTCACAACACCTCTAAAACAACCCCAAAACCCAATCTCCATTTCATTAAATGTGTGCACAAGCTCTTGATCTACACTTTGGACTAAAGAAGCAAGGATTTTGGCCACTAGGGGCAACTCAAGAAAATTCTTGAGTTGCCAAATGAGCTAATTACTGAACCATTAGCTTAGTTTTTGTATTACATACACCCCCATACTAGTTTAGAATCGATATTGTTTGATTTTGTGGACTTGATGAAAACCTAGTTAGGGTTATGGGAAATTTTGAGTTATAATGTGAAATTTAGCTCAGTAGAGGCTACACCAACACCCTAGTGTTTGAATTTGACCAAAAACTGAAGCTTAAAACCAGAAAACGGATTTTAGAAACCGATATCGGAGAAATTGTGGAATCTGTGAAGGGTATATTGAATCTGCTATCACCCGGGACATCCTAAATTAAAATTGATTGGACAGTGACATGTGCAGACACCCAGGAAGTTACCACCAAGACCTTAGCTCCTAACTCTCTTACCCGGCCGCCAATTAATCCCAATTGGCCGCAATTTGCGGCCCGACCAGCCCCAATTTGTGTCGTTTTGGTTCTGCAGCTCCTACATGTATAGATTAGACCCCTGGTATATATAGATTTGTCTAATTGGACCTAGGGTGAAATCTGGAACATATTTCCTAAGTTGCTGTTTTGGATTCGTGTTTCCGTATTCCGTATTTTTAAGTCTGAATTTGTGTCTTGTGTTTTACCTCGACTATTTGGCGTTTATACGACGATATAGAGGGTTTATTGATGGTTTTGAAGGCGTGCCATAGGTTCTAACCTATAGGCCTCTTATCGTATCGTTTTGGGTTTCGTGTGCCGTTTTAGCTTTGATTTGGTTTTAATGCGCATATGCGACGCTTTGATGTGTAGGTACCCCATGAAGACTACGGGACGACGAGCAAACGCGTGGTGACATCGAAAGATGGAGATGCAAGGTGAGTAGATTATATCTACTGGGGGAAGTCGGGTGGATGGCGTATAGCACCCCCGCAGTCCGTAGTTAGTATACTATATATTATGCTTGATAGTTATAGTGTGTCGTGGATATGATAGTTAGGTGTACTATGGATAGTGTAGGGTTAGAAGTAACTAGCGTAGTTCATAGTCGCGAACTCTAGAATAGATTTACACCTACACGCATACCCTTGCATATTCATTATACTTGCACTGTGTTGATGATATTGGATGATATTAGAGATGAGTCGATGATGTTGGGCATTGTGCCGCGAGATCGGTGAATTGATGTGATTCGTATTTGGGATACGATACGTGATCTCTAGCGGGCCTTGGGACGTGTGCTTGCACACGCAGTATATTGATGGTATCAGTTGTACTAGACTTAGATCAGTACCCCAGATTATGTGATATGATGATAGTGATACCTGAGATGTGATGAGCTAGTGTGATATTGACCCGTACCCAGCTATTGGGATGCCGTACGATGATTTACCGTACGAGCTTTATATTGATGATAAATCCGCACTCATGACTTGAGGAGGTCATATGATATATTGTATCGTACGCGATACTATTGAGGCGGGATCACCGACTATTATATATATATATATATATATATATATATATATATATATATATCGACTCAGATTTAGGTGGTTTCCATACCCCTCCCGATTGACCTGATACTTAGATCAGTAGTTTGCATAGTAGAGGTTAGGCTAGACCCGAGTCATACCTATTCAAAAAAACCGCGAATCAGGAATATCTTAAAGACAAATAAAGGGATTCTACGGATACTTTAAAAAGGTGTATCTTTTCTTAAAAACACCGTAGCCCTTATTTTACTAAAAAAACCCTGATTCTTCTTACTTCAGATGGCATAATCACATGACATATACATATTGATGTAGACACTTCACTATTGCGTTGTTTTATTTGATTCCGCGTTTTCAGTTCTATTCACATTGCATATCATGGGTTATTGCTATATTACCATCATGCTGTTAGGACACCAGCACCATTATCGATGATGCGTATGTTCCACGTATACTTGCTTGCCGGCTCACACACTTCATCATCGATAATTGCCATGTCACTACACTGTAGTACTGTTGCATTCAGGATACGACCATTGCATGGCATATTTATATACATACTCATTGTACACTTATATTTGTACACATACTTGGTTGCACATACACAGATGATATTTCTAGATTTGGGAATCGCAAGATACTCTCTAAAACTGATTCATTTTAAAAGAGCGGCTTCCCCAATATGTGCATATCACTATTCCGTATTGCATGATATATCGATATGCTTACATTCTTTTAGATGCTGCATACATCATGTTTTCTGATTATACGCATTGAGATATGTTGTTTCCATGATATTTCTGGATTTGGGAACCGTGGCTATTTCAACTGAGAATATGTATTGTCTTTAAAAACCCGGTTTCCCTTGATATGATATTTCAGTGCGTCCACCATGTGTTTTCTCGGTTCTGAGAGTGGCATATGAAACCCGATTCGAGGAGCGGTAGGCACCGTCTGCGGGTACATGGTGGACCCGGTAAGGTACCCCGGGGCAAGAAGACTCGTATGTTAGACGGTGAGCCTGGCAGGGGAGCACTATCTACCGGTGATAGTATTTGGACTCGGCGGTTATCGTGGGGATACCGACCGGAGTATGTACGTATGGATACGTCGGAATTCGAGGGTCGAAGCTGGGCACTTGGGTTTTCGAGACAGCGTATGATACGTACCTAACAGGGCCAGTCTTGGTGACAGCGCCTGATAGACGAGGATTTACGTGCCGATGCTAGGCACAGGTTTCATGATGTTTTACGATATTTCCATGATTTGATTATATCCTTATATTTCCATGCATATGCTTTATGATATTTACATGCATGATACTTATTGTCATTGGGTGACAGGTGGACGGGATCCACACATATACAGACTGGATTTACACTGATCATACTTCATTTGTATATATAACAGGGTATGAGGGCGCTGTTATATATACCCTTACACCAATATTAGTGGTATGGGACGCTAATATATGTGTATTGATATTCATTGGATACTTCATCATATTTATTTCATGCAGACATACCCTATGCTTATGACATGTTATTACCTGAGGCACTGGCACGAGTACTTGGCACTACATACATGTTTAGATGATACACTACCACCTTATCATGCTTCAGACTTACTTTTGAGGTTTACATTATACTGATCGTATTGACCTAGGTTTATGTCTTGCATTCGGTTTCTGCTTGTAGATATTTCTATTCACGAGTTGGCAACTCACCCCCGTTGTGCCACAGTTCTTGCAGGTTTTGCCGTACAGATTCCATTGCGGCATTTCTGGCACACTGCTTCCTTGCGGGTGAATTGCATTTGGTAGGTGGATTCTTTTGCATCAAGAACTACCATTGTACTTGTATTATTCATTGTATCTAGAATTTCCATCAACTAAAACTTGTATATTGTTTCAGATTTAGACATTAGTGGTGTATTATTCGACCTTAGAGTCACGCTTAGTAGTATTGCGGTTTTCATGCTTATTGAGTTCCTTTTTGGTTTTGACCCTCGCCATTTGGCGTTGTATATTATATTGCTTGTGTGGTTATGACCGTCGTTTGACGAAGAGCTAGCTCCCACTTGGGGATGCCTTTTATCATTATATATATATATCGTTCTTGTTGTACCCCGTTCGGGGCCAGTATTTACAAAAGAAACTCTGCTGAAATTTTTAGAAAAGACTTTACCTTTTAAAAATGCACATTCGGCTTAGTTATTTAAAAACCTTGACTTCAAACATGTTTTCCTTCACTTCTTTAAAAAACCAGTTTTTTTTACTTACTCTTAAAATGGTTTTAGATTTCTGGGCTTTTGGCTTACTTGGATCAGATGGAGTCCTATAGACTTCATATGGTTCAAGTGCCAGTCACGTACTCTTCCGGGTCGTGACAGATGTGCTGGAGAAAGCAGAGAGAGAGATGGATAATTTTGTCCTCTGCTTTGTTAACCCTTGTGCCATTGATCCCGTGTTTGGTGACCTTTTCCCGTTAGCGTAGCATTTTTAAATTAGTCCTTCTTTTTGTATGCTTTATGCTGAACTTCCATGTAGGCTCGGTACTCGTATGTATGTTTTCGCTTGCATAAATAAACTTTTGTGTTCTTCTTATAAGAGCTTTTCTTTAATTATCAACACTATCATCATGCCGCAGGCACATTAAAGTTTCGAATATTATTTCTTTTCTGGATGTTCATACAATTGCGAACACATGCTCGCTAGGATAAATGTCGGAAATTTTCTCGTCGCTTTCCATACCAGGTAATGTGAGCGCGTTTTAAATTGATCATTGCAGTCGACTGGGAGCCCACTTATACGGTCTTGAGCGTGTATGTCCCGTTTCCAAAGTTGCGGTCGCGAAAGTGAACTTAAGTGGCCTGACAGGGCGACACGTGGCGAACACATTGTTGCGCGAGAAGAGAGCTCGGCCGCGAATTCTCGAAGAGGGGGCTGGCTTGCTGAGCGAGCTTCAAGCGAGTCTTACTGCCAAGGCCAACAAAGCGTATGAACTCTGGCGGGTGCTTCAAGAGTCTATCAGGGCGATGGTGACTCTTGATAAAGCTGCCACATTCACTCGTGAGAGGGTCGAGGCTCATAAGGCTACCGAGAAAGAGCTTGAAGGACGGCTCGCTTCGTATCAGGCCCAGCAGGCTTAGGCAGAGGCCCGTCTTCTGGCGATCCTAAATCATGAGGCCGTGGCCCAACAAAAGCAGAATGAGCTGACTAGGCTGCTAAATCGTCCACCAGCTTGAAACATTTGTATCTTTTCCTTTCTTTTTTATTTGTACATACTCATGGATGAAAGTATTTTCTTTTTGTTTCTTTCATGAATTGTACTTTGTATCCATTTTGGTTTATGAATAAAAGATACATTTTTCTTCTCAATAGCGTCTCTCTTTTTATTGAATGTGTTTTGTGGACAATTTATCTTGATCTCCTCGTAGGTCAGCGATGGCTTAGGATTCAGGGTTAAGGTCTGCTTCCTAAGACTTTTGCGCTTTATGAGCCATGAGGGTCTCATAAAGAGTTTTTCCCCCTACAGGTCGAGAGGATCCTGTAGGTGTAAGTCCTTCTTAAGAATCGTGAGGATTCTTAAGCGGGTTTTCCTTTGAGAGTCGTAAGGATCTCACAAGAGAGTTTTCTTCCTTACAGGTCGTGAGGACCTGCAAGTGCTGGATGTGGTCGCCCTTATCCGTGTTACGCGGGGTCAGGGGTTGGTCTGGGATGGTTTCCAGGGTGTCGTAGTTTAAAGACATCACGGTCAAGGTTAAGGACCTCATAGTCCGTGGATTTAGGGACTCCACAGTCCGATGTTAGTTTTAAGACATCACGGTCAAGGTTAAGGACGTCATAGTCCGTGGACTTAGGGACTCCACAGTCCGATGTTAGTTTTAAGACATCACGGTCAAGGTTAAGGACGTCATAGTCCGTGGATTTAAGGACTCCACAGTCCGATGTTAGTTTTAAGACATCACGGTCAAGGTTAAGGGCCTCATAGTCCGTGGATTTAAGGACTCCACAATCCGATGTTAGTTTTAAGACATCACGGTCAAGGTTAAGGAGCTCATAGTCCGTGGATTTAAGGACTCCACAGTCCGACGTGAGTTTTAAGACGTCACGGTCAAGGTTAAGGACCTCATAGTCCGTGGATTTAAGGACCCCACAGTCTGATGTTTGGTTACAGGGACCCGTCACCTCTTTGAAGACGTTGAGGAATTACAACGCCAGGTATCAAAGGAGCGAAGAGATGTACCCTTAAACCAAAGTAGAATCAGTACAGAATCAGGGTGGTTGATTGTTAGTTTTAAGATATTACGGTCGAGGTTAAGGACATCATAGTCCGTGGATTTTAAGGACTCCACAGTCCGGTGTTTGCTCTGGATGCTTCACACGGGTTCACTGCCGTGCTTGGCGAAGACCAGACTCCGCTCTGGGCGTTTTCCACGGGGTCAAAGAGTGATGTTATCTGCGTTCCACGTAACCAGGAATTTTGCACTAGATGCTTCACACGGGTTCACTGCCGTGTTCGGCGAGGACTAGGCTCCGCTCTGGATGCTTCATACGAGTTCACTGCCGTGCTCTGTGAGGACCAGGATCCCCTCTGGACGTTTTCCATGGGATCAAAGAGTGACGTTATCCACGTTCCACGTAACCAGGAATTTTGCACTAGATGCTTCATACAGGTTCATTGCCGTGTTCGGCGAGGACTAGGCTCCACTCTGGATGCTTCACATGGGTTCACTGCCATGCTCTGCGAGAACCAGGATCCGCTCTGGATGTTTTCCACGGGGTCAAAGAGTGACGTTATCCGCGTTCCACGTAACCAGGAATTTTGCACTAGATGCTTCACACGGGTTCACTGCCGTGTTCGGCGAGGACTAGGCTCCGCTCTGGATGCTTCACACGGGTTCACTGCCGTGCTCTGCGAGGACCAGGATCCGCTCTGGACGTTTTCCACGGGGTCAAAGAGTGACGTTATCCGCGTTCCACGTAACCAGAAATTTTGCACTAGATGCTTCACACGGGTTCACTGCCGTGTTCGGCGAGGACTAGGCTCCGCTCTGGATGCTTCACACGGGTTCACTGCCTCTGGATGCTTCACACGGGTTCACTGCCGTGCTCTGCGAGGACCAGGATCCGCTCTGGACGTTTTCCACGGGGTCAAAGAGTGACGTTATCCGCGTTCTACGTAACCAGGAATTTTGCACTAGATGCTTCACACGGGTTCACTGCCGTGTTCGGCGAGGACTAGGCTCCGCTCTTGATGCTTCACACGGGTTCACTGCCGTGCTCTGCGAGGACTATGATCCGCTCTGGACGTTTTCCACGGGGTCAAAGAGTGATGTTATCCGCGTTCCACGTAACCAGGAATTTTGCAGTAGATGCTTCACACGGGTTCACTGCCGTGTTCAGCGAGGACTAGGCTCCGCTCTGGATGCTTCACACGGGTTCACTGCCATGCTCTGCGAGGACCAGGATCCACTCTGGACGTTTTCCACGGGGTCAAAGAGTGACGTTATCCACGTTCCACGTAACCAGGAATTTTGCACTAGATACTTCATACGGGTTCACTGCCGTGTTCGGCAAGGACTAGGCTCCGCTCTGGATGCTTCACACGGGTTCACTGCCGTGCTCTGTGAGGACCAGGATCCGCTCTGGACGTTTTCCACGGGGTCAAAGAGTGACGTTATCCGCGTTCCACGTAACCAGGAATTTTGCACTAGATGCTTCACACGGGTTCACTGCCGTGTTCGGCGAGGACTAGGCTTCGCTCTGGATGCTTCACACGGGTTCACTGCCGTGCTCTGCGAGGACCAGGATCCGCTCTGGACGTTCTCCACGGGGTCAAAGAGTGATGTTATCCGCGTTCCACGTAACTAGAAATTTTGCACTAGATGCTTCACACGGGTTCACTGCCGTGTTCGGCGAGGACTAGGCTCCGCTCTGGATGCTTCACACGGGTTCACTGCCATGCTCTGCGAGGACCAGGATCCGCTCTGGACGTTTTCCACGGGGTCAAAGAGTGACGTTATCCGCGTTCCACGTAACCAGGAATTTTGCTGATTGTATCCACATCTCATGGAATGGGGGTTAGACTATTGGTGATATGCGTATCGCCGAGTCATGGAACTGGTGGGGTTGCCGCTGTTCCTCTTTGCTTGAAGTTGTGTCCGTTATTACGAGACGAGTGTTGAGATGATCTCTAGGTCACTTACGGCCCGTCGAGATTTGGCTTCTTTCTTTGATGAAACCTGGGGGGGAGTATGATCACTTCTTTGTTTACGCCCTTGGATTGTATACAGGGTGTGATGTAAGATCACCTGTAGGGCATAAATTAAAACTTCTCTTTTTTTTTATTTCTTTTTCCGTGATACTCTATCATTTCAGCTTTTATATCGCGAAGGTCGCGATTGCCCTATCATTTCGGCTATTTTTTGCGGTGCCCAATCATTTCGGCTATTTATTTCATTTTTACTCGCTGTTTTTTATTGCGAGTTGCCCCATCATTTCGGCTATTTTTCATGCATACATTTTTACTTGCTGTTTTTATTGCAAGTCACCCCATCATTTCGGCTATTTCGTATGCATGTGTGGCTTGCTGAGTTTTCGCCGTAAATCTGAAAGTAGACACCGATTTCGGCATCAGCACCGCTACAACTGGGATATTGCCAGGAGCGAATCATCATTTGCCTCTGTCGATGTCGAACAAAGGTGGCTTAGCGACCAGGGTTAGGGTCCTGTCGACTAAGGCTTCTGACTTCATGAGCCGTAAGGGTCTCACGAAGTTATTTCTCCCTACAAGTCGTGAGGATCTTGTAGGCGTGTTTTCTTCTTAAGAATCGTGAGGATTCCTAAGTGTTTGTTCCTCTGTAAGTCGTAAGGATCCTACAAGAGGATTTTCTCCTTGTAAGTCGAGAGGACTTATAAGGTTTATTCACCATGTGAACATATCCCCAGTCTCGGATGGGACTTAGTTAGGGAAATGTTTATTCGTGCCCGTGGATTGTATACAAGGGTCAGTATTGAGCCACTTGTAGGGCAATATTGGAAGTTTGTGGGGGTTTGCTTAAGCACAGGTTTAGGTCTCTGTAACTTAAGACTTTCAAATCTTATGAGCCGTGAGGGTCCTATAAGAGAGTTCTCCTCACGAGTCGTGAGGATCTCGCGAGTGTATTTTCTCCCTAGGAATCGTGAGGATCCCTAAGTGTGTTGCTCCCTTATGAGTCGTAAGGATCTCACCCGGGTGGTTTCTCCTTACAGGGTCGTGAGGACCCCGCAAGTGTCTTTTAACGATGTTGCGCCCTTTCGGGTTTTCATAAACACTCGCCGGTAGCCCTGCTGTTTTTACTCACGGAGCCCTTTCGGGTTTTCATCCGTGCCCTCTTTGCTTATGGACATACCGTTTTTTTTATTCTTTTTATTTTATTATTATTTTTTTTACGAGGTCGCGCCCTTTCGGGTTTTCACGAATACTCGCCGGTAGCCCTGCTGTTTTTACTCACGGAGCCCTTTCGGGTTTTCATCCGTGCCCTTCTTGCTTATGGACATACCGTTTTTTTGGTTTTTTTTTTATTATTTTTTTTATTTTTTTTATCTCATCAGCCTAAGGATGCTGCGGTAGTAGTTTTAAGGACGTTTCGGTCCGTCATTAGTTTAAGGACGTTTCGGTCCGTCGTTAGTTTAAGGACATTTCGGTCCGTTGTGGAGAAGGCCAGACATAATCGTCGTCATCTATCATTAACCTAGGCTGTGGCTCATTAAGTGTAGTATTTCTTTAGGAAGCAGCCGTTTATCGGCCTGAAAGGCCTTTCACTGTGCATATCCATGAGTAGATAGGCTCCACCCTGATAAACCTTGTCTATGATGTACGGGCCTTCATAGTTCGGCTCGAATTTTCCCCGCTTGGCGCGATTGGGGATCATAGGCCTCTTGACCACTAGCATGAGTTCGCCTTGGCGGAATGTCCTCGGTCGGGTCAATCTTTCATATGAGCGAGTCATCTTTGCTTTATAAGCCTCCAAGTTTTGTTGTGCTACGAGCCGTGTTTCATCAAGGGCATCAAGCTCCTCAAGCCGAAGGTGAGCACTTTCTTCGCCTGTCAACTCGTAGTGGACTGCCACTCGTAGAGAAGGTAGCTCTATCTCGAGGGGGAGTACCGCTTCCGTACCGAATACCAATGCGTATGGCGTCGTGTTCGTGGCCGTCTTGAACGTAGTTCGATATGCCTAAAGAGCCTCCTGCGGTCTCTCGTGCCAGTCCCTCTTATTTCGGGACACCGTTTTTTTTTGATCTTTGTCAAAGTCTTATTGAAGGCCTCGGCCAGACCATTAACTCGTGGATTATAAACTAAGGAGTATCTCCAGTCTATATTATGCTGTTGCGCGAAGCGGCTAATCTTATGGCTTCTGTAGGCTGGCCCGTTATCGGAGATAATCCGCCGTGGAGTTCCAAACCGGTAAATGACGTGCGTTTTGAAAAAGTGGAGGATATTCTCCGTCCTCACTTCCCTCAGCGGTAATGCTCCGCCCATTTGGAGAAGTAATCAGTCGTCGCCAGGATGAAACGGTGTCCCCTGGACGATGCCGGTTCGATGGGGCCGACTATGTCAGTTCCCCACATTTCGAATGGCCAGCTAGCCACCGTTGGATGTAGTGGATTCGGATGCTGGTGGATGAAATCCCCATGGATTTGGCATGAGTGGCATTGCTTCGCATACTCGAGGCAGTCCTGGATCATCGTGGGCCAGTAGTAACCCATCCGTTTAATTTTTAACTTCATCTTTGGGCTTGCTTGATGAGAACCACAGATTCCGTCATGAACTTCCTGAACGACTCTTTCTGCTTCGTCAGATCCTAAGCATCTCAACCACAGAGAGTCAAATGACCTCTTGTATAGAGTATCATTGACGAAAGCGAAAGATAGAGCTCGTTTCATGAGCTGATGTCTTGAGGACGCTTCTTCGGGCATTCGGTGGGACTTAAAGTAGTCTATGAAGACTTCCCTCCAGTCCTCAGCCTTCTCACGGTCTTTTATTTGTAGAGTCGTCTGCTCAATCGCTCCCTTTTCTTCGGATGATTCCGGAGATATTTCTGCTGGGGCAAGCACCCGACGGCTTTGCACCACGATTTTAACGTCATCAAGGTTCTCGTCAGCCAGTTCGTTAGCGAGCTTAGCTAACGCGTCTGCTTTGCTATTTTCCGCGCGTGGTATACTTTCCAAAGTATAGGAGGGAATTTGGGTCAACAGTTGTTGCACCTTTTCACCGTACTTCACCAACTCCGGTTTGCACGTTTGGTAGTCGCCGTTTACTTGACTAACGACCAGTTGAGAATCCCCGTATATGAGGAGGTTTTCAATTCCCATGTCAATGGCGATCTCGAGGCCTGCTATCAAAGCTTCGTATTCGGCTTCATTATTCGTCCTCGGCTCTGTTAAGGAGAAAGCGAAGCGCATTATTCCTCCTTGTGGGGTCACGAAGATGAGGCCTACCCCCGACTTGATTATAGGGGTGCCTTGTCTGCGCTTCTTCATGGAAGATACTCCATCGAAATAAAGCTCCCATCGGGTATCACCTCGGTCGATCGCGTCAAATGCATGTTCGTCTGGCAGATCGCAATGCAGAGGAGAATCAGCAGGTATCGGATGCTCGAAGTTGGCGATGGCTTGGCCTTTCACTGCCTTAAGCGGCTGATAGGTTATTGAAAACTCCATCAAGAGCAGGGCCCATTTAGCGAGTCTCCCTGTCAACATGGCCTTTGACATTAGATATTTTAGGGGGTCCACCTTTGATATAAGACGGACTTCATGTGCCAATGCATAGTGCCGGAGTTTTGTTATCGCGAAGATTAACGCCAGACAGTGTTTTTCGATAGGGGAGTAATTGCTTTCTGCCCCCAGCAGAACTCGACTTAAGTAATAATGAGCTCTCTCCTTCCCTCGATCATTCTCTTGTGCCCATAATGCGCCTAAAGAACCTTCGAGGGCTGTTGTATAAAAAATAAGAGGCTTTCCCTTGACCGGAGCAGCTAACACCGGCGGGTTCTGCAGGTACTGTTTAATTTCGTCCAGCGCGCCCTGGCATTTTTGGTCCCAGACGAACGGGGTTCCCTTCTTCATCAGGTGGTTGTAAGGACGGCACTTACCTGACAGGTTGGCGATAAACCGCCGGATGTACGCAAGCTTCCCCTGGAGAGACCGCAGCTGTTTGAGAGTCCTTGGGGGTGGCATTTCGATGATCGCCTTGATCTTAGATGGATCTATTTCGATACCTCGGTGTCGGATGATGAATCCCAGGAATTTACCCGAGGAGACTCCGAACGCGCATTTGAGGGGATTCATCTTCAAATTATATTGCCGAAGGCGTTGAAATACGGTCTTCAGATGCTCTAAATGCTCTTCGTATGACCTGCACTTCACTACGAGGTCATCGATATAGCACTCGACGATTTCATGTATGAGATCATTGAAGATCTTTGTCATGGCCCTTTGATAGGTAGCACCGGCGTTCTTTAGACCGAAGGGCATAACTTTGTAGCAGAATATACCCAAAAGAGTTCGAAAAGCGGTGTGCTTCTGGTCTTCGGGATGCATTTTTATCTGATTGTAACCTGATGAACCGTCCATAAAGGAGAAGACCTCATGAGTGGACGTATTGTCTATCATCAGCGCGGTGACCGATACCGGGAAATCGTCTTTCGGGCAGGCTTTATTGAGATCTCGGAAGTCCACGCATATGCGCACTGTCCCATTCTTCTTCATTACCGGGATGATGTTGGCGACCCAATCAGGATACTGTACCTCCTGGATAAACCCGGAATCGATTAGTTTCTTGACTTCGGCGTTAATGCTCATTTCAAGCTCAAGCCGCATCCGTCTCGGCGCCTGTTTGACTGGCTTGATATCCGGGGATATTGCTAATTTATGTACCGCAATCTCTGGATCTAATCCTGGCATCTTGGAATAGTTTCACGCGAAGCAATCTCTATGCTGTAGAAGCACGTCTCTTAACACCGCCACCCTTTCCTCAGATAGTAGCTCGCTAACGAATGTTGGTCGCGGATCATCTTTCGATCCCAACTCAATCTTTTTGAGGTTATCTGCAGTCGTATGTATGCCATCTTCCAGTTCTTTCGGAGCTGGTGGAAATTCTGAGATCACCTCATCATTGCTGTTCTCAAAGCACCAGGGAAGGTCATCCATGTTCTCGGGCTCTTCTTTTAATATTGTAATCATGTGACAAGTGCGAATCCGCTTCCAAGACCGATGTGGATCTGACTCTGCTATTGCGACTTTGGGTTTGTGCTTTTGTGGCGGCGTTACCCTCCAACTGCTGGATAAAGCAAATCTGCCTTGCTGGTACTGGTCTTCGACCTAGTTCTTGAACGTGAAGCAGTCTTCGATAGGGTGTCCTATGGCTCGGTGATAAGAGCAATAGCCCGGATGGGAAGCTTTGTTAGCTTGCTCAAGGTGCTTAGACTCCGGAAGTGCGATCATTTGATATTTTATAGCGAGCTCGAGTAGCTTCTTCATCTTGTCTCGAGGGAAGGAATACGCTCGACTCATCTTCTTCATGAGGGACAAATCCAGACCGCGCAATGCCCGATCACACGACTCTCTAATCTTGCGTCACTGTTGTCGACTTCTTTTTCCGCCTCTTGACTAACTTTTGCCTCTGCGTTGGGCCTTTTGTACAACGGGTTGACAGGCAGGAGTACCTTTGTCTTTTGCAGCCTGTTGAAACAGACGTTGCGTCCTGGCCTTCTCGTAGATGGCCATCTCGCGGTTGTGATTTTCCCGAGCCGTTTGACCCGCTTTCCTGATAAGCCTGCCCATTCGTTCTTCAAATGACGGACTCGGCATTTCGCTTGTAGGATCCAGTTTTGACGAGGGGTTGGCATTGCTGGACAGGGCGCTTTCTTCCTCATCGAAGTTATATACGGCGTAGCTACCGTGGATTCTCTCCCGTTTACCGGACCTCACGTATCTAAGGCCGAGTGTTTCCATTCTCCCGTTGGGCAATTTACGCTGAGTTCCAGGGACATCCTAAATCCTGTTGTAGAATCGAGCTTGTCGAACAGTCTGTTTTAAGGGTACCCCTTGGCGCTTCAATAGCCTCTTTAGTCCATTTGTGTAGTATCTGGGCAAACGGATAGGTTGGAGCATGTCAAGTGTAACATCCGCGCCATGCCATATCTCTTTCTCCACTCTCGTTTCTGTGGATTGGTAGAATAGGATCACCTTTTCACCCTTTCGCCTGGGAGGGACGTAAAACGTCTGCAGGTCCTGCACATTGTGAGCTTGAAGTGCGTCGAGATCCTTATAGTGTTTCCGCGGCACCATGGTGACCTGTAAACTCTGATCATCGCCAGGGGATGCTTGTATTGACGGCCGATTGGAGAACACGGCATTAACTTCATCTTCCGAGTCACTTCCGAAGACCAACATGGGGGCGGACGGTCCCGGGTTGTTGCGTCGGGACGGACCCGCGTAAACTATCTCTTCTCCTTCTTCGGTATCGCTCCCGAAAACAGGGATGGTGGTGGCGGCTTTGTTCTCCGGCTTGCGACACCTTTCTGTATCCTCGAAATCTGGCAAAAAGTACTTCGCATCTTCGTACTTGCGGACTTCGTTCACGGAAAATGGATTCAGCTCACCTGTTACGGTATATTCGAAGCCATCCTTAAAGTATTTCATACACTGATGCTGTGTAGAAGGGATAATGTTGTACTCATGTAACCAAGGATGACCGAGTAAGGCGTTGTAGCAGGTCTTGGAATCAATGACGTGAAATTTGATGTCCGCGATGAGTAGTCCAAAGCGTAATGTTAGTATTACGGATCCGAGTGTCCGTGACGATTGGGAGTCAAAACCGGAGATGGTAATTTTGTCACGAGCGAGGTGCTGCATGCTCATGCAAATTTCCTTCAACACCCGAACATTAAGGAGATTGACGGAGGATCCATTATCAACCAGGATTTTGCCTATCTTGATATCGTGGCAGTATCCGGAGACGTATAGGGGACGGTTATGGTCGCACGTCCCGAGGAGAAGGTCTTCGTCACCGAAAGTGATGTCGGCCGTGTGCACTTCTTCCAGTTTATCCTTCATCCTTTCTGCGGCGAGGAAGGCTTGGAACTGCTCGGGTTCTTGTAATGCCTTGATTAATGAATCTCGCGCTTCTTTTGATAATAGGAGGGCATCGAGAATGCTGAGCTGAGAAGGTAGCTTCCTTAGGTGCGCTAGGATGTTGTAGTCCACTTTACCCTTCCTGGGAGGATCTTTGGCAGCCAATTCTTTCATGACTTGGTCATCTAAGGTGATATCCTCAGAGACCTTTTCCTTTCCCTTATCTTTTCTATTTGCGGGCCCGAGATTCTTTTCCGGGAGCGTGCGATTGCGCAGCTGAATGTTTTCGCAAGCTTCCGATTCTTCTTCTTTCCCTAAAACGGATTCTTTAAAGAGAGGGCCCAGAGCCATTTCTTCATCAGAGTCGCTCCCAAAGGTGAGAACTTGTGACCCTCCGGCGTTAACCATGTAACAGTTGCCAGCAGTTCTGTTGTGCCCGTCGGTAGTATTTCTTCGTTCCCGACGAGTCTTGCGCTTCATGTGCTTAAAATGTTTCCGGTGAGCAACATATCCCTGCCACCATATCCTAAAGGCGTCGCACTCTTCCGTAGGGTGTGAAATTTTCCGATGATATGAGCAATAATTAGGGTGTCTTTCCGCCCCATCGAATGCGTTCTCTTCCGAGGGTGGTAGCTTCATCCCTACTGACATGGCTTTGGCGAACCTCTTTCTCGTCTTGTACTTGTTTTTATTCGCATCAGATGTCTTTTGATCTGGCGGGAGTGCTTCGACTCTTTCGTTTAGTCGCCTGCGCTTGGCTCCTTCCGATGCAGCCATCTCACGCTCCTGATCGGCTTTACTCTTCAAACGAATCTCGTCTAGAAAGGCGTCGATCATTTCATCTGTTGTCCATACAAGTTCTGGCTCAGGCTGTGCCCCCAGTTTCTCAGTGCCAGAAGTTTTCTCATCTTCTGAGTAGGAAATCATATGACAACTCACCACATATCCCTCGGATTCCTCCGATGAGCTATCTCCATCATCTTCCTCCTGAAAGACGTGGTTGAGGAACTCTTGCAGCGTGACGGGAGTCCGCGCCTTTTGATTGTATTCTTCCAGCGCGTCGATTTGCTTCTGCAAGTTCGTACGCTTGTCTCCAGGCTTCACGGGCTTCTTAGATTTCTTTTTCTTTTTCTTCGAAGATTTTGACGGTTGGGCGTGAGTACTTGGGCCATCATCACCGCTCTTTGTAGTTGGGCGCGGCTTCAGCATTCCTTCAATGATCTGGGGTTCCAGCGGGTCCTTCCATTCGACCGCCGGGCATGCATGAAGGTCCCTCAGCATTCTTTTGGTTTTAGTTGACAGCACGACCTCCCATGGAGCTTCTTCAATAAAGGAACAGGTTGCCCCCGGTGTATCTGCTTTCTTTGGATTATGCGGCTGTGGTGGGTTCACCTTCCACTTTTTGGATAGTGCAAACTTCCCCTAGAGGTATTGATCTTCAATCCATCCTTTAAAAACGAAGCAATCCTCAATCGGATGGCTTACCGTTTGATGGTAGGGGCAATAGTTGGGGTTGTTCACCTCAATGGGTTGTGGCGGTCGTCTTGGATTTGGCAGGTTTATAAGTCTGTTGCGTACTGCCAACTCGAATAACCGTTTCGTCTTATCCCGCGGGAACGAGTAGGGGCGCTTCATCTTCTCGTTGTAATACCGCCGCCTTTCTTCCAGCTGATCCGCCAGCTTTGGGGCACTGGGTTGTTGCTGTGCGTTCGCAACGAAGGTTGCCTTCCCTTTACCCTTATCATTCCGAGGTTCTGGCTTCGGAGGAGGCAGCCTGTGACCCATCTAGTCCATCTGGGCCAACTTGTCGATTAGAGCCTGGAATGTGGTTGGCTTAAAGAACATCATAAACTGGGAGATAGTGGCATGAGGGTCTAGGGTACCCACGAACATGCCCACCGCGGGCGCTTCCTCAATGCGTTGCTCGCAGTTTGACCACAAATTTCGCCGGCGTATAGCATACTGGACCCACGTTTCGCCTGGTTTCACCCTGGCATTAATCAATGCCGTTATTGGAGTGCGTTCGCTGGCGCTTGCGAATCGCTGAGTGAATTGCAACTCCATTTCAGCGAACGTCTTGATAGAATCGTTCGGGAGTTCCGAATACCATTCGAACGCCGTTTCTGATAGGCTGCCCACGAATTGGCGAAGCAACAGTTTATCATCACTGCCGGTGTTACCGCAAAGGGCCCTGAACTGGGCAACATGTTGGTGGGGATTGCCGGTCCCTTTATACACGTAGAATTTTGGTATTGTATAACCCGGCGGGTATTTGATTTGGTCGTACCAGCTCGGATATGGTCGCCCCGTTTTTATGACTTGACCAGCTGCCTCAATTGCATGATGAACCCGGATTTGTTGGGCTATATAGTCGTCCAAGTCAGCCTTGGAGATTGTCTCCTCCTTGGCCATTGAAGGAGCCGGTGGCGGATTTGACGTTTCTCCCTTGTCGTCTTCAAGGACGATCAGAGGATCCTCAGCAGGTGGGTCTTGTTGGATCATCATTCCTACCATGTCCTGGAATAAGTGGGCTATTTGCTTTATATTGGCCGCTTGTTCTGCAGCCTCTCTATCTTTCTTTTCCAGTATCCTCCGGAGGAACTCGGCGTCGGTTTCCTGTTCTTGTTGCTGATCCGAGGACGCCTCGGGGCTTTCTTTCGGTCCAGTAAGCGCGGCCATTGCGATCATCATTTCTTGGAGCTTTTGCTGTTGCTCCTGAGCTTTGGTCACCGACCGTGTAAGCGGTCTATGACTTGTAGACGTACGGCTGTCTTCCTTCCCCGACGCCATGTATACAGTATGGACCATCCTGCCCCCAGCTTTAGGGCGTCTGGGCTCAGCGCTTTTAGCTTTCGTTGCAGGCCCGGGGGTTTTCTTAGGCTTCCTCTTTTTATGAGCAGTGGAAGTTGAGGGGGCCGTTGAGGTGGGCACCCAGACTGCTTTTCGTAGCTTAGCCTGGTGACTGACTTCTTATTGGATTTTCAGCTTCTTGTGCTGGCGGGAGAAATTTAGATCGATCACCGAGTCTCAGGTCTGCCGCCAGACTTTATAGATCTGGGAGGACAGCCGTTGAGGAGATTGGGGCAGTTCTGGCTTTACTTTTACAGCCTTTTTCAGCGGAGGGGGAGACCTCTTTAGCATCGCGGTAGGAGAATTCCTACGCACCTTATTTAGCATCTCAAAGCTGTTCCCAGTTGGAACAGCAGTATTAACTTCTGCCATCAGGGCCGGAGGAGTTAGCCCAGGAGGGGAGTTGCCTCCGGCCTTCCTTACTCGGCGCCAGTAACGACATCGAGCGCGTCGTGCTGATGGAACCGGCTTGGTGAGGGCGATAGTCTCGTCTTGCCCCCTGTGTATGTGGGGGGTCGCTGCTGGTGCCAGCCTATTAAAGACTGATGTCCTTCGGGTAGCAGGAGCGGGAGCTGGAACAGTCAACCTTGTAAAGACCGACTTTTTGGAAGGAGAAGCCGCCTTGACGACTTCAGGAGCGGGACTGGTTGTTTTCTTAGGAGCAGCCTTCTCTGAGATTGTAGGCCCTATCGTGGTTTCACAGGAGCTCTGGCCTAGTCTGGAGAAGACCGACTTCTTGGGAGATTCCGCTGTCAGCACCGGGGCGGTGAAGCTTGTCGGCGGGAGCATGGTCCCAAAAAACAACCCTGTGGTGGCTCGAGTGACCTGTTCCATGGGCATTGTGAATAGCAAAGTAGCTTGGGGTCTGTAGGATATACCTCCTGGCGAGGCAGAGCGCTGGTTGCAATTGCAGTTGGAGCATGTCGCGCAAGCGGAAGCCATTGATTCTTTGCTTTCTGCAATAAGCAAGACGCCGAATCTTAGCACCTTGAAACCCAAGGGCAACCATTAGCGAACCGTGTTTGGTTCGCGAACACGACACACGAAGTGTGGAGTGGAAAGAGAAAAAGGTCCCACCGGCCATGCCATAATCTGTTCCCCTCCGAACGGCGGCACGACGTGAGGACGTCTCGCCTGAGATTCGGGGCAGATGCTAATTGGTGCTATCCGTCCACCTCTCTGAAGATACCAAGTTGATTTATGGCACCGTGTATCGAAGGTTTAAACGGATGCATCCGATGTAGCAGACTTCGTCAGATTCCCCCTCGCTTGAGGGGTTTTTGATTGTGGAGACGCTCTTTCCTACAGGCGCAAGCCCCTGCAGTTAATTACGCTACCGCATCGCGGTAGCCACTTTCTCCTTCTCCAGATGGTCACTTCGTGTCGTGTGTGTGTTTATTTTGTGTTTAGTTGCCCGTGGATTGTATACGGAGACTGAGTTGTGTCGTCGCCCGTAGGGCGTGGACTAGTCCAAATCCGTATTATCTTAGATTTGCGTTTGGGGGTTTGGGTTTAACAATACGTTAGCCTCATTTAAGACTAAGATCAACTTAAACGTTTGTTAAGGATACGTCAGTCTAGTTTTTAGACTAAGATCAACTTAACGGGATCGTTTAGATCCAACAAGAGAGCAATTAAGGGAACCCTGTTGTTTAGTTTAGTGACATTGCGGTCAATAGGTAGTTTAAGGACATTGCGGTCCAATGTTAGTTTTAAGACGTTGCGGTCAAGGTTAAGGACGTCATAGTCCGTGGATTTAAGGACTCCACAGTCCGGCGTTAGTTTTAAGACATCACGATCAAGGTTAAAGACCTCATAGTCCGTGGATTTAAGGACTCCACAGTCCGGCGTTAGTTTTAAGACATCCCGGTCAAGGTTAAGGACCTCATAGTCCGTGGATTTAAGGACTCCACAGTCCGGCGTTAGTTTTAAGACATCCCGGTCAAGGTTAAGGACCTCATAGTCCGTGGATTTAAGGACTCCATAGTCCGTATCAATATGTGGTCATCGGGACCCGTCACCTCTTTGA
The DNA here is from genome assembly GCA_030015575.1 of Agapanthus africanus. Lineage (NCBI taxonomy): Eukaryota > Viridiplantae > Streptophyta > Magnoliopsida > Asparagales > Amaryllidaceae > Agapanthus > Agapanthus africanus. The sequence goes on from CM057341.1 coordinate 738,525,371, forward strand.
AGACGTTGAGGAATTACAATGCCGAGTATCAAAGGAGTGAAGAGATGTACCCTTAAACCGAGATAGATTAAATAATCTTTGGCCCAATTCGGAACCAAGACCAATTAATTATATTATGAGCCCATTGGCTCAGTTGAATTTGAATTGAGGACTTATGGCCAGCTTAGGCTAAGTCCAATCATGTTTAGGATATTGGCCCTCTGTTGGTCCATTAGAGGAGAGGCTTTACCTCTAGACACTTAGCCACTTGGGCTAAAGTTAGTGTTAAACACTAAAGACCAGCAGTGTTGAACACTGGGAACAAGTTAGTGTTTGACACTACAAGATAGTTGGTGTTAAACACCAGCAACAGGGGGTTCAATTTAGTGTTAAACACTAAAACAAATCAGTGTTAAACACTAGCAACAGAGATCTCAAATTAGTGTTAAACACTAAGATAATCAGTGTTAAACACTGGTGACAGAGATTTTAATTTAGTGTCGAACACTAAGAAAATGTTGGATATAGTGCCCTCAGAGTCAATTATTGGATCACAGGCACGTGATTGCAATGATTGAGGGAGGACCTATGCCAGTAGGACAGTCTTACTCGAGATGATAGTATGCTATCTGGTTTATCTTTATCATCGTGTACTGCTTTAGGTGACCTTACGAGTCATTATTACACGTTGATAGAGCCCCTAGGATTCTTGCTTGACTACCAGCAGTATGAGGGCGATCATATACGTGAGAGCTGGAGTCTATAAGCACATCCTTAAAAGGTCCCTAATCGTGGGAGTTTCGAGACAGGGCATCGATACTCTGGAGTAGACTAGTGTATACAGTCGAGACCCCGATGAGGGGCGGTGGCCGGTCTCACAAGCCACTGGTGTTAGTTGGTTCACCTAAGATGTATACAGGTGCTCATTGGGTTATGAGTACACCGGACAGGACTCGTCGGGAACCTGCTAGTTAGGATTATACCTCATGTCAGATAGCAATTCCCTGGTGACATGTGTACAAGTTAGTTCATCGACCCGAGATCGTCATTTGTCTCATGTGAGTTCCCACTGTGCTTTGATTACTACCCTACCAGGCTCAAAGGAGACGTGCAAACAGCTTTTAGTTGGGTACAGTCCCGAGCCACATGGAGGCAGTGAGCGGATCTGCAGGGGTTCGTCTCTCCCGGTATTGGGGGTGAGGTCGCGCTGTGTCTAGGAGAGCCAGAACATGAAAAGTCCTTGGCCAAGGCAGGAGATTTGCTGGTAGGTATTCCAGTAGTATCTCAGGGTGTTCTGGGCTACACTCCGACACGACTTGTACCGCTATTGGGGGTCTAACTTTTACCAACCCCCTAGGCCCGCCATGTGATGCTCATAGACGAACGGACCGGACTGTACGGATATTGTCACTGACAGGCTCAGTAGGGTGTCAGGATGAGTGCGCTCATCGACGTCCCTTTTGGTCAATAGCTGGTGGCCCGTCACGTATGGCTAATACCTCTGACGTGCTAGTGGTTAAATCCACAGCCATAGTATTGACGAGTCTTTAGAGTCCACCACACATACAGTTACTCAAGTTTCGGGCGAAACGCTGTAGAGGCCGTATGGAGATATGGCAGGGTTCGATCAGATACGTGCAGTATTGCACAGATCGTGATCGGACGGTTTTTACTGGACGGCTTTGGCTTAAGCCGGACCCTAGTATTAGATTGTGTAGATATTGTCTCTTTGCATTTGTGTTCAGTGGGAATACAAATGCGCGCATGTATTTGCAGTAGCGGGGTTTTCCTGTAATTTATTACGGGATCAGTTTTCTGAAGTTGCCAGTTTGCATTCCGTTCCGGCCGGTTTTCCTTTGTTCCTTCATGGCCGGACTTTTCGATGGAGGGGGTTATTTGCAAGTTTGCAAATAACATTTGTGGAGGGGGTTTCTTGCATATGGATTGATTATGAGAGCATCTTTTTATTCCATTCTTTTCTATCATCATTTCATGCATTAATGAGATTAAGATTGATTAGTGTATAATGTGAAGCTTGCTTTTGATGTGGTCACCACCCTTGATCTCCTACACTCACCTCCCTTTGTTTTGATTCTCTCCTCATTCCTTTTAGAGTGGCCGGCCACATTGAGGGAATGAGAGAGTTTTCATTTTGAGTGGTGGCATTATTCTTCATCTCATTTTCTTGCTAGGAAAATTGAAAGCACCAATTTTCTTTAACCTCTTCCTCCATCCTTCATGGAAACAAAACCCCAATGAGACACATGGCTACTACACTACATCTACAGCAAATCTTGGACGCGTCGGCTAGCCAACTTCGCGTCCGAGTTGCCTCGGTCCAGAGGTGGGAGCCCGTAAAAGTATTCGGCTACGTGTTGCCCTTTCCGACGAGGACGTGACGGACGGAGATTCCGCGGGAGATCGGAGTGGAGACGAAGACCGAAGGACACGAATCGCTTGGTATAACTCTTCACCCATCTTTTAGTTTGCTAGTAGCTAGGTTAATGGCCCGATCCGGGTTAAAAGTGTGCGGTGGTGCCGGTTTGCTAGTTTGCAAAGTTTTTCGTTTCCGCATTTCCGGCGTCGGATTGACGGCTGGGCCGCCGCCGCAGACTTACAGAAAATTAATGTTAAACTCTGTTAACAGAGATTTAATTTAGTGTTAAACACTAAGAAATTCAGTGTTAAACACTGCAAGAAAGGCTCTTCGATTAGTGTTGAACACTAAGGCAAAACAGTGTTAAACACTGGATTCAGAGGGTCCAATTTAGCGTTAAGCACTAAGGTAAGAGGGGTCACGTGGTAGCACGTGAGGGCGCCCTCCCCTTTATTTGTTCTGTTGAGAATATTGAATACTTTGGAGCATCACGTGCTGTCACGTGATGTGCGTTTAAGTGTTTGTGCGTTAAAGCTTCTGCCAAGGGTCACGTGGGTCACGTGAGGCAATGCCTCAAACGCCCTTTTCTATGGATCTTTCCGGGGGTCACGTGGTAGCACGTGACCCTGCCTCTTTGCAATTTCTGATTAAATTCTTCATTAAATCCCCATTTTCCTCTGAAGAATTATATTTTCAGATAGAGTTGAACTCTGATTTTCCTGTAGGAATTAAATTCCTCATATATGTGAAGAACTGAATTTTATCATAGGGTTAAACCCTAATAAAAGCTTTAGAGGAATTATATTCCCATTCTTTTTTAGAGAATTATTCTTAAATAGGGTTAAACCCTAATTTATATTCTGAGGAATGAGATTCTGTCATAGGGTGAAACCCTAATTTCTTCTTTCTTAAGGGAACTAAATTCCTGTTATTTAGAACTAAGTTCTTAACTAGGGTTAAACCCTGATTCTGTTCATTCTGAAGGAATTAAATTCCTATAACATAGGGTTAAACCCTAATTTTATCACAAAGGAATTAAATTCCTATAATTCTATGAGAATTAAATTCTCAAATTTCCATTCCCTCTCTATGCTTTGGATCTGCATGGCAGGATCTCAACCCAATGAGAATTAAATTCTCAATTCATGAGGAGATGTGCATTTTGCAGATCCTCTACTAAAGAGAGAACTATGTTCTTCTTTTAATATAAGAGTTAAACTCTTTTGAGAATTAAATTCTCTTTTAGAGGCCTTCCCTTTCTTACCTAAGATTTTCTTTTGCAGAAGATCCAAATTCTTCCAAAGTCTCCGGCTCTATATTTCTTTTTTTTTTTATCTCTCTTCCTCTGTCTCTCCCTGTGTTTCTCTTGGCTCCTATTTATAGGAGAAGAAGCAGAATCAATTAGTTTTGATGAATCTTTCATTGAGGGATTTGATTTGTATTCATTCAGAGATTTGATTTGCATTCATCATTCATCTGGTCCTTTGGATTATTAGGTGAATTTTATTCACCATTGGATTTTAAATCCAGAGATTTCCCTTTGTTATTTCTGTTAGATTTTAAGGGGAAATCTTTCCAAGTTCAAGATTTTTCCATAAATAGGTGATATTTAATCATCTTTAAATCTTTAATCCAATCGGTTCCAAATAATCATTCTCCTTTGGAAAGATTTGAATGCTGTTCAGAATTTAATTCTGTTAAATAGATAGGCTTTGAAAGCCGGTCACGTGTGGCCACGTGACCCCTGGTCACGTGTCGGCACGTGACCCCTTGGAACGAGCTTTCCTTTGCTTTCTGCGCTTTGTCTTCTAGCCGCTGTTCTGCCATCACGTGTCAACACGTGACCCCTGGTCACGTGTGAGCACGTGACCTTTTCTGAAGCCTTTTCCTTGATTTGATCAGGGAACTGATGTGCCTTTGCCTCTGCTTTTAAGTGTCACGTGCCAACACGTGACTGCTGGTCACGTGTTAGCACGTGATGCCTTCTTCGTAAGCTTTCCTGATTTTAAATCAGGAAACAGGGACGCTCTTCCCTGCAGGCGCAAGCCCCTGCAGTTAATTACGCTACCGCATCGCGGTAACAACTTTCTCCTTCTCCAGAATTTCACTTCGTGTCGTGGGTGTTTATTTTGTTTGTGGTTGCCCGTGGATTGTATACGGAGACTAATTTATGTCGTCGCCCGTAGGATGTGGATTAATCCAAATCCGTATTTTCTTAGATTTGGGTTTGAGGTTTTGGTTTAAGGATACGTTAGCCATGTTTGAGGCTAAGATCAACTTAAACGTTTGTTAAGGATACGTTAGTCCAGTTTGAGACTAAGATCAACTTAACGGGATCGTTTAGATCCGACAAAAGAGCATTTGGGCTCTATTGTTCCAGTTTAGGGACATAGTGGTCCATTGAATGTATGGCTGTCGGGACTCGTCACCTCTCTGACGATGTTGAAGGATTACAACGACAGATATCAGAGGAGTTCAGAGATGTACCCTTGAACCAAAGTTGGTTGGGAGACCTATAGTCCAATTTGGGACTAAGTCTGTTTGAGGGTTTAAACATACGTTAGCCCTATTTGAGGCTAAGATCAACTTGAACATTTATTAAGGATACGTTAGTCTAATTTGAGACTAAGATCAACTTAACGGGATCATTTAGATCCGACAAAAGAGCATTTGGGCTCTATTGTTCCAGTTTAGGGACATAGTGGTCCATCATTCCCATTTTGGGGACGAATACTGGTTTAAGGACACATTAGTCCGTGAGTTTAAGGACGCATTAGTCCGTGAGTTTAAGGACGCATTAATCCGTGAGTTTAAGGACGCATTAGTTCGTGAGTTTAAGGACGCATTAGTCAGTATCAATGTGTGGTTGTCGGGACCCGTCACTTCTCCGACGACGTTGAAGGATTACAACGACAAATATCAGAGGAGTTCAGAGATGTACCTTTGAACCGGGTGTAAATTGATTTGAGAGAGCATTTGTGCTCAGTTCAATTTAATTTGAGGACTTACGGCCATGATTGGGCTAAGTCCAGTTGAGAATATTCAACTCTTTTATTTGTTTTGGGCCTGTGCTAGGGCTTTGCATTGCATTACTTTTTGTTTGGGCTCTGCCCATTTATAAAGGATGCAGAGCATCAATTTTACTTGGGCTCTGCCCTTTGTTGCATTGCAATTTAATTTGGCCTACTAGGCCTTTCTGATTTGGGCCTGGCCCTTTAGTAAAAAAAATGCAATGCATTTGTCAGGCGCTTTGCGCCAATCACTGAGCGCGAGTGCTTATGGTGCTGACACGTATCATGCTCTGGTGAGCGCAAGCACAACAGCGCAGTGCGCTACTGACACGTGGCGCGCTCTGGTGAGTTGCGCCAATCTCAGAGAGCAAGGCTCTTTCTTATAGCGCAAGTGATTCAGATGCTGACACGTGGCGCTCTCTGGCGGCTTGCGCCAACCCAGAAGCGCAACAGTGCAGTTTTTGCAAGTGCAAGGCACTATTTCAATAATCTTGAGAATCTTGAAAATTCCAGAACCAATGGTTCATAAAAAAAAAGTGCAAAGCACTGTTCTTATTTCATTTTCTTTTTTATTGAAGATCATTGATCTTGTTTTTAGATCAATGATCTGTTCATAAGAGAATCTTCTCTTTTCCCTAAAGGTTTTTTACCTTTTCCTTTTGTTTTTGAAGATTTCTCTCAAATTCTTCAGAGTTCTTTTTTTTCTCTCAATCTTGATGATGATCTTCCTCTCTGAATTGGGGTCTAGGATCCTTTATATTGTACCCATGAATTAGTTAAATTTGTTAAAGAGATATTTCTCTGAGTGATTTGGGGAATTTTCCCCACCGTTGGATCTTTGATCCAAGAGCCTCTGTTTTACAGAAGACAATCTTCTTGTTTTAACAAGAACCGAAAGATCTTTTTGGAATTTAATTCTGTTTGGCGCAAATGCACCAGTGCTTGACACGTGTCAAGCAGCGCACAGCGCGGCGCAACTGCGCTAGCGCAACTGGGCTGACACATGTCGCGCAACGCAGAGCGCGGCGCAACTGCGCTAGCGCAACTGGGCTGACACGTGTCGCACAGCGCATAGCGCAGCGAACTGTGCTAGCGCAATTGCGCTGCTACGTGGCGCGCAACATAGAGTGCAGCGCAACTGCGATAGCGCAACTGAGCTGCCACGTGGCGCGCAGCGCAGAGCGCAGATTATCTGAAGCGTTGCTTCCTTTAATTTTGTTTTAAATAGAGCCTTGCTCTGATTGGGCGCGCTGCCTTGGGCGCTGCGCTCTTTGCTCTGGCGTGCCTGATTTTGACACGTGGCGCCCTGCGCGCAGCGCAGAGGATCTGAAGCGTTGCTTCATTTATTAAAGTTTAAATTTTCAAAGTAGAGCTTTGCTCTGATTGGGGAAAGATGAAGCGTTGCTTCATCTCCCGCCTTGGAATTTGAACAGTGTTTTGCTCTGATTGGGGTAAACAGGGACTGTACCCAACCAAAACCTATTTGCATGACTCAGTAGAGCCGTGGTAGGGTAGTGATCAAAGCACAGTGTGAACTTACACAAGACAAATGACGATTTCAGGTCCGAAGACTAACCTGTACACATGTCACCTGAGAACTTCCATCTGACAATAGGTATGTACCATCTGGAAGTTCTCCACGAGTCCGTCCAGTGTACTCACACCCAGTGAGCAGGTACTTGTATACGATCTTAGGTGCATCAGACCAATGGTTGGGAAACCAACCATCGCCCCTCGTCGGGGTCTAGAAACGTATACACTAGTCTACTCTAGAGTATCGATGCCCAGTCTCGATACTCACGTGACTAGGGACCATTTAAGGATGTGCTTATGGACTACCCTGCTCCCACAAGTATGACCGCCATCACAATGCAGGTAGTTAAGAAAGATCCTACGGGCTTTACCAACATGTTACCACAATATGTAATAACATGTATAACATATGCCATGTTAAGATAAAGTCAAACCATAATAGTATACTACTGTATCAAGTCTTTATCAATATATGCAAGCTGGATAAAGCATCAATAAAAATAAATACACATATCCTGATAAAAGACAACTGAAATAATATACTATATAACTGAGCAAGAATGTCATGTACATATATATCCCCAGCATCCACATGTATATATATACAATAATGGCCTCTAGGACATACATATCCAACAATAGGAATGAGACCATCCAATTGCTGAGGTTCCCAATGAGGAGGCTGACGGATTGGTCCTGTTCTAATGGTAGCTCGCACTTGACAATGAGATTGCGCCATCGGACAATGAAGTCCGTGTTGCTTTCATTCTTCCCCGTCTTGGTCCTCACAAGGTCAGCAATGAAGATTTTTTCGCTGACACTTATGAATTTTTGCCGAAACAGAAACTCCATCTAGACGAAAGTAGTGACGGAATTGTCCGGTATGCTCACGTACCAGTCAAAAGAGACACCAGTTAGGCTGTTGACAAACTGATAGGGAAGAATCACATCGTTGCCCCCTGTATTCCCACATGATGCTTTAAAATGGGCAACATGCTGCCTCGCATTTCCCGTCTCGTCGAATCTCTTGAATTTAGGGATGACATAACCGCTAGGGAACTCGATCAGATCGTACCGTGTAGGGTACGTCCTCCTACTGCTGCCAACGTCTTTATGAGCCTCAGCTTCGACCACCAATGTTGTAACTTTGTTGGTGACCAAATCCATTATCCAATCTTGCGTCAATAGAATGACACCATCTGGGACCAAGGCGTCCCCAGAAGCGGAGTACGGTCGGCTTTCATGCAGCTCACCCACATTCGGACCTGAAGGGACATGCATCGGTCGCTTCGGGTCGTTATCACCCAGCTCATGAGTAGAGACTTGCACTTGATTGGAGGGCGCTCGAGCAACTTAAGCCGTGAGCTACATCACGACATTCGTCAAGTCGTCAATTTTGGAGTATAGCTTGGTCATCTCCTTATCTTTGCTTCGAAGTTTTTTTCGGAGCTCTTGGAGGAGCTCCTGTTCTGTAATCCGGGGCAGAAAGTCGCCTCTTCTTCGCTGTCTGAGTTTGATTCCACATGGGCTGAGGGGTCCTTCTGCCTATCGGCCTCATCGAGAAGGTTTTCATCATCCTGCGGAGGAGGCCGATCTTAAGAAGGAGTAGCCACATTAAAACCAGATTGGGCTTGGGATGTGGCGGCCACATCCTTGCTTTTGCTGCGAAGGTTGTCACTGGGGCGCGTCCCCGCCATGTAGACTGTTTGGATAACATAACTGGCCATCTTTTTGGTTCCGGCGGCTGGTTTTGCGGACCGCTGTCGTGGCCTTTCCGCTTCGGGAAAAGACAATCGACTGAAGACGGTTGGCCTAACAGGGTTATCGAGCGGCGCTGGCGCTTCATTTTGGGCCTTGCCCCGCTTTTTTCGCGCTGTACGGAGTGCCTGGTAAACGCTTGAAGAGACGGTGTTAGATTTTCTACGTTGGGGTTTGGACACGTCCCTTCACAACACTGTACGAATTGTTGTCCTTTTGATCTTCGCAGTCATAGAGTTTCTCTTTACCTATCTTAAAGATTCAAAAGAGTTGTGGATTTTTATGGCTGAGATGGTCGTCTCTGCGGGATAACTTGGCTCTTGGAACTTCACAAAATCCAGCTTGGCTGGAGTCCGGGCCTTTTTGTTGGCTCTATACCCGAGTCGCTTCTGCCTTTGCTTTTATGTTTTGAGTGCATGGCGGACGCCTGCTCTTCAGGAAGCCGCCGTGGTCGTCCGATAGAGAGCCTTGAAAAGACATCTTGTTGTATACTCATCAAAAGCATCGCCGGAGCTTGCCCGCAACGTTTGGGGACTTCTTTCATTCCGAAGGCTTTGCCCCCGGCTGAAGCCACGGAAATCCATTCAAACATCGACCTGCGCTTAGGTTGTGGTGCCTTTGAGATCACCACATTTGGCCTCCTGCCTTTCGAGACTGGAATATCTGATACTGGGGCCTGACGAGCCGAGATGACGTTAGCTGGCACGAACAGAATAGAGCTAAATGGTAGAAGTAGCTCCTCCTACTGTTGCCCGAGACTCCTACTGTTGCCCGAGACTGGCCGGGTGGATCGTCCTGGCGTCCATTTTCATTGTATAGGAGATGGGAGCTGTGTTGAGCAGCAGCTTGTCCTTAGAGACATCTTTCTTGCATCCAAAAATTGAGATCAAAAGTTGTTAATCTGTGCAAAAGAATAGAATTTCAGTACAAACAATCAATATATATTAATTGAACTCGTATGAATACTTGACCCAAAATATGGGAGGAGAGAGAAGGTCCCACCGGACGTGACAGAATCTGCAGAGTATTTTTTGTCACCCTATTAAGATAGGAATACGCGTCGCTTGTCAGGCGTCGTACAGATTCCCCTGCCTAGGGTAGGCTGAGATTTATTGATTGTGGAGATCCAAATCTCCGGCAGCCGCGGACTAAACTGCCGTTAATTACCCCTCGCTTTTGGAGCGAGAGAACCTCCGATTAACAGGCCAAACGGGTCATGCGGACTCAATTGCGAAGTGTTCATTTTATTTTTTTTCTTTTTATTTGTGACAAAAGATTTTTTTATTTCAAAGAAAACATTTTTTCTATTTTGCTTTATTTTATTTTTTTATTATTTTTTTATAAAAAAAAGAGTGAAGGAAACCTCCCACAAAATGGAAGCCCTCTCACGTGGGGGGAGAAGGGAAATCCCTCATGTGAGGGGGAGGCCCCCACTAAGTGGGAGCTCCCCTCTCTTGTGGGGAGGGGGAAGGGAGCCCCCTCACGTGAGTAGGAGGCTCCCACTAAGTGGAGCTCCCCTCACATGAGAGGAAAGGGACCCCCCTCACGTGAGAAGGAGGCTCCCACTAAGGAGATGTTAAGCTTTTGGATTTGGAGTTAAACTTTTTTGATTTTATTTTGGAGTTAAACTTCAAAAGATTTTATTTTGGAGTTAAACTCCTAAAAGAATTTTTATTATGGAGTTAAACTCCAAAAGATTTTATTATTATTATTATGGAGTTAAATTCCAAAAGATTTTAAATAGAGTTAAACTCCCAAAAGAATTTTTATTATTATGGAGTTACACTCCAAAAGATTTTAAAATATGCAGTTGAACTACCAAAGATTTTATATGGAGTTTAACTCCCAAAATATTTTATTTCGAGTTAAACTCCCAAAAGATTTTATTTTGGAATTAAAACTCCTAAAAGAATTTTAAATGGAGTTAAACTCCCAAAACAATTTTATTTGGAGTAAAACTCCCAAAAGATTTTATTTCGGAGTCAATCTCCTAAAAGAATTTTATTTGAAAAGAAAACCAAAAAGGGGTCTCTTGAAGTTTCAAGATCTATGTCTTGAGTGATGAGAAGGGACCCTTTTCTTCTCTTTGAGCCTTCGATCCGTGTAACAACCGAGTTCAGTTATACAAATTTTTGTTCCGTATTTATTATCTGTGGTATTTTATTGATTTATCTTGTTTGGGTATGAATGGTGTTCCCCTCCGAAAGACGGCGCGACGGACGTCTTGCCTGAAATTCGGGGCAGATGCTAATTGGTGCTATCCGTCTAACTCTCCGAAGATGCCAAGTTGATTTATGGCGCCATGTATCGAAGGTTTAAACGGATGCGTCCGATGTAGCAGACTTCGTCAGATTCTCCCTCGCTTGAGGGGTTTTTGATTGTGGGGACGCTCTTCCCTGCAGGCGCAAGCCCCTGCAGTTAATTACGCTACCGTATTGCGGTAGCAACTTTCTCCTTCTCCAGATGATCACTTCGTGTCGTGTGTGTTTATTTTGTGTTTGGTTGCCCGTGGATTGTATATGGAGACTGAGTTATGTCGTCGTCTGTAGGGCGTGGACTAGTCCAAATCCGTATCATCTTAGATTTGGGTTTGGGGGTTTGGGTTTAAGGATACGTTAGTCTCGTTTGAGACTAAAATCGACTTAAACGTTTGTTAAGGATACGTCAGCCTAGTTTTTAGACTAAGATCAACTTAACGGGATTGTTTAGATCCGACAAGAGAGCAATTAAGGGAGACCTGTTGTTTAGTTTAGTGACATTGCGGTCAATAGGTAGTTTAAGGACATTGCGGTCCAATGTTAGTTTTAAGACGTTGCGGTCAAGGTTAAGGACGTCGTAGTCCGTGGATTTAAGGACTCCACAGTCCAATGTTAGTTTTAAGATATCACGGTCAAGGTTAAGGACCTCATAGTCCATAGATTTAAGGACTCCATAGTCCGGCGTTAGTTTTAAGACATCACGGTCAAGGTTAAGGACCTCATAGTCCATGGATTTAAGGACTCCACAGTCCGGCGTTAGTTTTAAGATATCACGGTCAAGGTTAAGGACCTCATAGTCCATGAGTTTAAGGACCCCACAGTATGTATCAATGTATGGTCATCGGGACCCGCCACCTCTTTGAAGATGTTGAGGAATTACAAGCCAAGTATCAAAGGAGTAAAGAGATGTACCCTTGAACCAAGGTAGATTAAATAGTCTTCGGCCCAATTTGGGACCAAGACCAATTAATTATGTTATGAGCCCATTAGCCCAGTTAAGTTTGAATTGAGGACTTATGGCCATCTTGGGCTAAGTTCAATCATGTTTAAAATATTGGCTTTCTGTTGGTCCATTGAAGGAGAGGCTTTGCCTCTAGAAACTTAGCCAATTGGGCAAAAGTTTGTGTTAAACACTAAAGACCAACAGTGTTGAACACTGGGAGTGAGATTGACAAGTTAGTGTTTAACACTAAAAGATAGTTAGTGTTAAACACTAGCAACATGGCTTTCAAATTAGTGTTTATACACTAAAGCAAATCAGTGTTAAACATTGGCAATGGAGATTTCAAATTAGTGTTTAACACTAAGGCAGATCAGTGTTAAACACTGGAAACAGGGTCTTCCAAGTTGGTGTTCAACACTAAGAAAGTCAGTGTTAAACACTGTAAATAGAGTTTTCCAAATTAGTGTTTAAACACTAAGAAAATCAGTGTTGAACACTGGATATAGAGGTTTCAACTTTAGTGTTAAACACTAAGGCAAGAGGGGTCACGTGGTAGCACGTGAGAGCGCCCTCAATTTATTTTATTCTGCCAAAAGTATTGAATACTTTGGAGCACGTGCTGTCACGTGATGGGCATTTAAATGTTTGTCTGTTAGATCTTCTACCAAGGGGTCACGTGGGGCACGTGAGGCGTTGCCTCAAAGCCCTTCTCTGTGGAACTTTTCAGGGGTCACGTGGTAGCATGTGACCCTGCTTCTTTCCATGTTTGTTTATCTTTTTAAGAATTAAATTCTTCATAGGTTTAAACCCTAATAATAACTTTCTAGGAATTAAATTCCCACCTTCTTTTAAAGAATTATTCTTAGATAGGGTTAAACCCTAATTTCTTTTCTGCAGGAGTTATATTCCCATTAAGTTCTGGCATAAGAATTAAATTCCTGTGAGTTTGAGGGAATTAAGTTCTCAATTAGGGTTAAACCCTAGTTCTGTCCATTTTGAAGGAATTAAATTCCTATAACATAGGGTTGAACCCTAATTTTATCTCAAAGGAATTGAATTCCTATAGTTCTGTGAGAATTAAATTCTCAAACTTCCATTCCCCTTCTATGCTTTGGATCTGCATGGTAGGATCTCAACCTAATGAGAATTAAATTCTCAATTCATGGGGAGATGTGCACTTTGCAGATCCTCTGCGAGAGAAAGAACTAAGTTCTTCTTTTTATATAAGAGTTAAACTCTTTGAGAATTAAATTCTCTTTTTTAAGCCTCTCCCTTCTTACCTAAGGTTTTCTTTTGCAGAGGATCAAATTCTTCCCAAAATCTCAAGGCTCTATTTCTCTTTCTCTGTATGTCTCTGTATATCTCTGTTCTATTCTTCTTGGCTCCTATTTATAGGAGAAGGAAGAAAATCAATCAGTTTTAGTGAATCTTTCATTGAAAGATTTGATTTGTTTATTGAGAGATTTGATTTACATTCATCATTCATCTGGACCTTTAGATTATTAGGTGAATTTTATTCACCATTGGATTTTAAATCCAAAGATATCCCTTTGTTATTTTAGTTAGATTTTAAGGGGAAATCTTTCCAAGTTCAAGATTTTTCCATAAATAGGTGACATTTAATCACCTTTAGATCTTTAATCCAACGGTTCCAAATAATCATTCTCTTTTGGAAAGATTTGAGAGATCTTTTCTCAGAATTTAATTCTGTCATAGAAATAAGGCTCTTGAGGCCGGTCATGTATGGCTACGTGACCGTTGGTCACGTGTGCGCACGTGACCCCCCCTGGAATGGGCTTCCCTTCCTTCCGCGCTCTGTTCTTTGCCGCTGCTTAGTCATCACGTGTCAACACGTGACCGCTGGTCACGTGCTAGCACGTGATGCTTTTTCCGGAGCTTCTTCTTGACTTTTAATCAGGGAATGGAAGTGCTTTGTGCCGCTGCTTTTAGATGTCACGTGCCAACACGTGACCGATGGTCACGTGCTAGCACGTGATGCCTTCTCCGTAGGTTTTCCTGATTTTAAATCAGGAAACAAATGCCCCCACAGCGTTGTTCTCACGTGTCTGCACATGAGTGCAATGCTGTCACTTTTGTGACCGTCGGATCTGCCCTGGGGGTAGGGTAGATGAAACATTTTCCATCCATCCTATAAATGCCCATGTCCTTTCAGAAGAGCCTCCACTTTGCTCATCTTCCTCCTTGCATACTTTTTTCTGAGAATTTAATTCTCCTCTTCCAGAGCTTAGTTCTCTGCCTTGAAACATTTTCAGAGTTTAACTCTGTTCAAAAAGGACTTTTTTCTTTAGGTAATGCTCTTGAACGAATGAAGCACCCTCATTTTAAAAGAACTTTCTGGATTTTAAATCCACTTTAGGGGTTTTACCCTTTTTAACACGAACCCATTTTTTCAAGTTCGTCAGCAAGAACAGAGGCCCATCTAATTTTCAAACTATAAACCTCCTAGGGTTCATCTGATCTTTTAGGGAGATGATGATGGCGGTTGTTCCTTCCATGAAATTTAAATCCATCCTCAAGGAGCTCTGGCTCTGGAAAAACAAACTTCTGGGAATTTAATTCCCTTTTTTAAGAAGGAATTTAATTCCTATGAGAAACTAAGTTCTTCCCATGGAGGCTTCTTAGGGTTTTCTTGCCCTGGGTTGTCTCTTTCACATCCGAGAGGAAAAAGTTTGTAATGAATTTTTCATGATCGTCATTTCAGGTGTCATGGATGCCCATTTGTATGTTCTTGACGAAATCATTTCTTACGGGAATATTCGTGCACTGGGCCGCAGCCAGAACCAGGAGTTCACCAACGCTCAATGCGCTGAGATCATGAGCCGCTTTGACGAGTACAACCATCGGCTACTCCCCCATCGCTCTTCTCTTCTGAGACTCATCGTGCTGGCGATCTGGGAGGCGCTTCCTCTCTTCTGCACCGGTATACCGCTCGGGGCATTGGACGCTGCCGAGGATAAGATACATTCGGTGTATCTGATAAGCCTAATCTCGAAGAGAAGGCACGACAACCTCATTGATCTCTTGCAGCAGGCTTTTCAGCAGTCGGCTATACTTGTTGCCTATCGGAGGGTGGAGGACATTCACGAGGACCCCGACACTTGCGACCGTGAGAGAAAACATACTAGGATGGTTCGAAATGCCTGGAAGATCTTGGACAAAGTTACGTTCGAGTTTCTCAATCCATGCCCCGCGTCCGAGGTCTTACCGTTGTAAACGTTTTTTTTTTATTTTGTATGAACCTTTTAAAGCATGAATGATAAATCTTATCGTGTCCTTCTGTGTTTGCATGCCCCCCCTTTTTTGTGGGATTTTGTCATTTTGCTATTGTTACTGTTGATGTTTTTAACGCGCAGGGCACTATTTCACTTTCTAGTACACACCAAGCATGGTGCTCACGTGCTCCACACGTGAGGGGCCTTTTATGGGGCTATTCAATTTTTCATGCCATATTTCTGCGCATGACATTAGATGCAGAGAAGGCGCCTTGGAAATCGCTCCTTTTCCTGATTTCTAATGTCTTCCCTTTTTTGGGCCTTGGAATGGGTTCCGTCATGCAATTTTTTCCGCGCACAGCATTTAATGCTTCCCTTTATAGTCTTGAGGCCATAGCCTATTTCCTCTTCACAGAGAAATTTATTCCCATTTTGTCGTGATTTAATTTGAGAAACAACTGAGTGCCATGGCCTGCAACCGTCCACACGCTCGTCGACAGCCATGGAAAGTGCCTATCGAGGAGATGATTCCTCGCTTTGCTGCACGATTGGTGGACCCTCTCCTTACCGACGATGAATGCGACTCAGCGATATATGAACTCTCGACTCGTAGGGGGTTCCCCCTCCCAATAGGTTCCCTCTGGCTCTGGATTATCCTCGCTGCTGTACTTGCCGACGTCCCTCCTCACCCGGTGGAGATGACCCCGGCGATGCTTGACGCGGCTGAAGAAAAGCTTGAGGGTTTTTATGAGGCGTGCTTGATTACTCAGGCTTTGAAAGATCGCTCAGTTCACCTCTTGAGCGAAATAAGAGCTCGGCGGGCGGTTATGTCTGCTTTTACGGACGAACATGGCGCCAACCGGTTGGGAGCGACTCCTCGCGAAAACCGTCGCTTTGATGTGTTGGAGAAAGCAGAGAGAGAGATGGAGAATTTTGTTCTTTGTTTTGTCAACCCTTGTGCTACCGATCCTTTGTTTGGCGACCTTTTCCCGCTAGCGTAGTGTATTAGTTTTCGCATGCTTTATGTTGAACTTTCATATATGCTGGGTACTCGTATGTATGTTTTTGCTTGCATAAATGAACTTTGTGTTTTTCCCATGAGAACTTTCTTTAATTGCAAACACTATCACCATGTTGTATGCACATCAGAGCTTCGGGTATTATTTCTTTTCGGATATTCATATAGTTGCGAATGCATGCTTGATAGGATGTACATCGAGAACTTTTTGTTGCTTCCCATACCAGGTGATGTGAGCGCGTTTTAGATCGACTATTGCTGTCGGCTGGAGGCTCGTTTATACGGTCTTGAGCGTGCATGTCCTATTTCCAAGGTTGCGGTCGCGAAAGCGAGCTTACATGGCTTGATAGAGCGACGTGTGGCGAACATATTGTTGTGCGAGAAAAGGGCTCAGACGTAAATTTTCGGAGAGGAAGCTGGCTTCTAAGGCGCTGAGCGAGCTTCAAGCCAATCTTACCGCCAAGGCCAACAAAGCATATGAACTCTGGCGGGTGCTTCAAGAGTCTATCAAAGAGGTGGTGACTCTTGATACAGCTGCCACGTTTACTTGCGAAATGGTCGAGGCCCATAAGACTACCGAGAAAGAGATTGAAAGCCGGCTTGCTTCGTATCAGGCCCAGCAGGCTCAGGCGGAGACTCGTCTTCTGGAAATCCTGAATAATGAAGCCGTGACCCAGCAAAAGCAGGATGAGCTAGCGAAATTACTAAATCGCCCGCCGGCTTGAAAACTTGTATGTTTTTTCTTTTTTGTACATACTCCTGGATGAGAGTATATTCTTTTTGCCTCTTTCATGAATTGTACTTTATATCCATTTTAGTTATGAATAAAAGACATATTTTTTCTTCTCAATGGTGTGTCCCCTTTCTATTGAATGTGTTCTGCGGACAATTTATCTTGGCCTACTCGCAAGGCAGCGATGGCTTAGGATTCAGGGTTAAGATCTGCCTCCTAAGACTTTTGATCTTTGTGAGCCGTGAGGGTCTCATAAAGAGTTTTCTCCCTACAGGTCGAGAGGATCCCGTAGGTGTAAATTCTTCTTAAGAATCATGAGAATTCTTAAGCGGGTTTTCCTTTGGGAGTCGTAAGGATCTCACAAAAGAATTTTCTTCCTTGCAGGTCGTGAGGACCCACAAGTGCTGAGTGCGGTCGCCCTTATCCGTATTTCATGGGGTCAAGGGTCGCTTTGGGATGTTCTCCAGGGTATCGTAGTTTAAAGACATCGCGGTCAAGGTTAAGGACCTCATAGTCCGTGGATTTAGGGTCTCCACAGTCCGATGTTAGTTTTAAGACATCGCGGTCAAGGTTAAGGACCTCATAGTCCGTGGATTTAAGGACTCCACAGTCCGATGTTAGTTTTAAGACATCACGGTCAAGGTTAAGGACATCATAGTCCGTGGATTTAAAGACTCCACAGTCCGATGTTAGTTTTAAGACATCACGGTCAAGGTTAAGGACTTCATAGTCCGAGGATTTAAGGACTCCACAGTCCCATGTTTAGTTTTAAGACATCACGGTCAAGGTTAAGGACTTCATAGTCCGTGGATTTAAGGACTCCACAGTCCCATGTTAGTTTTAAGACATCCCGGTCAAGGTTAAGGACTTCATAGTCCGTGGATTTAAGGACTCCACAGTCCCATGTTAGTTTTAAGACATCCCGGTCAAGATTAAGGACTTCATAGTCCGTGGATTTAAGGACTCCACAGTCCAATGTGTGGTTGCAGGGACCCATCATCTCTTTGAAGACATTGAGGAATTACAACGCTAGGTATCAAAGGAGTGAAGAGATGTACCCTTAAACCAAGGTAGAATCAGTACAGAATCAGAGTGGTTGATCGTTAGATTTAAGACATTACGGTCGAGGTTAAGGACATCATAGTTCGTGGATTTTAAGGACTCCACAGTCCAGTGTTTGCTCTGGATGCTTCACATGGGTTCACTGCCGTGCTTGGCGAGGACCAGGCTCCGCTCTAGGCATTTTCCGCGGGGTCAAAGAGCGACATTATCCGCGTTCCACGTGACCAGGAATTTTGCACTAGATGCTTCACACGGGTTCACTGTCATGTTCGGTGAGGACTAGGCTCCGCTCTGGATGCTTTATACGGGTTCACTGCCATGCTCTGCGAGGACCAGGATCCGCTCTGGACGTTTTCCATGGGGTCAAAGAGTGACATTATCCGCGTTCCACGTGACCAGGAATTTTGCACTAGATGCTTCACACGGGTTCACTGCCGTGTTCGGCAAGGACTAGGCTCCGCTCTGGATGCTTCACACGGGTTCACTGCCGTGCTCTGCGAGGACCAGGATCCGCTCTGGACTTTTTCCATGGGGTCAAAGAGTGACATTATCCGCGTTCCACGTGACCAGGAATTTTGCACTAGATGCTTCACACGGGTTCACTGCCGTGTTCGACGAGGACTAAGCTCCGCTCTGGATGCTTCACACGGGTTCACTGCCGTGCTCTGCGAGGACCAGGATCCGCTCTGGACGTTTTCCACTGGGTCAAAGAGTGACATTATCCGCGTTCCACGTGACCAGGAATTTTGCACTAGATGCTTCACACGGGTTCACTGTCGTGTTCGGCGAGGACTAGGCTCCGCTCTGGATGCTTCACACGGGTTCACTGCCGTGCTCTGCGAGGACCAAGATCCGCTCTGGACGTTTTCCACGGGGTCAAAGAGTGACATTATCCACGTTCCACGTAACTAGGAATTTTGCACTAGATGCTTCACACGGGTTCACTGCCGTGTTCGGCGAGGACTAGGCTCCACTCTGGATGCTTCACACGGGTTCACTGCCGTGCTCTACGAGGACCAGGGTCCGCTCTGGATGTTTTCCACGGGGTCAAAGAGTGACATTATCCGCGTTCCACGTGACCAGGAATTTTGTTGATTGTATCTGTATTCCACGGAGTTGGGATTTGACTTTTCGGTGATCTGTATATCGCCGAGCCATGGAACTGGGAGTTGCCGCTGTTCCGTTTCGCTTGATGTTGTGTCCGAGTGTTGAGACGATCTCTAGGTCACTTGCGGCCTGTCGAGATTTGGCTTCTTCTTATGATGAAACCTGGGGGAAGAGTATGGTCACTTCTTTTGTTTACGCCCTTGGATTGTATACAGCAAGTGATATAACATTACCTGTAGGGCATAAATTTCATTTTTATTTTATTTCTTTTTCCGCGGTGCTCTATCATTTCAGCTTTTATTTCACGAAAGTCGTGATTGCCCCATCATTTTGGCTATTTTCGCGGTGCCCAATCATTTCGGCTATTTATTTTATTTTCTACTCGCTGCTTTTTATTGTGAGTTGCCCCACCATTTCGGCTGTTTTTCATGCATACATTTTTACTTGCTGATTTTGTTGCAAATTGCCCCATCATTTCGGCTATTTCGTATGCACGTACGGCCTACTGGCTTTTCGCCATAAACCTGAAATTAGACACCGATTTCGGCATCAGGATCGCTACAACTGGGATATTGCCAGGAGCGAATCATCATTTGCCTCTGTCGATGTCGAACAAAGGTGACTTAGCGAACAAGGTTAGGGTCCTGTCGACTAAGGCTTTTGACTTCATGAGCCGTAAGGGTCTCACAAAGGTATTTCTCCCTACAAGTCGTGAGGATCTAGCAGGCGTATTTTCTCCTTAGGAATCGTGAGGATTCCTAAGTGTATGTTTCTCTGTAAGTCGTAAGGATCCTACAAGAGGGTTTTCTCCTCCTAACTCGAGAGGGCTTATAAGGGTTTTCACCATATAAACATATCCCTAGTCACGAATGGGACTTAGTTAGGGAAATGTTTATTCGCACCCATGGATTGTGTACAAGGGTCAGTATGAGCCACTTGTAGGGCAGTATCGAAGGTTGTGGGGGTTGCTTAAGCACAAGTTTAGGTCTCTGTAACTTAAGACTTTCAAATCTTATGAGCCGTGAGGGTCCCGTAAGAGAGTTCTCCTTACGAGTCGTGAGGATCTCGCAAGTGTATTTTCTCCTCAGGAATCGTGGGGATCCCTAAGTGTGTTGCTCCCTTGTGAGTCGTAAGGATCTCACGCGGGTGGTTTCTCCTTATAAGGTCGTGAGGACCCTGCAAGTGTCCTTTAACGAGGTTGCGCCCTTTCGGGTTTTCACAAACACTCGCCGGTAGCCCTGCTGTTTTTACTCACGGAGCCCTTTCGGGTTTTCATCCGTGCCCATTTTGCTTATGGACATACCGTTTTTATTTTTTATTATTTTTATTATTTTTATTTATCTATTTATTATTTTTTTTATCTCGTCAGCCTAAGGATGTTGCGGTAGTAGTTTAAGGATGTTTCGGTCCGTCGTTGGTTTAAGAACGTTTCGGTCCGTCGTTAGTTTAAGGACGTTTCGGTCCATCGTTAGTTTAAGGACATTTCGGTCCATTGTTGAGAGGGTCAGCTACTACTTATAGAGCTTGAGCTTAGGAAGATAGCGAGTGGACATAGTCGTCGTCATCTATCATTGACCTAGGCTGTGGCTCATTAAGCGTAGTATTTCTTTAGGAAGCAGCCGTTTATTGGCCTGAAAGGCCTTTCACCGTGCATATCCATGAGTAGATAGGCTCCACCCTGGTAGACCTTGTCTATGATGTACGGGCCTTCGTAGTTCGGCTCGAATTTTCCCCGCTTGGTGCGATTGGGGATCATAGGCCTTTTGACCACTAGCACGAGTTCGCCTTGGCGGAATGCCCTCGGTCGGGTCAGTCTTTCGTATGAGCGCGCCATCCTCATTTTGTAAGCCTCCAGATTTTGTTGCGCTATGAGCCGGGTTTCATCAAGGGAGTCAAGATCCTCAAGCCGAAGGTGGGCATTTTCTTTGTCCGTCAACTCGTAGTGGACTGCCACTCGTAGAGAGGATAGCTCTATCTCGAGGGGGAGTACTGCTTCTGTACCGAATACCAATGCGTATGGCGTTATGTTCGTGGCCGTCTTGAACGTAGTTCGATACGCCCAAAGAGCCTCTTGCAGTCTCTCGTGTCAGTCCTTCTTATTTCGGGACACCGTCTTTTTCATGATCTTTGTCAAGGTCTTATTGAAGGCCTCAGCTAGACCCTTAGCTCATGGATTATAAACCGAGGAATATCTCCAGTCTTTATTGTGTTGTTGCGCGAAGCGACTGATCTTGTGGCTTCTGTAAGCTGGCCCGTTATCGGAAATGATCCGTCGCGGAGTTCCATACCGATAAATGATGTGCGTCTTGAAGAAATGGAGGATATTCTCTGTCTTCACTTCCCTCAACGGCATTGCCTCTGCCCATTTGGAGAAGTAATCAGTTGTCGCCAAGATGAAACGATGTCCCCTGGACGATGCTGGTTCGATGGGGCCGACTATGTCAGTTCCCCACATTTCGAATGGCCAGCTAGCTACCGTTGGATGGAGTGGATTTGGATGCTGGTGGATAAAGTCCCCATGGATTTGGCATGAGTGGCATTGCTTCGCATATTCGAGGCAGTCCTGAATCATCGTGGGCCAGTAGTAGCCTAACCGCTTGATTTTCAACTTCATCTTTGGGCCTGCTTAGTGAGAACCGCAGAGTCCGTCGTGAACTTCCTGAACGACCCTTTTTGCCTCTTCAGGTCCTAGGCATCTCAGCCACAGAGAGTCAAATGACCTCTTGTACAGAGTATCGTTGACGAAGGCAAAAGACAGAGCTCGTTTTATAAGCTGATGTTTTGAAGACGCATCTTCGGGCGTTCGACGGTATTTGAAGTAGTCTATAAAGACTTCTCTCCAATCCTCGGCCTTTTCCCGATCTTTTATTTGCAAGGTCATCTTCTCAGTCGCTTCCTTTTCTTCGGATGATTCCGGAGATATTTTTGCTGGGGCGAGCACCCGACGGCTTTGTACCACGATTCTTACGTCGTCGAGGTTCTCATCAGCCAGTTCCTTAGCGAGATTGGCCAACGCGTCTGCTTTGCTGTTTTCCGCGCGGTATGCTTTCCAAAGTACAGGAAGGAATTTGAGTGAGCAGTTGTTGTACCTTCTCGCCATACCTCACCAGCTCGGGTTTGCATGTTTGGTAGTCGCCATTCACTTGACTAACGACCAGCTGAGAGTCTTCGTAGATGAGGAGGTTCTCAATCCCCATGTCGATGGAGATCTCGAGGCCTGCTATCAAAGCTTCATACTCGGCTTCATTGTTTGTCCTCGGTTCTGTTAAGGAGAAAGCAAAGAACATTATCCCTCCTTGTGGAGTTACAAAGATGAGTCCTACCCCCGATTTGATTATCGGGGTACTTTGTTTACGCTTCTTCATGGAAGATGCTCCATCGAAATAAAGCTCCCATCGGGTATCACCACCATTGATCGTGTCAAACGCATGTTCGTCTAGCAGATCACAATTCAGAGGAGAACCGGCAGGTACTGGATGCTCAGCAAGGAAGTCGGCGATGGCTTGGCCTTTCACTGCCTTAAGAGGCTAATAGGTTATCAAGAACTCCATCAAGAGCAGGGCCCATTTAGCGAGTCTCCCTGTCAATATGGCCTAAGACATTAGATATTTGATGGGGTCCACCTTTGATATAAGACGGACTTCATGCGCCAATGCATAGTGCCTGAGTTTTGTTATCGCAAACATTAACGCCAGGCAATGTTTTTCGATAGGGGAGTAATTGCTTTCTGCCCCCAGAAGAACTCGACTCAAATAGTAGAGCGCTCTCTCCTTCCCTTGGTCGTTTTCTTGTGCCCATAATGCGCCTAAGGAATCCTCAAGGGCTGTTGTATAAAGAATAAGGGGCTTTCCCTTGACTGGAGCAGCTAACACCGGCGGGTTCTGCAGGTACTGCTTGATCTCATCCAGCGCGCTCTGGCATTTTTGATCCCAGACGAATGGAGTTCCCTTCTTCATCAGGTGGCTGTAAGGACGGCACTTGTCTGACAGGTTGGCGATAAACCGTCGGATGTACGTGAGCTTCCTTTGGAGAGACCGCAACTGTTTGAGAGTTCTCGGTGGAGGCATTTCCATGATCGCCTTGATCTTAGATGGATCTATTTCGATACCGCGGTGTCGGATGATGAATCCCAGGAATTTACCCGAGGAAACTCCGAATGCGCATTTGAGGGGATTCATCTTCAAATTGTATTGCCGAAGGCATTGAAATACGGTCTTCAGATGCTCTAAGTGCTCTTCGTATGACATGCTCTTCACTACAAGGTCGTCGATATAGCATTCGACGATTTCATGTATGAGATCATCGAAGATCTTTGTCATGGCCCTCTGATAGGTGGCACCGGCATTCTTTAAACCGAAAGGCATAACTTTGTAGCAGAATATACCCAAAGGAGTCCGGAAAGCGGTGTGCTTCTGGTCTTCGGGATGCATCTTTTTATCTGATTATACCCTGATGAGCCGTCCATAAAGGAGAAAACCTCATGAGTGGACGTATTGTCAATCTTCAGCTCAGTGACCGACACTGGGAAATCGTCCTTCGGGCAGGCTTTATTGAGATCTCGGAAGTCCACACATATGCGTACTGTCCCATTTTTCTTCATTATCGGGACGATGTTGGCGACCCAGTCAGGATACTGTACCTCCTGGATAAACCCAGAATCGATCAGCTTCTTGACTTCGGCGTTAATGCTCATCTCAAGCTCGAGCCGCATTCTTCTCGGCGCTTGTTTGACTGGCTTGATATCCGGGGATATTGCTAATTTATGCACAGCAATCTCTGGATCTAATCCTGGCATTTCGGAATAGTTCCATGCGAAGCAATCTCTATGCTGTAGAAGCACGTCCTTTAACGCAGCCACCCTTTCTTCAGATAGCAGCTCGCTGACGAATGTCGGTCGCGGGTCATCTGCCGACCCCAACTCAATCTTCTTGAGGTTATCTGCAGTGGTATGTATGCCATCTTCTAGTTCTTTCGGAGCTGGTGGAAATTCTGAGATCACCCCATTGCTGCTGTTTTCGAAGCACCAGGGAAGGTCATCCGTATTCTCGGGCTCTTCTCTTGATATCGTTATCATACGACAGGTACGAATTCGCTTCCAAGCCCAATGTGGAACTGGTTCTGCTCTCGTGGCCTTGGGTTCGTGCTTCTGTGGTGGCGTTACCCTCCAGTTGTCAGACAGAGCGAACCTGCCTTGCTGGTACTGGTCTTCCACCCAGTTTTTAAAGGTGAAGCAGTCTTCGATAGGGTGTCCTATGGCTCGGTGATAAGAGCAATAGCCCGGATGAGTGACCTCGTTAGCTTGCTCAGGGTGTTTAGACTCCGGAAGTGTGATCATTCAGTGCTTCATAGCGAGATCGAGTATTTTCTTCGTCTTTTCTTGAGGGAAGGAATACGCTCGACTCATCTTCTTCATGAGGGACAAGTTCGGACCGCGCGATACCCGATCACATGACTCTTTAATCCTGCATCGTTGCTGTCGGCTCCTTTTTCCGCCTTTTGACTTATTTCTACCTCTGCGTCGGGCCTTTTTGCGCAATGGGTCGACAGAGAGGAGCGTCTTCGTCTTTTGCAGCCTGTTGAAACAGACGTTGCGTCCTGACTTTCTCGTAGATGGCCATTTCGCGACTATGGTCGTCTCGAGCTTTTTGACCCTCTTTCCTGATAAGCTTGTCCATTCGTTCTTCAAACGACGGACTCGGCACTTCACTCGCGGGATCCAGTTTTGACGAGGGGTTAGTATCTCCCGACAGGGCATCCTCTTCCTCATCGAAGTTATATATGGCATAGCTATCGTGGACTCGCTCCCATTTCCCGGATCTCATATATCCAAGCCCGAGCATTTCTATTCTCCCGTTGGTCAATTTGCGCTGGGTCCCAGGGACATCCCAAATCCTGTTGTAGAATCGAGCTTGTCGGATGGTCTGTTTTAAGGATACCCCTTGGCGCTTCAATAGTCTTTTTAGTCCGTTTATGTAGTATCTGGGCAAACGAATGGGTTGGAGCCTGTCGAGTGTAGAATCCGCGCCATGCCAGATTTCTTTCTCCACTCTTGTTTCCGTGGATCGGTAGAATAGGATCACCTGTTCACCCTTTCGCCTGGGAGGGACGTAAAACGCCTGCAGGTCCTGCATATTGTAAGCTTCAAGTGCGTCAAGGTCTTTGTAGTGTTCCCGCGGCACCATAGCGATTTGCAAACTCTGATCATCGCCAGGGGATGCTTGTATTGACGGCCGACTGGAGAACACGGCATTAACCTCATCTTCCGAGTCACTTCCGAAGATCAACATGGGGGCGGATGGTCCCAGGTTGTTGCGTCGAGACGGACCAGCGTAAACTATCTCTTCTTCTTCTTCGGTATCGCTTCCGAAAACATGGATGGTGGCGGCGGCTTTGTTCTCCGGCTTGCGACACCTTTCTGTATCCTCGAAGTCTGGCAAAAAGTACTTTGCATCTTCGTACTTGCGGACTTCGTTCACGAAGAATGGGTTTAGCTCACCTGTTACGGTATACTCAAAACCATCCTTAAAGTACTTCATACACTGATGCTGTGTAGAAGGGATGATGTTGTACTCGTGTAACCAAGGACGACTGAGCAAGGCGTTGTAGCAGGTCTTGGCGTCAATGACGTGAAACTTGATGTCCGTGACGAGTAGTCCGAAGCGTAATGTTAATATCACGGATCCGAGAGTCCGTGATGACTGGGAGTCGAAACCGGAGATGGTAATTTTGTCACGAGCGAGGTGCTGCACGCTCATGCAGATTTCCTTCAACACCCGAACATTAAGGAGATTGACGGAGGATCCATTATCAACCAGGATTTTGCCTATCTTGATATCGTGGCAATATCCGGAGACATATAGGGGACGGTTGTGGTCGCACGTCCCGAGGAGAAGGTCTTCGTCACCGAAAGTGATGTCGGCCGTATGCACTTCTTCCAGTTCATCCTTCATCCTTTCTTCGGTGAGGAAGGCTTGAAATTGTTCGGGCTTTTGTAACGCCTTAATTAATGAATCTCTCGCTTCCTTTGATAATAGGAGGGCGTCGAGAATGCTGAGCTGTGAAGGTAGTTTTCTTAGGTGTGCTAGGATGTTATAGTCCACCTTACCCTTCCTGGGAGGGTCTTTGGCAGTCAACTCTTTCATGACTTGGTCATCTAAGGTGATATCCTCAGTGACCTTCTCCTTTCCCTTATCTTTTCTATTCGCAGGTCTGAGATTCTTTTCCGGGAGTGTGCGATTGCGCAGCTGAATGTTTTCGCAGGCCTCTGGTTCTTCCTCTTTCCCTAAAACGGATTCTTTAAAGAGAGGGCCCAGAGCCATTTCTTTATCAGAGTCGCTCCCAAAGATGAGAACTTGTGACCCTCCGGCGTTGACCGTGTAACAGTTGCCGGCAGTTCTTTTGTGCCCTTCGGTCGTACTTTTTTGTTCCCGACGAGTCTTGCGTTTCATGCGCTTAAAATGTTGCCGGTGAGCAATATATCCTTGCCACCACATCTTAAAAGCGTCGCACTCCTCAGTGGGGTGCGAAATCTTCCGATGATATGCGCAATAATTAGGGCGCCTCTCCGCCCCATCGAACGTGTTTTCTTCCGAGGGTGGTAGCTTCATTCCCATCGACATGGCTTTGGCAAACCTTTTCCTCGTCTTCAATATGTTTTTATCCACATCGGGTGTCTTTTGATCTGGCGGGAGTGCTTTGACTCTTTCGTTTAGTCGCTTGCGTTTGGCTCCTTCCGATGCAGCCATCTCACGCTCCTGATCGGCTTTACTTTTCAAACGAATCTCGTCTAGAAAGGCGTCGATCATTTCATCTGTTGGCCATACAAGTTCTGGCTCAGGCTGTGCCCCCAGTTTCTCAGTGCCAGGAATTTTCTCATCGTCCGTAAACGAGTGGGAAATCACATAACAACTCGCCACATATCCCTCGGATTCATCCGATGAGCTTTCTCCATCATCTTCCTCCTGAAAGACGTGGTTGAGGAACTCTTGCAGTGTGACGGGAGTCCGCACCTTTTGATTGTACTCCTCCAGCGCATCAATCTGTTTCTGCAAATCCGTGCGCTTGTCTCCAGGCTTCACGGGCTTCTTGGATTTCTTCTTCTTTTTCTTCGAAGATTTTGATAGTTGGGTGTGAGTACTTGGGCCATCACCACCGCTCTTTGTAGTTGGACGCGGCTTCAGCATCCCTTCGATGATTTGAGGTTCAAGCGGGTTCTTCCATTCGACTGCTGGGCACACATGAAAATCACTCAGCATCCTTTTGGTTTTAGCTGATAGCACGACCTCCCATGGAGCTTCTTCAATAAAGGAACAAGTTGCCCCTGATGCGTCTGTCTTCTTAGGAGTATGCGGCTATGGCGGGTTCACCTTCCACTTTTCGGACAGCGCAAACTTTCCCTGGAAGTATTGATCCTCAATCCATCCTTTGAAGATGAAGCAATCCTCAATCGGATGGCTTACCGTTTGATGGTAAGGGAAATAATTGGGGTTATTCACCTCAGTGGGTTGTGGCGGTCGCCTTGGGTTTGGCAAGTTGATAAGCCTGTTGCGTACGGCCAGCTCGAATA
This sequence comes from Agapanthus africanus, assembly GCA_030015575.1. Classification (NCBI taxonomy): domain Eukaryota; kingdom Viridiplantae; phylum Streptophyta; class Magnoliopsida; order Asparagales; family Amaryllidaceae; genus Agapanthus; species Agapanthus africanus. Next base: position 738,552,949 of record CM057341.1, read on the forward strand.
GCCGTTTTGTCTTATCCCGTGGGAATGAGTAGGGGCGCTTCATCTTCTCATTATAATACCGGTGTCTTTCTTTCAGTTGATCCGCCGGTTTTGGGGCACTGGGTTGCTGCTGAGCATTTGCGACGAAGGTTGCCTTCCCTTTACCCTTGTCACTCCGAGGCTCCGGCTTCGGGGGAGACGGTCTGTGACCCATCTGGTCCATCTGGGCCAACTTTTCGATTAAAGCCTGGAACGTGGTTGGCTTAAAGAACATCATGAACTGGAAGATAGTTGCATGAGGGTCTAAGGTTCCCACGAACATGCCCACCGCGGGCGGTTCCTCAATGCGTTGTTCGCATTTCGACCACAAATTTCGCTAGCGTATAGCGTACTGGACCCACGTTTCGCTTGGTTTCACCCTGGCATTAATTAATGCTGTTATCGGAGTGCGTTCGCTGGCGCTTGCGAATCGCTGAGTGAATAGCAATTCCATTTCAGCGAACGTCTTGATGGAATCGTTCGGGAGTTCTGAATACCATTCGAACGCCGTTTCTGATAAGCTGCCCACGAACTGGCGAAGCAACAGTTTATCATCACCGCCGGTGTTACCGCAAAGGGCCCTGAACTGAGCAACACGTTGGTGGGGATTGCCTGTCCCCTTATACACATAGAATTTCGGTATTGTATAACCCGGCGGATATTTGATTTGGTCGTACCAGCTTGGATACGGTCGCCCCGTTTTTACAATTTGACCAGCTACCTCAGTCGCCTGATGAACCCGGATCTGCTGGGCTATATAGTCGTCCAAGTCAGCCTTGGAGATTGTCTCCTCCTTGGCCGTTGAAAGAACCGGTGGTGGATTCGACTTTTCTCCTCTATCATCTTCGAGGACGGTCGGGGGATCTTCAGCGGGAGGATCTTGTTGAATCATCATCCCAACCATGTCTTGAAATAAGTGGGCTATTTGCTTTATATTGGCCCTTTGTTTCGCAGCCTCTTTATCTTTCTTTTCCAATATCCTCCGAAGGAACTCAGCGTCGGTTTCCTCTTCTTGTCGCTGATCTGAGGACGCTTCGGGGCTTTCTTTCGGCCCAGTAAGCACGGCCATTGCGATCATCATTTCCTGGAGCTTCTGCTGTTGCTCCTGAGCTTTGATCACCGACCGTGTAAGCGGTCTATGCCCTATAGACGCACGGCTATCTTCCTTCCCCGACGCCATGTATACAGTATGGACCATCATGCCCTCAGACTTAGGGCGTCTAGGCTCAGCGCCTTTAGCTCTCGTCGCAGGCCCGGGGATTTTCTCCGGCCTCCTCTTTTTATGAGCAGTGGAAGTTGAGGGGGCCGTTGAGGTGGGCACCCAGACAGCTTTTCGTGGCTTAGCGTGATGACTGACTTCCTGTTGGATTTTCAGCTTCTTGTGCTGGCGGGAGAAATTTGGATCGATCACCGAGTCTCGGGTCTGCCGCCAGACTTTATAGATTTTGGGAGACAGCCGTTAAGGAGATTGGGGCTGTTCTGGCTTTATTTCCGCGGCCTTTTTCAGCAGAGGGGGAGACCTCTTTAGCGTCGCGGTAGGAGAATTCCTACGCACCTTATTCAGCATCTCAAAGCTGTTCTTAGTTGGAACAGCAGCATTAACTTCTGTCGTCGGGGCTGGAGGAGTTAGCCCAGAAGGGGAGTTGCCTCCGGCCTTCCTCACTCGGCGCCAGTAGCAACGTCGAGCGTGCCGTGCTGATGGAATCGGCTCAGTGAGGGCGATAGCCTCGTCTTGCCCCTGTGTAGGTGGGGGGTCGCTGCTGGTGTCAGCCTGTTAAAGACCGATGTCCTTTGGGTAGCAAGAGCGGAAGCTGGAACATTCAATCTTGTGAAGACCGACTTTTTGGCAGGAGAAGCCGCCTTGACGATTTTAGGAGCAGGACTGGTTATTTTCTTAGAAGCAGCCTTCTTTGGGATTGTAGGCCCCATTGCGGGTCCACAGGAGTTCTGGCCCAGTCTGGAGAAGACCGAGGCGCTGGTGTTGGGCGACCCGTTGAGAGGGGCCGCGGTAGGTGTAAGCCGATCAAAGACCGACTTCTTGGGAGCTTCCGGTGTCAGCACAGGAGCGGTGAAGCTCGTTGGCGTGAGCATGGTCCCGAAAAACAACCCGGTGGTGGCTTGAGTGACCTGTTCCACGGGCATTGTGAACAGCGAAGCAGCTTGGGGACCGTAGGCTATACCTCCTGGCGAGGCGGAGCGCTGGTTGCAGTTGCAGTTGGAGCATTTCGCACAAGTGGAAGCCATTGATTCTTTGTTTTCTGCAAAAAGCAAAACGCCAAATCTTAGTACCTTGAAACCCAAGGACAACCATTAGCGAGCCGTGTTTGGTTCGCGAACACGACACACGAAGTGTGGAGTGGAAAGAGGAAAAGGTCCCACCGGGCGTGCCAGAATCTGTTCCCCTCCGAAAGATGGCGCGACGGACGTCTTGCCTGAAATTCGGGGCAGATGCTAATTGGTGCTATCCGTTTACCTCTCCGAAGGTGCCAAGTTGATTTATGGCGCCATGTATCGAAGGTTTAAACGGATGCGTCCGATGTAGCAGACTTCGTCAGATTCCCCCTCGCTTGAGGGTTTTTTGATTATGGGGACGCTCTTCCCTGCAGGCGCAAGCCCCTGCAGTTAATTACGCTACCGCATTGCGGTAGCAACTTTCTCCTTCTCCAGATGATCACTTCGTGTCGTGTGTGTTTATTTTGTGTTTGGTTGCCCGTGGATTGTATATGGAGACTGAGTTATGTCGTCGCCCATAGGGCGTGGACTAGTCTTATCATCTTAGATTTGGGTTTGGGGGTTTGGGTTTAAGGATACGTTAGTCTCGTTTGAGACTAAGATCGACTTAAACGTTTGTTAAGGATACGTCAGCCAAGTTGTTAGACTAAGATCAACTTAACGGGATCGTTTAGATCCGACAAGAGAGCAATTAAGGGAGCCCTGTTGTTTAGTTTAGTGACATTGCGGTCAATAGGTAGTTTAAGGACATTGCGGTCCAATGTTAGTTTTAAGACGTTGCGGTCAAGGTTAAGGACGTCGTAGTCCGTGGATTTAAGGACTCCACAGTCCAATGTTAGTTTTAAGATATCACGGTCAAGGTTAAGGACCTCATAGTCCATGGATTTAAGGACTCCACAGTCCGGCGTTAGTTTTAAGACATCACGGTCAAGGTTAAGGACCTCATAGTCCATGGATTTAAGGACCCCACAGTCCGTATCAATGTATGGTCATCGGGACCCGCCACTTCTTTGAAGACGTTGAGGAATTACAACGCCAAGTATCAAAGGAGTGAAGAGATGTACCCTTGAACCAAGGTAGATTAAATAGTCTTCGGCCCAATTTGGGACCAAGACCAATTAATTATGTTATGAGCCCAGTTAAGCTTGAATTGAGGACTTATGGCCAGCTTAGGCTAAGTCCAATCATGTTTAGAATATTGGCTTTCTGTTGGTCCATTGAAGGAGAGGCTTTGCCTCTAGAAACTTAGCCAATTGGGCTAAAGTTAGTTTTAAACACTAAAGACCAACAGTGTTGAACACTGGGAGTGAGATTGACAAGTTAGTGTTTAACACTAAAAGATAGTTAGTGTTAAACACTAGCAACAGGGCTTTCAAATTAGTGTTTATACACTAAAGCAAATCAGTGTTAAACACTGGCAATGGAGATTTCAAATTAGTGTTTAACATTAAGGCAGATCAGTGTTAAACACTGGAAACATGGTCTTCCAAGTTGGTGTTCAACACTAAGAAAGTCAGTGTTAAACACTGTAAATAGAGTTTTCCAAATTAGTAACACTAAGAAAATCAGTGTTGAACACTGGATATAGAGGTTTCAACTTTAGTGTTAAACACTAAGGCAAGAGGGGTCACGTGGTAGCACGTGAGAGCGCTCTCAATTCATTTTATTCTGCCAAAAGTATTGAATACTTTGGAGCAGCACGTGACCCTGCTTCTTTGCATGTTTGTTTATCTTTTTAAGAATTAAATTCTTCATAGGTTTAAACCCTAATAATAACTTTCTAGGAATTAAATTCCCACCTTCTTTTAAAGAATTATTCTTAGATAGGGTTAAACCCTAATTTTTTTTCTGCAGGAGTTAAATTTCCATTAAGTTCTGGCATAAGAATTAAATTCCTGTGAGTTTGAGGGAATTAAGTTCTCAATTAGGGTTAAACCCTAGTTCTGTCCATTTTGAAGGAATTAAATTCCTATAACATAGGGTTGAACCCTAATTTTATCTCAAAGGAATTGAATTCCTATAGTTCTGTGAGAATTAAATTCTAAAACTTCCATTCCCCTTCTATGCTTTGGATCTGCATGGCAGGATCTCAACCTAATTAGAATTAAATTCTCAATTCATGGGGAGATGTGCACTTTGCAGATCCTCTGCTGGAGAAAGAACTAAGTTCTTCTTTTTATATAAGAGTTAAACTTTTTGAGAAATTAAATTCTCTTTTTTAAGCCTCTCCCTTCTTACCTAAGGTTTTCTTTTGCAGAGGATCAAATTCTTTCCAAAATCTCAAGGCACTATTTCTCTTTCTCTGTATGTCTCTGTATATCTCTGTTCTATTCTTCTTGGTTCCTATTTATAGGAGAAGGAAGAAAATCAATCTGTTTTAGTGAATCTTTCATTGAAAGATTTGATTTGTTTATTGAGAGATTTGATTTACATTCATCATTCATCTGGACTTTTGGATTATCAGGTGAATTTTATTCACCATTGGATTTTAAATCCAAAGATATCCCTTTGTTATTTCAGTTAGATTTTAAGGGAAAATCTTTCTAAGTTCAAGATTTTTCCATAAATAGGTGACAATTAATCACCTTTAGATCTTTAATCCAACGGTTCCAAATAATCATTCTCTTTTGGAAAGATTTGAGAGATCTTTTCTCAGAATTTAATTCTGTCATAGAAGTAAGGCTCTTGAGGCCGGTCACGTGTGGCCACGTGACCGTTGGTCACGTGTGCGCACGTGACCCCCCTGGAATGGGCTTCCCTTCCTTCTGCGCTCTGTTCTTTGCCGCTGCTTAGTCATCACGTGACCGCTGGTCACGTGCTAGCACGTGATGCTTCTTCCGGAGCTTCTTCTTGACTTTTAATCAGGGAATGGAAGTGCTTTGTGCCGCTGCTTTTAGATGTCATGTGCCAACATGTGACCGATGGTCACATGCTATCACGTGATGCCTCCTCCGTAGGTTTTCCTGATTTTAAATCAGGAAACAAATGGTAGTTTACTTTTACATTGCATTCGACCCGACCCTCTTGCTTGAACCGGTTGATTTATATTTATAAACTACCCTGGCTGGTTAAATAGACACGTGCATCTCATGGATACTGCATATTAACATTTCACCTAGCATCGCATATTTTATATATAACATTTTTAGATCACGTAAAATAAATTAAAATTGCATTTCATAGCCTGCATGATACCCCTAACACCGTGGTAGCATCCGCGCATTGTGTTCTCGTCCCGTTCAGTGAAACGGACGTGTTTGGATAGCTACGCGCACGCACGTGCATCCGTTCTTGGGGGTATGCTTTTTAGTTATCTAAGCATTCATTTTAAAATTAGAAAGTCGCATATATTTTTCATATTTTAAAACTGGATTTTTAGACCCGACCCGAGCGTGTTTTGGACTAAGTTTGTATTTTCCAAAAATATCAAATTTTATTAGTATTTTAAATATTCTTAACAGTTTAAAATTTTTTACAGCTTACAAATATTTTTTTTATTTAAAAATCTTTTTTTTCTTAACAACCTCATCTCTCTTCCTCTCTCTCTGCGCCCTGGCCCCACACCCGCTCTCTCTTCTCTCTCTCTCTCTCTCGAGCCTTTCTCTCTCCTCTCGCGGTAAGCGAGATCCCATCACCGCCTCCCTTCCTTAACGTCACCGCCCTATTCTTTTCTTCTTCTTCTTCGATTTTTCACCCAGCGCCCACGAAACCCACACCAAAAGAAACCCTAACCCTAAAACTCTGTCGCCTCCTCTCATTTTTCCTCGATCCCATCACCTCGTAGACCATTCCTGCACCCTCGTCACCTTCATCTTCTCTTCCTTCTCCTCTCTCTCCTCTTTCCCGAGCAATCAAGAAACCCTGCACACCCGACCTCGCCATCAACCTTGAGACCTCGTCGACGACCGTACCCCATCATCATCATCACAACACCACCTCTTCTCCCTAGCTCCTCTGTTCTCCTTCCCTGCACCAATCTTGCACCAAGAAACCCAACAACAAAACCCTAGCCGAAACCCTAACCTAACCCTAGCTCCTCAAGATCCCTTCACCGACGCACCTCACCGCCGTTGATCTCGCCGACACCGCCAGCTCGTCTTTCTGACCCAGTGCACAATTCCAGTTAACCTCACTCCTTATCTCTTCTTCTTCCTCCTCTTCTTTCTTTTCTTCATTTCTTGAATTCTTGTTTTCTGTAGTTTGCCGGAATCTGGCCGTGCCGTCGACGATCTCGACGACCCAGCGAGCTACCTGACCCGTATGATCCCCTTGTACGTTGTTTGGATTCGTTCCGTGTGCCGTGCGCGCGTCGCGACTTTTTACGCCGACGTGTGACGTTCCGTATACCCGTTTCTTGATCTGTCGAGGCAAGTAAAACTTGCTACATGCTATTCATATTATTTTACACTTGTTTAATTACATGTCAAACCTGTAGATTTAATCTAGTGTCACATGTTCCATTTTAACATTCGATGTTCCATTATATCATTTTAGATCTAGAACTTGAACATATCATGTTGCATTTTATTTACAATACGTGGTACCCACGTCTATATTTAAATCACATAATAATTATTTGCACAGCCCATAGTACGCTTTAATAGTTTATACCCTGTTGGACACTCGTTTGCATACATCTAGCCTAATATATATTCAATTGCATCCCTAGATTATTTAATACATATTAATATGATTTTAACATTCCATATTCGATAAACTGTATTTAATTAATGTTGGAACTATTCTCTTAATCCAAATCGATAACCGTGCATCCATATGCCTTAATCTGTACTTATTTGCATATAACATCACAATGTTCCATTTTTATTGTTCCATTACTACCCTATACTTATTTTGTATACCCATGCTTATTATAGTTTGATTATGAGCACCCACTTGTTACTTGTGCACCCCTGACATGACTTGATACACCTACTACTTGACACGACATGGTACCGTACACTTCTTAACATGACATGATACGTATATACTACCTGACTTGATCTGATGTACCATGGCTTTAGCTATTACCTGATCTTGTTACTAATGCCAACAACTTTGACATGTTGTCCTTACGGACATTCCCTGTTGTCTATCCAGACAAACCTTTACCTGCTGATCCTGTGTTGGTATTAGCTCCAGATTTATCAATACCTGACTTGAACATACATAACTTGGGGGTATGGGGAAATCAATGATGAAACCTGACTTGTAACTCGACAGTTCGCTTACTTATACTAATCAGTTTTAGAGGCTAGGCCAGCCTTGGGATGATGCTGCTGACATCATTCATCTATACATATTTCCTATTTTAGAGGCTAGGCCAGCCATGGGGTGATGCTGCTGACATCACTTATCGTTACATGCTACCTTTTAGTGCCTAGAGGCATGTCTCGGCTTCAGCCCGAGAATCTTCACCGTGATCCCGGGCACGCACGGGATACTATTGAGTTACATCGATGATTCATCAAATTGATTTTAAAGACTTGAGAGTAGTTAACCTAATAGACTAGTTTAGATTACTCACTACACATTACCCCACTGTCCTTACTTATATCACTGTTATGCATGTTTTGTCATTTATACTCATACCTGCATGTATTGCTACCATGTTTATAGTATTGCTTGATATTATGACGCACTGACGTCTGGGTTATGCATGGCCCAGATTCCTTACCTTTGCTGCAGTCCGAGTAGGATATTTCAGTCAGCAGGCTGAGCAGTGAGGACTTGCTAGTAGTTAGTTCATTTTACTTTCGGTACTTTCATTCCTGATGTGAGCCCGCATTATGGGACGTACATTCCAGTTTATTCTTGTATTGGATATTTTGCTTCCGCATTATTTTATTCTTGACTCGTTTTATTTTGGCTTATGGACATGTGTTAGATAGTTTATTTTGTTCTTGATATCTCTACAACCGTAATGTGACTGTGGAAGGATATTTCCTCTCCACAGGTAGCATGGTTGGCTAGGTCGCGTGCCTATCTTAGCGTACTTGGGGAAGCGAGGCGTGACAATCCGTCCCAAGATGAGGTTTTTTTAGAGATGGGTCTTCATCTTCCTCCTCTTTTTTTGGATCTTAGAGGAGGGTGGTGAAATTTAAAATCTTCCCTTCTAGAGATTTGATGGGATATTTGGATTCCCGTCCAAAGGTTTTATGGTGGAAAACTATTTCCTTTTAAGAAAACAAGAGTTAAACTCTTGATTTAATTCAAAAAAAGAAAAAAGAAGGAGGCTTTGAATCTTAAAGATGAAAGAGGAATGAAACCCTAGATTGATATGGGAAGAATCTTATTTGTTATTATTCATCATGATACCTTATATAGGTTTTACATTTTACATATGGCTCTTTGGACTTTTCAAAATGGTACATGTGTCTTTCCTATGCCATTTACTTTTTTTCTTTTGCACATAAGCCATGGGCTTTTGCATAATTTGGGTTTGTTGCCCATTTTTATTACATTTATTCATAGAAATTACATTAAACCTATTTATTCTTTAACAATTATTGCTTTGGCATGGGGGCTAGCCTCTTCATACTTGGGCTTGATTTGGGTATGGGTCCACTTGGACTTAGGTTCGGGCTTGGGCCCACTTGGTTTAGGGTTGACTTTGACTTTAACTTGGTCAACCGAGGTGTAACTTTTGACCCCAACAGACGGAACTTGATTCAAAATATATGCTGCTGTTTGAAGAGCGTGTCCCCATAATGAAAGAGGCAGATCAGCACTACTCATCATAGAGCGAACCATATCCAATAAGGTACGGTTCCTCCGTTCCGATATACCGTTGTGCTGTTATGTATACTGAGGAGTAAGATGAGAGATAATACCATTCTCTTTTAGGTAGTTGAGGAATTCCGTGCTTAACTACTCATCTTCTCTATCAGATCGGAGGATCTTGATAATTTTGCATGTCTGGTTCTCTACTTTGTTTCTGTATTCTTTGAATTTCTCAAAAACTTCAAAAGATACACATATCCGAACCTAGAGAGATTGTCAGTGAATGTGATGAAGTATGAGAACCCACCCCTTACATGTATAGACTTTGGACTACACACGTCACCGTGTATGAGTCCCAGGAGCTCTGTTGCTCTTTCTCCGTATCCGGTGAACGTAGATTTGATCATTTTATTTTTTGAGATAAGATTGGCAAGTTTATAAGATGTAAATTCAGACGGATCCAAATATTCATCCTTATGTAACTTAGCTAATCTTTTCTCGTTGATATGACCAAGTTTACAATACCATAAGTAGGTTTCGTTCGTATCTGAATTCTTCCTTTTGCAGTGTACCTTCTGCAACCAATACCAGTTTGAGGTAAATGTTCATGATATTTCTATCTAAAACAAAGTTATATCCATCTTTATTAAGTAAAGAAACTGATATGATGTTGCAAAGCACGGAAGGTACTTAGTAGCAGTTGTTCAAAGTCATAGAATTGTCACTTGGCAACACTAGGTGATATTCACCAACAGCAGCAGTATCAACTTGTGCTCCGTTCCCTACTCTGAGGAACATATCACCAGGTCCAACAATCCTACTTTTTCTAAGTCCTTGTAAAAAGTTACAGATATGAGATCCCAATCCATTATCTAGTACCCAGAAGGTAGGACTGACCGAAAAACAATTCTTAATAACAAGAACACATGAAGAAGACGCAATAATATGCGTCTTCTTCACCGGGGTCATCAAGAAATTCATGTAATCCTCTTTCCCTTACTCATGCTCGTGACATTTGTCACAAGTCAGAGCCGAACCGACGTTCCCCAGCCATGAATAATTTGGGTTGGTCAAGTCATACATTTTATTATCTTGATAAAGACGTGACATAGTAACTGCAATTAGAAGAGAGAAAAGAAACACTCAGCGTATGCTCTTGCAAATTTAGATTAGTAATTAGTTTATCTAAACATGATGGCTCCCACTGTTTCCTCAAATTCTCCTTCAAACTATAAAAGGAGAACTGGTCGGGATCATATACGCCCCATAAGTTCGCTAACCGTTCAACCAGGCAAGTGTTGGTACTCCGAGAGAGGCTCCCCGTGCTTTCGCACGAACCTAAGTAAATAACCTCGTTTCTGCAGAGGTATAACCCCGTTAACAACTTTCTAGATACCTAATGGGTTAGCTAGTTGTGAAGTGAAAATCTCCCGGGAGTAATCCTACTCATCAGTGGGATCTGGACCCAACTATCATCGCATGATAATCTTGATAGAAGTCACTCAAGTCATCACACTCCAGAAGGTATGCATAAACCTTGCAAGTTTCCTTTATATTTGAAACCCCCGATATAATTTTTACCCCTAGGACCCCACTGACCATGACGAATAATCAACAAATCAAAAGGTTATAGTCAAGTTCAACCCGTCATTATCCAAGATTGCATTAGACCCACCCGCATGACCCTTGACAAATTATCAATAAAGTCATACGACTATCCTAACCAATCACATTATCTATACTACATGTAATCACTACTTAGCTACCGCACACTACGTCTTGACGAATAATGTCACGACCCAAAATATTAACTCGTGACCGGCACTTGAATCACGCGACGTCTAAAAGCGTAACGCAACTCAAGTAAGCCGAAACCCAGAAATCTAAACCTTTTTAAGAAAAATAAAAGAGGTGCAGTTTTGAAATAAAGGTATAATGAAATCCAGTTTTCTTAAATGCATAAAAAGGGAACATGAAAATGCAAGTAAATGATACTAGTTGAAAAACATATTTCGTCTTTTAAAAATTTGGGCAGCACCTCCTTTGTATATTTTGATCCAAAACCACAAATACATAATGAAATAAAAGGCATCCCCAAGCGGGAGCTAGCTCTTCGCCAAACGGTGAATCCACAACCACGCAAGTAATAAAACAAGTATACGACACCCAACGGTGAAGTTCACCACAAAAGATAAAGAAATATGCAAGACATCAAAATCCACAAGTAGCGGAATACCCCTCGCTCTAAGTCTCGCAACCACAAGTCTCATTAAGTCTCATTACTTATACAAATACTAGTTTGATTGATGGAGTTGACTAGATACAATATGAAATATAAATACAAGAGTGGGTACAATACAATATCCCACCTACCAAGCAAATCACCCAAATGTAGCTATGTGCCAGCGATACTTCTACTGATCCATGCGGTCAACCTGCAAGAACTGTGGAACAACGGGGGTGAGTTGCCAATTCGTGAATAGATAAACATCAACAGATAGAAATCGAATAAATAACGACTTCTAGGTCAACTGTATCATAAAGGTAATACTATGATATCTAGGGTGACCGTATCTGTATGTGAGCCAACATTATAAGTAAATGCCTACAGCATGTGGATATCATCCTACAATATAATCAATATATGTATGCATGTGGATCTCGTCCAACCATAAAATCAATATAAGTATGCATGTGGATCTCGTCCACCCATATATCAATGTATGTATGCATGTGGATCTCGTCCACGTGTCAACCAATGACACAACAATATCATGCACGTAAATATGATAAAAGCATATGCATAAAAGTATGAGAATATAAATCAACGTGTGTCCCTCCCGACACATCAAAATCATGGAACCTGAGTGCCCAGCATCGACACTCGAAACATCATGAAACCCATGTCCAGCATCGACACGTAAATCCTCATATCTCGGGCTCTGTCAGTCCGGATCGGCCCTTGGGCTCCGTCTGCGGGATCGGCCCGCGGACTCCGGCAGACGGGTCGGCACAATATCCATCTCTCGACCCGGTCGGTATCCTCCGGATAACCGCTAGGCCCAACCAATCACCGGTAGGTAGTAGTCCCTCTGCCAGGCTCATCATCATCCATACGATCTTCTTGCCCCGGGGTACCATACCGGGTCCACCATGAACCCGCAAACGGATCATCCAACTCCTTGAATCGGGTTTCACATATCACACGTCTCAGAACTGAGAAAACGCATGGTGGACGTACTGAAATATCATATCAAGAGAAACCGGGTTTTTAAAACAATACATACTTTCTTTTAAAATGACCACGGTTCTCAAATCCAGAAATCTCATGAAAACAGCATATCTCAATGCGTATAATCGTAAAGCATGATGTATGCGACATATAACAAAAATGTAAGCATAACCGTATATCATGCAGCATGGAACAGTAATATGCACATGTCGAGAGAAAGCCGCCTTTTTAAATGAATCCAGTTTTTAAAATATATCTTGCGGTTCCCAAATTCTCCCAAGTCAAATGCAACATCGTAAAAGGTGCATATGTAACAATAGCAAGTAAATTATGCAAGGAGTCATATCATGATGCAGCAATTCTACTGTGTAGTGACATGACAATTATCGATGATGAAGTGTGTGAGCTGGCAAGTCTGTGTAAGTGTAATATACGCATCATCGATAATAGTGCAGGTGTACTAGCACAGGTATAAGCAATGCGATGAGAATGACATGAATGCAGTATAAGGTAAATCATCAGCTAACAGCTATAAGGTATGCGTATCTAATATGGCCGAGTCGGTGAATCAATCAAACGGCATCCAGCCTCACAACAACACGTACGGTAAAATCCATCGTACGACATCCTCAAGTCAAGGGTATGGATCAAACATCAAGTTAAACTCATCACGTATGGAAAATCATCGTACGGCGGCATAAAACCAATAGGGATCCTATCAACCTTTACGACAATGAGGGTACGGAACTAACGTCTCGTACGGCTTATCATTCAAGATTCACATCTTTACATATATCTATATACCTATGTCCCAAGTCACATCCATAACAATCTCGTATCAGGGGACCGGCAAAGGTATCAATCATCTTAATCGACTCGCATCCGTATACCAACGTATCATCATATCACATCGTCTTATCTTTTCATCGCATTTATCTCCCACATCAAGTCAATTCTACTAATACATTCTAACTTTACTACAAGCATACGTATCTAATCTAACATACACGTCCGAACCATACAATCAGTTTTTAAAAGATGCAAATCGTAGTTTTGAAAGTAGGGGCTACGGTGTTTTTAAGGAAAACATATCATTTGAAAATCCGTAACATCCCTCAAGGTATCCGTTTAAAAGATGCATACGATTCTTCAGTTTAGAAATAGGTATGGTTCGGATGACACATCTACGTCGGTTATCTAGTCCTATAGTATCCAACACGGCAATATCGTCGAACATCATCCTCGAATCTCGTCATCACATATCAATCATATCATATCGCTTCTAACTATCCTATAGTTTCTAATATGGTTTCACTAATTATCATTTAACTCTATCTATAGTTTTCTATTATAGGTTCCCTTAACCATATTCTATATATATATATATATATATATATATATATATATATATATATATCAGTTTCCATCAAAGTTTGCGGGGGTGCTATACGCCATCCACCTGACTTTCCCTGTAGATGTAAATCTACTCACCTTGATCCTCGCTTGCCGATGCCGATGTCGCCATGTGCTTGCTTGTCATCTCGAAGTCCTCGTGATGGTACCTACATATAATAACGTATCGTATCGCATTAAAATCCAATTCAAAACCTGTCACGCCCCGCTTCCCAGTGTACGGCGAAGTGGACGCGACGAGGTCCGCTACGTATGTACTCAGAAGTACATACGCTAAGCGTAGCTAAGCAATATAAAATAATCACAAGAGACAAATGATATTGAAATAACAGCAACTTTTATTAATATCATTCTTTGTACAATGCATGAAATGAAAATGCAACTGGAATGGAAAAGCAATGCCTAAACAGTGGCATAACATGAAAATGAAAAATACTGGAAAGAACAAGTACAAAGTCTAGAGCTCGAGGTCTTCGTGGAACCGCTACAAGTCTTCACTGGTGGGCTCGATCTCAGCTTGGTCCGACGCACCTGACGACATTCAAAGAAGAAGGAAATAGAATGTCGTCAGCGAACAGGTCGCTCGGTAAGTCCCAAAGAAGAATGAAGAATGAGAGTGACCGAGTATGGTATTTTCTAAAGTTTTGTATTGTAGTATATTATGAAATATTGTTTAACGATATTGTTTGTAGCTTGGTACAGAAAGCTGCCAGTGTATACGAGGGGAGTCTCTATATGCCAGAGACTAAGGGCACGTATAGTACAAGGAACCGTTTATGCCACGGTACAACAGCAACTGAATATAGGTTAGGTGTCTTAATCTGACCACCTCATTCCACTTTTAACATCTTCCGTACCAATCTACCCCTTTAAACCCCGTGATGTCATATTTGTATTGTTATCTTGTAAACTTGTAATGATTGCTTGATTGACTTTGATTGACTGATTGACTGATTGACTGATTGACTGACCGAAACCATGATATCAGGAAACGGTTATAACCGTAGAGTCATGTAAATGGAATACTGGAAATCATGTAAAAGGAATATCCATGGTTCGGTTCATTCAAACAGATTGTTAACTGGATCTGGAATTCATGTATTCATGTTGAGTTAGAATATAAAAGAATATAGATTGACTTGAAACATATTCAAGTTTTGTAGCTTGGTACAGAAGGCTGCCAGTGTATACGAGGGGAGTCTCTATATGCCAGAGACTAAGGGCACGTATAGTACAAGGAACCGTTTATGCCACGGTACAACAGCAACTGAATATAGGTTAGGTGTCTTAATCTGACCGTCTCGTGCCACCTTTAACACCTTCCGTACCAATCTACCCCTTAAACCCCGTAGTGTTTTGATTGTATTGTTTGTCTTGTAAATTGTATTGATTGTATAATTGATTGACTGACTGACCGAAACCATGATATCAGGAAACGGTTGTAACCGTAGAGTCATGTAAATGGAATACTGAGAATCATGCAAAAGGAATATATCCATGGTTCGGTTCAGCCAAATTGTATAAATTGATAATTGTATTCATGGATTCATGTGTTCATTTTGAATTGGAATCTTGTAGATTATAGGTTGACTTGAATCATATTCAAGTCAAATTAATCAGACTCAAACCCGAGTCAGACAATCAGAATTATGAATCGTGGTCTTATAATTGTTAGGGTCCTTAGGGTAATTTATAAACTTGAGGGGGTTTTATGTAAAAATATTTTTATATAGTTTTCAAAATATAACTCAAGTATTTAATTATCGTCTTTAAGTACATACAACAATTTAATGATCAAGCTAAATATGTATACATGTTCGAATAGCATGAAATGAGTCAAGTATATTATTCGAGTAACTACCATAAACAATGCTGTAAAGAAATACTATGTATGACTAATTAATCAAGTTGAACGAATGCGAAATATAAACAGAAATATGGCTCTAAATGTTTTGCATGCGTAAGTTCCAGTTTCACCTAAATACGACTACCGGTTTGAGAGATATATATGTTTTCGTATCGTCGCGCAAAACAGATCAGAATCTATTCGGCACCGTCACATATTTTTAAAACGCAGTTTGAGTTAATTTCTATCGGGTTTCAGGTTACGAAGCTTATTATAAAATTGTAGGTATTTCGATGTACTTATCCAAAACACCAAGATTCACATGATTTGGATTTCTGAAGCTCTAGTTATGATCATTTTAATATCAGCATTTAAAACAGAAATTCAGATTTCTGGACAGCAACTATATATTCTATTGCAAAGCCTATATCAGGTTGTTTCATGCATTCCTAAGTAATATAATATACAGAAAATTATAGTTCTATCAATGGTGCATTTACACATCTAAATTTTGTCACAAACGGACATCGGGTGTTCGAGTTATGTCCAATTTAAAAACAATGTGCGAATCAGGACAGATTCTGTCCAGATCCGTCACTTAATATTGTAATGCAGTTTTCTATATTTTACGTCGGTTTTCAGTAAAAATATAAAACCAATAAAATCTAGTTCATTCGATGTAGATATCAAAAACACCTGAGTTTGCTCAATTTGGATACCGGTATACTAAGTTATGTGTCCTAGAAATTGACCGATAGCTGCAGTTTTCTGTTTTACGATCAGTGAATAAATACGATGTAATTCACAAACCGTTATGCGGATCGATCTAAAATTTTTACAGCGTATACAAAATAATATAATCTATCATATGTAAATTCCATGAAATTTTCAGAAGTAAAAATTAATGTCTAAAAATTATTTTAAACCTAAAGGTATTTATGTGTATACTAAAATCGGCAAAAAGATTAACTAGTATTTTTATGCAAGCTTTATCCTTTCTTTTAATAACCAAACCGATTCCATGAGATATCGTAGATATATTATGGATTGAAATCTATGTTCTCACAACTTGTAATAAACATTCATAATCATGAAGAAAGAATTAAAAATACTTTAATTTGAACAAGATATAATAAGATATTATTAAACCATATAGAATCATATATATCTAAACTTATGTATATGTATATGTATATGTTTATGTGTATCTTCTCTTATGGATTATGATATGAAAAGAATAGGGGGTTCACGATGCATGACAAGAGGAAAATAAGAGGCGGGGGAAAGGAGAGAGAAGGGACTTACATGCACAAGTCGGTATTGTCACCGGGCTTGTCTATCCGCCGATAGCCTCGCGTTACTAGCGAGACCTTCTTGAAGACTTCTTCATGTTCTTCTTCTTGTCATCTTGGTGAAGAGGAAGAAGTGAGAGATAGAAAAATATGAGGAAGGAAAAGATGGAGGAGGACAAATAAAGATGTTGTAATGGTGAATAATAATATATGCATTTAACATGAGAATTAAAAGAGAAATGAAAGGTCACCATTCATTTTGGAAATGAAAGGTCTCATTTGTAGGTTATGGGAAGAATAAAAAATGATAAAAAATAATTGCAAGAATGGGGATTTGAACATGTGACTTATGGAATAACAATGTAAGGACTTAACCAATGAGCTATAAGGTTGTTCATGCATATATTTAATTAGAATTAAATATATGATGTTGCTTAAAAAGAAAATGGGCTTTTTAGATGGGCTGTAGAGAATTAGAATAATGGATTTGGGTTAAATATTTATGAAAGGAAAAATAAGAATGAGAAGTTAAAAACTTAAATATAAGAAAAAGAAATTGTACCTAGAAAAAAAATACATAATAGATTGAGGAATAAAATAATAATAAATTTAATAGAAAGAGGAAAATACCAAGTACAAATAAATACGGTATATTTTTGAAGAGGGATAATACAAATGTATAAAGATTTTGGGGTCATTACAAAACCAAAACGACACGCGAATCTCACATAGGTTAAAACCTATGGTCTACATCTCGCAATTCAACCAAATAACCCTCGATATAGACGTACAAACATCAAGTGACCAAATACAATACCAAAACTTAAATCCATAACCATCTCAAAACATAAGGCAGAAACCAAGAAAACATGCTCCAGATTTTAGTTCAGGGAAAAACAAGATGCACAAACAGTACTGGGGTAATGTATATAGGGTATATGACTTACAGGAGCAACCTGGGCACCCAATTCACCAATGTGGCCATCCCCAAGCCCCTAGAATCCGGCCTCCTCGGTTATGGTAGGTTGTATGGGGTTAGTTTTGGTAGGGTGGTCTTGTAGGGTCCTAATTAGGTCTTTAGTATTGTTTGGTTTTCCAGTATTGGTCTCGGATCACTCCAGATTTCCCTGCACCCTCTATATCGTCACAAAATCGATACGAAAGTTTACAAATTCCGTATTTTGGGTTAAGTTACTGGTTTGGTCCAGGTTTTACACTTTAAGGGGGTTTAGAGTTACCAATAAGACTCATTAGCACATCCACAACTCAACATTCCCTCAAACCTCATCTAGGAATTTTCTAAGTTCATAAAACCACACAATATCGATTCTAAACAAGTATGGATGCTTAAGAAATGTAAATACAATGCTAATGGTAAAGAAAATACCTCATTTTGCAACTCAAGAAATTTCTTGAGTTGCCCCAAGTGTCCAAAATCAAATCTTGCTTGGTCCAAAGTGTTTGCCATGAGCTTGTGCATGTTTTTGATGAAAGAGGGATGGGGTTTTGGGTTTGATTTGGGGTTGTTTGTGAAGGTTGAAGATGGTGGAGGAGAGGGTGCTGCCATGGAGTTAAAAGGGAGGGAAAAGATGGAGGAAAATGATGGAGGAGAGAATGGCCAAGTCAACAAAACCCTCATCCTCTCCCACTCTCTCTCATGCCCATCCCTCATTATCTTATCCATTTCTTTTTATTTGTTTTGTTTTCTTTTATTTTCTCTTCTCTTATAAAACAAAACCATGAATGAAAATACAAAAGAAAAGCCATGATAAAATATAACAAGTGCTAAAATGTGACATGGTGCATGTCATGTGCACAAAACAAGTTTAATGCACGATTAGCGATATTTAATTGCGATTAGCATTAAATAGTGTATAATTAATCATAAAAATTTATAATTTGTATAAATCACATAAAACACCCTCATTTCAGTAATTTCTATAATTTTCCAAAATTTTCCCAATTTATCGGTATTTAATTATACCGCCTCAGTAAAATATTCAATATTTTTATTATTTAATTATAAAAATTCCCAAAAATAATATTTTATTTTCTGAAATGTTACAAATAATCAACAAATGCAACACGAATAATAAGTACTAATTATCTGAAATGACGGAGGGCTACGGCTGGCCTTTGGCAAAAAACCTTTAACGTAATGAACCTGATATAGTTGAAGGAATCTAGTGATTTCGAAACGAGTGGCTCAAGCTCAATTTTGAGACCTTTTGGTTTTGTGAAAAACCGAGTAGTTTTGAAAAGAACCGAGTGGTTTTGAAATTTGATTCCAACAACATTATTTTAGGTTTATTTTCTTGCATTAATTAGAATTAATGCAGTCCCATCAATTAAGCCTATGCATCATAGAAACAACCAAAATAAAATGTACGTATATGCCAGCCGCATTCGTCATGGGGTCCGGGAATATCACTGTAAGGTTACTTAACTTACGACAGTACATGGGCAGGGCTAGCGCGGATGCAAAATATATAAAACTTTTATATATATCATCACAGGCATGTAATAATTAAAATGGAATAGTGAATAAACTAGGAGCCTCGTATTTCGTTTGAGCTACAAACGAAAACCAACATTCTCTGGTCGTGTGGATAGCTCGAACATCACCTAAAATAAAGACCCCTACAAGTGCGGCAAGCAACCCGTCAATGCTAGAAGTGAGGCAACCATCACTCAATGAAATGAGGGGGCCACCCGGCACTTCATGGAATCCGGTAACTTGAGAACTCCACCGTGGGTCTATCCTAAACCGTTACAAGTGCGGCGAATAGCCCGCCAATCCTAGAGCGAGGCGACTTAAACTCACCACTACGAAACGACAACCTAGCACACTCTAGAACCCGGCTATTCGAGCACTTCTCCGTGGGTTATCCTAATACAAGAATGAATGAATATACAATGGGAATATCGACCTCAACCCGGTCGTGTTCCAATAAAACAATATACAACAAGCGGTAACGACAGCCACAATCCGGCCGCTCTCCCCAAATAAACAAACATACATTCAATTATACGATGAGGGGTTATCCACCACAACTATCCGGCTAAACCATCATAAGATATACAGCACCACAAAACAAGCAAGTATTTGCAACCCCGTCTAATCGACCTATAGCAATTAGGACGTTTACAAACACATATACAAAACAAAAAGATATAAACGATGCAAAAGTTTTGATTTTAAAACTTTTCATGTTACTCGAATGCAAAGATAACAGTAAATGAAATCTGGGCCAAAACAAACATAACCAAAAACCAAGTTTCGAAGTGATAAAGCCCCTGGAAAAAATCAGGGACCAGAGGATAATTTTCAACTGACCAGGTCAGGAAAAATGAGGATTTGGTCTGGTTTTTTTAAAGAATCGGGTCCCTGTTTTTCTTGCCAAGTTTTTATATCTCATAACAATCTCTCTGCAATTGTTTTAAAAAAATTCAGAGACTAAAAAATATTCGAACAAAAACTAGGTTTTTGGGTTTTGAAAAACAAAAATTTTTAGTTTCAAAACATAGACATCGTCTACTACCGGTTTTAGTGTTTGGGTGGCTCTCATACCATATAAGTAGAGGCTCATGCTCGTGCCGCTAATTAGAGACCAAGACGGAATACAAAACAAAAATTTCTAAACAAAGAGCACGAACTTCTACGTCCTAGAATCGAATTCAAGCACTAAACTAGTAAACAAGAACGAGTTAACTACTCAGTTAGTGGTTAGCTACCTTTATAGTCACGCCCTTCGTCTTCTATTCCTCTTCTTAAGCTCCTAGGAACTCCGGGAACGAGATTGGATGCCGGTCTTTCTTGTCGAAGATGATCCACTCGAAGGAACCTTAACCTAGACTCTACCTTCACACTAAAAAGCTAAGTGAAACAACTAGCGAACAAGACTTGCTCGGAATTGGTCACTAGAGATATAATAGTGTTTATCTCTTGGTTTTTCTCTCTTTTCTTTTTTCCTTTCTCTATTTTCAAAACTCAAGAGAGAGAGAGAGAAAGAAAAAGCTCAAGATGAGAATGAAGCAAGCATGGCTACAAAATAATAATGAAAACTTATCTATTTCTTTTTCTCTTTTCTCTTCTTATCTCTTTAGAATTATTGAGTGGAATTGTTACTCGCCATTGTGAATCACAAACCCACAACATTTTAAAAAGATTTGAAGAGATGAGAAGAAAAAGATTAGCCATGTCAAATATACACATATACATGTGTATAAACACACACACACACACACACACACATATAATACACTAATACAAGTATATACTACAAAATACATACACCCGTATTCGTATCAAAATACGAATACACGTATCTGTATCAAAATACAAATACCTGTATTTATATCAAGACACAAATACACGTACTTTTACAAATACCCGTGTTCGTATAAATATCGTATTCTAACAAAATACAAATACCGAAGAGAGAGATGCCAAAAAGATATATATATATATATATATAGGGTGTTTTTCGTCACCCCATTGAGATGGGAATACGCGCGCGCTTTTCAGGCGTACTACAGATTCACCCCATTGAGATGGGAATACGTCAGCACGGGGGCGCTTTGCGCTCGAGCGCTAGCACGCCACGTGTCGGCCCGTGGGCGCTTTGCGCTCGAGCGCTAGCGCGCCACGTGTCGGCACGTGGACGCTTGGCGCTTGAGTGCTTGGGCGCCGGCGAGAAAAAGAGGGCTTTTAGCCCCAGAACCAGAAGCTATACTTCAGAAAGGAAGTATTTATTATATATATATATATATATATATGGAGTTAAACTCCTAGAATGTTTTGAAGCTGATGAAGGGGGTTCTTCTTCTTCCTCCTGTTGTTTGGCCGGATCTTAAAGATTAAGAAGTAGGAGATTTTAAAAATCACTCCTTTTTGAGATCTGATGGGAGATCTGAGTTCCCCTTTGTAGGTTTTATGGTGGAAAACTATTTAGTTTTAGAAAAGGGAGAGTAAAACTCTTGATTTAATTCACAGAAAAGAAGAAGGTTTGAAACCTTCAGAAAGGGAAAAGAGGCACAAACCCTAGTTTTTGAGAGAATGGAAAAGTGTATCTTTATTCATCATCATGTTGCCTTATATAGGCTTACATATTTACATATAGCCCCTTGGGCTTTACAAAAATGGCATTTTAGCCATCCCATGGCTCATGTGCCATTTCATTTTTGCACATAAGCCATGGGCTTACAAAATATTGGCTTTATGCCCATTTTGTTTACATTCATGCATAAACAATTACATAAAAAATTATTTATTACATGATTTTGTTGTTGGCATAGGGAGGCTGGCCGCGGGCTCGACTTGGGCATGGGCCCGCTTGACATGGGCTTGGGCCCACCTAGCTTGGGGGTTGACCTTGATTTTGACTCGGTCAACCGGGGTGTAAATTTTTACCCCAACAAATTGCCCCCATCAATAAATGCACACAGCTTATGTGGATCATGTGTATGAAATTGATGGATCTTCTTTCATATGGAGGCGACTTGCTTTGGTTCCCACTTTTTGGGATGCACTGCCCTTTTTACGACATGGACGGTCGACGCTTAACGCGTCTCCAAGATGGAGTGTCTGTGGTAGACGTTTCTCTGGCCCAGAGTAATTCGGTAGACGTGCTCCCGGTATAGAGTGTCGGCTGGTTGACGTGTCCCCGGTACGGAGTGTCTGCTTGACGTTTCCCCGGCACGGGGTGTCATTGTCGGACGTTTCCCTGATGCGGAGTGTCTGTGTTGGACGTTTCCCCGATGCAGAGTGTCGCTGGTTGACGTGTCCCCGGCACGGAGTGTCTGCTTGACGTTTCCCCGGTACGGAGTGTCGTTGTCGGACGTTTCCCTGATGCGGAGTGTCTGTGTTGGACGTTTCTCCGATGCAGAGTGTCGCTGGTTGACGTGTCCCCGGCACAGAGTGTCTGTGTTGGACGTCTCCCCGAGACGGAGTGTCATTGTCGGACGTTTCCTTGATGCGGAGTGTCTGTGTTGGACGTTTCCCCGATGCAGAGTGTTGCTGGTCGATGTGTCCCCGGCGCGGAGTGTCTGCTGGTTGACATATCCCCGGCACGGAGTGTCTGCTTTACGTTTCCCCGGCACGGAGTGTCGTTGTTGGACGTTTTCCTGATGCGGAGTGTCTGTGTTGGACGTTTCCCCAATGCAGAGTGTCGCTTGTTGACGTGTCCCCGGCACGGAGTGTCTACTTGACGTTTCCCCGGCACGGAGTGTCGTTGTTGGACGTTTCCCCGGTACAGAGTGTCGCTGTTGGACGTTTCCCCGGTACGGAGTGTCTGCTTGACGTTTCCCCGGCACGGAGTGTCGTTGTTAGATGTTTCCCTGATGCGGAGTGTCTGTGTTGGACGTTTCCCCGCTGCAGAGTGTTGCTTGTTGACGTGTCCCCGGCATGGAGTGTTTGCTTGACGTTTCCCCGGCACGGAGTGTCTTTGTTGGACGTTTCCCCGGTACGGAGTGTCGCTGGTTGACGTTTCCCCGTAGTGGAGTGTCTGCTAGTTGATGTATCCCCGGCACGGAGTGTCTGCTTGACGTTTCCCCGGCACGGAGTGTCGTTGTTGGACGTTTCCCTGATGCGGAGTGTCTGTGTTGGATGTTTCCCCGATGCAGAGTGCCGCTTGTTGACGTGTCCCCGGCACGGAGTGTCTGCTTGACGTTTCCTCGGCACGGAGTGTCATTGTTGGAATTGGTTGGTTTGATTTGTTTGATTTGAGTTGACATCGGCATCGCTATACTGGAATATGGTACCAGGAGCGAATCATCATCTGTTTTTGAGAGGATTTGGGGATTGGTTTTTTTTTGTTTGGCATCTGCATTGCTGCACTGGAATAATGCCAGGAGCAACTCATCATTTACCCCGAGAGGATTTGGGTATTGGTTTTTGTTTTGTTTGGCATCTGCATTGCTGCACTGGAATAATGCCAGGAGCAACTCATCATTTGCCCCAGGAGGATTTGGGAATTGGTTTTGTTTTGGCATCAGTATCGCTACACTGGAATATGGTACCAGGAGTGAATCACCATTTGCGCTTGCTTATCAGGAAGCGATGGCTTAGGAGATAGGTTTTAGGTCCCTATCACCTAAGACTTTTCAATTTTGTGAGCCGTAAGGGTCTCACAAAGCATTTTCTTCCTACGGGTCGTAAGGATCCCGTAGGTGTATTTTCTCCTTAGGAGTCGTGGGGACTCCTAAGTGTGTTGCTCCTTTGTGAGTCGTAAGGATCTCACGCGGGGATTTTCTCCTCATAAAGTCGAGAGGACTTTGTGAGTGTATTTCAACTCTTTTTCACGAGTTTGCGCCCTTTCGGGTTTTCACAAACTCGCCGGCAGTCCTGCTGTTTTTACTCACGGAGCCCTTTCGGGTTTTCATCCGTGCCCATTTTGCTTGTGGACATACCATTTCTTTTTTTGGTGGGACTTTGAATGTGGTCTCACCGGTAGGACTTGGGAGAGATTGGGGTTGTTTTACGCTCGTAGATTGTATACGGTTTTGCAGGATGTATGATCCAGACCGTAGGGCCGGAAAAATTTCGGGACTTTGTCGGCGTCTGCATCGCTGCACTGGAATATGGTACCAGGAGTGACTCATCATTCGCCGTTGGGGTATGGGATTTGGAATTTGGTTGGCGTCTATGTCGTTGCACTGGGATATGGTACCAGGAGCGACTCATCACTCGCCACTTGGGAATTGGGGAGCGATGGCTTAGGAGACAGGTTTAGATCCCTATCGCCTAAGGCTTTTCAATTTTATGGGCCGTGAGGATCCCATAAAAGCATTTTCTCCCTGCGAGTCGTAAGGATCCTGCATGTGTATTTTCTCCTTAGGAGTCGTGAGGACTCCTAAGTGTGTTTTTCCTTTATGAGTCGTAAGGATCCCACAAAGGTTTGTTCTCCTCATGTATCGTGAGGACACATGAGTGGATTTCCCTCGTTCCCAGTTTAATGACTTAGAGGTCGACTGTTTCCAGTTTAACGACTTAGAGGTCATCTGTTTCCAGTTTAAAGACTTAAGGGTCTATGGTGCCCAGTTTAACGACTTAGCGGTCATCTGTTTCCAGTTTAACGACGTGGTGGTCATCTGTTTGCAGTTTAACGACTTAGAGGTCATTTGTTTTCAGTTTAGCGACTTAGAGGTCTACTGTTTCTAGTTTAACGACTTAGAGGTCATCTATTTCACGTTTAAAGACTTAGAGGTCTACTGTCTCCAGTTTAACGACTTAGAGGTCACCTGTTTCCAGTTTAACGACTTAGAGGTCATCTATTTCTAGTTTAAAGACTTAGAGGCATACTGTCTCCAGTTTAACGACTTAGAGGTCATCTTTTTCCAGTTTAACGACTTAGTGGTCATCTATTTCCAGTTTAAAGACTTAGAGGTCTACTGTTTCCTGTTTAACGACTTAGAGGTCATCTTTTTCCAGTTTAACGACTTAGTGGTCATCTATTTCCAGTTTAAAGACTTAGAGGTCTACTGTTTCCAGTTTAACGATTTAGAGGTCGTCTGTATCCAGTTTAACAACTTAGAGGTCATTGGTTTCCAGTTTAACGACTTAGTGGTCATCTGTTTCCAGTTTAACGACTTAGAGCTCAATTGTTTCCAGTTTAACGACTTAGAGGTCGACTGTTTTCAGTTTAACGACTTAGAGGTCATCTGTTTCCAGTTTAAATATTTAGGGGTCTATTGTGCCCAGTTTAACGACTTAGCGGTCATCTGTTTCTAGTTTACAGACTTAGGGGTCTATTGTGCCCAGTTTAACGACTTAGCGGTCATCTGTTTCTAGTTTAAAGACTTAGAGGTCTACGGATGGCGAGCTTGGAATTTTGGGATAGGGGCCGGCATCAGCGTTGCTAATACTGAAGCATAGGTGCCAGGACACATGAGTGGGTCTTCCCAATGGACTACAATTCCAAAGGCGGAGACCAGCCGCGTAACTGGTGATTATGGTGGGGCATGGATATGAAGAGAATTATTTGAGCCCGTGGATTGTATACGGTAGTCGATTTGGGGACTAACTGTAGGGCCGAAAGAATTTTGGGAAACTGGATTTTGGTCGGCGTCTGCATCGCTGCGCTGGAATATGGTACCAGGAGCGACTCATCATTCGCCGTTTTTTTGTTTTTTTTTGTTGTTTTTTTTACTGCGATTGCTTTATCATTTCAGCTTTTCTTATCGCGAAGATCGCGATTGCCCTATCATTTCGGCTTTTATTCGCGGTTGCCCCATCATTTTGGCTTTTCATTATTTTTCTTTTATTTACACATTTTTTGTTTATTTATACATACATATATATATATATATATATTTTTTACATTCCCAGTTTAACGACTTAGAGGTCGATTGTTCCCAGTTTAATGACGTGGTGGTCGTCTGTTTTCAGAGAAAGGCAGATGTCCGAGAGAATCAGTTTCACGAAGAACTTCGGTCTCCGTTTGTATGAAATTGGCGGTCGCAGCTTGATCGTTGGTTAACACGCCAGGGGACAATGATATTTCTCCCGCCTTATATTGTTTCTCGACCCAATCCTTCAAGATGCAACAGTCTTCAATAGTGTGCCCCAGCACTCGGTGGTATGGGCAAAAGTTAGGGTGATCAGTCTTATTCGCTTCACTTAGCCTTTTTAGTTCTGGTAGCCCCAGGCCATTCTTCAGAGCATCTTTAAAAATTTTGTGGACCTTGTCCCTTCGGAATGAGTAGACCTTATTTCTTCTTCCTCCAAAGTTGGCATCGAGACTGGTCAGTTTTTGCTCCGCCCGCTCTCTGCTTATTTAGAGAATCGGTGTTGTTAGAACTTCCGCCTTTTCGGTTGTCGTCCCTCCAAGGTTTCGGTCTGTTTGTGAACTGAAGGTCCTGAGCAAACTCGGGCTTTGAGCGTTCCAACGTTTGGACCTTTTTGGTCAGCTCTTGGAATGTTTAAAGGCCCGTGGTGCATAGAAATGAGGCCATCCAAATATTGAGATTTCCGACAAGGAGACTGATAGATTGGTCCTGCTCTATCGGCGGTTCACATTTGACGGAGAGATTGCGCCATCGGGTTATAAAATCTGTGCTGCTTTCGTTGTTCTTAGGCTTGGTCCTTACGAGCTCGGCAATGGTGATCTTATCGCTGATGCTCATGAACCTTTGTCGAAACAAAGATTCCATTTGGACGAAAGTAGTAACGGAGCCATCCGGTATGCTCGCGTACCAGTCGAAAGCAACATCGGTCAAGCTATTAACGAACTGGCGGAGGAGAAGCGCATCATTGCCCCCAGTATTCCCGCATGAGGCTTTGAAGTGGGCGATGTGCTGATTCGCATTTCCCATCCCATCGAATCTTCCGAATTTAGGGATGGCATAGCCGCTAGGAAATTCTACCAGATCATACTGAGCAGGATATGGTCTCCCACTACTGCTGATATTTTTTTGCGCTTCGGCTTCGGCCACCAATGTTTTGACTTTGCTGGCAACCAAATCCATGATTTGATCTTGAGTTAGCGAGTTACTGTCATGGGTAGCCAAGACATTTTCCGAGATAGGATGCGACTGATTTTCATGTAGTTCGCCCACTTTTGGATTTGAGGGAATAGGCGTCGGCTGCTTTGGGACACCATTTCCCGGTTCATGATCAGAGCCCTCCGCTTGATTGGGCGGCTGAGAGGCAAGTCGGGCCGTGAGCTGTAAGACGACATTTATCAAGTCGTCAATTTTTTAGTAAAGCTTGGCCATCTCTTTGTCTTTGCTTTTGAGCTGTTTTCGGAGCTCTTGGAGAAGTTGCTGCTCTGCGTTCTTGGGACGGAAGATTGGCTCATCTTCGCTCTCCGAGCCCGACTCCTCATGGGCCGAAGGGTCTTTCTGCCTATCATCCTCATCGAGAGGGTTTTCATCACCCAGCAGAGGCGGCTGTTCTTGGAAAGCGGCAACCACATTCAAGCCAAATTGGATTTGGGATGTAGTGGCCCCATTCTTGCTCTTGCTGCGCATGCCCACCATGTAGACAGTGTGGACCTCATATCCGGCCATTTCCTCGTCTTTGGCAGGGTAACCCTGTTCCTCGAACCTCATGAGGTTCAGCCTAGCAGGAGCCCTAGCCCTTTTGTTGACTGTATATCTGAGCCTTTTCTGCCTTTGCTTCTCAGCTTTAAGGGCTTGGCGGGCATCCATTTCCTGGGAAGCCATTGTGAGTCGATTAGCGGGGAGCTTAGAGAAGACACTCGGTCGAGCAGTTGTTAGAGGCACAGCCGGAGCTTGCTTAAGACGCGTCGTAGCTTTGTTGGTGTTGATGGCTTTGCCCCTAGCTGGGGCCAAGGAAAGTCGTCCAGACACCGACTTTCGTTTGGGTAGTGGTGCCCTCGAGATCACCACATTTGGTCTCCTGCCTTTCGAGACTGGTCTGTCCGTCACCGGGGTTTAAGGAGCTAGAATAGTGTTAGCTGGCACGGACAAAATAGAGCCGAACTGTAGCAACGGCTCCTCCCATTGTCGCCTGAGACTGGCCGGAAGGACCGTCCTGGAGTCTATCTTCATCGTGTAGGAGACGGGAGTCGTGTTGAGAGCTGAGATCGTCCTTAGAGACATTGTTGGAGAGTGATTGCTTGAAAATCTGCATGAAAGAGCATTATTTTAGTATAGACATAGATATGTATATTGATTAAGTTCGCATGAACGTTTAACCCGAAACATGGGAGGAGAGATAGGGTCCCACCGGGCGTGCCAGAATCTGTAGGGTGTTTTTCGTCACCCCATTGAGATGGGAATACGCGCGCGTTTGTCAGGCGTACTACAGATTCCCCCTGCCCAGGGTAGGCAGGGGTTTAATGATTGTGGGAATCTGAATCTCCGGCAGCCGCGGACTAAGCTGCCGTTAATTACCCCTCGCTTTTGGAGCGAGGGAACCTCCGATTGACGGGTTAAACTAGTCATGCGAACTCAATGTGCAGTGTACGTGTGTTGTGTTTTGAAAAGGGGTTTTGGATATATCGGGAGCCACGCAGAGATTTTACGAGGGTCCCGCTACCCGGATAGCGGGCTGGGGGTCAAGGGGGCTAGCAGCCCCCTTGTGGGGTGCGGGGCAGCGTCCCGTTAGAAATTTTTTTTCTAACAGGAGCAGTGTCGTGGAGTATGTGTGCGTGCAAATATGTATACATATGTGTGTATATATATATGTACATAAAAAAAGGAGGAAAAGGCATCCAAGGGATGCGTGGGGTCAGCGCCTTGAGCGCTGTGCGCTTAGGTGTTGTATGCTCAAGCGCAAGTGCACCACGTGTCGACACGTGGGCGCTTTGCGCATGAGCACTGGGCGCTGGAGCGCAAGCGCGCTACGTGTCGGCACGTGGGCGCTTTGCGCTCGGGCACTGGAGCGCAAGCGCGCCACGTGTCTGCACGTGGGCGCTTTTCGCTCGGGCGCAGAGCGCTTGAGCGCAAGCGCGCCACGTGTCGGCACGTGGGCGCTTTGCATGCGAGCACAGGGCGCTGGAGCGCAAACGCGCCACGTGTCGGCACGTGGGCGCTTTGTGCCCGAGCGCTAGCGCGCCACGTGTCGGCACGTGGGCGCTCGACGCTTGAGTGCTTGGGCGCCGGCGAAGAAAAGAGGGCTTTTAGCCCCAGAACCAGAAGCTATGCTTCAGAAAGGAAGTATTTATTATATATATATATGGAGTTAAACTCCTAGAATGTTTTGAAGCTGATGAAGGGGGTTCTTCTTCTTCTTCCTGTTGTTTGGCCGGATCTTGAAGATCAAGAAGTAAGAGATTTTAAAAATCACTCATTTTTGAGATCTGATGGGAGATCTGAGTTCCCCTTTGTGGGTTTTGTGGTGGAAAACTATTTAGTTTTGGAAAAGGGAGAGTAAAACTCTTGATTTAATTCACAGAAAAGAAGAAGGTTTGAAACCTTCAGAAAGGGGAAAGAGGCACAAACCCTAGTTTTTTAGAGAATGGAAAAGTGTATCTTTATTCATCATCATGTTGCCTTATATAGGCTTACATATTTACATATAGCCCCTTGGGCTTTACAAAAATGGCATTTTAGCCATCCCATGGCTCATGTGCCATTTTATTTTTGCACATAAGCCATGGGCTTACAAAATATTGGCTTTATGCCCATTTTGTTTACATTCATGCAGAAACAATTACATAAAATATTATTTATTACATGATTTTGTTGTTGGCATGGGGAGGCTAGCCGCGGGTTCGACTTGGGCATGGGCCCGCTTGACCTGGGCTTGGGCCCACCTAGCTGGAGGTTGACCTTGATTTTGACTCGGTTAACCGGGGTGTAAATTTTTACCCCAACAATATATATATATATATAATACTAGCTCACATTTTATCCAAATGTGATAATCTGGTTATCTTTCAAACCGGCTAGTATTAACAAAATATTCGATTAAAAATTCGTGTATAAAAACAAGTATTTAATCGAACCCAAGTACGTATCAAAATACGCACACTATATCATTTCGCCTGAGCTGGGAAACCCTCTGTGTGTGACTCTAAAGACTCGACAATACGCCGGCAGTGGGTTTAACCACAAGCACGTCAGCGACACTAGCTGTACGTAACGGCTGCCAAGGTATTGAACGAAAGGAAGATCGACTAGCAAACTCATTTGTTTCTCTACTGAGACTGAAAGTGACAATCTCCATACAGTCTGGTATCTTCATCTTAGAGTATCACATATCGGGTTTAGGGGTGGAAAACGTCAAACCCCTAATAACCTGATAAGTCGTATCGATGTGGCTTAAAATCATCCCGAGAAACTACTGATCTCACAATCAGTAAATCTCAACTAGTTTGGCCAAGGTTTTATGGTGATGACCAATCGAATACCACGCGACATCAACTCTCTATACCAGGAGAGACGAATCCCTTCTATCGCTTACTGCCCATAAGTGCTTCGGGACTGTACCTAACGAAAACTTGTTTGCACGACTTTTTAAAGCCGTGGTAGGATAGTAATCTAAGTACAGTGGGAACACATTCAAAACGAATGACGATATCGGGTTTAAAGACTAGCCTGTACCTATGTTACTAGAGAACTGCTATCAGACGATAAGTATATAACCATCTAGAAGTTCTCGGTAAGTCCATCCGGTGTATCTCATAACCTAATGAGCACATATATAATATATTTGGTGTCATACACCAATGGCTGTGGGACAGGCAACCTGTTGGGGTTGAAAATTGCACCCCGGTTGACCAAGTCAAAGTCAAGGTCAACCCAAAGCCAGGTGGGCCCAAACCCAGATCAAGTGGGCTCATGCCCGAGTTGAGCCCGAACATGAAGCGGCCGGCCTCCCCTACGCAAATGAAAAAATCATGTAATAAATAATTTTGATGTAATTTTTTATGTATGAATGTAAGCAAAATGGGCATAAAACCAAATTTTTGTAAAGCCCATGGCTTATGTGCAAAAGAAATGAGCACATGAGGCATGGGATGGGCAAAATACCATTTTGTAAAGCCCAAGGGGCCATATGTAAATGTGTAAGCCTATATAAGGCAACATGATGATGAAATAAAGAAGAACTTCTCTCTCTAAAAAATTAAGGTTTTTTGTGCCGCCTCCTCCTTCCTCAAGGTTCTAAACCTTCTTCCCCTTTTCAATTAAACCAAGAGTTTAACTCTTCCTTTCTAAAAAATAAATAGTTTTTTTCACCACAAAACCCACAAAGGGGAACCCAGATCTCCTATCAGATCTCAAAAATGAGAGATTATTAAAACCCCATACTTCTTGTTCTTCAAGATCCGACCAACAGAGGAGGAAGAAGGAGACCCATCTCCAAAGACCCCATTTTGGGAAAGATCCAAGGCTCAGGGGAGAATAAAGGGGTTTCCTTGAGCATTTACAGAGATTTCTTGAAGTTTAACTCCATAAATTAAAGTTTTTGGGAGTTTAACTCCATAAAAAAAAGAAGTCTTTTTTTCTAGGAGTTCAACTCCATAAGTCAAATGGGAAGCACAGCTCTTAGTGTAGGGACCAAGTACCTTTTCCTGCTGACGCTCCAGCGCCCGGGTGCTATGCACGTGGGGCGCTGGCGCCCAGCGCCTCGCGTCCAAGCACGTAGGACGCTGGCGCCCAGCGCGCAAGCGCCCACGTGCTAAGCACGTGAGGCGCCAGTGCCCAGCGCCTGCGTGCCATGTACGTGAGGCACTGGCCCCCATGCGTCCTTTGGACGCTTTTTCTCCTTCTTATATATATGTATATATGTATATATACAAATACACACACACTCCACGACACTGTCCCTGTTAGAAAAAATTTTCTAACGGGGCGCTGCCCGCACCCCGCAACCCCCAGCCCGCTATCTGGGTAGCGGGACCCCCGTAAAAAACTCTGCAGGGCCCCCGATATATCCAATTCCCCTCTAAAACACAACACTGCACATTGAGTTCGCATGACCTGTTTGCCCCGTCAATCAGAGGTTTTCTTGCTCCAAAGGGGAGAGGTAATTAACGGCAGCTTAGTCCGCCGCTGCCGAAGATTCGGATCTCCACAGTCAATAAACCCCGGCCTACCCTAGGCATGGGGAATCTGTAATACGCCTGAACAGCGCGTGCGTATTCCTATCTTAATGGGGTGACGAAAAACACCCTACAGATTCTGGCACGCCCGGTGGGACATTCTCTCCTCCCATATTTCGGGTTAAACGTTCATGCGAACACAATCAATATACATATCGCTTTCCTGTACTGAAATCATGCTTCTATTTGCAGGTTAACGACTTTCGACTGCAATCTTCGGACGCAACAAAATGTCTCCAAGGACAATCTCAGCTCTCGACAGAACTCCCATCTCCTACACAATGAAGATGGATGCCAGGATGGTCCTCCCAGCCAGTCTCGGGCGACAATGGGAGGAGCCGCCGCTACCATTTGGCTCTATTCTGTTCATGCCAGCTAGCGCCATCCCAGCTTCTCAAGCTCCAGTAACAGACATACCAGCCTCGAAAGGCAGAAGGCCAAATATGGTGATCTCGAGGGCACCACTACCTAAACGCAAGTCGGTGTTTGAACGACTTTCCTTGGCCCCAGCTGGGGGAAAGGCCATCAACACTGACAAAGTAATAAGGCATTTCGGGAAAGCTCCAGCGGTGCCCCTGACAACTGCTCGATCGGGTATCTTCTTTAAGCTCCCTATTAGTCGACTCACAATGGCTTCCCAGATGACGGATGCCCGCCAAGCCCTCAAAATCGAGAAGCTAAGACAGAAAAGGATCAGATACAGAGCCAACAAAAGGGCTAGGGCTTCTGCTGATTTGAACATCGTAGGGTTCCAAGAACGAGGTTACCCGGCAACGACAGCTGAAACGGCTGTAAATCTCGCCAACTCTTTTGAACCGCTGAAATTGGTTAAGAAGAATGCCATGACCGCGAGGGTCAAGAAAGTTGGGATCCGGACAACGCCGCCCAAAGACCCAGCCGGGCCAACCGTCTTCAGTTGCCTGTCCTTTCCAGAAGACGAAAAATCAGCTGCCAAAGATAAAGAGATGGCTGGATATGTAGTCCACACTGTCTACATGGTGGGCACGCACAGCAAGAGTAAAGATGTGACCACTACATCTCAAATCCAATCTGGTGTGAATATGGCTGTCACTTCCCAAGACCAGAACCCTCCGGAAGGTAATGAAAATCCTTCCAGAGAAGCTAATAAGTGGAGAGATCCCTCGTTTCATGAGGAGAAAGAGGAGCCAATCTTCCGTCCCAAGAATGCAGAGCAGTAACTTCTCAAAGAACTCCGAAAATAGCTCAGAAGCAAATACAAAGAGATGGCCAAGCTCTACTAAAAAATTGACGACTTGACGAATGTCATGATGCAGCTCACGACCCAAGTTGCCTCTCAACCGTCCAATCAAGCGCAAGGTTCGATTCATGAACCGGAAAACGATGTCCCGAGACAGCCGACGCCTATTCCCTCAAATCCAAAGTTGGGCGAGCTGCATGAAAGTCGGCCGCATCCTATCTCGGGAAATGTCTTGACTACCGATGACAGCAACCCGCTAACTCAAGATCAAATCATGGATTTGGTTTCCAACAAAGTCAAAACATTGGTAGCCGAAGCCAGAGAGCAAAAAGATGTTAGCAGTAGCGGGAGACCAAATCCTGCTCGGTACGATCTTGTGGAGTTTCCTACTGGCTATGTCGTCCCCAAATTTGAAAGGTTCGATAGGACGGGAAATGCGAACCGGTACATTGCCCAATTTAAAGCATCATGTGCAAACACTGGGGTCAATGATGCACTTCTTCTCCGCCAGTTTGTTAATAGTTTGACCGATATTGCTTTCGATTGGTATGCAAGCATATCGGATGACTCGATCACGACGTTCGCTCAAATAGAATCCATGAGCAAAGGTTCATGAGTGTCAGCGATAAAATCACTATTGCTGACCTCGTAAGGACCGAGCCAAAGAACAACGAAAGCAACATGGATTTTATAGTCCGATGGCACAATCTCTCTATCAAATGTGAACCGCCGTTGAAGCAAGACCAATCCGTCAGTCTTCTTATAGAAAATCTGAATAACTGGATGAAACATTTCCTGTGCACTGCAGGCCTCAAAATATTCCAAGAGCTGACCAAGAAGGTCCAAATGTTGGAACGCTCAAAGCCCGAGTCCACTCAGAATCTCCATTTCACAAACCGACTGAGACATCGGAGGGACGACAACCGGAAAAGCGAAAGTTCCAAAAACACCGATTCTCTAAATAAGCAGAAAGCGGGCGGAGCGAAGGCTAACAAACCCCGAGAGCCAACTTTGGAGAAAAGGAGAAACAAGGTCTACTCTTTCAGAAGAGACAAGGTCCACAAAATATTCAAAGATGTTTTGAAGAATGGCCTGCAGCTACCGGAACCAAAAAGGCTAAGTGAAGCGAACATGACTGATCATCCCAACTTTTGCTCATACCACCGACTGCTGAGACACACTATTGAAAACTGTTGCATCTTCAAGGATTGGGTCGAGAAACAATACAAGGCAGGAGAAATATCATTGTCCCCTGGCGTGTTAACAAACAGTCTAGCTGTGACCGCCAATTTCATACAAACGGAGACCGAAGTCCTTCGGGAACCTGATTCTCTCAGACATCTTCCTTTCTCTGAAAAGAGCGGATCAGGGCAACAAGCTAAGAGCCAAGCGAGCAACATTGTCGATGAAGAAGCAATAGACGGGTACATAACCCATACCGTCTACATGATGGAGCTTAGAGGAACAAGTCCTCCTACACCTTATAGCCATCATAATGACGCGGTTGTTGCCATCCAACACCGGATCGATCCAAATGATGAAGAACTCGCTCAGGCCATTAAGCCAAAGGAACTCGTGGTTCATGCTGAATCAAGTTCAGACGGTAAGGATGACCCCGTTGTCATATCTGGAACTATAGAACAAGCATTATTCCAATGGCTTCAAAGGCAACTTCAGGACAGGGATGAGAAGATGGCCAAGGTCCATTCCAAAGTCGACGAACTGGTAAATGTCGTG
Organism: Agapanthus africanus; assembly: GCA_030015575.1. Classification (NCBI taxonomy): domain Eukaryota; kingdom Viridiplantae; phylum Streptophyta; class Magnoliopsida; order Asparagales; family Amaryllidaceae; genus Agapanthus; species Agapanthus africanus. Next base: position 738,588,176 of record CM057341.1, read on the forward strand.
GCAGATCTCATGACCCAAGTCGCCCGATTGCAATTACAACAAAATCAAATTTTGGTTCATGGGCTAGGAATTGATATCCGGAAACAACCAACTGATACCCCTTCTGGCGCAAACGTGGAACACCTTTGCGAAAAACGGTCGCGATCAGCCTCCAGTCCCTCTGATACGTACACTGAACGTGGTAAGCAGACAGTAGGCGAACCAAAGACTGATCGTCCTCAGGGTCCAGCATCAGTAAGAGCACCTACTCTAATGGAGAGTAAGAAGAAAGTATACTCCTTCAGGAGGGATGAAGTCCGCAAAATATTCAAGAACGCCTTGAACAACGGTCTGCAACTGCCTATTCCAAAGAGGCCACATGAAATGAACATGACCGGAAATCCCATATACTGCTCATATCAGAGGATGGTGAGTCATACCATTGAAGACTGCTATGTTTTTAATGATTGGGTGGAGAACCAATACAAACTTGGGAAAGCCTCACAGTCGTCAGATATACCGACAAGCCACAGAACTACGGTCATCAACACAGTTCCGCCAAGATCAAAGTTTGAGGAGTTGGGATAAGCAAAAAACTGACCATCATGTCATTAAACTGGGAGCATACGACCACCACGTCGTTAAACTGGGAACGACGACCCCTAAGTCATTAAACTGGGAATGTAAAAAAAATGTGTGTAAATAAAAGAAAAAAGAAAAGCCGAAATGATGGGGCAACTCGCAATAAAAACCAGTGAGTAAAATAAATAAGAAAATAAAGGCGAAATGATGGGGCAACCGCGAATAAATAGCCGAAATGATAGGGCAATCGCGACCTTCGCGATAAGAAAAGCTGAAATGATAGAGCAATCACGGTAAAAAAATAATAATAAAATATAATAATAATAAATAAATAAAAGCCTTCCAAATGGCGAATGATGAGTCGCTCCTAGTACTATATTCCAGTGCAGCAATGCAGACGCCAACCAAAATTTCAAATTCCTGAATGTCCCAACGGCGAATGATGAGTCGCTCCTGGTACTATATTCCAGTGCAGCAATACAGATGCCAACAAAATCCCAAAAGTCTCCCGGCCCTACTGTTGGTCTCCAAGTTGACCACCGTATACAATCCACGGGCTCAAATAATTCTTATCATACCCATACCCTACCACAATCACCAGTCACACGGCCAGTCTCCGCCCTCGGAATTATGCTCCATTTGGGAAGACCCACTCATGTGTCCTCACGATGCATGAGGAGAAAAAACTTACGAGATCCTCTCGACTCGTAAGAAAACACCTTCTTGGGATCTTTATGACTCACAAAGGAAAAAAACACACTTGGGAGTCCCCACGACTCCTAAGGATAAAACGCACCTACGGGATCCTTTCGACTCGTAGGGAGAAGGTACTTTTATGGGATCCTTACGGCTCATAAAATTGAAAAGCCTTAGGTGATAGGGATCTAAACCTAGCTCCTAAGCCATCGCTCCCCAACAGGCAAAGACAAATGATGAATTGCTCCTGACACCTGTTTTTCAGTGTTAGCAACGCTGATGCCGACCCCTACCCTAAAATTCCAAGCTTCCGATCCATAGACCCCTAAGTCTTTAAACTGGGAACAGATGACCTCTAAGTCGTTAAACTGGGAACAAACGACCCCTAAGTCGTTAAACTGGAAACGAGGGAGATCCCCTCACGGCGAATGATGAGTCGCTCCTGGTACCATATTCCAGTGCAGCGATGCAGACGCTAACAAAGCCCCGAAATTCTTCCGGCCCTACGGTCTGGATCATACATCCTGCAAAACCTTATACAATCCACGGGCGTAAAACGATCCCAATCTCTCCCAAGTCCTACCGGAGAGACAACATTCAAAGTCCCACCAGCGATAAAGGTCCCAAAAAAATGGTATGTCCACAAGCAAAATAGGCACGGATGAAAACCCGAAAGGGCTCCGTGAGTAAAAACAGCAGGACTGCCGGCGAGTTTGTGAAAACCCGAAAGGGCGCAAACTCGTGAAAAAAGAGATAAAATACACTCGCAAAGTCCTCTCAACTTTGTGAGAAGAAAATTCCCGCGTGAGATCCTTACGACTCACAAAGGAAAAACACACTTGGGAGTCCACACGACTCCTAAAGAGAATACACCTACGGGATCCTTACGACTCGTAGGGAGAAAATGCTTTTATGGGACCCTTACGGCCCATATAATTGAAAAAGCCTTAGGTGATAGGGATCTAAACCTGTCCCCTAAGCTATCTCTTCCCAATAAGCGAAGGCAAATGATGATTCGCTCCTGGTACCATATTCCAGTATAACGGTGCTGGTGCCAAACCAAAACCAAATCCCCAAATCCTCTCATGACAGATGATGGTTCGCTCCTGGTACCATATTCCAGTGTAGCGATGCTGATGTCAATCCAAATAAAATCAAACCAACAACCTCTGCGGCGGAATCATGCTTCGTCCCAGAATTTACCCCGTGTCAAAATCATGCTTCGCCTCGGGATATCTAACTTCCCTGCCGGAATTATGCTCCGCCTCAGGATCAAGTCAACCAGCGACACTCTGTGCCGAGGATAAGTCGATCAGCGACACTTTGTGTCGGGGACAAGTCGACCAGCGACACTCCGTGCCGGGGACAAGTCGACCAGCGACACTCCGTGCCGGGGACAAGTCTAACAATCAGCGACACTCCGCGCCGAGGACAAGTCTAACAATCAGCGACGCTCCGTGCCGGGGACAAGTCGACTGGCGACCCTTCATGCCGGGGACAAGTCGATCAGCGACACTCCGTGCCGGGGAAACGTCAGGCAGACACTCCGTACCGGGGACACGTCAACCAGCGACACTCTGTGCCGGGGAAACGTTAGGCAGACACTCCGTACCGGGGACACATCAACCAGCGACACTCCGTGCCGGGGAAACGTCCAACACAAACACTCCATGCCGGGGGCACGTCAACCAGTGACACTCCGTAACGAGGAAACATCAAGCAAATCACTCCGTAACGGGGAAACGTCAAGAAGACACTCCGTAACGGGGGAACATCAAGCAGACACTCCATACTGGGGACATGTCAACCAGCGACATTTCGTGCCCGGGAAACGTCAAGCAGACACTCCGTATCGGGGACACGTCAACCAGCGACACTCCGTGCTGGGGAAACGTCAAGCAGACACTCTGTACCGGGGAAACGTCAACCAGCGACACTCCGTGCCGGGGAAACATCAATTAGACACTCCGTACCAGGACACATCAACCGGCAACACTCCGTGCCGGGGGTACATCAACCAGCGACACTCCGTAACAGGGAAACGTTAAGAAGACACTCCGTAACGGGAGAACGTCAAGCAGACACTTCGTACCGGGGACACGTCAACCAGCGACACTCCGTGCCAGGGAAACATCAAGCAGACACTCCGTACCGGGGACACGTTAACCAGCGACACTTCGTGCCGGGGAAACGTCAAGTAGACACTCCGTCTCGGGGAAACGTCCAACATAGACACTCCGTGCCAGGGACATGTCAACCAGCAGACACTCCATAATGGGGGAACGCCAAGCAGATACTCCATGCCGGGGAAACGTAAAACAGACACTCTGCGTCAGGGATACGTCATACACCGACACTCCGTCTAGGAGATACGTCAAGCAACGACCGTCTATGTCGTAAAAAGGACAGTGCAGATTTTCTACAAAGCGGGAACCAAATCACTCCATGCTGGGGAAACGTCTACTACGGACACTCCGTTTCGGAGACGCGTCAAGCGTCGACCGTCCATGTCGTAAAAAGGGAAGTGCATCCCAAAAAGTGGGAACCAAAGCAAGTCGCCTCCACGCGAAAGATCCATCAATTTCATGCACACGACCCACATATGTGGTGTGCATTTACTGATGGGGACACTTTGTTGGGGTCGAAAATTGCACCCCGGTTGACCAAGTCAAAGTCAAGGTCAACCCAAAGCCAGGTGGGCCCAAACCCAGATCAAGTGGGCTCATGCCTGAGTCGAGCCCGAACATGAAGCGGCCGGCCTCCCCTACGCAAATGAAAAAATCATGTAATAAATATTTTTGATGTAATTTTTATGCATGAATGTAAGCAAAATGGGCATAAAACCAAATTTTTGTAAAGCCCATGGCTTATATGCAAAAGAAATGAGCACATGAGGCATGGTGTCACGCCCCGCTTCCCAGAGTACGCAAGATTGGGCACGTGACATAGCCAACCATGCTACCTGTGGGTAGGAAGTATCCATCCACAGTCACATTACGGCTGTAGAGATATCAAGAACAAGATAAAACTATCTAACACATGTCCACAATCTAGAATAACAAGAGTCAATGATAAATAAATGCGGAAGCAAATGATCCAATACAATAATAGAAAGGTATGTCCAATAATGCGGGCTCACATCTGGAAATAAAAATGCAGGAAATAAAACTAACCACTACAGAACTCACAACTCAGCCTGTTGGCTGAAGTACTCCTGCTCGGACAGCGACAGTGGTAAAGAATCTGGGCCATGCAAAACCCAGACGTCAGCGCGTCATGTCAACCAATAAAATAATATGAACAGTAATAGGCAATGCAGAAATAAACATGAATGAAGCAATAGTATGAAACAAGCAGTGCAGGGTAGTGTGCAGTGGGTAACTAAACTGTTTTATCGGGTTTTCTATTCTAAAGTCTTTGAAATCAATTCGAGCAATCCTCCATGTAACTCAAAGGATATGTCCCGTTACCCCCCGGGACCACGGATCAGGAAGATGGGAACCAATAGTGGTTCTGTCCCGTTGCCCCCCGGGACCACGGATCAGGAAAATGTAAGAGTCACGAATGGCTCTGTCCCGTTACCCCCCGGGACCACGGATCAAGTAATACCCTTTTAAGTTACGCTTTAGATTACCCTTTTGATTTCCCCATACCCCCAAGTTATGTGTGTCAGGTCAGGTATTCAGTAGTCAAGAACTAATGCCAACATAAGTTCAGGTAACAGTAGGTTTGTCTGGATAGACAACAAGATTGGTCCATGAGGACTCCATGTCAGGTTTGTTGGCATTAGGCATGAGATTAGATAACAGGTCAGGTCATGGTACATCAGGTCAAGTCAATAGTAAAAGATACCATGTCAGGTGCATCAGTATATATCATGTGTAGCAAAGTCAGGTCAAGATGTAATAATATCGTGGGTGTGCTCACAACAGATATGAAATCGAATAGGGGATTAACAGCAGGAAATAAGCAATAAATTAAACAACAATAAGCAGTTCATTCAATCACAATAGTGCATTAATATAGTGCATCCGTTTTATCATATTAACAGGTTTTTGAGCACCCTTCGCGGTGCAACAGATTAAATGATGGTGCAATACCGTTATATCCATATCCGAATGTAATAGAACTACATGTGTAAAGGCTATCATCCTTTAAACAGTAAAATGTGATTAACGGGTAAACTTCGTTATTAGGGTTAAAGTGGCAAACTGTAATTTTAGGTTAACTGTAAAATGATATATGTCATATTGCAACCAAATGAGAAAATACTATACCGAGTTAAGTTTTGCAGGTTTAATGAGTCAAAACATATATAATTGTATAGTATAGCATGTAGCAAGTGATACTTGCCTCGACGGGTCACGAACCGGGAAAAACGGACGTAACGTCGGCGGGGAAATACGCAACGGACGCACGGTTCACGGATTGAACCCAAACAACGAACAATGGGACCACGCGGATCGGGGTACCTTGCTGGAATGTCGGATGAAGTCGTCGGTACGGCCGGATTCCGGCGAGATGCAAAAACAGCGACAACAAAATCAGAAATGTAAAGCACAGCCAAGGACAAACCAGAGGGGAAAAGGAAGGAGGAAGATGAAGGAAGGCTTACTGGGAAAGCAGAGGTTGCGACAGCGATAGGGTCGACGGCGATGGGGCGCCGGCGAGGATGCTGCAGGCTGTAGGCTATGGCTACGGATACTGGAGGAGGAAAGAAGGTGGATAGGGAGAGGAAGTGGTCGAGTCTGGTGCGCAGGTGAAGAGGAGGTGGTCGGCGGTGGCGCAGGTGACGACGACGAGGGTCGCCGACGGGGTTTTCCGGCCAAACAGAGAAGGCACGGGTTGGCCGGAGGTTTCTGTTGCGGCGCCGAGCACACGGGGAGAAGGAGGGGACATCGAGGTTGGAAAGAGGAGGCGGAGGCGACGGTGGCGCCGGAGGCGGAGGCGACGGTGGCGCCGGCGTCGGAGCTGGGGCGGCGACGGTGACGAGGCGGCAGGGTTAGGCCGTAGGGTTTTCTCGTGATGGGTTTTCTGCTCTGGGAAAAAAAATGTGAAGGGAGAACTGTATAATATATACAGGAGAGAGAGAGAGAGAGTTAGAGAGAGAGGGAGAGATAGAGATAGAGATAGAGATCGGGGGAGAGAGAGAGAGAAATCATGGAAGGGCCCACAGGGGTTAATTGCCCACGAGAATGGCAGTAAAGATTTTCAGGGTTATAATAGTATTTAAAAGATTTGTGAAAGTTAAGAATAACAGTAAGATTTGAATGGTTATAATATAGTTTTGAATATTTTATTGATTTGGAATTTTGGCGCTAAATGAAACATTTCCAAATCGCGCCCGGGTCGGGTCCAAAAATTCGAAATTCAAATAATAGGACTTTAAGCGGGTTCCAAATTTTAAAATGAAATGTTTTATGATTAAAAAGCATACCCCCAAGTCGGACACCTGCACGCGCGCGTAGCCGTCCAAACTCGCCTGTTTCACCGAACGGGATGAGAACTCGACGCACGGACGCTACCACACGGCTAGGGGTGACGAGTAGGCCAAGATAGATATTTTTAATTTTACTTTAGGTGTTAAAATTTGTTATCTGCAGAAATGACTTAGCCAGTTAAAATTTTACAGTAAGACCCAAACAAGCAAGATAAATGAAATGAGTAATATCTAACACTCAACCAGTAAAAGAAATAGTAGTATTGGGCTCGGGTGTTACATTATACCCAACTACAAAAAGAATTTCGTCCTCGAAATTCCAAGAATACAAGATAGGAAACTACAGGAAAAGGTGAGGAAACTTCTGTCGGATCTCGTCTTCTCGCTCCCACGTGAACTCTCCATGCGATCGATTACCCCAAGAAACTAGCACAAGGGGGATAACCTTGTTCTTAAGAACCTTTTCCCTTCGATCCATGATTTCAACCGGTCGCTCCTCAAAAGTTAGGTCCTCCCGTACTGTTAACTCCGAATGATCCAAGACGCGTGTCTCATCTCGAACATACCTTCGTAGTTGAGATACATGAAACACATCGTGCACACCTGCCAAGGACTGCGGTAACGCCAAACGGTACGCTACCTCTCCAACACGCTCCAATATCTCGAAGGGTCCAACGAATCGAGGACTAAGCTTCCCTCGACTCCCAAAACGAATCACCCCTCTAGTCGGTGATATTTTCAAGAATACCAAATCCCCCACAGCGAACTCTAGAGGTCTTCTTGACGTGTCAGCCCAACTTTTCTGTCTGTCTTGAGCTGCCTTCATATGCTTCCTGATTGTATTCACCTTCTCAACTGTCTGTACCACCAAATCTAGTCCCAGTAATCTTCGTTCACCAACATCATCCCAACAAACGGGTGAACGGCACTTACGACCATACAAAGCTTCAAACGGAGCCATCTGGATAGTTGCTTGGAAACTATTGTTGTAAGAAAACTCCACCAAGTGTAGATGATCCTCCCATGAACCCTTGAAGTCCAACATGCACGCTCTCAATATTTCTTCAAGAGTTTGGATCGTTCTTTTCGACTGGCCATCAGTTTGAGGATGATAAGCTGTGCTAAACTTCAATCGAGTCCCCAAACTTTCCTGTAAGCTCCTCCAGAAGTGTGATAAGAACCGAGTGTCCCGATCGGACACGATGCTCACCGGTACGCCATGCAATCTTACAATCTCCTGCATGTACCGTTCTGCCAAGGTCTCCGTTGATTGACCAACCCGGAAAGGTATAAAGTGAGCTGCCTTGATCAACCGATCGACAATCACCCATACCGCATTGTTGCCCTTTGGACTCCGCGGTAAAGCCGTCACGAAATCCATGGTTATATGTTCCCACTTCCACTGAGGAATCGGAAGTGGCTGCAACAAACCAGCAACTCTTTGATGTTCAGCCTTGACTTGCTGACATACCAAGCACTTAGCCACGAAGCGAGCAATCTCCCGTTTCATGCCTTCCCACCAGAAATGTTGTCGAATATCTCGGTACATCTTTGTACCTCCAGGATGTATAGAGTAAGCTGAACTGTGTGCCTCCTTCATAAACTCTTCACGAACATCTCCCTTTGGCACACACAAACGGCTACCATACCTCAACGAACCATCTTCGTGGACCAGTAAATCTGTTCGTAGTCCGGCTTCAACCTGCTCTCGAAACTTCTGCAGTCTAGGATCCTGCGATTGTGCCGCTTTAATCTTCTCAACCAGGGACGACTGTACTTGCAACTGCATCAACTGTCCCGTAGAATGTGGTAGCACAACCTCCAAGTCGAATCTTCGAAAATCTGCAATGATCTCCCTCTGCGTAGTTAACACCTGAATCGCTGGTAACCGACTAAGCGCATCCGGCACGACGTTAACTTTTCCCGGATGGTACTTAAGATCAAGGTCGTAGTCGGCCATCAGCTCCAACCATCTACGCTGCCTCATGTTCAACTCCTTCGGAGTGAACACATACTTCAAACTCTTGTGATCTGTAAAAACTTCGACTCTCTCGCCCAAAAGATAGTGTCTCCAAATCTTCAAAGCGAAGATCACAGCCGCAAGCTCCAAGTCATGAGTTGGATAATTCTTCTCATGGGTCTTCAGTTGTCTTGATGCGTATGCTACGACCTTCCCATGTTGCATCAAAACACATCCCAATCCTTTCCCAGATGCGTCGCTGTGAATTACCAGTCCTCCGGAATTGTCTGGTACGGTCAGGATAGGGGCGGTTATCAACTTCTGCTTCAACGTCTCGAAAGCCAACGCACATTTATCCGTCCATACAAAAGGTACCTCCTTGCGCGTAAGCTTGGTCAACGGTTCTGCCAAACGAGCGAAGTTCTCCACAAACCTACTGTAGTATCCGCCTAATCCAAGAAAACTTCTTATCTCAGCTACATTCCTTGGAATAGGCCAATCTCGAACTGCTGCAATCTTTTCGGGATCGACGGCGATTCCATCGCCCGACACAACATGCCCCAGAAACTTCACTTCTTCCAGCCAAAATTCGCATTTACTCAACTTCGCATACAATTTCTCCTGTCTCAAAGTCTGCAGTGCGATCCTCAAATGCTCAGCATGCTCCTCCGAACTCTTCGAGTAAACCAGAATATCGTCAATGAATACCACAATAAACTGGTCCAAGAACGGTGAGAAGATTCGGTTCATTAAATCTATGAATATTGTCGGCGCATTCGGTACTCCGAAGGGCATCACTAGATACTCGTAATGTCCATACAGAGTTCGAAACGCCGCCTTGCAAATATCTTCTGCTTTCACTCGGACCTGATGATATCCGGATCGCAAATCCAGTTTCGAGAATACCCTTGCACCACTAAGCTGCTCAAAAAGTTCTCCAATGCGAGGGATCGGGTACTTGTTCTTAATAGTTACCCGGTTTAATTCTCGATAATCGATGCACATCCTTCTCGTGCCATCCTTCTTCTTTACTAGAAGAACTGGAGCTCCCCAAGGCGAGTTGCTGCTTCGAATCCAACCCTTTTCAAGCAATTCAGTAACTTGCTTCTTAACTTCTTCCAATTCCACTGGAGCCATTGGATAATACGCTTTAGTTACTGGCGCTGCACCAGGAATAAGGTCAATCGCGAACTCCACGTCTCGCTTCGGCGGCAAGCCCGATATATCTTCAAATACGTCCATAAAATCGCGAACAACCATCGGCTCTTCATTACTATCAACTTCCATAGCTGCAAGAACAAGGTTTGTCGGCCTAGCCCTAAACTCGACTGGCCCGACGGAACTGCTTCCTCCAGTGAAGGTAAACTCAGGATGTCCGGGAATCTGGAAAATTACTTTCCTTGCCCTACAGTCAATGTGGGCGTGGAAAGTGCCAAGAAAATCCATTCCCAAGACAACTTCATAGCTGCCCGCATCAATCACCAAGAAATCTGCAAAAAGCTCCCGTCCGCACACCACAACTGTACAGTCTTTACACTCCCTACTAGATACAATTTTCCTATTCCCAGTGTGTATGTCCCAGAAACTAGACAGGGTCGTGCAGGAAATCGAGTGTGTAGTTATAAACTTGGATGACATAAAACAATGGGATGCACCAGAATCAAATAATGCCACTGCGGGAAAGCCATGAACGAGTAGAATACCTGAAACCACTTCTCCTGATGCCTTAGCCTCCTCAGCTGTCAAGGTGAAAGCTCGAGCCTGATTAGGTCCTTGAGTCAGCTGTTTCTGCCCTTGGAACGGTCTCTGCGGAGGCTTCTGAAAATCATCCCTCGTACGAAGCTTCGACGGACAGGCACTAACTGCGTGATCAGCCGCTCCACAAACCAAACAAAGTCCCAGCTTCCTTCGACAATCCTTCTGCATGTGCCCAGGTAAACGGCAGTAGTCACAAATCACGCTCTTTCTTCGATCAACGACCACAGGCTTCTTCATGGGTGCTACACCTCGACGGTCCACTGGAATACCTCTGCGACCATGAGCTCTGTTAGGTACAAATGCGGGCTTCCTTGCCGCAACTGCTGTCTGCTGCAAGCTCCCTTTCATCCCAGATAAACTCTGATGTTCCCGAGCTGCCGTAAGAACCTGTGAGAAAGTGGTCAAACCCAGGGAGACAATCTGCCTCTGGATGTCCACATCCAAGCTGCGCATGAACCTCCGTGCCCTGTCTGCATCATTGGCAACTAAAGGTCCAGCGAATCTGCTGAGTCCCGTCCATTCCGCTGCATGCACATCCACAGGTGCTCCATTCTGCCTCAGCCCAATAAACTTCTCTTCCATTTCCTCCCGTGCAGTTCGCGGGAAGAACTTCTCCAGGAAACTCTTAGAAAAATCCGCCCATTTGATCGGTTTGGGCAAGCGGGTCTCCTCTACAAGCCACCACTCTCGGGCGTAATCCACTAGCTGAATGCGCACCACATCAACTCTTTTGTCATCTGGAATCTGTGCCGCAATCAACAAATTCTCCGTGTCGACCAGCCACTGCTCGGCTGGCAACGGCTCCTCCAAACCAGTAAATGTAGTCGGACCCAAACGTCTGAAATCTGCTACGGTCCCTACCCGGTCAACTGGTTTAGCTCCAGCGTTGTTTACAGACTGCCGAATGGCCTGCAAACCCTCCTGAAACGAATCTGCTTGCTGCTGGATCAGCTCAGTATGCCTCTTCTGATTTTCCAGCATTCCTCGTATTACTCCCAATATGGCGGCTTCGTCCACGCGCCTCTGATACGTCTTGAAATTTTTATCTGCCATATTCCTGAAATCAAAACACCCAACATTAGCATGATGATAGATTCAATATATAGATCAAGGCTAGAACTCCAAGATACTTAAATAGAGTACCGCATTGTAACTATGCCGCGGTATCATAGCCACAATTACTTAACTCCACCCAAGTCGCCCAAGTCCTAGAGATAACAAGAAATCAGGTTTTCGAGTCGACATGCAAAGTAAGTTTGCACGTCGATATAATCAGGAAGAATGTGATTCAAGAATGGTAAAACGGTCAAGGTGGTAGGACATGTTTCCTAAGCACGGGTATTCTGATTCGTGTATTGGGTACAATACCCAACTACAAAAGAATCAACCCAACTAACCTATGGCTCTGATACCAAAAAAACCATGTCACGCCCCGCTTCCCAGAGTACGCAAGATTGGGCACGTGACATAGCCAACCATGCTACCTGTGGGTAGGAAGTATCCATCCACAGTCACATTACGGCTGTAGAGATATCAAGAACAAGATAAAACTATCTAACACATGTCCACAATCCAGAATAACAAGAGTCAATGATAAATAAATGCGGAAGCAAATGATCCAATACAATAATAGAAAGGTATGTCCCATAATGCGGGCTCATATCTGGAAATAAAAATGCAGGAAATAAAACTAACCACTACAGAACTCACAACTCAGCCTGTTGGCTGAAGTACTCCTGCTCGGACAGCGACAGCGGTAAAGAATCTGGGCCATGCAAAACCCAGACGTCAGCGCGTCATGTCAACCAATAAAATAATATGAACAGTAATAGGCAATGCAGAAATAAACATGAATGAAGCAATAGTATGAAACAAGCAGTGCAGGGTAGTGTGCAGTGGGTAACTAAACTGTTTTATCGGGTTTTCTATTCTAAAGTCTTTGAAATCAATTGGAGCAATCCTCCATGTAACTCAAAGGATATGTCCCGTTACCCCCCGGGACCACGGATCAGGAAGATGGGAACCAATAGTGGTTCTGTCCCATTGCCCCCCGGGACCACAGATCAGGAAAATGTAAGAGTCACGAATGGCTCTGTCCCGTTACCCCCCGGGACCACGGATCAAGTAATACCCTTTTAAGTTACACTTTAGATTACCCTTTTGATTTCCCCATACCCCCAAGTTATGTGTGTCAGGTCAGGTATTCAGTAGTCAAGAACTAATGCCAACACAAGTTCAGGTAACAGTAGGTTTGTCTGGATAGACAACAAGATTGGTCCATGAGGACTCCATGTCAGGTTTGTTGGCATTAGGAATGAGATTAGGTAACAGGTCAGGTCATGGTACATCAGGTCAAGTCAATAGTAAAAGGTACCATGTCAGGTGCATCAGTATATATCATGTGTAGCAAAGTCAGGTCAAGATGTAACAATATCGTGGGTGTGCTCACAACAGATATGAAATCGAACAGGGGATTAACAGCAGGAAATAAGCAATAAATTAAACAACAATAAGCAGTTCATTCAATCACAATAGTGCATTAATATAGTGCAGCCGTTTTATCATATTAACAGGTTTTTGAGCACCCTTCGCGGTGCAACAGATTAAATGATGGTGCAATACCGTTATATCCATTTCCGAATGTAATAGAACTACATGTGTAAAGGCTATCATCCTTTAAACAGTAAAATGTGATTAACGAGTAAACTTCGTTATTAGGGTTAAAGTGGCAAACTGTAATTTTAGGTTAACTGTAAAATGATATATGTCATATTGCAACCAAATGAGAAAATACTATACCGAGTTAAGTTTTGCAGGTTTAATGAGTCAAAACATATATAATTGTATAGTATAGCATGTAGCAAGTGATACTTGTCTCGACGGGTCGCGAACCGGGAAAAACGGACGTAACGTCGGCGGGGAAATACGCGACGGACGCACGGTTCACGGATTGAACCCAAACAACGAACAATGGGACCACGCGGATCGGGGTACCTTGTTGGAATGTCGGATCAAGTCGTCGGTACGGCCGGATTCCGACGAGATGCAAAAACAGCGACAACAAAATCAGAAATGTAAAGCACAGCCAAGGACAAACCAGAGGGGAAAAGGAAGGAGGAAGATGAAGGAAGGCTTACTGGGAAAGCAGAGGTTGCGACAGCGATAGGGTCGACGGCGATGGGGCGCCGGCGAGGATGCTGCAGGCTGTAGGCTATGGCTACGGATACTGGAGGAGGAAAGAAGGTGGAGAGGGAGAGGAAGTGGTCGAGTCTGGTGCGCAGGTGAAGAGGAGGTGGTCGGCGGTGGCGCAGGTGACGACGACGAGGGTCGCCGACGGGGTTTTCCGGCCAAACAGAGAAGGCACGGGTTGGCCGGAGGTTTCTGTTGCGGCGCCGAGCACACGGGGAGAAGGAGGGGACATCGAGGTTGGAAAGAGGAGGCGGAGGCGACGGTGGCGCCGGCGTCGGAGCTGGGGCGGCGACGGTGACGAGGCGGCAGGGTTAGGCCGTAGGGTTTTCTCGTGATGGGTTTTCTGCTCTGGGAAAAAAAATGTGAAGGGAGAACTGTATAATATATACAGGAGAGAGAGAGAGAGTTAGAGAGAGGGGGAGAGATAGAAAGATAGAGAGAGATAGAGATAGAGATAGAGATCGGGGGAGAGAGAGAGAGAGAAATCATGGAGGGGCCCACAGGGGTTAATTGCCCATGAGAATGGCAGTAAAGATTTTCAGGGTTATAATAGTATTTAAAAGATTTGTGAAAGTTAAGAATAACAGTAAGATTTGAATGGTTATAATATAGTTTTGAATATTTTATTGATTTGGAATTTTGGCGCTAAATGAAACATTTCCAAATCGCGCCCGGGTCGGGTCCAAAAATTCGAAATTCAAATAATAGGATTTTAAGAGGGTTCCAAATTTTAAAATGAAATGTTTTATGATTAAAAAGCATACCCCCAAGTCGGACACCTGCACGCGCGCGTAGCCGTCCAAACTCGCCCGTTTCACCGAACGGGATGAGAACTCGACGCACGGACGCTACCACGCGGCTAGGGGTGACGAGTAGGCCAAGATAGATATTTTTAATTTTACTTTAGGTGTTAAAATTTGTTATCTGCAGAAATGACTTAGCCAGTTAAAATTGTACAGTAAGACCCAAACAAGCAAGATAAATGAAATGAGTAATATCTAACACTCAACCAGTAACAGAAATAGTAGTATTGGGCTCGGGTATTACACATGGGATGGGCAAAATGCCATTTTGTAAAGCCTAAGGGGCTATATGTAAATGTGTAAGCCGATATAAGGCAACATGATGATGAAATAAAGAAGAACTTCTTCTCTCCCTTAAAAATTAGGGTTTTTTGTGCCTCCTCCTCCTTCCTCTAGGTTCTAAACCTTCTTCCCCTTTTCAATTAAATCAAGAGTTTAACTCTTCCTTTCTAAAAAAATAAATAGTTTTTTCACCACAAAACCCACAAAGGGAAACTCAGATCATCCATCAGATCTCAAAAAGGAGAGATTTTTAAAATCTCATACTTCTTGTTCTTCAATATCCGGCCAACAGAGGAGGAAGAAGGAGACCCATCTCCAAAGACCCTATTTTAGGAAAGATCCAAGGCTCAGGGGAGAAGAAAGGGGTTTCCTTGAGCATTTACAAAGATTTCTTGGAGTTTAACTCCATAAATTAAAGTTTCTGAGAGTTTAACTCCATAAAAAAAGAAGTCTTTCTTTCTTGGAGTTCAACTCCATAAGTCAAATCTGGAGCACAGCTCCCAGTGCAGGGATCAAATCCCTTTTTCCTGCTGACGCCTAGCGCCTGCGTGCCTGCCAAGCGTGTGGGGAAAGTACGTGGGGCGCCAGTGCCCGCGTGCCAAGCACGTGGGGCGCCCAGCGCCCGCGTGCCAAGTACGTAAGGCGCCGGCGCCGGCGCGCACGTGCCATGCACGTGAGGCGTTGGCCCCCACGCGTTCTTTGGACGTTTTTTCTCCTTCTTATATATATGTATATATACAGATACACACATACTCTACAACACTGTCCCTGTTATAAAAAAAATTTCTAACGGGCGCTGCCCCACACCTCGCAAGAGGGCTGTTAGTCCCCTTGACCCTCAGCCCGCTATCCGGGTAGCGGGACTTCCGTAAAAAACTCTGCGGGCCCCCCGATATATCCAATTCCCCTCTAAAACACAACACTGCACATTGAGTTCGCATGACTTGTTTGACCCGTCAATCGGAGGTTCTCTCGCTCCAAAGGCAAGGGGTAATTAACGGCAGCTTAGTCCGCGGCTGCCGGAGATTCAGATCTCCACAATCAATTAACCCCAGTCTACCCTAGACAAGGGGAATTTGTAATGCGCCTGACCAGCGCGCACGTATTCCCATCTTAATGGGGTGACGAAAAACACCCTACACAACCTTCCCTCACGAGAATAAGAAACGTATACACTAATCTGCTCCGGAGTATCGATGCCATGTTTCGAAACTTCAACGACTAGGAACAATTTTAAGTATGTGCTCATAGACTATCTAGACCCCACGAGTATGATCGCCATCACAACTCTAGTAGTCAAACAAAGAACCTAACCAACATGTATTCGAGATACGTAATATAAATAGAACATATACACATGTTAAGCTAAAGACAAACTAGATAGTATACTATCATATCGAGCAAGACTGTCTTATACATATATATATCCCAAATATCCATATGTAATATACAATCCTGTACTATACAATAATGGCCTCTATGGCATACATATCCAACACTCTTGGTTCCTTGTGCACAGCTTAATCTATTCATGGGTTTAGTATCATTTAAATTCTATCACTTGTATTTCATTATATATTATATTTGAGCTCTAATGGTTTGATATTTAAGTGATTGTGAGATAACACTCATGATTCGATCTTTTGAGCTTGCTTCTGGCACTTGGGAGATTCAAGCGTTTGGGGGAGGTAAATCTCACACTTATAAGGTTAATTTTTCATATTTACTTTCCAATTCTTGTGTTATGTACATTTTAAAATTACATGTTCTTAAATAAATGCGCGCGCACTTTTGTACATGCGTAATACGATTATATTTTTCTTTGATATTCTATAGTTTGTATTATGACATGTAATCTAACTCATACATTTCAAAA
The DNA here is from genome assembly GCA_030015575.1 of Agapanthus africanus. Taxonomy (NCBI): domain Eukaryota; kingdom Viridiplantae; phylum Streptophyta; class Magnoliopsida; order Asparagales; family Amaryllidaceae; genus Agapanthus; species Agapanthus africanus. The sequence continues at coordinate 738,604,741 of CM057341.1, forward strand.
CTTGTTTTTACTTTTTATGAGTTAGCGTATGTTTGTGAACTTTTCTGTGTATTGTTTTATTACATGTTTTTTAGATATGAATTGAGTTTCGTTTTCAAAATTCTCATTTTACTTGTATCCATTCCCTATTTCGTGTGTGCTTGCTTTAACTTAAATATCCTTCTTGTTGTACGAACCTTGCATGAGTACACTCCTTATTTTGCACATCATTGATTATTCGTACTTGCCTCCACATGACATTAGAACTTGTTTATATTTTGCTCATGTGGATCTTTGTGCATGCATACTTGCTTTATGTTGCATATCTTTTATATGCATATATTTGGATATGAGTTGAAATTCATTTTCAAAATTTGCATCTTTACTTGTGCTCATATTTATTTCCTAGTGTTCTCATATGCATACATTTAGAGAGAGTGATTCAAACGTTTGATTCTCTTTAGGTGTAAGTATATATTTAGGGGGAGTAGTTCAACTATTCTAAATTCCCTAAATATCCTTTTTGATTATGTCAAAAGGGGGGGAATAATAGGAGTTTTAGTATGTCAATATCGGATATTTGGTTTTATTTGATATAGATATACTATTTCCTATTCATGTTTTGCCATCATCAAAAAGGGAGAGATTGAAAGCTTATGATTTTTGATGATCCTATTATTTAGTTTTGATGATAGCTTAAATATAAATAATTTGTTTAGTATCACTTGCTTATTTTGCTTTATTCTATCGACACTAAACTCGTATACACTTGATATTTAACTTGCATATCTTATATCTTGTGTATATCGGGTAATATATCAATATCAATGTGGTTTACTTATGTTATATTCTAGATATTGGTATATTACTCACATTCATTGTTTTGATAATTCACAATATGAATATTTATATACATGTGATCTATATCTTACTTCTCAAATACCATATATATAGATTTAGTATATCAATATCTCATACTTTGAATTTGAATTATATCTTGATATTGATATACTATTCATATTTGTGACATCGGAACAATGAATGTTTCATATACTTGTGTTTCTATTACTTGTTTATTCTATAACACTGTATATGATGAGCTTGGTCTTTGAGATTGCATTTCAGGATTTTATGATATCGGATATCTCAAGACGAAACTTTATAAAGGAGGATGGAGGAAATCGAGTTTAAATGGATATATCTAATGGAGGTTGGAGGATATGAACGAGAGCTTCTCAACTTACATATCAAGTTTCGTGAGTTCAAGCTACGTTGCTGAGAAATATGGGTTAAAAAATTCAAGTTACGAATAGTTTCGAGAAGCTAGAAGCCAAAGTCTAAGTTGAAGCGTTGAAATCAAGATCAAGATTTGAAGTTCAAAAGATCGACTTCAAAACGCTAGTGAGTGGATTGGCGAGTTCCGAAATTTAAGTGAAGCGGATCGCCTAAGTTCAAGAGCTAAAGATTTCAAGATTCAAGAATCGAAGATTTGCGACAGCCGACATAGGAATCTTATAAGTACTCTATATATTATGGTTATATCATTTAGAGCTCTTGAACACACATACAATAGCATGCATAAAACATTTGGTTTTAACTTTGCAGAGGTTTTCATTCAAAACGATTTCTTATTTTAAAACACAAGTTTTCGGTGTTTTCCTTCTTCAGACGTTTGTCAAGTTTGTCCAGACATCTGTACGTTTTGAAAACCAAATATCGGTTTCACATATCAATTTTGACTTCAGAACAAACGTCTGTGCCAAAGTCTCTGATTGGAAATATTTCTTTTTCAGGCGTTTTTTTTGTTCTCTGTGTTTTCTTTGGGATAAAACATTTTAAAGAACAAACGTATGAAGTTTTAATCAACAAACGTCTGCAGTTCAAAATCTTTGAAAATCATTTTTTCTTCAGACGTTTGTTCCATGTTCTTCAGACGTCTGTTTATTGTCTGTACTTTCTTTAGCCATCTTTGAAAACCCACGGCAGATGTCTGAACCTATAGTCGACAGAGGTCAGAAAAAGTTTGAAAAATTAGCCGTTTATAGCTGTTAGGGTTTTGTTTTATTTGAGACCAGATGTCTGTCCATCTTGTCTTCAGACGTTTACCGCGTACTTAAACTGCTTGTCCCCACTTGATTTTGAGTTATTTTTCTTCGGTCTAAAGAAGAGTTTTGGGTTGGTTTTTTCTTGGCATCACTTACTCAGTTACTTGAGTTTTTCAATTGCCAATATCCAAGTGATCTTGAGCCAAAAATTACATCCCTTGTGAGAGTTTAAAAAGAGATTTTTGTTTGCTTATCAAATCTCTCACACACAAAAAAATTCAAGAGTTTCAATTGATTATTCATACTTGCTAGAGTATTAGTTTGAGCTTGAGAGAAACTCCTTTGAGAGTATTCTGCTTTATTGTAAACCTTCTTCTTGTCTTTATGAGGATATATTAAGTGCAAGAGAATCCTTTGTACGATAGAAGAGTGAAAGAAGTTTTTCTTTTTTTGTGTGAGGATCCTTAAGTGTAAGGGTGCCTTTGTAAGAGAGAAGAGCTTATAATCGAGAAGAGTCACTCGTGTATTGAGTGACGTGTTGTTGTGGATGCGCAACGTATTTGTTTCATCGGAGACATGATTAAGTGGAACAGACTCATACGTCTAAAGAAAATGGACTAGAAGATCTCCCGAACCACTCTAAAAACCTTGCGTGTTTGCAATTGACTGTGTTTACAATTTCTTACTCGCTAGTTTTAGTTTCATAACTTAGAAATTGCTCATGCTTGTTCCCTATATGCTCTATTTACTAATCGCTCATACTTGATATTACTCTTGCTTGCTATTTGTTTAGTTTGTCACAACTATAACTTGCTTAGCCACTTATCATATTGATACATCTTTTGCTAAATTATTCAATTGTGTTCTCTTTAAGCAAGTGTAGTGTAAAATTTTAATTTGGGCATATAATTAGCATAGTCCTATTCAAACACCCCCCACCTCTCGGACTATTTGGTGTGAGCTTCCACGGTATTTCAGAACATTTCTCTCCTACTGCTTTAACAACCTATTTCTAATATTTAATTTCCCAGAGTAATCATAGCTTGTCCATCGAATATTAGTGCAAAAATACTAAATGAAACATATACATGTGATAATCTACTTTGCTTTCTACATACATGATAAAACATATTTTTCAAGATTATATACCAACATCCATATATGTGAGAAAAAAATATGAAAAGATTTTTCATGATAAACATAATTAAAATTATGTCTTCACAAAATTATTTTTGTTATTATTACCTTAAATATAGGCTATATAGCACTCTCATCTAAGAAGAAAAAAGTACCCGATGATCACCTTTATAGAGAGGGATTGACCGTTGAAGGATAACCGGGATTTGACGCGGACGAGAGTAGTCAGTGAGATATAAGGGGATGGTGACAACTGCTCGTGAGATTTGGTGTGGAAGCAAATCTATGATATTACTGTCCCTCTATTCAATAAATTAAATGGTATCGAATTAAGAGTGTATTAAACTAAAATTAAGAGTGAGTAGCATCTGTTTCATTTCTCAACCCCATGCTTGCATTTGCAGCTCATTACCTACCAGCCCTTTAGAATGTACTACTTCATCACAAGTTGAGCCCGAAAATTAAAGACACAAGGGAAACTTTCATCTCCCTCCAAAGCATTAAAGTGAGTCTAATTCTTTGAAGTTAGGACAATGTGAAAAATAAATAAGAGATCATATATACGTTGTAGGATCATACAAATACAGAAGAAACGGACAAACTCATGTTTGAATCATTCAGCAATCCACAACAATCGGCACCGTTTCTTTTAACAATCAAGCAGACTTTTATAATCTCAGAAAGAAACAAGGCAATAAAAACAAACAAAATTGTGACTCGTCTTCCACCAGGAGATAAAATGTCCTCTGAAAATGATGTATTTTGTATTGGTTTGTCTTCATTTTCCTCGTCGAGACTAATCAATCGACTAATCAATGGACGCTCGAGGCTACAAGTTAAAGAGAATCTGTAGATCTTAATTTGAGTTGACTTGAACTATCAGTCTTATTAAGCAATGGGTTATTGGATCCCAGACATCTGATGTTGGGTAACCATTATGTAGCCACATTCTTTTTACGGGGAGTAAGCACTATAGTGTTGGCACACAATGATGATGAAAATTTGAAAAGTTCTACTTGGGATGAGATTTCTTGCTGCATTTTTACCTTGCTTAATATACCCTAATAAAGTCTAAACCTTAATCTCCATTAAAGGATGAATAGCCAATATGCATCAGTCTAATACTCCAAAGATGCGGGAGAGTTGGTACGGTATGAAAACAGCGCATAGGAGGTCACAAGTTGAAAGCATGAAAACAACACTAGATGAAGAGTGAAAATCAATCCTATTTATAGCGAAGCGCTGGGTTCTGATGTCCTGCATGGGTCTAATCTTTAGGAAAAATATGTATAAGCCTTACGCCTTTCTCCGGCCAGAGCAGACTTCATATACATATGCCCGGTAGCAATTTGAGACCTGTAAGATACCTGTACGATTTTAAATGTTACGTAAGATCTCATCACAAAAAAAAATAACTTAATCTTTAATTCTTAAAATCAATTGCTTAGATAATGCTTAAAACTAAAATATTTTATTGGAATACAAACATATAAGTGCTGCATGAGCCAAAAATTAAAAGAGGCTAGTTAAATGAATAAAATAAACTGTTTGAAGTCAGGCCATAGTCAATACGAATAAGATTTGCTCCCCTATAGGCAAGGGTATTGGCCAGCAATGGAATGTTAATGTCATTGACTAATAAAGCAAAAACAAACTAACATGATTGACATTATTTAACCGCTGGGCAGTCCATAATTAATGCATTTGAAATTGAAACTATTTCTTTCGACTGAAGAAAATATTTCATCCAATTTATATCAAGAAGACATCTTCAATAACAGCAATGTAAAGTTAAAACAGCAACAATAATATTCAAAACCACGACACTCTCAAACCTATACCAAGTCATATAAACACTTATATGTAGTCCGCAGTTATTACTTTTAAAATCGAAGGAAGATGTGGTAGCCAGGTTAACCGATTAGAATCATGCATACAAGGAACTACCCACAAACGATAACGATAACAGCAAATAGAATACGTAATAGGTTAGTTTTGGTATCTGCACATACTGAAATTCTTGAAAAATCCTTTTTTACCCACATACATAAGAAAACAGCAAATAGAAAACGAAAGTCTATAAGAGTAAGAAATTGGCTCCATGACCGTACAACTAAAAACTTTCTCAAGGAATCCAGTAACTTGTTAGTAGATTTGCTCAAGAAGGCATACCTGCCCAACAAAATTAAGATTAGAAGATTTGTTAGGTAGAATCAAACTTAAGGAATAGGGAGAGTTTCTTTAACAAAATCCATTCTTATTCCTTTTATGATATGCAGAGTGTAACAGCTTTTTGTCATGTCAATGTTAGATGGAAACTTTGTGCCAACATGTAGCACTAAATCATATGCATTACAGATATGAAACAGCCGAACAGGACTTGAAGAGGAGCGCAAACACGACAGAAATTGAGAACCTTAATGTACAAAATATGGTTATTCAGTTGAGGACCTGGAGTAGAGTTTGATGAATTCATCAACGATATATAAAATCTACCAGATGAACCCTATTTTGATAATTTTCTCTGGACCCGAGTGTGAGCAAAATGAGAAATCATTTCTTGAGAAGGTATGGTAAAGAAAACCAACCAAAGAGACTTTATCAGATGCTGAGAGTGCACATCTGTCAGCCTTAACTGCACAGAAACTCAGTCTGATCAAGTCACAATAATTTTCCAGTTAATTAACAAAAATGATACAAACATCACATTAATGAAATACAAGCAGGCGTTGAACGAATGTGAAACATAATGTCAAGCCATCGTGAAAAAGAATAAGATTCCCGCCCCATAGGCAGCATGTCGACCAGCAATAACCACAATGTCATAGACTATAATAAAGCAGATACAAACTAACACAAGTTCTACTGCGTTTCCAATTGGCCCTATTTCTTTTGAGTCAGAAATATATTTCATTCAAATTAGATCAAGCAAACATCCTCTTAACTGCAATGGAAAATCAAAACAGTAGCAATGACACTAAAAAAACACAAATATGTCAACCCTATACAAGTCATATAAGAGCACATATCAGGTATTTCACAGATTTTACTTTTAAAATCAAAGTCAAAGTAGTAAGAATAAACAATTTGAGTGGTATATTTAAAGAACTTCCCAACATTCTTAATCTGTAGAGCAGCTCACAGAAAGCTGAGTTTCAGAACCACTAGAAAGACCATACGACGAAGGGCTGCAGTTTGAGGGTAATTCTGAGTAAACAACTGTAGTCTCTGGGGTTTTCACCAACATCTTAAGTAATTATGGAATAGGCGGACCTTAACTTCAAGCACCCTGAGCCACCTGACCCATTGAAGACCTTGAATTCTCGTCATCCTGAATGCATCAGCAAGAAGCTTTACAGGCTCTAACCACCACTTCCAAGTTAGCATCATCCTCTACTCTGAGCCAATAAGCTAGCTGCCAAAGTACAGGAAAAACTAGGTTTTTGTTCTCGAGGCAGTTCAAAAGTTTCTCTTCTTTGATATGACATTGAAGAGCATCATCCTGTAGCTAGAGACATCTGCCTTGGTTGTTATTGCTACACCTGAAATCCATTCTGGTGCCGGATACCCCGTGGTTCCTATAATTGTATTAAGAACTAGACTGCGGTCCCGACCAAGAAGCTTAGTCAGGCCAAAATCTGCCAATTTTGAACAAACGAAGCACCCAGGAGTATGTTCTAAGGCTTGATGTCACAATGAATGATGCGATATCTATACAGCTAATGAAGATAAGTCAGACCTCAAGCAGCCCCAAGAGTAATTTGGGACCTCATCTTCCGATCTAATAATTTAGTGAGTGCATTTTGAAGTAACTGAGTATGTAAAAATCCATTGAGCATATACTCATAAATTAGAAGCTTGCCAAGTCCTTCAGTGAAAAACCACAAAGCCGGACAAGATTAACATGCTGAACTGTTCGAAGAGCGCTCACCTCAGTTCTGAACTGCTTCCCTTCAAGCTTCTTCAATGCTATCTCAGTGGATACGGGTAGGACACCTTCGAACATCATAGCAAAACAACCTCCTAATTTTCAAGAGAAATTCTTCGTCACACGCTGCAAATCACCATATCTAATGCAACCATACCACCTTCCAATACCTTTTATCTTTCCGATATTCCTCTTCTTCGCCTCATTTGCCAAATTAGCAACCACACAATAACCAACGAAGCTAAAGAACCAGCAACAACACCAATTACAGCCCTGACAACAACTCTCTTCTTGGTTTTAGGAGCTGAAAACTCCAAGAATGTTATATTGAGGGGGGGGGGGCATCTACTTCTTTAAACAAGGGTTCCGGTGTCAAGCAAAATGATAACTGTGAAACTGGATGTCAGAGATCTATCAGTTGTCAGCATTTGATGATTGGTTTGAGAGGACTAGGTTGCCATCAACAGAGATGTTAAAGCTCTGCTGTAGCAAGATTAGCGATTTGGGTCTCTCGGTTGGATACCCATACCTAGGTGAAGGCCTTGTTGAGGCTGTACCAAATGGCCATGTAATATTAAGGAGACTTGCTTCGTTTTAAGGAGCCTAATTCAAAGTTGCCATCTTTAGTCATCATCTAATCGAGTCAATTTCTGTTATGTAAGAGTACAGGGTTGGTTAGGAATTACGAATATTTGAGTAAAATTTCTGCAATTTAGTCAAAATCTGGCCACGCCCTATATATTTAGGGGGAGTCACCAAGGTTTTCATTATAGAAGTTTGAGAAAGTTCTCATTTGTTGCTCGTTAGTATTGAATTTGCCATGTGGCATGGGTTATTTGGGACGCCTAGACATGATTTTTAATAAATGTCCAATTTTTCATAACACTTTTTATTATTCTACATTTATAAACCCTGTCTACGCTTAATGAACAAATCCTAGTCCATCTTAGCCAAATACATCAGCCATAGCCCTTTTTTCTCTCCCAGAGCACCTTTTCATGTAGACGATTTAACTTTTCAACTTATTCAGTGGAGCCTTCCTCGGCATCATCACCACAGCCAGATTTTACCGGTTTCCAACCACATTTATGTAACTATGCACTACAGTTCGACAAACTATAGATATTGGGCTTCTTAAGTTCAATAATGACGCTCAAAGGATCTAAGTATTGAAGCGTTTTGCATTATTATTCATACAAATGGCAGCAATTTGAGACATCTTTGACATATGTTAGTATATATAATTTTAAGTACTCTCAGTATAAGCAAATCGCACAATCTATAATTCTGAAACTAAAGAAACTGCTTAGATCATGCTTAGGATTTTGAATATTTAATGGGTATGTAGATATTGATGATGGCATCTAATATCTATTTATTTGCATATAGTTTCATTGCTGCTTGCTGCATATCATCGCATAATATATTTAGGATTTGCATTGAGTATTACGTTTGTTCCTATTATCATCAGTTTCATTTCTCAATTTTGCATTCACATCCCATTACCCATCAGCCCTAATTAATGTTTTTATTGCATGAACCAAAAAAACTCATAGATCCAAGTTAAATGAATAAGTGTGGGTCCGACTCTTTGAAGCTGGTTCTCATTGTCAAAATGAATTACGACTGTCCCAAAAGCAATGGAACTAGCAAACAGTATAATCTTAGGTATGCAAAAGAATTATGGCTAATAAAGCAGAAACAGAGTGACACATTTTAAATATTCAACATTCCAAAATCCATTTCAATTGGCAATTCTCTTATTTGACTGACGAAAATATGTCATTCAATTTACATCAACAACTCAATCTGAAATTCTCCAGATGTCAATATTCATATTCCTGTGATGACATCAATAACTAAGATGGATAATCAACTAACAAGCAGCAAGGATAGCATATTAAATAATAAAACAATCTCAATAATAACATATTAAGTCACATCAGAGCTTGTATGTAGTTTGAAGCCATTAATTTTAATAGCAATGCATGATTCATAGGTGTTCACCGCTGAAATACCGGATTGAGAACCTTGGGGACGTCTAGTCTGAATTTGGAGGCAGATACTATTTGGACATATCCATCCACCTCTCCAAAAATACCAAAGTTGATTTATGGTACCATATATCGGAAGTTTGGATAGATGTGACTGTTGTAGCAGACTTCATCAGGTTCCCCCTTGTTTGTGAGGGGTTTTTGATTGTCAGGACGCTCTTCCCTGCATGCGCAAACCCCTACAGTTAATTACGTTATCACGTTGCGATAACCAGTTTCTCCTCTCCAGTAGTTCACTTCGTGTCGTGTGTTATTTTGTTTGTTAAAGTTGCCCGTGAATTGTATACGAAGACTAATTTATATCGTCGTCCGTAGGGCGCGGATTAGTCCAAATCCGTATATTTTAGATTTGTGTTTTGAACTTAGACTATATATTCCATTAGTTCAAAGAATATTTTTTTTCATTTAAGAACCATTAATCTAGTTTGAGATTAAGAGCTACTTAAATATATGAGCATTTATGCTCAATTTATTTTAACTAAGCATACTTTAGTCCTATTTGAGACTAAAATCAACTTAGCAACATTTCAAGGATCATTTTTTTTATTAAAATCCAACAACAGAGCATTTGGTCTTAGATGCTAGAAATTTCAGATAGAGACTGTTAGCCAATTAGGGCTTAGTCTGCTCAGTCTTTTCTTCTTTCTTCTTTTTTCTTTTATTCAAAAGTGCTGAGCACTTATTTGGGTCATGTTTTTTTACAGGAGTGCTGAGCACTTATTTGGGTCATGTTTTTTTACAGGAGTGTTAAGCATTTGTTTGGAGCTCTGGCGCTCACATGTGTATCATGTGAAGCCCTCAGTTATGGACGCTGCCCAATCAATATTAAGCACTCAGTCATTTTAACTGAACATATATATATTGTCACGCCCCGCTTCCCAAAAAACGGAATACGAGGGGTAGACAAGGCCAGCCATGCTCCTACGGTCAAGGAAATGTCCTGCCGTAGTCACACTTCGGCTTCTAGTTTTTCATGGTAAACAGTAAATAATGCGCAGGTAATGAGAAATGCAGTAACTGGAACAAAACAGTAAAATGAACTGATCTGATGGGAAACAAAAGATATAACTCTGGATAGCTAAACAAGGTATCCGCGAAGTCCGTCTAGTCCTGGTCCAGGCTAAATCTTCTCCTCACACTGAGCATGCATACTCAGGTCGTCAGAGCGACACAATAGCAATATAATATATATAAAATCATGTGACAATTCTAACAGTGATAATTGGTATATATAACAATAGATCAAAGGCAGTATGGATATGAACATGCAGTAATCAATGCAGCGGAACCGTAAAAGCAGTAGAATGATATGCCACGTATGTCAACACAGTATGTAAGGTATATCAATGCCAATATCCCTATCAGTCTCTAAGTCTCACTGTACAGGTCACTAAACCTATCGTCAGTCCAAGTGTGAGAGTCAACGACTCGCGAGTGTCCTCCACCCAAGGGTAGAACCCAAGGCAAGGGACCACGGGCCCAACATGTATATCACGGTGATAATCACATACCCTGTAAATCTCTATATATCTCCATAAATATATAAGCCGGCATGGGACTCCCGAGATTCTGTTGAACTCATACTCAAACTACCCCACACCCCGTGGTCTACATCAAACGCTAACCATAACCCTAAATACTAATCGATTCGTGACAAGTCTGCGCGAGAATTGGAGGCAGGACCTCCATCAAGCACGTCCCGACTAATACCTAAGATAAATGGCAGTGTCTGGTGCCTTATCTGTGACACCCGTGCAAGCGCTTCCATAAGTGTCTCATACCACTTATAGTCACATGTACACGCATCCCACAGACGTCGACAATGCAATAGAATAATAGGGTCACCGATTGTGTACAAGTACGTATCATTTTCACTTATTCACGGATACACGAACACTGACGTACTTGCCACAATCATCACTAAAATCTAACACTGGGTAAATGCACGATATCACTAGGTTATCACTGCAATGATATGGGTATGATATGATACGTAAACAGTATATGAAGCATGATTAAGGTGTCATAAAATAGTATTCTATCACTTGCACGATTTTTCATGAAACGTACGTGTATAGTTTAGCGAAACGATAAACAGGTAATAATTAGTATGTTCAGTTGTCCATCCATCGAATTTAGTTTCACGCCAATCGGGTTCCAGGATCATTAATTATAACCATTTCATTTTAAGCGCTCGCGGCTGGAAATCTGGTTTCATAATCAGAAGTCCGTTTCGCAACGCATTTTAATCCCAGTTGGGATCAGATTTTAGTGATGCTACAGTTGGATGAATTCTAGATTTTTCATTAAGGTTTTCAACGCAACCGACGGTTTCTCAATCGCATCTGTACGTTAGGAGATATACACTGTTTAGTACTAGTATGTCAATTCTGATTCTGTTGGGACTGTTATGCGTCCCGATCTTTTAAATTACCGAAAATATAACAAACGATAACGAAACAGAATGAAACCAATTGTGTTGTCTAGCTAATAGATTTACCTATAATAAAAAGCAGAGTTCCGCAACCCACGAGTTAAGGAAATCTTGTGGTGCCCATTACGGAACAGCAAGCAACAATTTGAGTCGCTCTGGACTGCAGTCCAAAGTCGCACTCCGACCCAAATATTAACACAGTTTGAGTACAGGAATATCTGGAAACTAGTATAAAGTTATAGTTCGTCAAGTTAGCTTCGATTTGAGCCCTCGAGCGCGTCGTTCCAGTATGTATATAATTTATGGTGAATTTAACGGTTTTCAGGTACAATAAAATTACAGTTTTACGAATAAACTTGGGGGTAGTCGTTTTAGTCGTTAACGGTCATATTTTCCAGCGAAATTTGCACACGTTATCCATCCCTACAAGGGCCAATGTAATTTATCCAGTTCCGTCAAATTTGATAATGATTTCCTATGAGAACAAGCATCGAACAGTTGTGTCGAATAATCTAACGGAAAAGTAAAGCATGAATTATATACAATGTCGATTTGTAATTAACAAAAGTAGCATGTAGCAAGTAGGGAACTTGCGTGGAGACGTTGGGGCACACGGCAGCGGCAACGACACACGTGCGGCACGTCAGTGACACGCGCGAGCGACACCGTCAAGATTTGGCCTCGGCTTGAACTGGGTGACACGGGCTCGGTTGATAGGAGAGTGAGAGAGAGAATTTGAGTTGTAGAGAGAGAGATTGAGAGGGGCAGAGAGGGAGTGAAAGAGGCCAGAGAGGGAGAAAGAAGCAGTGAGAGAGAGTGAGAAACTCAGAGAGAGAGAGAGATTGAGGAAGTTAGAGAGAGAGATTGAGGAAGTTAGAGAGATAGAAGGAGAAAGAGAGAGAGAGAAGCAGAGGTTGAGAGTGAGACAGAGAAAGAGAGAGAGAAGCAGACGTTGCAGAGGGGTCGAGTTGGGCTGTCGCGGTGGCCGGAGGTGGCTCGCGGGGATGGTCAGGAATGGAGGCTGTAGGTGATGAAGTTGGGTAGAGACGGCGATGATGATGATGACGACAACGATGATGACTATGCTGCGGGGAGTCGACGAGACGTAGAGAGAGGCTCGCCGGCGAGGGGCGCAGGGGCTCGTGCTCGGGTGTGCAGGGAAGTGGGAGAGAAGAAGTGGGGTGCTCGTGATCGAGGGTGGAGGTGAGGGAGGTGAGGGTGACGACGTTGATGGTGGCGTCGAGATCGAGAATGTGGTGGTCGGAGTTGAAGGTGAAGCGGGGGGGGACTGACTTGGGCTCGAGAGAGAGAGGTCGAGACAGAGGAAGAGAGAGGGGAGGAAAATTATGAGAGGAGAGAGAGGCGCGCGTCGTGGCATCGGTGGAGGCGAGGAGCGCGGCGACGTGGTAGCTGGCGTTAGCGGAGGAGGCGGCGTCGGTTACGGCGAGGAGAGCGTAGGCGCAGTAACGAGCGGGAGAAAGAGCCGTTGAGGGAAGAAAGTGAATAGGAACGGGTCGGGTCGAGTTGGAGAAGCGGGCGTTGGGGTGAGAGAGTGGGCCGGGCCGAGGAATTATTAGAGAAAGAAAGAAAGAGTAGTGGGCTTAGGAAATTAAAGGAAAAATTGGATGAAAATAAAAAGGAGTGGGCTCAGGCAATGGGCCGGGGTTAATAAATAGGAAAATGGGCTTAAGAAAATGAATTTAGTTTATTTTTAAAAGATGGGCTGAGGGAAATGAACGGGCTGGGTAGTTAAAATAAATAAATATGAAATTGGGGTTCTGGCTCGGCTGAAGTAGTTGGGCCGGAACAGAAATAATAGTAAGTAAAACAAAATGAAGAGACCGGCTGGGAAATAAAATAGGGAAGTGGAGAACTAAAATCGATTGGAGAATTTTAAAATAATGAAGTCATAAATAAAATTTTATAGGTGAAAAAGGAAATACGGGTTTAGACGTACAAAAAGGGCTGGGTATTACATCATACCACCCTTACAAAAATTTCGTCCTCGAAATTTAAAAAAATAATAAGCTATAAAATAATAAGCTAAGAGTCATCATATCGAACACTAATACGTAGTGATTTACTTAAAACGGGTAGACCAATTTTGAGGGTATATATATATATATATATATATATATATATATATATAAGAACCACATACAAAGGATAGGCCTAAAAGATATAATGCAGGAACAATATAAGGGCAACTACAAGTATACGAGAATATAGGTCACAATAACGAATAATAATAATCAAAGGGTGTTCGATAGAAGTAGAAACCCAAATATGTGCACATTTAAGCTTATCAAAAGTAGGCCGAAAAATAAGTATAAGGTTCAACCATTTATAATAGTAATCATAGGCACAAAATCCGAAAATAAAGTAACGACAATAAAGTATTGAAAATTAGTCGGTAGGTTAAAAACGTTTTTAGGATAATGTATCGATCAAGTAGTTTTAAAATAGTCGGTAGGTTAAAAACGTTTTTAAGTTATTTTAAAACTACTTGATCGATACATTATCCTAAAAACGTTTTTAGGATAATGTATCGATCAAGTAGTTTTAAAATAACTTAAGAAACTCGTATAGTGAAAATAAGAAACATGGAACAAAAATATGCGCGGTGTAAGGTTACACTACTGAAAATGAGAATAATAATGGTGTACTTAAAATACATAAAACAGAGTAATCAATAACACACTCTTTGATAAATTCAAAATAATGAAAAATAAATTTTGAATAATAATGCCCCTAAATATAGTTAGGGTAACAGAGAAACACCAATATGAATAGGGCTAGCTAAGGTAGGGATTATAATGGAGTGTGGCTCATACAGAAGGTCGGTGTGTGGCGGCTTTAGGCTGAAGATCAAGGAGACTGGGATCGGGTCAGCACAGAAAGTAATGGTGAGCAACAAAAGGACTACAAGGTAAAAGTATGGGGAGAAAAACGATCGGTAAATCCTATGAATCAAGAATTTGAAAGGTTAATGAACTCGGTAATTCATAAGAAAGGTCCTCCTCTCAGAAGGATCTCAAACAGGGTACAGACGAAAGATGAATGGTGGCTCATTCCAAGGATCAGGATGCGGTACTTTCTAATCGAAATGAGGGTGAAAACTATACAATGAGTAGGGGTGGACAGTCAGGGATCTCAGCAGAAAATAATTGGATAAGGGCAATAAACAAGCATCAAGCGAACCAATAATCAAAAGGTTTACGAATTCAGAAGATTTATTTCATTCGAGAAAATTTGAAACAAGGCATTCCCAAAGACGAAAAGAGGCCCTAAACTATACACATTTTATTTAGCCAGAAAGACAACATCAAAAGAAATTCCGTCATTCGCGGTTGTGGAGATTCAGTAAGTTGCGGTAGGCTTGCGCGCTCAGGTAGAGGCGTCCATTCCCATATCGCCTCGCGGGCATCGCTATTGGAAGTTCTTCCACAGCAGGGTCTTGATCTTCCGGTTTTTCTTCCTCGTGTGGAGCTTTTTCATCGAGGTCCGATTCCATGTGATCCTCTCCTTCTGGGTTCTCTTCCATGGGGTCTTCCTCCACTGGATTTCTTCTATCGGATCTTCCTCGGGATCTTCCTCTATCGGGTTCTCTTCAGGGTCTTCTTCCTCTTCGTCGGAATCGCCTATCATGTCAACCTCTGGGGCGGCGGCTCCTTCGTCTTCGGAATCGCTGTGTCCAAAAATGACCTGGGGGCCGTTGATCTCGTCGTCCGAGCTCACCAGCATGCGGTCTAAGGAAACACATGACTGTGCATCCTCATCTGGATGCGGCGCTGCTCTAGGGTGGGTCATGGCCTGAAAAGAAAGTGTCATAATTAGACAGTGGAGTACATTAAGAAAATAGCTCAAGATACGAAGTATAGAGAGATATACGGTGGCAGGAACTGAAAAATCAGGATAAAGTGCTGTGATAATGAATAGTATGAATAAGGGAAAGGACAAGAGAATGATACATATATTACGATTCAAAGTTTCATTACATTCAACTAAAAGTTCGACGGATACAAGATTTCAAACGAAAAGAAATATTTATAAGAGGATGACAACTTTATTACTGAAAGTAGAAAACATGAAAATTCTTCTTTGACTACTAGAACGTTGCATTCTCGTCACGTGAGTTGAACCCTGTGCTGGGTCCGCCTTATCCTCGAGGTTCGAATTACGCAATAATCATCACTCGGCAGAAGTGTGGAGTGTGGACGAATTTCCTCCCTGTAGTTCTTTTCTTTTGGGGCAACTGTTGATAAGATGTCCGCTGGATCCGCAAATCAGACATTTCTCTTAGGCGCGGCGACAATCCCTCTGAAGATGTCCTGGCCTCTTACAGTATCCACAACATGGGGTCTTCTGCTGCTTCTGTCGTGGGGAAACAAAATGGCGCTTCATCTTCTTCTCTTTTCCTCGCCTAACAGGGATCCTTTTACGATTTGAGACTCTCGCTGGTGCCTGATTCACCTGCCTTCTCAGTCCTTCAGCTAATAAGTCGTTCGTTCGCTCCTGGGCTTCCTTTAAACATTGCAGTACGCTCAGGATCTCAACAGTCTGATTCTAGGGAATGGAGATAGAGGAAAAGTCGTTGGAAGACATGATTCTGAAACAATAATTTTTTTTTTGAGGATGATATAAGGCACAAGCTATAAGATTCAAATATAATAAGGATTGGACAAAGATTCAAGAATATCAGATGTGATGAAATTCATTACAATTGGAAATCAGCTGTAGGATTCTAAGTCACTTAAACAGAGTACGGTAGTGCAATCGTGATGTAGTTCACAATTACAACCACGAAACTTGCCAAGTCACCTAAAACTCTAGTGAATGGATAACAGAACACTCAATGTGAATATGGATTACGAATATCAAGTTTACAATCTAGACCGATTGTCAAGCTATACGCGGAAAACTGCAATCCCAATCGAAGCAAAACCCGGCTCTGATACCAACTAAACCATGTCACGCCCCGCTTCCCAAAATACGGAATACGAGGGGTAGACAAGGCCAGTCATGCTCCTACGGTCAAGGAAATGTCCTGCCGTAGTCACACTTCGGCTTCTAGTTTTTCATGGTAAACAGTAAATAATGCGCAGGTAATGAGAAATGCAGTAACTGGAACAAAACAGTAAAATGAACTGACCTGATGGGAAACAAAAGATATAACTCTGGATAGCTAAACAAGGTATCCGCGAAGTGCGTCTAGTCCTGGTCCAGGCTAAATCTTCTCCTCACACTGAGCATGCATACTCAGGTCGTCAAAGCGACACAATAGCAATATAATATATATAAAATCATGTGACAATTCTAACAGTGATAATTGGTATATATAACAATAGATCAAAGGCAGTATGGATATGAACATGCAGTAATCAATGCAGCGGAACAGTAAAAGCAGTAGAATGATATGCCACGTATGTCAACACAGTATGTAAGGTATATCAATGCCAATATCCCTATCAGTCTCTAAGTCTCACTGTACAGGTCATTAAACGCATCGTCAGTTTAAGTGTGAGAGTCAACCACTCGCGAGTGTCCTCCACTCAAGGGTAGAACCCAAGGGCAAGGGACCACGGGCCCAACATGTATATCACGGTGATAATCACATACCCTGTAAATCTCCATATATCTCCTTAAATATATAAGCCGGCATGGGACTCCCGAGATTCTGTTGAACTCACACTCAAACTACCCCACACCCCGTGGTCTACATCAAACGCTAACCATAAGCCTAAATACTAATCGATCCGTGATAAGTCTGCGCGAGAATTGGAGGCAGGACCTTCATCAAGCACGTCCCAACTAATACTTAAGATAAATGGCAGTGTCTGGTGCCTTATCTGTGACACCCGTGCAAGCGCTTCCATAAGTGTCCCATACCACTTATAGTCACACGTACACGCATCCCACAGACGTCGACAATGCAATAGAATAATAGGGTCACTGATTGTGTACAAGTACGTATCACTTTCACTTATTCACGGATACACGAACACTGACGTACTTGCCACAATCATCACTAGATTCTAACACTGGGTAAATGCACGATATCACTAGGTTATCACTGCAATGATATGGGTATGATATGATACGTAAACAGTATATGAAGCATGATTAAGGTGTCATAAAATAGTATTCTATCACTTGCACGATTTTTCATGAAACGTACGTGTATAGTTTAGCGAAACGATAAACAGGTAATAATTAGTATGTTCAGTTGTCCATCCATCGAATTTAGTTTCACGCCAATCGGGTTCCAGGATCATTAATTATAACCATTTCATTTTAAGCGCTCGCGGCTGGAAATCTGGTTTCATAATCAGAAGTCCTTTTCGAAACGCATTTTAATCCCAGTTGGGATCAGATTTTAGCGACGCTACAGTTTGATGAATTCTAGAGTTTTCATTAAGGTTTTCAACTCAACCGACGGTTTCTCAATCGCATCTGTACGTTAGGAGATATACACCGTTTAGTACTAGTATGTCAATTCTGATTCTGTTGGGACTGTTATGCGTCCCGATCTTTTAAATTACCGAAAATATAACAAACGATAACGAAACAGAATGAAACCAATTGTGTTGTCTATATAATAGATTTACCTATAATAAACAGCAGAGTTCCGCAACCCAAGAGTTAAGGAAATCTTGTGGTGCCCATTACGGAACAGCAAGCAACAATTTGAGTTGCTCTGGACTGCAGTCCAGAGTCGTACTCCGACCCAAATATTAACACAGTTTGAGTACAGGAATATCTGGAAACTAGTATAAAGTTATAGTTCGTCGAGTTAGCTTCGATTTGAGCCCTCGAGCGCGTCGTTCCAGTATGTATATAATTTATGGTGAATTTAACGGTTTTCAGGTACAATAAAATTACAGTTTTACGAATAAACTTAGGGGTAGTCGTTTTAGTCGTTAACGGTCATATTTTCCAGCGAAATTTGCACACGTTATCCATCCCTACAAGGGCCAATGTAATTTATCCAGTTCCGTCAAATTTGATAATGATTTCCTATGAGAACAAGCATCGAACAGTTGTGTCGAATAATCTAACGGAAAAGTAAAGCATGAATTATATACGATGTCGATTTGTAATTAACAAAAGTAGCATGTAGCAAGTAGGGAACTTGCGTGGAGACGTTGGGGCACACGGCAGCGGCAACGACACACGTGCGGCACGGCAGTGACACGCGCGAGCGACAATGTCAAGATTTGGCCTCGGCTTGAACTGGGTGGCACGGGCTCGGTTGATAGGAGAGTAAGAGAGAGAATTTGAGTTGTAGAGAGAGAGATTGAGAGGGGCAGAGAGAGGGAGTGAAAGAGACCAGAGAGGGAGAAAGAAGCAGTGAGAGAGAGTGAGAAACTCAGAGAGAGAGAGATTGAGGAAGTTAGAGAGACAGAGGGAGAAAGAGAGATTGAGGAAGCAGAGGTTGAGAGTGAGACAGAGAAAGAGAGAGAAGCAGACGTTGCAGAGGGGTCGAGTTGGGCTGTCGCGGTGGCCGGAGGTGGCTCGCGGGGATGGTCGGGAATGGAGGCGGTAGGTGATGAAGTTGGGTAGAGACGGCGATGATGATGATGACGACGACGATGATGACTATGTTGCGGGGAGTCGACGAGACATAGAGAGGGGCTCGCCGGCGAGGGGCGCAGGGGCTCGTGCTCGGGTGTGCAGGGAAGTGGGAGAGAAGAAGTGGGGTGCTCGTGATCGAGGGTGGAGGTGAGGGAGGTGAGGATGACGACGTTGATGATGGCGTCGAGATCGAGAATGTGGTGGTCGGAGTTGAAGGTGAAGCGGGGGGGAACTGACTTGGGCTCGAGAGAGAGAGAGGTCGAGACAGAGGAAGAGAGAGGGGAGGAAAATTATGAGAGGAGAGAGAGGCGCGCGTCGTGGCATCGGTGGAGGCGAGGAGCGCGGCGAAGTGGTCGCTGGCGTTAGCGGAGGAGGCGGCGTCGGTTACGGCGAGGAGAGCGTAGGCGCAGTAACGAGCGGGAGAAAGAGCCGTTGAGGGAAGAAAGTGAATAGGAACGGATCGGGTCGAGTTGGAGAAGCGGGCGTTTGGGTGAGAGAGTGGGCCGGGCCGAGGAATTATTAGAGAAAGAAAGAAAGAGTAGTGGGCTTAGGAAATTAAAAGAAAAATTGGATGAAAATAAAAAGGACTGGGCTCAGGCAATGGGCCAGGGTTAATAAATAGGAAAATGGGCTTAAGAAAATGAATTTAGTTTATTTTTAAAAGATGGGCTGAGGGAAATGAACGGGCTGGGTAGTTAAAATAAATAAATATGAAATTGGGGTTCTGGCTCGGCTGAAGTAGTTGGGCCGGAACAGAAATAATAGTAAGTAAAACAAAATGAAGAGACCGGCTGGGAAATAAAATAGGGAAGTGGAGAACTAAAATCGATTGGAGAATTTTAAAATAATGAATAGTCATAAATAAAATTTTATAGGTGAAAAGGAAATATGGGTATAGACGTACAAAAAGGGCTAGGTATTACATATATAGTGCTAAGCACTTTTATATGGCGTCCGCGTGAGAAGCACGCGAGGCGCTAGGATGTGGGCGTTGCCCAATCAGTGCTGAGTACTCAGCCTTTTTGGCTGCATGTAAAGTGCTAAACATTTTTACTCTGCGCTTACGTGTCTTTCACGTGAGGCGCTGGCCTTCTGTTTTGAGCGCCCACATGAGAAACACGTAGGGCGCTGAGTCTTTTGTTTAGGGACGCCCATGTGTTTTTCACGTGAGGCGTTAAGCTCCTTTTCTCTTTTTTTGAGATTAAATCTTTGTTAATGGTATTTTGACCATTAATGATCACCAAGATATTTGTTTCTGGGATCGAATTTTCTTTAAGAACTAAGTTCTTATTATTTAGAGAAATTAAATTCCTAGAACATAAGTTCTTTTTCTTTCTCTTTCTTTTTAACCTAGTTCTTTTCTCATAAGTTTTGAGTCTGAAGAACAGAATCTCCCCGATAAGAATTAAATTCTCAACTTGCGGGGAGATTTGCTTTTCAAACCTCAAATCAAAGGAATAACTAAGATCTTTCTTTCATATGAAGGGTTAAACCTTTATTTTCGTTTACTAGGCAAATGAGATATTTTGATCTCTTCTTTTTCTTTACCTAGAGTTTGAAAAGTAGGGAGATCTTCTTTTTGAAAATTAAATTCTCTGTTTTTTTTTTGTCG
Organism: Agapanthus africanus; assembly: GCA_030015575.1. Classification (NCBI taxonomy): domain Eukaryota; kingdom Viridiplantae; phylum Streptophyta; class Magnoliopsida; order Asparagales; family Amaryllidaceae; genus Agapanthus; species Agapanthus africanus. The sequence goes on from CM057341.1 coordinate 738,625,505, forward strand.
AGAAACTTATGGGGTGAATCCTCTATATGAGAAGTCTCGGTTCCTTTATATAGGAGAGGCAAGTTTGTTAATTAATTTGAGAAAATATCTCATTGGGAGATTCCAATTGATTCTATTGGTCTCAAAGATTATTTGGTAAAGTTTATCCACCGTTGATTTTTGATTCAAGAATTTCTGTTTTACAGAATATGTTTTCTTGTTTAACAAGATTGGGAAAATATTTTCCCATATATAGAATTTTTTTCTATTAAACGGTGATTTTTAATCACCATTGGATTTTTGATTCAAAGAATTTCTGTTTTACAGAGAACAATTTTTCTTTGTTTGGAAGGATTGGGAAAATATATTCCCAAAATAGAATTTAATTCTATCATTAGATTTTTTATCCAACCGAGAATATCTTTCTCACTTGTAAAGATTAGGGAGATATTTTCTCCTAGTAGAATTTAATTCTATTATTTGATAATTTATCATCATCATTGGATTTTTGATTCAACGGCTCTGTTTAACAGAGAATATCCCAGATTTTAGGAAAATATCTCTCATGTAGAATTTAATTCTACCTGCTTTTAATTTGGGTGCCGACGCCCACGTGTTGTGCACGTGGGCGCCACTTAAGAATTTAATTCTTATATATGATAGGTGCTCCTGTGCTTTGCACATTGGCGCCCATAGAAACTTCACGTGCGGCGCCACCATAGGATTTAATCATATAAGAGGTTGGCCCTGGTGCTGGAGCTCTCGTGGGAAACACGTGAAGCGCTGCCTCATTAGAATTTAACAGAGCTTAACTCTTTTATTATGTTTAATTATTATGGGAACAAATGCTTTCCACCGTTGTTCTTACATGGCTTACACGTGAGTGCAATGGTGTCACTTTTACCACCGTTGGATCACCTAGGACGTTGAACCGTTCCCCCACGTCTTATAAATAGGGCCTTAGGCCTTTAAGATGGCTGCTATCTCTTCATCTTCTTTCTTGAACCTTCCCTTTTGAGAATTTAATTTTCGTTTCACAAAGCATAGATCTACGTCTCCCAGAACTCTTTTGAACAGAGTATACTCTGCCAAATTTCTTGGTAAGAACTATGAACAGAGCTTTAGCTCTTAACCCCTTTTGAGCATATATATTTTCTTAGTTTTGGATTTTAAGTCTATTATCAGATTCAACAGAGCTTAGCTCTCTCTCGATCTCTTGGAGATCTAAAAAACCCTTTCTTTTTATAGATCGTGGATATTAATATTCTCATCCAAGACTTGAGAATGTTTGATTCTCCTTCTCAGGGTTTTACTCTGTTGTCAATCTTGACAAATTTTTTTTAGAATTTGATTCCATCGATTAACCCGTGAGTTTTTCTAACATGGGGCTCTCTGGGATTTAATCCCACTATTTGGAGGAATTTAATTCAATTTTTTTACCAGAGCTTAGCTCTCATTTGGATCTTAAGAACTTTGGGAATTTTATTCCCTTTACTGTTCTTGGATGTTTTTCCCTTTTTTATTTTAGAATTTTTGGGGTTTTAATCCCTTCTCTTTTTTTTTTACAGATTTGAACCTGTTTGTTTATTTTAAAGAGCCTGCTTTTCGGAAATGTTAAGAGGTTTTAACTCCACTGTTTAATGAGCATTATTCATTTAATGAGGATCCTTGTGGATTCTCACAATGGGCACATGTCTCACTATTGATGAGCCACCACCTTGATTTTTTGGGGCCCACTGTTTTTTAGACTTTAGTGACTTTAGTATTTCAATCGCTAACCCTCCACTGGGTTTTCTTTTCAAGTACCATGGCTTCTGGTTCTTTTTTTCCCTATGTTCGTTCGGAGAGTGCTTTTGTCGATGCCCCTACTGATCGTGAAGTCCTTGCTTTAATCCGAAACGGAAATCTCTTCATTTATGGGGAGTATGGTACAGCTATATTATTCGGGATCGGCACAGCTTTACTTGTGAGGCGCCATCAGAACCGATCCCTTCGATTCATTATGCTGACCCTCCACAGGTTGCTTATGCTGTGGAAGAGGTCAATTGGATTGCGGAGGGTCGTCTTCAACCTTTCATGGTATCGATACCGGTCCAGCCGCCGATGGCCCTAGATATTTTGGAACGTCGCATATGTCGAGAATAGGCACGTCCTTAAGGTCAGGTTTATACAATAGGAGTGACCCCTCGACATCCGGCCGATTACCTCCAGTGGACCCGCTACATCTTATCGGCCAAGAAATCGTTGCTGCTGAAAACCAGGTTATACCCAGCAGTCTACGCATCTCTTTTCTATTACCACACTCATGTATGGTGGGTTAAATCTTTCTTGGAACAGTGGGATATTCCGACCCACACGTTTCTATTATCGGACCGGGAAGTATCAATTTCGCTGGAAGAATTCGCAGATATTTCCAGATTACCCGTCAGAAGGGAGCATTATGAGGAGATACTTCCTCCTGACAAGTATATCTTCGCCACCGAATTGGTAGTCATGAGCCTTACTCCGGAAAATACTATCCAACACAAGTTCCTGAGTCTGATCAAAATGTTGAATATCTAAGAAAACTTGATTTTGGAGTCCGGGAGGCATGGGGTTAGCTTTACGGACTACGTCGCCTGTTTCCTTCGTCCGGAGGTTTTATCGAAGAAGGCTGCAAAGTCTGCCAAGCTTGATGATCCGTTCGGGTTTGGCTCGGACAAATTGCCGACTGCCGATGCGGATTTGAAGCAGTTCTTTATTCTGGACACCTCCATCGTCCCTTTCACAGAGATTGCTGCTCCAGACATTGACGAGAAAACGTTTTTCGTGGACTTCATTAGTTTGTGGCTGAGCTGGTTTGCACTCCCAATGCATTCTCGCTACATGAGACCATCTATTTTCTATCCAGCTCATCGTGTTGCGGCGGGGACGCGTATGGCGGTTGGAGTTGCAGGATTGGCTCATTTGTATAATGACCTAAGCATAGCAGCCGACACCACCCATCCGGGTTTGAAGCCTGTAAATCTCCTCTACATTATTTCACCTCATGGATCGAGATGCATGTGTTGGGTGCCTTTGGTGTGCATAAAAGACCTAGATTTTATGAAGGGTAAAATTTCCCCCGGGTCATGCAATTGGTCGACACTTCTTCTCCGGACCCAACACAGTGAGAGCCTCGGAGATTGCTTTTGCGTCCGCGTATGGATGGAGACAGCATGACCTTTGTTGATAGGATCCTAACCATTGGTAAAAAACGCTCCAATGTGGTCCAGCTGCTTCATGATGTCTTTAAGGATGGGGTTTCTGCTTTGAGGGCCCGGGAAATCGTGCATTTGTATTCCATCAGGCCAGGTTTCCTAGTATTCAGGCAAAATGCATCGGTGTTATTCATAAGGTATAACCTGCATCGCTTTGTTCAACAATCCGGCTATAACCAAAGCATTCCCCTCGAAGCATTTCTCGTCGATCCGGTTGCTTCAGAGAAGAGCGTTCGCAACGTGGTGCATCATTTTATGCGGTTGAACACAAGGTCTTATTTTCTAATTACTGAGCCGAGTCATATCTCGAAGGCCTCAAATGCCTACATAGCCTGGTATCAGCATGCGACGGACGCCGTTATCAAAGAAGAAAGGCAGATGCTCCTTGATCACAATGATTCTGTCCCGGCCAGTAACACCGCGGTTCTATTGAAACGACGAGCAGTTGTCCGTCCTTTGAGAGGGAGAGACACGGTCGTAGTTCCACGAGCCTTTCCAATGTTGTCGACGGCTAAGCCACGACCGGACGTGGGTCCTCCCGACGGCGTGATAGCTGCAGCGTCTTCTGTGTCGGATATTGGCTCAGAAATCAGGACTCGCCGTCCCAAAAGGCCTATAAAACGAAAGCTCTTATCGTCGGGTGTTGTTGCCGGATCTCAGAAGAAGAAGAAATCCATGTTTTCAACTGACGTTGTATTTGGTCAAGAACATCATGCTCCCTATAGCGAAGGTTTGTCCGAATATGGCACCAACGCCAATCTTTTTGAAGCTTCTTCTGACGAACGCCGCAACTAATCTTCAAGCTGCTATTGAGGCTTCTGAGCGCTTAGCCCGCGAGCAAGCAACACTTGCTGCTCTTACAGCGTCAGATACATCTCATTTATACTCTTTCGTATATTTTAGAGTTTGTTGTGCTTTATTGACACTCCTTTCTTAACAGGAGTCTCTACTGGGCTCTTCTGGCGTCCCTCAGAACATTCGAGGAAGAGGAGAGGCTCCGTGCTTCTATGGGGTTTGGTATGATTTATTTTATGGCGCCCTTAAAATATTTTAGCTCCTTTTGTTCACACCCTGACTCCTTTTTTCTTCATTACTGGAACCACCGCAGATAGTACAGTTCCGAGTGTGGTGCCATCTTTAGATGGTATTGCAGAGGATATTCTTCCCCCGGTAGCCCCAACAGAACCTTCAGAGCTATCGGCTACCGTTGGGGTCACTTCAGGGCCACTACGGGAAGAGTCGCTAAAGCAGCCGACGACAGACATTGTAGCAGATCCGGAGGTTGAATCTAATTCAGATGAAGACGTTTCTCTGTCTGTGGTTCTGGAGCGATCTCTCCATACAGCTAAAGCCGAGAAGCGTCGGAAGCATACAGCGAGGAAGCGTCAAGCTAGCTTGGCCACAGGTGCGGGTTCGAGTGAAATACGACTCCTGATGCTCCCATGGAGGACATTCCTCCTGCCTTGTCAACCGTTCATAGGCATATCGCACGTGCAGCTCGTGAAGAGACTGAGCGTTTACTTTAAGGTGAGACAGTGCACGACACATTAACGAAACCTGATAGGACTTATTTACTTTTCCAAGTTTCTTTCCATAGCAGTTTATGGTAATTATAACACATTTTTCCTTGAATGATACAGCATGAACAAGTTTAGGTGTCAACGCTGCGGGTGAGGTGCCAGCATCTTCTGGGGCGAAGGGCCTTCATTTTGAGTCCGAGACTGTTCCAGCTTCCACTTCCTCTCCTTGTGAATCCCCAATATCTGCAAGTGATGCTAGCATAACGACGACCCTTATTGATTCGAGAGATGAAGGTGCACATTGAATCCGTCTACCTAATAATGATGGAAGTTGAAGCTGTCGTAACTAGTGACGCTTTAGATACAACAATGGTTTCCACACCGTCAGGTATCTTCCGTGCTATTACTTTTGGATCCTTAATTCTGCTAGACACATTCGCTAACATCTCCTTTATTTCCGATTTAGACACAGTAAATCCTGGCAATCTGCTGGTTAAAGAACCCCCCGTCAGCTGGTACCATGACTGTTGTTGTTCCATCCATCTCTTTTGCACCTCCCCGAATTTTCTCGGGCTCAGCAACGGAAGGTAAAACTCTTGTATTTTCTCGCTTTAGCATTGATATTACTCCTTAGATTAATTTCCTAACGTATATTGTTGCAATCTTACAGGAGTGCTTTTCAATCATTTGTGTCAAATGTTAGCCTCGCACTTCGGCTTCCAATTAGGATCCGTCCCTCCTTCTGGCATTGGTTAGTATATCTTTTATTTCTTATTTCTTTTCTCCACGAATGACCCTTTTCTAATAGGCTTTTCCCTGTACTGATCACAGTCTTACGGATCGAAGGAGAAGACAAAGAAATAGCTGAGCCCTCTATGCTCCCCGATTTGCCGCTTTCAATTATTGGTAGGTTAGATCTTATTTTTTATTTTAGGTTGAAATCCGACCCTTCTTTATATGTGTCTTATTCTGTAGTAGCTTTATTGGCTTTGGTTCCTTTCGAGTCGCATTTCTAGGCCCGCAGGGCCTTTTGCTAAGCGTCAATCTTCTAGAGGCGCATCCTAAACGAATTTATCGAAGACCTTAATGTCGAGACTCTCACTTCTGCTGCGGACTTCGCGGATGAACTCAACCCTATACTGACAACTCTTGTGACTTTCCATAATGAAGATTTCATCAGCATCTGGGTTGATTATTGTAAGCGAATCAAGGCTTGCCTCCATGAGATCGAGCGCAAACATCTTACGCCTGAAGCATTATCCTTGAAGGCTCAATTGATCACGTGGATCGAACAAAGTGCCGCTTCCATTCAATATTTCGAACAGAAGCTGGTCCTGAAGCAGAAAGAGCATGAGACGGTTTTTAGCGAATCAAGCCAATTACGTGCCCAGATAAAAATAAATGATGCGTGGCTCCGAGTTATCTTCGAAAATCTTCAACGATGCATTTCTTAAAGAGTGGCGCTGAGGCGGGACCTTGACTTTACTGAGCGAGGAATGCGGGACTCTGAGGCTGCAAGCAAGAAATTTCTAAGAAGCTCTCTTTGTGCTTGCAACAACGAATTCAATTCGAAGCAATGCTAGCCGCAATAATGGAGCGTGAAAATGAGCTGCGGCAAGAAAATGAGCGGGTCGCTGGTTTATTGAAAGCCCTGCCCTTTGAGAGGCTAGAATTGTATTATTTTTTTATATATAAATTGTATCTTTTAAGCATTTCAATTCATGAATAAAGAATATACGTTCTTTTCTTTTGCATGCTCTCTTCAGTGTTTGATATCTTGATCTGGCGTGAAGTAGTTTATGTACTCATTTCGGAGTTCATAGTTTATTCACTCATTTCGGAATCTCTAGTTTGCGTACTCGTTTCGGAGTCTCTAGTTTATGTACTCGTTTCGGAGTCTCTAGTTTATGTACTCATTTCGGAGTCTTTTTTAATTTAGCTCCCTTGGGTTTTCAGGAAAACTTGTCCTAACGTTGTATGTAGATAAATCCCATTCTTTTATGACATAGGTCTGTTGGGTTTATGGTACTAAGATTTTAGTCTGTGATACCATCGCGTTGGCTGATGTATTCATCGATATGCGGTCTTTAAACGGCTGTTCGAGTAGCCCCGTGACTGTCGTGTCTCTTATCCCTTCTGAAGCTGTACAAGACGTCTTCAAGTAATCTTCTTAGGTTAGAGTATTTGTTCTGCCGTCAGAAGAACAAGCGTTAGGTCTTTGTCATGACGCATTTTACTTGAGATTAGGCTCAATTTGGATCCCGATGAGTCATAACCGCACCCTTTTAGGGTGGGATGATCTCCAATTGTCTTTAGGTTTTGTATGTATTGCCGTCAAGATCTGAAGCTGGGAATATGCCGTCACTTCGTTTTTGCTTTGACGATATCGCGCCGATTCTTTGCTGAAATAGGGTAGACATCTGTAGGACCTCTATGCTGTATGTATTGCAATTGAAGTCCGGAGCTAGGAATATGTTATCGCTCTAATTTCATTTGATAGTTGTGTCCGCATCTTGCTGAAATGAAGAGGGAAATGCTAGGATAGTCTCTAGGTTGTATATGTACCGTCAAAACTTGGAGTTAGGATTTTTCCATTACTCCATTGTTCTTTGATCCTTGGGTCTTTTTTTTATGATGACGTTGCGTCAACATCCCGCCGGAATGAGAAGAAACGTCGAGATAGTCTCTAGGTTGTATATGTACCGTCAAGATTTGGAGCTAGGATTTTGCCATTACTCCATTTTTCTTTGACGCTTGGGTCTTTTTTTTATGACGACGTTGTGTCTACATCCTGCCGGATAAGAAGGAACACCGGGATAGTCTCTAGGTTGTATATGTACTGTCAAGACTTGGACCTAGGATTTTGCCATTACTCCATTTTTTCTTCGACCCTTGGGGTCTTTCTTTTTTTTATGATGACGTTGCGTCTGCATCCTGCTAGCATGAGAAAAAACGTCAGGATAGTCTCTAGGTTGTATATGTACCGTCAAGACTCGGTTTTTCTTTTGACGAAGCGTGGAGGAAAAATATGGTTCCCTTTCTTTCATTTGTGCCCATGGATCGTATACAGAGTCAATATGGACCTACTTGCAGGGCGAAAAGGTTTCATTTTTATTTATTTTTTTTATTTCTTTCCGCGACGCTCTATCTTTTCAGTTTTTATGTCGCGAAAGTCGCGAAGCCCAATCATTTCGGCTATTTATCGCGGTGCCCAATCATTTTGGCTGTTTTTGTTTTTACTCGCTGCTTTTTATTGCGGGTTGCCCTATCATTTCGGTCTTTTTTATATGCATATTTTTTCTTGATGATTTTTATTGTGAGTTGCCCTGTCATTTCGGCTATTTTTATATGCATATTTTTTGCTCGCTGATTTTTATTGCGAGTTGCCCCATCATTTCGGCTATTTTTATATGTATATTTTTTTGCTCGCTGATTTTTATTGCAAGTCAGGAACTTGAGATCCGATCCCAATCTTGGCATCAGCATCGCTACAACTGGAATATTGCCAGGAGCGAATAATCATTTGTCGTTAGAGAACTTAAAGTTTGATACCTGTTTAGACATCAACATCGCTACGACTGGGATATTTCCAGCAGCAAATCATCATTTGCCTTTATTAGTTTGGACAAAGATGGCTTAGCAAATAGGGTTAAGATCCTGTCGATTAAGGCTTTTTGACTTTATGAGCCGTAAGGGTCTCATAAAAATATTCCTCCCTATGAGTCATGAGAATCTCATAGGTGTATTTTCTCCTTAGAAGTCGTGAGTATTCCTAAGTGTGTTTTTCTTTTACAAGTCGTAATGATCTTACAAGAGTATTTTCTCCTTATAAGTCAAGAGGACTTACTAGTACCGTTCACCATATGGGCATATTTCTCACCATTGGTGGAACTTGGTGGGAGAATATTTATTTATGCCCGTGGATTGAATACAAGGGTCGATATCGGACCGCCTGTAGGGCAAAAAGGTTTTGTAGGGTTTTTTGATGGTTTAAGTGTTGGAGATAGTGCCCTCAGAGTCAATTATTGGATCACAGGCACATGATTGCAATGATTGAGGGATGACCTATCCCGGTAGAACAGTCTTACTCAAGATGATAGTATGCTATCTGGTTTATCTTTATCCTCGTGTACTGCTTTAGGTGACCTGACAGGTCGCTATTACACGTTGATAGAGCCCCTAGGATTCTTGCTTGACTGCCAGCAGTATGAGGGCGATCATATACGTGTGAGCTGGTAGTCTATAAGCACATCCTTAAAAGGTCCCTAGTCGTGGGATTTTCGAGACAGGGCATCAATTCTCCAGAGTAGACTAGTGTATACGGTCGAGACCCCGACGAGGGGCGGTGGCCGGTCTCACAAGCCACTGGTGTCAGTTGGATCACCTAAGATGTATACATGTGCTCATTGGGTTATGAGTACACCGGACAGGACTCGCCGGGAACATGCTAGTTGGTCTTATACCTGACATCAGATAGCAGTTCCCTGGTGACATGTGTACAGGTTAGTTCATCGACCTGAGGATCGTCATTTGTCTCGTGTGAGTTCCCGCTGTACTTTGATTACTACCCTACCACGCTCAAAGGAGACGTGCAAACAGGTTTTAGTTGGGTACAGTCCCGAGCCACATGGAGGCAGTGAGCGGATCTTCGGGGGTTCGTCTCTCCCGGTATTGGGGGTGAGGTCGCGCTGTGTCTAGGAGAGCCAGAACATGAAAAGTCCTTGGCCAAGGCAGGAGATTTACTGGTAGGTATTCCAGTAGTATCTCAGGGTGTTCTGGGCTGATCTCTGACACGACTTGTACCGCTTTTGGGGGTCTGACTTTTACCAACCGCCTAGGCCCGCCATGCGATGCTCATAGACGAACGGACCGGACTGTACGGATATTGTCACTGACAGGCTCAGTAGGGTGTCAGGATGAGTTCGCTCATCGACGTCCCTTTTGGTCAATACCTGGTAGCCCGTCACGTATTGGCTTATACTTCTGACGTGCTAGTGGTTAAATCCACAACCAAGGTGTTGACGAGTCTTTAGAGTCCCCCACATTCAGTTGCTCAAGTTTTCGGGCGAAACGCTGTAGAGGCCGTATGGAGATATGGCAGGGTTCGATCAGATACGTGCGGTATTGCACGGATCAGGATCGGACGGATAATACTAACCGGCTTTGGTTTAAGCCGGATCCTAGTATAGTACAGTGTAGATTTTGTCTCATTGCATTTGTATTCGGTCGGAATACAGATGCGGGTGTGTATGCACAGTAGCGGGATTTTTCCTGTAATTTATTACGGGACCAGTTTTCTGGAGTTGCCAGTTTGCTTTCTGTTTCGGCTATTTTCATTTGTATCTTTCAATGGCCGAAGATTGGTGGAGGAGGGCTTATTTGCATTTGTGCAAATAAGCAATTTGGAAGGGGATCTTTGCATATTATTGTATCATGATACTTGCACCATCATTGCTTGACTTTCTTTAGTTATCATAGCTTGACTTTGGATGTGATGATGGGAGATGGTTGTTGAGTGTTGGACTTTGTTTCTTATGATTTTTTTTCATGATCAAAAATGATTCCCTCTTGCATTATTGAGAGGCTCTCCCCATTCACTCACTCTCCCCTCACCATTTTGTCATGGCCGGCCACATTGGGGAGGGGCTGCCCATTTTGATTTGGTGTGGGATTTATGTATCTTTGGCTTGGTAAAATCCCCACAACTCCATTTCCAAAAACATATATCATTTCCTCCACCATATGGCAACTCTCTCTACCCCAAAATGAGACATGAGTTCTACACTACATTCTACAGCAAATCTTGGGCACGTCGACTCGCCAACTTCGTGCCCGAGTTGCCTCGGCATAGAGGTGGGAGCCCGTAAAAGAAGCTGGCGACGTGGTGCCCTTCCGGCGACGAGGTGGAGACCGGAGATTCCGCGGGGAGATCGGGACGACAACGAGAAGACCGGAGGACACGGATCGCTCGGTATATCTCTCTTCCCATCTTGTAGTTAGCTAGGACTAATTTAATGGCACGATCCGGGTTTATAGTGCGCGGTGGTGCCGGTTCAGAAAATTAAAGTTAAGCATCGCTTCCGCATTCCGGCGTCGGATTGACGGCCGGGGCGCCGCTGTGCACTTACAGTGGTATCAGAGCCTCGTCATTAACCTAGTCTAGCTTTGCCTAATGTGTTTTACGTTTCCAATCGAACAATTTTCCAAAAACCGTATTTTTCTTTGCATTAGTTTTCTGTCGTTTTTTTTCTGGCTCGAAAATTTTTTAGGTAGTCTCAAAATACTGTGCAGGGAAGTATAGGCCTACTGTAAAAATTTGGTCGCGAGATCTCATTATTCGACCGTGGAATCGCGGCCAAACCCATGCTTGGGCCGCGGTTCCGCCGCTGTTTTGACATATCAGTACACCAATTTTTTACAGAGGCCTCCCGACTTGATAATTTGGTTTCTGGAATGTTATTTTTGGGCCCAGAATTTCTTGATGTGCTACAGTAGTACTTGGGGGCCCACTTGGTAATATTTTGATCGATCGGATATTTTAAACATATTAGTTCACAGTATTTACATTATATCTGCGACCGTGAATGTCACTTGATCTGTAAATCCTGTCTAACTGCTATAGCCCGGTTAGACGGATTTGCGAACGTGACTTTCACGTTGATGTTCTGTGATTTTGCTGTGATGTTGCGGATCGGTCATGGGGATAGCCTGGTTGCAGTGGTAGTACAGTTTTGTTGTATTATGTACATTTGATATTGCGGGGCGAGCGTCCGACATGTGGACTGCCGTCACTGCCTGTTTGTATTATTATTTTGGGGCACGACCAGGTTGCGGTCGATGTACCCGTTGTATGTATATTTTACTTTCTGTACTAGGATTACCCCACGGAGGGGTGCACGGATAGCCGGGTTCTAGAGGGCAACAAGCCCGCATCTCATGGCATTGAGACGGAGGGGGCTTCACTCTAGGATTGGCGGGCTATTCGCCGCACTCGTAGGGGGTACAGGTTGACCCAGGAGGGGTGCCCAAGTTACCGGATTCCGTGAAGTGCTGGGTGGTCCATTCACGTTGCTGAAGGGGGCTGCCTCGGTTCAGGTTTTGGCGGGTAACTTGCCGCGCCCGTAGGGGTCTAGGATTTTCATTGCACAGGCTATCCACACGACCAGGGGAACGTCGGGTTTTAGCGGTTCTGTGAAACCCGGGGATCCCAGATATTTGTATTGTTCTGTGATGCTGTACATTTCTGTGATGTTGCATTTTATCACGCCTTGAGCGAAAATTATATATTATATATATACTAGTAGATATTGTATATGTTTTGCATCCGCGCTAGTCCAGTCCCCGCTCTGTCGTTGGTTAGCTAACCTAACGGGTAATGACGGGACCCAGTGGCGAATGCGAATGGCATATACGTACGTCAGTATATTTTCGTTCTTTGTGGTGTGATCAATTGATGAGACTGCGTTGATTCGGATCAATGCAAGTTATAAACAAACCTATTCTGATGTTGTTGGAACATTTTTCAAAAAGCCGTTATTGCAAGGACGTTCACTTTTGTTTTGCATCGTGGTATTCAGTTGGAATATCCTGCTCCTCAGTCGACGAGGCAAGGGCCGAGATCCCTTCACCGGGAGTGACCCCTTGGACAAAAGTTTGCATCAGGGCAATAACTTCACTATAGCCAATTACTTTTGCTTTGCATCGTGGTATTCAGTTGGAATATCCTGCACCTCATTCTACGGGGAAAGAGCCGAGATCCATTCACCGGGAGTGACCTCTTTAGCAAAGGTTTTCGTCACTATATTTTTAAAAGCTATCCGTTCCTTCAACGATATCAAGTTCATTACGTTAAAGGTTTTCGCCAGAAACCATTCGTAGCCCTCCATCATTTCGGTTAAATATTCGGTAGTATTCAAGCTATGTATTTTGACCTCACGCCAAGGCATAGTGATTGGTAGCTGCCGGATATTTAGCTGTTGCATAGATAGATGCGTTGGTTTGGGACAGTCGTACTACTATTTTGGCCTACGTCAAGGGTATGTACGGGTGGGTTCAAATTAACCTGGACAATGATGGGTAGAGCTTGACATGTGACTTATGATATTTTGACCTCACGCCAAGGTCATAAGAGCATGGGGCAAAAATTCACATCGGGAGTTTCTAAAGAAACTGAAACTTGTCAGATATGCGCATACCTTCTGGAGTGTGATAGCGTGAGCGGATTCCGTCACGTTATCATGCGATGATAGTTGGATCCCGATTCCCACTGATGAGTTGGTTTACTCCTCAGGACATCCCGACTAATTCTTCTTTCAGGTTTGGAGGAGAATTTGAGATTACAGTGGGAGGTTTCCAAATTAGATAAATTGGTAACCATTCTGATCTAGGTTAGAATGCACGCTGAGTGTTTCTTTTCTCTCTCTCTCTTTGGCAGCAACCATTGACCCGACCCTAGACTATGACTCAGTGACCAAAATTAACCGAACCTTCTTAAACACTGGCTTTTGGATTGTCAGAGTTGCAAACCTCTTTGCCACTCCTACTTTTACCCTTTTCTCCAGGACACCCCGTATTACTACGAACGTCCACTTTCATTGGACCAAACCATCGTATGATTATATACGAACTCGAAGGGATTTATTCGAGGATGGTTTCCGGTTCTGGAGAAAATGAATAGGACTATTCAGTTGTCTTTTCCTTTTATCTTCTCTCAGCTTGCGAGTACCCCTTAGATTAGGGGATAGTACACCCATTACGCAAATTGGACAGTCTTCTTCCAAACCATAGGCAGGTGCCGACCGGTAGGGAATGAAGAAAACCAATTAGCCTAAACGGTGTACAGAAGGTATTAAGTTAAAACAAAGAAAGGGATTGGAAGGAGGGCAAAGTAAATTGCGACTGATATTCGCGACCAAACCAAGTATTTCTTTACCACTCCCACTTCACCTTTGTATTTCTCCAGGACACTCCGTATCACTACGAAGATCCACAGTTTATTGGATACTCCATCGTATGGTTATATACGAACTCGAAAGGAACTTGTTCCAGTTCGGGGATGGATTCTGGTTCAGGAGAAATAGGAATAAGGTTTATTCAGGTGTCTTTTATCTTCACCTTCTCTCGTATTGCGAGTGTTCCTAGGATTGGGACAGTACACCCATTATGCTTATTGGATAGTCTTCTTCCAAACCATAGGCTGGTGCCGAACGGTAGGGAAGGAAGAAAACCATTTGGCCTAAAGGGGTGTACAGAAGGTAATGACTTAAGACATATAAAGGAATTTGGAGATATGGCAAAGAAATACACGGTTACAGTTGTGAATTTGGATAATGGAAGAGGCATTACTAGGAATACCAGGGTACCCCATCGAAACATTTCAATGTTTCAGTTTCACTGTGTACTGTTAAAGGAAAACTGATTTCCCGATTAGATACTTACTCCAGGGTATGTATTTACCAGGTATGATTCTCACATCTGTATGGTTTTACAGATGATGAGTGAGAGTAAGTTATTGGGAATTGGGTGATCATCCTCATTATATCGGGATTCGTTGTAATCGATGATATTTGAGGAAGTCACCTGGGTTGTTTGCCGGACGGCAAATATTTGGTTTTGAATATCCGCTGTCATGCACCAATTTCAAATCGATATATCTGTATGTCTATTTTCATAGAGTGAGATATACCTTCTTGAAATTATGTCTATAACATTTACCTATATCAGTGGATGGTTAGGTAAGGAGCATTAAACAGCGGTGTAATTCTTCTTAACCATAAGTACAGTTTTCAACCTACGACACACAGGGAGTGAGTTATTAGACTCAAGGGTCTTGTACAGAGTATTGTATATTGTCCAGGGTCCATCAGGACAGAGGGGTTGGTCCTCGTACTATATTCGGTTTACTTATGACTTCTCTAGTTTTTAGACAGGTGTTTCGTGGAAACACAGGGTCCGAATTTTGAGAAGTTATAGGTATTTGAATAAAGTAGAGAACCAGGTGTAGCAAGTATCAGGATTCTTCAAAGTGATCGAAAATTTAGATACTTGTGTACGGTATTCAGTTGATAGTAGTGATTTAGGGAACTTGCTTCTCTTTCAGGTTACTCATAATTGGAAGCATTCCTAAGTTGAGTAACGCTGATCGGCCTCCTTCCATTTAGTTGACATGCACTGGAGACAGCTGCATGATTTGAATCTGGTTCAATTAAATTAGTGCCTCTGGTTCTATATTGGATATAGAACAGTTCATATCTTAACGATGTTAAGGTACGGGGAGTTGTCCGGATTATGCTTAAAACCAGACTCTGGATAACTCAAGACACGTTTCTGTAATGGCTGTTTGTGGGTTGACCCAGGCTATGACGAGGGTTGACTTTCTACCATAAGAAAGATCAATAGTGATATTGTTCTAGACTCGCCACAGTTTTAATAAAAATGGATTTTTTCACAAAACAGAAGTGGGAGTATGGTAGAACTGGAAGTGATTCCAGAACCACAAACGATTACTGAAGATTTGATAGGAACCTAAAGATTCAATCTGGTTTGACATTCCATTGGCCACTCCACAGATACGGTGGGTAACTTCAGGCACCCGAGAGGTACTCCGGTAGCCTCAAGGACGGTGACAGGGAAGTTCTTGTTTACCCAGACTTGCCATTGCTGTTGTTCCAGACCGTGAGACCCGGCAGGAGGATGAGTATAGCGTCGTTCTAAACTAGCTTTAGAAGTGTACGTCTATATGACTCTGCCAGAGGGTTGTCATGGTCAGTGGGAGCAGCGGAAGCATTGGTGGACAAGTGGCTTATGTCTATTTATAGACTAAAGCAGATATAGCGGAGATAGATCATCTATTTCTGATGTGACAGTCATAGGTTTGACTTCATCAGAATAGGGGATGGATCTGTTAAGAAGGTAGTAGGGTGTGATGTCCTGGTATTTGGATGACATACACAGAGTAGGAAGTGAAATTCCTACACTACGATCGGTTATACTTTGGTTGTCACACAGTGGTTTCTCCATATAGGACTTGGACATTATATCAGACATACTGGTTACTAGATCTATGGTTTTAGATCTAGATTTGGGTAGTTTCTCAATTAAGGCTACTTAGACAGCATTCTAAGAGTATTTAGAATGGACGACTCCTGGCACGGTAGTGTACCTGCAGGTGATGGAGTCACCCTCTCTAAAGGTGTCTCACAGACTAAAGGGGAGGGGATGTGCATGATTGGCAGATCACTTGCTTAGGCAATTGAGTCAATCATGAGATGTCAAGTACCACACCAGATGTTGTTCTTGAAGTAGATGCAATAAGTTGATATTGATCCAATCCTGGAGCAACAGTCGAAAGCAGTTTTAGAACATAAGTGGATGTTCTAGGGATATGATAACGACAGCCTCATTCGGGAGACGGTTATCATTCCAGGCTTCCAAGGTGACCTGGACGACAAGGAGGTTGTCAGAGTTATAGTTTTCCTTCTGACGAGGGGCAGTATTTTGGACAGGTGGTCCAAGGCAATACTGAGGGAGGCATGGCGCAGGATACTGATTAAGTTCAGTTGACGATACAGTCTAAGAAGTTTGGATTTGGAGTTCATTTATGAGCTAGGTCCCATCAGACATCCAGACACATTCTAAGACAGGTATTGCTCATTTCGGGAGATGGCTTTCTCCGCGAACATGAGATATAGAGAGACATAGAAAGAAACATCAAAGCGGATCCACTCACTGAGGCTATTCCTCGAACGCAATAGTTTCGCAAACAAGCTTTGTGAGACTGACTAGTAGAGGAGTTGGGTGTTCGGTATCACACGGGCTGTGAGTATGCGACATCGCAATAATTAGCCTTGAGTGCAAGTGGGAGATTGTTGGAGATAATGCCCTCAGAGTCAATTATTGGATCACAGGCACGTGATTACAATGATTGAGGGAGGACCTATCCCGGTAGAACAGTCTTACTCAAGATGATAGTATGCTATCTGGTTTATCTTTATCATCGTGTACTGCTTTAGGTGACCTGACAGGTCGCTATTACACGTTGATAGAGCCCCTAGGATTCTTGCTTGACTGCCAGCAGTATGAGGGCGATCATATACGTGGGAGCTGGTAGTCTATAAGCACATCCTTAAAAGGTCCCTAGTCGTGGGAGTTTCGAGACATGGCATCGATTCTCCAGAGTTGACTAGTGTATACAGTCGAGACCCCGACGAGGGCCGGTGGCCGGTCTCACAAGCCACTGGTGTCAGTTGGATCACCTAAGATGTATACAGGTGCTCATTGGGTTATGAGTACACCGGACAGGACTCGCCGGGAACATGCTAGTTGGTCTTATACCTGACGTCAGATAGCAGTTCCCTGGTGACATGTGTACAGGTTAGTTCATCGACCTGAGAATCGTCATTTGTCTCGTGTGAGTTCCCACTGTACTTTGATTACTACCCTACCACGCTCAAAGGAGACGTGCAAACAGGTTTTAGTTGGGTACAGTCCCGAGCCACATGGAGGCAGTGAGCGGATCTTCAGGGGTTCGTCTCTCCCGGTATTGGGGGTGAGGTCGCGCTGTGTCTAGGAGAGCCAGAACATGAAAAGTCCTTGGCCAAGACAGGAGATTTACTGGTAGGTATTCCAGTAGTATCTCAGGGTGTTCTGGGCTGATCTCTGACACGACTTGTATCGCTTTTGGGGGTCTGACTTTTACCAACCCCTAGGCCCGCCATGCGATGCTCATAGACGAACGGACCGGACTGTACGGATATTGTCACTGACAGGCTCAGTAGGGTGTCAGGATGAGTTCGCTCATCGACGTCCCTTTTGGTCAATACCTGGTAGCCCGTCACGTATTGGCTTATACTTCTGACGTGCTAGTGGTTAAATCCACAACCAAAATGTTGACGAGTCTTTAGAGTCCCCCACATTCAGTTGCTCAAGTTTTCGGGCGAAACGCTGTAGAGACCATATGGAGATATGGCAGGGTTCGATCAGATACGTGCGGTATTGCACGGATCAGGATCGGACGGATAATACTAGCCGGCTTTGGTTTAAGCCGGATCCTAGTATAGTACAGTGTAGATTTTGTCTCATTGCATTTGTATTCGGTCGGAATACAGATGCGGGTGTGTATGCACAGTAGCGGGGTTTTTCCTGTAATTTATTACGGGACCAGTTTTCTGGAGTTGCCAGTTTGCTTTCCGTTTCGGCCATTTTCATTTGTATCTTTCAATGGCCGAAGATTGGTGGAGGAGGGCTTATTTGCATTTGTGCAAATAAGCAATTTGGAAGGGGATCTTTGCATATTATTGTATCATGATACTTGCACCATCATTGCTTGACTTTCTTTAGTCATCATAGCTTGACTTTGGATGTGATGATGGGAGATGGTTGTTGAGTGTTGGACTTTGTTTCTTATGATTTCTTTTCATGATAAAAAATGATTCCCTCTTGCATTATTGAGAGGCTCTCCCCATTCACTCACTCTCCCCTCACCATTTTGTCATGGCCGGCCACATTGGGGAGGGGCTGCCCATTTTGATTTGGTGTGGGATTTATGTATCTTTGGCTTGGTAAAATCCCCACAACTCCATCTCCAAAAACATATATCATTTCCTCCACCATATGGCAACTCCCTCTACGCCAAAATGAGACATGAGTTCTACACTACATTCTACAGCAAATCTTGAGCACGTCGATTCGCCAACTTCGTGCCCGAGTTGCCTCGGCATAGAGGTGGGAGCCCGTAAAAGAAGCCGGCGACGAGGTGGAGACCGGAGATTCCGCTGGGAGATCGGGACGACGACGAGAAGACCGGAGGACACGGATCGCTCGGTATATCTCTCTTCCCATCTTATAGTTAGCTAGGACTAGTTTAATGGCACGATCCGGGTTTATAGTGCGCGGTGGTGCCGGTTCAGAAAATTAAAGTTAAGCATCGCTTCCGCATTCCGACGTCGGATTGACGGTCGGGGCGCCGCCGTGCACTTACATTAAGAACAGATTTAGATCCCTGTAACTTAAGACTTTTGAATCCTATAAGCCGTGGGAGTCTCATAGGGGGAAATTCCTCTTTACGGGCCGTGAGGATCTCGCAAGTATAATTTCTCATTAGGAATCATGAGGACTTCTAAGTGTGTTGCTCCTTCGTGGGTCGTAAGGATCCCACGCGGATATTTTCTCCTCGCAAGGTCGAAGGGACCCTGCAAGTGCGTAAAAATTTTTTTACGAGATTGTACCCTTTCGGGTTTTTCACAAGCTCGTCGATAGTCCTGCTGTTTTTACTCACGGTGCCTTTTCGGATTTTCATTTGTGCCTATTTCGCTTGTGGACGTACCCTTTTTTACGAGATTGTGCCCTTTCGGGTTTTTTACAGGCTCGCCGGTACTCCTGCTGTTTTTACTCACGGTGCCCTTTCGGATTTTCATCCGTGCCCATTTTGCTCGTGGACGTACCCTTTTTTTAGCGGTGAAACTCTCGAGGGTAGGTTTATCGCAGGTGACCCATCTGTTTGCTGGTGGGTCCTGAGGGTGGCTTCACCGCTGGAGTAGCTGTGTAGCCAGTGGGACTTGAGTTGCAACTTTCGCCATTAGGACTTCGATTGCAATATAGATCTCAAGCGAGCATATTGTCATTTTTAGGGCGGCGCTCTAGTTTAAGGACATTTCGGTCCATCATTAGTTTAAAAACGTTTCGGTCCATTATCGTCGTGTTTGATGCGATGCGCTAGTTTAAGGACATTTCGGTTCATTCTCGCCGTGTTTGAGGCAACGCTTTAGTTTAGGGACGTTTCGGTCCATTCTCGCCGTGTTTGAGGCGACGCTTTAGTTTTTTTTGGTACTGCTTTCAGAGTTCTGATTTAGGAAGATAGCGAGCGAACACAAGCGTCATCGTTTATCATTGACTTAAATCATGACTCTTCAAGCGTAGTACTTTTTGAGAAATCGGTCGTTTATAGGGGGAAGGGTCTTTCGTCATGTATATCCATGAGCAGGTAGGCACCATCTTGGTAGACTTTGTTTATGATGTACGGGTCTTCATAGTTCGACTCAAACTTCCCCCGTTTTGCACGATTAAGGATCATTGGCCTTTTGACGACTAGCACGAGTTCACCTTGGCGGAATGTTCTCGGCCTGGTCAGTTTTTCGTATGACCGTGTCATCCTTGCCTTATAAGCCTTCAGATTTGTTGTACTATAAGGCAAGTTTCGTCGAGGGTGTCAAGCTCCTCAAGCCTATGATTGGCATTTTTTCCATCTGTCAACTCGTATCGAATCGCTACTCGTAGAGAGGGGGGTTCTATTTCCAACGGGAGCACTGCTTTTGTGCCGAACACCAATGCGTATATCGTTGTATTCGTGGCCGTCTTGAACATTGTTCGGTATGCCCAAAGAGATTTATGCAGCCTTTCGTACCAGTCTTTTTTGTTTCTGGACACCGTCTTTTTTATCATCTTTATCAAGTTCTTGTTGAAAGCTTCAGCTAGACCGTTGGCCCGAGAATTATAGACTAAAGAGTATCTCCAATCTATTTTATACTGCTGTGCGAAGCGGCTTATTTTATGACTCCTATAAGCTGGCTCATTATCCGTCGCGGAGTGTCGACCCGATAGATGACATGGGTTCTGAAGAAGTGGAGGATATTATCCGTCTTCACCTACTTAACGGTACTGCTTTTACCCACTTAGAGAAGTAATCAGTCGTTGCCAATATAAATCGATGTCATTTGGATGATGCCGGTTCGATAGGGCCAATTATATCGGTTCCCAACATTTCGAACGACCAGCTAGCCACTGTTTGGTGTAGCGAATTTGGATGTTGATGGATAAAATCCCCATGAATTTGGCACGAGTGACACTGATTCGCATATTCGAGGTGGTCCTGGATTATCGTGGGCCAATAATAACCCATTCTTTTTATCTTCAGCTTCATCTTTGGCCCAGCTTGATAAGAACCACAGATCCGTCATGAGTTTCTTGGACGACTTTCTTTGCTTCCTCCGGCCCCAGGCATCTTAACCATAAACAATCAAACGATCTCTAATATAGAGTATCATTGACGAAGGCGGAAGACAAAGCTCGTTTCTTGAGCTGATGTCTAGACGACGCATTTTCGGGCATTCGTTAGGATTTAAAGTAGTCTATGAAGACTTCCCTCCGGTCGATGACCTTTTCTTCGTTCTCTATTCGAAGGGCTTCTTGTTCGGTCGTTTCTTTTCCTTCGGATGGTTTTATCAGGTCTTCCGAAGATATATCTGTTGGCGTGAGAACCCTGCAGCTTTGCATAATGATCCTCACGTCATCGAGATCTTCATCGGCCAATTACTTAGCCAATTTGGCCAATGTATCCGCCTTGTTGTTTTCCGCACGCGGTATACTTTCCAGAGTATAGGAAGGGATTTATGTCAGCAGCCGCTGCACTCTTTCGCCATACTTTATCAGCTCTAGCTTGCATGTCTGATAGTCGTCATTTACTTGGCTAACGATCAGCTGGGAGTCTCCATATTTGAAGAGGTCTTTGATTCCCATGTCGATAGCGATCTTGAGACCTACTATCAAAACTTCATATTCAGCTTCGTTATTAGTCCTTGGCTCTGTTAAAAAAAGGACGTAACGCAATATCCCTCCTTGCGGAGTCACGAAGATAAGACCCACACCAGCTTTGATTATGGAGGTGTTTTGTTTTTCGTCGCTTTACGGAAGATGCTCCATTGAAGTAGAGTTCCCATTAGGAATCATTTTCTTCTTCAATTGCGTTGAACGCATGTTCATCTAGCAGCTCGCAATTTAAGGAGTCGGCTGGTATCGGATGCTCCGCGAGAAAGTCGGCAATGACCTAACCTTTCACTGTTTTGAGGGGTCGATACGTTATCGAGAACTCCATTAGGAGGAGGGCCTATTTGGCAAACCTTCTTGTCAGTATGGCCTTTAACCTTAGATATTTAAGAGAATCCACTTCCGATATGAGATGGACCTCATGTGCCAAGACGTAATGTCTGAGCTTCGTTACTGCGAAGATCGGCGCCAGGCAATACTTTTCGATGGGGAAATAGTTGTTTTCTGCCCCAGGAGAACTCGACTAAAATAGTATAGAGCTCTCTCCTTTTCCTGATCGTTCACTTGTGTCCACAATGCTCCTAGAGAATCCTCGAGGGCCGTTGTATTTAGGATAAGGGTTTCCCCTAAACCGGAACGGTCAATACCGGCAGATTTTGCAGGTATTGCTTGATTTCGTCCTGTGCATTTTGGCACTTTTGATCCCAGATGAACGGGGTCTCCTTTTTCATAAATGACTGTAAGGACGGCATTTTTCGGAGAGATTGGGTATGAACCGCCGAATATACGTGATCTTTCCTTGGAGAGATCACAGTTATTTAAGGGTTCTTGGCGTGGGTATTTCTATAATCGCCTTGAGTTTTTAGGGATCGATTTCGATACCCCAGTAACGTATAATGAATCTGTTAGGAATATGTATGCCCTAGAGGCCATTATTGTATGATATAGTGGATACTTGGACGTATATATATAAGACTTTCTTTCTCGACATTATAGTATGCTATCTGGTTGCTCTTTATCTTAACATGTGCACTTGTATTGTTATACTGTCTCTCTGATACATGTTGATAAAGTCCTTAGGATGTTAGCTTGACTACTAGGACTTTGATGCAAATCTGGGGCTTGTGTAGTCCACAAGCACATCTTTTAATTAGTTCCTAATCGAGGGAGTATCGAGACAGGACATCGATATTCCAGAGTAGACTAGTGTGTGCGTTTCTCAACCCTGTATGGGGCGATGGTTGATCCCACATCCATTGGTGTTTGACATCAAGGATTGTACACAGGTGCTCATTAGAAAATGGGTATACCGAACAGGAGTCGTCGAGAACTCCTAATTGGTACCATACCTATCGTTAGATAGCAATTCTCTGGTGACACTTGTACAAGTTAGTCTGTAGACCCGAGATCGTCATACAGTCTTGTGTGGTTCCCACTGTGCTTTGATTTCCTCCATACCACGGCGTGCAAACAGGTGGATTTTGGGTACAGTCCCGGGTCGCATGGAGGCAATGAGCGATAGGAGGGGTTTCGTCTCTCCCGATATAGGAAGTTGATGTTGCGCTATGCTTGATTGATTATAACAGCAAGTCCCTGGTCATGGCCGATGAGATTTATTAGTAAGTGTTATCAGTAGTTTCTCGAAAGGTTATAAGCCACACATCGGCATGACTTATCACGTTACTGGGGTCTGACGATTCCACCCCTAGACTCGATATGCGACATATCAGACGAAGAGATCGGACTATACGGTAAGTGTTGTTTATAGGCTTTGCGGGAGTTTAGCCAAGCTTCCTTGTTGATTTTCTATTCGTTCAATGCCTGGGTAGCCGTTACGCCCAGCTAGTACCGCTGACGGTTTGTGGGTGACTGATATGATCATTACCTACTGCTGACGTATTGACGAGTCTTTAGAGTCCACACAGAAGTTTCCTAGCTCAAGCGAAACGAAGTAAGGCACATATGGTGATATGTGTGGGAGCTTGATTAAATACGAGTATGTGATACTGTATTCTAATCTAACAATATTTGATATCAGTCAGGTTATATGTGATATAACCGGATTATTGAATCAAGTGTTGATTCAATGATTTATTATATGTATATATATTTGATATTGGTCTGTTATATATGATATGACCGAATTATTGAATCAAGTGTTGATTTGATATTGCGTATTGAATATTGGTCGGTTATATGTGATATAACCGGGTTATTGAATCAAAATGTTGATTTGATAAAATGATATGCATATAAATGATATTAGTCGGTTATATATGATATACCCGGAATATTAAATCAAGTGTTGATTTAATAATTTGATATATATTTATATTTTATATATTAATATATATTAACTAATATTAGCTCACTACAGGGTGTTTTTCGTCATCCCATTGAGATGGGAATACGCGCGCGCTTGTCAGGCGTACTACAGATTCCCCTTGCCTAGGGTAGGCGGAGGTTTATTGATCGTGGGGATCCGAATCTCCGGCAGCCTCGGACTAAGCTGTCGTTAATTACCCCTCACCTTTGGAGCGAGAGAACCTCCAATTAACGGGGTTAAACTGGTCATGCGAACTCAATGTGCAGTGTTGTGTTTTGAAGGGGTTTTGGATATATCGGGTCCCCGCAGAGTTTTTACGGGGGTCCCGCTACCCGGATAGCGGGCTAGGGATCAAGGGGGTTTGCAGCCCTCTTACGGGGTGCGGGGCAGTGCCCCGTTAGAAATTTTTTCTAACGGGAGATGTGTTTTTAGTGTGGAGTACATGTAAAATGAGGGGAAAAAGACGTCCAAAGGACGCGTGAGCGCCAGTGCTTGGGTGCTTGGGTTAGCACTAGGCGCTTGGGCGCTGGCGCTAGCGCCTCACGTGGGCGCTTGAGCGCTAACTCTATGGGCGCTAGCGCTTTGGGCGCTAGCGCCTCACGTGCCCGGCACATGGGCACTCGGGCGCTAGCGCTCTGGGCGCTCGAGCTATAGGCACTCGGGCCCTAGCGCTTTGTGCGCTCGGGCGCTAGCGCTTTTGGCGCTAGCGAAAGGACGGGGATTTTTTACCCCAGAAATAGGAGTTAAACTCCAAAAAGAGGATTTTGAGTGGTGTTAAACTCCTGAAGGTCTGGATTATGAGTAAAACTTGTTTGAGGATTTGGGTCTTGGAGTTGAACTCTCTAAAAATCTTCAGAGGTTCTTCTCTCTTAAGCCTGGGATTTTCTTTTGAGCCTTGGATCTTTTCCAAAGTAGGATTTTCGGAGATGGATCTCCTTCTTCCTTCTCTTTGTTGGCCGGTTCTTGAAGAACAAGTGGGGTGAGATCTTAAAAACCTCCCCTTTTTGAGATCTAATGGGAGATCTGAGCTCCCCTTTTGTGGGTTTTGTGGTGAAAACTATTTAGTTTTTGAAAAGAAAGAGAAACTCTTGATTTAATTCAAAAGAAAGAAGAAGGTTTAGAACATTGAGGAAGGAGAAGAAGGCATAAACCTTGATTTTTTTTTAGAGAGAGAAAAAATCCTTAGATATTTTCATTATCTTTGCCTTTATAGGCTATACACTTTACATATAGCCCCTTGGGCTTTACAAATGGTATTTTGCCCATCCCATGGCTCATGTGCTATTTCTTTTTGTATATAAGCCATGGGCTTTACAAAAATTTGGCTTTATGCCCATTCATGCATAAAAAAATTACATCAAAATTATTTATTACATGATTTTTTTTATTTCAGCAAGGGGGAGGCCGGCCGCTTCATGTTCGGGCTCGACTCGGGCATGAGCCCACTTGATCTGGCTTGGGCCCATCTGGTTTGGAGTTGACCTTGACTTTGCCTTGGTCAACCGGGGTGCAATTTTCAACCCCAACACTCACTAATGATTTTCTTCTCTTGTATATATATAATAATATATATATGATATATATATATATATATATATTTCTATATATATATATATATATTTCTATTGTGTCATGATAGATGATACATAGAACTAGGATGTATGAGAATCACATAAGAATTGTGATGGGTTGGAAATGGATTTATTTATGAATTAAAAGAAAATGGGAAATGAGTCATTGGACTTGGACGCTTGTGGAAGCTTTGAGAAGCCATGACTCACTCCATTCTCTTTGTTTTTATTCATAGATATTTCCACACCATCTAATCACTTCACCTCATGGCTCTCTCTCCTTCCAAGTTTATCCCCATCTTCTTCCTCTTTTGAATTTTCTTGAGGTGAAAAAGAAAAAGAAAAAGAAGAAAAATAGTGAGCAAAATTCATACTTCATCAACCTCCTCTCATCTAGCCCATAAGATTAGGTTGTTTGCTACACTAATTCTTGATTAGTGAAGAGTGAGCTTGAGTGAGAGAGACTTCAAGGTGGATTATCTTCGGCCTCGAAAACGACGTAGCAAGTTCGTTCCTTTCTTCAAATGGAGCTAAGAAGAGTTCTATGGACTACTACTTGGAGCTTAGGGACTTCTACTTGGAGCAATTGAAGTGAAGGACCGGTCTACAAAAATTGTATTCTCTATTCACTTAATATAAAACTTGTTTACGTGCCTAGAAAACCCTAATACTTTAGTTCGATTCTAGGTTAGTGTAGCTTAGACCTCTAGATTTTTTAAAATTGCATACTTGATGCATATGGAAACCTAGTAGAGGTGCTAAGACACACTTTCATGGTATCAGAGACAAGCTAGAGCATTAGACGATGTATAGGAATTACGAAACCGAAACAACTCCGAAACAGTGAAACCGAAATCCTAGTTTTTGTAAAAATTTGAAGTCCTATGAAATTTTTTTAAAGAAGTGCAGAATGTTACTTGTGATGTAACTAGAACACTGTAGAAAAACGAGACCAAGACTTTACTTTTTGGCTGACGAAAACCCTAATATACCCGGCCTGGCCGGCCACCCTTACTCCTTTTGGTATCGTATTTTTATGGTGTTCTGGTAGCTTGGATTTGGGGTTTCAAGTAATGTTTGTTTTGCCCAGGTTGTATGTGATGTTTTCTTTTGTATTGGGGTAATTCGAAGTGTTTCGAAATCGTAATTTAACATCGTTTCGGGTTTAAGTTTGATATGTGATACAATATTTAGAATACACATTAAATTAGTATTGTGAAAACTAGTTTGTAATTTGTAAATCTAGCGTTTTAGTCTTTATTCATCGATTGCCACGGAGTTTCGATTCAGATCAAAACTCCATCGCACACACTCGCCAGATAATACTACTAGATAGCCATGCCCCAGAGCCCCGACCAAGTGACTATAGGAGAACCCCATTGCCAAAAGCATCAACTCGGGTGCTTATGGCCACGGTGTTCCGTTTAAGTGCACTTCATCGTCGATATCGGGGGTGCGGCCATCTACTAAAGTTCCCGACGAGTATTCGATCATTTTATCGGGAATCATGTTGAATTACCCGACTAGTTATTGAAAAGTGTTTTCAATTCGAGACTAAAATGCAGGGTTTATAGGGTTAGGCATGAAATTCGGATTATGAGATATTCCGGGTTTATGATGTCTAAGGTAAATATGGATTCTGATTATTGTAGTTTTCATTTTTTTTCTGCGACCGTAAGTGTAATATGTCGTTATCTCCGATCTCGTTGCTATATGTCAACGACATTCGGATTACGCATATTTACTTATGTTGATGACATGTGGTGTTATGTGTTGCTGTGCTATGTTATATTGGATCGTCGTAATTGAATGGCCGGGGGGGTTTTGCTCGAGATAAAAGTTTTTATATTTTCATTCATGTAAAATTTTGTATGTAAAATTCTTTTATTGTGACACTTCCGGGTTGAGGATGATGTCACCATTGATGTATATTATTTACTTTTCCGTATTAGGATACACCCAAGACAGGGAGCACAAGTGACCGGGTTCTAGAGTCCGGTGGGAGACCATCTCGAGAAGTCAAGACCGGGTCTCCCAACTGTAGAATTGACAGGGTTGCTTGTCGCTCTCGTAGGGGTTTAGGGATGTGGATTTGGCTATTCATCACGACCGTGCAATCCGTGTTTTTCATTACTGGCTAAATTTAAAACACGAACCTCCTAGTATATACAATATTTCATATGTTTGCTTCCGCTGTTTGAGTTCTGTGATGTGATCATATAACTGCGTGAGACGAATGCTATATATATATATATATATATATATATATATATATAAACGTTGCTTATGTTTTGTACCCGCACTAGTCCAGCCCCCGCTCTGTCGTTAGTTAAGTAACCTAACGGTGCATGACGGGGCCCCGTGGCGAATGCGGATAGCATAAGCGTACATTCTATTTTCGTTTCTTCTGTGATGTTTAGGAAACATAAATGATGGGACGTCATTAATGAGATTAATGAAAAGAAAAGAAATCTAAACATGTTGTAGAATCAAAATTTTCAAAAAGATAGCTCTCGTTATTGCTTTGCATAGTGGTATTCCATTATGAATATTCAGCACCTCATTCGATGAGGAAAGAGCCTAGATACCTTCACCGAGAGTGACCTCTTTAGCAAAACTAGCAAATGCTAGAACCCGCTCAGTTTGTTTTGAAAACTATTCGATTTTTAAAAACGGAGCTTAAACCACTCCTTTTCAAATCATTAGATTCTACAGCGATATCAAGTTCATTACGTTAAAGGTTTTATTCAAAACCAGTCGTAGCCCTCCGTCATTTCAAATAAGGACTATTCAGTATTCGTGCTGCGTTTGTTGGCCTCCGTCAATGCGTAGTGTGTGGTAGCTGATTAGTGTTTATCTGCCGCATATGATGCGATTGGATTAGGATAGTCGTACGACTTTGTGGGCTTCTGTCAAGGGTCGTGCGAGTGGCTTTAATTCAATCAAGAAATAATGGGTAGAACTTGACTAGCGGCCTATAGAGTTTGTTGGCCTCCGTCAAGATCATAGGTTGTTAAGAGTAAAAACAGATATTGGGAATTTCAAGAGTTGAAATTTGTAATGAGATTGCATACCTTCTATGAGATAGTTGGATCCCGATACCCACTGCGAGTAAGAGTTACTCTTGGGAGGGTTTCCACTTTACAATTAGCTAATCCAGTAGGTGTCTAAGAAAGGTGTTAACGGGGTTATGCCCTGCGGAAACGAGCTTATTTAATTAGTTCCATACGAAAGCATGGGAACTCTTTCGAAGTACCAATACCTGTCTGGCTGACCGATTAGCGAACTTGTAGAGTGTAATTAATCCCGGCTAGTCTTACCTTTTAGGGTTTGAAGGAAAATTTGATAAAAACGGTGGGAGCCATCCTGATTAGATAAGATAATAACTTATCTAATCTTACAAGAGCGCACGCTAAAGTGTTTTCTTCTCTCTCTCCATGTAGCGACCATGACACGCCTTAATCAAGATAATAATATGGATATATTGACCGAACCTGCTTATTATACTAAGCTGAGGAACGTTGGTTCCACTCTATCTTATGATTGTCATAAGTATGAGCAAAGAATATGGGAATGCACAGATTCTCATGCAACCCGAACAAAGAAAGCATGATGATACATCTTTTTCGGGTGTGTTCGTTATTGAGAACTGTTTCTCAGTTTGCTCTAAGTCCTGAGTATTAGATACCGGATCAGGATTCCATATTTGTAATCAGTTACAAGGGTTAAGAAGTAGAGAACTGGAAAATGGTGATATGTCTCCCAGAGTAGGGAACGGAGCAATTGTTGATGCCGAAACTGTCGGCGAATATCACCACGTATTGCCAAATGGTAATACATTGATTTTGAACGACTGTTATTTCATACCGTCGATGATGTGCAACATCATATCCGTTTCTTTATTAGATAAAGATGCATATAACTTTGCATTAGAGAAAAATGTTATGAACATTTTCCTAAATCAAGTGTTGATTGGGTTTGATACGTTGTGTAACGGTATTTACGTTCTAAACCAAAATACAGTTCTAAGCATACATAACACACAAAAGAGGAAAAATTCAGAAATGAACGAAGCCTTCTTGTGGCATTGTAAACTTGGTCATATCAATGTGACAAGACTAGCTAAATTGCATAAAAATGGATATTTAAATCCTTTTGAATTTACATCTTATGAAACTTGCCAGTCATGTCTCAAAGACAAGATGACCAAAACTCCGTTTACGGGACACGGAGAAAGAGCTACTGAACTCTTGGGACTGATACATAATGATGTATGTGGTCCTATGTCTACACATGCCAGGAATGGTTTCTCATACTTCATTACATTCACCAATGACCTCTCAAGACTCGGACATGTGTTCCTGTTGAAATACAAATCTGAAGTTTTTGAGAAATTCAAGGAATATAAGTGCGAAGTCGAGAACTAGACGGATAAAAGTACTAAAATCCTACGATCTGATCGAGGAGGTGAATACTTAAGCATGAAATTCCGAGACTATTTAAAAGAGAATGGGATTCTCTCTTAATTTACTCCTCTATATACACCACATCACAATGGCGTATCGGAGCGGAGGAATCGCACTCTATTAGATATGGTGCGCTCTATGATGAGTATTGTTGAGTTACCTATTTCCTTTTGGGGTTATGCACTTGAGACAGCTGCATACCAATTGAATAGGGTTCCAACCAAATCAGTACCTACCACTCCATATAAGATATGGGAAAGGAAGAGACCATGTCTTAATTTCATTAAGATATGGGGTTGTCCGGCTTATGTTAAAAAGTAAAATCCGGACAAGCTCGAGAAACCGTCTATTATGTGTAAGTTTATTGGATATCCCAAACATTCGCGAGGGTATATCTTCTACCACACCGAGGAACAAGAGGTGTTTGTTTCTCGGAATGCCGCCTTTTTAGAAATGGAATTTCTTGTGAAAGAAATTATTGGTAATGAGGTAGAACTGGAAGAAGTTCCAGCTACACAAACTACAACCGATGATTTAGTAGAACTGGAGGATTCAATAGTCCCGACGAACCTCAGCCACTCCGCAGATCTAGTAAGGTTCCTCATCCACCAAAGAGATACTACGGTTTTCTCATAAACGGTGTAAGTGAGGATTGCACTATGGAAGATAATGACCCAACTAGTTTCGAGCAGACCATCACAAGTGGAGACTCTGTGAAATAGCTGGATGCTATGCGATCTGAGATGGAATCCATGTACACCAACAAAATATGGACTTTGGAAGTTGCTCCCGAAGGGGTAAAACCCATTGGGAGCAAGTGGATCTTTAAGAAGAAAATTGGTGAAGATGGAAAGGTTGAGACTTTCAAAGTTAGACTTGTAGCAAAATATTTTCGTCAACGACCAGGTGTCGATTATGATGAAATCTTTTCTCCAGTGGCTATGCTTAAGTCTATCAGGATCCTACTTCCCATTGCTGCATACCATGACTACGAAATCTGGCAGATAGACGTCAAGACCGCTTTTCTAAATGGTGATTTAGAATAGAGCGTGTACATGACACAGCCAGAGAGCTTCGTAGACAGTGGGAGCAGCGGGAAGGTATGCAAGCTGGTTAAATCAAATTACGGATTAAAGCAGGTATCACGGAGTTGGAACATCTGTTTAGATGTAGCAGTCAAAAAGTTTGATTTCATAAAAAACGTAGATGAACCTTGTATATACAAGAAGGTTGTAAAGTAAGGTTGTCTTCTTCGTATTGTACGTAGATGACATACTCTTGATAGGAAATGATGGTCCTATGCAACACTCGGTCAAGCTCTTCTTATCACAAAAGTTCTGCATGAAAGATCTGGATGATACCTCCTACATTTTGGGGATTAGGATCTATAGAAATATTAGGATTGTCCCAATCCAGGTACATTGACACCGTACTAAAAAGTTTTAGTATGGAAGATTCTAAGCGTGGTAATTTACCTGCTTGCTCAGGAATCATTCTCTCCGAAGAGATGTCTCCCAAGACTGATTTGGAGAGAGCTCGCATGCAAGGGATACCATATACTTCTGCAGTTGGGTCAATCATGTACGCGATATTATGCACCAGACCGGATGTAGCTTACGCACTTAGTGTGGTAAGTAGGTATCAATCAGATCCTGAGGTATGGTAACGGAGAACTCCATGTGGAGTCCTTTACCGATTCGAGCATCCAGCATGATAAGAACGACAGTAAATCGGTCTCGGGTTTTGTCACCCTAAATGGAGGGGCGGTATGTTGGAAGAGTTCCAAGCAAGATACCGTAGCAGACTCGACGATGGAGGCTGAATACATTGCTGCCAACGATGCTGCCAAAAAGGCTGTCTGGATGAAGAAGTTCATTGCTGAACTTGGTGTGGTTCCATCCATTTAGGATCCAATACCCTAGTATTGTGATAACAATGGAGCTGTGGCTTTGTCCAATGAACCTCAGTCGCATCAGCGATCCAGACATATTCTTAGGCGGTATCACCTGATGCAGGAGATAGTTGATCGCCAGGAGATCGAGATCGGGAGAGTTGACACGAAGGATAACACAGCGGATCCACTCACAAAGGCCCTCCCCCAGACGCAATTTGAGAGACTTTTTGGGATGTTGGGTATGCGATACTACAACTGGCCTTAATGCAAGTGGGAGATTGTTAGGAATATGTATGCACTAAAAGCCATTATTGTATGATATAGTGGATGCTTGGACATATATATATAGGACTTTCTTGCTCGACATGATAGTATGCTATCTGGTTGCTCTTTATCTTAACATGTACATTTGTATTGTTATACTGTCTCTCTGATACATGTTGATAAAGCCCTTAAGATGTTAGCTTGACTACTAGAACTATGATGCAGATCATACTAGTAGGGCTTGTGTAGTCCATAAGCACATCATTTAAGCAGTTCCTAGTCGAGGGAGTATCGAGACAGGGCATCGATATTCCATAGTAGACTAGTGTATACGTTTCTTGACCCTGTATGGGGCGATGGTTGATCCCACATCTATTGGTGTTTGACATCAAAGATTGTACACAAGTGCTCATTAGAGAATGGGTACACCGAACAAGACTCGCCGAGAACTCCTAGTTGGTACAATATCTATCGTCAGATAGCAGTTCTCTGGTGACACTTGTACATGTTAGTCTGTAGACCCGATATCTTCATAGAGCCTTGTGTGGTTCCCACTGTGCTTTGATTTCCTTCCTACCACGGATCAAAGGAGTCGTGCAAACAGGTGGATTTTGAATATAGTCCCGAGTCACATGAAGACAATGAGCGATAGGAGGGGTTTCGTCTCTCCCGGTATAGGAAGTTGATGTTGCGCTATGCTCGAATGGCTATAACAGCAAGTTCCTGGCCATGACTGATGAGATTTACTGGTAAGTGTTATCAGTAGTTTCTCGAAAGGTTATAGGCCATACATCGACATGACTTATCACGTTATTGGGGTCTGACGATTCCACACCTAAACTCGATATGCGACATATCAGACGAAGAGACCGGACTATACGGTAAGTGTTGCTTATAGGCTTTGCGGGAGCTTGAACAAGCTTGCTTGTTGATCTTCAATTCGTTCAATGCCTGGATAGCCGTTACGTCCAGCTAGTACCGCTGATGACTTGTGGGTGACTGATGTGATCATTACCTACTTCTGGCGTATTGACGAGTCTTTAGAGTCCACACAGAGCTTTCCTAGCTCAAGCGAAACGAAGTAGGGCACATATGGTGATATGTGCGGGAACTTGATTAAATACGAGTATGTGATACCGTATTCTAATCTAATGATATTTGATATCAGTCAGGTTATATGTGATATAACCGGATTATTGAATCAAGTGTTGATTCAATAATTTGTTGTATGTATATATATTTGATATTGGCCAGTTATATATGATATGACCGGATTATTGAATCAAGTGTTGATTTGATAGTGTATTGAATATTGGTCGGCTATATATGATATAACCGGGTTATTGAATCAAAGTGTTGATTTGATAAAATGATATACATATAAATGATATTAGTCGGTTATATATGATATAGCCGGATTATTAAATCAAGTGTTGATTTAATAATTTGATATATATTTATATTTGATATATTAATATATATTAACTAATATTAGCTCACTAATGATTTTCTTCTCTTGTATATATATAATGATATATATATGATATATATATTTATTTATATATATATATATATACATAAATATATTCTATTGTGTCATGATAGATGATACATGGAACTAGGATGTATGAGAATCACATAAGAATTGTGATGAGTTGGAAATGGATTTATTTATGAAATAAAAGAAAATGGGAAATGATCGTTGGATTTGGATGCTTGTGGAAGCTTTGAGAAACCATGGCTCACTCCATTCTCTTTGTTTTTATTCATAGATATTTCCACACCAATCACTTCACCTCATGGCTCTCTCTCCTTCCAAGTTCATCCTCATCTTCTTCCTCTCTTGAATTTTCTTGAGGTGAAAAAGAAAAAGAAAATGAAAAAGAAGAAAAATAGTGAGCAAAATTCCTACTTCATCAACCTCCTCGCATCTCACCCATAAGATTAGGTTGTTTGCTTCACTAATTCTTAATTAGTGAAGAGTAAGCTTGAGTGAGAGAGACTTTAAGGTGGATCATCTTCAGCCTCGAAGATGACGTAGCAAGTTTGTTCCCTTCTTCAAGTGGAGCTAAGAAGAGTTCTAAGGACTACTACTTGGAGTTTAGGGACCACTACTTGGAGCTATTGAAGTGAAGGACCGGTTTACAAAGGTTGTATTCTCTATTCACTTAGTGTAAAACTTGTTTACGTGCCTAGAAAACCCTAATACTCTAGTTCGATTCTAGATTAGTGTAGCTTAGACCTCTAGATTTTTTAAAATTGCATACTCGATGCATGTGGAAACCTAGTAGAGGTGCTAAGACACACTTTCAGAATCCTAAGAATTTGCCTGAAGAAACTCTAAACGGGCATTTTAGAGGGCTCGTCTTCGTATTATACTTCCGAACACGTTAGAACACTATTTTTAGATATTCCCAATGTTCCTCGTGAGATTTGCTCTTCGCTACAAGGTCGTCGATGTAGCATTCGACGATCTCGTGTATGGGGTCATTGAAGATCTTTGTCATGGCCTTTTGGTAGGTCACGCCAGCATTCTTCAGACCGAAGGACATCACTTTATAGCAGAATATACCCAACGGAGTCCGGAAGGCGTCATGCTTCTGGTCTTCCGGATGAATTTTTATTTGGCTGTATTCTGAAGATCCATCCATGAAGGAGAAGACCTCGTGGGTAGACGTGTTATCAGTCATCAGCTCGGTAACGGGTACTGGAAATCATCCTTCGGGCAACCTTTGTTAAGATCCCAGAAGTCCACGCAGATGCGAACCATCCCATTTTTCTTCATCACCGGAACGATATTAGCGATCCAGTCAGGATATGAGTCGATTAGTGTCACGACCCGAGAATTCGACTCGTGACCGGCACTTAACCACGCAACGTCTACAGGCGCAACGCGGCTAAGTAAGCCAAACCCAGAAATCAAAACCAATAAATATAGAGTGATTTAAAACATTTTGTAAAGACAAATCGTACAGGTCTGAAAAACTTCCATTTATTTAGTAGAAATCCTTTTTAAGTTCAAAAGTTATAAGTTTTATGATTTTGGTAACATTTCCTTTTTAAAACATTTGCCCCGCCAACCGAATAGAAACAAGGTGTAACAGAAATGACGAGTAAAATGAATGAAGCATCAAAATAAGATATACGACGCCGAAGCGAAGAATACACAGTAAAGCAAGGACAATATCATAAAAGATGAGACTGCAAAAGTAAAGTCGGCTCACCTGCGAGCTCGACACCAGAATATAAAATCATACATATCGTCCTCACCACTGTCTCTAAGTCAATACAGAAGGTAGATGGAGAATACTAGATACATCAATATACAACTGAAAGATAACAGATACCGTACAAAACCCACCTATCAGCAAAAGACTATCTCTGCTCAAAAGGGGTATCTGTGCCAAAAGATGAGATAACAGCCAGCCGTGACTACTCCCAAGGGCAACCTGCAAACACTGTGGCACAACGGGGGTGAGTTGCCAACTCGTGAATAGAGATAACATATAAAGGTGATCGCAAGCATGCACATATAGCGTGGCCCTACTAATGCCAGCAGATGATATCAATGCATGTCACATAGAGGATGCAATAGTAATGCAAATACTCTAACAGGTAAATGCTACAGGATGAGATATATAGTAGTCAATGCTGAGTATGGGATAAATAATATCTACATGGACTATGTCAACATGGAAAACCATAATCGGTGCCTCAGGCTGCACTCAAATCCCAAATACACTCAGGCGCCGGCACACCCATCGGCCCTCAAATCCTGTACATCTCTGAGAAATCACGAGTGCCCAACATCGGCACCCAAAATATCATAAAATACTCGTGTCCAGCATCGACACGCAAATCCTCGTATATCGGGCTCCGTCAGTCCGGATCGGCCCACGGGGTCCGTCTGCGGTGTCGGCCCTCGGCCCCGGCAGCACGGGTCGTCCCGCATCCATCACTCGACTCTGGTCAGTATCCTCCGGACAACTGCCAGGTCCAACCAATCACCGGTAGGTACTCGCCCGCCTCCAGGCTCAATCGGCAAATCCCATCGATCATCTCGCCGAGGGGAACCATACCGGGCCCACCACGAACCCGCAAACGGAACATCCACTCCTCGAATCGGGTTTCAAGCACACATCTCAGCACCGAGAAAACGCGTGGTGGACACACCAAAATATCATATCACGAGGTACCGGGTTTTCAAAATAATGCATCTTTTCTTAAATATTTCCACGGTCCTCAAAACCAGAAATCACATGAAAATCCATCACCAATAAGTCAATCCAATGAGGTACAATGTAATCAGTCCATGGCAGGTATATAAGGGAAAGCCGTTTTTTTAAAATAGTTTCCGTTTTTAAAGATGTCATGCGGCTCCCAAATTTCCAGGGAATCATAATCAATCACATGTAAGATGAACTACAGCAATAATACAACAGTATAATCATGGCAGTTCTACAGTGAGTGTGGCATGGCAATTACTAACGGTGTGTGTGTAGCATGTAAATAGTGCCCGTGCAACATAAACCGTTAGTAATAGTGCGGTGTTCTATCAGTTCTAAGCAATATATATATATCAACACAGCAGGGAATGCAATATGCGATGACAGTCTGTGGGATGCATGCAACACATAATAATAAAGTCCTATCAGCCCTGACGCATAACGCCATGCGGGCGATATCCCCGTAGATGTGAAATCTACTCACAGTGTCTCGCGCTAAGTGTATCCAACCACTTGCTTGCCCTTCTTCGCAGCGTCCGTCTCACTGGCCTGCGAACCTAAAATCACATAACATATACCACACATAAGCTTAATTCACAAAAACGCGACATTATAATCCAACAAGAAACCCGTGTCGCAACCCAATCGCGCGTGTGCGCGATACGCTAAAACGTGTGATCACGCGCCACGAAACTACCCCGACGCGCCGCGATACGCAGAAACCCAAACCTACTCACGTATCACGCGTGTCGCGAAGGTTTAGAAAACGGCGAAATAGGTATTTGGTCCCAGATTTTCCTACAGAACTGAACTTACAAATATATATATACCACAACACTACACACATTAGCAGACACCCACTGGACCAAACAACACCCAAATCCCTACCCATCTGGCCGCAAATTGCGGCTAGAATGAGGAAATTGGCGGCCAAAGAGAAGAGTTAGGGGGGGTCGGGTTAAAACCATGGTATCAGCACCTCTCCACCATACTGTAGTATCCTCAATTTCATTCTGAACTCACCCGGTCAAGAGCAGTTCCAGAAAAGTTCAAATTTGCACAAATCCGACATTTTGCAACAATTGTGAAACTGGTGGTATTTTAGCGTAATTGGGGTTGAACTAGGTTACAATGGTCTCACTAACTCACTAGCAAGCTACTGAAACCCTAACACATCACCTTAACACAAAGTTCCTACTAAACATCCCAAATCACACTAAAACGCGCTAATATCCATTAACCGAGGCAAAACTACACTAACTAAGCTAACTAGGGAAATAAGATAGGAAGTATACCTCACACTCGACCCTAGGGAGTTGCAGGAAGGTGGAGGAATGAAGGGAAGAGGCTGCACTAGGAACTGGGGCTGCTTCTGCTCACTGCCTCTGCTGTTGCTGCTGTTTGTGCTTGCTGCTGCTGCTGTTTATGCTTGCTGCTGCTGCTGTTGGAAGCTTGCTGCTGCTGCTGTTTATGCTTGCTGCTGCTGCTGTTGGAAGCTTGCTGCTGCTGCTGCTGTTTATGCTTGCTGTTGCTGCTGTTGGAAGCTTGCTGCTGCTGTTGCTGTGCCTGCTGCTGCTTCTGGAGCTGGGGGGTGTGAAGAGGTAAGTGCTGTGTGTGTGAGTGTGTTTGTGAGTGTTTGAGAGAATACAAAGAAAAGAAATGAGAGGAAATAATTAGCTTCCAATTGTCAACCCTCTCTCTCTCTCATCATTAATGGCAAGCATGGGCTAAGCCATGATGCCCACTCCCTCTCTCTCTCAAGTCAACACCCACCCCAAATTCAAATTAAAGTAATTTTAACTATCTAAATAAACCCACTTAAAACCCAAAAGACTTTTAACCCTCAAGATTAACCCACCATGGTTAATAATTATGGTATTTACTTCTTTTAAAAACCCTAGTTTACATGCACATGTGTGTGCAAGCCTAGGAAAATTTTGGGAAAATATTTATTAAATTAGGAAAAATATTTAAAACACAGTTTGGTAAACTTTTTATTAAAAATCATTATTTAATTATAATTATACTTTAACCCTTATCCTAAGGTGTTACAATCTCTCCCCCTTAAAGAAATTCGTCCCCGAATTTCAAAATCTAACTACACGCACCTTGAAAAAGATGGGGATACGTCTTCATCATCTCGCTTTCGGTCTCCCAAGTGACCTCCTCACGGTTCTGACCAAGCCAAAGTACCCTAACTGATGGAATGTCCTTCGATCTCAATTTCTTCACTCGTCGATCCAAGATCATCACCGGCTGCTCTGCATAGGAAAGGTCGCGCTCCAGCTGGATCGTCGGGTGCTGAATCGCATGCGAAGGATCATGAAGATATCTGCGGAGCATCGAGACATGGAATACGGGGTGCACATCTGGAAAGCTGGGCGGAAGGGCTAACCGGTAAGCCACTGCACCGACACGCTCGAGGATCTCGAAGGGGCCCACATACCTGGGACTGAGTTTCCCCTTCTTCCCAAACCTCATCACACCTTTCATTGGGGAGACCCTCAAGAAAACATGATCACCAACAGAAAACTCAAGTCTACGTCGTCGACGGTCTGCATAAGCCCTCTGCCTACTTTGCGCTGCTCTCATCCTATCGCGAATCAACTGGATCTTCGCGGTCGTCTCCTCAACGATCTGTGGCCCTAAGATACTGCCCTCTCTGAGCTCCGTCCAACAAGTGGGCGACCTACATCTCCTCCCATAAAGAGCCTCAAATGGTGCCATCTGAATAGTCTCCTGGTAGCTGTTATTGTAGGAGAACTCTACTAAGGGCAAATGATGATCCCAGCTACCTCCGAAATCTAATACACAAGCTCTGAGCATGTCCTCGAGAGTCTGAATGGTCCGCTCTGACTGTCCGTCGGTCTGCGGATGAAATGCTGTGCTGAAACTCAAGCGAGTGCCCAAAGCCTCCTGAAGCCTCTGCCATAGTCTACTGGTAAACTGGGTGCCTCTGTCGGACACAATGCACGTCGGGACTCCGTGTAGTCGCACTATCTCGTCAATGTAGATCTGGGCATACTGAGTAAATCCGAAAGTCGTCTTCACCGGTAGGAAGTGAGCCGCTTTCGTCAAACGATCCACAATCACCCAGATGGAGTCATACCCCCGACTAGTCCTGGGTAGACCCACCACGAAGTCCATCGAAATCTGTTCCCATTTCCACTCCGGAATGGGTAACGGCTGTAGCTCTCCCGCGGGCCTCTGGTGCTCAGCCTTGACTTGCTGACAAGTCAGGCATCTCGACACAAAATCTGCGATGTCCCTCTTCATTCCGTCCCACCAATAAACATCTCTCATATCATGATACATCTTGGTGGAACCGGGATGGACGCTATACACCGATCGATGTGCCTCCTCAAGAACCTCGCGCCTCAGTCCCTCAGCATCTGGCACACAGAGTCTAACTCCAAAACGTAGTACCCCCTGATCATCGATCACGAACTCGGAAAATCTTCCCTGTCCAATCTGTGCCATGATCTCTGAACATCGGTCATCACTGAGCTGTGCCTCACGTATACGATCGATCAACTGTGGGCATGCACGGACATGCGCTATCTGTCCTCCAATTGGCGTGAACTCGAACTGTACTCGACTGTCGCATAATATCTGCCAATCTGCGGATGACTGCTCCTGTACTGCGCTCAAACAAGATAAACTACTCCCGGGCCTCCTGCTCAAAGCATCCGCCACCACATTTGCCTTGCCCGGGTGATATAAGATCTCGCAGTCGTAATCCTTCACTAACTCCATCCATCGACGCTGTCGAAGGTTCAGGTCCCGCTGCTGGAATATGTATTTCAGGCTCT
Organism: Agapanthus africanus; assembly: GCA_030015575.1. Taxonomy (NCBI): domain Eukaryota; kingdom Viridiplantae; phylum Streptophyta; class Magnoliopsida; order Asparagales; family Amaryllidaceae; genus Agapanthus; species Agapanthus africanus. Next base: position 738,665,341 of record CM057341.1, read on the forward strand.
TGTGATCCGTGAATATCTGGCACGACTCGCCGTATAGGTAATGTCGCCAGATCTTAAGTGCGAAGACCACTGCTGCCATCTCCAAATCATGAGTGGGGTAGTTTTGTTCATGTCTCTTCAATTGTCGCGAAGCATACGCGATCACCCTATCATGCTGCATCAGAACGCATCCTAGCCCCACTCGAGAAGCATCACAAAAGACCACAAATCCGCCCGGTCCGGAAGGTAAAGATAACACCGGTGCCGTTGTTAGCCGTGTCCGTAACTGCTGAAAACTGTGCTCGCACTCCTCCGTCCAATCGAAGGGAACTCCCTTCCGGGTCAACCCGGTCAACGGTGTAGCAATACGTGAGAAGTCCTGCACAAAACGCCTGTAGTAACCGGCCAATCCCAAAAAGCTGCGAATCTCCGTCACCGATGTGGGTCTGGGCCAACGCTGAACGGCCTCGATCTTCCTCGGGTCAACACATATACCGTCTCGTGATATCACGTGACCCAAGAAATCTACGTTGTCCAGCCAAAAGCACACTTGGAGAATTTCGCGTAGAGCTGGTGTTCCCTCAAGGTCTGCAATGTAATCCGCAGGTGCTGCTCGTGCTCCTCACTACTCCGGGAATACACCAAGATATCGTCAATGAAGACTATGATGAATAGATCCAAGTAAGGTCGGAAAATACGGTTCATCAAGTCCATGAAGGCTGCTGGCGCATTGGTGAGTCCGAACGACATCACCAAAAACTCGTAATGGCCGTAGCGCGTACGGAAAGCTGTTCTGGGAATGTCCTCCTGTCGAACCCGCAGCTGATGATAGCCTGATCGTAAATCGATCCTCGAAAAGTACCCTGCCCCCTGAAGCTGGTCGAACAAATCGTCGATACGCGGCAAAGGATACCTGTTCCGCACTGTCACCCTGTTCAGCTGGCGGTAGTCGATACAAAGACGCAAACTGCCATCCTTCTTCTTGACGAACAGGACTGGAGCACCCCAAGGAGAAACACTGGGTCGAATAAGTCCCTTGTCCAGCAAATCTTGCAACTGCTCCTTCAACTCACGAAGTTCCGCCGGGGCCATCCGATAAGGCGGTATAGAAATAGGCCCCGAACCAGGAACCAAATCAATACAGAAAGAAATGTCGCGCTCGGGCGGCAACCCAGGAAGCTCGTCAGGGAACACATCAGGAAACTCGCTAACAACCGGAACCTGATCCAATGGGATCTCTGTAGCGCGAGCATCGCAAACATAGGCGAGAAATCCCTGACATCCCTTCCTCAAAAGCTGTCCAGCGCGAAAAGAAGAAATCACACTGTGAGGGGCGGCACCACGGTCCCCCAACACAACAAAAACCGACTCACCGGGGAAACAGAATCTAACTGTCTTCTCGCGGCAGTCCACAGAAGCATAGCACGTGGCTAACCAATCCATGCCCAAAAGAACGTCGAAGTCCAACATCTCCAGAAGGATCAAGTCGACAGGCAACTCTCTCTCGCCAATACAGACGATACAGGATCGGAACACGTGCCTAGCAACAAACGACTCTCCCACAGGAGTAGTCACCACAAGCGGCTGATCAAGCAAGCCGGGCTTTCTACCCAGACTCGGCACAAAGTGTGTGGATACGTACGAGTGTGTGGATCCGGGATCGAACAATACATGAGCATCAACTGAACATACAGGAAGGATACCTGAAACCACCGCATTGGACGCCTGCGCGTCCTGATGTGTCAAAGCAAAGACCCTCGCCTGTCCACCACCTGTAACTGACTGACCTCTGCCTCGGTCACCTCGTCCCCTCTGAGTAACTCCTCCACGCCCACGACCTCTCTGTGCATAAGTCTGGCGCGGAGCAACGGTAGGCACAACGGGCAACGCCCTCTGGGGTGGTGAAGGTGGTAAGGTAACATGCGGTGCTGCCGCCTCCCTCCGGCGTGTCTCTGGACAATCTCGAATGAGGTGAAGTACGCTGCCACATCTGAAGCAACCCCGCGGCGACTGCTGACTCTCTCGTGGATATGAACTAAACATCTGGCTCCTTCCCGAATCTCTGCCACTCCTCGTACCGGAACGATACCTGTCGCGGCGTCTGAATGACTGCCTCCGTGCGGAAATACTGGTACGAACTCTCTTCGGCTCTGGAAGTACCGAAGTCTCAACAAGGTGCTCCTCGACCACTAGGGCTGCGTCTACAGCTGCTGCATAGGTCTCGTAGTGCTGCGCGCTGATTGCGAGGAACACTGGTGAAAGCAAGCCTCGAACAAATCTCCGGACTCGCAGCTCCTCGGTGGCCACTAAATGTGGGGCGTAGACTGCTAGCTCTGTAAACAGTACGTCATACTCTGCCACTGTCATCCCTGACGTCTGGCGCAAGGACTCAAACCTGCGTGCTCGGGCATCTCTAACACTCCGGGGAAGGAAACGGGCTAGAAATATGGTCACGAACTCCGTCCAGGTCATAGGAGGAAGACCTGCTGCTCTGCCCTTCTCAACGGAATCACACCACTTCTGCGCAAGACCCTCTAGGCGAAAGCTCGCGAACTCAACCCATCTCGCATCTGCACATCTGAGGGAACGGCATATCCTGGCCATCCTGTCTATGAAAGACTGTGGGTCCTCGGCTGTATCGGTGCCTGTGAAAACCGGAGGCTTCAACCTCATGAACTCTGATAGCGATACTGTAATCACCTCCGTGGCTGCAGGGGCAACTGGCTGTGCGGTAGGTACCATAGCGGTCTCTGGAACGGGTGGAGCTACCTCTGGTCGCTGGGCTCGAAGCGTCTCAACTAGCGATCCTATCATCTGGCGCATCTCCTGCATGCTAGATCCCACCGTCTGGCGCATCTCCTGCATACCAGCCCCTAACGTGGCGATCTGCTCTGTCACGGCAGGAACAGCCTGCTCGGGTACAACCGGCGTACTGCCCGGATCAGTCCTCGTCTCGGACGAGTCAACTCGAATCTCGGCCCTCGCGGCCGCTCTCTGTGCCCTCGTAGTCTTAGGCGGCATATTGGCTGAAAGAAAATTTGGATTCGATAAGAACACGGAAATCGAATCGCAAGAATATAAGGAGGAATCAAATCAATAAGTCCTAAGGTCGCGTAGGCGGAGTACCGTGTCGTGAGTATGCCGCGGAACATACGTACGCTACGCTACCCTGCTGCAGCTACCTACTCCATCATACCAGGGTCATCCTACACTCCGAAGGTAAAACCTACGCTCTGATACCAACTTTGTCACGACCCGAGAATTCGACTCGTGACCGGCACTTAACCACGCAACGTCTACAGGCGCAACGCGGCTAAGTAAGCCAAACCCAGAAATCAAAACCAATAAATATAGAGTGATTTAAAACATTTTGTAAAGACAAATCGTACAGGTCTGAAAAACTTCCATTTATTTAGTAGAAATCCTTTTTAAGTTCAAAAGTTATAAGTTTTATGATTTTGGTAACATTTCCTTTTTAAAACATTTGCCCCGCCAACCGAATAGAAACAAGGTGTAACAGAAATGACGAGTAAAATGAATGAAGCATCAAAATAAGATATACGACGCCGAAGCGAAGAATACACAGTAAAGCAAGGACAATATCATAAAAGATGAGACTGCAAAAGTAAAGTCGGCTCACCTGCGAGCTCGACACCAGAATATAAAATCATACATATCGTCCTCACCACTGTCTCTAAGTCAATACAGAAGGTAGATGGAGAATACTAGATACATCAATATACAACTGAAAGATAACAGATACCGTACAAAACCCACCTATCAGCAAAAGACTATCTCTGCTCAAAAGGGGTATCTGTGCCAAAAGATGAGATAACAGCCAGCCGTGACTACTCCCAAGGGCAACCTGCAAACACTGTGGCACAACGGGGGTGAGTTGCCAACTCGTGAATAGAGATAACATATAAAGGTGATCGCAAGCATGCACATATAGCGTGGCCCTACTAATGCCAGCAGATGATATCAATGCATGTCACATAGAGGATGCAATAGTAATGCAAATACTCTAACAGGTAAATGCTACAGGATGAGATATATAGTAGTCAATGCTGAGTATGGGATAAATAATATCTACATGGACTATGTCAACATGGAAAACCATAATCGGTGCCTCAGGCTGCACTCAAATCCCAAATACACTCAGGCGCCGGCACACCCATCGGCCCTCAAATCCTGTACATCTCTGAGAAATCACGAGTGCCCAACATCGGCACCCAAAATATCATAAAATACTCGTGTCCAGCATCGACACGCAAATCCTCGTATATCGGGCTCCGTCAGTCCGGATCGGCCCACGGGGTCCGTCTGCGGTGTCGGCCCTCGGCCCCGGCAGCACGGGTCGTCCCGCATCCATCACTCGACTCTGGTCAGTATCCTCCGGACAACTGCCAGGTCCAACCAATCACCGGTAGGTACTCGCCCGCCTCCAGGCTCAATCGGCAAATCCCATCGATCATCTCGCCGAGGGGAACCATACCGGGCCCACCACGAACCCGCAAACGGAACATCCACTCCTCGAATCGGGTTTCAAGCACACATCTCAGCACCGAGAAAACGCGTGGTGGACACACCAAAATATCATATCACGAGGTACCGGGTTTTCAAAATAATGCATCTTTTCTTAAATATTTCCACGGTCCTCAAAACCAGAAATCACATGAAAATCCATCACCAATAAGTCAATCCAATGAGGTACAATGTAATCAGTCCATGGCAGGTATATAAGGGAAAGCCGTTTTTTTAAAATAGTTTCCGTTTTTAAAGATGTCATGCGGCTCCCAAATTTCCAGGGAATCATAATCAATCACATGTAAGATGAACTACAGCAATAATACAACAGTATAATCATGGCAGTTCTACAGTGAGTGTGGCATGGCAATTACTAACGGTGTGTGTGTAGCATGTAAATAGTGCCCGTGCAACATAAACCGTTAGTAATAGTGCGGTGTTCTATCAGTTCTAAGCAATATATATATATCAACACAGCAGGGAATGCAATATGCGATGACAGTCTGTGGGATGCATGCAACACATAATAATAAAGTCCTATCAGCCCTGACGCATAACGCCATGCGGGCGATATCCCCGTAGATGTGAAATCTACTCACAGTGTCTCGCGCTAAGTGTATCCAACCACTTGCTTGCCCTTCTTCGCAGCGTCCGTCTCACTGGCCTGCGAACCTAAAATCACATAACATATACCACACATAAGCTTAATTCACAAAAACGCGACATTATAATCCAACAAGAAACCCGTGTCGCAACCCAATCGCGCGTGTGCGCGATACGCTAAAACGTGTGATCACGCGCCACGAAACTACCCCGACGCGCCGCGATACGCAGAAACCCAAACCTACTCACGTATCACGCGTGTCGCGAAGGTTTAGAAAACGGCGAAATAGGTATTTGGTCCCAGATTTTCCTACAGAACTGAACTTACAAATATATATATACCACAACACTACACACATTAGCAGACACCCACTGGACCAAACAACACCCAAATCCCTACCCATCTGGCCGCAAATTGCGGCTAGAATGAGGAAATTGGCGGCCAAAGAGAAGAGTTAGGGGGGGTCGGGTTAAAACCATGGTATCAGCACCTCTCCACCATACTGTAGTATCCTCAATTTCATTCTGAACTCACCCGGTCAAGAGCAGTTCCAGAAAAGTTCAAATTTGCACAAATCCGACATTTTGCAACAATTGTGAAACTGGTGGTATTTTAGCGTAATTGGGGTTGAACTAGGTTACAATGGTCTCACTAACTCACTAGCAAGCTACTGAAACCCTAACACATCACCTTAACACAAAGTTCCTACTAAACATCCCAAATCACACTAAAACGCGCTAATATCCATTAACCGAGGCAAAACTACACTAACTAAGCTAACTAGGGAAATAAGATAGGAAGTATACCTCACACTCGACCCTAGGGAGTTGCAGGAAGGTGGAGGAATGAAGGGAAGAGGCTGCACTAGGAACTGGGGCTGCTTCTGCTCACTGCCTCTGCTGTTGCTGCTGTTTGTGCTTGCTGCTGCTGCTGTTTATGCTTGCTGCTGCTGCTGTTGGAAGCTTGCTGCTGCTGCTGTTTATGCTTGCTGCTGCTGCTGTTGGAAGCTTGCTGCTGCTGCTGCTGTTTATGCTTGCTGTTGCTGCTGTTGGAAGCTTGCTGCTGCTGTTGCTGTGCCTGCTGCTGCTTCTGGAGCTGGGGGGTGTGAAGAGGTAAGTGCTGTGTGTGTGAGTGTGTTTGTGAGTGTTTGAGAGAATACAAAGAAAAGAAATGAGAGGAAATAATTAGCTTCCAATTGTCAACCCTCTCTCTCTCTCATCATTAATGGCAAGCATGGGCTAAGCCATGATGCCCACTCCCTCTCTCTCTCAAGTCAACACCCACCCCAAATTCAAATTAAAGTAATTTTAACTATCTAAATAAACCCACTTAAAACCCAAAAGACTTTTAACCCTCAAGATTAACCCACCATGGTTAATAATTATGGTATTTACTTCTTTTAAAAACCCTAGTTTACATGCACATGTGTGTGCAAGCCTAGGAAAATTTTGGGAAAATATTTATTAAATTAGGAAAAATATTTAAAACACAGTTTGGTAAACTTTTTATTAAAAATCATTATTTAATTATAATTATACTTTAACCCTTATCCTAAGGTGTTACAATTAGTGTCTTAACTTCAGCGTTGATACTCATCTCAAGTTCGAATCACATCCTTCTTAGCACCTGTTTGACTGGCTTTATGGCCGGCGATATGGCCAGTTTATGTATCGCTATTTTTGGATCTAGACCCGGCATCTCGGAATAGTTCCATGCGAAACAGTCTTTATATTGCATAAGCACGTCTTTTAACGTGGCCACCTGTTTTTCAGATAATAGCTCACTGATGAACGTTGGTCTCGGATAATTTTACGTTCCTAAGTCAATATTTCTTAGGTTGTTCGCCGTAGGGTGTATCACATCTTTCAGCTCTTTTGGTGCAGGTGGAAACTCCAAGATCACCTCGTCCTCGTCCTCGTGTTCATTTGCGAAGCACCTGTAGAGATCATTCATAGTCTCGTGCCCTCCCTTTTTTGAGAGTGTTATCATATGGTAAGTACGAGTTTGCTTCCTTTCTCGATGTTGAGCTGGTCTTATCCTGACGGTATAGGTCCCGTTTGGATCATGCTTTTATGGCGAGGTTACCTTCCAGCTGTCGGATAATATAAACAGTCTTGTCGATATTGGTATTCTACACAGTCTTTGAAGGTGGAGCAGTCTTCCGGGAGATGATCTATTACTCGGTGATAGGAGCAATAATCCGGATGATGGAGCTCGTTTTTTGTTCAGGATGCCGAGACTCCGGAAGCGTCATCATTTGGTGCTTCATGATAAGATTGAATATTTTTTTGTCTTGTCTTGAGGGAAAGAGTATTCCCGACCCATCTTCTTTATAAAAGGACAGGCTCCAATCGAGCTTTTATTGAACGGCGTCTTTGATCCACTTTGTTGTCTTCGAACGTTGTTTGCGTTCTTGGCCCTGTTTCTGCCTCCATATTGGGGTTTCGTGAGAACATATATCGGGCCAGGAATGAAGACGGCAAAAGTTTGCATTGACGGACGGACGGAGAATACTGCGTTGGCTTCATCCTCAGAGTCGCTGCCAAAGACCAAGATAGGAGTAGATGGTCCGGGCTTATTGTTTTCTTTTTGTGGTTGCCCCGAGTAGACTATTTCTTCGTCTTCCTTGATATCGCTCCCAAACATCGGGATAGTGGCGACGGATTTCTGTTTATTCTCCGGCTTGTGGCACCTTTCAGTATCCTCAAAGTCTGGTAGGAAGTATTTTGCGTCTTCGTATTTCCGGACTTCATTTACGGGGAACGGATTTAGCTCTCCCGTGATAGTGTACTCGAAGCCATTCTTGAAATATTTCATGCACTGATGTTGTGTAGAAAGGATGACGTTGTACTCGTGTAACCAAGGCCTGCCGAGCAAAGCGTTATAGCAAGTCTTGATATCAATGACATGAAATTTGATGTCAGTGATGAGCAGCCTGAAGCGTAGTGTCAGTATTACAGAGCCAAGCGTCCGTGATGACTGTGAGTCGAACCCGGAGTACTAGAAGGACCAAATGAGATGGGGCTATGATTTGAAGGGGATTCAAAACTTTATATTCTCATTGTCCCATTGTAAGCCTAAGCATTCTTATTGTCCTAAATTCACCAACAATCAACTTTACAAGCTCTAACGACCTCTTCCAAACTTTGCATCGCTTTCTAGTTTGTGATCCAAGAAGCCAATTACACCTCCTTCCATTAGTTTTTTGGCTGCGACCCGCCAAATTAGGAAAAAAAACCTAGATTCTTGTTCTTGAGTCAGTTCCAACATTCTCTTCCTTAAATATGGTCTCAAAGAGCATCATGTAGCCATTGTTGTTAAAATTGTACTATTCGTTACGATTCAGACAAATTCTAATACATATCGCAAGGTTGTATCGAGTTGTAATTGTGTCACGCCCCGCTTCCTAAAATACAGAATACGATGGGTGACTAGGCCAGCCATGTTCCTACGGACAGAGAATAATCCCACCGTAGCCACGCTTCAGCTTCTAGCATTACATAGTAGTCAGTAAACGGTATTAGAGTAAAGGAAATTACAATTCACAACTTTATTACATTACAATAAAAGAGTTCGAGATACATTTATTTTGCATAAGGAAATAACTAACAACGAAATACAATGTGCTTATAGCAAAAAGGACGGCGCTGATATTGTGGTCTAGACCTCCGCGATCTCGAATGGCATGTCCTGCTCCTTCACTGGGTCCACCTCGTCCTCTGAGCATGCACACTCATGTCGTCAGGACGACACATATAGCAATAAATATATATTGTGCGTACAATATTATTAAATATGAAAGGTGCGACAGAATACAGAAACATGAGAATAATGAATATCATTTGAATATACACAGTGCGATATATGTATCATGTCAGCAAACCAGGCAATGTGTATGTCACTACTTATCAGTCAATGAAATCAATTGATGGAAAAGATACTCGTGTTTAACAAGGATCTCGTGCATACCCGAGACTACGGTCCACTGTTGCCCGGGACATAACCCTGCAGCCGTGCCGCTAGGCCCACGACCTAATGTATATGTGTGTGTGTATATATCACTAATATCGAATGACCATTCTTTAAATCACTGTATCTCGCTAAATACGAATTCAATTCCACCTTGATTTCCCTATTTCCCGGTTATAGTATGTATTCAGGTATTAGATAGGTTGTGAACAATTACGTATCGCTTTCACTTTCAATCACGTTTTCACTTGTCAATATCACTTTCAATCACTGGTTCACTTTCATACTTGCCACAACCCAATCACTAACACTTATATATCGACAATGAAAAACAGTCGCTAGGTCTCAATGTAAACGATCACTATGCAGAAGGTATAAACTAAATACAAAATTTAGGTGGAAATGCACTGAACATATATTCACTAAATTATGACAGCCAACGCCATATGACTTGCAAAATTCATCATAAATCATACGTATAGAATCGACCAAAACAATATAAAAAGCGTACGAAATACACTTGATTATCTAAGTAGTAAAATTAGTTTCATGTCAATAGGATTTCAGGTTAGGGACTTATCATCATTTTAAATTAGCGATCAATTGCTGGAATTCCAGTTTCAGAACTAGAAGTCTAACTTCGCGCGGGGTTTACTAGGGATTATGTTCAGATTCAGGTATTGTCCCAGTTGAATAAAACCTAGTTCTATCTGTTATGTTTCCAACGCATCAAACGGATTAATAATAGCCTTTCTGTACTAGAAGATATGTCCTGCGTAGTGTGAAGGTGAAAGAAATGTCACTGCAGAAACTGCAGAACATGTCGACGTTCTAAAATACAAACAAAATATCAAACGACTGTGAAACTGAACGAGACAAGATCCATGTGTTAACTAACTAAATTATCTACGCGAATATATGGGACTCCGCCCATTTTCAGTTTTATGTAGGGATGTGCGGGCGCTTAAATTCAAGTATCCTCGTGGAATGCTGCCCCGGACTGCAGTCCAGGGCCCCATTCCCAGTCAATTCTCGTTACAGTGGCCTATCAGTATTGAAGGGTAAACTTTAGAGGGTTCTAGTGTATCGAGTCGGTTTCAATACGAGCCATAGAACATTACATTCCAATCTGTTTTTAATTTAATATATATTTTTCGACGTGACATGTGCGGTGTATTCCAGATTTAGTGTCGCCTTTAGGGGCGACTTTCATGGGTATAACCTAAGTATTTTTAACTCAAATCTCTACACGACATTCATTATTCATAGAGTGATTCATTGGTCACAAATTCCACCATTTTTAAATGGATTTTGGTTTAAGATTTCGCATCAACCACTTAGTATGTGTACACGAGTGTCGATCGACAACAATTACTTAATGTAAATTGTAATATGATATCCATACGATTAATGGACCAAGTTGGGTTCGATTCAATACAACTAATCATGATGGCTCAATGCACAAGTATTCGATCATCACTTAACGCAATATAGATACACACACGCATATATGCACTTATCTAACATTATTAATTAACTTATATATGTGTGCGCGCGCGCGCGCGCGCAATGGCATGATTAGCAAGAGTTAGGTTTTCTATTGCCTTCGGTCGCTGATATAGAAGCGACACCGCTTGCGGACTTCGTCTCGACACACGAGACGATGCGATGCTAGCACGAGCGCGATGCGTAGAGATCCGGTACTGGGCACGGTGACGATGCGGGTGTGACACGGTAGTGGGCGTGGTCCTGGCTCGGTGCGTAGTGTGGGAGTGGCACGGTTCATGCATTGGATCGGGGTACGGTGTGGCATGGGTGCTGGCACGGCTAGGGGTACGGTATGGCACAGGGAGTAGGTACAGAGCGCGACACGTCTGGGTACGCGGTAATGCAGCCGTGGCACGGTGGCGGTGCGGAGGCGGGTTCGATGTGAGCACGGTGGTGGCGTTGTAGGGTCAAGCTTGAGAGAGGAGGCCTGCGAGAGGGGAGTGGGTGCTCCGCTGTAGTGTTGTCGACGTCGGGGAGGCGGTCGGTGATTGCTCAACACGGTGAGGTGCAATGGAGCTCCGGGGGTGCTGCAGTTGCAGTAAGATGCTTGATGGGGGTTGATGTGCAGGGGATGAGGGCTCGATGTCGTGGAGGAGAGGTGGCTCCGACGATGGTGGGTCGTCGGCGATGGTGTTCGATGATGGCTGCTAGGGGTCGGTTTGAGAGAGGAAAGAAGTAGGGAATGGAAGTGTGAGGGGGAGCGGGTTAGATGGAGAAAGAGGCAGCAAGAGAGAGAAGTTGTTAGAGGTGAGGGGAGGTGAGCCCTGGGATCTCGGTGAGTAGTTGGGGGAGAACTCGGTCGTGGGTTGAGCGGGTCTCGTGAAGGCGTCGGCGAGGCGGAAAGAGGGGAGCCAGTAAGGGTTTGGGGGAAGGGATATCGGGGAGGTCATTGGCATGGTGGGCGCGGTCGTCGCGGAGGTGGGCGCGGTCGTCGTGGAAAAAGGAGACGGGGGGAAAAGGCGGGAAAGAAAAGGAAGGAGAAGAAGAAGAAAGATGGGGGACGGTTCAGGTCGGGTTGAGTCGGGTCGGGTAGACATTGGTTGGGTTTAGATTAGGAACGTAAAATAAAATAATAATATATATATATAAATGAAAAAAATAGGGAAAAAATCTGAAAAAATACGGAAAATATATATACGTAAACTGGGGATTTACATCATACCCCCCTTACAAAAATTTCATTCTCGAAATTAAAGAATGAAAACAACGGAACAAACAACACTACTCACACAAGTGCGGAAAACGTGGACGGATGTCCTCCTCGCGTTCCCAGGTAGACTCTGCTGGAGAACGACCACTCCAAGAAACTCGAACCAAGCGAATGACTTTGTTCTTTAGCACTTTTTCCCGACGATCGAGAATGGTGGTAGGCTGTTCCTCGTAAGACAGATCGGTGCCCAACGTTAACTCTAAATGGTCCAGGATATAGTTGTCATCCCGAACGTAGCATCTCAACTGAGAAACATGGAAAGTATTATGCATACCAGCTAGCGATGGAGGCAAGGCAAGCCGATAAGCCACCTCTCCTACTCATTCTAGCACCTCAAAAGGTCTGATGAATCGGAGACCGAGTTTCCAGCGACTACCAAACCTGATCACTCCCCGAGTGGGCGATATCCTCAAAAATACGTGGTCACCAATACTAAACTCCAACGACCTTCTGCCGGCATCTGCCCAACTCTTCTATCGGTCCTGAGCCGCTTTGATATGTTGCCTGATCGTCTGAACCTTACTCACTGTCTGCATTATGAGCTCAGGGCCCAACAACCTTCGTCCACCCACGTCATCCCAACAAAAGGGGGACCGACACTTCCGTCCATACAGAGCCTCGAACGGTGCCATTTAGATGCTAGCTTGGTAACTGTTATACGAAAACTCTACCAGATGAAGGTGATCCTCCTAAAAACCCTGAAAATCAAGCATACATGCCCTCAGTATATCCTCGAGCGTCTGGATAGTACGCTCGGATTTGCCCGTTCGTCTGCGGATGATAGGCCGTGCTGAACTTGAAACGCGTGCCCAAACTCTCCTGCAGCCTGGTGTCTCGATCAGACACGATACTAACGGGCATCCCGTGCAGTTTCACAATCCCCTGCATATATCTCTCTGCAAGCGACTCCATCGATTGTCCGACTCAGAAAGGTATGAAATGTGCTGCCTTCGTAAGACGATCAACAATAACCCAGACAGCATTATTGCCCCTTGGGCTTCGAGGTAGTGTCGTCACAAAATCCATGGTGATGTGCTCCCATTTCCACTCTGGTACTGGAAGCGGTTGCAATAACCCAGCTATTCTCTGATGCTCGGTTTTCACCTATTGGCATACCAGACACTTGGAGACAAAGCGAGCAATCTCTCTTTTCATCCCGTTCTACCCGAAGTGATACCTTAGGTCTCTGTACATCTTGGTGCCACCTGGGTGCACCGAGTAAGCGGAACTATATGCCTCAGCTAGAACTTCATCTCGAATACCCCTTTGGAACACACAGCCGACTGCCAAATCTCAAAAAACCATCTTCGTGAATCTACAGATCCGTCCTCAAACCAGCTTCAACTAACCCTCTGAACTTCTGCAACTGAGAGTCTCCAGCCTGTGCAACTTTGATGTGATCTATAAACGATGATTGAACTTGCAACTGCCAGAGCTGTCCGGACACACCCGGAGTAACTACCTCCAACTCGAGTCTCTGAAGGTCATCGAGAATCCACTTCTGACAAGTCAGCAACGCAGCTGACGGCCTGCGACTGAGGGAATCAGGAACGACATTCACCTTCCTCGGATGATACTGCAGATCAATATTGTAGTCTGCCATCAACTCCAACCATCTGCGCTGTCTCATATTCAGCTTTTTCTGAGTGAACACGTATTTCAAACTTTTATGATCCGTGTACACCTCCACTTTTTCGCCTAGCAAGTAATCCATATCTTTAAAGCGAACACAACGGCGGCTAACTCCAGGTCATGCATGGGGTAGTTCTTCTCGTGAGTTTTCAGCCGACGAGAGGCGTAAGCCACCACTCGACCGTGCCGCATTAATACACAACCTAAACCTTTTCCCGACGCATCACTATGAACAACCAAGCCACCCGAGCTATCTGGTACAGTTAGGATTGGGTCCATGGTCAACTTCAGTTTCAACAGCTCGAACACCTTGGTGCATTCCTCCGCCCAAATATACGGCACCTCCTTCTGTGTGAGTTTCGTCAAAGGTTCCGCTACTCTGGCGAGATCTTGGAAGAACCGCCGGTAATACCCAGCCGATCCTAAGAAGCTCCTTATCTCAGCAACTGATTTCGGTATCGGCCAGTCTTTGACAGATTCGATTTTCGTCGGATCCACTGAAATGCCGTCACTCGAAACGACATGCCCCAGAAATTGCACCTTGTCGAGCCAAAACTCGCACTTGCTCAGCTTAGCATTGAGCTTCTCCTCTCGTAGAACCTGCAATACAATTCGTAGGTGTTTGGCGTACTCCTCTCGACTTCTTGAATAGACGAAAATGTCGTCGATGAATACGACAACAAACTAATCCAAGTACTTAGAGAAAACCCTATTCATCAAGTCTATAAATATGGCCGGAGCATTGGTAACACCGAACGGCATCACAAGAAACTCATAGTGGCTATATCGGGTTCGGAAGGTCGTCTTGCATACATTCCCTGCCTTAACCCTGATTTGGTGATACTCTGATCGAAGATCTAGTTTAGAAAATACCCGAGCACTATCAAGCTGATCGAACAAGTCGTCGATGGATGGGATGGGATACTTGTTCTTCACGATCAATCGGTTTAACTCCCGGTAGTCAATGCACATGCGCAAGAAACCGTCTTCCTTCTTAACCAGTAACATAGGAGCACCCCATGGGGAAGCACTTGGATGGATAAATCTCTTGTCCAGAAGATCTTCTATTTGCTTCTTTAATTCTGCCAACTCAACCGGTGTTATTCTGTACGGTGCTTTCGAGACTGGTAATGTACCCGGAATCAAGTCGATTGATAATCTCAAGACGCGAGGAGGTGGTAGACCTAGTAAATTTTCAGGGAACACATCAAGAAAATCCTGAACGATCTCTTGGGCTGGACTCTCATTAATCTTCATAGCCGTCAACACTTTCGGCTTGGCTCTAAACTTGGCTAGATCCAAAAACTCGCTTCCGCCTTCGAAAACAAACTCAGGGTGATTGGGAATGCGGAAAGTCACTTTCTTAGCTCGGCAATCAATGATCGCATGGAAGGTACTCATCCAATCCATCCCGAGAATTGCGTCACAGCTATCCATCCGATTAAAAGGAAATTCGCATAGAATTCCCTGCCGCATACTACCACCGGACACAACCTACACTTTTGGTTGGACACAATAATCCCGTTACCCGTATGTATCTCCCAACCCTTTGTCAACGGCTCGTGAGGTATAAAATGTGTCAACAAACCGCGTAGAAATAAAGCAATGCGAAGCACCCGAATCAAAAAGAATTCTAACTGGTACAGAATAAACAAGGAAGGTACCTGTAACTACTTTTCCGGAAGTCTCTGCCTGCTCGGCGGTCAGGGTGAAGGCCCGCCCCTGATACCGACCCGTACCAGTATGCCTCCGATCGAATAACCACTGCTGGGATACCAGAGGTGGACCCCTTTGAGCTGAAGTACCGTACGACGGATGATGTTGCTCAAACCCTTCCTGTAGCTCAGATCTCTCGGGACATCCGATGATCCTGTGCTTGCTGGATCCGCAAAGCAGACACTGCCCCTTAGCTGCGATAATCTCTCTGCATGTGCCTTGGCCTCTGGCAATAATCGCAAAACAGGGCCCTCCGCTGCGGCTGCTGAGGTGAGAAAGTACGCTTCCTCTGCGTAACACCCGGCCTGTGAACTGGGATCGCTCCACGGGGGGAAAGTTAGCCCGTGCTGGAACTACGTGGGGTCTCTTGTCCACCGATCGTTGGCCCTTGACCTTCTCCGCCAATCTTTCTTGTACTCGGGCAGCGTTCAACACCTGAGCGAAGGTCGGTAGATCGAGAGACGCGATAAGCTGCTGTAGTTAAATATCGAGCCCCTGCTGAAACCGTCTTGCCCTAGCGGCTTCGATGGCTACCATGTACGGTGCGAAGCGACTCAGCCGGTTAAACTCTGCGGCGTAGACATCCACCGAGCGTCCATTTTGCCTCAACATGATGAATTTCTCCTTCATCTCGGCCTTGGCAGTGGCCGGAAAATAGTGATCTAGAAAGCACGCGGAGAACGTGTCCCATCCGATAGGTTTCTTTAACCGGCTTTCCTCTACGAACCACCACGTGTGTGCCTCGTCTTCCAGCCGAATCTTCACCACGCTAACTCTGTCATCGTCAGGAACTCGAACGGCCGTTAAAAGGTTCTCCACGTTGATGAGCCATTGCTCGGCCTCAAGTGGATTTGTTGATCCCGTGAAAACCGCTGGATGAAGCCTCCTAAAGACCGAAACGGTACCAACTCTATCCTGTGTAGTCGGTACGAGGGCGCCCTCGGGAGCGGCAAAAACAGCCGTAGATCTCTCCAGAGTGGTAATTGCGATCCCCTATATTGTCTTCAATCTCTCAGTCAGGAGATCGGTCTTCCTCTCTTGTGCCTGGGCTAGGGTCGTCGGTGTACTGAGGATCTTCTCGGTACGATCATGGGAACCGACATCTGAGAAGTTGCCCGAGGAGTCCATATCTCTGAAAGACGATCAAGAAGGAAATCGGATTCAAACAAGGACTGCACGATGATTCAACGAGGATTAGAAAGTGAAAAGAAAATGTAATAAAGCCCACATCAAAGGTGTAACTCAAACTAGGGATCTCTCGACGGAACTGTAATTTCATCCAAACATGACTCTGATACCAACAAAACCATGCCACGCCCCACTTCCCAAAATACGGAATACGAGCGGTGACTAGGCCAGCCATGCTCCTACGGTCAGGGAATAATCCCACCGTAATCACACTTCGGCTTCTAATATTATATAGTAATCAGTAAACAGTACTGGAGTAAAGAAAATCACAGTTCACAACTTTATTACATTACAATAAAAGAGTTCGAGATACATTTATTTTGCATAAGGAAATAACTAACCAACGAAATACAATGTGCTTATAGCAAAAAGGGCGGCGCTGATGTTGCGGTCTAGACCTCTGCGATCTCGAATGGCAGGTCATGCTCCTTGACTGAGTTCACCTCGTCCTCTGAGCATGCATACTCAGGTCGTCAGCGCGACACATATAGCAATAAATATATGATGTGCGTACAATATTATTAAATATGAAAGGTGCGACAAAATACGGAAACATGAGAATAATGAATATCATTTGAATATGCACGGCGCGATATATGTATCATATCAGTAAACCAGGCAATGTGTATGTCACTACTTATCAGTCACTAAGTCAATGAAATCAATTGGTAGAAAAGATACGCGTGTTTAACAAGGATCTCGTGCAAGCCCGAGACTGCGGTCCAAGTTGTCCGGGACATAACCCTGCAGCCGTGCCGCTAGACCCATGACCTAATGTATGTATGCGTGTGTGTGTGTGTATATCACTAATATAGAATGATCATCCTCTAAATCACTGTACCTCGCTAAATACGAGCTCAATTCCATCTTGATTTTCCCATTCCCCAGATTATAGTATGTATTCAGGTATTAGATAGGTTGTAAACAATTACGTATCACTTTCACTTACAATCACGTTTCAACTTGTCAATATCACTTTCAATCACTGGTTCACTTTCGTACTTGCCACAAGCCAATCACTAACACTTATATATCGACGGTGCAAAACAGTCGCTAGGTCTCAATGTAAATGATCACTATGCAGAAGATATAAACCAAACACAAAATTTAGGTGGAAATGCACTGAACAGATATTCACTAAATTATGACAGCCAACGCCATATGACTTGCAAAATTCATCATAAATCATACATATAGAATCAACCAAAATAATATAAAAGGCGTACGAAGTACGCTTGATTATCTAAGCAGTAAAATTAGTTTCATGTCAATAGGATTTCAGGTTAGGGACTTATCATCATTTTAAATTAGCAATCAATTGCTAGAATTCCAGTTTCAGAACTGAAAGTCCAATTTCGCGCGCGGTTTACTAGGGATTGTGTTCATATTCAGGTGTTGCCCCAGTTGAATAAAACCTAGTGCTCTCTGTTAGGTTTCCAACGCATCAAGCGGATTAATAATAGCCTTTCTGTACTAGAAGATATGTCCTGCGTAGTGTGAAGGTGAAAGAAATGTCGCTGCAGAAACTGCAGAACACGTCGACGTTCTAAAATACAAACAAAATATCAAACGACTGTGAAACTGAACGAGACAAGATCCATATGTTAGCAACTAAATTATATACGCGACTATATGGGACTCCGCCGATTTTCAGTTTTATGTAGGAATGTGCAGGCGCTTAAATTCAGGTATCCTCGTGGAATGTTGCCCCGGACTGCAGTCCAGGGCCCCATTCCCAGTCAATTCTCGTTACAGTGGCCTATCAGCATTGAAGGGTAAACTTTAGAGGGTTCTAGTTTATCGAGTCGGTTTCGATACGAGCCGTAGAACATTACATTCCAATCTATTTTTAATTTAATATATATTTTTCGACGTGACATGTGCGGTGCATTCCAGATTTAGTGTCACCTTTAGGGGCGACTTTCATGGGTATAACCTAAGTATTTTTAACTCAAATCCCTACACGACATTCATTATTCATAGAGTGATTCATTAGTCACAAATTCCACTATTTTTAAATGGGTTTTGGTTTAAGATTTCGCATCAACCACTTAGTATGTGTACACGAGTGTCAATCGACAACGATTACTTAATGTAAATTGTAATATGATATCCATACGATTAATGGACCGAGTTAGGTTCGATTCAATACAACTAATCACAATGGCTCAATGCACAAGTATTCGATCATCACTTAACGCGATATAGATATACACACATATATGCACTTATCTAACATTATTAATTAACTTACATATATGTGTGTGTGCAATAGCATGATTAGCATGAGTTGGGTTTTCTCTTGCCTTCGGTCGCTGATATAGAAGCGACACCGCTTGCGGACTTCGTCTCGACACACGAGACGATGCGATGCTGGACACGGTGTGTGGCACCAGCGCGATGCGTAGAGATCCGGTACCGGGCACGGTGACGACGCGGGCGTGACACGGTAGTGGGCGTAGTCCTGGCTCGGTGCGTAGTGTAGGCGTAGCACGGTGCGTGCATTGGATCGGGGTACGGTGTGGCACGGGGGCTGGCACGGCGTGGCACGGGGTACGGTATGGCACGGGGAATGGGTACAGAGCGCGACACGTCTGGGTACGCGGTAATGCAGCCGTGGCACGGTGGCGGTGCGGAGGCGGGTTCGATGTGAGCACAGTGGTGGCGTTGTAGGGTCAAGCTTGAGAGAGGAGGCCTGCGAGAGGGGAGTGGGTGCTCCGCTGTAGTGTTGTCGACGTCGGGGAGGCGGTCGGTGATGGCTCAACACGGTGAGGTGCAACAGAGCTCCGGGGGTGCTGCAGTTGCAGTAAGATGCTTGATGGGGGTTGGTGTGCAGGGGATGAGGGCTCGATGTCGTGGAGGAGAGGTGGCTCCGACGATGGTGGGTCGTCGGCGGTGGTGTTCGATGATGGCGGCTAGGGATCGGATTGAGAGAGGAAAGAAGTAGGGAATGGAAGTGTGAGGGGGAGCGGGTTAGAGGGAGAAAGAGGCAGCAAGAGAGAGAGGTTGTTAGAGGTGAGGGGAGGTGAGCCCTGGGATCTCGGTGAGTAGTTGGGGGAGAACTCGGTCGTGGGTTGAGCGGGTCTCGTGAAGGCGTCGGCAAGAGGGAGAGAGGGGAGCCAGTGAGGATTTGGGGAAAGGGATATCGGGGAGGTCATTGGCATGGTGGGCGCGGGCGCGAGGAAGAAGGAGACGGGGGGAAAAGGCGGGAAAGAAAAGGAAGGAGAAGAAGAAAGATGGGGGACGGTTCGGGTCGGGTTGAGGTAGGTTGGGTTTAGATTAGGAACGTAAAATAAAATTATATATATATATATATATATAAATGAAAAAAATAGGAAATAAATCTGAAAAAATACGGAAAATATATATACGTAAACTGGGGATTTAGATCATACCCCCTTACAAAAATTTCATCCTCGAAATTAAAGAATGAAAACAACGGAATAAACAACACTACTCACACAGGTGCGGAAAACGTGGACATATGTCCTCCTCGCGTTCCCAGGTAGACTCTGCTGGAGAACGACCACCCCAAGAAACTCGAACCAAGCGAATGACTTTGTTCTTTAGCATTTTTTCCCAACGATCGAGAATGGTGGTAGGCTGTTCCTCGTAAGACAGATCGGTGCCCAATGTTAACTCTAAATGGTCCAGGATATGGCTGTCATCCCGAACGTAGCGTCTCAACTGAGAAACATGGAAAGTATTATGCATACCAGCTAGCGCTGGAGGCAAGGCAAGCCGATAAGCCACCTTTCCTACTCGTTCTAGCACCTCAAAAGGTCTGATGAATCGGGGACCGAGTTTCCAGCGACTACCAAACCTGATCACTACCCGAGTGGGCGATATCCTCATAAATACGTGGTCACCAATACCAAACTCCAACGACCTTCTGCCGGCATCTGCCCAACTCTTCTATCGGTCCTGAGCCGCCTTGATACGTTGCCTGATCGTCTGAACCTTACTCACTGTCTGCATTATGAGCTCAGGGCCCAACAACCTTCGTCCACCCACGTCATCCCAACAAAAGGGGGACCGACACTTCCGTCCATACAGAGCCTCGAACGGTGCCATCTAGATGCTAGCTTGGTAGCTGTTATACGAAAACTCTACCAGATGGAGGTGATCCTCCTAAAAACCCTGAAAATCAAGCATGCATGCCCTCAGTATATCCTCGAGCGTCTGGATAGTACGCTCGGATTTGCCCGTTCGTCTGCGGATGATAGGCCGCGCTGAACTTGAAACGCGTGCCCAAACTCTCCTGCAGCCTGGTGTCTCGATCAGACACGATACTAACGGGCATCCCGTGCAGTTTCACAATCCCCTGCATATATCTCTCTGCAAGCGACTCCATCGATTGTCCGACTCGGAAATGTATGAAATGTGCTGCCTTCGTAAGAAGATCAACAATAACCCAGACAGCATTATTGCCCCTTGGGTTTTGAGGTAGTGCCGTCATAAAATCCATGGTGATGTGCTCCCATTTTCACTCTGGTACTGGAAGCGGTTGCAACAACCCAGCTATTCTCTGATGCTCGGCTTTCACCTGTTGGCATACCAGACACTTGGAGACAAAGCGAGCAATCTCCCTCTTCATCTCGTTCCACCAGAAGTGATGCATCAGGTCTCTGTACATCTTGGTGCCACCTGGGTGCACCGAGTAAGCGGAACTATGTGCCTCAGGTAGAACTTCATCTCGAATACCCCTTTGGAACACACAGCCGACTGCCAAATCTCAAAAAACCATCTTCGTGAATCTACAGATCCGTCCTCAAACCAGCCTCAACTAACCCTCTGAACTTCTGCAACTGAGAGTCTCCAGCCTGTGCAACTTTGATGTGATCTATAAACGATGATTGAACTTGCAACTGCCAGAGCTGTCTGGGCACACCCGGAGTAACTACCTCCAACTCGAGTCTCTGAAAGTCATCGAGAATCCCCTTCTGACAAGTTAGCAACACAGCTGACGGCCTGCGACTGAGGATATCAGGAACGACATTCACCTTCCTCGGATGATACTGCAGATCAATATTGTAGTCTGCCATCAACTCCAACCATCTGCGTTGTCTCATATTCAGCTCTTTCTGAGTGAACACGTATTTCAAACTTTTATGATCCGTGTACACCTCCACTTTTTCGCCTAGCAAGTAATGCCTCCATATCTTTAAAGCGAACACAACGGCCGCTAACTTCAGGTCATGCATGGGATAGTTCTTCTTGTGAGTTTTCAGCTGACGAGAGGCGTAAGCCACCACTCGACCGTGCCGCATTAATACACAACCTAAACCTTTTCCCGACGCATCACCATGAACAACCAAGCCACCCGAGCTATCTGGTACAGTTAGGATTGGGTCCATGGTCAACTTCAGTTTCAACAGCTCGAACGCCTGGGTGCATTCCTCCGCCCAAACATACAGCACCTCCTTCCGTGTGAGTTTCGTCAAAGGTTCCGCTACTCTGGCGAGATCTTGGACGAACCGCCGGTAATACCCAGCCGATCCTAAGAAGCTCCTTATCTCAGCAACTGATTTCGGTGTCGGGCAGTCTTTGATAGATTCGATTTTCGTCGGATCCACTGAAATGCCGTCACTCGAAACGACATGCCCCAGAAATTGCACCTTGTCGAGCCAAAACTTGCACTTGCTTAGCTTAGTATTGAGCTTCTCCTCTCGTAGAACCTGCAATACAATTCGTAGGCGTTCGGCGTACTCCTCTCGACTTCTTGAATAGACGAAAATGTCGTCGATGAATACGACAACAAACTAATCCAAGTACTTAGAGAAAACCCTATTCATCAAGTCTATAAATATGGCCGGTGCATTGGTAACACCGAACGGCATCACAAGAAACTCATAGTGGCTATATCGGGTTCGGAAGGTCGTCTTGCATACATTCCCTGCCTTAACCCTGATTTGGTGATACTCTGATCGAAGATCTAGTTTAGAAAATACCCGAACACTACCAAGCTGATCGAACAAGTCGTCGATGGATGGGATGGGATACTTGTTCTTCACGATCAATCGGTTTAACTCCCGGTAGTCAATGCACATGCGCAAGGAATCGTCTTCCTTCTTAACCAGTAACATAGGAGCACCCCACGGGGAAGCACTTGGACG
The DNA here is from genome assembly GCA_030015575.1 of Agapanthus africanus. NCBI lineage: Eukaryota > Viridiplantae > Streptophyta > Magnoliopsida > Asparagales > Amaryllidaceae > Agapanthus > Agapanthus africanus. Next base: position 738,687,830 of record CM057341.1, read on the forward strand.
GATAAATCTCTTGTCCAGAAGATTTTCTATTTGCTTCTTTAATCTGCTAACTCAACCGGTGTTATTCTGTACGGTGCTTTCGAGACTGGTGATGTACCCGGAATCAAGTCGATTGATAATCTCAAGACGCGAGAAGGTGGTAGACCTAGTAAATCTTCAGGGAACACATCAAGAAAATCCCGAACGATCTCTGGGGCTGGACTCTCATTAATCTTCATAGCCGTCAACACTTTCGGCTTGGCTCTAAACTTGGCTAGCTCCAAAAACTCGCTTCCGCCTTCGAAAACAAACTCAGGGTGATTGGGAATGCGGAAAGTCACTTTCCTAGCTCGGCAATCGATGATCGCATGGAAGGTACTCATCCAATCCATCCCGAGAATTGCGTCACAGCTGTCCATCCCGATTAAAAGGAAATTCGCATAGAATTCCCTGCCGCATACTACCACCGGACACAACCTACACTTTTAGTTGGACACAATAATCCCGTTACCCGTATGTATCTCCCAACCCTTTGTCAACGGCTCGTGAGATATGAAGTGTGTCAACAAACCGCGTAGAAATAAAGCAATGCGAAGCACCCGAATCAAAAAGAATTCTAACTGGTACAGAATAAACAAGGAAGGTACTTGTAACTACTTTTCCAGAAGTCTCTGCCTGCTCGGCGGACAGGGTGAAGGCCCGCCCCTGATTCCGACCCCTACCAGTATGCCTCTGATCGAATAACCGCTGCTGGGATACCAGAGGTGGACCCCTCTGAGCTGAAGTGCCGTACGACGGATGATGTTGCTCAAACCCTTCCTATAGCTCAGATCTCTAGTGACATCCGATGACCCTATGCTTGCTGGATCTGCAAAGCAGACACTGCTCCTTAGCTCTGCGACAATCTCTCTGCATGTGCCCTGGCTTCTGGCAATAATCGCAAAACAGGGCCCTCCGCTGCGGCTGCTGAGGTGAGAAAGTACGCTTCATCTGCGTAACACCCGGCCTGTGAACTGGGATTGCTCCACGGGGGGAAAGTTAGCCCGTGCTGGAACTACGTGGGGTCTCTTGTCCACCGATCGTTGGCCCTTGGCCTTCTCCGCCAATCTTTCTTGTACTCGGGCAGCGTTCAACACCTGAGCGAAGGTCGGTAGATCGAGAGACGCGATAAGCTGCTGTAGTTAAATATCGAGCCCCTGCTGAAACCGTCTTGCCCTAGTGGCTTCGATGGCTACCATGTATGGTGCGAAGCGACTCAGCCGGTTAAACTCTGTGGCGTAGACATCCACCGAGCGTCCATTTTGCCTCAACATGATGAATTTCTCCTCCATCTCGGCCTTGGCAGTGGCCGGAAAATAGTGATCTAGAAAGCATGCGGAGAACGTGTCCCATCCGATAGGTTTCTTTAACCGGCTCTCCTCTACAAACCACCACGTGTGTGCCTCGTCTTCCAGCTGAATCTTCACCACGCTCACTCTGTCATCGTCAGGAACTCGAGCGGCCGTTAAAAGGTTCTCCACGTTGATGAGCCATTGTTTGGCCTCAAGTGGATTTGTTGATCCCATGAAAACCGCTGGATGAAGCCTCCTAAAATCCGAAACGGTACCAACTCTATCCTGTGTAGTCGGTACGGGGGGCCCTCAGGAGCGGCAAAAACAACCGTAGATCTCTCCAGAGTGGTAATTGCGATCCCCTATATTGTCTTCAATCTCTCAGTCTGGAGATCGGTCTTCCTTTCTTGTGCCTGGGCTAGGGTCGTCGGTGTGCTGAGGATCTTCTCGGTACGATCGTGGGAACCGACATCTGAGGAGTTGCCCGAGGAGTCCATATCTCTGAAAGACGATCAAGAAGGAAATCAGATTCAAAGAAGGACTACACGATGATTCAACGAGATTAGAAAGTGAAAAGAAAATGTAATAAAACACACATCAAAGGTGTAACTCAAACTAGGGATCTCTCGACGGAACTGTAATTTCATCCAAACATGACTCTGATACCAGCAAAACCATGCCACGCCCCACTTCCCAAAATACGGAATACGAGCGGTGACTAGGCCAGCCATGCTCTTACGGTCAGGAAATAATCCCACCGTAATCATACTTCGGCTTCTAGTATTATATAGTAGTCAGTAAACAGTACTAGAGTAAAGAAAATCACAGTTCACAACTTTATTACATTACAATAAAAAAGTTCGAGATGCATTTATTTTGCATAAGGAAATAACTAACCAACGAAATACAATGTGTTTATAGCAAAAAGGATGGCGTTGATGTTGCGGTCTAGACCTCCGCGATCTTGAATGGCAGGTCATGCTCCTTGACTGAGTCCACCTCGTCCTCTGAGCATGCACACTCAGATCGTCAGGGCGACACATAACAACAACAACAACAACTGAGCCTTTTATCCCAAGCATATGGGGTAGGCTACATGAACCAACATGAGAATCACGCCGAGTCCAGCACATGAATCCTCCGCCTCCACTCACTTCTTTTGAACAATATACTTTCATCGAGTCCTTTGGCAACCATATCGTTTCGTATCTCCTCCATCCATGTTTTCTTCGGTCTTCCTTTTGCTTTTTTGCCATTGCCCATATCTAGAGTATCTATTCGTCGAACCGGTGCTTCCATAGGTCTGCGTCGTACATGACCAAACCATCTTAGCCGGTTTTCCCGCATCTTCTTCTCCACAGGTGCTACACCAACTTTTGCACGAATATCCTCATTTCGCACCTTATCTTTTCTAGTGTTACCGCACATCCAACGAAGCATGCGCATCTCCGCTACGTGCATCTTCTGTGTATGGTATTTCTTAGGAGCCCAGCATTCTGTACCATATAATAAGGCAGGCCGAATAGCGCTCCGATAAAACTTCCCTTTCAATTTTAACGGAAAGTTACGATCACATAAAATCCATGTTGCACTCCTCCATTTCAACCAATCAGCTTGGATCCTTTGATTAACATCACTATCGATCTCCCTATTATTTTGGATGATGGAACCTAGATATCTAAACTGGTCGCTCGGTGATATCTCTTGCCCTTCCAATGTTATACCAATATGGTTTTGACTTCTCTAGTTACTAAATTTGCAATGCATATATGCTGTCTTGGACCTGCTCAATCTGAATCCCCGAGATTCCAATGTTTGCCTCCATAATTCCAATTTGGCATTAACCCCTGCTTTCGTCTCATTTACTAGAACAATATCATCAGCGAATAGCATACACCAAGATACCTCATCTTGGATAGTTCTAGTAAGTTCATCGATCACAATGGTAAACAGGAATGGACTTAATGCAGATCCTTGATGTAAACCAATTGTAATCGGAAAATCACTCGTTAAACCGACGCAGGTTCTAACATTTGCCACTACTCCATCGTACATATCCTTGATTATGTCAATATACTTGACGGGGGCCCCCTTCTTCATCATTGTCCCCCATAATACCTCTCTAGGTACCTTCTCGTATGCTTTTTCTAAATCAATAAATATCATATGCAAATCTTTTCTCCTCTCTCGAAAACGCTCGACAAGTTGACGAAGCAAATGAATAGCCTCTGTCGTCGATCGACCAGGCATGAACCCAAACTGGTTCTCTGTTATCTTAATATCCTTTCTTAGCCTGTGTTCAATCACTCTCTCCCAAAGTTTCATGGTGTGACACATAAGTTTTATTCCACGGTAGGTTGAGCAACTTTGAATGTCATCCATGTTCTTGTAGATAGGTACAAAGATACTTTTCCTCCATTCATTTGGCATCTTTTTTGTCTGCCAAATCTTATTAAACAGATCTGTCAGCCATTTAACGCCTATTTCTCCTAAGCATCTCCAAATCTCGATAGGAATCCCGTCAGGACCAACCGCTTTTCTTAAACTTATTCTGTTCAAAGCTTCTTTAACCTCAGGTAGTCTTATTTTACGCATGAAATCACGGTTTATATCTTGAGATTGAATAACAAGTCCATCCAAATTCTTAGTAAAGCTCTCATTGAACAATTTGTCAAAATAATCTCTCCATCTTTTCTTGATATCCTCATCTCGAACTAAAACCTTCTGATTTTCATTTTTGACACACTTCACCGCACACAAGTCTCTAGTCTTCCTTTACCGCATCCGAGCAATCCGGTATATATCATTTTCAGCCTCTTTAGTGTCTAATTTCTCGTACACCTCCTTGTGGACCTTAAATTTAGCTTCCCGAACAGCTTTCTTAACTTTCTTTTTAGCCATTTTATACTTCTCAAATCTCTCCACATCTCTACTTTTCTTCAAATCTTTATAAGAATCCCTTTTAATTTTAATAGCAGCATTTACTTCTTCATTCCACCATGATGTGTCCTTAAATGGTGGAGCACCACCTCTCGACTCACCAAGTAGATCTCTAACTACCTTCTTGATACAACTAGCCATTTTGTTCCATATTCTTTCTGAATCATCTTCCGACTGCCAATCCGCTTCTTGAAGTACACGATCTATAAAAGCCTTTTGGTTACCTTCTTTCAATCGCCACCATTTAATTTTAGGCTCTACCTTATGTCTAATCTTGCTAAGTCCTCTTCTAGATCGAAAGTCTAGAACTAAAAGTATATGTTGAGTGGTTACACTCTCACCTGGCACTACCTTACAGTCGATACAACAATCTCTATCTATTCTTCTCGTCAAAAAAAATTCTATTTGACTAGCACTTGATCCGCTCCTAAAAGTGATAAGGTGGGACTCTCTTTTCCTAAACCAGGTGTTTGCTAAGATCAAGTCATAAGATAAGGCAAAATCTAGAATCGAGTCACCTACTTCATTCCTTTGTCCAAAACCAAAACCTCCATGGATAGTATCAAACCCACTACGACTAGTACCTACATGTCCATTAAGATCACAACCAATAAATAACTTCTCTCCACTAGATATACTTTGCACCATCTCGTCTAAATCCTCCCAGAATAGACGCTTACTAGCGTCATCAATACCTATCTGTGGTGCATAAGCACTAATAACATTAAGAATCTCTCCACCTAGAATAAGCTTAACCAGTAAAATTCTATCACCTTTTCTCCTAATCTCAACTACATCCTCAAGCAATCGTCTATCTATGATTATGCCTATCCCATTACGATTTTTATCTCTACCCGTATACCAAAGGTTATAACCCCAAGGCTCTACGACTCTACTCTTTTCACCTACCCACTTAGTTTCTTGCAAACACATAATACCAACTCTCCTCCTAATCATCACCTCCACTAATTCTATAAGTCTACCCGTAAGGGAACCTATGTTCCAGGAAGCTAGACGGATCCTATGAAACCCTTGCTTATTTGTCACTACACCCGGGGTCCGCTTTAGCGCGCCGTTTCTGGACGACGACCCTTGCTTATTTGTCACTACACCCGGGGTCCGATATAGCGCGCCGTTTCTGGACGACGACCCTTGCTTATTTGTCACTACACCCGGGGTCCGATGTAGCGCGCCGTTTCTAGACGACGACCTAGAAGCCCTTGCATACTTAACACTACACCCGGGATCCGATGTAGCGCGTCCCTGAGTAGGGGACGCCCCAACGATATTCTTATTATGGTTCATGTCATAGAATGTGACAAAGTTTTACGTTGGCTGTCACAAGCCTACCACAACCCTCACGCTTTCTCATCCGGACTTGGGACCGGCAACGGTGGGTTTGAATATCATTAAATATAAAAGGTGCGACAAAATACGGAAACATGAGAATAATGAATATCATTTGAATATGCACGACGCGATATATGTATCATGTCAGTAAACCAGGCAATGTGTATGTCACTACTTATCAGTCACTAAGTCAATGAAATCAATTGGTGGAAAAGATACTCGTGTTTAACAAGGATCTCGTGCAAGCCCGAGACTGCGGTCCAAGTTGTCCGGGACATAACCCTGCAGCCGTGCCGCTAGACCCCCGACCTAATGTATGTATATATGTATGTGTGTGTATATATATATATATATCTATATATATATCACTAATATAGAATGATCATCCTCTAAATTACTGTATCTCGCTAAATACGAGCTCAATTCCATCTTGATTTTCCCATTCCCCAGGTTATAGTATGTATTCAGGTATTAGATAGGTTGTAAACAATTACGTATCGCTTTCACTTTCAATCACGTTTCCACTTGTCAATATCACTTTCAATCACTGGTTCATTTTCATACTTGCCACAAGCCAATCACTAACACTTATATATTGACGGTGCAAAACAGTCGCTAGGTCTCAATGTAAACGATCACTATGCAGAAGGTATAAACCAAACACAAAATTTAGGTGGAAATGCACTGAACAGATATTCACTAAATTATGACAGCCAACGCCATATGACTTGCAAAATTCATCATAAATCATACGTATAGAATCGACCAAAACAATATAAAAGGCGTACAAAGTACGCTTGATTATCTAAGCAGTAAAATTAGTTTCATGTCAATAGGATTTCAGGTTAGGGACTTATCATCATTTTAAATTAGCGATCAATTGCTAGAATTCCAGTTTCAGGACTGAAAGTCTAATTTCGCGTGCGGTTTACTAAGGATTGTGTTCAGATTCAGGTGTTGTCCCAGTTGAATAAAACCTAGTGCTCTATGTTAAGTTTCCAATGCATCAAGCGGATTAATAATAGCCTTTCTGTACTAGAAGATATGTCCTGCGTAGTGTGAAGGTGAAAGAAATGTCACTGCAGAAACTGCAGAACACGTCGACGTTCTAAAATACAAACAAAATATCAAACGACTGTGAAACTGAACGGGACAAGATCCATATGTTAGCAACTAAATTATCTACGCGACTATATGAGACTCCGCCCATTTTCAGTTTTATGTAGGAATGTGCACGCGCTTAAATTCAGGTATCCTCGTAGAATGTTGCCCTGGACTGCAGTCCAGGGCCCCATTCCCAGTCAATTCTCGTTAACGTGGCCTATCAGCATTGAAGGGTAAACTTTAGAAGGTTCTAGTTTATCGAGTCGGTTTCGATACGAGCCGTAGAACATTACATTCCAATCTGTTTTTAATTTAATATATATTTTTCGACGTGACATGTGCGGTGCATTCCAGATTTAGTGTCGCCTTTAGGAGCGACTTTCATGGGTATAACCTAAGTATTTTTAACTCAAATCCCTACACGACATTCATTATTCATAGAGTGATTCATTAGTCACAAATTCCACCATTTTAAATGGGTTTTGGTTTAAGATTTCGCATCAACCACTTAGTATGTGTACACGAGTGTCAATCGACAACAATTACTTAATGTAAATTGTAATATAATATCCATACGATTAATGAACCGAGTTAGGTTCGATTCAATACAACTAATCACAATGGCTCAATGCACAAGTATTCGATCATCACTTAACGCGATATAGATATACACACATATATGCACTTATCTAACATTATTAATTAACTTATATATATGTGTGTGTGCAATAGCATGATTAACAAGAGTTGGGTTTTCTCTTGCCTTCGGTCGCTGATATAGAAGCGACACCGCTTGCGGATTTCGTCTCGATACACGAGACGATGCGATGCTGGACATGGTGTGTGGCGCAAGCGCGATGCGTGTACATTCGGTACTGCGCACGGTGACAACTCGGGCGTGACACGATAGTGGGCGTGGTCCTGGCTCGGTGCATGGTGCGGGAGTGGCACGACGCATGCACTAGATAGGAATACGGCGCAGCATGAGGGCTGGCACGGCATGGCACGGGGCTGGCACGGCACAGCACGGGGGCTGGCACGACGTAGGGTACGGTGTGACACGTCTGGGTACGCGATGGTGCAGCTGTGGCACAGTGGAGGTGCGGAGGCGGGCTCGATATGAGCACGGTGGTGGCGCTGTGGGGTCAAGCTTGAGAGAGAAGGAGGCCTGCAAGATGGGAGTGGATGCTCCGCTGTGGTGTTGTCGACGTCGGGAAAGCGGTTGGCGATGGCTCAACGGCGGTGAGGTGCAGCGGAGCTCCGGAGGTGCTGCAGTTGCAGTAAGATGCTCGATGGGGGTTGGTGTGCAGGGGATGAGGGCTCGGTGTCACGGAGGAGAAGAGGTGGCTCCGACGATGGTGGGTCGTCGGCGGTAGTGTTCGATGATGGCGGTTAGGGGTCGGTTTGAGAAAGAAAGGAAGTGGGGAGTAGAAGTGTGAGGGAGAACGAGTTAGAGGGAGAAAGAGGCAGCAAGAGAGAGAGGTTGTTAGAGATGAGGGAAGGTGAGCACTGGGATCTCGGTGAGTAGTTGGGGGAAAGCTCGGTCGTGGGTTGAGCGGGTCTCACGGAGACGTCGATGAGAGGGAGAGAGAGGGGGGCCGGTGAGGATTTGGGGAAGGGATCTCGAGGAGGTCGTTAGCATGGTGGGCGCAGTCATCGAGAAGGTGGGCGCAGGCGCGGATGCGAGGAAGAAGGAGACGGGGAAAAGGCGGGAAAGAAAAGAAAGGAGAAGAAGAAGAAGAAAGATGGGGGAAGGTTCGGGACGGGTTGAGTCGGGTCGGGTAGAGGTAGGTTGAGTTTAGATTAGGAACTTAAAACAAAATAATAAATATATATATATATATATATAAATGAAAAAAAAATTGGAAAAAATATGGAAAAATACGGAAACTGTGGATTTACAAATTGGATCGTACGATTCACGATTCGAATCGTACGATTCAATTTTTACAATTCACGATTCTATTCGATTTTTACGATTCACTATTCAAATCGATTCAGTAAATGAGTCGAGTCTGAAGTTTTTAGGTTGGGACTAAATATTTAGAGTCCCATAACAGTTTAAGATCTAGTTCGTTTATCCCCAAATTGATAAAATCCCTAATTTTACAACCCTCTTTGGTTCTCTCCCAGTCTCTCTCTCGTCCTTGCGAGCGAATTCTTCGAACTTACTCGTCGTTGAGTCTTCGTGTCCTCTCCTTAACACCTCAACTTCTAGCTTCTGACTTCTTTGCTGCTCTAACTCTCCCTCAAATTCCTCCCTATTGCATTTTGCACATATTCACATGGCTTTTGTTTATCTTCTTTACTATGATTGATCGCATATTTATATTGCTTTTATTGAATTATTTATTCTTTGTTGTATTTTGCACGTGTATAAGTGTTCATTATGTCAGTTAAGCGACTAGCAAATGACTGAACACTATACTTTTATAATGTATTGTCATATATTGCTAATCTAGTCATATAATTATTAAATATATAGTTATATGTTTATTTGCTAAGCTTTTGCACAAACGAATATCGTATCTTACGATCTACGATTCGATACGATATACGAAATGATTCATAAGTAAAACGATACACAATTCATATCACAATTTGACAACTTTGCTTGTAACTATATACATTTGTCTTAGATGTGATCTCTACACCTCCATTCTGGTGCCCACAGGATAGGCCTAGCATACCCTGTGGATCCTCTCACTAATAACTCTATTGCTTTCATGGATCAATCGTATTTAACAATCTATCCATCTTAGTTTCTTTCCATGGAACTAGAAAACCACTCGAAAACATGCAAGACAGCATCAAATCTCAACAAAAAGATACTAAGTTGATAATTAAAGGAATATACATAAAGCTCAACAAAGATCCAACAAAAGTACAAGAATATAGGCAAACATCTAGGTGCTTCTATGTAAAAGATCTAGCAGGATCTACCAAGAGAGAATTACTCTATATGACAACTATTTTGAGAACTCATGCTAACAATATAAAGGATATATCGACCTTGGGACATCCATTTGATATTAAAATTTACTAAGCATGCACTTTTAATACAAATTTGTTTCTGACATGAGGAGAATATCTTGGTTTTTAATTGTTCTTTGCTTACCGAGGATAAAAATTTAAGATATATGAGAAGTGGGAAAATGTCGGGATCAAAGGGATTATAGAATCGCCTTTCATGATGAAATATTAAGATGTAAAATAAAAATATACAAGTGGTATAATCAGGAATGATAACAACAAAATGGATTGGTCAGGCTGTATTAAGCTAGGGAGGTTTTGTAAGAGATATATTAGAACCTCAAGATAATCATGATGGTTTGGAGGTTTTATTTCCTATGAAATAGTCAGAGCAGCCTAACAACTTCAAGCTGCTTACTAAATTATGGCATGTACAACATAAGAATGGTAGATACCAATCCTTTAGCTGAAATACTAGGCAGATTCCTAGAGGGCTCAAGTATCTGCGAATCAATTCTTTATATTTTTTTCGGAGCATGGAAAGGGTCAAAGTGTATGATTAAAGTCAGGTCTTTAATCATTAAGAACTTTTATCTTCTTTCAGTAAGTTCTTCTTGATGATGAACATGGTAACAGTTGAATGTTACTTGACATGAAAGTGGCCAGATGTGGCATCATTCTCTAATTGAGGTGGTTAATATAATATTAGACAGATAGCTGAAATGGTGCAAATCATCGTATGCAATGTTATATTTCTGCATTGTTGAGAGGTACAAAAACAAAAGCCACACGTAGTCATACTAATTCTTTAATTACATTCATAACTCTATCAAAATTGTATTTTTTTATAGATGAAATTGATATTAGAAATAACATCATATGTAACTCTAATACCCTATTATAACAAATGAGCATTATAACGGAATGAGTTATCACGAAAACTCTAAGGCACCGCGGTTTAAACTATCGTTTGGCATATAGTAACATGAGATGATCAAGAATTTCAATCGTGCTGCATAGATATTCAAAAATGATTTTTTTTTTTACGAATTGAACCATTTTTTCCCAAATCAGCAACTAAGAAGCTGTACAATTAGTTCAAAATTGGAGGCTTTGAATGCAATTCTCTACAGTAAATCTAGAAATCAGAATCAAGCGAATACAAAATTGAAGAGAAAGAGCTAGGGTTTTGTGAATGTTCTTACAAGAAGTAGCCGTAGGCCGCAGATGAAGAAGGCGGCGACGGCGATGAGGCCGTGCGCCAACAGCTCCCACCGCAATGCCATCGATTGATCGAAATCGACAGAGAGAGAGAGGTGAACAGTGATTTTACGTCTGCTGCATTTTTGTTGACAAATTTGGGCCTTAATAGTTTTTCTAAGGGTAAATTGTCACAGTCCCCAAGCAGGTTTTTCGGCTGACAAAAACCCCCTGAGCTTGATGGGTTTGTCAAAAACTCTGAAAATTTCGCATCTATATAGTTGCTTGCTACATTTAAATAGATCATAAATATCACGGACAACTGCATAGATATCACATGATAACTAGATATAACAAGCAACTATACAAATATCGCGGGTTTGACGATTTACCCCTTTTTCAAATCTTTTTTCTCTATCTATTTTAGGGGGATTTACCAAAAAAACCTTTCTATGGTTTAACCCCGAGAAACCAACTTGTGGTTTTTCAGGTAGAGAAAAACCATTTTGAAGTATGCACTGTTAACGAAATCACTTTGTCGTTAAGTATATTATTAAATAACATTTCTTCTCTTTATTTTTAACTACCCAAAATTGGTATATTCATAAGGAAATTATCATGTAGTTCGATAGTTTTAAACAAAAAACCACCCTAAAGTATGCACACTGTCAACGAAAGCCACATGCAGGATGTTTTTTTTGTTAGTAATTCATATTTTGGGATGCTTTTCGCTAACAAAAAAACCGCATGATGGTTTCACTTAAAAGGGTCAAACTCGATCCTGATGGGCTTTTGGTAAATTCCCCTTTATTTTATTTTTACTATACAAGTTGGCAAAAATAAATGTAAATCGCCTTCTTCTTACTCCTTTTTAATCAAGCTTAGTAGGAAGGGCCGACAAATATTGGTTTTTTTCACTTTCCATAATTTTATTGGAATGTTTTATCTGGCTAAGGCTTTTTGACTCTATCCATTTTTCTCAAAAAAAAATATTGGATTTTTATGTTAGAAATTCCGCTTTAAAGCATGGTTTTACGGAAACATAGCGGCGTTTAGAATTTTTCTTTGATGACAAAAATAATCAGGCGACAATAACAAATTAAACACGATTTGCTGTTCAGCTAAATTGTCTAATCCACGGAAAAACAAAGAATTTTATTAGTCTGAGGAGGAAATATATTGACACCTGACACCTTATCTTCAATGAAGATGAAAAAAATCTCTTCTTAGGCTCTCATACAATACCTCTTTATTATATCTTGTTGTATAGATGAATAAAATTTAAACTTGCTAGGATTTTCCATTATCTTAATCCAATGGTTGGTAGAAAAAAATGCAATAGCGAGAGAAAAGACTTACATGAGCAAATTTCTCTCGGCAATATGCATCCTACCAAGCGAATTTTCTCTTTTGTTAATATTTTTTTCGGCAATATCTATTTTCAGGGATGAAAGAATAAACTTTCGAGAGAAAGTCTAAAAAACATAAATTTAATTGGGCCAAAATATAGCGAGGGAAATATTCCCAAGAGATATATCCCTTGGCAGTAGTCGCATAGCACAAAAGAAATGCCAAGGAAACATTGCCGATGGAAATACATCCCTCAGCAATGTTTTCCTCTCTATATTTTGGCCCAATTAAATTTAAGTTTTTTATACTTTCCTTCGATAGTTTATTCTTTCATCCTTATAAATAGATAATTGCCGAGAGAATATTAATAAGAGAGAAAATTCATTTGGTACTGTATACATTGCGGAAGGAAATCTGTCCTTCGCAGATGCTTTCCCTCCCTATTGCATTTTTTTCTACGTCTCCAATCGTTTCGGCATTAAACGTCTAAAAATCGGAAAATATGCACACCTATATTTTATAAAGTGTTTACATATGAAATAGAAATAGATTTTAGATAATTTTAATTTATTTATGCTTAGTGCTAAATAATTATTTAACCAAACTGCCAAAAATATTTAAATAGGACAGGATTTGGATTACATTAAAACACAACATTGAAGCTTGCAAAGTTGCAAGGGTTACGTACATCGAAACATAAAAAACAAACACAAATACATGGAGCTATGATGCCCCTTTATTCTTATGCAACTCCATGAGTAATGAAACCCAGTCGCTGCAACATACACATCATTACACAACTTGAAACTTGAAAGCAGTTCATTATGATTAAATCTAACAGCTGTGTTATATTTCAACACAATTATCTTCAAACCTAAATAAAGTTACTGAACAAGTTCGAAGCCAGAGGGGATTATGTGTGTTATAGGACCCAGAATCCCAGTGATAATCCCGATGATCTGGCCAATGAGGCCGCCGAGATCCAGGGCCGATTGAAGAACCCCGTTAGTCGGGAGCGAAGCATCGCAGGTCGAGAGAGGAGTCGTCACCACCAGCTTGCAATCCCTCATGATCGTCGGTAATAGGGAAGTCACGAAGCTCATTAACGGCATGCTGAACACTCCGTTTGCGTTTGTAGTGGTCGTGGAAATCACGTTCTTCCCGCAGTGTAGCTGCACTCCAGCATCTGCAACGGTTGCGTGAAATAAAGTTTATAAAAGTATTAATACAAAGTGCGAAAACTAAATAATGGAGATGATTCAGATAGTAATAGATGACGTGGATTCGCTATCCTAGTCGAGAGTTATATTTGTACATATTTTTATTTCTTTTAATGCATTTTTGTGAGTAGGGCGTCTTGTCCAGCTCCCTTCAAAAAAAAATAACGGATTTTAATTACTTGGAAAGACGGCTGTGTTTGCCTTGCCAGTGCCGGCACTGCAGTGAACCGTTCCGTTGATGAGAAGCTGGCTGATCCCAAGGGTTCGGGCTTCTGCCGAGGGTGCGGCCACCACGGCAAGCAAAAAGGCAACAATGAGGAGGGAGTTTAATGCCATGAGTTGTAACAGATTATGATCACCGTTTTGCTTGGTTAGTTTCCTCTGCATGAGTTTGAATTTATAGGGCAAGGGAGAGGCTAAGCCACAGCTGATTTTTTCTGACTTTCTGTACATGTCTCAATCTTCAATATCCAAACTGTGGCATGTTCCAAAGTTTTGTGGATCCTGGGCTTTTGGTTCAATTATAAGCCGTATGGATTTGGAAATTTGTGAGAAGAGAGGAAAGTTTGAAGCTCTACAAGTTGGCGCCTTGCGCGCATGCTCTTGGGTTTGATGGCTACATGCTAGGATCAAGGATACATGCTCTATAGATTTTTTAGGGCAAGGTTCCAGTGGAATTCTCATTTTCTAGGTGGATGCTGGATATCCATTGTTTACGGTGTGACATACGGACGGTTAAGATTTGATATGAAAAAAACATTGTTAAAAAATACGGAAAACTCAACTTTTGCCCGAAATCAGGAAACCCTAGAACCAGGAAAATATGCACTCTACCTCATAAATTTAACAAGTTGGTTTTTTAAAGGGTAAATTGTCAAAAAAAAAAAAAACCAAACCCTTTTTTCCGTTTTCAAAACCCTGGCCTCAAAACTGTAGTCAAATCCTCCTGAAATTTTTTTCTACAGTATCTATATACTAGTCTACTATATCTAACCAATTCATACAAACTATTTAATTAGATATCAGATGAAACGGTTTAAATATTGCAGGTTGCTGCTTAGATATCACAGGATGCTGGATATAGCAAGAAACTATTAGATATCACAGGAAATGATTTTTTTATAACTAAAAACTTTTTTAAAGAGGTTTTGACTATAGTTTCTAGGACAAGGGTTTTTTGACAACGGGAAAAAATGCTTGGCTTTTTTTTTGTGACAATTTACCCGTTTTTAAATGTATATTTTCCAAAATGCCCGTCAAGCGTCTCTCGTTCTTTTCTATAATTTTTTCTCTCCAAATTTCTTTTAGATGAATAGATCTCTCTAGCGTTATAGGAAATATTCGTCGGTCTCCCGGAATGCTTTGTTTTTTAATCATTTTTTCCCGAAATCTCTAATTCAAAACTTCATCTACTTTTGCTCTAATCCTCCAAAGAGTGAGACTATGGATTCAAAAGGAATGAATTTGAAAAAGAAAAAAGAATATTGGATAGTCAATTAAATATTAAATATATTAGAGAGGCTCTTTTGGCAATAAAAGCCATATGGATGGAAAAATTAACACCGAGGTGGTTCGGAGGTAAACCGAATGTCTTCAAGTTTTAGCAGGGTTTTCATGCTTTTCTAATAAACTTGACGAGGTTTCCTGCATTTTAGTAAAAAATATGATTTGAATGATTTGTGTTTTAATCTCATCTTTTCATGCATCACAGGATATTTAACCTCTGCTTAAGATTGTTAAATGGAAATTCTACAGTATTCTTACCACATTTGTTATAAGGCTTTTCATGTTTTAATAAAAAAAATACATTTTATAAGCTTTGAGTTAAGGAATTGATTAAAACCCAAGAGATTACCCAATTTGCGCATTTATTCATGCAAATGTAGTTGAAACTAAGATATGTTTCTTACAATTATAGAAATGATCATATGCAGTAGAATTCCCTTCAGTGATGGAATCAACAAGGGTCTCCATTGACAGTGATCCAATGATCACAAAGCAAAGGCCCATGCTTTTGAGCAATGCATTTCCATTTGATCCCTCACTTGAAAAGGGCCTCTTTGTTGCATTTCACTACTACAATAATGGATTGCCCCTACGGATTTGGCCGTAGAGGCAAACCACTGCCCCTACGGATTTATCCGTAGGGACATAAAATTCTGCCGTAGGTGCAAAGGCTGCAGGTGCAAGTTTTCGTCCTGAACATACCTCTACGGAGTAATAATTGCCCCTGCGCCTTACTCCGTAGAGACATATATACCTACGGATTATTCCATAGGAACAAAATATTTATTTAATTTATTAGTTTATAAAATAAAATACTTGTCCCTACGGATTTATCAGTAGGACCTGATACTTACCCCTACGGTTTTATCCGTAGGTCCAGATAAATGCCCCTACGGATAAATTCGTAAGGGCAAGTTTAACCTCTGTTACTGAGTCCATAGGGATAAAATATCAGGTATTCTGATATTTTGTCCTTACGGCTAACTGTGTAGGGGCAAACTTTGCACCTACGGATTAATCCGTAGGTGTAACAGATGGCCCTACGGATTAATCCGTAGGGACAAAATATCAGGGTTTTTTTTAAAAAAAGAGGCTTCCTGTTTTTTTCCCGCCCTGTGCATAATAATACATACATCATATAACCAAATACAGTAATATTCATAATCAACATCTCACACATAATATATAAAAGAAATAAACAAAGAGAATACGATATTAATCTAAATTATCGTGAACAAGCAAGCAACCACCAATAACGTCCAAAATATATACAATATGTATCAGATAAGTACATACATCCTCAAAAATCTTTTTAAAAAGCTACCCTAGCTCGGTCCAGCTCCTTCACCTCTGATAAACGCCATAATCTGACGCATCTGCTCCTCGGTGCAGCCCCGAGTCATCAAAAACTCGTCTAATGAAGGAGCGGATTGTGCGACAGTCTGAGCAGGCTGTAGAGCTGCAGGAGTGGTCTGCGCAACTGCAATCGAGGTAGTGGCTTGCGGAGCCGCAGCCGAAGAAGATGCATGTGGAGCCGCAGCCGAAGTAGCATGTCGCATCTGTTAAATTTTGTGTGTAATAAACGAGTAAGAACGGTGTATTAGATTTTAGTCGAATTTGTATCATTATCAGGTTATTGCGAAACCCCAATCTAAGAATACTTAGGGACTTAGGCCTCATTTGGGTATCTAGTTTGGAAAACTGTAGTTTATTTTAATTAGATAGTTTTATATAAGTATGATTAATCAAAGCTAAGTCTACAACCAAATAAGCTCAGGCTACTAATATTGCATATGTTACTATCTATAATGTGATAGAATATTTTACTATTAAGTAGTATACGTACCAACATCTCCTTCAACTTCTCGATGGTGGTTTTCAAGACGGCAACATCATGCTCTAAACGTCGCTCACGGGGGGTAGGGGAAGTAACTGCCAGAGTGGAGTCCAATCTCATATGGGCTCTGCTAGGACCCAGTCCCCGGCCTCTCTCCCAACCTCCGTGGTGCCCTCCGTGTACGGCGTCTAGGACTGGGGTCAGTAGCATCGGATCGGCCTGTCTAGTAAAATCGATCTTCGATGCCTCCACCTGCTCCACCCCCCGCTCCTACACCCACATTAACCATTAAAATATAAGTATATCATTTAAATTTGAACTTTTCAAAACAAAATTTTCAAACCTGTTAGAATAAATATTAACACTTAAGCAATACTCCTGGGTAGCGGTGTCGGAGAATCGAAGCTCGCCTGTGACAGGATCTGTCGAGATACTGTGGACGACAAGATACGCGGTCAGCACGCTCGGTGTACCATCCTGCACCAGGGTCTGAGCTCTCTGCAATTCGCCAAAAATTTACATATATTATAAAATAACTCTTAATATTATAATATATCAAAATAGATTTATTGTAATTTACCGATGCCTCCATGGCACGAGTAATGTTCCTCGAGCCACCTGTATAAGTGAGGCTAATTAAGAAACACAAAAATATAAATTATATACTAAACAATGAATTACATTTAAATTACAAATCTGTTTGCGCTGAGAGTCGAAATATTGGCACAAGAAAGGCCAAATATTTACGTCGACTTTCGCAAAGGCCGAAATATATAGGAGAGCCACTCTCTCTGCCGCGGGGGTCGCCATCCATAGAAAATAGCAGTCGATTTTCAGCTCGTTCCTATTGTATTGGACCTTTGATTGCATGTTCTTCATCAGGCCCTGGTACAGAACGTGAAGATCGAGCACTCTCTCAGGGTGATCAGGGTCGGGTATACGCTGAAAGTTGTAATCCAACTGCAAATACAAAAAAATAATGTATTTAAATTGCAAGTGTTAAATAATAATAAATATATTGGATCAGGGTCGAGTATAGGCTTCGTACCAGCTGTCGGGCACGTTATTACCCGGGGGCATAGAATCTCTCATGAACTTCAGAAGTATCGTGAATAACTTGTTGCTCCATCTATTTAGGCACTTAATCTGGAAAAGTTGGATGATCCATGATAGGGTAGAATACTTTGCATTCTCATAAATTGGTCTTCTAGCATCATTCATGAACTTTTCATACTTATCCGCACGCGGTCCTTGACCGGAAGGAATGTCATCTTCGGTAGGAATACTATCACTTAGGGCAGCTTCTACCATATCCTCCATTTCTTCTCCTGGAAAGAAGTTACCGTCTTCTCCTTCTTCTTCTTGTCCTTCTCCGTGATATAGCCAAGTTGTATAAAGTCTAGTAAAACCATATTTAACGATATGAAGCTCTACGATTTCTACCTTCTGCCATAACTTATACCCACATCTATCGCACGGGCAGAGAATCTTCTTTAACACGATCTTATTATATGCGCGTGCAAATTCAATGAAAGCAGCATGTAACAACCCTAAACTTTTTGTACAATTTTTTTCAAAAATACAGAAAGGGGTACTTGAGCCTGAGCACAAGTTATAAGTTTAATTTGCTTTTGAATAGTAAGAAGGAGCTTGTAGCTCACTGGTAAGACCTTGCACTGCTGAACCAAAGCACCAGAGTTCAAATCCCATCAGCCACACATTTTTTTAATTAAATTTTTTTAATCTTTTAGAAGCCCAAGTGTCTACATGTGCACAAACCGTAAAACCAAGAGTCACAGCTTAAACAAACGTGTCGACGAGGCTAGACCAAGCGTCAGGGACACGTGGCACCAAGATGAGCCCCGACTCGCCCGACTCGGGCCGGCGAACTCGTTGACTCAGCCGGCGCCGCCGGTCCAACTCGGTCCGAACCCTAATTTTCTTTAACCCCTTGCACCCTTTGGCCTACCCCACTCCCCCTACACTGTTTAAATTCTCTGCAATTAACCAGAGAATTAAAATACCCCATTTTAATCCTTTTTAATGCAGATTTAAATGCATTTTTTTATCACCCTAACCCTAATTTTTCCTATAAATAACCACTCTATTTTTACACCCCTTCACACTGAAATTTCCTACAAAAACTCTCAAGAAAATTCCAAGATCCTTTTGTGTGCAAGTGGAGTTAGCAAAGGGCGAAGTTCCGACGAACTTCCGGCGACAACTCAAGGAGTTTCCGATGACGAAACGACGCACCGGCAACTCCCACCTCTTCCTATTTCTCTCCTCTAGATAATCATCCAGTAAGTCCATACTTCTCCTTCTTTTCTCTATTCTAAAAACATTCAAAACTAAAACCCGACGGAAGCGGAGTTAGTCCGACTTCCGATTCGGTTTTCTTTAAAAACTATAATTTTTCTTAATCAAGATACCTTCGTATCATCACATATTGTTCATCAAACATTAGTAAACATCTTTAACAAGTTTCATCACTATATGCATCTTCTATCTCAATTTTACATTAAAATACCACAAACTTTAGTTTCCGACATAACTCTATAATACCTTTATATCTTTAGAAAACTCATGAGGTAATGACCTATCTCCTCATAACACACATATCTAATATAGCACGATAGAATTTGGGAACATAGATTCGGAAAATACGACATTACATATAACTACCTTCAACTATTAAAACCTTTTTCTACAAGAAGTGTATTTTAACAAATCTTTGTAATTGCGCCTCTACAACCCATTTTGGGGAACCCGTTCGGGATGGTGCAGATTATCGCACATTCTCGGGTTTAGTAGAGTGAGATGCAGACCTCCGCAAGGAGCATACGATCTCGAAAGATTTTAATACATTTTCCTTTAGAAAAATATGATTTTTATTATAAATAAAACTTATATTTTTATAAATAAATATATATGTATTTAATATCAAAATATCTATTTTTTATTATATTCCACATTTCCAAAATTCAAGAAAAACATTCCAATTACAAGAAAATACCATACAATTCCAATATTACAAATAAATACCATATATTATGAAATTAGGTTTTATTCA
Organism: Agapanthus africanus; assembly: GCA_030015575.1. Classification (NCBI taxonomy): domain Eukaryota; kingdom Viridiplantae; phylum Streptophyta; class Magnoliopsida; order Asparagales; family Amaryllidaceae; genus Agapanthus; species Agapanthus africanus. Next base: position 738,707,693 of record CM057341.1, read on the forward strand.
CTAGAAATGTCACATTGATAAAATATACATCCATGAAAACTCTAAAGACGATAATAAAATACTTGAGGTGTATTTTGAAAATTATACAAAATTATTTTTACATAAAACCCCCTCAAGTTATATATACAAAATTACAATAAGGACCCTAGTAAACATAGGTTTAAGCGGGACCAGTCTCTTGAGCCTCAGGGAGCCGGAGATATGGGTGCTTGCCTATTTAAGGTAGACAACTTAACAAACGGTGTTATCAACACGGTAATTGTCTTTGAAAAAGACACAAATTCTGCCGTCCATGTGCAACAGTTACCGATAGCACCAAAACATAATTCAGGATTCAATTTCTTTTCTAATTGTCTGACTCAGACTGAGTCTCAATATAATAAATCTGACTTGAATATGATTCAAGTATCAAACTTCAATACAATATGGATCTATGAATCCGTCTATTCAATCTAATCAATCTATATTGACTGAACCGAACCATGGATATATTCTATCTACATGTTCATCCATTATATCCGTTCCATTACCGATATCATGGTTTCAGTCATCCATCTATATATAATATACAATTCAAACAATACAAACAATACAATCAAGACATCGCGGGGTTTAAGGGGTAGATTGGTACGGAAGGTGTTAAAAGTGGTACGAGACTGTAACCATAATACACCTAACCCGAATTCAATTGCCGTTGTACCGTGGCTGAACGGTTTCTTGTGCTCCTTATACCTTAGTCCACGGGGAAAGTTGGACTCCTCTCGTATACACTGGTCTCTTCTGTACCAAGATACAAACAACTACGTTAACATAACAAACAACACTATAATAGTTATACTCTCTCTGTTTATTCTACTTCTCCCTCCTCTTTGGGATTTGCCGAGCGATTTGTTCGCTGACGACATTCTCTTTCTTTTCTTTGGAATGTCGTCAGGTGATTCGGACCTTCAAGAGATCGAGCCCACCTTTGAGGACTTGGATCAGCTAGCCTTCGACCCGGAGCTCTAGTTACTTGTACACATTTACATTCTGTATTTTCCATTTCTGTTATGCCACTGTTTAGGCATTGCTTTCCATTCAATATATTTACTTTTCAGATGTATTGTAAAAAGAATGTTAATAAATAAAGTTGCTGTTCATTTACATCTTGTCTCTCGTGTACATTACATTTTATATTGCTTAGATACGCTTAGCGTGTTTACTTCTGAGTAAATACGTAGCGGCCTCGTCGCGTCCTCTGCATGTATACTAGGAAGTGGGGCATGACACAACAACTCCTGCGACCAACTTAGATTGCATGCGTTGTTGCCAATCCACGTACATCCAGTCCTAAACTCTGATGTACTCATGGGCCATGTTAGATTGTATAATATATAAATTGTAGGTTATGGTGACTATATTGAGAAATATAAGAACGGAATGGTTACTGACAAAGAAGAAAATCCGTGGAGGCAAGTTTGTCGTTGAAAAGAATAAATTATCGATAAATAAAGTTAGATTTGAAGATATCCAAGTATGAGTTGTATTCTGTGTATGTGTGTTTCAATTTATGATTTCGCTTAAGTGTAAGGTTATTAGTGTGTATGTGCTTTGTATGTGTGTTTGTTGTGTATTCGTGTTGTATGTGTGTGTTTCGGCTGTCGAGGGTAAGGCTTCTATCCCATTAAGAATGTATAGAGTGTAGGTTGTTTTTCGTCATACCATTGAGATGGGAATACGCGTCGCTTGTCAGGCGTACTATAAATTCCCCCTGCCTAGGGTAGGCGGGGGTTTATTGATTGTGGGGATCTGAATCTCCGGCAGCCGTGGACTAAGCTGCTGTTAATTACCCCTCGCTTTTGGAGTAAGGGAATCTCCGATTGACGGGTCGAACTGGTCATGCGAACTCAATGTACAGTGTGCGTATGTGTGTCTTGAGAGGTTTTGGATATATCGGGGGCCTCACGGAGTTTACGGGGGTCTTTATACCGGGATAGCTGGCTGGGGGTCAAGAGGGCTAGAAGCCCCCTTGCGAGGTACGGGGCAGCGCCCCGTTAGAAAATTTTTCCTAACGGGGAATGTGTTTCTGGTGTGTAGTGCACGGAAAATGAGGGGTGATGAGCGTCTTAAAGACGTGTGCATGGCACGTCGGTGCTGGGCGCCAGCGGGTCACGTGCCAGGCGCGTGGCGCTTGGCACCCGCGGGTCACGTGCCAGGCACGTGGGCGCTTAGCGCCCTTAGTTGTATGTATACCCTAGAGGCCAGTATTGTACAGATGATGTATATTATATTGGATGCTTGGACATATATAGAGAGGACTTTCTTGCTCGATATGATAGTATGCTATCTGGTTGCCGTTTATATCATAATATTGCATTATTATATTCCCCATTCTTATTCTTTTTATAAATAAACAGGTGCTTTTGACGCATGTCTGTTACATATTACAGGTTATAGGTTCTTGGACAGAAAACAGTGAAAACGATGAAAAGACGATGCAAAAGTGAATTTTGACCAACAAACAGAAGACTCTTGATCAAGCCTACATCAAAGATAAAATTCACAAAGTACAAGGCAATGCAAGGTCCAAGATTATAAAGCGAACGGTTAAAAGTCCACCGCAATTATTCACTGGAGATCTGGAAGAAACATAGAAGCTATTTTAATAAAAGAACCAAATAATAAGGAAGCCCAAAGGCAGAAGAGCCTACAAAGGAAATTTCAAGGCCCAATAATTTCAAGGCCCAATACTTCCTTTTAAAGAGACAGTGATATAAAATTTTACCAAAGTTTGAAGTCTACTTTGACTAGGTCTTCTTAAGGATATTTTGGTAAATGTAGACATGCGAATCAATTGTAATCTAGGGTTTCCTATCCTCTATAAATAGGAACTCTAAATCATTGTAAAGGCTATGCCTCCCTTCATTAATAAATTTCAGCATTCTTTTGGAGAGTATCAAGTTGTAAGTTCTTTATTTTTCTGCCTTAGGTTAATTTTCTATACTTGCTCTAGATAAATTTAATTCCTTGCCCTAGTTAATCTTTTATTCTCTGCCCTAGATAAATGTATTTTAATTCCCTAATGAGTGAGTAGTCTCCTCGCTTGTTGGGGTTAGGAATAGGGAAGGGTTTGAGAGATGAAGATCTCTCATCTCTTTTCTTTGCCAATCTATTATGAACATTAGGACTCCATGCATACTTTCATCTTCCGCTCCCTACGGCACTCTACCCTCGAGATAGCGGTGATCCGTAGTATAAAAGACCGGAGTTGTAAGTTTTCCATGGAGGTTAGGGTAAAGGTTAAGAAAGGAAGGACAAGGATCTAGAGGAAGAAGCATCTTCCCAATCATCCTAATCCCTTTTATTAAAATTTACCATAACTCCTAATATGATATCTAAATTAAGGCATTGAAAAGAGGTGTAGATCTTTATTTACCAAACTTTACCTAAACCTAATCCTAGCAAGTTTCCTAATCCTAATAGAACACAACTTCGTTTTTAGATCTAATTAAAAGACCAAACACCATTTGGAATTAACTCGTAAGAGCGATTAGGAAATTCACAACATCCCTGTGGACCGACCCGTACTCACCGGCTAGCTACCAAGCGACGCCGTTCTTGATTGCGGTTATTAGATAGTTTTTAACATACAAATCAAATGGCGCCGTTGCCGGGGATGGCGTAGAATTTTCATTTTTGCAATTTCGGGTTAATCTAAATTTAAAAAATCATAAAAATCTAAAAAAATCCAAAAAAATATAAAAATATATCATCTGTTATTTTTAGAAAGGGTATCTTTGTGTGAATTTTGCAGGATCTACGCACAAATTCGGATCTGGAAATCTACAGAAAGCGAAACAGCAAATAGACGATCCTATCAACAGAAGATTGCAACAACAGAGGAACAGAAAAAAAATCTAGAGGACCGAGTCAACAAGTCAATCGCACGATTTGGTGCAGAAAAAAAAAAGCGCCGGTGGCCCCTTTCCGGCCGCGGAACCGCCGCGGGACATCCCTTCTGGCCGCGGAACCGCCGCGGCCTGGTCGACATCTGGTGGGAAAAAAAAAGCGCAGTTAGAAAAAAAAACTGTAAGTCTTCGAATCTCCTCCTCTGCAAATCTCTGATATATCTTCTGCAAAATCTCCTGCAGGATTTTTTGCGCTTAAAAAAATCTTTCCCCTTCCAAATAATAAATTTTGTGCAGGATTCGTTGCGCTATGCTTAAAATAATAATTGAATGCAAGTAATATTTTTTGTTTTGCATATCTTTTATCGAAAATCTTTTTGCAAAATTTCCAAATAAAAAGTAAGCAGAAAAAGGAAAATTTTAATTAGAAAATTTGCAAACTTTGAAATTCATAAAATAAAAATCTTTGACTGCAAGTGATTTTTCTGTTTTGCATATCTTTAAAACTGACTTTAAGGGGCTTTTGACCAATTCAAATTGGGTGGGGATTTCATCACCCTTCCCAGGACCCCAGAAATCACATAAGGCATATGTATTGACCGTCTATTAATTAAAAAATACTAGACTCAGCCCTAAGGATTTCGAGCTCAATAGGACAGAGGACTAGTTATAGGCATCGACCGTTTATCCTAACCTGACTTTGCGGTGTCTAGGCAAGTGAGTCAAAGGCTGGTGGTTTTTAATTAGGCCCACAGTGTGGTTCCTTCCCACTTACCTGACACTTACCTGGCCGCAATTGGCGGTGAAGAGGCGGTTTGAGGTCCTGTTTCTAGCCCTTTGGAACAGTTAGGAGCTGTCTAGCTGACCTAGGTGACCCTAGATCTAGGTTTGATTGTGCATTTCTGGTTGATTACATTTGTGTCTAAGCCCTTTATCGAATTTTTTTTTCTGCAAACAGTCTCAAATAAAGAGAAAAAGGAAAAAAGGAAAATCTTTTATAAACAACTTGCAAATTTTTGCCGCTAAGAAATCCTTGCACCACCTACCTTCTTTCTCTTCTTTTTCTTCTATCATGGGTTCCCCACATCATAAATCACTTGCCGAACTTTGGTATCCCGAACCTAATTTTGCGTCGTACGTCAATTTGTTCGGTCAATTTAAAGACGATCCTTCCTTACCAAAAAAATCTTTGAAAGATCAAATAGAGGTGTCTAGGAGAAACAGTTTGACTTTTCAACCCACTTTGTATCAACCAAGTCAACCTTTACCATCTCCATATGTTGATACTACTTTTCCAAGTTCTGCTGTAACTCCTAAACCGATGTCCATTGCTGAGCACCTTACTCAATCTCGCAGCCGATCTTTCACCCCTCTCCACTCATCTAATTCTAGGGATCCGCACGATTATTCACCTTTTTATCCACATGTTGACCCTACCCCTGTCCAACCACCCACTTCCTACCAGTCCTAACCGACCTTACCACCTTCACTAGACACTGCTTCGACACAGCCATTAGGGAGTTTCACATATCCAAACAATTTCGAATCTTTTACCGAAACCCCCTTACCTCCCAAGTCTAGTTTGGAAGAGTCGTTGGAGGCTTATATCTTGTAAGTGCGCGGCGGCGCCCCGACCTCCATCCCAAGGCCAAATGCGGAAGCGATGGATAACTTTAATTTTTCAAACCGGCACCACCGCGCACTAAAACCCGGATCGAACCATTAACTAGTCCTAGCTAACTACAAGAAGGGGAAGAGAGATATACCGACTGATCCGTGTCCTCCGGTCTTCTCGTCGTCGTCCCGATCTCCCGCGAAAGCTCCGGTCTCCACCTCGTCGCCGGAAGGGCACCACGTCGCCGGCTTCTTTTACGGGCTCCCACCTCTATACCGAAGCAACTCGGGCACGAAGTTGGCGAGCCGACGTGCCCAAGGTTTGCTGTAGAATGCGTGTAGTGCTCATGTCTCATTTTGGGGTTCATGGAGGTTGCCTTTTGGTGGAGGGATGATACAAGCTAATGGAGATTGATCTTATGGGATTTTTATCAAAGCAAAAGCACAAAAACCCCACCTTTTGAATTTCGGACAGCCCCCAAGGAGCTTGGCCGGCCATGCATGATGGAGTGGAGAGAAATGAGAGTGTGTATCAAAAATGAGAGAGGCCATCCAATAATGCAAGAGGGAATCAAAAGAAATCATGAAAGAACATGATCACAAACACATCCATACTCAACCACAACCATCATCAAACATGATGACTCCAAAAGTCAAGCAATGATGAAGTGAACAAGTCAAGGTCAACAAGAGCTATCATGAAGCAACAAAATGCAAAGAACCCCCTCCACTAATGCGTATTTGCACAAATGCAAATAAGCCCTCCTCCACCAATCTTCGGCCATTGAAAGATACAAATGAAAATGGCCGAAATGGAAAGCAAACTGGCAACTCCAGAAAACTGGTCCCGTAATAAAATACAGGAAAAACTCCGCTACTGTGCATACACACCCGCATCTGTATTCCGACCGAATACAAATGCAATGAGACAAAATCTACACTGTACTATACTAGGATCCGGCTTAAACCAAATCCGGCTAGTATAAACCGTTCGATCAGGATCCGTGCAATACCGCACGTATCTGATCGAACCCTGCCATATCTCCATACGGCCTCTACAGCGTTTCGCCCGAAAACTTGAGCAACTGAATGTGGGGGACTCTAAAGACTCGTCAACACCATGGTTGTGGATTTAACCACTAGCACGTCAGAGGTATAAGCTAATACGTAACGGGCTACCAGGTATTGACCAAAAGGGACGTTGATGAGCGAACTCATCCTGACACCCTACTGAGCCTGTCAGTGACAAAATCCGTACAGTCCGGTCCGTTCGTCTATGAGCATCGCATGGCGGGCCTAGGGGGTTGGTAAAAGTCAGACCCCCAAAAGCGGTACAAGTCGTGTCGGAGTGTAGCCCAGAACACCCTGAGATACTACTGGAATACCTACCAGTAAATCTCCTGCCTCGGCCGAGGGCTTCGTGTAATGGCTCTCCTAGACACAGCGCGACCTCACCCCCAATACCGGGAGAGACGAACCCCTGAAGATCCGCTCACTGCCTCCATGTGGCTCGGGACTGTACCCAACTAAAACCTGTTTGCACGTCTCCTTTGAGCGTGGTAGGGTAGTAATCAAAGTACAGTGGGAACTCACACGAGACAAATGACGATCCTCAGGTCGATGAACTAACCTGTACACATGTCACCAGGGAACTGCTATCTGACGTCAGGTATAAGACCAACTAGCATGTTCCCGGCGAGTCCTGTCCGGTGTACTCATAACCCAATGAGCACCTGTATACATCTTAGGTGAACCAACTGACACCAGTGGCTTGTGAGACCGGCCACCGCCCCTCGTCGGGGTCTCGACTGTATACACTAGTCTACTCTGGAGTATCGATGCCCTGTCTCGAAACTCCCACGACTAGGGACCATGTAAGGATGTGCTTATAGACCACCAGCTCCCACGTATATGATCGCCCTCATACTGCTGGCAGTCAAGAAAGAATCCTAGGGGCTCTATCAACGTGTAATAGCGACATGTCAGGTCACCTAAAGCAGTACACGATGATAAAGATAAACCAGATAGCATACTATCATCTCGAGTAAGACTGTTCTACTGGGACAGGTCCTCCCTCAATCATTGCAATCACGTGCCTGTGATCCAATAATTGACTCTGAGGGCACTACCTCCAACAATCTCCCACTTGCACTCAAGGCTAATTATTGCGATGTCGCATACTCACATCCCGTGTGATACCGAACACCCAACTCCTCTACTAGTCAGTCTCACAAAGCTAGTTTGTGAAACTATTGCGTTCGAAGAATAGCCTCAGTGAGTGGATCCGCTTTGATGTTACTTTCTATGTCTCTCTATATCTCAAGTTCGCGGAGAAAGCCATCTCCCGAAATGAGCAATACTTGTCTTAGAATGTGTCTGGATGTCTGATGGGAGCTAGCTCATAAATGAACTCCAAATCCAAACTTCTTAGACTGTATCATCAACTGAACTTAATCAGTATCCTGCGTCATGCCTCCCTCAGTATTTCCTTGGACCACCTGTCCAAAATACTGCCCCTCGTCAGAAGGAAAACTATAACTCTGACAACCTCCTTGTCGTCCAGGTCACCTTGGAAGCCTGGAATGATAACTGTCTCCCGAATGAGACTGTCGTTATCATATCCCTAAAACATTCACTTATGTTCTAAAACTGCTTCCGACTGTTTCTCCAGGATTGGATCAATGTCAACTTATTGCATCTAGTGCAAGAACAACATCTGGTGTGGTACTTGACATCTCATGATTGACTCAATTGCCTAAGCAAGTGATCTGCCAATCATGCACACCCCTCTCCCCTTTAGTCTGTAAGACACCTTTAGAGAGGGTGACTCTATCACCTGCAGGTACACTACCGTGCCAGGAGTCATCCATTCTAAATACTCTTAGAATACTGTCTAAGTATCCTGATTGGGAAACCACCCAAATCTAGATCTAAAACCATAGATCTAGTAACCAGTATGTCTGATATAATGTCCAAGTCCCATGTGGAGAAACCACTGTGTGACGACCAAAGTATAACCGATTGTAGCATAGGAATATCACTTCCTAATCTGTGTATGTCATCCAAATACCATGACATCACACCCCATCACCTTCTCAACAGATTCATCCCCTATTCTGATGAAGTCAAACCTATGACTGTCACATCAGAAATGGATGATCTATCTCCGCTATATCTGCTTTAGTCTATAAATAGACATAAGCCACATGTCCACCAATGCTTCGGCTGCTCCCACTGACCACGACAACCCTCCGGCAGAGTCATATAGACGTACACTTCTAAAACCAGTTTAGAATGACGCTATACTCATCCTCCTGGCGGGTCTCACAGTCTGGAACAACAGCAATGGCAAGTCTGGGTAAACAAGAACTTCCCTGTCACCGTCCTTGAGGCTACCGGAGTACCTCTCGGGTGCCTGAAGTTACCCACCGTATCTGCGGAGTGGCCAATGGAAAGTCAAACCAGATTGAATCTTTAGGTTCCTATCAAAATCTTCAGTAATCGTTTGTGGTTCTGGAATCACTTCCAGTTCTACCATACTCCCACTACTGTTTTCTGAAAAAATCCATTTTTAATAAAACTGTGGCGAGTCAAGAATAATATCACTATTGATCTTCCAGATGGTAGAAAGCCAACCCTCGTCATAGCCTGGGTCAACCCATAAACAGCCATTACAGAAACATGCCTTGAGTTATCCAGAGTCTGGTTTTAATCATAAGCTGGACAACTCCCCGTACCTTAACATCGTTAAGATACGAACTGTTCTATATCCAATATAGGACCAGAGGCACTGATTTAATTGAACCAGATTCAAATCATGCAGCTGTCCCTAGTGCATGTCAACTAAATGGAAGGAGGCCGATCAGCGTTACTTAACTTAGGAATGCTTCCAATTATGAGTAACCTGAAAGAGAAACAAGGTCTCTTAATCATTACTATTAACTGAATACCATATACAAGTATCTACATCTTCGATCACTTTGAAGAATCCCGATACTTACTACACCTGGTTCTCTACTCTATTCAAATACCTATAACTTCTCAAAATTCGGACCCTGTGTTTCCACGAAACACCTGTCTAAAAACTAGAGAAGTTATAAGTAAACCGAATATAGTACGAGGACCAACCCCTCTGTCCTGATGGACCCTGGACAACATACAATACTCTGTATAAGTCCCTTGAGTCTGATAACTCATTCACTGTGTGTCGTAGGTTGAAAACTGTACTTATGGTTAAGAAGAATTACACCGCTGTTTAATGCTCCTTACCTAACCATCAACTGATATAGGTAAATGTCATCGACATAATTTCAAAAAGGTATATCTCACTCTATAAAAATAGACGTACAGATATATCAATTTGAAATTGGTGCATTATAACGGATATTCAAAACCAAATATTCGCCGTCCGGCAAACAACCCAGGCGATTTCCTCAAATATCACCAATTACAACGAATTCCGATATAATGAGGATGATCACCTAATTCCCAATAACTTACTCCCACTCATCATCTGTAAAACCATACAGATGTGAGAATCATACCTGGTAAATACATACCCTGGAGTAAGTATCTAATCGGGAAATCAGTTTTCTTTTAACAGTACACAGTGACGCTGAAACATTGAAATGTTTCGTAGGGGTATCCTGGTATTCCTAGTAATGCCTCTTCCAGATTCACGACTGTAACCGTATAATTCTTTGCCACCTCTCCAAATCCCTTTATATGTCTTTAGTCATTACCTTCTGCACACCCCTTAGGCTAAATGGTTTTCTTCCTTCCCTACCGTTCGGCACCAGCCTATGGTTTGGAAGAAGACTATCCAATAAGCATAATGGGTGTACTGTCCTAATCCTAGGAGCACTCGCAATGCGAGAGAAGATGAAGATAAAAGACAACCGAATAAACCTTATTCCTATTTCTCCTGAACCAGAATCCATCCCCGAATTGGAACAAGTTCCTTTCGAGTTCGTATATAACCATACGATGGAGTATCCAATAAACTGTGGATCTTCGTAGTGATACGGAGTGTCCTGGAGAAATACAAAGGTGATGTGGGAGTGGTAACGAAAAACTTGGTATGGTCGTGAATATCAGTCGCAATTTACTTTGCCCTCTTACTAATCCCTTGCTTTGTCTTAACTTAATACCTTCTGTACACCGTATAGGCTAATTGGGTTTCTTCATTCCCTACCGGTCGGCACCTGCCTATGGTTTGGAAGAAGACTGTCCAATTTGCATAATAGGTGTACTATCTCCTAAACCAAGGAGTACTCGCATCCTGAAAGAAGGTAAAAGGAAAAGATAACTGAATAATCCTATCCGTTTTCTCCAGAACCGGAAACCATCCTCGAATAAATCCCTTCGAGTTCGTATATAACCATACGATGGTTTTGTCCAATAGAAATGGACGTTCGTAGTAATACGGGGTGTCCTGGAGAAAAGAGTAAAAGTAGGAGTGGCAATGAGGTCTGCAACTCTGACAATCCAAAATCCAGTGTTTAAGAAGGTTCGGTCAACTTAGTCACTGAGTCATAGTCTTAGGGTCGGGTCAATGGTCGCTGCCAAAGAGAGAGAGAAAAGAAACACTCAGCGTGCACTCTATCCTAGATCAGAATGGTTACCAATTTATCTAATCTGGAAACCTCCCACTGTCACCTCAATTCTCCTCCAAACCCGAAAGAAGAATTAGTCGGGGTCACCCGAGGAGTAAACTAACTCATCAGTGGGAATCGGGATCCAACTATCATCGCATGATAACGTGACGGAATCCGCTCACGTCATCACACTCCAGAAGGTATACGCATATCTGGCAAGTTTCAGTTTCTTTTGAAACTCCCGATGTGGATTTTTGCCCCATGCTCTTATGACCTTGGCGTGAGGTCAAAATATCATAAGTCACATGTCAAGTTCTACCCATCATTGTCCAGGTTAATTTGAACCCACCCGTACATACCCTTGACGTAGGCCAAAATAGTAGTACGACTGTCCCAAACTAACGCATCTATCTATGCAACAGATAAATACCCGGCAGCTACCAAACACTATGCCTTGGCGTGAGGTCAAAATACATAGCTTGAATACTACCGAATATTTAACTGAAATGATGGAGGGCTACGAATGGTTTCTGGCGAAAACCTTTAACGTAATGAACTTGATATCGTTGAAGGAACGGATAGCTTTTAGAAAATATAGTAACGAAAACCTTTGCTAAAGAGGTCACTCCGGGTGAAGGGATCTCGGCTCTTTCCCCGTAGAATGAGGTGCAGGATATTCCAACTGAATACCACGATGCAAAGCAAAAGTAATCGGCTATAGTGAAGTTATTGCCCTGACGCAAACTTCTGTCCAAGGGGTCACTCCCGGTGAAGGGATCTCGGCCCTTGCCTCGTCGACTGAGGAGCAGGATATTCCAACTGAATACCACTGTGCAAAACAAAAGTGAACGTCCTTGCAATAACGGCTTTTTGAAAAATGTTCCAACAACATCAGATTAGGTTTGTTTTTAACTTGCATTGATCCGAATCAACGCAGTCCCATCAATTGATCACACCACAAAGAACGAAAATATACTGATGTATGTATATGCCATCCGCATTCGCCACTGGGTCCCGTCATTACCCGTTAGGTTAGCTAACTAACGACAGAGCGGGGACTGGACTAGCGCGGATGCAAAACATATACAACATCTACTAGTATATATATAATATATAATTTTCGCTCAAGGCGTGATAAAAATGCAACATCACAGAAATGTACAGCATCACAGAACAATACAGATATCTGGGATCCCCGGGTTTCACAGAGCCACTACTGAAACCCGACGTTCCCCTGGTCGTGTGGAGCCTGTGCAATGAAATCTTAGACCCCTACGGGCGCGGCAAGTTACCCGCCAAAACCTGAAGCGAGGCAGCCCCCTTCAGCAATGTGAATGGACCACCCAGCACTTCACGGAATCCGGTAACTTGGGCACCCCTCCTGGGTCAACCTGTACCCCCTACGAGTGCGGCGAATAGCCCGCCAATTCTAGAGTAAAGTCCCCTCCGTCTCAATGCCATGAGATGCGGGCTTGTTTCCCTCTAGAACCCGGCTATCCGTGCACCCCTCCGCGGGGCAATCCTAGTACAGAAAGTAAAATATACATACAACGGGTACATCGACCGCAACCTGGTCGTGCCCCAAAATAATAATACAAACAGGCAGTGACGGCAGTCCACATGTCGGACGCTCACCCCGCAATATCAAATATACATAATACAACAAAAACTGTACTACCACTGCAACCAGGCTATCCCCCACGACCGATCCGCAACATCACAGCAATACACAGAACATCAACGTGAAAGTCACGTTCGCAAATCCGTCTAACCGGGCTATAGCAGTTAGACAGGATTTACCGATCAAGTGACATTCACGGTCGCAGATATAATGTAAATACTGTGAAATAATGTGTTTAAAATATCCTATCGATAAAATTTTACCAAGTGGGCCCCTAAGTACTACTGTAGCACATCAAGAAATTCTGGGCCCAAACAAAGTATACCAAAACCCCTATTTTCCTGTAAAAAGATCACTGTGAAAAATTGGTCCAGTGAACTCACTGAACTGCGGCGGAACCGCGGCGCCAAGGGGGGTTTGGCCACGGTTCCGCGGCGGTTCTACAGTAACACTCTACCAAATTTTCACAGATGTCTTATAATTTCCTGCACAGTATTCTGAGACAACCTGAAAAAATTTTCGAGACAAAAAAATTTCGACAGAAAACTGTTGCTAGGAAAAATACGGGTTTTGGAGTTTTGTTCGATCGGAAACGTAAAACACATTAGACCAAGCTACACTATATTAATGGCGAGGCTCTGATACCACTGTAAGTGCACGGCGGCGCCCCGAGCTCCATCCCGAGGCCAAATGCGGAAGCGATAGATAACTTTAATTTTTCAAACCGGCACCACCGCGCACTAAAACCCGGATCGAACCATTAACTAGTCCTAGCTAACTACAAGAAGGGGAAGAGAGATATACCGACTGATCCGTGTCCTCTGGTCTTTTCGTCGTCGTCCCGATCTCCCGCGGAAGCTCCGGTCTCCACCTCGTCGCCGGAAGGGCACCACGTCGCCGGCTTCTTTTACGGGCTCCCACCTCTATACCGAGGCAACTCGGGCACGAAGTTGGCGAGCCGACGTGCCCAAGGTTTGCTGTAGAATGCGTGTAGTTCTCATGTCTCATTTTGGGGTTCATGGAGGTTGCCTTTTGGTGGAGGGATGATACAAGCTAATGGAGATTGATCTTGTGGGATTTTTATCAAAGCAAAAGCACAAAAACCCCACCTTTTGAATTTTGGACAGCCCCCAAGGAGCTTGGCCGGCCATGCATGATGGAGTGGAGAGAAATGAGAGTGTGTATCAAAAATGAGAGAGGCCACCCAATAATGCAAGAGGGAATCAAAAGAAATCATGAAAGAACATGATCACAAACACATCCACACTCAACCACAACCATCATCAAACATGATGACTCCAAAAGTCAAGCAATGATGAAGTGAACAAGTCAAGGTCAACAAGAGCTATCATGAAGCAACAAAATGCAAAGAACCTCCTCCACTAATGCGTATTTGCACAAATGCAAATAAGCCCTCCTCCACCAATCTTCGGCCATTGAAAGATATAAATGAAAATGGCCGAAACGGAAAGCAAACTGGCAACTCCAGAAAACTGGTCCCGTAATAAAATACAGGAAAACTCCGCTACTGTGCATACACACCCGCATCTGTATTCCGACCGAATACAAATGCAATGAGACAAAATCTACACTGTACTATACTAGGATCCGGCTTAAACCAAAGCCGGCTAGTATAAACCGTTCGATCAGGATCCATGCAATACCGCACGTATCTGATCGAACCCTGCCATATCTCCATACGGCCTCTACAGCGTTTCGCCCGAAAACTTGAGCAACTGAATGTGGGGGACTCTAAAGACTCGTCAACACCATAGTTGTGGATTTAACCACTAGCACGTCAGAGGTATAAGCCAATACGTAACGGGCTACCAGGTATTGACCAAAAGGGACGTCGATGAGCGAACTCATCCTGATACCCTACTGAGCCTGTCAGTGACAAAATCCGTATAGTCCAGTCCGTTCGTCTATGAGCATCGCATGGCGGGCCTAGGGGGTTGGTAAAAGTCAGACCCCCAAAAGCGGTACAAGTCGTGTCGGAGTGTAGCCCAAAACACCCTGAGATACTACTGGAATACCTACCAGTAAATCTCCTGCCTCGGCCGAGGGCTTCGTGTAATGGCTCTCCTAGACACAGCGCGACCTCACCCCCAATACCGGGAGAGACGAACCCCTGAAGATCTGCTCACTGCCTCCATGTGGCTCGGGACTGTACCCAATTAAAACCTGTTTGCACGTCTCCTTTGAGCGTGGTAGGGTAGTAATCAAAGTACAATGGGAACTCACACGAGACAAATGACGATCCTCAGGTCGATGAACTAACCTGTACACATGTCACCAGGGAACTGCTATCTGACGTCAGGTATAAGACCAACTAGCATGTTCCCGGCGAGTCCTGTCCGGTGTACTCATAACCCAATGAGCACCTGTATACATCTTAGGTGAACTAACTGACACCAGTGGCTTGTGAGACCGGCCACCGTCCCTCGTCGGGGTCTCGACTGTATACACTAGTCTACTCTGGAGTATCGATGCCTTGTCTCGAAACTCCCACGACTAGGGATCATGTAAGGATGTGCTTATAGACCACCAGCTCCCACGTATATGATCGCCCTCATACTGCTGGCAGTCAACCAAGAATCCTAGGGGCTCTATCAACGTGTAATAGCGACATGTCAGGTCACCTAAAGCAGTACACGATGATAAAGATAAACCAGATAGCATACTATCATCTCGAGCAAGACTGTTCTACTGGGACAGGTCCTCCCTCAATCATTGCAATCACGTGCCTGTGATCCAATAATTGACTCTGAGGGCACTATCTCCAACATATCTTAGCAACAAACAAAATGACTAGGAATGTGGAAGCGTCCGTGGCCGCCCTTATGCAACCTAGTGAACCGGTAGCTAGTTTCCCACTAGCTTCAAATTTTTCAATGTATAAGGAGGCGGTTGGACAGAATGAGAATGAGAGAGGATTTCCAAATCAAACCTACCCATACCCAATTGAATCCAACAACTCCAATTTTCAAACATGTGTCCAAAATGATGAGTTGTGCGACTTTGTAGTGTTTGATTTGCCAAATTGTGAAGAACTCCTTTCGAGTGAAACTGCACCTAATCCGTTTGACCTTTACACCTCCACTCTAGAACCTGACTTGATAAATATCCATGCTTTTGATGAGGTGTCTAAAGAAATTGATTTTCACTTGATTGAGGATATAGACGCCGGGAATATTTTAGATGATGAACCTGTCGATTTGATTGAAATTTTATGTTCAACTCATCATCCCGAGTTATTAAATGTTTCTCCCGAATCTCATATGCTTCTTGACTTTGATGATAATGACATGGATGAGTTGAATCTTGAGGAGAATTATAAGGATAGTATTGAGGAGAGTTTTGAGGATCATATTGAGGTTGAATCATTTCTGTTTGATGCGTCCGATTTTCCAATTCACCCTCTTGAACGTTTAACTAAATCACCCTCCCTCCTTTCCATCGTTCCGACCACACTTGAAGATTGTGAGCTTGCAAAATTTTCCTTTGAATCTGACACAGTTCTCACTGCCGATAACACTTACGAGTGTTTCACTTTTTCGGACGATGTTGATGACTCACCACCCGAGTTTGAGTCCTTTACATTTTCAGATGAGTTAATTGAACCATCAGACTCGGTTGCTTACAGTCGTTTCGAACCATTGTTGGAATCTTTCAAGTTCGAAACAGTTTACTACGGTGAGAATGAGACTATCCCTAATTCGCTCCCTTTCGTCCTTCCTATCGTTCCGACCGTACAAGAGACCGTTATGCTTTCATCTCCAATACCAAGTTCAGCATACCCATGTTTTCTTGCGAATCTTGAGGGATTTGACCCCATTTGACGACGGGTTGATAGGTTAGCGCAATCGTTTTTAACACATCGGTCATCACAAATTGCGCTAATTTATTCACTCGCTTTACACCCTCAAAATCGTACTCCACTTCTTTCTTCTTTCCGCCATTCTTCTCCTCCACCGAGACCATATTCTACCGTTCTTCCCACACGGTCTCGTGTGTTCCTCATTTCTTTTCTTTCCACTCCATTCTTTCACCAAGTCGACCATTACCACGATAAGATTTTTGAATGGTTGGTGCTAACCTTTGGCTTGTGTAAGGCCAAGCTTAAGTTTGGGGGGACCTTTGTATATATGTATATATATTTTTTTGGTTTTCTTTTTCTATAAAAACTAAAAAAAAATTCATAACATTAAAAATATAAAAAAAATTATAAATAAATAAACAGGGGAGTGCCGGCATTTTGACCCTCTTGGTGTAGCATGACAGTGAGGACACTGTCAAGTTCAAGTTTGGGGGTATGCTCGGTACGTCTTCTTCCTTCGCATTTATTTGTACATATTTTTGCATTTGCATACTTATTTGAAAACCCATAAAAACTGAAAAATTTCGAAAATTATAAAAATTATTGTATTCAATTTTGGCTTATTTGACTAGAGTTTGACAAATAGGTTAACTGGCTAGGAACAACTAGATCTTAGACTTGGTAAATTAAAAACCCTAAAAATAACCTTCCTTAAAGTTTAACGGTAGAAAGTATATGTCTTGTACTTTATTTAGAAATAGGCAAATTTTGGGTTCACTTCTTGGGCTAAGTCGAAACAAGGGAAGAGTATTGATGTTCTTATTAGAGTATAAGTTTGAAAAATAATTCCTAGCTTAAGTCTAGATTCTGAAAATGTATACCCTACAACTTGCACAAACACGCACATTGAAACTTGGAATAGTAGAAGAGACCTTGAAATGCTCTTGTCTAAAGTCCTTAGTACAATGAAAATAAAAGAAAAAAAAGTGAATAAAGAAAAAAATGAACACTGGTTTTTGTGATTACTTAAGGCTGCAAAAATAAAAAAATATTTAGCGAGGGTGTTTCATCACCTAGTGCCTTAGACCAACTGGTTTGGGAGTCACTGCTAAAAGCCTTGGGTGTTGCAAGACTATGAAGTACGCTTTAAAGTGCTAACGCATCTTGTAATCGGTTGTTGGTACCTCAAGAAGTATTAGCGGTCGCATGAAGGATGTGTAAGCAAAATTCAGTTAAAAATTCACCAATTAATAAGTGCTTTGGACAACGGACAAGGGTATGATAGCTTGATTTGAATTTCCAAGTGTAGGGGTGATCTTTACACACACATAGGGGTATGTGATTGGGATTTAGATGAGAGAAATGAGTGAAGAATAGAACTTATATCTTTAGTAAAGTTAATAAAAATTCCTAAGTGGAGATGGAACCCTAGAAGGAAAACTTAAGAAATGCCGAAAGCTAAGTAAGTCTACAGAACATATATAATCTTAAGTTAGATGATGAGGAAGCGTGAAAAATATGGGTGGATAATTTACGAGTCGATGATAATAGAATTCTTAGTTAGAAAACCTAATTGGAGAACAAAAGTCAATGGGCTGAATTGATAGGATTTTGTGGGTAGTATCCGCTGAAAACCCTCAGGAGACAACACTCCTCCTACTAGGGACACCTAGAGGTTTAACGGCCTGTTGCACGAGCTCGGTGCAATCGCGTTTCCCTGCGAAAGTGCGGTTAGGATTTTAGTGAATAAAAATAAGTTTGCTCGAGAACGAGCAAAAGATAAGTTTGGGGGTATTTGTTCATATCATAATATTGCATTATTATATTCCCCATTCTTATTCTTTTTACAAATAAACAGGTGCTTTTGACGCATGTCTGCTACATATTACAGGTTACAGGTTCTTGGATAGAAAACAGTGAAAACGATGAAAAGACGATGCAAAAGTGGACTTTGACCAACAAACAGAAGACTCTTGATCAAGTCTACATCAAAGATAAAATTCACAAAGTACAAGGCAATGCAAGGTCTAAGATTATAAAGCGAACGGTTAAAAGTCCACCGCAATTATTCACTGGAGATCTGGAAGAAACATAGAAGCTATTTTAATAAAAGAACCAAATAATAAGGAAGCCCAAAGACAGAAAAGCCTACAAAGGAAATTTCAAGGCCCAATAATTTCAAGGCCCAAT
Organism: Agapanthus africanus; assembly: GCA_030015575.1. Taxonomy (NCBI): domain Eukaryota; kingdom Viridiplantae; phylum Streptophyta; class Magnoliopsida; order Asparagales; family Amaryllidaceae; genus Agapanthus; species Agapanthus africanus. Next base: position 738,726,422 of record CM057341.1, read on the forward strand.
ACTTCCTTTTAAAGAGATAGTGACATAAAATTTTACCAAAGTTTGAAGTCTACTTTGACTAGGTCTTCTTAAGGATATTTTGGTAAATGTAGACATGCGAATCAATTGTAACCTAGGGTTTCCTATCCTCTATAAATAGGAACTCTAAATCATTGTAAAGGCTATGCCTCCCTTCATTAATAAATTTCAGCATTCTTTTGGAGAGTATCAAGTTGTAAGTTCTTTATTTTTCTGCCTTAGGTTAATTTTCTATTCTTGCTCTAGATAAATTTAATTCTTTGCCCTAGTTAATCTTTTATTCTCTGCCCTAGATAAATGTATTTTAATTCCCTAATGAGTGAGTAGTCTCCTCGCTTGTTGGGGTTAGGAATAGAGAAGGGTTTGAGAGATGAAGATCTCTCATCTCTTTTCTTTGTCAATCTATTATGAACATTAGGACTCCATGCATACTTTCATCTTCCGCTCCCTACGGCACTCTACCCTCGAGATAGCGGTGATCCGTAGTATAAAAAACCGGAGTTGTAAGTTTTCCATGGAGGTTAGGGTAAAGGTTAAGAAAGGAAGGACACGGATCTAGAGGAAGAAGCATCTTCCCAATCATCCTAATCCTTTTTATTAAAATTTACCATAACTCCTAATATGATATCTAAATTAAGGCATTGAAAAGAGGTGTGGATGTTTATTTACCAAACTTTACCTAAACCTAATCCTAGCAAGTTTCCTAATCCTAATAGAACACAACTTCGTTTTTAGATCTAATTAAAAGACCAAACACCATTTGGAATTAACTCGTAAGAGCGATTAGGAAATTCACAACATCCATGTGGACCGACCCGTACTCACCGGTTAGCTACCAAGCGACGCCGTTCTTGATTGCGGTTATTAGATAGTTTTTAATATACAAATCAGTTGCTCTATGTCTTAACATGTATACTAGTCTCTTTATACTGTCTGATGGTTACATGTTGATAAAGCCCTTAGGATGTGTACTTGACTACCTGGACTATGATGCGGATCATACTAGTGGGGACATGGTAGTCCATAAGTACATCCTTCAAGGTCCCTAGTCGAGGGTGTATCGAGACAGGGCATCGATATACCAGAGTAGACTAGCGTATATGCTTCTCGACCCATGAGATGGGCGATGGATTATCCCATATCCATTGGTGTTTGACATCAGAGATAGTATGCGGGTGCTCAGTGGAGACTGGGTACACTGGACGGACTCGCCGAGAACTCCCAGATGGTATTATACCTTATGTCAGATGGCAGTTCTCAGGTGACACTTGTGCAGGTTAGTCTGTAGATCCAAGATCGTCATAGAGTCTTGTGTGATTCCCACTGTGCTTTGATTTCCACCTTACCACGTCCATGAGGGCGTGCAAAATGGAGGTTTTTGGGTACAGTCCCGAGTCACATGGAGGCAATGAGCGATAGGAGGGGTTTCGTCTCTCCCGGTATTGGGGGTTGATATTGCACTTTGCTCGATTGGCCGTAACAGGGAAGTCCCTGGCCAGGGCTGATTAGATATTTGCTGGTAAGTGTTACCAGTAGTTTCTCGACCCGTTATGAGCCTCACATCGGCACGACTTATCGGTTATTGGGGTCTGACGTTTACCACCCCTAGACTTGATATGCGACATATCAGACGAGGAGACCGGACTGTACGGGAAGTGTTACCGGCAGGCTTTTTACAGGAGTAGGAGCGGGATTGCTTGCTAATCTTCTGATCGCTCAATACCCGGATAGCCGTTACGTCCAGCTAGTACCGCTGACGGCTTGTGGGTGCGTGATGTGATTATCACCTACTGCCGGCGTATTGACGAGTCTTTAGAGTCCTACACAGAGGTTTTACTGGCTCAGGCAAAACGAAATAGGAGCACGTATGTGATATGTGCAAGACCGAGAATAAATGCGTGTATATGATACCGTATTCTATTCTCGCGACTATATGTATCGGTCGGTTATATATGATATGACCGGGTTATCGAATCAAGTGTTGATTCGATAAGTCGATACAATGGATATTAGCCGGTTATATGAGATATGACCGGATTATTAAGTCAAGTGTTGATTTAATAATTAAGTGTATAATTGTATATTAGATATACTAGTTTACATTTACTAACACTTGTTCACTTTAGGGTTTTTCTCACTTGTACACTACTTTAACATATATATGATATATGTTAAAATGTGTTATCATATTGTATCATGGTTGATGATACACCATCCATGGGTGTATGAGACTTACACTATGCTAATGTTTATTTTGGGTTTTTAATATTTAAAGTAATTGCAAAATCAAGTGGAGGATTTGAAAATGCATGAAGCTTATGGAAGCTTGTGGATGCATTGACTAATCCAACTTGATTTTGTTTTTACTATAGATTTTTATTAATCCAACCATAACCATTAGCCTAGGGTTAAGTCTCTACAAGGGTTAGTATATGATACTCACTCACCATGGTTACTCTACACACTTGATCATTATCCTCATTCCTTTCTTTTGTTCATCTTCTTCATTGAGCAAAAGAAATTGCTTGCTAGGGTTTTGAAAAAAGAGTGAAACTTTGTGAGAATTAAAAATCCAAAGAGAACCCACTTCCTATTTCTCTATTCTCTACAAGACTAGAACTCTTGTATAGGGTGTTTGCTTCACTAATTCTCAAATTAGTGAAGTAGTAGCTTGAGTCGGAATTCCCTCGACGTAGATCATCTTCGGCCTCGGAGACTTCAAGCAAGGTCGTATCCTTCGCATCGTGAAGCCATGCAAGAGCCCGGGAGAACCTTGATCGCAGCGAAGGGACTTCAACAAGGAGCAAACGAAGTGAAGGACCGATCTACAAAGGTTGTATCTCGCATCCCTTTAGAGTAAAGTTGTTTACTTGCTTTATGATTCGCCTAAACTCTAGTATACGATCTTGCTTAGGGTCGTTAGGCACATAAAATTTTTAATTTGGCATGGTCGATGCCTTGTAGAGCCTTGTTAGTGTGCCTTGTAACCTTACAGTGGTATCAGAGCCTAGCTAGAGCATTAGACGATATGTTAACGAAGTTAAAACCCCGATCGAACCCGAACACGTCAAAATCAACCCCTCTCTGGACTTTTTTCAAAATCTGGGATTTTTCTGTATTAAAAATACCTAAAAAAATCAGCAGGGATTTATAAGAATTACGGTTCAAATTCCATGACCTAATTCGTACGGACGACCGCGGTTCCGCGGCAAATTCCCTCTTGTACCGCGGAACCGCGGCAGTACAATGAAGTTTGGGTTTTGGGTTTGCACAGTAATTCCAATTTTTATGATTTGTATTTTATGGATATTTTTAAAATGACTCAAGTGTTGAGTATTTTGGGGTTTATTTTGTAATCATCGATTCGATCGGAGAATTTAATTTTGTTATGATTTTCCGGAAAATTTAGTAAGTATTAAAATGTTCGAACGGATATCATTAACTCAATTTTTCCCGGCACGAAAAAGTTTCAAGTGTTGAATTTTTCTCGGGTTTAAATCTTTCGTAAAAACGTGCATGTGAGGTGATGGACCCTCTAGAAGACAACAAACTTTAACTCGATTATGTGACCGTCTTGAACTGCCCTTTGAACCTTAGGGTTTGGGGCGGTACGGCGTGCTACATGTGAGGCGTTGGCTTGACCCTTCTACGGCTGGACCGTTGCTACTGTGACTTATTCTGTAATTTTTTGAACCCCACTCAAGTGTTGAGCTATTTAGGAAATCTTGGGTGTTTGATGATTCGGTCGGAAAGTTTAATACTGTCTATTTATCTGGAATGTGATACAATATGTGGAATTCACACTGTTAGGCATGAAATGCGAAATATATGATATTTCGGATTTACGATGTCTAAAGAGATTGTGGATTCCAAATGTTGTAGATTTTACACTTTCTTTTCTGCGACCGTAAGTGTAATATGTGATATCGCCGGTTTCGTTGCTATATGTCAACGACAATTGGGATGCGCATATTTACTTACGTTGATGACATATGATGTTCTGTATTGCTGGATATGTTATATTGGATCGTCGCGTTCTGAATAGCCGGGTTTTTTTTTATGTGAGATGAGAGTTTTTATTTTCATTCATGTAAAATAAAATGTATGTAATATTCTTTTATTGGGGCACTTCCGGGTCGAGGTTGATGTCACCATTTGTATATTATTTACTTTTTCGCACTAGGATAGACCCAAGGAGGGGAGCACAAGTAACCGGGTTCTAGGGTCCAGTGAGAGACCAACTCGAGGAGTCGAGTTCGGGTCTCCTAATCCTAGAATTGGTAGGGTTGCTTGCCGCTCTCGTAGGGGTCTAGGGGTGTGGGTTTGGCTATTAATCGCGACCGTGGAATCCGTGTTTTATAGAGGCTCAAAATAAAACACGGATGTCCTAGTATATCCAATGTTTCATATGTTTCTTCTGCTGCGATATCTGTGATGTGATCATGTGATGTGCTGTGACAGATACTATATATAGTATATATGATATATTATATAGACGTTACTTATGTTTTACACCCGCACTAGCCCTGCCCTGCTCTGCCGTTAGTTACCTAACCTAACCTAACGGTGCACGAGGGGACATCGAGGCGAATGCGGATGGCATAAGTGTACGTCATATTTATCTGTGATGTTTAGGTATTTTAAATGATGGGACTTCATTAATGTGATTAATGAAAGAAAAGAAACCTTAAAGATGTTGTATAATCAAATTTTTAAATAAAAGGATAGCTACAGTTTTGCTTTGCATAGCGGTATATATGATATACCCTGCACCTTATTCGATGGGGAAAGAGCCGAGATCCCTTCACCGGGAGTAACCTATTTAGCAAAACTGGCAGATGCTACAACACTCGGTTTGACTTTTGACTGCTTTTGGAGTTTTGTTTTTGCATAGCGGTATATATGATATACCCTGCACCTTATTCGATGAGGAAAGAGCCGAGATCCCTTCACCGAGAGTGACCTCTTTAAGCAAAACTAATGAAAGCCTCAAAAACACTCCATTTCAAAATTTCACTCGATTCTACAACGATATCAAGTTCATTACGCAATAGGTTTTCAGAAAAACCTGTCGTAGTCCTCCGTCATTTCAGATAAGTCCTACTTAGTATTCGTGCTACGTTTGTTGGCCTGCGTCAAGGCGTAGTGTGCGGTAGCTAACTAGTATTTATCTGCTTATGCATATGATGCAGATTGGATTAGGGTAGTCGTGCGACTTTGTTGGCCTACGTCAGGGTCGTGCGGGTGGGTTTGATTCAATCAAGAAATGACGGGTTGAACTTGACTAGCGCACTATGGTTTGTTGGCCTGCGTCAAGGTCATGGGACGCTAGGGGCAAAATATTATCGGGAATTTCAAGTGTTGAGATTTGCAATGAGATTGCATACCTTCTATGAGATAGTTGGATCCCGATACCCACTGCGAGTAATTGTTACTCCTGGGAGAGTTTTACACAGGACTATTAGCCGATCAAGTAGGTGTCTAGAAAAGTGTCAATGGGGTTACGCCTCTGGGAAAACGAGGTTTACTTTAATTAGGTCCGTGCGAAAGCACGGGGAACCTCCCTCAAAGTACCGATACTGGTCTGGCTGAAAGATTGGCGAAGTTGTATGGTGTAATTAATCCCGACTAGTCTTTCCTTTTAGGGTTTGAAGGAAGATTTGATAAAAACAGTGGGAGCCATCCTGATTAGATAAAATAATAACCAATCCGATCTTGCAAGAGCATACGCTAAAGTGTTTTCTTCTCTCTCTCTCCTGGTAGCGACCATATCATGCCTTAATCAAGATAAAAATATGGATGTATTGACCGTACCCGCATATTATACTGTGCTGGGGAACGTTGGTTCCATTCTTTCCTATAAAAGTTATAGGACTGAACAGGATATAGGGAAATACCAGGATTCCTGTGCCACCCGTGTGAAGAAAGTACATGTTGATGCATTTTCTTCGGGTGTGTTCGTTACGGAGAACTGTTTCTCCATTTGCTCTACGTCCTGGGTATTAGATACCGGTTCAGGATCCCATATATGTAATCAGTTACATGGGCTTAGAAAAGGTAGAGAACTTGGAGAAGGTGATAAAGACATAAGGGTTGGAAATGGTGCAATTGTTGTAGCTAAAACCGTCGGGGAATATCACCTTGTATTGCCAACTGGTAATACATTGGTTCTGAACGAATGCTATTACATGCCGAATCTGATATGCAACATTATATCGGTTTCTTTACTAAGTAAAGAGGGATATAATTTTGTATTACAGGATAATGTTATGAACATTTTCCTTAACCAAAAGTTGGTTGGATCAGGCACGTTGTGCAATGGCATTTATGTTCTAAATCAATCAACAGTTCTGAGCATAACAAACACACACAAGAGGAAGAGTTCAGAACTGAACGAATCCTTCTTATGGCATTGTAGACTCGGTCATATAAATGCGACACGGCTAGCTAAGTTGCATAAGAATGGATATTTAAATCCGTTTGAATTTTCATCTTATGATACTTGCCAGTCATGTCTCAAAGGCAAGATGACCAAAACTCTGTTTACGGGACACGGAGAAAGAGTTATGGAACTCTTGGGACTGGTACATAGTGATGTATGCGGTCCCATGTCTACACATGCCAGGAATGGTTCTTCGTACTTCATTACATTCACTGACGATCTCTCTAGATTCGGATATGTGTTCCTGATGAAACACAAATCAGAAGCTTTTGAGAAATTTAGAGAATATAAACAAGAAGTCGAGAACCAAACCGGAAAAAGTATTAAAATCCTTCGATCTGATCGAGGAGGTGAATACTTGAGCAATGAATTCCTGCACTTCCTAAAAGAGAATGGGATTCTCTCTCAGCTGACTCCTCCATATACACCACAGCACAGTGGTGTATCAGAACGGAGGAACCGCACCCTATTAGATATGGTGCGCTCTATGATGAGCACAGCCGAGTTACCTATTTCCTTCTGGGGGTATGCACTGGAAACAGCTGCAGACCTATTGAATATGGTTCCTACCAAATCTGTGCCAACCACTCCATATGAGATATGGAAAGGAAAGAGACCATATCTTAATTATGTTAAGATATGGGGTTGTCCGGCCTATGTAAAAACACAAAATCCGGACAAACTCGCGGCAAGGTCCATTCTGTGTAAGTTTATTGGATATCCCAAACATTCGCGCGGGTATATCTTCTACCACACCGAGGAACAAAAGGTGTTTGTTTCTCGACATGCCACCTTTTTAGAAAAGGAATTTCTTGAAAAAGAGATTAGTGGCTCTGAGGTAGAACTGGAAGAAGTTCCAGCTGTACAAACCACAACAGAAGATTTGGTAGAACCAGAGGATTCGGTAGTTCCCGATGAACCCCAGCCACTCCGCCGATCTAGTAGGGTTCCTCACCCACCTGAGAGATACTACGGTTTTCTCATGGATGGTGGGAGCGAGGATTGCATCATGGTTGATGATGACCCAACTAGTTTCGAGCAGGTCATCACGAGTGGGGACTCAGTGAAATGGCTGGATGCAATGCGGTCCGAGATGGAATCCATGTACACCAACAAAGTGTGGACTTTGGAAGTTGCTCCTGAAGGGGTAAAACCCATTGGGAGCAAGTGGATCTTCAAGAAAAAACTTGGTGTAGATGGGAAAGTGGAGACTTTCAAAGCTAGACTTGTTGCAAAGGGTTTTCGTCAAAGACCAGGTGTGGACTATGACGAAACCTTTTCTCCAGTGGCTATGCTTAAATCCATCCGGATCATGCTTGCCATCGCTGCATATCATGACTACGAAATCTGGCAAATGGATGTTAAGACCGCCTTTTTAAACGGTGATTTAGAAGAGTGCGTGTACATAACTCAGCCAGAGGGCTTCGTAGATAGTGGGAGCAGCGGGAAGGTGTGCAAGCTGCTTAAATCCATTTATGGATTGAAGTAAGTATCGCGGAGTTGGAACATCTGTTTTGACGTCGTTATCAAAGAGTTTGATTTCGTCAAAAACGTAGATGAACCTTGTATCTACAAGAAGGTAGCAGGGAGTAAGGTTGTCTTCCTCGTATTGTACGTGGACGACATACTCCTGATAGGAAATGACATTCCTATGCTGCAATCGGTCAAGCTCTTCTTATCACAAAGATTCTCAATGAAAGATCTTGGTGATGCCTCCTGCATACTGGGAATTATGATCTATAGAGATAGATCTAAAAGGATATTAGGATTGTCCCAATCCAGGTACATTGACACCATACTAAAGAGGTTTAGTATGGAAGAGTCCAAACGTGGGTTTTTACCCACAATCTCAGGGCTCACTCTCTCCAAAGAGATGTCTCCCAAGACTGATTTGGAGAGAGCCCGCATGCAAGGGATACCCTATGCTTTGGCAGTAGGCTCTATCATGTACGCGATGCTATGTACCAGACCCGATATAGCATACTCACTAAGTGTAGTGAGTAGGTATCAAGCTGATCCTGGAGAGAGTCACTGGACAGCTGTGAAGAGCATTCTCAAGTACTTACGAAGGACTAAAGAGATGCTCTTGGTGTATGGTAACGGAGAACTCCAAGTGGAGTCCTTTACCGATTCGAGCTTCCAGAGTGATAAGGACGACTCTAAGTCGCAGTCGGGATTTGTTTTTACCCTTTACGGAGGGGCGGTTAGCTGGAAGAGTTCCAAGCAGGAAACCGTGGCAGACTCGACGATGGAGGCTGAATACATCGCTGCCAACGATGCTGCCAAAGAGGCTGTCTGGATCAAGAAGTTCATTACTGAACTTGGAGTGGTTCCATCCATTGAGCATCCAATACCTTTGTATTGCGATAACAATGGAGCGGTGGCTTTGGCCAAGGAACCCAGGCCCCACCAGCAATCCAGGCATATTCTGAGGCGGTATCACCTGATCCGGGAGATAGTTGATCGCCGGGAGATCGAGATCAGGAGGGTTGACACGAAGAACAACACAGCGGATCCACTCACGAAGGCCATTCCCCAGATACAGTTTGAGAGACTCTTCGGGATGCTCGGTATGCGATACTACAGCAGCTGGCCCTAGTGCAAGTGGGAGATTGTTAGTTGTATGTATGCCCTAGAGGCCAGCATTGTATAGATGATGTATATTATATTGTATGCTTGGATATATATAGAGAGGACTTTCTTGCTCGATATGGTAGTATGCTATCTGGTTGCTCTTTGTCTTAATATGTATACTAGTCTCTTTATACTGTCTGATGGCTACATGTTGATAAAGCCTTTAGGATGTGTACTTGACTACCTGGACTATGATGCGGATCATACTAGTGGGGACATGTAGTCCATAAGTACATCCTTCAAGGTCCCTAGTCGAGGGTGTATCGAGACAGGGCATCGATATACCAGAGTAGACTAGCGTATATGCTTCTCGACTCATGAGATGGGCGATGGATGATCCCATATCCATTGGTGTTTGACATCAGAGATGGTATGCGGGTGCTCAGTGGAGACTGGGTACACTGGACGGACTCACCGAGAACTCCCAGATGGTATTATACCTTACGTCAGATGGCAGTTCTCAGGTGACACTTGTGCAGGTTAGTCTGTAGACCCGAGATCGTCATAGAGTCTTGTGTGATTCCCACTGTGCTTTGATTTCCACCTTACCACGTCCATGAGGGCGTGCAAAACGGTGGTTTTTGGGTACAGTCCCGAGTCACATGGAGGCAATGAGCGATAGGAGGGGTTTCGTCTCTCCCGGTATTGGGGGTTGATGTTGCGCTGTGCTCGATTGGCCGTAACAGGGAAGTCCCTGGCTAGGGCTGATTAGAGATTTGCTGGTAAGTGTTACCAGTTGTTTCTCGACCCGTTATGAGCCTCACATCGGCATGACTTATCGGTTATTGGGGTCTGACGTTTACCACCCCTAGACTTGATATGCGACATATCAGACGAGGAGACCGGACTGTACGGGAAGTGTTACCGGCAGGCTTTTTACAGGAGTAGGAGCGGGATTGCTTGCTAATCTTCTGATCGCTCAATACCCGGGTAGCCGTTACGTCCAGCTAGTACCGCTGACGGCTTGTGGGTGCGTGATGTGATCATCACCTACTGTCGGCGTATTGACGAGTCTTTAGAGTCCTACACAGAGGTTTTACTGGCTCAGGCAAAACGAAATAGGAGCACGTATATGATATGTGCAAGACCGAGAATAAATGCGTGTATGTGATACCGTATTCTATTCTCGCGACTATATGTATCGGTCGGTTATATATGATATGACCGGGTTATCGAATCAAGTGTTGATTCGATAAGTCGATACAATGGATGTTAGCCGGTTATATGAGATATGACCGGATTATTAAGTCAAGTGTTGATTTAATAATTAAGTGTATAATTGTATATTAGATATACTAGTTTACATTTACTAACACTTGTTCACTTTAGGGTTTTTCTCACTTGTACACTACTTTAACATATATATGATATATGTTAAAATGTGTTATCATATTGTATCATGGTTGATGATACACCATCCATGGGTGTATGAGACTTACACTATGCTAATGTTTATTTTGGGTTTTTAATATTTAAAGTAATTGCAAAATCAAGTGGAGGATTTGAAAATGCATGAAGCTTGTGGAAGCTTGTGGATGCATTGACTAATCCAACTTGATTTTGTTTTTACTATAGATTTTTATTAACCCAACCATAACCATTAGCCTAGGGTTAAGTCTCTACAAGGGTTAGTATATGATACTCACTCACCATGGTTACTCTACACACTTGATCATTATCCTCATTCCTTTCTTTTGTTCATCTTCTTCATTGAGCAAAAGAAATTGCTTGCTAGGGTTTTGAAAAAAGAGTGAAACTTTGTGAGAATTAAAAATCCAAAGAGAACCCACTTCCTATTTCTCCATCCTCTACAAGACTAGCACTCTTGTATAGGGTGTTTGCTTCACTAATTCTCAAATTAGTGAAGTAGTAGCTTGAGTCGGAATTCCCTCGACGTAGATCATCTTCGGCCTCGGAGACTTCAAGCAAGGTCGCATCCTTCGCGTCGTGAAGCCATGCAAGAGCCTGGGAGAACCTTGATCGCAGCGAAGGGACTTCAACAAGGAGCAAACGAAGTGAAGGACCGATCTACAAAGGTTGTATCTCGCATCCCTTTAGAGTAAAGTTGTTTACTTGCTTTATGATTCGCCTAAACTCTAGTATACGATCTTGCTTAGGGTCGTTAGGCACATAAAATTTTTAATTTGGCATGGTCGATGCCTTGTAGAGCCTTGTTAATGTGCCTAGTAACCCTACACGCGGGTCACGTGCGCAGCACGCGACCGCTGGGCGCCAGCGAGTCACGTGAGGCGCACGTGGGCGCTTAGCGCCCGCGGGTCATGTGCCCTGCATGCGACCACTGGGCGTCCGCAGGTCACATGCGCGGCACGCGACCGCTGGAAACAACACGGGAAAAAGGGCTTAGCCCCTGGGTTTGGAATTGAACTCCCAAGGGAGCTTTGGAGTTGAACTCGTAACAGGGATTATGTATAGATTTGGAGTTAAACTCCTAAAAGAGGGGTTGATTTATGGAGTTAAACTCCAACAGATCTTGAATGGAGTTAAACTTCTAGAAATCTTTGGATCTTCTTTTGAGCCTCGGACCCTCTTGGAATAGGATTTTTGGAGATGGGTATCCTTCTTCTTCCTCTCTGTTGACTGGATCTTGGGGGAAAAAGGGGAGGCGAGTCTTAAAAAGTCACCCCCACCCCCAATACAGAGAGTATTGTCCGCTCTGGTCGAAACCGCACGGTTTTGTCCTTCAGAGCAAACCGGATCCGACCAGGGGACACTACCCAGGAGGGGACCTATCCCAGGACTTCCCTGACCCGAGCACGCTTAACTATGGAGTTCTCAAGCTCCTGTAGTGCCGGTTCACTTAAAAGGCGCCCGTGGGTCACATGCCAGGCGCGTGGGCGCTTGGCGCCCGTGGGTCACGTGCGCAGCACGCGACAGCTGGGCGCCAGCGGGTCATGTGAGGCGCATGTGGGCGCTTAGCGCCCGCGGGTCATGTGCCCTGCACGCGACCACTGGACGCCCTCGGGTCACATGCGCGACACGTGACCGCTGGAAACAACAGCGGGAAAAAGGGCTTAGCCCCTGGGTTAGGAATTGAACTCCTAAGGGAGCTTTGGATTTGAACTCGTAACAAGGATTATGTATAGATTTGGAGTTAAACTCCTAAAAGAGGGGTTGATTTATGGAGTTAAATTCCAACAGATCTTGAATGGAGTTAAACTTCTAGAAATCTTTGGATCTTCTTTTGAGCCTCGGACCCTCTTGGAATAGGATTTTTGGAGATGGGTATCCTTCTTCTTCCTCTCTGTTGGCTGGATCTTAGAGGAAAAAGGGGAGGTGAGTCTTAAAAAGTCACCCCCACCCCCAATACAGAGAGTATTGTCCGCTCTGGTCGAAACCGCACGGTTTTATCCTTCGGAGCGAACCGGACCCGACCAGAGGCCACTTCCCAGGAGGTGACCTATCCCAGGACTTCTCTGGCCCGAGCACGCTTAACTACGGAGTTCTCAAGCTCCTGTAGTGCCGGTTCACTTAAAAGGCGCCTCTGTATTGAAGAGTGGTATCATTCCATTTATAGTACAGATCTGCCATCTTTTCGGAATGTATTCCGAAGGTCCTTATTGTTCTACAGTGGGTCCCACGGACTCAAGAGGTGGCCCCCGCCCACTTAACATGACACTTTGTTCCGTGTGGCACTTTTCTCCGCGAGCAAGAACCGGGTCCCGACATTCTCCCCACTTTTGAACAACGGTTCGTCCTCGAACCACAGACCTACTATTGAGGGACCAGCTCTGATACCATTCAGTCATGCCCCACCCCCAATACAGTGAGTATTGTCCGCTCTGGCCGAAACCGCACGGTTTTGTCCTTCGAAGCGAACCGGACCAGACCAGGGGCCACTTCCCAGGAGGTCACCTATCCCAGGACTTCCCTGGCCCGAGCACGCTTAACTACGGAGTTCTCAAGCTCCTGTAGTGCCGGTTCACTAAAAAGGCGCCTCTGTATTGAAGAGTGGTATCATTCCATTTATAGTACAGATCTGCCACCTTTTCGGAATGTATTCCGAAGAGTCCCCATTGTTCTACAGTGGGTCCCACGGACTCAAAAGGTGCCCCCCTCCCACTTAACATGACACTTGGCGTGAAACTTTGTTCCGTGTGGCACTTTGCCCCGCCCCCAATACAGTGAGTATTGTCCGCTCTGGCCGAAACCGCACGGTTTTGTCTTTCGGAGCGAACCGGACTCGACCAGGGGCCACTTCCCAGGAGGTCACCCATCCCAGGACTTCCCTGGCCCGAGCACGCTTAACTACGGAGTTCTCAAGCTCCTGTAGTGCCGGTTCACTTAAAAGGCGTCTCTGTATTGAAGTGTGGTATCATTCCATTTATAGTACAGATCTGCCCTCTTTTCGGAATGTATTCCGAAGAGTCCCCATTGTTCTACAGTGGGTCCCACGGACTCAAAAGGCGGCCCCCACGGATTCAAGAGATGGCCCCCGCCCACTTAACATGACACCTGGCGTGGCACTTTGTTCCGTGTGGCATTTTGCTCCGTGAGCAAGAACTGGGTCCCGACATAAAATCTCCCATTTTAGGGATTTGATGGCAGATCCGAGCTCCCCTTCAAGAGTTTTATAGTGAAAAACTATTTATTTTTAAAAAAGGAAGAGTTCAACTCTTGATTTAAATCAAAAGGGAGAAGAAGGTTTTAGAACCTTGAGGAAGGAGAAGGAGGCACATACCCTAATTTTTTGGGAGAATAAATTATTATTTTTTATTTCATTATCATGTTGCCTTTTATAGGCTTACAAATTTACATATAGCCCTTTGGGCTTTACAAAATGGCATCTTGCCCATCCCATATCTCATGTGCTCATTTCTTTTGCACATGAGCCATGGGCTTTACAAAAATTTGGCTTTATGCCCATTTTCTTACATTCATGTATGAGAATTACATCAAAATTATTTATTACATAATTTTCATTTCGGCATGGGGGAGGCTGGCCCCGGGGCTCGACTTGGGCATGGGCCCACTTAACCTGGGCTTGGTCCCACTTGACCTGGGCTTGGGGTTGACTTTGACTTTGACTTGGTCAACCGGGGTGTAATTTTCGACCCCAACATAGAGCAGACACCCATTCGCTTGTGGTTTCATCCGTTTCGAGTAAATTTCGGCAGCACCTCCCCGCTGTTCTTCGAGTACACTATAATAGAATAGATAATCATTTCAATGTTGTGAAACAACGTTGAAATGAACATCTAATCTATCTTTGTACACGGAGACCCAACAGAAAAGTACTGACGAAATAACTCGAAACGAATAAAAACACAAGTGAATGCAGGTGTTTGCTTTATACATTCCTAACTTGTCCACACTGGACAAATCTATCGTTTATCATACGATTGAATGTTCTCGTCACATAGACTACACGACGGTAGTTAGTACCGAACTATACCGTCCGATATTTAACAAGCTTCGTATAGTTCTATGTCACGACTAATATCGAACGTATGTTAACCGATAGACGGGGACTAAGTCGCGCTTTGATTTTCACATATGAGTATCGATGAGAATATGAAAGTTTCATATTATCATCGAGTATCATATATTGGTTTTAACTTGAACATTTAACTTGAACAACTTTTACGTTTACGTTTCGTTTTTAAGGGTTCGAAGTTTTTTGTTTAGGGTAAATTTTTCTCACGTTTACGGTAAAATTGTACGTTTACGTTATCATCGAGTATCCTACTGAAAGAACTAGTGCACCCTAAACCCTAACCCAAATTAACCTAATTAACCCAAATTAACCCTAATCATCACCCTACCTCAAATTATCCCTAATTAACCCAAATTAACCATAATCATCATCTTAACTCAAATTATCCCTAATTAACCCAAAATTAAGCTAATTAAACCAAATTAACCCTAATCAACACGCTAACACAAATGCACTCTATTTTACCTAATAACCCAAATTAACCCTAGCCTAAACCCTAACCTAACCCTAATCATCACCCAAACCCCAACTCAAATTAACCCTAGCCCAAATCAAATTAACCCTAATTAATCTAATTAACCCTAACCCTAATCATCACCAACCCTACCCAATTAAACCTAACCTTAACCCATAACCCTAACCCTAACCTAATTAGCCCTGACCCTAATCCTAATTAACCCCCAATTAACCGGCATTAACTATAACCCTAACCCTAAATATCAACCGAACCCTAACCCTACCTAATTAACCATAACCCTAACCCTAATTAACCCCCAATCAACCGAACCTTAACCCTAACCCTAAAATCAACAATAACACAAAAAGCATAATTATAAGTTCAAAATGGAAATTTACTCACCTCAGCTGTAGTTTTGCTCGCGAATGGAGCTCGACGAGGTGGAGGAGGCCGGGGATGGAGCTCGACGAGACTGTGGCGGCGGCAAAGATAGCGACGAGCGTGTGGAGATGAGACTGTGGCGGCGGCGACGGCGGGAAATTTTGGCGACGAGAGGTGGAGGAGGCGGGTGACGAGACTGAGGTGGAGGAGGCGGGCGATCGATTGCGCAGGAGTTGATGAGAAAATTTGGGGACGGTAGGAAATTAATGAGCTTTATTTTTTTATAAATAACCCTTTGTTTCCCCTACGGATTAACCCGTAGGGTTTTTTTTTGCGGCTCTGTAGGGCCAAATAAAAGATTACATTTTAATATTTTTTAATTAATCCATAGGGCACTGTAGGGATAAATCGATGGCCCTACGGATTAATTCGTAGGGACAATAAAAAGTTGCCCCTGCAAATTCCTATATTCGTAGGGACAATCCCTTATTGTAGCCGTGTCTGTTCATTTGTCATATATCCAACCGCATGCAAGTTGTCAAGAGAGGCAAAAATATTGGCTCATATATAAATATAGGCCCTATAAGGTTTTTGTGAAATTAACCCTTTAGAAGATGTGCTTTATTTATAATAAATGGATCCTATGGTAAGTACACAGAGAAAAGCGTTACTGCATGCAGGAAAAATTCCTGCACAGAGCATGAACAAAACGAGGATGGGGACAGCAGGTCCCGTTGCGCGGGAACCCTAACCTCAGTTACAAAACCAATTCTGAAACCCCAAGCCTATAAAAGCTATAGAGTTTGTATCCTTGATAGGATGTTGCCGTCAACCAATGAGCATGCGCGCACGGCGCCAACTTGTAGAGCTTCAAAGTCCTTTATCCTCACAAATTCCCAAACCCATAGGCCTTGTAGGATCAAAAGCTCAAGATCCACTGAAGATGGGGACTTGCATAAGAATTTAGCTCAAAGATTGAGACATGTACCACAAAGTCAGAAAAAACGGCCAGCTGCAGCTTGGCCTCTCCTTTGCCCTATAAAATCGATCAAACTCATGCAAAAAGGAATCATCCAAGCAAAACAAACCTAGCAACATTTCATGTATTCATGGCGTCAAAGGCTCTCCTCATCGTTGCTCTCTTGCTAGCCATCATGGCAGCAGCACCCTTGGCGCAAGCTCAAATCCCCAGGATCACCCAGGTTCTCTCATAAACCGCACAGTTCTTTGCAGTGTTAGCCCTAGCGATGTGAATGCGAATCAATCACCATATTTTCCATCTTTAACACCCTCCCGCAAATTCACGGTAGATTGTCTATCGAGAATTTGGAGAAAATATTGATTGAGTTGAATATCCGCAAAGATGAGAACGACGAGAGCAACATAGTATTCTGTTGAGCAAGATGGGCTTAAAGCCTCTAGCTAGTCACTTCCGCATGACACTAGATGGACCGTACCCTGGAATCTCTTGAAAATTGAGACGGACTCTTACCATGAAGAAGATGCTGGAGAAGAGAGACCATATCGTCGATAACAGTGTCATAGAAAGATAAGATGCAGACTTAAAGGAGATAGCTTGAAAGAGATCAATGATCCGAAAAACCTTTATTTGAAGGAAGATAAAGATGAAACATTTATTTATTTATTTATTTTTATAAGGATCATACCTGTACCATCATAGAGAATGATACGCTGATGATTTAATTAATGTTATAATTCTCTATTTATAGAGATATAAAGTATAAAAAAACAAAAGACAGAATAATTTAGGAAACGGAAAATACATAATTCAAATTTGACCTAATACATAAAGTAATAGATCTTGCTAAATAAAGCTGTCTAATAAACAATAATTTGAAATAGAATCGATCACGATTTTTCCCATCTTTAACAGCTGTATGCATGATAGTTATAAATTCTCGCTTACTAATGCAGCTCTATTTCGTGCGATCGTTGCAGATGCCGCAGTGGAGCTGCAATACGGAAATAGTGTGTTTGCAAAAAAGCTTACAGACCCTGACGGACATTTCAGCATTTTATTGTACATGAAGAACTTCAGGTTAATTTACAGCCGTTTTTGAATAAGAGCAGGCTGGTGGTGACCTCTCCTCTCGCGACCTGCGACGCCTCCCATAAATTGGGACCCTTTAATCTCTCCTCCAGTTGCAGGACGACGGTACTGGGGTCTTGCCCGGCGATCTGCGGATTTTGCGAAACATCATCAACCTAAATTTCATGAATCTTGTCCCCGCTGGATTCACCCCCATAAGTTAAAGCTGAAGTTATGGCATGGTAGCCTTTATCACATATAATGAACTAGTATGAACTTTGTGTGCAGTTGCATATGAATAAAGGAGCCTGACAACTCCATGTATCATGTGTGTTTGCTCTCCGTTTTAATATAAGGTGTTGCAACCCTTTCCTTCGCAACAACCGCGCGCACACACACAACAGCAGCGGGTCCCGCACTTAACTGCATGGGATCCATGCTCGGTAGTTGAGTCGTGTTGCACAGTTACCGCATAAGAGTAGATAGCAACCCTTTCCCTTCGGCAAAATAGATGTATAGAAAAGAAAAGAAATTTAACACACAAAGAAACAAAATGACCAAATAGGGGAAAGAAAAAAAAAACAAATCCAACTTTTCTCGTATAAAAGAATAATTGATTCTAAACCAAGATATAAGAAGTAGAAGACTTCGACAATGAATAACTCCTGATCTTAGTTATTATATGCATCTTCTAACCAACTAATCGTTACATAATAATAAACTAATGAAAATTTTAATTTCAAAAATCTCACTTCATCAACGGCATGTGCACGAGTAATTAAGTGCTTCAACAGTAGTTAATTTCAAAATACGATAAAGCTAACAAATTATACTTGCATTAACGTCGAGGAAGCACAGAAAAATAGTCCAATTTCCCTCTATAACAAGAGATGCAGAGCTTGCTAATTATACAAAACCCCCTAATAACTGAACAAGCAACTACTTCTCGGCATATGTGATGAGCATGGGGAGTTTCTGAGGCGGGGTCTTGTAACCCTGAAGCACTCGCATGGTGACTGTAGCTTGCATTTCATCGCCATACTCGATGAAAGCAATACCCGGCCTTGTTTCCACCATTCTTACCTCCTTAAAACCGAAATGTTGGCGGAAGAGCATTTGGAGCATCATCAGGGTCGAATCATGGGCAAGGTTCTGAACAAACAGGATGTTATTTGGGGCGGCTGGCATATCCTGAAGCATAGTCTTGACACCACTGGGGTACGGTAGTTGAGACAGCTGCAATGTTTCGTTTTTGAAACAGCGAAAAATAATTAAGAAAATATGCAAATGTATGTTTGGTAAAAACAACCATATTGAAGGATATTTCAATGAAATTTATCCTAAGAAGGATGGATGTGTGCAAGTCTATTGTGAAAAAAAGGAAAACTCCATAATATATAGGGAAAAAAGTTCACATATATATAGAGAAGCTATTTGTAAAACATAACATTTGCAAGCATCATGCATACTGATAATAAACTTTGAGTGCTTTGGGTGCTCTCATCACTTACATAACGCCTCAGTTATTTAGAAGAGTAATAAAATTAAAAGATAAAATAAGAGACAGTTCCATTTTAAGACGAGAGAGATTGATTTAATGGTAGTTTGATATCAGTAATATTGAAGGCCAAATATCTGCAATGATATTACTCAAGGTTTTAAAGAGGAAAACCCTGAAACTTGCGTGTGAGACATACTCGATGATGAAAATAAAGATGAAGGCAGGCTAGGGTAAAATTTCATTAGACATATCATATCCTTGACTGAGGTTTAACAGCTGTGGATGGCTTGGCTGACAAACAAGGGGCCATTTACGATACATCGAGCTGCAAGAAGACCAAAATAGACTCGAGTGAAAAAGGAAATTATTTGGCACCTAGGATTCAAAACTTCTCTTTCCAACATTTAACCTCGTGCAAAATTCAAATATGATAAATTGATACATACAAGAAGTAGTCCTTTTCAAAGGGGAGACAAGACGAAATGGATTGCGTAAAAGGATTTCTTAAGTGAAGGTGAAGCCTAAAGAAAGATGAGAGGTCAATTTGGGGCTTGAAATTCACTCATTAATTCCTACTATCAGGAATATCTTTTTCTATGCCATGCTTAAGAGCTTATTCTTCTACTAAATATTACTGCTTTATGCTTAAGATCTTATTCTTTAACTAAATACAACTGTCGCACTATATAACCGACAATCAGTATAAAATTTACTCAAATTTCTCCGAGAAGAAAATCTCTAATCAAATTTTTTTACAATGTCCTTACAGATATTTTTTGACTCATTAAAATTCTCTAATTTTATCCATGTATCATTTTACACAATTCGTTACTCTATTATATTCTCTATTTTCTCGACATCTCTGGGATGCATAAAATATTTGCGTAATCTAGAATTTCATTTACCACTATTTTCTGCATTTATCTTAAAATGTGCTTTTACTCGTTAAATTTCCTTGGCAATCTAGACATATACGAGGCTTACTACATAAAATTTTCTAAAGTGGACCAATATGGTGATTGCAAGGGTCTAAATCATTCCCAAACTCAACGCCCATCACTCTACAAAATTTGTCTTCATCCTAGTCTGTAGCAATCAACCAAGGCATGCGCACAATGTGCCAACTTGTAGAACTTCAAATTCTCCGTTCTTCTCACAATCTACTTGAAAATTCAAAAAAAAAAAACCATAGGCCTTAGAAAGAAGCAGAACCAAAGATCTAAGAAAATCTCAACAAAGAATGAAGCACAAAGAAAAGATTGAGACATGTAACCAATAGGCAGCAAAATCAGATGCAGCTTGGCCTCTCAGTGGCCTATAAATTCCAACACAGCAGCTTCTAATTTCTCACAACTATTTCACGAACTAATGACCTCTAAGACTCCAATCCTTGCTGCTCTTACTCGCTGTGTTGGCCGCACCCTCAGTACAAGCTCAATTACCTGGGGCTTGGCCAGCTGCTGCCTGCTGATCAGTGGCTTGGCACTAGCACAACAAACACAGCCATTTTTCCAAGTACGATCTGTTACTAATATTGTTTGATAACGTAGATATAATGTATCCTATAGATATGACAGCTATAGCATGTATATATCAAGGCATAAAATCATGGTATCAGTACCAGTTTCTTACGTACATTTTTGGGACCAAACCAGCCATTTCGGCTAAATCGGCCATATTGGATTAGGATACCTGATTACTTATTGTTTGGCTAACAGAAGTTTTGAAAATTAGTACAATTTTTAAATAAACGCTAAAGGCAACTGCAAATAATGACATGCTTTTTAGTAATTAATGATGCCCAAGAATCGTTTCTTAAATTCATTGTAGAACAACTATAACCCTCTGGCATTTTTCAGTAATTAGTGATATCAAATAGAACAATAACCCAATAATAAACTCATTATCCAATTATTATAATCTTTAAAACAAACCCTATTAATCAAATAGTAAACCGAATACCAAGGTTTTAAATCTCGGTATCGGTACTCGGACGGTCATTATTGGGATCAGAATCAGCCATCAAGGGTCGGGCTCACCAAGATTTAAAACCATTGTATATATGACCGAAGACTTTCCATCCTCTATAAGTTCGATCTTTCTACTATGGTTCATTTGCTAATAATACTGACTCGGCTTTATTTCATGCAACCTTGTAGATGCTGCAGGGCAGCTAGCTACAATGTGGGGAAAATGTGGTTTCGACTGCAACTACAAACTTTAATGGAGTGTTCACTGTGTCGTTGAGTTTTATAATAAACATATTTCGTCTTTTCTCAAGTACTCTCATAAAATTCTATTTTCGTTTTACGGCTCATAAGTTCTTATGAGTAGGTAGTAAACTGTAATAAGGAATTTTCTTAGACTTTATATGATCTATGAATAACTTAATCATTTATACCCTATTCAAAAGATTTTCAAACCACAAAACACGATGTTGACATCAAGTAAGATGAAATTCTAATGTAAGCATGAGTGGTAATAGTATTTCAGCTTATTGGATAGAAAGACTGAACTAAATTTTAGTTCAGTATACAAACGTTGCCTTAAAAATGAATATGTACACATATTTAATAGATTCCACAATTTCTGTATGAATATTCACTAGTAAAATAGGGGGTTGCCCCTACGGATGGAGTTATCTGTTGGGGCAGATTTTACTTGGCCCTACGGATTACTCCGTAGGGCTAAAGGGTTGCCCCTACGGGCACTGACGTTCAAGAATTAAAAAATTAATTCTTAATTTGGTATTTGCCCCTACGGTGGCGCAAACAAAGGACCTACGGGTATATCCGTAGGGACAAGTAAATATCGATTTATTAAGACCCCAGACCGATCGTCTACGCTCACTTTCTCTCTCTCTCTCTCGATCTGGCGCGAGAAAAATCCCCAAATCGCCACGCCGTCGTCGCCACCGTCGTTCTCCTCGTCGCCACCGCCGGTTTCGTCGCCACCGCAGTTCTCGTCGCCACCGCGGTTCAGGTCGTCGCCCCAGCCCCAGCAGCAGCCGTTCAGGTGAGTAAATCTCGAGGTAAATTAAAGAATTTTTGGATTATTTTGGGCTTAGGGTTCATGGCTGGGTCTGGGGTTGCGCGCGAGTTGGGGTTGGGCAGGGGTCGCGGTTGCGGTCGCGGTCGGGGTCGGGGTCAGGATAGGGTTAGGGTTGGGGTTCGGCTGCTGCTGGGGTGGGGCTGGGGTTAGGGTTTGCCTTAGGGTTGGTGTTGGGGTTTAGCTGGTCGCGGTCGCGGTCGGGGTCGGGGTCAGGGTAGGGTTAGGGTTGGGGTTCGGCTGCTGCTGGGGTGGGGCTGGGGTTAGGGTTTGCCTTAGGGTTGGTGTTGGGGTTTAGCTGGCCACGCTGGGGTTAGGGTTGGGCTGGGGCTGGGGGCTGGGGCTGGGCCACGCGGGGTTTTGGGATCTTTGTAATTTGCTTGCTCTGTTTGGGGTTTCAATTGATCCTCATTAAAAAATTGGTGATTGATCTCTTCAATCATATTATTATCTGTATTTAAAATTTTTGTGAAGCCTTCAGAGTTTGGAAAAATCTAGAATTACCGTTGAAATTCTGGCAACATTCAAAAACTGTGTATATGATGTGTGTGTGTGTATGCATGTATATACATTTGAAATTTATCTTTCTTCTATGATATAAAACGGTTAAACCGAAGAAAATTACTGGGGAAATTTTTGCTAAAATGTCTTGAGAGGGGGTTCAAGTGATGGGATAATTTCATTTGGTAATCTTTTACTTAATTTACATCTCTTATTTTTTCATGCAAAAATCTGAATAGGTTTCTTGCAATTTTGCCTATCGATCAATTATTATATTTATTTCTATTTTTTGTGGATGATTTGGCTTCAATTGAATGGAGGCGATGATGGCTTGCCCTCAAGCTTCCACTTTTATGAGCTTTATAGTTATGAGATTGGCGAGACAAGCTGGTTTGTAGCCATCTTATTTCTTTTCCTAAATTCAAATCCAAATATAAACTGTCTGATTGAGAGAGAGAGAGAGTATGGGAGATTATGTATTATTCAATGTGTTTGGAAGCTGGCATGTTCTGAGCGTCATCTCTGCATGAAAGCTATGGTTTTGCAAAGGGTTTGCCCTAACTATTTTCTGTGGGGAAGCTGAAGGCCTGAAGCTTCATCAAACTCAGGATTGGATTCTGGTCGGGTATTGTAAATTCTTGTGAAAGTTCCGTTCAAGATTTGTTCAGAGCTTGCATAACATCCTTTTCATCTTTATGAGATCTTTATGCAGTCATTTTTTTGGGTTTATATATTTCTCGAGCCCGTTTGACTTTGGACTTAGGATAACCCCAAATCTCTTTCTTATTTTGATTCCTAAGCTGGCATATCTGAGGCTCGTATTCCAGTATCGTTGCTGGAAAAGCTAGGGTTGCGAACATTTTTGCAACGATAATTTCTGTATGACAGCTTAAGCACACATAAAACTTAAACAATCTTGAAGCACTGCAGTTTTTCACTAAACTACCTAAAAGTTTTTATATTGCTGCAAGCTTCCTTAAAGTGCTGCATCTAAGTGTATTTTAGTGGGAAAACCCTTGAAAGCCAAACTTCATGGGGTTTGCTGTTTGCCTTCTCTGTAGCTAGTTTGAGGTTTATTTAGTTTTGGATTTGTTTTGCAACACTCTCTGAGTTCCAAATCAACAAAAAGCTGAATGTTGAATCACAAGCAAGAAGCAGCCAAACTGGCCCTAAAGTAATCCTGAGTGATGATAATTTTCCAGGGAGTTTAAAATTTATAGAAATGGCGAGGCAACATTGGATTGTCTGCAAGTATTCAAGCAACCTGTTTGCAGCCATCATGCTATTTGTGATCCCAGTATAAAACTCAAACATGCCTCTTAGTTAGTTTACTTTAATTTGTTATTTATGTGTGTGTGTCAACATTAGATTGTCCCAAGTATAAAACCAAACCCACAAAACATCAAAACTGTCTCCGACAATCTTATGGTCATTAGACATAAGATTTATGCATATAGGTAACATCTGCCAATATGCCATATCCAGACCGCAATCTATTTTTGGTCGATGAATGCTATTGCAATGTAGGATGATCAGTTCTATCAATCTTGATCTCAATGGTTTAAAATCATGTTACACATACAACACGAATGCACAACAAACGCATAATTAGAGAGCGACTCAAGATATTCAGGTTAAAACCAATATATGATACTCGATGATAATATGAAACCTTCATATTCCCATCGATACCAATATACGCCTCGATATCTTTCCCTCTCGTTCCCAAAATTTTCTCTCGTTCCCGCGTCTCCAATTTTCTCTTCGTCGCCACCGCGCGCCCTCCGTTCTCAGCCCGCCACCGCCCTCGTTCTTCTTCGTCGAGTTCCTCGTCGCCGATATTTGTGCCTACATTGATGCCTCAAGCAACGAATCAAATGATGTGGATCACAAACTAATTAAATAAATTTTGAATACCAATCTGGACTGGGATTTGAATATCAATCCTAGTTTGCTATATTTTTTTATATATAGTAGATGGTGATACTTCTTTAAGTAAAAACAACCCTACACTTAAGCGAAATCATAAATCGAAACACACATATATAGAATACAACTCATACATGGGTATCCTCAAATCTAACTTTCATTGAATTTGCACGCGCACTTAAAATAACAACTTTTATACTAAAAAAATTATGTATGCCATTACTTAGTAGTTTATGGTTTTAAGACGCAAAAGACATTTGAGAAATACTTTTTCTACCCACTATTAATCCATATTCTCAATATAGTCATTGAATTTGCACGCGCACATAATAAGAAGGAGAAGACAGTAATGTGGCCGAAGGAGAAGACAGTAATGTGGCGGAAGAAGAAAAAAATGACATTTCTCGTTCTCTGTTTCAGCATCAATCTTCTGATATGAACTAATGATGGCTTTCACATAGGCTTTTCCCATTAGAGACTTCTTAGTGTCCAATGGAAAGCATACATCAGATTTGTGCAGGTCGGGTTCTTCTATGACTTTTAAGAGTCTCAACTGATTCTGTAAATTACACCCTAGTTGGGTGATACTTTTACCACTTCTCACTGCAGGTGCGCTCTCTAATATCCATTTTGAATGTAAGTATCGATATTCAAAATGGATATTAGAGAGCGCACCTGCAGTGAGAAGTGGTAAAAGTATCATCCAACTAGGGTGTAATTTACAGAATCAGTTGAGACTCTTAAAAGTCATAGAAGAACCCGACCTGCACAAATCTGATGTATGCTTTCCATTGGACACTAAGAAGTCTCTAATGGGAAAAGCCTATGTGAAAGCCATCATTAGTTCATATCAGAAGATTGATGCTGAAACAGAGAACGAGAAATGTCATTTTTTTCTTCTTCCGCCACATTACTGTCTTCTCCTTCTGCCACATTACTGTCTTCTCCTTCTTATGATGTTCGCGTGCAAATTCAATGACTATATTGAGAATATGGATTAATAGTGGGTAGGAAAAGTATTTCTCAAATGGCTTTTGCGTCTTAAAACCATAAACTACTAAGTAATGACATACATAATTTTTTTAGTATAAAAGTTGTTATTTTAAGTTTTCCCTTATAGAGATATGATCTAACTGCATCTATCAACTATAAGTGTGCAGAAAATTATGATAAGAAATCATAAGAAAGGGTCGTAGCCATGCATAACTTTGAATCTACATACCAAATCATGCAAAAGCATGCACTTATTGTCACCTTGCCTTAGAATATAAAATATCTTGGAAGACTATAAGCGAGCATTTAAATCTCGATAGCTTTTGACTTCAACATATATTTTTCTCAAGTGCCATGAAATATACTTGCTCCGTATAAACCGTTTTCAGGAAGATGGATTAATAATGACAAATTATCCATTGTGGCTCACTAGGTTAGCATTTTCTCTTCTATTGACCATCTTTCTAATCAGCTTGGTAAATTTATTCGGAACCGGCTGCGAATCATTAAAAGACATGCATAAGAAAGAGAACTAAAATACAGATATATAGCATACCGATACATCGAAACTTCATAGTTGCGATGGCAATCCAGAGATATTTATTTCTACACACGTGGTGCACGTGCGAATGCGTCAGGCATCATGGACAAATATTTCAGAACATGAAAAGTATTATTCGTATAAAGTAATTAAAACTTTTAAACACCTTGGGTAGATATTTTCTTAGTTGATGCAATCATATCATGATGACTAAATTTAAGCTATTATACATATGCTTATGTATTTTTCTAATCTAATATATCACACACACAGAGAGAGAGAGGGGGGGAGAACACCAGGTAGATAGAGAAATTAGGTAGCAGGATCCTGAAGAAATGGAGTCCATAGCATTGCTCATCATCATCATCCGTGATCCCTTTGAAAAAATATTATCAAAGGGATCATGGATGATGATGATGAGCAATGCTATGGACTCTATTTCTTCAGGATCCTGCTACCTGATTTATTTACCTACCAGGTGCTCTCTCTTTCTCTCTCTGTGTGTGTGTGTGATATTTTAGGTTAGAAAAATACATAAGCATATGTATAATAGCTTAAATTTAGTCCTCATGATATGATTGCATCAACTAAGAAAATATCTACCCAAGGTGTTTAAAAGTTTAATTACTTTATACGAATAATACTTTCCATGTTCTGAAATATTTGTCCATGATACCTGACGCATTCGCACGCGCACCACGTGTGTAGAAATAAATATCTCTGGATTGCCATCGCAAATATGAAGTTTCGATGTATCGGTATGCTATATATCTGTATTTTAGTTCTCTTTCTTATGCACGTCTTTTAATGATTCGCAGCCGGTTCCGAATAAATTTACCAAGCTGATTAGAAAGATGGTCAATAGAAGAGAAAATGCTAACCTAGTGAGCCACAATGGATAATTTGTCATTATTAATCCATCTTCCTGAAAACGGTTTATACGGAGCAAGTATATTTCATGGTACTTGAGAAAAATATATGTTGAAGTCAAAAGCTATCGAGATTTAAATGCTCGCTTATAGTCTTCCAAGATATTTTATATTCTAAGGCAAGGTGACAATAAGTGCATGATTTGGTATGTAGATTCAAAGTTATGCATGGCTACGACCCTTTCTTATGATTTCTTGTCATAATTTTCTGCACACTTATAGTTGATAGATGCAGTTAGATCATATCTCTATAAGGGAAAACTTAAAATAACAACCTTTATACTAAAAAAATTATGTATGTCATTACTTAGTAGTTTATGGTTTTAAGACGCAAAAGCCATTTGAGAAATACTTTTCCTACCCACTATTAATCAATATTCTCAATATAGTCATTGAATTTGCACGCGCACATCATAAGAAGGAGAAGACAGTAATGTGGCAGAAGGAGAAGACAGTAATGTGGCGGAAGAAGAAAAAAATGACATTTCTCGTTCTCTGTTTCAGCATCAATCTTCTGATATGAACTAATGATGGCTTTCACATAGGCTTTTCCCTTTAGAGACTTCTTAGTGTCCAATGGAAAGCATACATCAGATTTGTGCAGGTCGGGTTCTTCTATGACTTTTAAGAGTCTCAACTGATTCTGTAAATTACACCCTAGTTGGGTGATACTTTTACCACTTCTCACTGCAGGTGCGCTCTCTAATATCCATTTTGAATGTAATATTATAGATATCCATGCATGTTTATGTCAAAATTACTTATATTGTCAATGTTTGATTGTCTAGTTGTTGGTGATGCGTCCATATCAGGGACAGAGGTCACTCCCGTTCCTCCAGGTATGTTTATATATTATATAGGACATGTATATTGATTTAGAATGCTATATCATAAATATACACACATTTCTTTTGCTCTTAGTCGTCCAACTCATTATCATGAGCTGCTTGATGAGATTAGATTTGCGCCTGATGATCTACAAGAGCTTGTTCACTCCCTGTCATATGTGTAAGCAGCGCTATATGCGAGTTTACCTTGTTAGTATGTATGTACTGAAATTAATTAATATTATTCAAATTTTGATACATGCAGATACCAGAGGAGCACATCTTCTATCTCTGTAGGTAAGGCTTTGAATTTGTTGATTTTGGTATTTCTTGTCAATTTTATAGACCAGTATGTGCTAAATATAATGTTCTGACAGTTGCTAGGGGGAAGGCAACATTCGAGGCTGCTGACCCCAGTCCTGGACGCCGCACACGGACGGCACCACGGAGGTTTGGAGATAGGCCGAGGACTGGGCTCTAGCAGGGTCCATATGAGGTTGGACTCCACCCCGGTGGTTACTTCCTCCGTCTCCAGTTAGCGACGTATCCAGCAGGAACATGAGAGCTTGAAGGCCACCGTTCAGGAGTTGAATGGGATGCTGGTATGTATACTACTTAATAGTAAAATATAATGTCATATTATAGATATCAACATATCCAATATCAGTACATAGCCTGAGCTTATTTGGTTGTAGACTTATGTTTTATTAATCATACATACATATGTAATTGAAATAAACAACGCTTTTCCAAACTAGATATCCAAACAGGGTTTCGAAATAACTTAATAATGATACGAATTCGAATAATAAACAGTTCTTACACGCTTCTTACACAAGTTATATCCAGACGCGACAGGGTAGATCGGCCGAGCCTCCACACGCATCTCCTTCGGCTGCGGTTCCGCAGACAGCTCCTGTAGCTCCACCGCCCACTCAGACTCCCGCTCGCGACGAATTGCAGAGTTTATTGACCGAGGAGCAGGACCGAGCTGGACCGAGCTAGGGTAGATTTTTGGTTCTTTTTTTTTGAAACATGTATTTATTTATATCATACACATTGTACTACATTTTGAAACGATATTCATATTGGTTTGTATTTGTATCATATTCAGTTTTTGTGTTTCTTTTGTATATTATATATATGCGTGAGATGTGATTATGAATACTGCAATATATGATTTGATTGATGTATACATTATTGTGCACAGGGCGGGAAAAAATCAAGCAGGACATTTTTTTAAAAAAATTTCAGACAATATGTACCTACGGATTAATCCGTAGGCCTACACGTTACCCCTACGGATATATCCGTAGGGGCTAAATATCAGCAGTAACTGATATTTCCCCCAGATGTCAGTGCCAGGTGTTTGGGAATCCCCCTACGGATATATCCGTAGGGGCCACTGACATTCCCCTACGGCGTTATCCGTAGGGGCACATATCAGGAATCCTGAATTTGTGCCCCTACGGAAAAGTACCTACGAATATATCCGTAGGGGGTAGTACATGCCCCTACGGCTATAGCCGTAGGTCCAAGTAATTTATTAAAATAAACCGTAAATAATATAAAATCTTATACCCTACGGCTTAATCCGTAGGGGAAGATGGACCTACATACATATCCGTAGGAGCAAGAATTTAACCGTAGGGATAAGTTCAGGGCCTCGACTTGCACCTGCGGCCTTTGCACCTACGGGGTATTTTTTCGCCCCTACGTATATAACCGTAAGGGCAGTGGGTTGCACCTACGGATATATCCGTAGGGGCAACCCTTCTTTGTAGTAGTGATTGGTGGGGATTGGAAAGCATGACAACAAAGCTTTGGACCATCCGCCTAAAACTATTGCTTTCTCAATAGACTCAATAGCCAACAAAACCTATATGAAGCTCCTTGAGGAAGTAATTAATGCAAAAAAATTTATCAACTTCTCTACGACAGGTGTAGTTAAATTTCAAGTTTTTACCGTTTTATCCACCCTAAATATATGAAGTATACTTCTTCATCTGGCCCTTGGGTACCAAATAGTTGATCATCTTATTCCACATGACTAAGATCCACCTAATCTTCTTGTTTGTGTAGAATTGAACGGATTTTGTTTGGATTTGGATCTCCGAATAGCCGATTCTGATCGATAATTCAAAAGGTACGCTATTCTCTAGAACTATCCAAGATGAGGTACCTTGGTGTATGCTATTCGCTGATGATATTGTTCTAGTAAATGAGACGAAATCAGTGGTTAATGCCAAATTGGAATTATGGAGGCAAACATTGGAATCTCGGGGGTTCAGATTGAGCAGGTCCAACACAGCATATATGCATTGCAAATTTAGTAAACAGAGAAGTCAAAACCATATTGGTATAACATTGGAAGGGCAAGAGATATCACCGAGCGATCAGTTTAGATATCTAGGTTCCATCATCCAAAAGGATGGGGAGATCGATGGTGATGTAAATTAAAAAATCCAAACTGGTTGATTGAAATGAAGGAGTACAACATGAATTTTGTGTGATCATAACTTTCCATTAAAATTGAAA
This sequence comes from Agapanthus africanus, assembly GCA_030015575.1. Lineage (NCBI taxonomy): Eukaryota > Viridiplantae > Streptophyta > Magnoliopsida > Asparagales > Amaryllidaceae > Agapanthus > Agapanthus africanus. The sequence continues at coordinate 738,756,666 of CM057341.1, forward strand.
GGGAAGTTTTATCGGAGCGCTATTCAGCCTGCCTTATTATATGGTGCAGAATGCTGGGCTCCTAAGAAGTATCATACACAGAAGATGCATGTACCAGAGATGCGCATGCTTCAGTGGATGTGCGGTAACACTAGAAAAGATAAGGTGCGAAATGAGGATATTCGTGCAAAAGTTGGTGTAGCAACTGTAGAGGAGAAGATGCGGGAAAACCGGCTAAGATGGTTTGTTCATGTGCGACGCAGACCTATGGAAGCACCGGTTCGACGAATAGATACTCTCGATATGGGCAATGGCAAAAGGGCAAAAGGGAGACCGAAAAAAACATGGATGGAGGTGATACGAAACGATATGGTTGCTAAAGGCCTCAATGAAAGTATATTGTTCGATAGGAGTGAGTGGAGGCGGAGGATTCATGTGCTGGACCCGGCGTGATTCTCATGTTGGTTCATGTAGCCTACCCCATATGCATGGGATAAAAGGCTCAGTTGTTGTTGTATAAGGCTCCATTGAAATGTATTTTTCCTAGTTTATCCGCATTTCCATATTGTGATTGCTTCTGCTGTGATACTTATGTTATATCATGTCTCTGAGACGAATGATGATATTGTATATACATACATACATACATATAGTGGACACTACATATATTTTGCATCCGCGCTAGTACTGACCCCGTCTTGCCGTAAGTTAAGTAACCTTACGATGACTATCCGGGTTCCTGTGGTGAATGCGGATGTCATATATGTGCGTGGTTATTTTCGTTTCTTCTGGTATGATATTATTAATTGATGGGACCATATTAATCCTCATTAATGGAAGAAAACAAACTTGATAAAATGATGTTGTCGGAACCTCAGTTTTAAAAACAATAGTCGTAATCTTTTGCTTTGCATAACAGTATTCGTTTAGGAATATCCCGCATCTCATCCGATGAGGAAAAAGCCTAGATTCCTTCACAGGGAATGGCCTCTTTAGCAAAAGTTTGCGGTACTATTACCTACTCGGTTTTCTTCAAAACCAGCGTTTTAAATGTGGAGCCTAAACCACTCCTTTTCAAAACTACACAATTCCTTCAACGAGATCAAATTCATTACGTTAAAAGTTTTTTTTCCAAAAACCAGCCATAGCCCTCCTTCATTTCCTATAAGTAGTGGTTAGTATTCGTGCTATGTTTATTGACTCTATTAAGGCGTACTGTGCGGTAGCTACTTGGTGTTTGTTTGTAGTATTAGATGCGATTGGTTAGGACAGTCATACGGCCTTATTGACCCTGTCAAGGGCTCGTGTAGGTGAGTTTAATGCAATCAAGATAATGACGGGTTGAACTTGACTAAGACTCTTTGATTTGTTGACTCTGTCAAGGTCACAAGGTTCTTAAGAGCAAAAACTATATCGGGAGTTTCAAATATAAAAGAAACTTGCCAAGTATTCGCATTCCTTCTGGAGTATAGTGACTTAAGTGGATTCCATCAAGTTGCTGTCCGGTGATAGTTGGATTCTGATTCCCACTGATGAGTAGGAATTACTCCTCGAGTTATCCCGACTAGTTCTCATTTTAGGGTTTGAAGAAGAATTCGAGAAAACAGTGGGAGCCATCCAGATTAGATAATTTCTTAATTAACTATTCTGATCTAGGTTAGAGTGCACGATGATCGTTTCTTTTCTCTCTCTGGCTGCGACCTTGCCCCACCTTAAACTAAGACTCATAACCAAGTTAACCAAACCTTTTACCATTCGGTTTTGGATGGTCTCGATTCAAGACAAAGTCACAAATATTCATGCCACTCTTACTTTACCCTTTTCTTTCTCCAGAACATTCCGTATCACTATGAAAATCCATATAAAATGGATAAAACCATCTCATATAGTTACATACGAACTCGCGGAAATTTATTTCAGTTCGAAGATGGATTTCGGTTCTGGGGAAATTGAATTGGAATATTCGGTTGTCTTTACCTTTTACCTTCTCTCAAGTTGCGAGAGTTTCTCGTATTAGGAGAGTACACCCATTATGCTTATTGGATAGTTTTATTCCAAACCTTAGGTAGGTGCCGAAAGGTAGTGAAGGAAGAAAACCAACTAGCCTAAGTATAGTGTACAGAAAGTAAGTTTTAAAGACATATAAAGGGGAGGAAGTGAGGGCAAAGGAAATTGCGACGACTGTCATGAGTCTGGTATTGAAAGAGGCATTACTAGGAATACTCGGCCACCCCCTCGAAACATTCCCATGTTTCAGTTTTTCTGTGCAGTAGTTTTTGGAAACTGCTTTCCTAATTACATTCTGACTCCAGGGTATGTATATACCGGTGTGCTTCGCTGAAAGATCGGACTGAGACGTTGGGACGTCTAGCCTGAATTTGGGGGCAGATGCTATTTGGACTTATCCATCCACCTCTCCGAAGATACCAAGTTGATTTATGGCACCAAATATCGGAGGTTTGGACAGACGCGACTGTTGTAGCGTGACTTTATCATATTCCCTCTCATTTGTGAAGGGTTTTTGATTGTCGGGACGCTCTTACCTGCAGGCGCAAGCCCCTGCAGTTAATTACGTTATCGCGTTACGATAACCACTTTCTCCCTCTCGAGCAGTTCACTTCACGTCATGTGTTATTTTGTTTGTTAAGCTTACCCTTGGATTGTATACGGAGACTAGTTTATGTCATCACCCGTAGGACGCGGATTGGTCCAAATTTGTATATTTTAGATTTGGGTTTGATTTATTTAAGGACCGTTAATCTAATTTGAGATTAAGATCAACTTAAATATAAGAGCATTTGGGCTCAATTTATTTTAGCTAAGGATACGTTAGTCTTATTTGAGACTAAGATCAACTTAGCAAAATTTTAAGGATCATTTTTATTTAAGATCCAACAACAAAGTATTTGGGCTCAGCTGTAAGAAAACCTTTTCAGAGAGACTAAACCAATTTGGGCTTAGTCTGCTCAGTCTTTTTTTTTGTTCAAAAGTGCTAAGCACTTATTTGGGCTCTGGCACTCACATGGGTATCATGTGAAGCCTTCGGTTATGGGCCATCAGTGCTAAGCACTCAGTCATTTTGACTATATATAGTGCTAAGCACTTTTATATGGCGCTCACGTGAGGAGCACATGCGGCGCTATCCCCATTATTTTGTTAGACACCCACGTGTGTTTCATATGAGGCATTGGGCGCTGCCCAATCAGTTCTAAGCACATAGCCGTTTTGGTCGTATATGAAGTGATAAGCACTTTTTATTCAGCGCTCACGTGTATTTCACGTGAGGCGCTGGCCCTCTGTTTAGGGCGCCTGCGTATTTTTCACGTGAGGCGCTAGGCGCTGTTGGGGGTGTTGGATATAGTGCCCTCAAAGTTAATTATTGGATCGCAAGCACGTGATTGCAATGATTGAGGGAGGACTTATACCGGTAGGAAAGTCTTAATCGAGATGATAGTATACTATCTGGTTTATCTTTATCATCGTGTACTGCTTTAGGTGACATGACAAATCACTATTACACATTGATAGAGCCCATAGGATTCTTGCTTGACTACCAACAGTATGATGGCGATCATATACGCGAGAGTAGGGTAGTCTATAAGCACATTCTTAAAAGTGGTTCCTAATCGCGGGAGTTTCGAGATAGGGCATCGATACTCCGGAGTAGACTAGTGTATACAGTCGAGACCCCGACGAGAAATGGTGGCCGGTCTCACAAGCCATTGGTATCAGTTGGTTCACTTAAGATGTATACAGGTGTTCATTGGGTTATGAGTACACCGGACAGGACTCGCCGGGAATATGCTAGCTGGTTGTTAAAACTTGTCGTCAGATAGCAATTCCCAGGTGACATGTGTACAGGTTAGTCTATCGACCTGAGATTTTCATTTGTCTCGTGTGAGTTCCCACTGTGCTTTGATTATTACCCTACCACGGCTCAAAGGAGTCGTGCAAACAGGTTTTAGTTGGGTACAATCCCGAACCACATGGAGGCAGTGAGCGGATCGGCAGGGGCTTCGTCTCTCCCAACGTTGGGAGTGAGATCGTGTTGTGTCTGGAGAGCCATTACACAAAATCCATGGCCATGGTAAGCGAGATTTACTGGTAGGTATTTCAGTAGTATCTCAGGGTGTTCTGGGCTACACTCCGACACGACTTATACCGCTTTTGGGGGACTGACGTTTACCAGCTCTCTAGGCCCGATATGCGATACTCATAGACGAACGGACCGGACTGTACGGATATTGTCACACATAGGCTCAGTAGGGTTCCAGGATGAGTTCGCTCATCGGACTCCCTTTCACTCAGTACATGGGCAGCCGTTACGTACAGCTAGTACCACTGACGGCTTGTGGTTAAACCCACTGCCAGAGTATTGACGAGTCTTTAGAGTCCCCAACAGAAAGTTTCCCAGTTCGGGTGAAACGTTGTAGAGGACGTATGGTTTTATGGCAGGGTTCGAATATACGCGTGCACTTGTGCACGTGTCATGATTCGGACGGATAATACTAGCGGGTTTTGGTTTAAGCCGGATCCTAGTATTATGCTGTGTAGGAATATATTTTGTCTCATTGCATTTGTATTCGGTCAGAATACAAATGCGGGTATGTATATACAGTTGCGGGGTTATCTTGTAATTTATTATTGGATCGCTTTTTGAAGTTGCCAGTTTGTATCTTTATTTGGCTGAATCACTTTTCTTTTGTTCTTGCCTGAAATTGCTGCTTGTGAGGGGTTCTTTGCATTTGTAGCTATTTGTAAAGGAGGGGGTTTTTTGTGCCGCGGGGGGGGGGGGGGCTCCAGAATTTCCAGCAACATTCTAGCTTATTCTTGATTGAATGACTCATTCTTTTGCATTATTGTTTGCATTGATTGCTTTTGGAAATGCATTGGATATTTGGTGTAGATATTTGCTTAGATATTTTTGGTTAAGGTTCACTCTCTCTTGCCTTGTGCCCACCCCTCCACTGCCTTGGCCGAGCTCAATCTTGGCAGCCCCATTTTTTTGGTGATTGATTCATTTTTCAATTGCAACACAAAATTCCTTAAGCTCATTTGTTCTTCACTCTACAATATGGCAACTTCGATTAACCCTCACCCGATTTGTTGGGTGACTCGAGACAAAGTGTTCTACACTTACTCTACTTCAATCTTGGACACGTTGGCTGGCAAACTTCGTGTCCGAGTTGCCTCGGTTCAGAGGCGGGAGCCCGTATAAATATTCGTTGACGTGGCGCAGTCTTCGGCGAGGAGGAGATCGTAGATCGAGCGAGATCGGAGAGCGAGCTTCGTCGGTGCATCCGCAACAAGCTAGGGGCTGAGGTTAAAGAACGAAGGACATGGATCGATTGGTATAATCTCTAAACCCCATTTTACAGAATAATAGTTTACGGTTAACAGAACGATCCGGGTTTTAAGTTTGCGTTAGCGCCAGTTCCGTAAAAAGTTTTTGTTCCGCATTTGGCCTCGGAAAGATGGTCGGGGCGCTACCGTAGACTTACATAGTATCAGAGCCAAACTATTAACCGTCTACTAGTTAGTTTAAACAATGTTAAAGTATCAAAACCGGAATGAAACCCAAACGACGTCACGGAATTTATAGTTTTTGTTGTTTTGAAATGGTATAGAAATTTTTTTTAAACATGTGCAGAAGACTACTCAGGAGGAAACATGAACACACCCCAAACACAGACCCAAGCCATCGGTTTTGATCCCCATAGACTCAGATCCGGCATCGCCGGCCCTGTATTGGCTTTCTGGGTTAGTGTTTTGGGTGTTGTTCTGGTCTCTGGGAATTTGGTTCTGTGGTGTTGTTTATTTGGCCCAGTTTGGATATGGTTTTTATCAAGTTGTTTGGGCTATTCAGGGGTTATTTCGGAGTCGATATTTTTAACATTGTTTAAAGTTTTACAGTGCTTTACATTACTATCTGTGACCGTGAATGTCATTCGATCGGTAAATCTTGTCTAATTTCTATAGCTCTTTTAGACGGGTTTTGCGAACGTGACATTCACGTTGATGTTCAGTGTTGTGCTGTGATGTTGTGGATTTGTCGTGGTGGATAGCTTGCGTGCAATGGTAGTGCAGTTTGGATATATTTGTACATTTGATATTGCGGGGCGAGCTTCCGACATGTGGACTGCCGTCACTGCCTGTTTGTATATTATTCTTTTGGGGCACGACCGGGATGAGGTCGATGTACCCGTTGTATATATTTTTCTTTCTGTACTAGGATTACCCCGCGGTGGGGTGCACGGATAGCCGGGTTCTGGAGGGCAACGGGTCCGCATCTCATGGCTTTGAGAGGGAGGGGACCTCACTCTAGAATTGGCGGTCTATTCGCCGCACTCGTAGGGGGTACAGGTTGACCCAAGGTGGGGTGCTCAAGTTACCGGATTCCGTGAAGTGCTGGGTGGTCCATTCACTTTGTTGAACAGGGCTACCTCGCTTTTGGTTTTGGCGGGTAACTTGCCGCACTCGTAGGGGTCTAGGTTTTCATTGCACAGGCTATCCACATGACAAGGGGAACTTCGGGTTTCATTTGTGGCTCTATGAAACCCGGGGCTCCCAGATTATCTGTATTGTTCTGTGATACTTATTACTTTTCTGTGATGTTGCATTTATCACGCCTTGAGCGATTATTGTATATTGATATATATATACTAGTAGATGTTGTATGTGTTTTACACCCGCGCTAGTCCTGTCCCCGCTTTGTCGTTAGTTAAGTAACCTAACGGGTGATGACGGGACCCAGTGGCGAATGCGGATGGCATATACGTACATTTTATTTCCGTTCTTTATTGGTGTGATTAATTGATGGGACTGCGTTGATTCAGATCAATGCAAAGAAAACAGACCTATACAAATGTTGTTGGAACATTTTTTAAAAAAGCTGTTATTGCAAGGATGTTCTCTTTTGTTTTGCATAGCGGTATTCGGTTATGAATATCCAGTACCTCATTCGATGAGGCAAGGGCTGAGATCCCTTCATCGGGAGTGACCCCTTGGACAGAGGTTTGCGTCAGGGTAATAACTTCACTATAGTCGATTACTTTTTGCTTTGCATCGTGGTATTCAGTTTGGAATATCCTGCACCTCATTCTACGGGGAAAGAGCCGAGATCCCTTCACCGGGAGTGACCTCTTTAGCAAAGGTTTTCGCCACTATATTTTTGTAAAAGCTATTCGGTTCCTTCAACGATATCAAGTTCATTACGTTAAAGATTTTTCGCCAAAAACCATTCGTAGCCCTCCGTCATTTCAGACGGGTAGCACTTAGTATTCATGCTATGTTTGTTGGCCTTAGTCAAGGCATAGTGTATGGTAGCTGTTTGTTACTTTTCTGTTGCATAGATAGATGCGTTGGTTTGGGACAGTCGTACTACTTTGTTGGCCTTAGTCAAGGGTATGTACGGGTGGGTTCAAATTATCCTGGACAATGACGGGTAGAACTTGATATGTGACTTATGATTTGTTGGCCTTAGTCATGGTCATAAGAGCATGGGGTAAAAATCACATCGGGAGTTTCTAAAGAAACTGAAACTTTCCAGGCATGCGCATACCTTCTGGAGTGTGATAACGTGAGTGGATTCCATCACGTTATCATGCGATGATAGTTGGATCCCGATTCCCACTGATGAGTTGGTTTACTCCTCGGATGATCCCGACTAATTCTTCTTTCAGGTTTGGAGGAGAATTTGAGGATACAGTGGGAGATTTCCTGATTAGATAAAGTGATAACCATTCTGATCTAGGTTAGAGTGCATGCAGAGTGTTTCTTTTCTCTCTCTCTTTGGCAACGTCCATGGCCCGACCCTAGACTATGACTCAGTAACCAAGTTAACCAAACTTTCTTAAAACACTGGCTTTTGGATTGTCTACGTTGCATACATCATTGCCACTCTTTCTTATACCCTTTGCATTTCTCCAGAACACCCCTTATCACTACGGATATCCACTTCCATTAGATAAATCTATCGTATGGTTATATACGAACTCGAAGGAATTTATTCCAAATTCGAGGATGGATTCTGGTTCTGGAGAGATTGAATAGGACTATTCAGTTGTCTTTTCCTTTTTCCTTCTCTCAGGTTATGAGGGCTCCTAAGATTAGGGGACAGTACACCTATTACGCTTATTGGATAGTCTTCTTCCAAACCTTAGGCAGGTGCCGAAAGGTAGGGAATGAAGAAAACTAATTAGCCTAACGGTGGTGTACAGAAGGTAATAAGTAAAGACATATGAAGGGATTAGAAAGAGGGCAAAGTAAATTGCGACTGCTATTCACGACCAAACCAAGTATTTCATCGCCACTCCTATTTCACCTTTGTATTTCTCCAGAACACCTCGTATCACTACGAAGATCCACAGTTATTTGGATAATCCATCGTATGGTTATATACGAACTCGATGGAACTTGTTCCATTTCGGGGATGGATTCTGGTTCAGGAGAAATAGAATAAAGTTTATTCAGTTGTCTTTTATCATCACCTTCTCTCAGGTTACGAGTACTCCTAGGATTAGGAGAGTACACCTATTATGCTTATTAGATAGTCTTCTTCCAAACCATAGGCTGGTGCCGAACGGTATGGAAGGAAGAAAACCATTAAGCCTAACGATAGTGTACAGAAGGTAATGACTAAAGACAAATAAAGAGATTTGGAGAGATGGCAAAGGAAATATACGGTTATAGTCATGAATCTGGATAATGGAAGATGCATTACTAGGAATATCTGGATACCCCTTCGAAACATATTCATGTTTCAGTTTCACCGTGTATTGTTAATAGAAAACTGGTTTCCCAAATAGTCCTTACTCCAGGGTATGTATTTACCAGGTATGATTCTCACATCTGTATAGTTTTACAGATGATGAGTGGGAGTAAGTTATTGGAAATTAGGTGATCATCCTCATTATATCGGAATTCGTTGTAAGTGATGATATTTGAGGAAATCGCCTGGGTACAGTTTTCAACCCACGATGCATAGGATTTGAGTTATTTAACTCAGGGGACTTATACAAAGTATTGTATATTGTCCAGTGTCCATTAGGACAAAGGGGTATGTCCTCGTACTATATTCTGATTACTTGTGACTTCTCTAGTTTTAGACATGTGTTTCGTAGAAATACAAGGTCTATGTTTTGAGAAGTTATAAATACAAGAATAAGGTAGAGAACCAGGTGTAGCAAGTATCGGGATTCTTCAAGGTGATCGAAGATGTAGATACTTGTGTATGGTATTCAGTTGATAGTAATGTTTTAGAGAACTTGCTTCTCTTTCAGATTACTCATAATTGGATGCACTCCTAAGTTGAGTAATGCTGATCGACCTCTCTCCATTTAGTTGACATGCACTGGAGACAGCTGCATGATTTCAATCTGGTTCCAATTAAATCAGTGTCTCTGTTTCTATATTGTATATAGAATGGATCATACCTTAACGATGTTAAGGTATATGGAGTTGTCCGGCTTATGCTTAAAACCAAACTCTGGATAACTCAAGGCACGTTTCTGTAATGGCAGTTTGTGGGTTGACCCTAGCTTTGACGAGGGTTGACTTTTTACTATCTGGAAGATCAATAGTGATATTGTTCTTGACCCGCCACAGTTTTAGTAAAATGGTTTTTTTTCAGAAAACAATAGTGGGAGTATGGTAGAACTGGAAGAGATTCCAGAACCGCAAACGATTACAGAAAATTTGATAGGGCCTAATGATTCAATCAGGTTTGATATTCCATTAGCCATTCCGCAGATATAGTGGGTAACCTCATACACCCGAGAGGTACTCCGGTCGCCTCAAGGACGGTGACAGGGAGGTTCTTGTTTACCCAGGCTTGCCATTACTGCTGTTCTAGACTATGAAAGCCGGCAGGAGGATAAGTATAGCGTCGTTCTAAACTAGTTTTAGAAGTGCACGTGTATATTATTCTGCCAGAGGATTGTCGTAGTCAGTAGGAGCAGCGGAAGCATAGTGGACAAGTAGCTTGTGTCTATTTATAGACTAAAGCAGATATAGCGGAGATAGATCATCTATTTTTGATGTGATAGTCATGGGCTTTGATTTCATCAGAATAGGGGATGGATCTGTTATGAAAGTAGTAGGGTGTGATGTCCTGGTATTTGGATGACATACACAGAGTAGGAAGTAAAATTCCTATACTACGATCGGTTTTACTGTGGTTGTCACACAGTGGTTTCTCGACATAGGATATGGATATTATATCAGACATTCTGGTTACTAGATCTATGGTTTTAGATCTAGATTTGGGTAGTTTTCCAATCTGGATACTTAGATTGCATTCTAAAGGTATTTAGAATGGACGACTCCTGGTATGGTGGTGTACCAGCAGTTGGTAGAGTCACCCTCTCTAAAGGTGTCTTACAGACTAAAGGGGAGAGGGATGTGCATGATTGGCAGATCACTTATTTAGGCGATTGAGTTGATCATGAGATATCAAGTACCACACCAGATGTTGTTTTCGCACTAGATGCAATAAGATGATATTGATCCAATCCTGGAGGAACGTTCAGAGGCAGTTTTGGAACATAAGTGGATGTTCTAGGGATTTGATAATGGTAGCCTCCTTTGGGAAATAGTTATCATTCCAGGCATCCAAGGTGACCTGGATGACAAAGTGACTGTCAGAGTTATAGTTTTCCCTCTGACGAGGGGCAGTAGTTTGGACAGGTGGTCCAAGCGGATACTGAGGGAGGCATGGTGTTCATATCATAATATTGCAGTTTATATTCCCCAATTCTTATTCGTTTTATAAATAAACAGGTGCTTTTGACGCATGTCTGCTACATGTTACAGGTTACAGGTTCTTGGACAGAAAACAGTGCAAACGATGTAAAGACGATGAAAATGTGGACTTTAACCAACAAACAGAGAATCTTGATCAAGCCTACATAAGGAACAATTCACAAAGCAAGATTCAAGACATTGACTCAAAGCGAACGGTTAAAAATCCATTGCAAATTGTTCACTGAAGATCTGGAACCAACCTAGAAGCCCAAATGGAAAAAGATATATATAAATAAGAAGCCCAAGCCAACAAGAAGCAACCCAGGAAATTTCACCAAGAGATCTCCCCAAAGGGCCGCGGAACCGCGGCCCAAGCCCACTAATGCCGCGGTTCCGCGGCCATTTAAAGCCCGTGTCGGTGTATCTTTCTGGTGTCGGTGCGTCGGTGCGGGGGTTTGGATTTTTCGTGGGCAAATCTGTAATTGCACATATGCGAATCCCGTAACCCTAAATTCTCCTGTTTACTTATAAATTGTAATCAAAAATTGTAAAACCCTATGCCTCTTTTCAATACACAAATTCAGATCTGTTTTGTATTATTGCTTGGAGGGAGTCATCAATAAAATTAGTAAGTTATTTTTAATTCTTTTTTAATTTAGAATGTCTTTTAATCCCCTAATGAGCGAGTAATCTCCTCGCTTGTTAGGGTTAGCCTTAGGGAAAGGTTTGAGAGATGAGATCTCTCACCCCTTTCATGCCCTTTCACACCTAAGAATTAGAACTCCATGCATACGCGCACACACCGCGCCCTACGGCATCCTACCCCTCGAGGTAACGATGACACCGTAGTGTAAAGGACCGGTTGCGCTCGTTTTCCATGGAGGTTAGGGTAAGTATCGATAAAGGAAGGACAAGAATCTAGAGAAAGAAATATCTTCCCAAAAGATTCTAATCCACTTTATTGATAATTACTATAATATCTAATAGATTTAAAATAAGGCAATGAAAGCGGTGATGAAACCTTTAATCTCCAAACTTCCCCTAAGCCTAACCCTAGCAAGACTTTAATTTAGATTAATTTAGTTTAGTGATAGATCTAGGTTTTAGATTTAATCAATCCAAACAACATTTGGAATCAACTCTTAAAAACACATTAAGAAAATTACCCATCTCTGTGGATCGACCTGTACTCACCGGCTAGCTGCAAAGCGACGCCGTTTCTGATTATGGTTAACAACATACAAATTTTTGGACTAATCACATGGCGCAGGATACTGATTAGGTTCAGTTGACAATACAGTCTAAGAAGTTTGGATTTGGAGTTCATTCGTGAACTAGGTCCCATCAGATATCCAGAAATATTCTAAAACAGGTATTACTCATTTCGGGAGATGGGTTTCTCCGCAAACTTGAGATATAGAGAGACATGGAAAGAAACATCAGAGCGGATCCACTCACTAAGGCTATTTCTCGAACACAATAGTTTTACAAACAAGCTTTGTGAGACTGATCAATAGAGGAGCTGGGTGTTCGGTATCAAACGGGCTGTGAGTATGCGACATCGCAATAATTAGCCTTAAGTGCAAGTGGGAGATTGTTGGATATAGTGCTCTCAAAGTCAATTATTGGATCGCAGGCACGTGATTGCAATGATTGAGGGAGGACCTATACCGGTAGGACAGTCTTAATCGAGATGATAGTATGCTATCTGGTTTATCTTTATCATCGTGTACTGTTTTATGTGACATGACAAATCACTATCACAAGTTGATAGAGCCCATAGGATTCTTGCTTGACTACCAACAGTATGATGGCGATCATATACGTGAGAGTAGGGTAGTCTATAAGCACATCCTTAAAAGTGGTACCTAGTCGTGGGAGTTTCGAGATAGGGCATCGATACTCCGGAGTAGACTATTATATACAGTCGAGAGCCCGACGAGGGGCGGTGGTCGGTCTCACAAGCCATTGGTGTCAGTTGGTTCACCAAAGATGTATACAGGTGCTCATTGGGTTATGAGTACACCTGACAGGACTCGCCGGGAATATGCTAGCTGGTTGTTAAAACCTGTCGTCAGATAGCAATTCCCAGGTGACATGTGTACAGGTTAGTCTATCGACCTGAGATCGTCATTTGTCTCGTGTGAGTTCCCACTGTGCTTTGATTATTACCCTACCACGGCTCAAAGGAGTCGTGCAAATAGGTTTTAGTTGGGTACAGTCCTGAACCATATGGAGGCAGTGAGCGGATCGGCAGGGGCTTCATCTCTCCCAACGTTGGGAGTGAGATCGTGCTGTGTCTGGAGAGCCATTACACAAAATCCATGACCATGGTAAGCGAGATTTACTGGTAGGTATTCCAATAGTATCTCAGAGTGTTCTGGGCTACACTCCGACACGACTTATACCGCTTTTGGGGGTCTGACGTTTACCAGCTCCCTAGGCTCGATATGCGATATTCATAGATGAACGGACCGGACTGTATGGATATTGTCACACATAGGCTCAGTAGGGTTCCAGGATGAGTTCGCTCATCGGACTCCCTTTCACTCAGTACATGGGCAGCCGTTATATACAGCTAGTACCACTGATGGCTTGTGGTTAAACCTACTGCCAGAGTATTGACGAGTCTTTAGAGTCCCCACAGAAAGTTTCCCAGTTCGGGCGAAACGTTGTAGAGGCCTATGGTTTTATGGCAGGGTTCGAACATACGCGTGCACTTGTGCACGTGTAATGGTTCGGACGGATAATACTAGCGGGCTTTGGTTTAAGCCGGATCCTAGTATTATGCTGTGTAGGAATATATTTTGTCTCATTGCATTTGTATTCGGTCGGAATACAAATGCGGGTATGTATATACAGTTGCAGGGTTATCTTGTAATTTATTACGGGATCGCCTTTTGAAGTTGCCAGTTTGTATCTTTATTTGGCCGAATCACTTTTCTTTTGTTCTTGGCTGAAATTGCTGCTTGTGAGGGGTTCTTTGCAATTGTAGCTATTTGTAAAGGAGGGGTTTTTTGTGGCGGGGGGGCTCCATAATTTCCAGCAACATTCTAGCTTATTCTTGATTGAATGACTCATTCTTTTGCATTATTGTTTGCATTGATTGCTTTTGGAAATGCATTGGATATTTGGTGTAGATTTTTGCTTGGATATTTTTGGTTAAGGTTCACTCTCTCTTGCCTTATACTCACCCCTCCACTGCCTTGGCCGAGCTCAATCTTGGCAGCCCTATTTTTTTTGGTGATTGATTCATTTTTCAATTGCAACACAAAATTCCTTAAGCTCATTTGTTCTTCACTCCACAATATGGCAACTTCGATTAACCCTCACCCGATTTGTTGGGTGACTCGAGACAAAGTGTTCTACACTTACTCTACTTCAATCTTGGACATATCGGCTAGCAAACTTCGTGTCCGAGTTGCCTCGGTTCAAGGAAGAGAGCCCGTATAAAGATTCGTTGACGTGGCGCAGTCTTCGGCGAGGAGGAGATCGTAGATCGAGCGAGATCGGAGAGCGAGCTTCGTTGGTGCATCCGCAACAAGCTAGGGGCTGGGTTAAAGACCGAAGGAAATGGATCGATCGGTATAATCTCTAAACCCCATTTTACAGAATACTAGTTTACGGTTAATAGAACGATCCGGGTTTAAGATTGCGTTAGCCCCAGTTCCGTAAAAAGTTTTTGTTCCGCATTTGGTCTCGGAAAGACGGCCGGGGCGCTACCGTAGACTTACAGGGGGCGCCCACATGAGAAGTATGTGAGGCGTTAAGTTCTTTTCTTTTTCGTAGTTTGAATCTCTATTAATGGCATTTTGACCATTAGTGGCACCAAGATCTTTATTTTGAAGATCTGGGATCATGTTTTCTTCAAGAACTAAGTTCTTATATTTTTTTCTTTTATAAGAACTAAGTTTCTTTTAGGGTTAAAATCTATTTTTAGAGGAATTAAATTCCTATAGGATAGGTTCTTTTTTCTTTTTCGTAGTTCTTTTCTGAATCTTTGATGCTCAAGAACAAGATTTTTCCGATGAGAATTAAATTCTCAACTAATGGGAGACTTTTCTTGTGGATCTCAGATCCAGAGAAAGAACTAAGTTCTTGAAAATGGTTAAAGCCTTAAATATGATATGATAGGTAAAGGAGGTGTTTTGATCTCTGTGGTTTTTTTACCTAGGGTTTGAGAGGAGGAAGATCTTCTACTCTATTGAGAATTAAATTCTCTGTTATTTTTAAGAGCCTTCTGTATTTTTGCAGAAACTTATGAGGGGTTCCCTCTATATGAGAATTGAAGTCTCGGGTCTTTTATACAGTAGAGGCAAATTGTTAATTAGTTTTGAGAAAATCTCTTATTGAGATATTCCAATTTGTTCAGGGGATTTTACCTATCGTTGGATTTTTGGTCTAATGATTTTTGTTTTACAGAATATATTTTCTTGTTTTTAACAAGATTGGGGGAATATTTTCCCATGTACAGCATTTTATTCTGTAAAACGGTGATTTTTAATCACCATTGGATTTTTAATTCAAGAGCTCTCTGTTTTACACAGAGCAATCTTTTCTGTTTGTAAAGATTAAGGAAATATATTCCCAAAATAGAATTTTATTCTATCATTAGATCTTTGATCCAACCTAGAGTATCTTTCTCACTTAGAAAGATTTGGGAGATATTTTCTCCTAATAGAATTTAATTCTATATTCTGATGATTTATCATCTCCATTGGATTTTTGATCCAATGGCTCTGTTTAACAGAGAGTATCCCAGTTTTTAGGGAAATATCCCCTGTAAAATTTAATTCTACTTGATTTTAACTTGGGCGTCGGCGCTCACGTGTCATGCACGTGGGCGCTACTTAAGAATTTAATTTTAGGCGCTCCTGTGCTTTGCACATTGGCGCCCACATGAACTTCACGTGCGACGCCACCATATGATTTAATCTTATAGGGTTGGTGCCAGCGCCGGCGCCCTCGTAGGGGGCATGTAAGGCGCTGCCTCATTAAACTTTAACAGAGCTTAGCTCTTTTATTATGTTTAAATATTAGGGGAACAACCGGTTTAGATTCTCACATCTATATAGCATTACAGATGATGAGTGGGAGTAGAATATTGGGAATTGGGTGATTAGATTCTCAATATCAAAGTTCGTTGTAATTGTTGATGTTTGAGGAAATCACCTGGTTTTGCCTATTGGCGATTGTTGGTTTTGAATATCTGTTGTTATGCATCAATTTCAAACTGATATATATGTACGTTTATTTCATAAACTGAGATATAACTTTTTGAAATTATGTTTATAATATTTACCATTATCAGTTAATGATTAGGTAAGGTGCATTCAAACATGGTGTTATTCTTCTTAACCAAAATACAGTTTTTAACTTACGACACACAGAGTTTGAGTTAGTAAACTCAAGGGACATATACAAAGTATTATAAGTTGTCTAGTGTCCATTAGGACAATGGGTTGGTACTTTTACTATATTCTGAATACCAAACTTCTCTTATTCTAGACACGCATTTTGTTAAAATGCAAAGTCTAAAATTATGAGAAGTTTATAAGTATAAGAATAGAGCAGAGAACCATACGTTGGAAATATCAGGATTCTTTGAGATGATCAAAGATATAGATACTTATGTTAGGTATTATGTGATAGTATTCTATGTTAGGTTACTCATCCATGGGTGCGCTTCTTGATGAGTAATACTGCATGGCCTTCTTCCATTCAGGTGTTGTGCACTGGAAACAACTGCATACTATTTGAATTTGGTTTCATCTAAATTTGTGCCTTTGTTTCTATATTGAATATGAAATGGTTCATATCTTAATGATGTTAAGGTATATGGAGTTGTCCGACTTATGCTTAAAACCAGAATTCGGATAAACTCAATGTACGTTTCAGTAATGGCAGTTTATGGGTTATCCCGAGTATAGACGAGGGTTAACATTCTACCATTTGCAAGATCAAATGGTGTTTTGTTCTTGACTCACCACAATTTTTAGTAAAATGAGTTCTTTTCAGAAAACATTAGTGGGAGTATGATAGAACTGGAAGTGATTCCAGAACCATAAACGGTTATTGAAAATTTAGTTGAACCTAAGCATTCAATTGATTCGACGATCCATTTAGCCACTCCGCAGATTTAGTGGGTAAGCTTAGCCACCCGAGAGATACTTCAGTTTCTTTATAGACGGTGACAGGGAGGTTTGCATCATGGTATGATGACCCAAGCTTACCACTACTGCTGCCCTTGACTATGAGACCTGGCAAGGGGATGACTATAACATCGTTCTAAATGGACTTTTAGAAGTGCACATGTATATGACTCTACCAGAAGGTTGTTGTAGTCAGTGGGAGCAGCGAAAGAGTGGTGGGAAGGTTGCTTATATCTATTTATAGACTAAAATAGGTATAGCGGAAATTGATCATCTGTTTTGATATGACAGTCACAATGTTTGTGTTAGTTATATGTATGCCCTAGAGGCCATTACTGTACATTGGATGTATATTGTAGTGGATGCTGGGACATATATAGGGAGGACTTTCTTGCTCGACATGATAGTATGCTATCTGGTTGCTCTTTACCTTAACGTGTACATTGATTGTCTCTCTGTTACATGTTGGTAAAGCCCTTAGGATGTGTACTTGACTACCTGGACTATGATGCGGATCATACTAGTAGGGATATGGTAGTCCATAAGTACATCCTTCAAAGTCCCTAGTCATGGGTGTATCGAGACGGGGCATCGATATACCAGAGTAGACTAGCGTGTACCTTCTCGACCCATACAGATGGGCGATGGATGATCCCATATCCATTGGTGTTTGACATCAGAGATGATATACGGGTGCTCAGTAGAGACTGGGTACACTGGACGGACTCGCCGAGAACTCCCAGATGGTATTATACCTCACGTCAGATGGCAGTTCTCTGGTGACACTGGTACAGAGTAGTCAGTTGACCCGAGATCGTCATAGAGTCTTGTGTGGTTCCCACTGTGCTTTGATTTCCATCTTACCAAGTCCAAGAGGGCGTGCAAAACGGTGGTTTTTGGGTACAGTCCCGAGTCACATGGAGGCAATGAGCGATAGGAGGGGATTCGTCTCTCCCGGTATAGGGAGTTGATGTTGCGCTGTGTTCGATTGGCTATAACAGGAAATCCCTGGCCAGGGTTGCTGAGATTTACTGGTAAGTGTTACCAGTAGTTTCTCGAATTGTTATAGACCTCATATCGACACGACTTATCGAGCTATTGGGGTCTGACGTTTACCACCCCTAGGCGAGATATGCGACATATCAGACGATCAGACCGGACTGTACGGTAGTGTTACTGGTTGGATTCACTGGAGTGTGAGCGGGCTTGCTCGTCGATCTTCAGATCGCTCAATACCCGGGTGGCCGTTACGTTTAGCAGACCGCTTGCGGCTTGTGGGTGTTTGATATGATCATCACCTGCTGCCGGCGTATTGACGAGTCTTTAGAGTCCTACACAGAGGTTTCCTGGCTCAAGCAAAACGAAATAGGAGTGCATATGAGATATGTGCGGGACCGAGAATGATACCAGTATGTGATACTGTATTCGATTCTCGCGATATGTGACATTGATCGGTTATATGCAATATGACCGGGTTATCGGATCAAGTGTTGATTCGATAAGTTGTTACTGTTGATATTAGTCGGTTATATGCGATATGACCGGATCATTAAATCAAGTGTTGATTTAATGATTTAATGCATAATTATATATTTGATATATTACTTTGCATTAACTAGTATCGGTTCACTTAAGATGGATTTTCTCACTCGGATGTGCGCATTGTATATGCGATATATTTTTGTGCACTTGATTGTATCATGTTTGATGATGCATGCAACATTGGTTAGTGTAAAGAATTAAACCTAGGTTAAGTATATGGTTAAGGTTTCTATTTATTTGTCCATTCATTTATCTTTTTATTTGGATTAAAAATGAAATGACAAAAGAAAACAAAATGGTTATCATTCTTTCTTTCTTTCATGAAGCTTGATGAAGCTTCATGAAGCTTTGACCATATGACCATTTTGTCTTTTAGCTTAACCCTAACCATTGCATTAAACCATGATTAGTTCTCTACACTTAACTATGGTGATGTTATGATAAGGATTGATTTATTCTTTTCTTTTTTAATCAACTTATCATAACTCTTTCTTCTTCTTCTTTATCTTCTTCCTTGAAGAAAACCTTACTTCATCAATGGTGGATTGATGAAACAAGTGAGAAATCCAATTCTAAAGTCTACCCACTTCCTATTTCTTCATCCTCTACCTCTTGCCAAGTAGTAGAGTGTGTTTTCTTCACAAGTTTCTTGACTTTGTGAAGTGAGAGCTTGATTTAGCGATGCCTCGACGTAGATCATCTTCGGCATGGACATCGATGACCTAGCCCGTCCATTCTCCGATGAAGCCGACGCTAGAGCCCGGGACTTGTTATGGACAGCGAGGAGACTTCATTGCGGAGCTATGGAGGTGGAGAACCGGATCTACAAAGGTTGTATTTCCGTATCTCTTAGTTAAGTGTTAACTAGTTATCTTTTCGCCTAGAAATCTAGCCAACGAACCGTACACTAGGGTTTCTCGGCACCATAATTTTTAAATTGGCATGGTTGATGCCTTGTGAGACCTCATTAGGGTGCCTAGGAACCCTACAGTGGTATCAGAGCCTAGCTAGAGCCTTAGGCGAAGTCTAGACGGATTTTGAAGTCCGATCGACCCGAAACCCCAACCCTAAATTGCTCTCTAGATAATTTCTGAAATCTGGTCTTTTTCAAAATTAAAAATATGCAGAGAACACATCACAAACATCTAAGACTTACTGTGAAATTCGACAGTCAAATTCTACTAAGGAGCCGCGGATCCGCGGCATGAGCAATGCTCATGCGGCGGTTCCGCGGCCGTACGGCCGTATTATTTAAAGTTGTTTGCACAGTAATTCTTAGTTTCCAGTGGTGATTTTTCTGGGAATTTTTAATATTTTTTCTAGAGTTGAATTTTCTGGGATTGATTTGGGGATTCGGTGTTTCGATCGGAGTATCAAATTTTGTCTGTGTGGCTTTCCGGATAATTTTTAGAATATGTTAAAAAGTTCAACCGGATATAAATACCCAATTTTTCCCCTGTCGGGAAATTTCCAAGTGTTGGATTTTTCCGTAGTTTAACGACGTTCTAAGTAGTGCAAGTAACTCGATGGACCCTCTAGAAGACAACAAACCTTAACTCGATTATGTGACCGTCTTGAACTGCCCTTTGAACCTTCGGGTTTGGGGCAGTACGGCGTGCCACATGTGAGGCGTTGGCTTGACCCTTCTACGGCTGGACCGTTGGTACTGAGGCACGAACGGAATGTTGTTAGACTTATTTCATGTGTTGAGCTGTATCGGGAAAACTTGGGTGTTCGATTGTTCGATCGAAAAGTTTAACATTTTCTGGTTATCTGGAATGGGATACAATAATTGGAATTCACAAAAGTTATGTGATAACTGAATGAATGTTATAAACATAGCACTTTAGTCTCACTTGATCGGTTGCCACGGAATTTTGATGCGATCAAAAGTCCGTCGCAATCACGTAGCGTACGCGGATACTCGCCGGGTAAACTTAATAGACAGCCTCACTCCATAGCCCCGACCAAGTGACTGTAGGAGAACCCCGTCGCCGAAAGCATCCGTCCGAGTGCTCGCGGTAGCGGTGTTCCGCCTTGGTGCACTTCGTCGACGGTATTAGGGGTGTAGCCGCCTACTAAAGTTTGTGACGAGAATTCGATCAGTTTTTCGGGAATCTTGTTGAATTGCCCGACTTGATATTGAAAAGTGTTTTCGATAATGAGACTAAAATGCGGGGTTTATAATTGTTAGGCATGTGATGTCTAAGGAATTCATTGGTTTAGGCATGCGATGTCTAAGAAGGTTGCGGATTCCAACTGTTGTAGTTTTAGACTTTCTTTTCTGTGACCGTAAGTGTAATATGTGATATCGCCGGTTTCGTTGCTATATGTCAACGACAATTGGGATGCGCATATTTACTTACGTTGATGACATGTGATGTTATGTGTTGCTGGATATGTTATATTGGATCGTCGTGTTTGAATAGCCGGGGGTTTTTATGTGAGATGAGTGTTTTTCATTTTCATTCATGTAAAAACTTGTATGTAATATTCTTTTATTGGGGCGCTTCCAGGTTGCGGAAGTTGTCACCGTTTGTATATTATTTACTTTTCCGCACTAGGATAGACCCAAGGAGGAGGGCACAAGTAACCGGGTTCTGGAGTCCAGTGGGAGACCAACTTGAGGAGTCGAGTCCGGGTCTCCTAACTCCAGAATTGGTAGGGTTGCTTGCCGCTCTCGTAGGGGTCTAGGGGTGTGGGTTTGGCTATTCATCGCGACCGTGGAATCCGTGTTTTATACTGGCTCGTATTGAAAACACGGACGTCCTAGTATATCCAATATTTCATATGTTTCTTCTGCTGCGATATCTGTGATGTGATCATGTGATGTTCTGTGATAGATACAGTATATAGTATATATGATATATTATATAGGCGTTACTTATGTTTTACACCTGCGCTAGCCCTGCCCCGCTCTGCCGTTAGTTACCTAACCTAACGGTGCACGAGGGGACATCGAGGCGAATGCGGATGGCATAAGTGTACGTCGTATTTATCTGTGATATTTAGGTACTTAAATGATGGGACTTCATTAATGTGATTAATGAAATAAAAGAAACCTAAGATGTTGTAGAATCGAATTTCAAAATAAAACAGGTAGCTACAGTTCTTGCTTTGCACAGCGGTATATATGATATATCCTGCACCTTATTCGATAAGGAAAGGACCGAGATCCCTTCACCGGGAGTGACTCCTTTAGCAATAACTGGCAGATGCTACACCCCTCGGTTTGTCTTTTGATTGCTTTTGAGTGTTTTTGCTTTGCACAGTGATATATGTGATATATCCCGCACCTCATTCGATGAGGAAAGGACCGACGATCCCTTCACCGGGAGTGACTCCTTTAGCAAAACTAGAAAAGCCTCAAAAGCACTCCATTTTTTTAAAAATCATTCGATCCTACAACGATATCAAGTTCATTACGCAATAGGTTTTCAGAAAAACCTGTCGTAGCCCTCCGTCATTTCAGATATGTACTGGTTAGTATTCGTGCTGCGTTTGTTGACCTCTGTCAAGGCGTAGTGTGCGGTAGCTGATTAGTGCTTATCTGCATAAGCATATGATGTGATTGATTTAGGGTAGTCGTGCGACCTTGTTGACCTCTGTCAAGGGTCGTGCGGGTGGGTTTACTTCAATCAGGAAATGACGGGTTGAACTTGACTAGCAGCCTATGGTTTGTTGACCTCTGTCAAGGTCATAGGACGCTAGGGGCAAAATATTATCGGGAATTTCAAGTGTTGAAATTTGCAATAAGATTGCATACCTTCTATGAGATAGTTGGATCCCGATACCCGCTGCGAGTAATTGTTACTCCTGGAAGAGTTTTATACATTACAATTAGCCGATCAAGTAGGTGTCTAGAAAGGTGTTAACAGGGTTACGCCTCTGGGAAAACGAGGTTTACATTAATTAGGTTCGTGCGAAAGCACGGGGGACCTCCCTCAAAGTACCGACACTGGTCTGGCTGAAAGATTGGCGAACTTGTAGTGTGTAATTAATCCCGGCTAGTCTTTCCTTTTAAGGTTTGAAGGAAGATTTGATAAAAAGCAGTGGGAGCCATCCTGATTAGATAAAATAATAACCAATCTATTCTTGCAAGAGCGCACGCTGAGTGTTTTCTTCTCTCTCTCTCCAGGTAGCGACCATATCACGCCTTAATCAAGATAATAATACGGATTATTGACCGAACCCGCTTGTTATACTGTGCTGGGGAACGTTGGTCCCACTCCAACTTATAATTGTTATAAGACAGAGCAGGAAATTGGGGAATACCAGAATTCCCGTGCCGCCCAAACGAAGAGAGTGCATGCTGATGCATCATCTTCGGGTGTGTTCATTACAAAGAACTGTTTCTCTGTATCCTCTACGTCCTGGGTATGTGATACCAGATCAGGATCCCAGACATGTAATCTGTTACATAGGGCTACAGATAGGTAGAGAACTGAGAACGGGTGATAAGTTTCATGAGGCAGAAAACGGGGCAAGAGTTGCAGCCAAGTCTGTCGGTCACTGTCACCCTGTATTACAATACATTGATTCTGAACGAATGTTATTAGATACCGAACCTGATATACAAATCATATCTGTCTCTTTATTAGTAAAGAAACGATAAAATTTTGTATTGTTGGATAATGTTTTGAACATTTCCTATATCAAAAGTTGATCGGTTCAGGCACGTTATCTAAAAGCATTAATGTTCTAAATCAAAATACAGTTCTTAGTATACAGAACACACACAAGAGGAAGAGTTCAGAAATGAACGGATCCTTCTTGAGGTATTGTAGACTAGGTCATATCAATGCGACCCGACCAGCTAGAGTTTTATAAAGATGCATATTTAAATTAGTTTGAATTTACATCTTGTGAAACTTGCCAGTCATGTCACAGAGATGAGATGACCATAGCTCCGTTTATTGGAAACAGAGAAAGAGTTAGTGAACTCTTGGGATGATACATGTTGATGTATAAAGGTCCCCTGTCTACACATGCCAAGACCGGTTCTTTGTATTTCATTACATTCTCTGATAATCTCTCAAGATTCAGACATATGTTCCTGTTGAAACACAAGTCCGAACCTTTTGAGATATTCACAGAATATAAGCGAGAAGTAGAAAACCAAAATACGGGTATAAGTATTATGTCCTATGATGAGATCAGGGAGGAGAATACTTGTGCATGGAATTCCTGGACTATTCTAAAGGAGAATGAGATTCTCTCTCAGCATTACTCCTCCGTATACACCATAGCACGATGGTATATCGGGGTGGAGCAATAACACCCTATATGATAAGGTGTGCTCTATGATGAGTACTACTGAGTTACCTATTTCCTTTTGGGAGTTATGCACTTGAGAAGCTGCATACCTATTGAATAGGGTTCCAATCAAATCAGTTGCCTACCGCTTCATATGTGATATGGAAAGGGAAGAACCCATATCTTAAGTTGGTTAAGATTTGGGGTTGTCTGGCCTATGTCTAAAGGCAAAATCCGGACAAGCTCGAGGCAAGATCTGTTATGTAGAACTGGAAATGTTCCAGCTATACGAACTACAGCAGATGATTTGGTAGAACCAAAGGATTCAATAGTTACCAACGAACCTCAGCCTCTCCGCCGATCTAATAGGGTTCCTCATCCACCTGAGAGATACTTCTGTTTCTCTATGACAGTGGGAGCGAGAATTGCATCATGAGATGATGACCCAACTAGTTTCGAGCTGGCCATCTGGAGCGGGACTCTGTAAGAATGGCTGGATGCTTAGCGATCTGAGATGGAATCCATGTACACCAACAAAGTATGGACTTTAGTTGCTATATCTGAAGGGTTAAATCCCCATCAGGAGCAAGTATATCTTGAGAAGATTACTTGGTGTACATGGAAGAGTTAAGACTTTCAAAGCTAGACTTGTTAAAGGTCTACATCATTGACCAGGTATGGATGATGATGAAACCTTTTCTAAGTAGCTATGCTTAAGTCCATCCAGATCCTACTTGCCACGGCTACATACCATGACTACGATATCTGGTGGTTGGGTGTCATGACAACTTTTCTAAATGATGTTTAGAAGAGAGCGTCTATAAGTACACAGCCAGAGGGCCTCGTAGACAGTGGGAGCAGCGGAAACGTGTGCAAGATGCTTTATAGGATAAAGCAGGCATCGCGGAGTTGGAACATCTGTTTTGATGAAGTAGTCAAAGAGTTTGACATCATCAAAATGGTAGATGAACCTTGTATAAACAAAAAGGGTAGTGGGGAGTATGGTGGTGATCCTCGTAGAGTACGTGGATGACATACTCTTGATAAGAAAGGAGTTTCTTATGCTACGCTCGATCAATCTCCGCTTATCACAAAGATTCTCCACATAGGATCAAGATGATACCTCCTAAATCCTGGGTTTTGGATCTATGAGATAGATCTAATTGGATGTTAGGATTCTCACTAGTTGTAGTGAGATGGTATCAATCGATCCTGGGGAGAATCACTGGAAGTGTTCCAGGGTGATAAAGACGACTGAGTGTCAGTCACAGGCTTTGTCTTTACCCTCAGTAAAGGGACGGTATGGTGGAAGAGTTCCAATCTAGATACCGTGACATACTAGACGATAAAGGCTAGATACATCGCTACTTAAGATGCTACCAAAGAGGCAGTCTGGGTGAATATTGGTTCATGAGATGAACTTAGTTCCTCCCATTGTGTGACAATGGAGTCGTGGCTTATGCCAAGGAACGCAGGTCCCATCAGTGATCCAGATATATTCTGAGGCAGCATCACCTGATCATGGAGATAGTTGATCTCCAGGGGATCGAGGTAAGGAGAGTAGACTCAGAGGACAACACAGCGGATCCACTCACAAAGGCCTGTTCCCAAAGAGAGACTTTTATGGGATGGTTGAGTATGAGATACTACAACCACTGCTACAGATGGCCCTAGTGCAAGTGGAAGATTGTTAGTTATATGTATGCCCTAGAGGCCATTACTGTACATTGGATGTATATTGTAGTGGATGCTGGGACATATATAGGGAGGACTTTCTTGCTCGACATGATAGTATGCTATCTGGTTGCTCTTTATCTTAACGTGTACATTTATTGTCTCTCTGTTACATGTTGGTAAAGCCCTTAGGATGTGTACTTGACTACCTGGACTATGATGCGGATCATACTAGTAGGGACATGGTAGTCCATAAGTACATCCTTCAAAGTCCCTAGTCATGGGTGTATCGAGACGGGGCATCGATATACCAAAGTAGACTAGCGTGTACCTTCTCGACCCATACAGATGGGCGATGGATGATCCCATATCCATCGGTGTTTGACATCAGAGATGATATACGGGTGCACAGTAGAGACTGGGTACACTGGACGGACTCGCCGAGAACTCCCAGATGGTATTATACCTCACGTCAGATGGCAGTTCTCTGGTGACACTGGTACAGAGTAGTCTGTTGACCCGAGATCGTCATAGAGTCTTGTGTGGTTCCCACTGTGCTTTGATTTCCATCTTACCACGTCCAAGAGGGCGTGCAAAACGGTGGTTTTTGGGTACAGTCCCGAGTCACATGGAGGCAATGAGCGATAGGAGGGGATTCGTCTCTCCCGGTATAGGGAGTTGATGTTGCGCTGTGTTCGATTGGCTATAACAGGAAATCCCTGGCCAGGGTTGCTGAGATTTACTGGTAAGTGTTACCAGTAGTTTCTCGAATTGTTATAGACCTCATATCGACACGACTTATCGAGCTATTGGGGTCTGACGTTTACCACCCCTAGGCGAGATATGCGACATATCAGACGATCAGACCGGACTGTACGGTAGTGTTACTGGTTGGATTCACTGGAGTGTGAGCGGGCTTGCTCGTCGATCTTCAGATCGCTCAATACCCGGGTGGCCGTTACGTTTAGCAGACCGCTTGCGGCTTGTGGGTGTTTGATATGATCATCACCTGCTGCCGGCGTATTGACGAGTCTTTAGAGTCCTACACAGAGGTTTCCTGGCTCAAGCAAAACGAAATAGGAGTGCATATGAGATATGTGCGGGACCGAGAATGATACCAGTATGTGATACTGTATTCGATTCTCACGATATGTGACATTGATCGGTTATATGCAATATGACCGGGTTATCGGATCAAGTGTTGATTCGATAAGTTGTTACTGTTGATATTAGTCGGTTATATGCGATATGACCGGATCATTAAATCAAGTGTTGATTTAATGATTTAATGCATAATTATATATTTGATATATTACTTTGCATTAACTAGTATCGGTTCACTTAAGATGGATTTTCTCACTCGGATGTACGCATTGTATATGCGATATATTTTTGTGCACTTGATTGTATCATGTTTGATGATGCATGCAACATTGGTTAGTGTAAAGAATTAAACCTAGGTTAAGTATATGGTTAAGGTTTCTATTTATTTGTCCATTCATTTATCTTTTTATTTGGATTAAAAATGAAATGACAAAAGAAAACAAAATGGTTATCATTCTTTCTTTCTTTCATGAAGCTTGATGAAGCTTCATGAAGCTTT
The DNA here is from genome assembly GCA_030015575.1 of Agapanthus africanus. Classification (NCBI taxonomy): domain Eukaryota; kingdom Viridiplantae; phylum Streptophyta; class Magnoliopsida; order Asparagales; family Amaryllidaceae; genus Agapanthus; species Agapanthus africanus. The sequence continues at coordinate 738,783,615 of CM057341.1, forward strand.
GACCATATGACCATTTTGTCTTTTAGCTTAACCCTAACCATTGCATTAAACCATGATTAGTTCTCTACACTTAACTATGGTGATGTTATGATAAGGATTGATTTATTCTTTTCTTTTTTAATCAACTTATCATAACTCTTTCTTCTTCTTCTTTATCTTCTTCCTTGAAGAAAACCTTACTTCATCAATGGTGGATTGATGAAACAAGTGAGAAATCCAATTCTAAAGTCTACCCACTTCCTATTTCTTCATCCTCTACCTCTTGCCAAGTAGTAGAGTGTGTTTTCTTCACAAGTTTCTTGACTTTGTGAAGTGAGAGCTTGATTTAGCGATGCCTCGACGTAGATCATCTTCGGCATGGACATCGATGACCTAGCCCGTCCATTCTCCGATGAAGCCGACGCTAGAGCCCGGGACTTGTTATGGACAGCGAGGAGACTTCATTGCGGAGCTATGGAGGTGGAGAACCGGATCTACAAAGGTTGTATTTCCGTATCTCTTAGTTAAGTGTTAACTAGTTATCTTTTCGCCTAGAAATCTAGCCAACGAACCGTACACTAGGGTTTCTCGGCACCATAATTTTTAAATTGGCATGGTTGATGCCTTGTGAGACCTCATTAGGGTGCCTAGGAACCCTACAGTTTGATTTCATCAAAACAACAGATGAACCTGGTAAGAAGGTAGTAGGGTGTACTGTCCAGGGATTTGGATGATATACTTCGGATAGGAAGTGAGATCCTTATACTATAATTGGTTAAACTGTGGTTGTCACAGGAGTTTCTCCACACAGGACATAGATAATGTTGCTTTTATACTAGCTGCAGTAAGCGGATATTAATCCAATTCTGGAGAAACAAAGGTAAGCAGTTATGAACATAAGAGAATGTTCTTGGTATATGGTAATGGCAGCCTCTTACAAGTGGCGGTTACCGGTTATGGCTTCCAAGGTGACCTGGATGAAAGAGTAACTGTTAGAGTTATAGGTTTACCCTCTTCAGAGGGGCAGTATGTTGGACTGGGGTCCTAGCGAATACTGAGGTAAGCATGGCGTAAGATACTGATTAAATTCAATGAATGGTACAATCTAAAAAGTTTGTTGGATTTAGTGTTCATGTTATGAACTTGGTCCCATCGGATATCCAGACAAGTTCTAAGACAGGTATCACTCATTTCGGAAGATATTCGTTCTCCACGAAGTTGAGATATAGAAAGATACAGATAGAAACATTGGAGCGGATCCACTCACTAAGGCTATTTCTTGAACATGAATGTTTCACAAACACGGTTTGTAAAATTGATCAATAGAGAAGTTGGGTATTCGGTAGCACACAAGCTGTGGGTATGCGATACCATAATAATTAGCCTTAAGTGCAAGTGGGAGATTATTGGATATAGTGCCCTCAAGGCAATTGTTGTAATCGCAAGCAGGCAATTATAATGATTAAGGGAGGATCTATACGGTTAGAACAGTCTTATTCAAGATGATAGTATGCTATCTTGTTTGACTTTATCGTTATGTACATGTCTTATGTGGTATAGCATATCACTATTACATATTGATAGAGTCCATAGGATTCATGCTTGACTACCAGAGTTATGATGGCGATCATACTTGTGAGAACTGGGTAGTTTATAAGCACATCTTTAAATGTCCCTAATCGTGGGAATATCGAGACCGGCATCGATATTCTAGAGTAGACTAGTGTATACATTTCTTGACCCGACGAGAGGCGATGGCCGGTCTCACAGCCATTGGAGTTAGTCAGTCACCAAAGATTGTTTACATGTGCTCATTGGGTTATGAGTTACACTGAATGGATTCGCTGAGAACATGCTAGATGGTATTATACCCATTGTCAGATAGCAGTTCGCAGGTGACATTAGTACAACGTAGTTTGTCAACCCGAAATTGTCATTTGTCTCGAGTGTGTTCCCGCTATAGTTTGATTGCTACCCTAGTTGGGGTCAAAAATTACACCCCAATTGACCAAGTCAAAATCAAAGTCAACCCCAAGTACGCAGTCCTAAGCCCAGGTGAAGTGGGCCCATGCACAAATCGAGCCCCGCGGCCGGTTTCCCGCATGCCAAAATGAAAATTATGTAATAAATAATTTTGATGTAATTTTTATGAATAAATGTAAGAAAAATGGGTATAAAACCAAATTTTTGTAAAGCTCATGGCTCATATGCAAAAGAAATGAGCACATGAGGCATGAGATGTGCAAAATGCCATTTTGTAAAGCCCAAGGGGCTATATGTAAACTTGTAAACCTATATAAGACAACGTGATGATGAAATAAAGGATAATAATTCATTCCCCTAAAAAATTAGGGTTTCTGTGTCTCCATCTCCTTCCTCAAGATTTTAAACCTACTTTTTTCCTTGAATTAAATCGAGGGTTTAACTCTTCTTTTTCCAAAAAGAAATAGTTTTTCACCATAAAACCCTTGAAGGGGAGCTCGGATCTCCCATCAAATCTCTAAAATGGAAGATTTTAAGTATCGCCCCCTTTTCTCCAAGATCTAGCCAGCAGAGAGGAGGAGGAAGGAGACCCATCTCCAAAAATCCCACTTTGGGAAGATTCAAGGCTCATGAGAAGATCCAGGGCTCAAGGGAGAAGAAAGGAGTTCCCTTTCATCATCTCCAAAAATCACTTGGGAGTTTAACTCCGAACAAAAATCTATTCTTTAGGAGTTTAACTCCAAACCAATCTCTGAGAAGCTCAACTCCAAGATCCAAATTCTCGAAAGAGTTGAACCTCAAAAATTCAGATCTTTTAGGAGTTTAATTCCACAAAAGATCCTTTTTTAGGAGTTTAACTCCAAAATTCACCCGGGAGTTCAACTCCTAGTTCAGGGGTTGAGCCCTTTTTTCCGCGGGCATCCAACGCCCACGTGCAGGTGTGTGATCTGCTGGCACCCAGCGCCCGCATGCAGGGCACGTGACCCGCTACCGCTCAGCGCCCATGCACTAAGCATGGAACCGCTGGCGCCCAGCGCCTGCGTGCAGAGCACGTGGCCCGCTGGCGCCCAGCGCCCATGCGCTGTTCACGTGACCCACGCCGCTCACGTGTCCTTAGGACGCTCATCACCCCTCTTTTTCCCTCACGCTCCACACTTAAACATGTCCCCCATTAGAAAAAAATTTCTAAAGGGGCACTGCCCTATACTCCGCAGGGGGCTACTAGCCCCCTTGACCCCTAGCCCACTATCCGGGTAGCAGGACCCCCGTAAACTCTGCGAGGCCCTCGATACGTCCAAGACCCCTTCAAAACACAACACATACGCACTGCACATTGAGTTCACATGACCAGTTTTACCCGTCGATCGAAGGTTCGCTCGCTCCAAAAGCGAGAAGTAATGTACGACAGCTTAGTCCGCAACTGCCGGAGATTCGGATCCCCATAACCAATAAACCCCAGCCTACCCTAGACACGAGGAATCTGTATACGCCTGATAAGCACGCACATTCTCATCTCAATGGGGTGACGAAAAACATCCTACAACTCTACCATTGATTTAAAGAGTCATCCAAATAGGTAGCTTTTGGGTGCTGTCCCGAAGCACTTGGAGGCAGTAAGCAATTGAGGCGATTCGTCTCTCCCAGTATTGAGAGTTGATTTTGTGCTGTGTATGGTTGGCCATCACCACAAGACCAAGGCCTAGGCGGATGTGATTTGTTGATTGCGATCAGTAGTTTCTCGATTGGTGATAGGGCTTGATATCGGAATGACTTATCAGATTATTAGGGGTCTGACATATTCTATCCCTAGACCGGATATACGATACTCTCAGACGAACAGACCGGACTGTATGGTACATGTCGCTGATAGGCTCAGTAGGGTTTCAAACGAGCTTGCTTGTCGATCTCATTTTCGACAATACCTGGGAAGTCGTTACGTACAGCTAGTGCCGCTGACGTGCTTGTGGTGTAACGACTCTGAAATCCCGGTACAAAAATTACTTGTTTATTGTATAGAGAGGGTATTTCAGCTTGCGGTAAAGTTATAAGTTAAATTGGTTTAATAAAAGTAAGAAGCAACTTGTAGCTCACTGGTAAAGCCTCTACACTGTTGTGACATAACCTGTGTGTTCGAATCCCCTTAGTCCCAATTATTTTTAAGATTTTTCTTTTTAGTTTTTTGGAAGCCCAAAAGTTGCACGTGCAATTCACGGAGAATCGAAATGTTTCAGAAAATCAAATAGGTACAATGAGGAGTAAACACAAAATATAATACGCGGCACGAATCTCGAGGCAGATGGAGTAAATCCAACTTCCCAAATCCTCGTTTTGGCCACCACCGACGGTCCAAGTATCCCCAATCGCCTCCATTCTTTGCCCGTGCGTCCCTTTGACTCCCCACTACTCCCCTATAGTGTTTGATTTCTCTGCAATTGACCAGAGATTCTTTAAATCCTCCATTAATATCATTTTAATTCTTTTTAATTCACTTTTTTATTCTCATACTCTCAAATTTTACTATAAATACCACCCCATCCCGTAGCTCTCTACCATTCTGAAAATTCTATCAAAAATTCTCTCAAACTCTCTAAGTACCAAGTGGAGTTAAGCACCAAAATGGAGTATCAAGCCAAGCTCGACGACCAAAACCTTTCCGACGACACCACGACACCCGAAGGCTTTCCTTCATTCTTGCTAACGATCTAAGCTAGTAAGTCCCTTCCCCCTCTCCTTCTTATCAACTAAAATCACATTTTAAAATCATACCGATAAAGTGGAGTTAACATGTAACAATCTTCTCTTTTAAATATTTTATCATGCTTGATGGGTCTATATGTCACATAATCACCCTAATATCTTTTTAAAACAAAATTCACATCTATTGCCTTTTGACATAACTAAAATTTCATGTTCAATAATCATATAAACGAATTTTTCAGAAAAATATCATGAACTTTAATATAACTGGTTTTCAATAATTGTTAAAAATACCTTTAGGAAAATTTCACGGGATAACGACCTACCCCACACGCACACTATGGTTGCATAGCACGATGTTCTAAACATATGGCTAATTCATAGAATAGATTTTACATTAAAATACCTCATTTTTTTCAAAACGGTTTCTTATAATCGACATTTTAAATTCTTGGCAATTACGCTTCTACAACCCTTGTTTGGGGACCCACTAATGGATGGTGCGGATTATCGCACATCCTTAGTACAGTAGAACGAGATGCAGAACTCTTCACGGAGTATTCGGTCTCGAAAGGAAATAAAAAATACGGTTTTTAAGAAATACAACTTTTCTAGACAAAACTAAATTTTAGAAAAATTATATAAAACTATGAATTCGTATTTTCAATAAAAACATATTATGAAACTATATTTTTTTTAAAATTAAAGATTAGAATTTTAATAAAATACCATCAAGTTTCCAAAAGAGCTAGTTTTCATAAAAATATTATAAACTTTTAAAAACTAGGTTTTATCACTAAAATACCACAACAATTAAAATACATGTTCATGAAAACCATAAATATTACAAATCACCCACAAGATTTATTTTTAAACTATATTAATTTATTTTTCATAAAACCCCCTCGAGATATGCAAACAATACTTAAGGACTCTAAATTAATATAGGTTTAAGCGGGATCAATTCTCCTGAGCCCCGAGGAGCCGGAGAAAGTGAGTGCTTGCCTATTTAGGTTAGACAACTTAACGGAGTTATCAATGATAATTGTCTTGGAAAAAGACACAAATCCTGCCGTCCATGTACAAAAGTTGTGTGATTTCTCCCGAACATAAGATCTTCAACAATTAAATCAATCCATATGAAAAAGACCTGAACTCGAATCCAAACTTGAACTTGAACTCAAATCTAAAATTGAACATGAACTTGAAACCAATCAACTCGAACAAACTTGACTCGAACCAAGATTGCAATTGACATGACTTACATTTTACTCTACTCACCCAATTTCATTCTACACCTTTTGCAATCTATGGTTTCGATCAAGACATGTTATAATCAATCAAATTATTAAGTATATTATACAATTACAGTTATAATATATATTATACTCGGAGTGTTTGGGATAGTTTCTAGTGTGAATCCAATGGAGTTTCAGGAGTCCCGTATTAACCTCCTTTTTATTTTACTCAAATATCAGTCGGGTCGACTCATCCACAGCCTAGAGCCCCGATGCTAACATCCTTGTTTTCTTGCTCTTGGGGCCCCACTCTTGAGCTCGTGAATACTTCTACGGCTGCGTTGATATTCACACTTGGAACTTAATGTTAATATAGTGATCATATAGAGACCTATAGTATATACTTACCCATGAACATATACGCTTACTTGTTATATATATATTCTACAATTTTCATTTTCTTTGCTCTTACTTTTTTTCTTGGGACTTACCGAGCGCTGGTTCGCTGACGGGTATTCCATCCACTTTTCTTCTCTTGGAATGTTCGTCGGATACGGTTAAAACGGAGGAAGTGGAGACCACAGAGGAGGACTTAGCCGGATCGCTACTTAGGACTAGCTCAGCTTCACTTTTCTTCAGTTTATGTATGCCACATGTTTAGGCATTTTCTTTTATTGTATTTACTTTCCAGCTGAAACTCATGTATTTGTAAATATTTGAAGTTGAATATAAATAAAGATATTTGTTGAAATTTTTTTTACAGTTTTCATTTATTCTTGCATTATGTATTATTGTTTCAATACGCTTAGTATATTTATTTAGGGAATGACTTTCTCTGGATAAATATGCCGCGGGCTTGCTATGTCATCCTTTCCGTCTACTGGGAAGCGGGGCGTGACATATGGTTAAACCTATAATTCTATGTCGTACACCCCACAAGGTCGCGGGGAGGTAGAATACATCAAAAACGATTTTTCTCCATCAAAAGATCAAGTTTAGGATCTTAATTAAACCTTAACTAGCTAACATAAACTACATGAAGGTTCTAACTGCTCGGTTAAAGCGTTATACTTTTGTGTCAAGTCCTTCGGGTCTTCTCTTGGTTCTTGGCTCCTTGGATCAAGCTTCTACTTTGATCTCCTTTCTTTGGCTCCTAGAATGCTCTAAACGAACTCGGTTGCCGGTTTCCTTTAAGATCGAAAAAGATCCACCCGAAGGCCTATAGTCAAGCTTCAACCTCAAGTGAGATAACTTAGTGATCTAATTTGCTAAAAGAGATTACTAAGTAGATGTAGAGAAGATCTATGGAGTATATTGTCTCTAAGCTCTATGAATCACAACACATGTGAAGGGTTAGAGCTTGAGGGAGGAGGAGAGTAAAAACTAGGAGAGAGAATGAGGAAGTGAGAATGAATAAAAGATAATGGATAATGGTTGAGAGAATGTCTTAAGTCTCACCACAATAATTCAAGCATGGATTATTAAACTCACAAAATAATGACCCATACTTGAATAGTAACCACAAATTAATAAACAAATACCAAGCCATACTTTCCACCATTCCTCAAGTGTCTCTCTAAATTCCACCTCATAATCCTTTTCCAAAAAAGGATAAAACCAATAATGAGGTGTCTCATTCTAGAAGCTCATTCTTGTGAAATTACAAGAATGCCCTCACCGTATATACATACCTGTATTCGTATTCCGAAAAATACGAATACAATGAGACAAGTATAATCCAATATTATAATACTAGGATCCTGCTTAAACCAAAACTCACTAGTATTATCTGTCCGAATTTCATCCGTGTAGCCAGTACACATATGTGATCGAAACCCTGCCGTAAGACCATACGGCCTCTACATCGTCTTGCCTGATCCAGGAAAACCCTCTGTGTGGGACTCTAAAGACTTTACAGTACGCTGGCAGTGGGTTTAACCATAAGTCCGTCAGTGGCACTAGCTGTGCGTAACGGCAACTCAGGTACATGTCGAAAGGGAGGCCGACGAGCGAACTCATCCGAAACCCCTACCGAGTCTGTCCGTAACAATCTCCGTGCAGTCCGGTCTGTTCGTTTGAGAGTATCGCATGTAAGGTCTAGGAGAGTGGAAAACGTCAGACCCCTAATAACCAGATAAGTTGTGTCGGTGTGGCTCAAGACCATCCGAGAACCTACTGGTCCGACCACCAGTAATTCTCAATCCGTCCTGGCCAGGGACTTATGGTGTTGACCAACCGATCACTGCGCGACATCGACTCCTTATACCAGGAGAGACGAATCCCCAACAGCCGATCACTGCCTCCATGTGGCTCAGGGCTGTACCAAACTAAAATCTGTTTGCACGACTCCTTTGAGCCATGGTAGGGTAGTAATCAAAGCACAGTGAGAACTCACACAAGACAAATGATGACCTCAGGTCGACAAACTATCTACACTCATGTCACCAGAGAACTACTATCTGACGCTAGGTATAATACCATCTAGTCAGTTCTCGACGAGTCATGTCCGGTGTGCTCACATCCAGTGAGCACTTGTATACAATTTTAGGTGCACCTCACCAATGGTTGTGGGACCAATCCATCTCCCCTCGTCAGGGTCTAGATACGTATACACTAGTCCACTCTGGAGTAACGATGCCCGGTCTCGATACTCCTACGACTAGGGACGCTTTTAAGGATGTGCCTATTGACTACTCAGCTCCCACAAGTATGATTGCCATCACAATGCAGGTAGTCAGGCAAAGATCCTACGGGCTTTATCAACATGTATACAAGATATGAAATACAAAGTAAAACACATCACATGTTAAGATAAAGACAAACCAAATAGTATACTATCATATCGAGTAAGATTTTCCTGTACATATATATCCCTAGTATCCTATACAATGAAGGCCTCTAAGGCATACATATCCAACAAAACCCACTGCCATCATATTGGCGAGTTTTTAGAGTCCCACACAGAGGGTTTCCTTCTTTGGCGAAATGTTGTAGTTGCGGTATATTGGTACACGCTTGGGTTCGATTAAAACTAATGTATTTTATACACCGACAGTAATCGGACGGCTATAATACTAGCCCGTCTTTTTAGAAAGAAGGATATTAAATCGGGTGTCGATTTAATATTATATATATATATATATTGTATATGTATTTACTGGTATTATGTCACTGTTAATTAATCTCTCTTTTATGTATTTTAAATACCTTGGATAACAATTGCAAGTATATGTATTTAGTATGTTTTATTACATATAAATATATATTGTTTTTGTGTATTCTTTTTTCTTTTGTTTTCTTTAGCTTATGTTATTCCTTGAGCATAACATATCCTCACCATATGTAGTATGGTGACATATGTAATTAAGAGGAGGTTGTGAACACTTGGATGGTTGGTTTAATCCAAAGACTTGGAATGTTTTGGAGAAAATATATTAGTAACCATTTCTTTAAAAATGGTTAAGGATTTTCTTCATTCACACTCTTTTTTCATGAGAGCTCTCATCTCATTCTTCCTCCTTTCTTTACACTTTAGAAAAGGAAAAAGGAAATAAAAAGAGAGAAAATTAGTAGTGAGCATGAACTACAACTCTTAACTACTTAGTTTAGCATCCTAACTACTTAGGTTATCTCAATTTGCGATTGGAACCAAAGTTCTTGAGCCTTCAAGGTGGATCATCTTTGATGGAGGAGATGTGCATGCAAGCTTATTCTATGGAGCTTTAAGGAGCATAAAATGGAGTCCAACCCAATTTGGGAGCACTTGAAGATGCTACAAATGTTACCCTTGAGTACCGGAGCTGCTACAACTTGTCTAGTCTCATTCTAGTAGCTAGTTTGCTCTCTTTTCTTGTTCAAGTTGTTATCTTTAGCTAAGATCCCATGGTTTGGACTAATTGCTCTCCTGATTTTTTAAAACCCTATGATCACTTCTTTTAAAATTGTTAGTTAAAGTGCATTAATTCCTTCATCACCTAGGTCAAATAACTAGACTCTTCTTAGACTTCTAAGGGATAAATTGCGGGATAAATCATTTACCGTCTCTTTACCAACCGAATGGCCAAGTAAGGCAGGTGGGGAAGGGAGCTTTTCCAAAGGTTTCACCATGTTCCTTAATTACAGAACCTTCCCACCTTGTGAAACTTTTCGTCTCTAACATTTGCCTTAGTCACCACACGATTAGTGCGGATAATCGATAGATTACCGACAATCTTCTCTTGTTCTATTTGAGCGCGAATGTCTTTAGGGGATTGAGTCTAGATATTTTTTAATTAATGAAAGGTGAATTCTTATGCCTGGTTTGTGATTTTTAGGGCTTAGGAAGGGTGATGAAATTCCCACCTAATATTGTTTTGGATTTCTTACCTCTTAAAGTCTATATTAATTATGCAAAGAAGATCAATCATGCAAGCAATATTTAGCAATAAATTTTTTCTTGGCAGCACAATTGCAAAGAATTCTGCAGATAAAAGCAGTATATTGGAACTACAGAGGGAAGATTAAGAGGAAAGGAACACACCAGAAAAAAAACAAGGGACAGAAGACTCCAAGTGGCCGCCGAAACATGGCGGAGATAGTTATATTGGCCATGGAATCACGGTGCTTTGTGGGCAAATCTTCACGAAACTTGGGCACTGAATCCGTCTTCTCTTGTGCTTCTATTTGACAGCCCATGTTTCTCTATTGGTTCACTCCAGATGCTCCCTGGATCTGTTCCTCGTTTCCTGAAATAAAATAAAAGTTTGTAGAATAAAATAGAATAAAAATAAAAATAAAAATAAAAGAATAACTTGAATCAAAATTAACTAAAATTTCGAATGCCTCCCTGGCAACGGCGCCAAAAACTTGATGGAGATTTTATTAGTCTTTAAATTTTAATCGCAATTATACAGTTGTGCAATGTAATATTTAAGAATCGATCCACAGGGAGGTGTTGAATCTTAATTAATTCTAAAATAAGTAAAGAAATAATTGATGTTAAACTAAAAATTAAAGTACAAAGAATTATAAAAGTGGGTTTAAATAATGAAGCAAGCTTAGGGTGTTGAATTACCTTTATTATCATGGTTGGTTTATATGATTCTATTCTTTTCTAATTCGCATGTTTCAATTCATTACCATCAATTATATAAAAGTATAGAGTAATCTAGTTTCACAATAAAATACTAATCAAAGAAAGTATAAATCATACGTTTAGAGATCTACCCTATCAATTACACCACATTATCTAGCAAAGGAATCAAAACATAATATTCTAATTACCCTAAAAATAATCTAGTTTTATTCTTCTACAAACTAACCCACGAGTTGTCAATTCATGAATTAGATTGTATTATCGGATACTCTAAATTATCCTAGTTTAATTAGGTTGACTCTACTTGATTAAAAATTATCTTTTACCTTCCCTAATTAGATTTGTAGTTCGTCACGTTTTCATTAATCTAACTAGTTCTTAGTGTTATCATCTTTCCCTAAACCTATTCAAGATGTCAAGTATCATCATATAATTTAGATTATTAGATGAAAAACAAAAAAAGAAGACTTTAAATTAAGAGAAATTCATCATGAAAAATAAAGAAAAGAATTAGAGATTAAAATATCATAAGCATGATAGAAAAAATATTTCTAAACCTAGAAAACTTTTTTTGGGACCTGAGACTAGTTGGGAAGCTCCAGATTTTTTCCAAGTTTTGTATTTCCATCTCAAGATCTTCAATATTTGTTCCATTTTTGATAATTGATTCTCTATTTTCTGTTTAGCTTCAGTTTAGTCTCCATTCAATGCACGTAATCAGTTTTTTGCACACTTTTTCCTTTAAATCCTAACCTGTAATAATTGACAAAACATACCCAGATCAATATAAAATAGAAAAAAATAAAGATAAACATGATTATAAAATATGCAATAAATTGCATCAATCAAGAAGCATACACACACACGAGCACATACACTTACACATAGACACACACTACATGCACACTCACACACACAGACACACACACTCACACAAACAAGTTCAAATCCTAACCCCAAATCCTAAATTATACAAACTTAAAAATTTTACATATTCGAAAGGCCACTATTTGGGCTGCGGCTCCACAAACCACTATTTCGGATGCGCAAGCTACTCCTCCAATTCCGGTTTCAGCTCCGCAGGCCGCTACTTCGGTTCCGCAGGCCGCTATTTCAGCTCCGCATCCCACTGTTTCGACTTCGCACCCCACCCCTAATGATCCATTGCTCCAGATTTTGTCGGTCCGGGGCTACAGTGAAGAGCAGATGCGTCGGATTTCGCATATACTTATAGATGGAGCATCTGGACTGAGCCAGTAGCAATGTATTTATATTTTTTTGATTTTTGTGCGATGTATGTACTATATTTGATACGTATTGTATATCTTGGATATCATTTCTTGTATGTCTTGATTTTTTTATCCTGATTTTGTATTTTGTTTGGTTATTTTGTTATATATATATATATATATATATATATATATATAATGTGTGGGATGTTTTAGATAAATATTTCTGTATTCGTGTGTGTTATATATATTATTCTGTACAGGGCGGAAAAAAACTGAGAAACTACATTTTAAAAAAAAATATTTTTAATTGCCCCCACGGTTATGACCGTAAGGACAAGCATATGCCCCTACGGCTGTATCCGTAAGGTCTAAATATCAGAAAAAACTGATATTTAGCACCTACGGATACAGCCGTAGGGGCATATGCTTGCCCCTACGGCAATTAAAAATAAATTAAAATTTTTTATACTTAGCCACCATGCTCAAATCCATAGGGAAAAGTATATGCCTCTTCGTTTACATCCGTAGGGACAAATAATTTTTTTTTTAAATTGAACTAATTTTTTTTTAAACTTAGCCTTTATGGTGCAATCCATAGGGGCAAATTACGGAGTAAACCGTAGGGGCAATATACTACTATTATTTTTTAAATAAATTGAAAATAAAAACTGCCCTACGGATTAATCCCATATGAGCAGAAGCCCCTACGTTTCTATCCGTATGGGAAAAGATTCAACCGTAGGGGTATATACTTGCCCCCTCGCCTTCTGCTCCTACGGATGATAATTTCGCCCATACGGTCATACTTCGCCCCCACATTTAGAACCGTCGGGGAAACCCTTCTTTATAGTAGTGGTAAACCCTTTTTAAAATCAAATTTAAATATCATTATTATATTGTAGAACGAGTAGAATATGATGAATTATTTTGGTGGCCTATCTCGTTTGATCCATTTGCATATATGTATAAACAATGTAATTAATATGAGAAACAATTGAGCCATTTAGTGTTGAGCGTAGTGACATTGAGTCCTTATTGCAGCTAATGCAAAATCCGCATGCAAAATTACTTTTCAATTTATTTAAACATGAGTTAAAGACATGATGAATATATATTTTTTGTTAAAATTTTAGGATCGGTCATGAGACATTTAGCTTAAATGTAAGATATCAAAGGATAATATTATATTCAAATTCGATCATATTGCTTTCCCTACCTAAAATAGGAGTAGGCAAATGCATTTCAATATATTTAATTAGTAACTAGCTAAATATATTATGCCATTTTAGATCCTCTGTTTGCTCTATTTGAATAGCTCATACCGTTTAAGATCTGAATTTTGAAACTTCTTCTCTGCTTTAACAGCAAAAAATTTCCTTGTTCCAATTTTTTAGGTTATAATTTTGTTACTTATGGTTCACCTCTAATACCTAACCAATTTTAAGTGAATCTAGCTAGCGTATACATATACAAAAAAACAATTATTGCAACCTGGTAAATTCTATATAGATTGTTTGTCAACATTTTTTTATTAGTATTGATAATCACTTTTTTCCATAGTTTTTCAGCCGAACATTGCCTCCTCTTTTATACTTTTGCACATTTATTGAAATTGAAAAGGAGAAAACTCATGCAAACTTGATGCCAACCTCTCGTGCCAACTTCATGCCGTCTCATTTAAAACATGTATTTTGCATCTATGTAGCGCATGAAGACACGAACCATAAAATGTTTTCATGACTTCATACATATATTGAATGTTGTGAATAAAAAAATTATACCGAAAACAATTACTGGAGGAGGAGATAAATTAAAACTATTATAATAGAAGAGAAATCTCTGGACTTTATTAATCTCAAAAAACACTTCTCTCTAATAAACTTCTCTCTCAAAAAATCTCTCTATTACAAACTTTTAAACAATGACTCTCTAAATAGCTAATACATGATATTAGGAGATAAAATACATTTTCTCAACCCTCACCAACCCTCACCACAACTTTGAAGTTTTGGTGCAGTGGAAGCGATATTTAACAAGCTTTCGGAGCAACCCAGGTTCGATTCCCATTAAATGGGAATTTATTAAATAAAAAATACCTTTTAAACTTGCCCCTAATTTAAACATAACTGCTTCAATTTAAAACTTAAATTTAACTTAATCAAATAATTGAATTATAATTTCCAACCACCTCTCTTAATTCAGTTCTTTCTTGAAGACCTGTCGAGCGATCTTCGGATGTCTTTTCACCATGGTTTCAATTTCTTCATACTATTTGCTTACTCGGAGAATTCATGCAATCCACAAACACGTTTCTTCAATCTGCTTGATACTACTACAAATAAGGGTTGCCCCTACGGATATATGCGTAGGGGCAAAAAAATACCCCGTAGGTGCAAAGGCCGCATGTGCAAGTTGAGGCCCTGAACTTGCCCCTACGGGCAAATTATTGCCCCTACGGATTTCTGTGTAGGTCCTAGTGTCCCTACCGACTAAGCCGTAGGGTAAAAAAATTTATATTATTTACGGTTTTTTTTTTAATATATTAAGTGTACCTACGGATATGTCCGTAGGTCCAAGTTATATACCTTACGGATAACTGCGTAGGTACCTATCCGTAGGGGCAAAATGTTAGACGGATATCTTCGTAGGGGAGAGGCAGTAGCCCCTACGGATATGTCCGTAGGGGCACTTCCAACCCCTGGTACTGAGATCAGGAGGCAAATATTAGTTACTGCTGATATTTTGCCCCTACGGATATATCCGTAGGGGCAACATGTGTGCCTACGGATTAATCCGTAGGTACATATTGTCTGTATTTTTTTTTTAAAAAGTGCTGCCTGATTTTTTTCCGCCCTGTGCATAATAATATATACATCAATCAAATATAAAAATAATCATCACACAACATATATCGCAGTATTCATAATCACATCTCACGCATATAATATACAAAAGAAATCCAAAAACTGAATATGATATAAATATAAACCAATATTGATATCGTTTCAAAATGTAGTAAAATGTGTATGATATAAATAAATACATGTTTCAAAAAATAAGAACAAAAAAACTACCCTAGTTCGGTCCAGCTCCACTTCTGAATAACGATAGAATAACGCGCGCCTGCTCCTCGGTCAATAAACTCTGCAATTCGGCGCGAGCGGGAGTCTGAGCGGCCTGTGGAGCTGGCGATGTGGTCTACGCAGCCGCCGTCGAGGTAGTCGCTTGCGGAGCCGCGGCTGCGGGAGTTTGAGTGGGCGGTGGAGCTACAGGAGCTGTCTGCGGAAGCGCAGCCGATGTAGTGGCTTGCGGAGCCGCAGCCGAAGGAGATGCATGTGGAGGCTCGGCCGATGTACCCTGTCGCGTCTGGACCTAACGTGTCTAATAAGCGTGTAAGAACTGTGTATTATTCGAATTCGTATCATTATTAAGTTATTTCGAAACCCCGTTTGGATATCTAGTTTGTTGTTTATTTTAATTACATCTGTATGTATGATTAATCAAACTTAAGTCTAAAACCAAATAAGCTCAAGCTACATACTAATTATGGATATGTTGATATCTATATAATATGACATGATATTTTACTATAAAGCAGTATACATACCAGCATCTCCTTCAACTCCTGAACGGTGGCCCTCAAGCTCTCCAGTTCCTGATGGACATGTCGGTCACCGGAGACGGAGGAAGTAACCGCCGGGGTGGAGTCCAACCTCATATAGGCCCTGCTAGGGCCCAGTCCCCGGTCTCTCTCCCAATCTCCGTGGTGCCCTCCGTGTGCGGCGTCCAGAACTGGGGTCAGCAGCCTCGGATCGCTCTGTCCGGTAAAATCGATCCCCGAGGTCTGGGCCTGCTCAACCACCCACTCCTACATCCACATTAAGCAGTAAAGTATAAGTATAAGATTTAAACTTGAACCTTCCAAAACTAAAATTTCAAATTTGGGTAGAAAAAATATTAACACTTACGCAGTACTCCTGGGTAGCGACGTCGGGATATCGAAACTCGCCCGTGGCGGGATCTGTCGAGGTGCCGTGGACGGCAAGATATGCGGACAGCACGCTCGGTGTACCACCTGACGCCACGGTCCGAGATGTCTGCAATATTAGAAAGTAACTCTTAATATTAGAAATATTAGAAAATAACTCTTAATATTGCAGAATATCACCAACGTCGGTCTATTGTAATTTACCGATAACTCCATGGCTCGAGTAATGTTCCTCGAGCCACCTGTGTAAGTGGGGCGACCCCTCTTCGCCGACTTCCTGTTCTCTGTATTCTGAGCGGCCTGTTTCTGCACAACGCATTAACATTTAGTTTTCTAATTAAGAAACACAAAGAAATAAATTATATCATAAATAATGAATTACATTTAAAATACATACCTGTTTGCGTTGGGAGTCGAAATAAGCGCACAATAGAGGCCATGTCTCTACGTCGACTCTCGCAAACGCCGGAGTAGATAGGAGGGCCGCTCTCTCTGCCTCGGGGGTCGCCATCCACAGGGAGTAGCAGTCGGCCTTCAGCTCATTCCTGTTGTATCGGACCTTGTCCTGCATGTTCTTCATCAGGCCATTGTATAGAGCATGAAGGTCGAGCACCCTCCCCGGGTGATCAGGGTCGATTACAGGCTGAAAATCGTAATCCAACTGAAAATAAAAAAAACATTGTTATTAGATTGCAAGTGTTAATAATAAATATATTGGATAGATCAAATGAAAATATATATTAATACATACCCGAGCCTGATCAAAGAAGAGGGCGAATGAGTGCTGGTGCTGCTCGCCCCACTCAACGTGAAGTGGATAGTTCTTCACGAGCTGGCTCTCGTCCCCCAAATACCGGCTGAACCTCTCGGCATGAGGACCGGTATAGCGATAGTCAAGGGTAAAAAAATGGGGGAATGCTGCCTCCCCCCTAGCTCTGTCAGGCCTCAGCCTATGGGACTGATTTGGGCCTCGAGTCTCCCTCTGGGGATGGGGAGGCCCTGCGTCTGCACGAAATATCAAGACAATCAATAATAAGACAAAGTTGTATTAAGAAATCAAGGTTAAACGAAAATTCAAGTGTGATATATACCTCCGGTGACTATCGCACGAGCCTGGGCCCGGGCAGCAGCACGAGCGGGACGATAGTTCCTCCGGTGAGGAACAACCGGGGTCCCGGATGCGGACGCATCCCCTCCAACTAGAAAATAAACATCGACGCTAAATTTCCATGAAGTTCATATTTATTCTATAGAGCATATGTAAAATGAGTAAATATTTTAAATTTATTCATACTAACCTGCAGACGATGCGGAGGGTATGGAAGCGGCAGGAGTGGCCCCTGCGGAAGATGTGGACGCACCACCTATAATTAGACAATTAAAAATAGATTATATAAGTAATTGCAAAAAGAATGTGTAGATCAATAATATAACGTTCTAAATCAATATGCATGCACTATAGGATATATAAACACACCCGCAGGTGCGGTGGTGTCACCACCTACAGCTAGACAATAATAAAAATTGCTAAGTAAGAGCAAAAGGAATGCGTGTATTTATGATATAGCATTCTAAATCGATATACATACACTATATGATATATAAACATACCTGGAGGAGCAGGGGTGGCCTCTGTCCTAGATGTGGATGCATCACCAACAACTAGACAATCAAACATTGACAATATAAGTAATTTTGACATAAATAGGCATGAATATCTGTAATTTTACATTCAAAATGGATATGCGAGCAGTATACCTGGAGATGTGGCAAAATCCACACGGAAGGAGGCATTCGAAGGGGTCTCCGATCTGGGTGCAAGACCAGCCCTCTGAAGCTCCCTACGGAGCTCTCCGGGCGGCAGAACCGCTCTGCCCCTGCCGCGGCTGGAGCTCCTGCCGCCCCTCGCTGCTCCCGACATCGTCATCAAATCTAGATAAACGGTTCGTGGACGCATTAGACAATCATTAAAAGTATTGACTATATATGTATAGAGCGTAAAATGTGAAGTAATAATATAACATTACTGATAACCTTTTTCGTTTCGTGGGCGCATCATACATATCTACTTGGATTTCATCGTCGATGTCATTTCTAACCCACGTAACTTCATGATCGGTCGAAGACAACCCGTCCTTCGAAACAGACGGTCGGAGCACTTTAAGCCTTCTCTCTTCTTCGTCCTCATCGCTGTCCTCGTATTCTGGGACATCGTAGACATCTCTGGGTTTTCATCGGCATACAACATTCCACCCCGGATGCTTCAAAAACTGTGAATAGTATACTTGGAACGCTTGGTTCGGAAAGATAAACGGATCGTCCTGACCGTAAAATCGAAGTGTGTTCACACTGGTCAATCCATATTCATCTTTCCAAGTCCCAAGACTGCTTCTCCACCTGTCCGTATCGGTTCGCGGATCGTACCAAGTACACTGGAATATATAAAAGGGTTCTGATCGTCCGGGATAGTGGATGCCGAGTATACAATTTAAGTACCCATAGTAAATCACACCGTCCGATCCTACCGTCGCAATCCCACTATTCTGAGTGGTTCTAGATGTTTCTATGTCCTTAACTTCGAATTTGTATCCAAGGACACCAAATCCTTTGTAATATGCAACCTCCATACTAGGAAATTGAGCTAAACATCTTGAATCACTCTCAAATGATGCAGACAAGTTCGGATCGTGGATCTAACAAAACAAATTTTACGACAAATACATAACGATACAAGTTTAGATTAAAATTGATAGTAATAAAATGTAATTCGAATAACTTACATGCTCTGTGACCCAATCACAAAAATTATCCTGATGGTATTTTTCCAAACGTTCTTCGTTCCAATCAGGATGCCCCTCACGTACCTCGTTAAAATGAGTTCTGTTTTCGACAAATAATTGTGACATTAATATTATGTCATTTCATACACACACAAACACAGATATAACAATTAATCCAAAAGAACTTACTCTCTAATTTATTCAAGACATGCGCAATTAAGCAAGATAAACCGGTATATCTTGTTGATAAACATAGTGTCTACCCTCTTATACTCGGCTTTACCATATGGCCCATCTTAAATTCTTCGTGGTCGGTTAAGCCTTGTCTCAATGTTCTCGTCCAGATAGCGGGAACAAAATGTGGTTGCTTCATCAAGAAGATAACCTTGCATGATAGAATCCTCTGGTCGATTTTTATTGCGTATATACTTCTTAAGAGTGTAAAGGTAGCTAATGAGAATATTTTGAATAAATAAATACGGGCATACAGGACAACAATAAATTTATAAATTGCGCGAAACGAAAAATTACACGTACCTCTCGACGGGATACATCCATCGATATTGTACCGGTCCGGCTAACTTCGCCTCAGTTGCAAGATGAACCGTCAAGTGTATTATGATATCGAAGAATGACGGTGCGAAAATACGCTCAAACTTGCAAAGTATCAACGCAATAGAATTTTCTAGTTTATCCAGCGTCGCAACCTCCAGTGTTTTAGCACACAACTCCCTGAAAAAACAACATAGGTCGTTGATTACTAGACCAACCGAGTCGGGGAGAGAAGTCCTGAGGGCTAATGGAAGAAGGTGCTCCACGATAACATGGTGATCATGACTTTTCAGCCCATCGATCTTGCCCTTCACAATTTTTATTTTCTTACTGAATGATCCTGAGAAACCTGTGGGGACTTTCAAATCATGCAACACCTGTAGGAATCTTTTCTTCTCCGGTTGTGACATATGATAAGTGGCATTGGGAAGTACAAACTTGCCCGGTTTACCCGCTACCGGTTTAGGGTGCAGTTCACTTCTTATTCCCCACTCTTGTAGATCCATCTGAGCATTCATGTTGTCTTTCGATTTCCCGTCTTTACACAGAAGCAAGTTAAGTATGTGCTCTGATACTCCCTTCTCTATATGCATGACGTCCAGACAATGATGCACTGAATTTGTAGACCAGTACGGAAGCTCGAAGAAAATGTTTAACTTGTTCCAATATTGTGGTTTGACCTGTTTCGTCGGATCCATCCCGAAGGTCACGTTATTGTAACCATCCCATTTAGCAGTCACGTCCTCTCCGGACAATGGGGATGGAGGTCCAAGAACCTCCTGATGACCATCAAAGTGAACCGTGTCTAACCTATAGGGGTGGTCTGGAGGCAGAAAACGTCGATGGCCGCAATAACAAACCTTCCTGCTAAAATTCAAAAATTTTGATGTTGTGTGTTCATGGCAATGAGGACATACTTTGTGACCATGTATGGACCAACCTGATAGCATTCCATACGCAGGAAAGTCATTAATTGTCCACATTAAAGCCGCACGCAGTATGAAGGTTGTATTTGTGTTTGAATCATATGTCTCTACACCATCAATGAACAAAGTTTTCAGCTCCTCGATCAGAGGTCGGAGATAGACGTCGATATTGTTCCCCGGTGAGTTTGGTCCGTCGATAAGAAGAGGCATCATAAAGTATGATTGGTCCATAGCCAAACAATGCGACAGATTATAAATTATCATTATAACGGGCTATGTACTGTGACTTCCAGCCATATAGTTGAATGGGCAGAAGCCATCGGTAGCCAGTCCGAGCCGGACATTGCGAGGATCGCTACTGAATATTGCGTGCCTCCTATCGAAATCCTTCCATGCCGGTGAATCTCTTGGATGGCTCATTTTTCCATTTTCGCTTGGAGGAGCACGGTGATGCTAAATCATTGCCTCGGCTGTTTTCTTGCACCTGAATAGCCTCTGTAGCCTCTGTGTTATGGGAAAATATCGTGCTATCTTCATAAGTATATCAGGCTTCTTATCAGAATCTTTCGGCTTATACCTGGCCTCTCCACATGTTGGACACTCTTTCAAATCTGAATTCTCTTTCCGGTACAATATGCAATTTTTAGGACATGCTTGAATCTTCTCGCACTTTCGACCCAAATCAGACATCATCTTCTGGGCTTCGTACCAGCTTTCGGGCACATTATTTTCCGGAGGCATATAATCTTTTAAGAACGAAAGAAGCATTGTGAATGACTTGTTGCTCCATCCATTTAGGCACTTAATCTGGAAAAGTTGGACGAACCATGAGAGGGTGGAATACTTCGCATTCTCATAAATTGGTTTCCTAGCATCATTCATGAAATTTTCATATTTATCCGCACGCGGTCCTTGACCGGAAGGAATGTCATCTTTGGTACGAATAGATTCACCTAGGGCAGCCTCTACCATATCCTCCATTTCTTCTGATGGAAATAAATTTCCGTCTCCTGCCGTATTACCGAATTCTTCTTCTTCTCCTTCCGCATTATCGTGTTCTCCTTCTTCTTCTACCGCAGTACTGCATTCTTCTCCTTCCCCGTGATATTTCCAAGTTGAATAAAATCTAGTAAACCCATGTTTTACAATATGAAGCTCTGCCAATTCTACCTTCTGCCAGTACTTATTGCCACATCTATCGCACGGACAGAGAATCTTCTCTATTATGATCTTATTATGTGCGCGTGCAAATTCAAGGAAAGCAGCAACTCCTGCGACAAACTTAGGTTGCATACGTTGTTTCCAATCCACATACATCCAGTCCTTAACTCTGACGTACTCATGGGCCATGTTAGACTGAATAACATATAAATTGTAGGTTATGCTGACTATATTGAGAAATATAAGAACGGGATAGTTACTAACAAAGGAGAAAATCCATGTATATGCTTTGTGTGTGCGTTTGTTGTTGAAAAGAATAAATTATCGCACGTTATGTTAACCGATAGACGGGGACTAAGTGGCGCTTTTAGTTTCATATATGAGTATCGATGGGAATATGAAGGTTTCATATTATCATATATTGGTTTTAACCCGAACATCTCGAATCGCTCTCTAATTATGCGTTTGTATGTGTGTGTTTCGGCTGTCGGGGGTAGGCTTCTATCCCATTAAGAATGTATAGAGCGAACGCCCATCACTTGTGCTTTCAACCGTTTCGAGTAAATTTCGGCAGCACCTCCCCGCTGTTCTCCGAGTACACTGTAATAGAATAGATAATCATTTCAAACCTGTGAAACAACGTTGAAATGAACATCTAATCTATCTTTGTACACGGAGAACCAGCGGAAAGGTACCGACGAAATATCTCGAAACGGATGAAAACACAAGTGAATGAAGGCGTTTGCTTTATACATTCTTAACTTGTCCACACGGGACAAATCTATGGGTTACCATACGATTGAATTTTCTTATCGCGTAGACTATACGACGGTTGTTAGTATCGAGCTATACTGTCCGATATTTAACAACCTTCGTATAGTTCTAGGTGACGACGAGCATCGCACGTATGTTAACCGATAGACGGGGACTAAGTGGCGCTTTTAGTTTCATATATGAGTATCGATGGGAATATGGAAGTTTCATATTATCATCGAGTATCATATATTGGTTTTAACCCGAACATCTCGAATCGCTCTCTAATTATGCGTTTGTTGTGTATTCTTGTTGTATGTGTGTGTTCCGGCTGTCGGGGGTAGGCTTCTATTCCATTAAGAATGTATAGAGCGAACGCCCATCACTTGTGCTTTCAACCGTTTCGAGTAAATTTCGGCAGCACCTCCCCGCTGTTCTCCGAGTACACTGTAATAGAATAGATAATCATTTCAAAGCTGTGAAACAACGTTGAAATGAACATCTAATCTATCTTTGTACACGGAGAACCAGCGGAAAGGTACCGACGAAATATCTCGAAACGGATGAAAACATAAGTGAATGAAGGCGTTTGCTTTATACATTCTTAACTTGTCCACACGGGACAAATCTATGGGTTACCATACGATTGAATTTTCTCGTCGCGTAGACTATATGACGGTTGTTAGTATCGAGCTATACTGTCCGATATTTAACAACCTTCGTATAGTTCTAGGTTACGACGAGCATCGCACGTATGTTAACCGATAGACGGGGAATAAGTGGCGCTTTTAGTTTCATATATGAGTATCGATGGGAATATGAAGGTTTCATATTATCATCGAGTATCATATATTGGTTTTAACCCGAACATCTCGAATCGCTCTCTAATTATGCGTTTGTTGTGTATTCTTGTTGTATGTGTGTGTTCCGGCTGTCGGGGGTAGGCTTCTATTCCATTAAGAATGTATAGAGCGAACGCCCATCACTTGTGCTTTCAACCATTTCGAGTAAATTTCGGAAGCACCTCCCCGCTGTTCTCCGAGTACACTGTAATAGAATAGATAATCATTTCAAACCTATGAAACAACGTTGAAATGAACATCTAATCTATCTTTGTACACGGAGAACCAGCGGAAAGGTACCGACGAAATATCTCGAAACGGATGAAAACACAAGTGAATGAAGGCGTTTGCTTTATACATTCTTAACTTGTCCACACGGGACAAATCTATGGGTTACCATACGATTGAATTTTCTCGTCGCGTAGACTATACGACGGTTGTTAGTATCGAGCTATACTGTCCGATATTTAACAACTTTCGTATAGTTCTAGGTCACGACGAGCATCGCACGTATGTTAACCGATAGACGGGGATTAAGTGGCGCTTTTAGTTTCATATATGAGTATCGATGGGAATATGAAAGTTTCATATTATCATCGAGTATCATATATTAGTTTTAACCTGAATATCTCGAGTCGCTCTCTAATTATGCGTTTGTTGTGCATTCGTGTTGTATGTGTAACATGATTTTAAACCATTGAGATCAAGATTGATAGAACTGATCATCCTACATTGCAATAGTATTCATCAACCAAAAACTATTATTGCAATGGTATTCATCTATAACAATCAACAATTAAAACTACAAATGTAGGATACTGATATCATAAAGCGTTATACGCAATATTGATAGAACTGATAAATAAAAAAACGAAACACAAACCGTATCAAGATTTCACAACTTTGATTATGTCATATACGCGGGCCGATATTTTCATATTAGCCAATAGGCAAAAATAGATTGCGGTCTGGATATGGCATATTAGCAGATGTTACCTATATGCATACATGCATGTTGTCTCCCCATTTTTTCATAAATCAAACCAACTACATACATCAAACTAGTCCATGCCACCAATCGGAAACTCCACTATGTCTTTGAATTATTATTTTTCCAAATAGCATTGAGCTCCTATTGACATTGTCCCATCCAACAAATTTGTTATGCTTGCCTCGACCTTCATCTAGCTTTCACGTGCCATACATATTAGATGAGTAATATAGTTATAAATTATGGTATTTTGTTGTCATCAATCCACCTAACCCTAACCCCAACCTAACCCTAGCCCCAGCCCCAGCCCAGCCCAGCCCCAACCTAACCCTAACCCCAGCGCGGCCAGCTAAACCCCAACACCAACCCTAAGGCAAACCCTAACCCCAGCCCCAGCAGCAGCCGAACCCCAACCCTAACTCTAACCCCAACCCCGACCCCGACCCCGACCGCGACCCCTGCCGAACCCCAACTCGCGCGCGCAACCCCAGACCCAGCCATGACCCTAAGCCCAAAATAATCAAAAAATTCTTTAATTTACCTCAAGATTTACTCACCTGAACGGCGGTGGCGACGACCTGAACGGCGATGGCGACGAGAACGGCGGTGGCGACGAGGAGAACGGCGTGGCGATTTGGGGATTATTTTCGCGCGCGATCGAGAGAGAGAGAAAGAAAGTGAGCGTAAGCGATCGATCTGTGCCTTTATTAAATCGATATTTAGTTGCCCCTACGGATATACCCGTAGGTCCTTTGTTTGCGGCTCCGTAAGGGCAAACACCAAATTAAGAATTAATATTTTTATTCTTGGACGTCTGGGCCCGTAGGGGCAACCTTTTAGCCCTACGGATTAATTCGTAGGGCCAAGTTAAATTTGCCCCTACGGATTCCAATATCCGTAGGGGCAACCCCCTATTTTACTAGTGTGATCTTCTAGACATGTAGCATGGATTCTTTGACATTCACGTCATCACTTTCTTTTCCTCTTAATTCTAATTGACTAACCATCTTTCACGGAACAAATAAAAAAAACGAGTCCTTTCTTTTTATTGTTTTAATATTTCATTCAGAATCTTTTCTTTTCTCGATTTTCCATATGTTAGTTATATGTATGCCCTAGAGGCCATTACTATACATAGGATGTATATTGTAGTGGATGCTGGGACATATATAGGGAGGACTTTCTTGCTCGACATGATAGTATGCTATCTGGTTGATCTTTACCTTAACGTGTATACTGATAGTCTCTCTGTTACATGTTGGTAAAGCCCTTAGGATGTGTGCTTGACTACCTGGACTATGATGCGGATCATACTAGTGGGGACATGGTAGTCCATAAGTACATCCTTCAAGGTCCCTAGTCGTGGGTGTATCGAGACGGGGCATCGATATACCAGAGTAGACTAGCGTATACCTTCTCGACCCATACAGATGGGCGATGGATGATCCCATATCCATTGGTGTTTGACATCAGAGATGATATACGGGTGCTCAGTGGAGACTGGGTACACTGGACGGACTCGCCGAGAACTCCCAGATGGTATTATACCTTACGTCAGATGGCAGTTCTCTGGTGACACTGGTACAGAGTAGTCTGTTGACCCGAGATCGTCATAGAGTCTTGTGTGGTTCTGATTGACACGAAAAAGTGTTTGTTTGTAGTTTAACCGCAATCAATAACGGTGTCGCGTGTAGCTAGACCGAGATGAGTACGGGTCGTCCTCTGGGAAACGTGGAACCTTTTACTTTTACTTTAGATGTGTTGAGAGAGAGGGGAGGAAGAAAGAATTTGTTGAATGGTTTCTAGATCTACGTTAAACAAGAATGTAAAATATAGATCTAGATTATTTTAGAGATGTAGATAATATAATAAGAGGGCTTGTAGGGTTCGTTAGGATTTAGTAGTTATGGACAATTAATTAAAAGTTACCCTTTTTATCCATTAATAGATTTAGAACTAGAACGACGGTGATGCGTGTAGATTAGGGTTTCTGGAGGGAAAAGGAATCCCACTCTTAACCCTTATCTCGACACGGAACTCCGTTCATATCTAGCCTTTACCAAAACAATCATTAATCTAATCTCTAATCGCGGTCGGAACTAGCAAAGAATTGCTAGCGCGCCCGATTAGGATGTTAATGATTATTTTGATAAAGTTCCTAAACTTTATAGGACTTAAAAAGGGTTTAGATATTTTTCATCGTTCATTAGCCTACCCTAATCCTACGAACCCTAACAAGCGGAGAATTACTCGCGCATGTTGGGAGAAAAAGAGATGGAGAGAAATTGCATAATTAAACTACGAAGAAATAGAATAAGAAAAAGAACTACCTTTATTAATCAACAAGATCAAGTACACTTTGATTCCTTAGAAAATGATTACAAAAACCTAGTTTGCTTCTCGATCTCTTCCAAGGAGGTAGATGAACCGTTGATGATCAGCCTGGATGCGTGAGCCGTCTTGGACTTCGTGATCTCGTTGGCTTGATGGCTTTTCCAAGAGGCTCTCGGTGCCTTTATATAGTGCAAACCCAGAATCTTATTGTTGAGAAGTTGGTAAAATTCAGCAGTTGTCAATCTCCCAAAATATTGCCTTCCAACTCATCATTATTGCGGCGGATCCACGGCCCAAAGGTGTGTTTGGCCGCGGATCCGCGCTCAATGGATGTGATCAATTGCTTATTTTTCTTGGGCTTTCATCTGGTGACATGTGGCAATCCTAGGCATCTTCAGAATCTGAAAATCTTTTCTCTGTTGCTTCCAGACTTGGTCTCCAAGTTTGCTTCTTAATTTGGCAAGTTTTCTTCAACAAATTGATTTGTTTGTTAAATCCTTCATAACAACTTGGAAATATTCTGCACAACAACTCAAATAAGATTTTAGTAGACTTTGTTCTACTAGGATTAGATCAATAATATATTTGCATACATTTTCCTACCAAATAATAATTAAAATATATTAACACATGGAAAATAATGTTTTTACACATAAACCCTCATATGTATAATATATTATAATAAAGTCTTTTTTTAATATAAAAATGGTAGGAAAAATGTAATACAAATGTGCAGTTTTATCGACTGAACAAATACCCCCAAACTTATCTTTGATCGTCCCGAGCAAACTAGTTTATTTAAGAGGAGAAAAAGAAAGGAGAAAACTAAGCACACTTTCGTAGGCAGACACGATTGCACTGAGCGCGTGCAACAAGCCGTTAAACCTCTAGGTGTCCCTAGTAGGAGGAGTGTTGTCTCCTGAGGGTTTTCAGCGGATTACACCCACAAAATCCTATAACAAAAGAAAGATGGTGAAATTTACATATAAAGACAAGAACCATAAAAGAAATACTTTGAAAAGAAGAGTTTCCAACTATACTAGCTTTTCAGTTGTCATGAGCCCTATCTTAATAGTCATGAAAAAATGTTAGAAATCACATCATCCCTCAATAAAACATCGTCTTTATTCTTCATTCCTACCTTTCATCCAAACATTGATCATATAACCCCACGTGTGTGTAAAGAACATCCCTACACTCGGAGAATTCAATTCAAGCTATCATACTCTTGTCCATCTACCTCAGTACTTTTTAATTTTATGAATACTAAGATTCGCTCACACATTTTCATGCGACCGTTAAAACTTCTTGAGGTACTAACCAACCGATTACTCATGTGCTTGCAGATTAGGTGATAATATTTTCCTCGTCTTGCACCACCTAAGGCTTAGCAGTGACTCCCAGACCAGTTGGCCTTAGGGCACTAGGTGAAGAGGCACCCTCGCTATATTTTTTTATTGCTGCCTTGGCGATAACAAAACCAGTGTTCATTTTTTCTTTTCACCATTTTTATATTTTCTTCATTTTTTTTTTTCACTTCCTTCATACTTTGGCTTTTAGACAAGAACATTTCAAGGTATTCTCTACTATCCCGAGTTTCAAGACGTGTGTAAGTGCATATAGTAGGGTATCAACATTCAAATGTTCGGCTTACAGAATAGAAACTATTTTTCAGACTTATTTTTATCCTCAGATTAGTGACTTCCTTCATCTTACTAACCCTTGGGACAACAGCTCATAACTACTTATTACTAGTTCGTTTAAGAAGACTTCTAATTTTCTTGGTTTTCTTAAACTATTCCTATCTTTTGGATGTAATTTTTCACTTTCTACTCTTTTGTTAAAAAATTTTTTTTTATAAAAATGTTGTGCTTATGCAAAATATGATGCAAATTGATGTGTAAATAAGCACAAATCTCCCCCAAACCTGTTTACAGCAGTGTCCTCACTGATGTCATCCATTAAGCTCAAAAAAACCTGTAGACTTGGGAAGAAATTATTAATGGGGGCAAGAATATATGAAAGTGAAAATCCTCCCCCAAACTTATTTTAGGCTCACAATTTTGTAAAAATCATTTTCTTTCAAGAGCCAAAATATACCACCCCTCCCCCAAACTTGAGTTAAACAATTTTAATCTTTTAAAATCACACGAGGGGGTCAAGGTTATTGGTCAATGCCAAGCTTTGCAAAGACCGAAGGTCAACACCAACCATTCAAAAATTTTATCGATGAAGCACCAAGGTTGGTGGAAGAACATGTCACCTATTGACGTGAAGAAGTGGAGAGGTGACAAGAGGTGTAAAGGATTGCATCTCAATTTGGAGAGACGACACAGTGATAGTAATGATGGATTACTCGCATTATCATGATTGTCCAAAAGAGGGGGTGGAGGTCCAATTTCTTCATCTTGGAGTTGATTCATCTCAACACCCGTGTCTTGTAAAAATGCGAGTTCATCAGCGAAAATTTCCTCAAAGCTTTCATCGATACCCCGAAAAATAATGTCATCAGAAAAAATGGGGTGATCGTCAGACTCAATATAAAGTTCCTCATTAGATGTTGACCCGGACAATTCGGTGGAAGAGTAAATGGTTGGGTCAAACAACAACATATGAAAAGAGTCTGTATCATGAGGTTGATCAAATTCACTGCTGTCGACATCCATTAATTCGACAGAACACACATGAGCATAGGGTTCGGAGGGTTCACTTCCCAACTTGTAAATGTTAAGCTCAATTGACTTCTTCCCAAAGGATAGGGTCATAGAGCCGTTTCTACAATTAATTACTGCGTTGGAAGTGGCCAAAAAGGGTCGACCGAGTATCACCGGAATTTGATTGCGTGGGTTTGCTACAGGTTGTGTATCTATAACGATAAAGTCCACAGGGAATATGAATTCCCCGACTTTGATTAACACATCCTCTAGCTCACCCCTAGGTTGGGTGATAGATCGATCGGCCATCTGAAGAGTGCAATGCGCAGGTTTTAACTCTCCGATCCCTAATTGCTCATACACAGAATACGGAAGCAAGTTAACACTAGCACCTAGATCGAGTAGAGCACGATTGATATTTTTACCCCCAATAGAGATTGAAATTGTAGGACTTCCGGGGTCCTTTCGTTTCTTGGGTAGTTGTTGTGTAAAAGCAGTGCTCACATTACTCGCAAGGAAAACTTTTTTAGGTACTTGAACTTTTCGCTTCCTAGTGCACAAGTCCTTTAAGATTTTTGCATATGACGGAACTTGTTGAATAGCATCTAGGAGAGGAATGTTTATGTTAACTTGCTTAAAAATTTCCACAATCTTCTCCATTTGCGGGTTAGGTCGGTTGGCCCTTAATCGGTTTGGAAATGGAGCTCGATCAATAAGTTTTGGGTCCAACGTTTGTGGAGAAGACTGTGGTGACGGATTCGATCCCAAAATTGGAGTGGGCATCGACTTAGATAGATTTGGTGAAATGTTTGAGCCTTGGGGAAAACGGAGAATAGGCTCGGATGAAGGTGGGAGACTAGACGAATTAGGGGAAGAAGAAGAAGAAGGGGTATCAAATGTGTCACTATCATCAACTTGCTCACCCACTTGGTTGTTCAGCACTCTCCCCGATCTCAACGTAGTGACGGCATTCACATTATGACTTTGTGAATGGCCAGGATGCGGTAGGGGTTGAGATGGGAGTTTCCCTTTCTCTCTCGCACTCAATGCGGCGTTTAACTGTGCGATTTGGTTTTCTATTGATTTAATACTCTCACCATGGGAGGAGGAGTTTTTCGTTAGGGCATCAATAGAAGACCTCATATCAGCCGAATTTTGCATGGATTGTTTCATGAACATATCCAAAGTTTGTGCAAGTGAGTTGTCAATACCGGCCACCTGTGGTGTAGAAATGTTGGCCGGATTTTGGAAATTTTGTGACTGAAAGGGGGGCTGATTCTGTGGTTGTGGTTGCTGTGGAGGAGGTCTTTGATAATTACTTTGTTGGTTTTGATTCCAAGCAAAGTTAGGATGATTCCTCCATCCTTGATTATATGTGGAAGAATAAGGATCGTTTCTAGGTCGCTGCTGAAAAGCAGCATTAGCTTGAAACGATGCGTTCATAGGACATTCTTCCGTTAAGTGTGAAGGATCCGAACAGCAACCACAGACAGTCTTAGGGAGCGTAACCTGATTTAGGGAGACTGATGAGAATCTGCTCTCAATAGCATCGAGTTTCTTCTGCATCGCTGCCATTTCGGCTTTCACTGCGATGGAAACATCGAGCTGGTGTATACCTCCCTTAGTTGAAGGTGGTCTTACGCTTTCCCACTGCAAAGTGCTTTCTGCAAGATCTTCCAGATATTTCCATGCTTCACCGTCATCTTTAGACATGAAATTGCATTGACACATTGTTTCAAGCATCTGCTTTGTAGCTGGATTAATGCCCTCATATATAATCCGACATAAATCCCATCTTTGTATTCCGTGATGGGGGCATTGGACAAGCAGATCTTTGAAACGTTCAAAGCACTTCCAAAATGGTTCGTTGGGAAGCTGGATGAACTGATTGATCTCGCTCCTAAAATGTGCAGTCTTATGATTTGGGTAAAACTTCTTAAGAAATGCTACGACGAATTCATCCCAATTAGCGATAGAGTGTGCGGCAGTATTATAAAGCCATTTTTCTGCTAAGTCGCATAGTGTGAATGGGAGAAGACGTAAGCGCATAGCATCTAAGGTCAATTGTGAAGTACCCATCATTGCGCATACGTTTTCGAATTTGGTGATGAAAACGTACGCGTCTTCCGACTCAAGCCCGTGAAATTTGGGCAGCAGATTGATGTAGTGGGGTTTAATTTCGAAATTATCCCCGTTAGGTGGTGGAAGAGATAGACAAGTAGGAAGGGGACCACGGATAGGATAGCATCTTTCTTGGAGAGAGATGCGCGGTGGATTCTGCGCACCTGCGGGTGGTGGCAGCGTGGTGTTATACTCTGATGGAGTGCCGTCCATCTCGGTTGATGTGGTGTGTGGTGGGGGAAAAGAAGATGAAGAAGTACCGACTTCGGCGTCGATAACAGGAACGCGGACAAGACGGGCACTAGGATCCCGTGTCCAGCCGAGCATGCACTAAGCGGGTTTAGTGCAAGTGGCAGCGTGTGTGTGAATTAAAATTGGCTTGTTTTGAAAAAGTGGGACTCAAGACAAATCTCCCTAAAATGCACAAGCAACCCTAGAACTAAGGTTACCTAGGTCAGTCTCTAGACAGCTCCTAACTAAGGCTAGAAATAGACCTCAAACCGCCTCTTCATGAACAAGTACGGCCAGGTAAGTGGGAAGGAACCACCACTACAGTGGGCCTAATTAAAAACCACTAGCCTAGACACCGTAATGTCAGTTAGGATAAACGGCCGATGCCTATACTAGTCTTTTTCCTATTGAGCTCGACAGTCCTTAGAGTCTGGTCTAGATATTTTTTAAATTAATGAAGGGTTGTTCTATATGCTCGGTTTGTGATTTGTGGGGCTTAGGAAGGGTGATGAAATCCCCACCTAATCTTGATTTGGTCTTTGCCCCTTAAAATCCGTATTAAATATGCAAAACAAAACCAAACACAAAACTTTTTGCAAAAAGATTTTTGAGCGGCGCAATTTTGCAAAGAATCCTGTAGAAAATAGATTTTATTGGATTTGAGAGGAGAGAGAAGTTAAGAAAGATACCAGAGAAGTTCAGAACCCTAGATCTCCTGTTTCCTCAAGTCCGTGACTCCAGATTCCCTCGCAAAATTCACACACAAATCGTTAAATATGCAATTTGCAGTTTTGTTTTAATAATGATATGAATCGTCTAAGAATTCAACACAAATAATAAGAATAAAAAATTACGCACGTTTCCCCGGCAACGGCGCCATTTGATTGACACGAAAAAGTGTTTGTTTGTAGTTT
Organism: Agapanthus africanus; assembly: GCA_030015575.1. Lineage (NCBI taxonomy): Eukaryota > Viridiplantae > Streptophyta > Magnoliopsida > Asparagales > Amaryllidaceae > Agapanthus > Agapanthus africanus. The sequence continues at coordinate 738,816,065 of CM057341.1, forward strand.
AACCGCAATCAATAACGGTGTCGCGTGTAGCTAGACCGAGATGAGTACGGGTCGTCCTCTGGGAAACGTGGAACCTTTTACTTTTACTTTAGATGTGTTGAGAGAGAGGGGAGGAAGAAAGAATTTGTTGAATGGTTTCTAGATCTACGTTAAACAAGAATGTAAAATATAGATCTAGATTATTTTAGAGATGTAGATAATATAATAAGAGGGCTTGTAGGGTTCGTTAGGATTTAGTAGTTATGGACAATTAATTAAAAGTTACCCTTTTTATCCATTAATAGATTTAGAACTAGAACGACGGTGATGCGTGTAGATTAGGGTTTCTGGAGGGAAAAGGAATCCCACTCTTAACCCTTATCTCGACACGGAACTCCGTTCATATCTAGCCTTTACCAAAACAATCATTAATCTAATCTCTAATCGCGGTCGGAACTAGCAAAGAATTGCTAGCGCGCCCGATTAGGATGTTAATGATTATTTTGATAAAGTTCCTAAACTTTATAGGACTTAAAAAGGGTTTAGATATTTTTCATCGTTCATTAGCCTACCCTAATCCTACGAACCCTAACAAGCGGAGAATTACTCGCGCATGTTGGGAGAAAAAGAGATGGAGAGAAATTGCATAATTAAACTACGAAGAAATAGAATAAGAAAAAGAACTACCTTTATTAATCAACAAGATCAAGTACACTTTGATTCCTTAGAAAATGATTACAAAAACCTAGTTTGCTTCTCGATCTCTTCCAAGGAGGTAGATGAACCGTTGATGATCAGCCTGGATGCGTGAGCCGTCTTGGACTTCGTGATCTCGTTGGCTTGATGGCTTTTCCAAGAGGCTCTCGGTGCCTTTATATAGTGCAAACCCAGAATCTTATTGTTGAGAAGTTGGTAAAATTCAGCAGTTGTCAATCTCCCAAAATATTGCCTTCCAACTCATCATTATTGCGGCGGATCCGCGGCCCAAAGGTGTGTTTGGCCGCGGATCCGCGCTCAATGGATGTGATCAATTGCTTATTTTTCTTGGGCTTTCATCTGGTGACATGTGGCAATCCTAGGCATCTTCAGAATCTGAAAATCTTTTCTCTGTTGCTTCCAGACTTGGTCTCCAAGTTTGCTTCTTAATTTGGCAAGTTTTCTTCAACAAATTGATTTGTTTGTTAAATCCTTCATAACAACTTGGAAATATTCTGCACAACAACTCAAATAAGATTTTAGTAGACTTTGTTCTACTAGGATTAGATCAATAATATATTTGCATACATTTTCCTACCAAATAATAATTAAAATATATTAACACATGGAAAATAATGTTTTTACACATAAACCCTCATATGTATAATATATTATAATAAAGTCTTTTTTTAATATAAAAATGGTAGGAAAAATGTAATACAAATGTGCAGTTTTATCGACTGAACAGGTTCCCACTGTGCTTTGATTTCCATCTTACCACGTCCAAGAGGGCGTGCAAAACGGTGGTTTTTGGGTACAGTCCCGAGTCATATGGAGGCAATGAGCGATAGGAGGGGATTCGTCTCTTCCGGTATAGGGGGTTGATGTTGCGCTGTGTTCGATTGGCTATAACAGAAAATCCCTGGCCAGGGTTGCTGAGATTTACTGGTAAGTGTTACCAGTAGTTTCTCGAATTGTTATAGACCTCATATCGACACGACTTATCGAGCTATTGGGGTCTGACGTTTACCACCCCTAGGCGAGATATGCGACATATCAGACGATCAGACCGGACTGTACGGTAGTGTTACTGGTTGGATTCACTGGAGTGTGAGCGGGCTTGCTCGTCGATCTTCTGATCGCTCAATACCCGGGTAGCCGTTACGTTTGGCAGACCGCTTGCGGCTTGTGGGTGTTTGATATGATCATCACCTGCTGCCGGCGTATTGACGAGTCTTTAGAGTCCTACACAGAGGTTTCCTGGCTCAAGCGAAACGAAATAAGAGCGCGTATGAGATATGTGCGGGACCGAGAATGATACCAGTATGTGATACTGTATTCGATTCTCGCGATATGTGACATTGATCGGTTATATGCGATATAGCCGGGTTATCGGATCAAGTGTTGATTCGATAAGTTGTTACTGTTGATATTAGTCGGTTATATGCGATATGACAGGATCATTAAATCAAGTGTTGATTTAATGCATAATTATATATTTGATATATTATTTTGCATTAACTAGTATCGGTTCACTTAAGATGGATTTTCTCACTCGGATGTGCGCATTGTATATGCGATATATTTTTGTGCACTTGATTGTATCATGTTTGATGATGCATGCAAAATTGGTTAGTGTAAAGAATTAAACCTAGGTTAAGTAAATGGTTAAGGTTTCTTTTTATTTGTCCATTCATTTATCTTTTTATTTGGATTAAAATGAAATGACAAAAGAAAACAAAATGGTTATCATTCTTTCTTTCTTTCATGAAGCTTGATGAAGCTTCATGAAGCTTTGACCATATGACCATTTTGTCTTCAAGCTTAACCCTAACCATTCTTTTAACCTTAGTCATTTCTCTACACCTAACTATAGTTAATGTTATGATAATGATTCTTTTTATTTTTTTCTATTCTAATTAACTTATCATATCATTATCTTCTTCTTCTTCATCTTCAACCTTGAAGAAAGCTTTCTACCAACAATGGTGGAATGTGAAAATGAGTGAGAAATCCAATTCTAAAGTGAACCCACTTCCTATTTCTTCATCCTCTACCTCTTGCCAAGTAGTAGAGTGTGTTTCCTTCACAAGTTTTCATGGCTTGGTGAAGGTGGAGCTTGATCTAGTGATGCTTCGACGTAGATCATCTTCGGCACGTTGTCGACGACCTAGCCCGGTCTTTTCTCCGATGAAACCACCGTGAGAGTCATGGTTCGATTTGGAAAGCGGAGAGGACTTCATTGCGGAGCCGTGGAGGTGGAGCACCGGATCTACAAAGGTTGTATTTCCGTATTCTTATAGTTAAGTGTTAACTAGTTTCTTTTTCGCTTAGAAATCTAGCCAACGATCCGTTCTAGGGTTTCTCGGCACCGTTTAAATTTGAAATTGGCATGGTTGATGCCTTGTGAGACCTCATTAGGGTGCCTAGGAACCCTACAGTGGTATCAGAGCCTAGCTAGAGCCTTAGGCGAAATCTAGACGCAAGTTGAAGTCCGAACGAACCCGTAACCCAATTCCTAACATGCTCTCTGTCCTTTTTCTAAAATCTGGGATTTTTCAACATTAAAAATATGCAGAAAAATCAGCAGGCGATTTTAAGAGTTACTGTGAAGTTCGAGTGTCTAACTCCATCAACCTGCCGCGGATCCGCGGCACGAGCATGACTCGTGCGGCGGTTCCGCGGCCGTACAGCCTCATTGTTCAGTGTATTTTACACAGTAACTCCTAATTAATAGTGCTGGTTTTCCTGGGAATTTTTAAAATTTATTCAAGAGTTGAATTTTCTGGAGTTGTTTTGGGGATTCGGTGTTTTGATCGGAGTATCAAATTTTGTCTGTGTGGCTTTCCGGATAATTTTTTGAATATGTTAAAAAGTTCGACCGGATATAAATACCCAATTTTTCCCCTGTCGGGAAATTTCTAAGTTTTGGATTTTTCCGTAGTTTAAAGACGTTCTAAGTAGTGCAAGTAACGCGATGGACCCTCTAGAAGACAACAAATCTTAACTCGATTATGTGACCGTCTTGAACTGCCCTTTGAACCTTCGGGTTTGGGGCAGTACGGCGTGCCACATGTGAGGCGTTGGCTTGACCCTTCTACGGCTGGACCATTGGTACTGAGGCACGAACTGAATGTTTTTAGACTTGTTTCATGTGTTGATCTGTATCGGGAAAACTTGGGTGTTCGATTGTTTGATCGGAAAGTTTGACATTTTCTATTTATCCGGAATGTGATACAATAATTGGAATTCACAATGAGTTATGAGATAACTGAATGAATGTTATAAACATAGCACTTTAGTCTCACTTGATCGGTTGCCACGGAATTTTGATGTGATCAAAAGTCCGTCGCAATCACGTAGCGTACGCAGATACTCGCCGGGTAAACTTAATAGACAGCCTCACACCATAGCCCCGACCAAGTGACTGTAGGAGAACCCCGTCGCCGAAAGCATCCGTCCGGGTGCTCGCGGTAGCGGTGTTCTGCCTTGGTGCACTTCGTCGACGGTATCGGGGGTGCGGCCGTCTACTGAAGTTTGCGACGAGCATTCGATCAGGATGTCGGGAATCTTGTTGAATTGCCCGACTTGGTATTGAAAAGTGTTTTCGATTTTGAGACTAAAATGCGGGGTTTATAATTGTTAGGCATGCGATGTCTAAAGAATTCATTTGATTAGGCATGCGATGTCTATGCAGGTTGCGGATTCCAACTGTTGTAGTTTTACACTTTCTTTTCTGTGACCGTAAGTGTAATATGTGATATCGCCGGTTTCGTTGCTATATGTCAACGACAATTGGGATGCGCATATTTACTTACGTTGATGACATGTGATGTTATGTGTTGCTGGATATGTTATATTGGATCGTCGTGTTCGAATAGCCGGGGGTTTTTATGTGAGATGAGTGTTTTTCATTTTCATTCATGTAAAAACTTGTATGTAATATTCTTTTATTGGGGCACTTCCAGGTTGCGGAAGATGTCACCGTTTGTATATTATTTACTTTTCTGCACTAGGATAGACCCAAGGAGGGGAGCACAAGTAACCGGGTTCTGGAGTCCAGTGGGAGACCAACTCGAGGAGTCGAGTCCGGGTCTCCTAACTCTAGAATTGGTAGGGTTTCTTGCCGCTCTCGTAGGGGTCTAGGGGTGTGGGTTTGGCTATTCATCGCGACCGTGGAATCCGTGTTTTATACTGGCTCGTATTGAAAACACGGACGTCCTAGTATATCCAATATTTCATATGATTCTTCTGCTGCGATATCTGTGATGTGATCATGTGATGTTCTGTGATAGATACAGTATATAGTATATATGACATATTATATAGATGTTACTTATGTTTTACACCCGCGCTAGCCCTGCCCTGCTCTGCCGTTGTTACCTAACCTAACGGTGCACGAGGGGACATCGAGGCGAATGTGGATGGCATAAGTGTACGTCGTATTTATCTGTGATGTTTAGGTACATTAAATGATGGGACTTCATGTGATTAATGAAATAAAAGAAACCTAAGATGTTGTAGAATCGAATTTCAAAATAAAACAGGTAGCTACAGTTCTTGCTTTGCACAGAGGTATATGTGATATATCCTGCACCTTATTCGATGAGGAAAGGACCGAGATCCCTTCACCGGGAGTGACTCCTTTAGCAATAACTGGCAGATGCTACACACTCGGTTTGTCTTTTGATTGCTTTTAAGTGTTTTTGCTTTGCACAGTGATATATATGATATATCCCGCACCTCATTCGACGAGGAAAGGGCCGACGATCCCTTCACCGGGAGTGACTCCTTTAGCAAAACTAGAAAAGCCTCAAAAGCACTCCATTTCAAAATCATTTGATTCTACAACGATATCAAGTTCATTACGCAATAGGTTTTCAGAAAAACCTGTCGTAGCCCTCCGTCATTTCAGATAAGTACTAGTTAGTATTCGTGCTGCGGTTGTTTGGCATGCGTCAAGGCGTAGTGTACGGTAGCTAACTAGTGCTTATCTGCTAGCATACGATGCGATTGGATTAGGGTATTCGTACGGCGTTGTTTGGCATGCGTCAAGGGTCGTGCGGGTGGGTTTAATTCAATCAAGAAATGTACGGGTTGAACTTGACTAGCAGACTATGGGTTGTTTGGCATGCGTCAAGGTCATAGCGAGCTAGGGGCAAAATATTATCGGGAATTTCAAGTGTTGAAATTTGCAATGAGATTGCATACCTTCTATGAGATAGTTGGATCCTGATACCCGCTGCGAGTAAGAGTTACTCCTGGGAGAGTTTTACACATTACAATTAGCCGATCAAGTAGGTGTCTAGAAATGTGTTAACGAGATTACGCCTCTGGGAAAACGAGGTTTACATTAATTAGGTTCGTGCGAAAGCACGGGGGACCTCCCTCAAAGTACCGAAACTGGCCTGGCTGAAAGATTGGCGAACTTGTAGTTTATAATTAATCCCGGCTAGTCTTTCCTTTTAGGGTTTGAAGGAAGATTTGATAAAAACAGCGGGAGCCATCCTGATTAGATAAAATAATAACCAATCTATTCTTGAAAGAGCGCACGCTGAGTGTTTTCTTCTCTCTCTCTCCTGGTAGCGACCATATCACGCCTTAATCAAGATAATAATACGGAATTTTGACCGAACCCGCTTGTTATACTGAGCTGGGGAACGTTGGTCCCGCTCCAACTTATAATCGTTATAAGACAGAGCAGGAAATTGGGGAATACCAGATTTCTCGTGCCGCCCAAACGAAGAGAGTGCATGCTGATGCATCATCTTCGGGTGTGTTCGTTACAAAGAACTGTTTCTCTGTATCCTCTACATCCTGGGTATGTGATACCAGATCAGGATCCCAGATATGTAATCTGTTACATAGGCTACAGCAAGGTAGAGAACTGAGAACGGGTGATAAGTTTCATGAGGCAGAAAACGGGGCAAGTGTTGCAGCCAAGTCTGTTGGTCACTGTCACCCTGTATTACAAATACATTGATTCTGAACGAATGTTATTAGATACCGAACCTGATATACAAAATCATATCAATCTCTTTATTAGTAAAGAAATGATAAAATTTTGTATAGTTGGATAATGTTTTGAACATTTCCTATATCAAAAGTAGATCGGTTCAGGCACGTTATCTAAAAGCATTGCTGTTCTAAATCAAACTACAGTTCTTAGTATACAGAACACACACAAGAAGAAGAATTCAGAAATGAACGAATCCTTCTTGAGGCATTGTAGACTAGGTCATATCAATGCGACCCGACTAGCTGAAGTTACATGTAGATGCATATTTAAATCAGTTTGAATTTACATCTTATGAAACTTGCGAGTCATGTCACAAAGATATAATGACACTAGCTCTGTTTATTGGAAACAGAGAAAGAGTTAGTAAACTCTTGGGATGATACATGATGATGTATAAAGGTCCCCTGTCTACACATGCCAAGACCGGTTCTTTATACTTCATTACATTCTCTGATGATCTTTCGAGATTCAGACCTATGTTCCTGTTGAAACACAAGTCCGAACCTTTTGAGATATTCACAGAATATAAGCGAGAAGTAGAGAACCAAAATACGGGTATAAGTATTATGTCCTTCGATGAGATCAAGGAGGAGAATACTTGAGCACGGAATTCCTGGACTTTTCTAAAGGAGAATGAGATTCTCTCTCAGCATTACTCCTCCGTATACACCATAGCACGATGGTATATCGGGGCGGAGCAATAACACCCTATATGATAAGGTGTGCTCTATGATGAGTACTACTAAGTTACCTATTTCCTTTTTGGGAGTTATGCACTTGAGAAGCTGCATACCTATTGAATAGGGTTCAAATCAAATCAGTTGCCTACCATTTCATATGTGATATGATAAGGGAAGAGCCCATATCTTAAGTTAGTTAAGATTTAGGGTTGTCCGGCCTATGTCTAAAAGCAAAATCCGGACAAACTCGAGGCAAGGTCTGTAATGTAGAACTGGAAATGTTCCAGCTATACAAACTACAGCTGATGATTTGATAGAACCAAAAGATTCAGTAGAGACCAACGAACCTCAGCCTCTCCGCCGATCTAGTAGGGTTCCTCACCCACCTGAGAGATACTTCGGTTTCTCTAGGACAGTGGGAGCGAGGACTGTATCATGAGATGATGACCCAACTAGTTTCGAGCTGGCCATCAGGAGTGGGACTCTGTAAGAATGGCTGGATGTTTAGCGATCTGAGATGGAATCCTTATACACCAACAAAGTATGGACTTTGGTTGCTATATCTGAAGGGTTAAATCCCCATCAGGAGCAAGTAAATCTTGAGAAGATTACTTGGTGTACATGGAAAAGTTAAGACTTTCAAAGCTAGACTTGTTAAAGGTTTTCGTCATCGACCAGGCGTGGATAATGATGAAACCTTTTCCAGTGGCTATGCTTAAGTCCATCCGGATCCTACTTGCCACGGCTACATACCATGACTATGATATCTGGTGGTTGGGTGTCATGACAGCTTTTCTAAATGATGTTTTAGAAGAGAGCGTCTATAAGTACACAGCCAGAGGGCCTCGTAGACAGTGGGAGTAGCGGAAACGTGTGCAAGATGCTTTATAGGATAAATCAGGCATCGCGGAGTTGGAACGTCTGTTTTGATGTCATAGTCAAAAAGTTTGACTTCATCAAAATGGTAGATGAACCTTGTATATACAAAAAGGTAGTAGGGAGTATGGTGGCAATTCTCGTAAAGTATGTGGATGACATACTCTTGATAGGGAAAGAGTTTCCTATGCTACGCTCGATCAATCTCCGCTTATCACAATGATTCTCCATATAGGATCAAAATGTGATACCTACTAAATCCTGGATTTTGGATCTATGAGATAGATCTAAATGGATGTTAGGATACTCACTAGATGTAGTGAGATGGTGTCAATCGATCCTGAGGAGAATCACTGGAAGGGTTCCAGGGTGATAAAGACGACTGAATGTCAGTCACAGGCATTGTCTTTACCCTCAGTAAAGGGACGGTATGTTGGAAGAGTTCCAAGCTGGATACCGTGGCATACTAGACAATTAAGGCTGGATACATCGCTACTTAAGATGCTACCAAAGAGGCAGTCTGGGTGTATATTGGTTCATGAGATGAACTTAGTTCCTTCCATTGTGTGACAATGGAGTTGTGGCTTATGCCAAGGAACGTCTGTCCCATCAGTGATCCAGACATATTCTAAGGCAGTATCACCTGATCATGGAGATGGTTGATCTCCAGGGGATCGAGGAAAGGAGAGTAGACTCAGAGGACAACACAGCGGATCCACTCACAAAGGCCTATTCCCAGAGAGAGATTTTTATGGGATGGTTGAGTATGAGATACTGCAACCACTGCTACAGATGGCCCTAGTGCAAGTGGGAGATTGTTAGTTATATGTATGCCCTAGAGGCTATTACTATACATAGGATGTATATTGTAGTGGATGCTGGGACATATATAGGGAGGACTTTCTTGCTCGACATGATAGTATGCTATCTGGTTGATCTTTACCTTAACGTGTACACTGATAGTCTCTCTGTTACATGTTGGTAAAGCCCTTAGGATGTGTGCTTGACTACCTGGACTATGATGCGGATCATACTAGTGGGGACATGGTAGTCCATAAGTACATCCTTCAAGGTCCCTAGTCGTGGGTGTATCGAGACGGGGCATAGATATACCAGAGTAGACTAGCGTATACCTTCTCGACCCATACAGATGGGCGATAGATGATCCCATATCCATTGGTGTTTGACATCAGAGATGATATACGGGTGCTCAGTGGAGACTGGGTACACTGGACGGACTCGCCGAGAACTCCCAGATGGTATTATACCTTACGTCAGATGGCAGTTCTCTGGTGACACTGGTACAGAGTAGTCTGTTGACCCGAGATCGTCATAGAGTCTTGTGTGGTTCCCACTGTGCTTTGATTTCCATCTTACCACGTCCAAGAGGGCGTGCAAAACGGTGGTTTTTGGGTACAGTCCCAAGTCACATAGAGGCAATGAGCGATAGGAGGGGATTCGTCTCTCCCGGTATAGGGGGTTGATGTTGCGCTGTGTTCGATTGGCTATAACAGGAAATCCCTGGCCAGGGTTGCTGAGATTTACTGGTAAGTGTTACCAGTAGTTTCTCGAATTGTTATAGACCTCATATCGACACGACTTATCGAGCTATTGGGGTCTGACGTTTACCACCCCTAGGAGAGATATGCGACATATCAGACGATCAGACCGGACTGTACGGTAGTGTTACTGGTTGGATTCACTGGAGTGTGAGCGGGCTTGCTCGTCGATCTTCTGATCGCTCAATACCCGGGTGGCCGTTACGTTTGGCAGACCGCTTGCGGCTTGTGGGTGTTTGATATGATCATCACCTGCTGCCGGCGTATTGACGAGTCTTTAGAGTCCTACACAGAGGTTTCCTGGCTCAAGCGAAACGAAATAGGAGCGCGTATGAGATATGTGTGGGACCGAGAATGATACCAGTATGTGATACTGTATTCGATTCTCGCGATATGTGACATTGATCGGTTATATGCGATATAGCCGGGTTATCGGATCAAGTGTTGATTCGATAAGTTGTTACTGTTGATATTAGTCGGTTACATGCGATATGACAGGATCATTAAATCAAGTGTTGATTTAATGATTTAATGCATAATTATATATTTGATATATTACTTTGCATTAACTAGTATCGGTTCACTTAAGATGGATTTTCTCACTCGGATGTGCGCATTGTATATGCGATATATTTTTGTGCACTTGATTGTATCATGTTTGATGATGCATGCAAAATTGGTTAGTGTAAAGAATTAAACCTAGGTTAAGTAAATGGTTAAGGTTTCTTTTTATTTGTCTATTCATTTATCTTTTTATTTGGATTAAAATGAAATGACAAAAGAAAACAAAATGGTTATCATTCTTTCTTTCTTTCATGAAGCTTGATGAAGCTTCATGAAGCTTTGACCATATGACCATTTTGTCTTCAAGCTTAACCCTAACCATTCTTTTAACCTTAGTCATTTCTCTACACCTAACTATAGTTAATGTTATGATAATGATTCTTTTTATTTTTTTCTATTCTAATTAACTTATCATATCATTATCTTCTTCTTCTTCATCTTCAACCTTGAAGAAAGCTTTCTACCAACAATGGTGGAATGTGAAAATGAGTGAGAAATCCAATTCTAAAGTGAACCCACTTCCTATTTCTTCATCCTCTACCTCTTGCCAAGTAGTAGAGTGTGTTTCCTTCACAAGTTTTCATGGCTTGGTGAAGGTGGAGCTTGATCTAGTGATGCTTCGACGTAGATCATCTTCGGCACGTTGTCGACGACCTAGCCCGGTCTTTTCTCCGATGAAACCACCGTGAGAGTCATGGTTCGATTTGGACAGCGGAGAGGACTTCATTGCGGAGCCGTGGAGGTGGAGCACCGGATCTACAAAGGTTGTATTTCCGTATTCTTATAGTTAAGTGTTAACTAGTTTCTTTTTCGCCTAGAAATCTAGCCAACGATCCGTTCTAGGGTTTCTCGGCACCGTTTAAATTTGAAATTGGCATGGTTGATGCCTTGTGAGACCTCATTAGGGTGCCTAGGAACCCTACACCATAAACCGTTTCTTTCTTCTTTTTCTTTTTAACCTTTTTCCTTTTATATTTTCTTTTGCAATAATCAAGGAATTTGTTATCTTTTTCTTCTCATCCTTTTTTTTTCCAACATACTCTATCTTGAGCAATAAAATCTCCCTTCTTTCTTTTTTAGATGTTGTGAACATTCTCGTTTTCGCACTTTTCTTTTATGTTAAATTCTATTTCAAACTTCTCTGAATAAACAATCAGAATCCTTTTTCCTTCTTCTTTTCTTTCTTTTCCGATATTGTGATACTCTCATATAACAAGATATCATACGTGATTCAAACTCCAAAATCCTCTTTATTTTTTTCTTGAATTCTTTAAATTCTTAAATCTTTTCCTTCTTCACTTTAACTCCTTTAATTTTTAAAATCTTCTTTTCGTCCTCTCCAAATTTCTTGATTTCTTTTTTCTTCACCTCTATGACTTCTTTCATTTCCTGAATTTTCTCTTCTTCTTTCTTTCTTCATCTTCACATCTTAAAATTTTCTTTTGCTCATCTTCGAATTTGATGATTCCTTGAATTCTTACCTTCCCTTTCATAAAATCCTTTTGAATCTTTTTCTTTCCTTCCACGAAATCGTGTGTTTCTTGAGATCTCTTTTCCTCTTCCATAAGTTTTTGGATTTCTTGATTCTTCTTTTTTTCTTTACGAAATTTCTTGTTTCATGTATTTTTTCGATCTCCGTAATTAACTTCACTTCCACTTCTACGAATTCTTTGGCGTTTTGGATTTTCCTTTCATCTTTCACAAAATCTTTTGATTCGTGACTTTCTTTCTTTTCATCTTCATCTTCAAATTCTTTACATCTTCAATTTCTATTATTTCCACAAATCTTTTGATAATTTTAACATTCTTTCTCTTCTCTTCCATGAGATCTTTAACTTCTTCAACTTTTTCCTCTTTGTCTGAGTGGTCCTGATTTCTTAGGATTTACTTCTCCAATTCAATGAACTCTTTTTTATATTCAATTTCCTTTTTTTCTTCCATGAGATTTTCAGTTTCACGAGCTTCCTTTATCTCCTTCTCCTATTTGATTTTCTCCAAATCTTCAATTTCTCTCTCTCTCTCTGTTGTGTATTACCTCTCATTCGATCCCTATTGATTTCCCATTGATCCGGTGTTGTTAAAATTCAGAGTTATCTGTAAGGTAAGGGGACAGACGTCTGGAGCTAAAACTTCCTATATCTGTCAAGACTCTGTATGCGTAAGCATATATTAGGCAGACGTTTGACCCTATCAGTCCAGACGTCTACGAACACTATGCTCTTTTGCAGACGTGAAGACCAGACGTCTGCACATCTTTGTTCAGACGTTTGGGTATATACTCTATGGATTTGAAGATACTTGGGCAGACATATGTGCATTCCTTCTGCAAACGTCTACCGTGTTCTAGGCCGGATGTTTTCCTTAGTTAAGAAATTAGGTATTTGGGAATATCTTTTATATGCTATATATATGATAATATGTTTTAGCCCTAGATTTTGTTGGATATAGCGCCCTCAAGGTAATTATTGTGATTGCAAGATGGCAATTACGTAATTGAAAGAGGACCTATACGGATTAAAGTCTTACTCGAGATGATAGTGTACTATCTAATTTGTCTTTATATTTCATGTGATGCGTTTTACTCCTTATCACGCATCGTTTAAACATGAGATAGAGCCCTTAATATTTTTCTTAACTATAAGGACGATGATGCAGATCATACTAGTGGGGTATGGATAGTCGATAAGTGCATCCTTAAATGTCCCTAGTCGTAGGAGTATCAATACTGGTATCGGTACTCCAGTTTAGGCTAGTGCGTACGTTTCCTAATCTGGTTGGAGGGTGATAGCTGATCCCATAGTTATTGGTGTTTGACACCAAAGATTGTATACAGGTGCTCATTGGATAAGTTACACTGGACGAACTCACCCGAGAAACCATAGTTGGTAATATACCAATGTCAAATAGCGGTTCTATGGTGACATGAGTACAGGGTAGTCCCTAAGACCTGACATCGCCATAGTGTCTCATGTGTGTTCACACTATACTTAGACTTCTACCCTACCACGGCTCAAAGGAATCATGTAAACAGATTTTTGTTAGGTATAGTCCCAAAGCACATGGAGACAGTGAGCGGTCGAGGGGATTCGTCTCTCCCAGTATTAGGAGTTGATGTCGCGCTGTGAAGGACATGACTACAATCACAAGTCGATGGCCTCCGCAGTGGAGATAAACTGATAAGTGTTATCAGTTGTATCACTGGTTGGTTATGAGTTCTCTGTCGCACGACTTATCGAGTTATTTGGGTCTGACAGATTCCAAACCGTAGACCCGATATGCGATACTCTTAGACGAAGAGACTGGACTATATGGTGACTGTCACTTATAAACTTTGTCGGGTCCTGTCACTTATAAACTTTGTCGGGTCCGGACGAGTTCACTCGTCGACCTGCTTTTATCTTGATTGTATCTGGGTAGCCATTACGTACAGTTAGTGCCACTGACGAGCTTGTGGGTTAACCCGTGAGGGGGTTGAATCTGAAAGTGTTTCGGATTCGATCGGATTTGATCTTAAATAACCTACTGCCAGCGTATTGACAGGTATTTAGAGTCCCGCAATGAAGGTGCCTACCCATGAAAAATATGATGTGGTGTGAGTATGGGATACACACGGAAATTCGATTAAATACTTGATTTAATCAAACGTCCGGGAATACTAGCCGGTTTGAGAAGCCGGAATATTAAGTCAAGTGTTAACTTGATAATCGCATTTTGATACGGTTTCTAGTATAGTGTATAGGATACAATCTCTCTTATGTATATGATACATAGAAGAAATTGATGGCTATGGTATATGTATATGATACATATACTTGTTCTCTTGTACTGTGTGTGTGTTTGAAATATATTAATCCCACCAGTTTTATATGTTATATATAAATATGTGTGTGTGTGTGTATTAATATATGTATATGTAACATTGTATGATGACATTAAAATGATGGGACCCTCTTCTCTCTCTCCTTTAGTGACAACAAAGAGTAGAGGGGGAAGGGTGAGACATTTATCATAAATGGTTATGACAAGTTAATTAAAAAAGGAGCTAATTCATTTTTGAATAGCAATCTCTTTTCTTCTTCTTCTTCCTTGAGCTACAGAGCTCATACTCTCCACTCTAATGGCAATTGTTGCCATGGTGATGGAATCCAAAAATGAGAGAGTACCCATTATTTTACACACCTCCATGAACACATAGCAACCCTCTTTGTGGAATTTCTCCACCCGGCAATGGAGATGAAGCTACGGGCATTACAACTTCACCACGAATCATCTACAGCGAGACGGTCGGCTCGACAATACTTACGGTAGCTTGAGAAAGTCTAGCAAGGGTCCAAGTTCACCATTTGGAGTATATGAAGATCTACAAAGGTTGTGGTTTCTCAAATTTGATCTTTAGTGATAACTTTCTTTGCTATTGTATTGTTATTTTATTGATCTTGATAGTTTTATGGTGCATGCTCCTCTTGAAATTTAAAATTGTTGCTTCCGTTTAATTCATGACGGTCATGACCCTTGCACCGCGATACTAATATGGTATCAGAGTCAAATCAAATACAATTGCATTGGTTTGTGGCCAATTTGTTGTCCAAAACCTTTTTACAAAATGAAATAGTTTCAGCATTTTAAAATTTTCAAAACAATGAGCATTTTGTGCTTTAACTCATGTCCCAGGGCTCTCGGTTTGGACCGAAAGCCTCGTGAACCTCCCCGCCAAAGCCTACCCGAGTCCCGATGGGCTCGGGGCTGAATTGAACCCCTTATGGGCTCAGTTCTTCACTGAACCAGAGCCTATTTTAGCTCTAGTTCAGATCTAAACCAGAGCCAAAATCGGCTCTGGTTTAAGCTGTTCCCGAGCCCAACATGGGCTCGGACGGATCCCGGGTCGTTTTGTTCTTGAGGTTTTTGAAGGTAGGATTCTGTAACATCCAAGCACTGTTATACTATATATTTGGGGTATTTCAAATCTTGCGGTAAAATTGTTTATTATTGTTGCTTTGGATGCGGATAGTGCAATTGGTAGTTATAGTTATTATCCGACCCGATTCGCATGGTTGAAACCCAACATGGTTCGAGATTACATCATATATTTGCTAGTACAGAGTATCCATGCAAATCTAGATTTTATATACATATATTATATATTTTAGCATCCACATATCTTTTTAAAATACAAAATAAAATCAAATAATATATTTCTTATCTAGCATTGCATATCATAGTACCCCATATCATGTGGTTGCGCCATATATCATGATTCATGTCCTAATTGTAAAACAAACTCGTTTTTTTATCGCTACGTATATTTACATAGATCCATATTTGGGGGTATATTTTTTTATTTACTGGATATCATATTATGGTTTAAACTTTTACGTATATTCTCTATATTGAAAACTAGATTTTTGAAGGGGTACGGATAATATTCGGAGTATTCTGCTATTATCTGTAAAATCCCATATATATATATAATATTTTATATAAGTGTTAAATATATATAATATATTTACTATATTATCACTCTCTCTCTCTTATTTTCCGCCGTCCCCACCACATACTATATATATATATATATATATTATAATATATTATTTATTATTAACACACACTCTTCCCCCCTTCGTTTTCTCTTTCTTCTTGAGATCCCCGCGTCCTAACCCTGACCTTCGTCCCCTCATCGTCGCTGCCCTTTCTCGTTGCCTTCACCTCCCCTCTCGTCCTCACCTCCACCTCTTCCTCCTTTTCCTGATCACCCAAGTCGACCTCCCCGACCGCAAGAACCCATCTTGTCCAAACCAACACCTCGCCGGCAACCCCTCGTCACCGATAAACCCACTAACACCGACCACCCTCCTCACCTCCTTGTCTCTCCAGCAAACCCCAAACACCATACACCACCACCACCGACCCCTGCTCCTTTTCCCGATCACCATTCAAATCTCACAGCGACACCACCTTGCCGTTGGTCTCATCACCGTCACTTCGTCGCTACCATCTCCTCTGTCCTTGACAGAACACCAGCAAACCCCGCAACAGCCACTTTTCTTCTTCTTTCTTTTCTTTTCTTGATCCCTGATCGTCTCACCAGAGTTGAGCACGTCGCCGACGATCCAGATGACCCAGCCACCGTCGTTATCTAGCCCTATCACCACGTCACGCAGCTGCTCAGCCAGCTCCAGTCCTGTGCACGTAAGTTTGCGTCATGACTTTATTTCGACGTCGGAACGTGATATCCATATCTCAACGTGAGATCCGATCAGGAAAGTTCTAAACTTGCAACATTTTATTTTGATTATATCGATATTCATATGCTCGACTATAGTGCATATGTTTTAATATTCAGCGAGTAGTAGCGATTTACAGTTTTATAGTATCCGTCTGTATCCGTACTAATAATGGGTTATCCAGTTGCATGTCGGAACATCATGATATTATCATGCTACTATATCAGTTCAATATGTTATCTAGATTGCAATATACATGGTAATGGATGTGAAACGGTTATTACAGATAGATACATATACATCCCGGCATTAGTTATGTTTACCGTATTTCGATGTTGGTTGCAGTTTTACAATTGGCATCTATTCTGGTTAATATACATTGCATGATATATTCACGACACACTACCAGACTTGTTGCTTGGATCTTATTGCTAATACCAACAATCATGATTATTGTCCTGATGGACGTAACTTGTTGTCTATATAGACAAGACATGTACCTGATTGATCCTGTGTTGGCATTAGATTTATATCGTTAATACCTGACTTGAACACAGAACCTTGAGGGAGAAGTGAAAATCAAGAATGTAACCGAAACGTAACTCAAGAGGATATTATTATTGTTTGCCGTGATGCCGGGCGTGACGGAATAATCATTGTTTATTGTTTGTCGTGATTCCGAGCGTGACAGAATAACCATTGTTTGTCATGATTCCGAGCGTGACAGAATAATCATTTTTTATTGTTTGCCGTGATTCCGGGCATGATGGAATAATCATTGTTTGCCATGATTCCGGGGGTGACGGAATAATCATTGTGCCGTAGTCCCGTAGGGGTTTGAACGGGATATATACTGTTGAGTTACGATGAGAATTATATTAATTGATTTCAAAGGCTTGTAAAATAGATAACCTAGAAGCACAGACTTTAGGATACACATCACATACATATAGCTCACTATTTATACTTGTGTTTATTATATTCATGTTTTAGCATCATATCCTAGTTATCACTATTTATTTTGATATTATGACGCACTGACGTCTGGGTTTCGCATAGCCCAGTTTCTCTATCTTTATTGCAGGCAGATCCGGAGTATTTTAGTAATCACGTCGAGCAATGAGGAGATAGCTATTTAGTTTAGAGACTCTTAGTTTATTTATTTCAGCAGTTTATTTCTGTTGATGTGAGACCATATTGGGACATGATTCAGATACTATTATTTATTGGATCTTGATTCGTTTCCGTTTTATCCATTTCTTGATTTTAGTTATTATGGCAGTTGGACATGTGTTAGCTAGATTATATTTTACTGTTCTTGATATCCGATTGATAGACGTAATGTGACTGTGGAGGGATAATTCCTAACCATAGGTAGAATGGTTGGCTCTGTCACATGTCATGTTTACGTATTTTGGAAGCGAGGCATGACAGGATTTTTTTGGTATTAGAGTCATAGGTTTTAGGGTTAGTTGGGTTTGGTTCTTTTGTAGTTGGGACTTGAACCCAATATACTAACCAAGAAACCCGGAATTAGGAACATGTCCCGCCACAATACTATCTTGCCAATCTTGAATCTCTAGATATCAATATCCTGTTTATTGATGAAAGTGTTTACTAGCACTACGGTAGGGTTAAAACGGGCATAACACATGCAATTTTCAAATTTTAGAGGTGCTAATGAACACTTACCAAGATCTAACTAGAATATTAGGGTATTAAACATGATATCATAAAAACTATACTAAGAGAACGAAACTACAACCTTTGTAGATCGGGTCCTTCTCTTCAAATGCTCCGGGTTGTAGTCCACACGACTCTACTAGGCTCCACTTGAAGATGGTACAAGCTCCCTTCGTGATCTTCGTGCTGAAGATGATCCACCCGAAGTCCGCCAATCCAAGCTACCTCTTCACTAAACTCTTTAGTGAAGAAAACACAATAATTTAAATTGCTAATTCAAACTAGGATGGTGAAGTAGGGATGTAGTTTGCTCACTAGGGTTCTCACAAGCTCAAGGGTTCACAACTCATGTGAGGGATTGAGCTTGGAGGTGAGGTGAGGAAAAATGGAGAGAGCTAGAGAGCAAGAGCTCAAGAAAAATGGCTAAGGCATCAAGCATAAATGAAGAATGGCTCACCAATATATCTCACTCATTGAAGCATGAATACTTTCATATAGAAAATATACACCATGCTTCAATAGTGAAGTCAAAGTAATAAACTATAATATGTGACATGCCTTCATAAGTCTCCCCATTTTCCTTTTCCTTTTCTATTTTCTAAAAATAGAAATTCCATGCCATGCTTCATTTTAATATATATATATATATATATATTATGAAGAATAATTAGTGAGCTAATAATATTAGTTAATATATAATTATATCAAATATAATATATTTCAAATTATCAAATCAACACTTGATTTAATAATCCGGTTATATCATATATAACCGACTAATATCATTTATCTGTATATCACATTATCAAATCAACACTTGATTCGATAATTCGGTTATATCACATATAACCTAATCGATAGCAAATAACCGCCAGATCAGAATACGGTATCACATACACGTATCTAATCGGGCCCCCCGCACATATCAATATATGTTCCCTACTTCATTTCGCTTGAACCAGGAAACTTCTGTGTGGGACTTTAAAGACTCGTCAATACGCCAGCAGTAGGTGATGATCACATCAGGTATCCACAAGCCGTCAGCAGTACTAGCTGGACGTAACGGCTACCTAGGTATTGAGCGATTAGAAGATCAAAAAGCAAGCTTGTCTAAAATCTCATGAATCCTATAAGTAACACTTACCGTACAGTCCGGTCTCTTCGTCTGATATGTCGCATATCGAGTCTAGGGGTGGTAACGTCAGACCCCAGTAAATTGATAAGTCATGCCGATGTATTGCTCATAACTTGATAATCATGCCTGCTTTAATCCGTATATTGATTTAAGCAGCTTGCACACGCTTCCGCTGCTCCCACTGTGTACAAAGCCCTCTGGTTGTGTCATGTACACGCTCTCTTCTAAATCACCATTTAGAAAAGTGGTCTTGACGTCCGTCTGCCAGATTTCATAGTCATGGTATGCAGCAATGGCAAGCAGGATCATGATAGACTTAAGCATAACCACTGGAGAAAAGGTTTCATCATAGTCGACATCTGGTCGTTGACGAAAACCTTTCGCTACAAGTCTAGCTTTGAAAGTCTCAACTTTTCCATCTATACCAATTTTCTTCTTAAAGATCCACTTGCTCCCAATAGGTTTTACCCCTTCAGGAGCAATTTCCAAAGTCCATATTTTGTTGGTGTATATGGATTCCATCTTGGATCGTATAGCATCCAGCCATTTCACAGAGTCTCCACTTGTGATGGCCTGCTCGAAACTAGTTGGGTCATCATCTTCCATGATGCAATCCTCGCTCCCACCGTCAATAAGAAAACCGTAGTATCTCTAAGGCGGATGGGGAACCCTACTAGATCTGCGGAGTGGCTGGGATTCGTCGGGGACTATTGAATCCTTCGGTTCTACCAAATTGTCAGTTATAGTTTGTGTAGCTAGAACTTCTTCCAGTTCTATCTCATTGCCACTAATTTCTTTCACAAAAAATTCTTTTTCTAAAAAGGTGGCATGTCGAGAAATAAACACTTTTTGTTTCTCGGTGTGGTAGAAGATATACCCTCACGAATTTTTGGATATCCTACTAACTTGCACAGAACTGATCTTGTCTCGAGCTTATCCGGATTTTGCGTTTTAACATAAGCCGGACAACCCCGTATCTTAATAAAATTAAGACATGGTCTCTTCCCTTTTCAAATATCACATGGAGTGGTAGGTACAGATTTGGTGGGAACCATATTCAATAGGTGTGCGGCTGTCTCAAGCGCATAACCCCAAAAAGAAATAGGTAACTCAGCAGTACTCATCATAGAGCGCGCCATATCTAATAGGGTGCGATTCCTCTGCTGCGATACCCCGTTGTGCTGTGGTGTATACGGAAGAGTAAGCTAAGAGAGAATCTCATTCTCTTTTAAATAATCCAGGAACTCCGTGCTTAAGTATTCTCTTCCTCGATCAGATCGAAGGATTTTAATACTTTTATCCGTTTGGTTCTCTATTTCGCACTTATATTCCTTGAATTTCTCAAAAAATTCAGATTTTTATTTCATCAGGAACGCATGTCCGTATCTTAAGAGATCATCGGTGAATGTAATAAAGTACGAGGAACCATTCCTGGCATGCATAGACATAGGATCGCATACATCAAAATGTATCAGTCCCAAGAGTTCAGTAGCTCTTTTTCCGTGTCCAGTAAACGGAGTTTTGGTCATTTTACCTTTGAGACATGACTCACAAGTTTCATAAGATGTAAATTCGAATGGATTCAAATATTCATCTTTATATAATTTAGCTAGTCTTGTCGTATTGATATGACCTAGTCTACAATGCCACAAGTAGGCCTCGTTCATTTCTGAACTCTTCGTCTTGTGTGTGTTCTGTACGTTTAGAACTGTAGTTTGATTCAGAATGTATATACCGTTACACAACGTACCAAACCCAATCAACACTTGATTTAGAAAAATGTTCATAACACCATCCTCTAATGTGAAATTATATCCTTCTTTAGTTAGCAAAGAAACTGATATAATATTACACATCATCTTTGGTACGTAGTAACAGTCATTCAGAATCAATGTATTACCAGTTGGTAGCACTAGGTGATATTCGCCAACTGCTTTGGCTGCAACAATTGCACCATTCCCTACTACTAGAGACTTATCACCCTTTCCCAGTTCTCTACCTCTCTTTTGCCCATGTAACAAATTATATACGTGGGATCTTGATCCAGTAGCTAATACCCAGGACGTAGAGCAAACTGAGAAACAGTTCTCGGTAACGAACACACCCGAAGAAGATGCATCAGTATGCTCCTTCGTCGTTCGGGTGGCGTGGGAATCTGGGTATTCCCCTATTCCTTGCTTAGACTTATGACAGTCATAAGATAGAGCGGAACCTAGCCCAGTATAATAAGCGGGTTCGGTCAATACATCCATATTATTATCTTGATTAAGGCATGTCATTAGTCGCTACCTGGAGAGAGAGAAGGAAACGCATTAGCATGCGCTCTTTGCAAGATTAGATTGGTTATTATCTTATCTAATCAGGATGGCTCCCACTGTTTTTTATCAAATCTTCCTTCAAACCATAAAAGGAAAGATCAACCGGGATTAATTACACCCTACAAGATCGTTAATGGTTCGGCCAGGCAGGTATTGGTACTCCGAGAGATTTTCCCCATGCTTTCGCATGGAACTAATTAAATAACCTCGTTTCCGCAGGGGCATAACCCCGTTAACACCTTTCTTAGACACCTACTTGATCGGCTAAATGTAAAATGAAAAACTCTTCTAGGAGTAACCCTTACTCGCAGTGGGTATCAAGATCCAACTATCATATATAAGGTATGCAATCTCATTGCTAATTTCAACACTTGAAATTCCCAATAATTGTTTTTACCCCTGACGTCCTATGACGTTGACGAAAGCCAACAAAGCATAGGCCGCTAGTCAAGTTCAACCCGTTCATTTCTTGATTGAATTATACCCACTAGCACGACCCTTGACGAAGGCCAACAAAGTCGCACGACCACCCTAATCCAATCGCATCACATGCTGCAGATAAGCACTAATCAGCTACCACACATTACACCTTGACGAAGGCCAAAAAACGTAGCATGAATACTAAATAGTACTTATCTAAAATGACGGAGAGCTACGGCTTGTTTTTAAGAAAACCTTTAACGTAATGAACTTGATATCGTTGTAGAATCTAGTGATTTGAAAAGGAGTGTTTTTTGTAGCTTTTGCTAGTTTCGCTAAAGAGGTCACTCCCGGTGAAGGGAACTCGGCTCTTTCCTCATCGAACGAGGTGCTGGATATTCATCAAGGAATACCACTATGCAAAACAAAAACTAGAGAAGCTATTAAAACAAAACCGAGTGGGTTGTAGCATTTGCTAGTTTTGCTAATGAGGTTACTCCCGGTGAAGGGATCTTGGGTCTTTCCTCATCGAATGAGGTGCTGGATATTCATCAAGAAATACCACTATGCAAAGCAAGAACTAAAGCTATCTTTTTAAAAACTTTTGATTTTACAATATCTTTAGCTTTCTTTTCTTTTCATTAATCTCATTAATGAAGTCTCATCATTTAATATTTCCTAAATATCACAGAAAATGAAGCGAAAATAGAACGTACGCTTATGCCATCCGTATTCGCCACGGAGGCCCGTCATGCACCGTTAGGTTACTTAACTAACGGCAGAATGGGGGCTGGACTAGTGCGGGTGCAAAACATAAGCAACGTTTATTATAAATATATATATATATATATATATATATTTATATATAGCATTCGTCTCACGCAGTTATATGATCACATCATAGAACCAAGCAGCAGAATTCAACATATGAAATATTGGATATACTAGGAGGCCCGTGTTTTAAATTCAGCCAGTAATGAAAAACACGGATTCCACAGTCGTGATGAATAGCCAAACCCATATCTCTAGACCCCTACGAGAGGGCAAGCAACCCTGCCAATTCTAGAATTAGGAGACCCGGTCTCGACTCCTCGAGATGGTCTCCCACTGAACTCTAGAATCCGGTTACTTATGCTCCCGGCCTTGGGTCTATCCTAATGCGAAAAAGTAAATAATATACATCAATGGTGACATCATCCTCAATCCAGAAGTATCCCAATAAAAGAATATTACATACAAATTTTATATGAATGAAAATTGAAAAACTCTCATCTCACATAAAACCCCCGGCTATTCAATCACGACGATCAAATATAACATATCAGCAACACATAATATCATATGTCATCAACGTAAGTAAATATGTGTATCTCAAATTCCGTTGACATATAGCAACGAGATCGGAGATACCCCACATATTACACTTACAGTCGCAGAAAAGAAATGAAAAACTATAATGTTTAGAATTCGTATTTTCCTTAGACATCATAAATTCGGAATATCTCATATTCCGAATTTCATTCCTAACAAATAAACCTTGCATTTCAGTCTCAAATTGAAAACACTTTTCAATAACTTAGTCGGGTAATTCAACAAGATTTCCGACTACTTGATCGAATGCTCGTCGGGAACTTTAGTAGATGGCCGCAACCCCGATGCCGTCGACGAAATGCACTTAGGCGGAACGCCGTGGCTGCCAGCACCCAAGTGGGTTCTTTTGGCAATGGAGTTCTCCTACAGTCACTTGGTCGGGGTTGTGAGGCGTGGCTATCTATTAATGTTATCCGGCGAGTATCCGTATACTATATGCGATTGCGACCGAGTTTTGATCCAAATCAAAACTCCGTGGCAACCGATTAACCGAGACTAAAATACTAGATTTACAAAATACTAACTAGTTTTCACAAAACTAATTATTTGGATTCTAAAAATTGTATCACATATCATCATCATCCATATGACGTTAAACATTTCGATCGATTTAACAAACACACACAAACCCCAGAGACCTCAACAACTTGAGTCTCATTAAAAACATCCAAAAAGTGCCAAAAATAACAATGGAGTAGCACAAGGGTTGGAGTCCACAACTCACCAAGAGTGCGGCGGAACCGCGGCAAAACCTTAGGTTTTGCGGCGGTTCCGCGTCGACTTGGTTGAGTTAGGCCCTCATTTTTCTTGGGGCTCTATAGAATCACCTGCACGATTTTCTACATATTTTTAATCTCGAAGATTTCAACTTTGAAAAAATCGACAGACAAATCACAAAATGCGGCTTCGAAAAATCGATCGAACACTTTAACACCGTAAAGACTTACCCAAATGTTCTAGCTTGGCTCTGATACCATGAAGGTGTTTACTAGCACCACGGTAGGGTTAAAACGGGCATCACACATACAATTTTCATATTTTAGAGGTGCTAATGAACACTTACAAAGGTCTAACTAGAATATTATGGTATTAAACATGATATCACAAAAACTATACTAAGAGAACGAAACTACAACCTTTGTAGATCGTGTCCTTCTCTTCAAATGCTCCGGGTTGTAGTCCACACGACTCTAGGCTCCACTTGAAGATGGTACATGCTCCCTTCATGATCTTCGTGCTGAAGACGATCTACCCGAAGTCCGTCAATCCAAGCTACATCTTCACTAAACTCTTTAGTGAAGAAAACACACTTGTTTAAATTGCTAATTCAAATTAGGATGGTGAAGTAGGGATGTAGTTTGCTCACTAGGGTTCTCAAAAGCTAAAGGGTTCATAACTCATGTGAGGGGTTGAGTTTGGAGGTGAGGTGAGGAAAAATGGAGAGAGCAAGAGCTCAAGAAAAATGGCTAAGGCATCGAGCATAGAATGAAGAATGGCTCACCAATATATCTCACTCATTGAAGCATGAATATTTTCATATAGAAAATATGCACCATGCTTCAATAGTGAAGTCAAAGTAATAAACTATAATATGTGCCATGCCTTCATAAGTCTCCCCATTTTCCTTTTCCTTTTCTATTTTCTAAAAATAGAAAATCCATGCCATGCTTCATTTTAATATATATATATATATATATATATATTATGAAGAATAATTAGTGAGCTAATAATATTAGTTAATATATAATTATATCAAATATAATATATATCAAATTATCAAATCAATACTTTATTTAATAATCCAGTTATATCACATATAACCGACTAATATCATTTATCTGTATATCACATTATCAAATCAACACTTGATTCGATAATTCGGTTATATCTCATATAACCTAATCGATACCAAATAACCGCTAGATCAGAATACGGTATCACATACACGTATCTAATCAGGCTTCCCGCACATATCAATATATGTGCCCTACTTCATTTCGCTTGAACCAGAAAACTTCTGTGTGGAACTCTAAAGACCCGTCAATATGCCAGCAGTAGGTGATGATCACATCAGTCACCTACAAGCCGTCAGCGGTACTAGCTGGATGTAACGGCTACCCAGGTATTGAGCGATTAGAAGATCAACAAGCAAGCTTGTCCAAAATTTCATGAAGCCTATAAGTAACACTTACTGTACAGTCCGGTCTCTTTGTTTGATATGTCGCATATCGAGTCTAGGGGTGGTAACGTTAGTGCCCAGTAACTTAATAAGTCATGTCGATATATGGCTCATAACGGTTTGAGAAACTACTGGTAACTCTTACTAGCAAATCTCATCAGCAGCCCTGACCAGGGACTTCCAGTTATAGCCAATCGAGTATAGCGCAACATCAACTCCCAATACCGGGAGAGACGAAACCCCTCCTATCGCTCATTGCCTCTATGTGACCCGGGACTGTACCCAAAATCCACCTGTTTTCACGACTCCTTTGAGCCGTGGTAGGGAGGAAATCAAAGCACAGTGGGAGCCACACAGACTCTATGACGATCTCGGGTCTATAGATTAATCTGTACCAGTGTCACCAGAGAACTGTTATCTAACGAAAGGTATAGTACCAACTAGGAGTTCTTGGCGAGTCCTTTTCGGTGTACCCATTCTCTAATGAACACTTGTGTACAATCTTTGATTTCAAACACCAATGGATATGAGATCAACCATCGCTCCCATACAGGGTCAAGAAACGTACACACTATTCTACTTTGGTGTATCGATGCTTTGTCTCGATATACTCTCGACTAGGAACAATTAAAGGATGTGTTTGTGGACTACCCAGGTCCCAGTAGTATGATCTGCATCATAGTCCTGGTAGTCAAGCCTACATCCTAAGGGCTTTATCAACATGTATTTGAGAGACAATATAAAAATACTAGTGAACATGTTAAGATAAAGGTAACCAGATAGCATACTATCATGTCGAGCAAGAAAGTCCTCTATATATATGTCTAAGCATCTGCTATAATATACATCAATGTACAATAATGGCCTTTAAGGCATACATATCCCTAACAATTGAATCATGTTTACCGTTACTAATGCTCTTCAGTGTCTTGGCTTTAGAATCATGGCGGATAGAGATTTGTGCTCAGAGGCGTATAGGTAACGCCGCATTACTTAGAGTTGTACATGGTATGCATAAAAACCAGAAGCGGCAAACTAAGCTAAATCAGCAACAGATCGAGGCTTTCCAGGAGGGTCTGCAGACGGTCCAACAGTCCGTAGTTGCAGCAGCACCAAGGCCAACACAGCATGAGGGCACCGTGGCGGACTTTAGAAAGCTCGGTCCACCCATATTTACAGGATTGGAGCACGTTAGTTATATGTATGCCCTAGAAGCCATTATTGTACATATGATGTATATTATAGTGGATACTTGGACATATATAAATAGGACTTTCTTGCTCGACATGATAGTATGCTATCTGGTTGCTCTTTATTTTAACATGTAGACTTGTATTGTGATACTGTCTTGCGCTCACATGTTGATAAAGCCCTAAGGATGTGTACTTGACTACTAGGACTATGATAGAGATCATACTAGTGGGGACAGGGTAGTCCACAAGTACATCCTTTAATTGTTCCTAGTTGAGGGTGTATCAAGACAGGGCATCGATATTCCAGAGTAGACTAGTGTATACGCTTCTTGACCCATATGATGGGCGATGGATGATCCCACATCCATTGGTGTTTGACATCAAAGATGGTATATGGGTACTCAGTGGAGACTGGGCGGACTCGCCGAGAACTCCTAGTTGGTATTATACCTATCGTCAGATAGCAGTTCTCTGGTGACACTGGTACAAGTTAGTCTGTAGACCCGAGATCGTCATAGAGTCTTATGTGATTCCCACTGTGCTTTGATTTCCACCTTACCATGTTCAAGAGAACGTGCAAAATGGTGGCTTTTGGGTACAGTCCCGAGTCACATGGAGGCAATGATCGATAGGAGGGGATTCGTCTCTCCCAGTATTGGGGGTTGATGTTGCGTTGTGCTCGATTGGCTATAACAGGAAGTCCCTGACCAGGGCTGATACGGAGATTTACTGGTAAGTGTTATCAGTAGTTACTCGACCCGTTATGAGCCTCAGATCAGCACGACTTATCGGTTACTGGATCTGACATTTACCACCCTTAGACTAGATATGCGACATATCAGACGAAGAGACCGGACTGTACGGTAGTGTTACTGACAGGCTTTACAGGAGTATGAGCAGGATTGCTTGTTGATATTCTGATCGCTCAATACCCGGGTAGCCGTTACGTCCAGCTAGTACCGCCGACGGCTTGTGGGTGCTTGATATGATCATCACCTACTGCCGGCGTATTAACGAGTCTTTAGAGTCCTACACAGAGGTTTCCTGGCTCAGGCGAAACGAAGTAGGTATATGATATGTACGGGACCGAGATTAATGCAAGTATGTGATACCGTATTCTATTCTCGCGATATGTGATATCGGTCAGTTATATGTGATATAGCTGGGTTATCGAATCAAGTGTTGATTCGATAAGTTGATACATATGATATTAGTCGGTTATATAAGATATAGCCGGATTATTAAATCAAGTGTTGATTTAATAATTTAATGTATAATTGTATATTTGATATATTAATTTACATTAACTAATATTAGCTCACTTAAGATTTTCTTTATCTCACTTATGCTTTTAATATATATATGTGATATATATTAACTGTGCACACTTAATATATATGTGATATATATTATTGTGTCATGCTTGATGATACATGCTACATGGGTGTATGAGACTCACACCATGCTCATGATAATGCAGGGTTTATTAATTTAAAGTAAATCACAAATTGGTTGGAAATTAGTCATAGTTGATGCTTAGTGGAAGCTTGTAGAACCCATTGACTTGGTCCACTAATTTTGTCTTACATTAGATATTTATTAACCCAACCATTGTCATTAGCCATGGTTAAGTCTCTACAAGAGTTATATGAGATATTTTCTCACCCATGGTTGCTATTCTCACTCATTCTATTTTCCTCTTCATCTTCTTCTTCATCAAGAAAGATCTCTCTAGGTTTTGGAGAGGTGAAGAAAACAAGTGAGAAAACTAATTCTAAAGTGAGATCATTCTCTACTAGACTAGCCATTTAGTTTAGATGTTAGCTTCACTAATCCCTAATTAGTGAAGAGGTAGCTTGAGTTAGAGTCTCTTCGACGTAGATCATCTTCGGCCTCGAAGACTTCAAGCAAGCTTGTTCCTTTCACCTTGTGGAGTCCAACTAGAGTCCGGGAGAACACTACTTGCAGCGAAGGGACTTCTACACGGAGCTATTGAAGTGAAGGACCGGTCTACAAAGGTTGTATTCCTTGTTCACTTAGATGTAAAGTTGTTTACATGTTCTATTGTCTAATTCTGTAGTTAAGATTCTAGGTTAGGGTTATGTAGCATAGCAAATTTTTGAAAACGGTATGGATGATGCCTTCCGAAATCTTGCTGTCGTGCTAGGCAATCCAACAGTGGTATCAGAGCCAAGCTAGAGAATTAGACGATGTTTTTTGAATTACGAAACCGAAACAGCTCCGAAACATCGAAACTAAAAATCTAGTTTTTGTCGAATTTTAAAAGTCTTCAAAATTTTTTTTAAGCAACTGCAAAATGTCACATGAGATGTAACATGAACACCACAGAAACTTGAGCCTTCCTCACCGAAATTTGGCCCGCCACATGCCCAGGAAAACCGACCCCTTTAGTTTTTTTGAAGGATCCAGGCTTCAATTTTTTGTGGTGTTCCAGTCTCTGGGTTTTGGTGTTTCAGGTGTTGCTTGAAATTGCATGTGATGTTAACTTTCTGTAAAGGCAATTCAGAGTGTTTCGTAGTCTTAATTCTAACATCGTTTCGGGTTTTTTAGACGACGTTAAAAAAGTTCGAACGAATATCAAATACCTAATTTTCACCCTCGCTGGAAATTTTCCAAAAGTTTGATTTTTCCAAGTTAAGAACATTCAAAAATCATGCAAGTGATTCTATGGACTCTCTAGAAGAATGAAACCCTAACTCGATTCTATGACCGTCGGAACCGCCGCCAAACCCTAGGGTTTGCGATAGTTCCGCGGCGCCATAGGTGAGGCAAAGGGTTGACCCTTCTGCGGTTGGTACTGTGGCATGCTATGAGTATTTTTAAACTGTGCTCAAGTGTTGAGCTCTTTGGGGAATTTTGGGTGTTTGTTGATTCGATCGGAATGTTTAAAATCGTCTAGCTATCTATGGAATGTGATACAATATTTGGAATATACACTAATTAGTTTTGTGAAAATTGATTAGTTGCTTGTAAATTTAACATTTCGGTATCGGTAAGAATTGGGAATCTTGTTGAATTACCGGATTTCTTTTGAAAATGTGTTTTCATCAGTGGGACCCAAATGTAAGGTTTACAATGTTAGACATGAAATCCGAAGTATGTGATATTCCGGGTTTATGATGTCTAAGGGCTGTGTCGATTCCAAATATTGTAATTTGACATTTTCTTTTCTACGACTGTAAGTGTAATATGTGATGTATCGCCGGTTTCGTTGCTATATGTCAACGACAATTGGGATACACATATTTACTTACGTTGATGACATGTGCTGTTATGTGTTGTTGGGATATGTTATATTGGATCATCGTGTTTTGAATAGCTGGGTTTTTTTTATGTGAGATAAGAGTTTTTCATTTTCATTCATATAAAAACTTGTATGTAATATTCTTTTATTGGGGCGCTTCCGGGTTGAGGATGATGTCACCCTTGTTGTATATTATTTACTTTTCCGCATTAGGATAGATCCAAGGTGGGGAGCACAAGTAACCGGGTTCTAGAGTCCAGTGGGAGACCATCTCGAGGAGTCGAGTCCGAGTCTCCTAACTCTAGAATTGGTAGGGTTGCTTGCCGCTCTCATAGGGGTCTAGGGATGTGGGTTTGGCTATTCATCGCGGCCGTGGAATCCGTGTTTTTTATTAGCTCAATATAAAACACGGACCTCCTAGAATATCCAATATTTCATATGTTGTTTTCTGCTGCTAAAATTTTGTGATGTTATCACTTTATATGTCTGAAACGAATGTTTTATTATTATATATATAATATATAATAAACGTTGCTTATGTTTTGCACCCGCGCTAGTCCCGCCCAACTATGTCGTTAGTTAAATAACTTAACGGTGCATAACGGGACACTGTAACGAATGTGGATGGCATAAGTGTACGTTGTATTTTCGTTTCTTTTGTGATGCTTAGGAAGCATAAATGATGGGACTTCATTAATGAGATTAATGAAAGAAAAGAAACCTAAAGATGTTGTAGAATCAAATTTTTCAAAAAGGGTAGCTCTAGTTTTTGTTTTGCATAGCAGTATTCCTTGTAGAATATCCAGCACCTCATTCGATGAGGAAAGAGCCGAGATCCCTTCACTGGGAGTGACCTCTTTAGCAAAAGCTAGCAGATGCTACAACCCACTCGGTTTTGTTTATTGATTGCCTCTCTAGTTCTTGTTTTGCATAGTGATATTCAACAATATCCAGCACCTCATTCGATGAGGAAAGAGACGAAATCCCTTCACCGGGAGTGACTTCTTTAGCGAAACTAGAAAAAGCCTCAAAAACACTCCTTTTCAAAATCACTCGATTCTACAACGATATCAGGTTCATTACGCAAAAGGTTTTCTTAAAAACCTGTCGTAGCCCTCCGTCATTTCAGATAAGTACTGCTTAGTATTCGTGCTATGTTTGTTGACCTTAGCCAAGACGTAGTGTGCGGTAGCTAATTAGTGCTTATCTGCTGCATATGATGATTGAGTTAGAGTAGTCGTACGACTTTGTTAACCTTAGCCAAAGGTCGTACGGGTGGGTTTAATTCAATCAGGAAATGACGGGTTGAACTTGGCTAGCGCTTATGATTTGTTGACCGTAGCCAAGGTCATAAGTTGCTAAGGGCAAAATATTATCGGAAATTTCAAGTGTTGAAATTTGCAATGAGATTGCATATCTTCTATGAGATAGTTGGATCCCGATACCTACTGCGAGTAAGAGTTACTCATGGGAGAGTTTTACACATCACAATTAGCCGATAAAGTAGGTGTCTAGAAACGTGTTAACGGGGTTACGCCCCTGGGAAAATGTCACGACCCGAAAGTACGGAACGTGACCGGCACTTAGATTACGAAGCGTCTAGAGGCGCAACGTAACCTAAGTAAGCCGAAGCCCAGAAATCTAAACCATAAAAGAAGAAGAAGTAAAGGAAAACATGTAGGAAACAAGTTTAAAAGCAACATCCAAGTTCTCAAAAATTTCGGCAGAGTCACCTTTGTAAAAACTGGCCCCAAACGGGTACAAACAAGAATAAATACATATAAACAATAAAAAGCATCCCCAAACGGGAGCTAGCTCTACGCCAAAAGGAGGAAACAACCACACCAATGCACAATAGTATACAACGCCAAAGGGCGATGCTCCAACTCAAAAGAAAACAAAACCACCAGATATCATAATAATACAAGCGCGACTCTAAGGTCGAAATAAACAACTGGTCCAGTAAACTATCAAGTAATACAAGTTTGGTTGATGGAGCTTAATAGATACAAATGAAATAATAAAAATACAACGGCGGTCCAGATACAAATGAACCAACCTACCGTGCAAATCACCCGGAATGAAATGATGTGCCAGCAAGCTGCCAGGAAAACCTGTACATCGAACCTGTATTAAAATTTGGCACAACGGGGGTGAGTTGCCAACTCGTGAGTAGAAGATATCTGCGAAAAAAATCGAATGCACGACGCTGTCCTAGGTCATAATAATATACTAATATACTACTAGTCATCAAGTAAAGACAGGATAATAAGCTACGTGTAAGTGCAAATGCTTCGTGCTCGTATCAGTGCCTCATATAGAACTATGTCAAGTGAATGAGTATGCAAGCACCATGAATGTGAAATAACCAATCCTGAAATCTAGATATATCTGTATAAGAAATCTTTAACTTTTATCATGGTAAAATGTGTATAGAAATCTGAAATATCAACGATGAAATCCATGGAAATCCGTGTCAAACATCGACACAAAACATGTAAATCTCAAGTCTCAATACCTCATAATCTCAATGTCTCATAGTCTTAATATCTCGGGCTCCGTCAGTCCGGATCGGCCCATATCATCAAATCTCACGACAACGGTCGGTATCCTCCGGATATCCGCCGCGCCAGACATCACCGGTAGGTAGTCCTCCCCTGCCAGGCTCATCGTCTACAACTCGATCTTCTTGTCCCGGGGTACCATACCGGGCCCACCATGTACCCGAGACGGTTCATCCACTCCTCGAATCGGGTCTCGAAATCCAACAGAAAACATGAAATCCCATGGTGGACGACACATACATCACGAGAAAACCGCATCTTATGTTTTAAAAAGAGAGGAGGAGAGAGAGAGAGAAGTTTTTATATATTCTTGCGGTTTTCCCCAAAAATCCAGAAATCTCATAGAAATCCAAAATCCCAAAATCATGAGTAAGTATATGATAAGTGTCGGCATATGCCCCATAATACTGCATGATAACATGAAAATGCGAATGCATGAAATGTCTAAGTAATAAATTCCATATCTATACTAACACCAGAGAGTAATCACAATATTATATCGATCTAGCTGTTAGCTGATTGTATCAATAAAAGATAATATGATCTAAAGTGTACGTGACATAGCAATTACCGATGATGATGTGTGTGAGCCGGCAAATAAGTGTGCGTGGAATATGCGCATCATCGATAATGGTGCTGGTGTCCTAACAGGCAAAGTTTTATTCTGATTATAGAAACATATGAATGAACATGCACCATTATGATTACGGTATGAGTATAAAGACGGATGTGTAATAACCATTCATCTGTGATATACAAGTATAACTACAACTATATGACTCGAGTCTAAACTAGTGTCCATCTAACCTCCTAAGGAACTAAACCTAAGAAACTAGTCAATAAGAAATAAGAGTCCACCTAAGGTCTGAATCCATATCTCTAATAGTCGGCGATCCAGCCTCAATAGCGTCACGTATGTAGTACGGCTTCCTCGAATCAATAGTGCGGATCAATCATCATATCTATGCCTCGTACGGTAAAATCCATCATACGGCATCCCAATATCGGGGTACGGGTCAAGTATCACCTACGTGTCTCATCATTTGTATAATATCATCATCAACACATGTCAAGATCAAGGTGCTATACTGTAATCGCATACTTCAATCATATATCTTTGTCAGCATAAATATACATCGTTAATTTATCCTCAGAAATATCATGTCATATGTATCATATTGTGATTAAGTCACACTTAGATCATATCGTAATCAAGTCACACCTATATGATATCGTAATCAAGTCACACATGTATGATATCATATCAGAATTTCAAGTACAGGTTACGGTCCGGTTTCTATTTTAGAGTCTCATATACTTCAATATCATCACCACCCTTTATTACTGTTCATGTATACAAATCCATTATCTCATTTTCTAATGATCCGCTAACATCATAATACGACTGTATAGCCAAGAATCACGGCATCAGCCCAGTTATATTGTTTCATCCCCGTGTATCATATCACATCCTTGTATCACATATACGTATTGTGTATATATATATACCTACACCTAGTCCTATATATATATATACACATACACGTATACACCATGTCGAGTCTCAGTGTGTGCGTGTGTGTATCTACCTAAAACCTACGAATCTCTTTCAAGGTATTCATCCTCTGGTATGGTCTTTCTAAATTATTCTAGTCCAACCTAGGGTCATTACTAGGGTCCTACTCATCAAGAATCTAAGGTCACGTCTGGCATCCTAATGACAATAAGTACTATCCCTATTCTATATTTGCGGAGGTGCTAAACGCCATCCACCTGACTCCCCCCCCCGTAGATATATATCTACTCACCTGGTCCTTATCTGCCGAAGACGATGTCGCCCTCCTCTTCTTCCTCGTCCGAAGTCCACGTGAGGGGTACCTATACGCAAACACATATAATATTGTAAACTGAATCACAGACAAAGCCAAAACGACGCACGAAATGCGCATAGGTTAAAACCTATGTCCCGCTTATGCAAAAGGACCAAATATCGCTCGATATCGGCGTTCAAACGCCGATTGATCGAGATAAATATCAACAAACAACTTGTAGTTTAAAAACTCGTTACTTATAATATAAAACATGATTTAATCCATCAAAACCCTAAAAATCGATCAAATCATCAAATTCCGAAAAACCTTGAAAATGTCAATTCACCGTTTTACTTCAAAACTTGACGTTTAAATGAAACTAATGGTCATAAAACTCATTAAATAGTATAACTAGATTATATAAACCCTTCCTATATTTTTAACACCCTAAAATTTATTAAATTGAAGTTCTAGTTTGTAAACTTGCCCGATTTCAGTATTTTTAAGCAAAACTACACAATTTCACTTCCAAACTTGTTCTTGCATAACTTAAACCGTTAAACCACTCCTTGAAACCGTAAGGATGTTCTAAAACCCTAACTTTATTTTTAATCCCACATTTTAAATGAATTTTCAAAACCTAGTTTAATAACATAGCAATATTGTGAAAAATTTCAAGTGAAAGCCAGAAATTGGCAACTAGTTTATGTTTAACCCTCACTTAACAAGTTAATCTACACATTAACACTACAATCTAATAATAAAAATCCTAATTCTAATTTTATCTAACTTATTTACATGTTTTGGAAAAATCTAGTTTACAAAAATAACCTAATTAAACAATTAAATGCAATAACTAGCAAATTTGCTACTAGACTAAGTTTAACATTTTCTAATATGCTAAGCTACAATTTTAGATCACAACCTAAGAATCAAAACCCTAATAATAATTCAATAACCATTCTCTAGAAATTAAATCTTGAATTAATACCATAATTAAACTTTTAATTTGATTAGGTTGAAATAAAATAGCAACAAAAGAGACATGGGTTTAGAATTATACCACTAAAATTTGAGATTACACATGCTTCATGACCTCCAAGATGGATCTCTTGCTTTCAAATTCCAAGCCAAATAGAAGCAAAGAAAATTAGATAAGGTTGAATGAAGAATTTATGATAATTTGTATTGATTTTTCATGGATTTTTGATGAAAATTTGAGGTGAAAAGGATGTGGAGAATTGGAGGGCTGCCAAGGTGAGGGCCGGCCACAATCTTGAGGAGAGGGAGAAAAAGAAATTGTGTAGCCAAGTGTAGAAACTTCCTCCATTAAATTCCTTCTTTATGTCTTTTCAACCTTTATTCATTTTCCTTTTTATTTTCCAAAAAAACAAATTTCTAGAAGTCACTTGAAGAATGAAGTGAGAGGGGATGCCTAGGCCGGCCAAAAATAGTGTGAGGGAGTAAAGAGAGTGTGGGTTTTGTTTGGGAAAAGATAAAAGTTATACCCCACTCCATTTGCACTAATTTTACCGAAAAAAGCCTTTTTCTTCGATATTTTCTAATACCGGTTAACAACCCCATATCAATTCAAAAACCACTTGTTAAAATTTTATTTAATGTGTTATGATGCACAAAATTTGTTTCAACTCATTCCAGTTTGTAATTTTCCCTAATTAAATGTATTAGTGACGGCTTAAAATAATTAATTTCGGAATTTTTTTTTTCAAAAATTTTGAAATCTCACCAGTGGCTCAATAAACACCAAATACTAGCAATTTCATAGCTAAAATATTTATATTTAATTTTAAAGTAAAGATATTTGTATTTTGACTTTTTACAGAAAACCCCCTTATTTTACCGATTTTCCGAAATTGCACCAAAACGATTTTTAAAACGTTACAGAAAACGAGATTTATTTTAATTAGGTGCATGCGAAAGCACGAGGAACCTCCCTCAAAGTACCGATACTGGCCTGGCCGAAAGATTGGCGAACTTGTAGAGTGTAATTAATCCCGGCTAATCTTACCTTTTAGGGTTTGAAGGAAGATTTGATAAAAACAGTGGAAGCCATCCTGATTAGATAAGATAATGATCAATGTAATCTTGCAAGAGTATACGCTAAGTATTTTCTTCTCTCTCTCTCTCCAGGAAGCGACCATGGCAGGCCTTAATCAAGATAATAATATGGATGTATTGACCGAACTCGCTTGTTATACTGAATTGAGGAACGTTGGTTCCGCTCCAACTTATAATTTTTATAAGTCCGAGCAGGAAATAGGGGAATATCCGGATTCCCATGCCACCCATACGAAGAATAAGCATGTTGATGTATCTTCTTCGGGTGTGTCGGTTACCGAGAACTGTTTCTCAGTACACTCTACGTTCTGGGTATTAGATACTGGATCGGGATCCCACATATGTAATATGTTGAATAGGCTAAGGAAATGTAGAGAACTGGAAATGGGTGATCATTCTGTAAGAGTAGGGAATGGTGAAAATATTGCAGCCAAAGCAGTTGGCGATTATCACCTTGTATTACCAAATGGTAATACATTGATTCTGAACGAATGCTATTACATACCAAACCTGATATGCAATCTTATATCAGTTTCTTTATTAAGCAAAGAAGGATGTAATATTTTAGTAAAGGATAATGTTATGAACATTTTTCTGAATCAAAAGTTGATTGGATCAGGCTCGTTAAATAATGGAATATACGTTCTAAATCAAACCACGGTTCTTAACGTACAAAACACACATGTTCCCCTCCGAAAGATGGCGCAAGACGGACTGTCTGGCCTGAGGTTCGGGGCAGATGCTAATTGGTCGTCTACCTCTCCGAAGATGCCAAGTTGATTTATGACACCGTGTATCGGAGGTTTAGAAGGATGCGGCCGGTGTAGCAGACATCGTCAGATTTCCCCTCGTTTGAGGGGTTTTTGATTGTAGGGACGCTCTTCCCTGCAGGCGCAAGCCCCTGCAGTTAATTACGCTACCGCATCGCGGCAACAACTTTCTCCTTCTCCAGAAATTTCACTTCGTGTCGTGTTTGTTTGTTTGTTTGTGGATGCCCGTAGATTGTATACGGAGACTAAGTTATGCCGTCACCCGTAAGACGTGGATTAGTCCAAATCCGTATTTACTTAGATTTGGGTTTGGTGTTTTAGTTTAAGGATACATTAGCCATATTGAGGCTAAGATCAACTTAAACGTTCGTTAAGGATACGTTAGTCCTATTTGAGACTAAGATCAACTTAACGGAAGAGCATTTAGGGGCTCTAATGTTCCAGTTTAGGGACGTAGTGGTCAATTTAATATATGGCCGTCGGGACCCGTCACCTCTCTGACGACGTTGAAGGATTACAACGACAGGTGTCAGAGAAGTTCGGAGATGTACCCTTGAACCAAAGTTGAATAGGGAATATGTAGTCCGATTGAATTTTTAAGGATACGTTAGCCAGATTTGAGGCTAAGATCAACTTAAACGGGATCGTTTAGATCCGACAAAAAAGCGTTTAGAGGCTCTATTGTTCCAGTTTAGGGACATAGTAGTCCATAGGTAGTTTAAGGACATTGCGGTCCGTCTTTCCCGTTTTGGGGACGGATGTTAGTTTAAGGATGCATAAGTCCATGGGTTTAAGGACCCCACCATCCATATGGTTGTGTTTAAGGACGCATTAGTCCATTAGTTTAAGGACGCATAAGTCCGTGGGTTTAAGGACCCCACAGTCCGTATCTTGATTTAAGGACGCATAAGTCCGTGGGTTTAAGTCCATGAGTTTAAGGACCCCACAGTCCGTGTCGATGTGTGGTTGTCGGGACCCGTCACCTCTCTGAGGTCATTGAAGGATTACAACGATAGGTGTCAGAGGAGTTCGGAGATGTACCCTTGAACCGGATGTAAATTGATTTAAGAGAGCAGTCTTGCTCAGTCAATTTAATTTGAGGACTTACGACCATGATTGGGCTAAGTCCAGTTGAGAATATTCAACGTTTTTATCTTTGGCCTATTAGGCTTGTGCTAGGGCTTTGCCCTTGTTTAATAATGCACTGCATTTCATTCTGGTCTGCTAAGCTTTTTTGATTTGGGCTCTGTCCCTTTATAAATGATGCAGAGAATCTGTTTGGGCTCTACCCTTCTTTACAATAATGCATTACATTTAATTTGGCCTGTTAGGCCTTTTTTAATTGGGCTTGGCCCTTCTGTAAATAATGCAGTGCATTAATTGTCTGACATTGGCTTGTCAGGCACTTTGCGCCAATTATTGAGTGCAAGCGCATGTGGAGGTGACACGTGTCACGCTCTGGTGAGCGCAAGCGCAATGCGCTGCGCCAGTGCGCTGCGCTGTTGCGCTGCTGACACGTGGCGCGCTCTAGTAAGTTGCTCCAATTTCAGAGAGCAATGCTCTATCTTAAAAGCGCATAGCGCAAGTTGTTATAGTGCTGACACGTGGCGCTCTCTGGTGGCTTGCGCCAACCCAGGAGCGCAACAATGCAGTTTTTGCAAGTGCAAGGCACTGTTTCAATAACTTGATCCAATTTTGGATTCAAGAAAAGAATCTTTAAAATTCTAGAACCAATGGTTCATAAAAAAATGCAAGGCACTGTTATTATTAATTTTTTTTTGAAGATCATTGATCTTGTTCTTAGATCAATGATCTATTCAGAAGAAATTCTTCTTTTTTTTTATAAAGGTTTTTTTTACCTTTTTTCTCTTCTTGAGTTTTTCTCAAAATTCTTCAGAGTTCTCTCTATTCTCTGTGCTGTTGTTTTTGATCTTGATGTTCCTGCCCTTTGAATTGGGGTCTAGGGGCCTTTATATAGTGCCCATTAATTTGTCAAATTTGTTAAAGAGATCATTCTCTGAGTGATTTGGGGAATTTTCCCCACCGTTGGATCTTTGATCCAAGGGCTTCTGTTTTACAGAAGACAATCTTCTTGTTTTAATAAGAATAGAAAGATCTTACTGGAATTTAATTCTGTATGGAGCAGGCGCACCAGCGCTTGACACGTGTCGCGCAGCGCACCTGCGCTCGCGCACCTGCGCTGACACGTGTCGCGCAGCGCAACTGCGCTCGCGCAACTGCGCGGACACGTGTCGCTCGCACAACTGCGCTGACACGTGTCGGGCAGCGCAGAGCACAGCGCAACTGCGCTGACACGTGTCGCGCAGCGCAGAGCGCAGCATATCTGAAGCGTTGCTTCTTTTAATTTTGTTTTTAAATAGAGCCTTACTCTGATTGGGCGCGCTGCCTTGGGCGCTGCGCTGGCGTGTCAGCTTTTGACACGTAGCGCGCAGCGCAAGGAATGTGAAGCGTTGCTTTAATTTTTGAATTTTTTGAAATTCAAATAGAGTTTTGCTCTGATGGAGGAAACAAATGCCCCCCACCGTTGCGCTCACGTGGCGCATACGTGAGTGCAGCGGTGGCAAGATCCTAGCCATTGGATCAACTGGTGAGTTGAAGGGGCGCAAGCGCCTATAAATAGGACCCTTGGTCCTCGGTAAATAATTACCATCTTCAAGAATTTTGATTTTCAGAGCCTTACTCTTGCTTTTAAGAACTTTAGAGCCTTGCTCTTGCTTCTTTTCAAGAACTCCAGAGTTTAAATTTTTAGAACATCTTAGGTAAAATTCAACTTAAATTAAATTAAATTAAATTTAATTAACAGAGCCTTGCTCTCATAGATCTTTGATCTAAAGAAAACCCCTTTGGGGTTTCATCAACAGAGCCTTGCTCTCAAGAATCCATAGATCTACAGAGATCTGTTTCATGGGTTTTAACCCATGAACAGAGCTTTGCTCATGGATCAAATGTAGATCTTTTTGATCTGAAAACGAAGAACTCCTAAGAGTTTTCATGGATCTTCAAGATCCCAAAATTTTTAATTCTTTCAAGAGTTAAATGTTTCTTTTAATGGATCTTTCTATTATTACCACAGAGCCAGGCTCTTTTTAGGAAATTTTATTCCCTTGAGACCAGAGTTTGACAAATGTCACTCTGTGACAGAGTTTTGCTCTGAAAGAGAAGATTTTCTCCTTGTCTCTAGGGATTTCCCATTAATGAGAATATTCTCTTGGGGATCTCTTCATTAATTGACAGTCTCATCTAACGATGGGGCTGTCTTATTAAATGATGCACTGTCATCCAGATTTTGTGGGTCCCCCTTTGGTCCCCTACCCACTGCATTGCAATGTGGTATAAATTTTTAAAATGCCAAGCGTTGGAATTACAACACTGACGGCTGACTTTTGTCCCTCTACAGGAAACATGCCTGATGAATTATCATTCCCGTTTGTCCGCTCGGAGGGAGGATTTCCCCAGGCACCAGTGGACCGAGAGGTGCTCACTCTCATCAAGGATCATGACCCTGAGCATAAGAACCTTCATCTGTGGGGTAGATGGTATAACGAGATCATCCAGGGTCGCCGAAGCTTCAGTTCCGCTATGCCGTCCGAGCCCATATTTTCGATCCCCTATGCGGATGAACCTCCGGTGAAGTATACCGTGGAGGTCAAAAATTGGAACTCGGATGACCTCCTCCAGCCTGCAATTGGCTCTATTTCCGTGCAGCCGCCGCCGGCAATAGACATTTTGGGGAGGCGAATCTGTTAGGGTGAAGCACGCCCTTGGGGACAGGCCTATAACATTGGATTGATCCCACACCCGCCCGCCGGATATTTGCAGTGGGCCCGGTACATCTTATCGGCGAAGAGGACTCATCTGATGAAGATTGGTTTGTATTCGGCCATCTACGTCTCGCTCTTTGAGTATCCCTCTCCTCCAACGTGGTGGATTAAGGCTTTTATCGAACAATGGAATATCCCCACCCACACCTTCCTGATGACGGACAGGGAAGTCTCTATCTCCTTGGAGGAGTTTGCTGAAATCTCGGGTCTGCCGATGAGGAGGGAGCATTACGAGAAGCTGCTTTCTCCTGGCGAATACGTCTTTGCCACCAAGCTGCTGGTGTTTGATCTGACGCCGAAAAATGCTATTCAGCACCAGTTTCCGGGCTTGGTGAAGGTGCTGGACATATATGAAGGGCTCTATTTGGAATCAGGCGTCCGGGGAGCCAGCTTCGCAGATTTTATCGCCCGTTTCATTCGATCGGAATTTCTATCGGAGCGGAGTGAGAAGTTCGCCCAGCTTGATGACCCTTTTGGCTTCGGCTTGGACCGCCGACTCACATCGGAGGACGCTCAAAAGGATTTTTATCTCCCCGGCGCCGCAATCATGCCCTTGTCAGAAATTGCTGTCCCGGGCATGGATGAGGAGACCTTTTTTGTAGGGTTCCTTGGATTGTGGCTGTGCAGCTTTGCGCTCCCCATGCACCCGCGCCACATGCGGCCTTCTGTCTTTTACCCAGCGCATCGAATGGTGGCTGGCTTGCAGTTGATAGTAGGAATCGCCGGGTTGGGTTACCTATATAATGGACTTAGCGTGGCGGCGGATGCTAATGAACCTGGGGTGCAGCCTGCTAATTTCCCGATGCACTACTTCACCTCATGGATGGAAATGCATGTGCACGGGGTGTTCGGTGCCCATAAGATCCCTCCGTTTTTTGAGAAGTGCAGACTCCCAAGAGTCATGCGGCTGGTCGGCGCCTCGATCGTGGTTGCGTCTCCGCGGGAGGCTAGGGGGCTACTCCTTCGTCCACACCTGGTCGGAGCGAAGGTTTATTTTTTGGATAAAATCATAACCATAGGCTCAGAGACCACCAAGTCGGTAGTGCCGCTGCGCGATAATTTTAAGGACGGGGCATCTATATTGAAAGCTCGGGAGATCCTCCACCTCTATTCCATTCGGCCGGACTATCTGGTGTTTAGGCGGAATGAGACGGCGCTCTTCATGAGGTATAACCCTCACCGGTTCGCTCAGCAATCGAGCTATCATCAGGGGATCCCGATGGAAGTGTTCTTGGAAGAGCCCGTGGCCAGCCAAGAGGGGATAAGGAGTGCAATGCACCATTTCATGCGGCTTAACACGGGCTCCTATTTCTTCATCAGCGAGCCGAGCTGCGTCCCCAAGGTCCTCAATACGTACGTGGCTTGGTACGCGCATGCAATGGGTCCAGTTGTCCTTATGGAGAAGCGCATACTGGTTGACCGCAAGGGTGCGCCTCCCGGCGGCGATCGCAAGGCTCCCTTGAAGCCAAGGACCCCGGTCATTCCTCCGCTGAAAGATGCTGGAGTTAGGCCACCGCGCGTGTTGAGCCCTCAGCGCGGATTGCCGCCTCCTGATACTGTGGATGCGCTGCCAGCGCCCCGTGCTCTAGTGGAGACGGCAAATGTGGTTTCACCGGATTTCGGCGTGGGTGCGGATATCGGGACCCGCCGCCCTAAGGTGCCTACAAAGCGCAAGTTGATCTTGGATGCACCCAAGGCTTGCGGGCAGAAGAGGAAGAAGAAGTCGCTCTTCTCAGCTGACGTTGCGTTCGGTCAGGAACCTCATGCTCCCTATAGCGAGGGCTTGGGCGAGTACGGGGCCAATAAAGGATTGGTTATGCCGCCAGATGACACTGATCTGGCGGCCGCCATTGCAGCTTCAATGCGATTGGCGAGGCGCGACTCATGGCTAGCTAAGCTTGCAAAATCGGGTAATTACTAGTCGTATTTTCTTTATTGCATCGTACTTTTATTATTGTCTTTGACTAATGCTTTTCCTTTCTTTTCTTCAAACAGGCATCACCACTGAAGAAGCTATCGCTGCTTCCCTCAAAACTTTTCAAGAGAAAGAACGACTCAGAGCATCCTTAGGCCTCGGTACATTTTGATTCCTTAAGTCTTTATTCTCCTTTTATTATGGCTGATCTAACCCTTTCTTTATCTTATCACAGGAACCACAATGCCGGTCCCGCAAAGTGACGCAGAGACTCTTCCCGGACCAACTATTGAAGTCCCGGCCTCTTCGGGGTTGCCGCAAGAGTCTCGACTCGAAAAGCCGATGAGGGATGCCTTGAAGGCTCTGGAGGAATCTCTGTTCACGGACGATGACGCCTCAATGAAGGAAGCTTTGAAGAGCTCCGTCTTGACAGCTCAGGAGGAGAGAAAGCGGTTAAGGCGCGAAGAGAAGGCACGCAGGGCTGCTTTGGCCGTGGGAGCGGGTCCAAGCACCGTTCCTCATGCTGATACTCCCTCGGAGGAGCCCCAGGTCGCCTTGCCTACAGCTCGCAGGCAAGTGGCGCGTGCAGTTCGGGAGGCCAACGATCAGTCCACCTCAGGTAATGTATCTTTCAAGATTTT
Organism: Agapanthus africanus; assembly: GCA_030015575.1. Taxonomy (NCBI): domain Eukaryota; kingdom Viridiplantae; phylum Streptophyta; class Magnoliopsida; order Asparagales; family Amaryllidaceae; genus Agapanthus; species Agapanthus africanus. The sequence continues at coordinate 738,859,845 of CM057341.1, forward strand.
ATTGTAAGAATTGTAAACCTATCGGTTCTTACATATCTTATCCTGCAGGGCCAAGTCCAACCGAAGGGGAGGCGGAAACCGTCGAACCTAAGGGGACAGAGGAAGAGGCACCGGCCGAACCCGAGCCGATGGTGGGCGACGTCGCTGGGGTTGCTAGACTTGAGCTGGGGGCCGGAGAAGCTGCGCCAGAGAAGGTCGTTGATGCCGAGCTTGAGGTAGCGGCAAATGAGACGGCTACTATAACTGAGCCTGGGGCAGTAGCGGGCGGAGCGCTTGAGATCGACGACCTCATGGCGATGGCGGATGAGACAGCAGCAACCGCCGAGCCTGAAGGAGTAGTGGGTGAGATGGGCATGATTCCCGGGGACGAGCCAGCTGCTCTTTCTCAAGAGTCTGGCAATGCTCCAATCATTGCTCTCCCCGTCTACGGTCCTCCGCCGTCTCCTGGTCATGCGAGCACGACGACAGCCCCTGTCGAGTCCGGTGATGAGGCCACAGGAGGTGGACCCGTATCGATGGAGGAGGGAGACGCCTCCGTTTCGGCTGGCGGCTCATCAGGTAAATTTCGAGTTACTGTCCTCTTTTTATCTTGCAATCCTTTCTGACAAGTTTATCTTTGTTTTAACGCAGGTGCGGCCAGTGCCGATGCTCCATTGCTTGAGGGAGTGCCATCAGCTACTGCTTTGGCGGTGGTCACCTCTCAGCTGCCTCTCGTACCATCGCAGATGTCGGAAGGTATGGATTTGCAACCCATTAGTTTTATTTTTCAGCCGCATAATTTATGTACTAATGTCGTATTATTGCGTCTTTTCAGGAGTGCATTTTGATCATCTCTATCAGGTGTTGCACCCGCACTTCTCCTTCCCATCTGAACTCGCTTCTTCCTCCAGTGGCGCTGGTGAGTATCGTTTCCAATTAATGCCTTTCTTTTTGTTTTTCAATAACGGGATTATTTCTGACTCTTCCTTGTCCTGATTGCAGTGCTACAAATCGAAGGAGGAGACGAATGATCGGTCGCACCACCGGCCCTCCCGGCCTTGCCGCCTGCCGCAGCTGGTATAGTAAACTATCCCATCGATGACTTTTTCATATTCCTTGAACCGTCATCTAATCGTATTTTGTTTTTTCAGCTGTCGTTCCGATCCCGGCGCCCTTTGAGTCTCGCGTTATAATGCCGGTAGGTCCCTTCCTGAGGCGTCCATCTTTAAAGGGTGTCGTAATGAGCTTGGGCATGCTGAGCGGATACGTCGAAGAGCTTGACGCGGACGCTCCCCCATGTGCTGCAGATTTCACTGCGTAGGTTAACCTGATGTTGGCGGTGCTTGTAAATTTTCATGATGAAGGCGTCGTCGAGCTTTGGATTAACCACTGCAGGGAAATCGAGGTCCGCCTACACCAATCGGAGTTTATGCGCCCTGCTCCCGAGATCTTAGCCGCAAGCAATCAAAGAGCAGCATGGATCGAGCAAAGCACTTCTTACTCCCGTCACTTGGAACAAGAAGCGGCTTTAAGGCTGAGGGAATGCCAAGAGACCTTAAGCGAGACGGCTCGTCTGCGTGCTGAGGTTGAGGCGAACGCTGCCCAGGTGAAGGCTATCTTCGAGGGCCTTCTGGAGCATATCTCTAATGGACTCACACTGAAGCGGAAGCTCGATGCCGCCGAGCGTGATGCCCCAGGCCGCGAAGCAGCTCAGCAGGCCGTTGGGGAGCAGCTTGCATCTTTCTTGCAGCAACGGGCTCAAGTAGAAGCGGAACTGGCGGTGGTGGCCGACCAGGAGAAGGCATGGAAGGAAGTGCACGAACAACTGATAGGGCTATTTAGGACGCTTCCTGTTGGATATATGTATGCCCTAGAGGCCATTATATGATAGTGGATGTATCTATACATGTATATATATATATATATATATATTCAGTATGCATTCTTGCTCGGCATGATAGTATGCTATCTGGTTATTCTTTATCTGACATGTTGATTTGATCATGCTTTTATTCATTCATACATGCTGATGAAGCCCTAAGGATATCGGCTTGACTACTCTGATTATGATGGAGATCATACTAGTGGGACATCTGTAGTCTATAAGCATATCCTGGAACGTCCCTAGTCGTAGGTATATCGAGACGGGGCATTGATATACCAGAGTAGACTAGCGTATATGATACTAGACCCATACGATGGGCGATGAATGTTCCCACATTCATCGATGTTTGACATCAAGATCATATACGGGTGCTCAGTGGTGACTGGGTACACTGGACGGACTCACCGAGAACTCCTATATGGAATTATATCTATCGTCGAATAGCAGTTCTCAGGTGACACTGGTACAGGTTAGTCTGTAGACCCGAGATCGTCATAGAGTCTTGTGTGTTCTCCCACTGTACTTTGATTGTCACCCTACTACGGCTCTACTGAGTCGTGCAAACAGGTGGCCGTTGGGTATAGTCCCGAGACACACGAAGGCAATGAGCGATAGGAGGGGTTTTCGTCTCTCCCGGTATTGGGAGTTGATGCTGTGCCCGACTGGTTATATCAGTAAGTCCCTGGCTAGGGCTGCTGAGAATTGCTAATAAGTGTTATCAGTAGTTTCTCGATCTGTTATAGACCATTCACCGGCACGACTTATTGAGTTATCAGGGTCGACGTGACCATCCCTAGGCTCGATATGCAGCATATCTGACGACGAGACCGGACTGTACGGTAGTGTTGCCGGTTGGCTCGACGGGAGTTGTAGCAGGTTCGCTTGTTTTTTTCTGATCGCTCAATACCCGGGTAGCCGTTACGTTTAGCTGACCGCTTGCGGCTTGGGGGACTTGATATGATCATTACCCTCTGCCGGCGTATTGACGAGTCTTAGAGTCCCACAAAGGAGTTACCCAGTCCAGACGAAACGTTGTGGTGCGCGTATGCGATATGCGCATGCACCCGATTAAAATGTGCGTATATGATATCGGACATTGATCGGGCGGCCTTCTTTTGGTGGGGTCATATGAGATATGACCGGATTGATAAATCAAGTGTTGATTTATCATTTAACCATTAGTTTTCTCAGTTAAAACCTTTCATGGACATGATGGATGTGTGCATGTGTGTATATGTTTCTTTCTTTCTATCTAGTTTCATGCACATGTGGATGTGCATACATGCATACACACATACACCCATCTATCATGGTTGTTAGCACATGGAAATGGTGGCAATATAAGACTCACACCATAGATTAAGTGATGGTTTTTTATTTAATTTTGGATTTAAAACAAAATGAAAAGAAAAGGATAATCATTTCTAGCTTCTACACTCTTCATTTAACCTAACCAAGCTCACCTACCTCTAACCTTGGGTTATCCTTCTCTTTATCATTTAAAACTCAAGTTAAATAAACTCTCCATCACTTAACCATGGTTGAACATGAGAAGAAATAAAATATATAAAGATATATTTCATTTCTTTTCTATGGTTATCATATTAACCCTTGTTCAAAGAAAGCCTCCATCTTCATCCTCCTTCTTCCTTTTGCTCTCTAGTTTTTTCTAGTGAGTAATACACACTTAAAGAAAGGTTTTTGAAGTGAGAACCTTAACCACAACTTCATTCTACACAAGTTTAGCCGACTTGTTTAGAGTGTTCTCTTCGATTTTACGAAGTTGCGAGCTTGGACGGAGAACTCCGTGGTGGATCGTCGTGGACGCGAGAGGACATCAAGAGGACCCCCATTCAACACCCAAGAGACCAAGGAGTCCAGCGAAAGGGAGCTACAAAGGTTGTAGTCTCGAAACCCTAGTTTAGTTCGCTTTAATTTTCCGAAACCCTAATTTTCTAGGATCGATTGCATTGCATGCTTGCTTAGCACCATAAAAACTTGAACTTTGTGACATGTGATGCTTCCAAACTCATTATAGGGTGCTAGGCAAACCTAACATTGGTATCAGAGCCGACCTAGAATATTAGGCGACGCTTTTACGAAGTAAAAATCCCGATCGGACAAAAAATACGTTTTTTTTGGACCCTCTCTGGACAAATTTTAAAATCTGACATTTTTCAGAATTAAAAATACTTAAAAAATACAGCAGGGAAAACTAAGAATAATGGTGAAATACGATCAAGTGAACTGTTCATATGGCCGCGGAACCGCGGCAATTCCTTGCTTAGGCCGCGGATCCGCGGCCGTACAGTGGCATCTTGCTATAAAAATTGCACCATAATTCCTAGTTCTGCTAGTATACTGTTTTAGGTATGTTTAATCTGAATATAGTACTGTATTTTCTGGAGATGGTTTTGGACGCGTAATTTTGATCGGTATTTTCATTTCGTAGCTTTTCCGGGTAAATTAGAAAGTGTTGAAGTGTTTGAACGAGTATCATTTACTCACTATTCACGGGGTTTAAATGCTTTGGAGATACGTGCAAGTCTTTTTGTGGTGGTCCCTCTAGAAGACAACAAACCTTAACTCGATTATATGACCGTCTTGAACTGCCCTTTGAACCTTAGTGTTTGGGGCAGTACGGCGTGCCACATGTGAGGCGTTGGCTTGACCCTTCTACGGCTGGACTGCTACTACTGTGTCACACTTCGGATTTTTTAAACCCTGCTCAAGTGTTGAGCTTTAGTGAATCTTGGGTACTTGATCGTTCGTTCGAAAACTTTAATACTGTCTATTTATCTGGAATGTGATACAATATGTGAAATTCATATAGTTTAGGCATGAAATACGAAATATGTGATATTTCGCATTTATGATGTCTAAAGAGAATCTGGATTCTAAATATTGTAGTTTTACACTTTCTTTTCTGTGACCGTAAGTGTAGTATGTTCGATATCGCCGGTTTCGTTGCTATACGTCAACGACAATTGGGGTATGCATACTTACTTACGTTGATGCTATGTGATATTATGTGTTGCTGAGATATGATGTGCAGGATTGTCGCGATTGAATAGCCGGGGGTTTTTATGTGAGATGAGAGTTTTATATTTTCATTCATGTAAATTCAAATGTAATGTAATATTCTTTTATTTGGGGCACTTCCGGGTTGAGGTTGTGTTACCAATGTTGTATATTATTTACTTTTCCGCATTAGGATTGACCCAAGGTGGGGAGCACAAGTGACCGGGTTCTGGGGTTCAGTGGGAGGCCATCTCGAGGAGTCGAGACCGGGTCTCCTAAACTCCAGAATTGGCAGGGTCACTTGCTGCTCTCGTAGGGGTCCAGGGTGTGGGCTTAGCTATTCATCGCGACTGTGGAATCCGTATTTTCTATTCTGGCTAAATACTAAATACGGACGTCCTAGTATATCCCACGTTATATCTATGTTTCTGCTGCCTGTGTTCTGTGATATCTGAGACGAATGACATATTATATATATGATATATAGTAGACGTTGCTTATGTTTTACACCCGCGCTAGTCCCGTCCCGGTATGCCGTTAGTTAAGTAACCTAACGGTGCATAACGGAACATTGCGGCGAATGCGGATGGCATAAGCGTACGTGTTATTTTCGTTTCTTTTTCTGTGATTGGCTTAAGGACTTAAATGATGGGATTACATTAATGTGATTAATGTAAAGAAAATAAACCTAAAAGATATTGTAGAATCGGATTTGAAAACCACTCGGCTATTTATGAAAAAGCTATATTTCAAAACTGCGGAGCTTAAGCCACTCCTTTTGAAAACCATTTGATTCTACAACGATATCAAGCTCAAAGCGTTAAAGATTTTCTTAAAAATCATCCGCAACCCTCCGTCATTTTAGGAAGTAGAGTACTTAGTATCCGTGCTACGTTTGTTGACTATAGTTAAGGCGTAGTGTACGGTAGCTAAGTGATGTCTTCCTACAATGCATATGATGCAGATTAATTAGGACATTCTTATGACTTTGTTGACCATAGTTAAGGGTCATATGAGTGGGTCTAATTAATCAAGAAATGACGGGTAGAGCTTGACTGGTACTTATGATTTGTTGACTTTAGTTAAGGTCATAGGTACTAAGGATAAAAACTACATCGGGAATTTCAAGAGTTGAAATTTGCAATGAGATTGCATACCTTCCATGTGATGGTTGGATCCCGATCCCACTGTGGGCAATAGTTGCCCCTAGGAGAGTTTTACAGTTTATAATTAGCTAACTCATTAGGTGTCTAGAAAGGTGTTAACGGGGCTCCGCCTCTGGGAAAACGAGGTTTACTCTAATTAGGTCCGTGCGAAAGCACGGGGAACCTCCCTCAAGTACCGACACTGGCCTGGCTGAACGGTTAGCGAAGTTGTAGATTGTAATTAATCCTGGCTAGTTTTTCTTTTTAAGGTTTGAAAGAAAAACTCGATAAAAGCAGTGGGAAACATCGATTAGACAAGATAATAACCAATCTGATCTATGCAAGAGCTTTCGCTGAGTGTATTTTTTTCTCTCTCTTAATGGCAGATACCCATGACTGGACTCAAGCTTTTACTAGATAAAAACAAACTGAATGGGACCAACTATAAAGACTGGCTGAGGAATCTGAAAATCGCCTTGACTTATGATAAAGTATCATATGTCCTCACGGCTTCAGCCTCGCCCGTCCCTGGTCCAAAATCCTCAGTTGCGGACATTGAAGTCCGCAAGACGTGGGACGCTGACTGTGCCACGGCCACATGCCTCACGCTTGCATCGATGGATAACACACATCAAAAGCAGCACGAGGACATGGACATTCACGGTATATTGCTCCATACAAAGGAGTTGTATGGGGAGCAATCCCGCGTATTACGATAAGAAGCATCAAAGAAATTGTTTCAGATGCGAATGGCCCCTGGCACACCAGTAGGAGACCATGTTCTGAAGATGATAGCTCTTATAGAAGAGCTTGAGGACCTTGGATGGACGATGGACAATGAACAATATATAGATATTATTCTGCAGTCCCTCCCCTCCACTTTTGCTCAGTTCATAGTGAACTTCAACATGCATGGCATGGAGAAGGACCTCCCTGAACTCCTTAACATGTTAAGGAGTGCAGAGAGCACTATGAAGTTAGCAAAAACTCCCGTTATGACTATTGGACAGTCTTCATCTTCTCGCCCGAAAGCCAAGGCCAAGGGAAAGAAAAAGAAGAAATCCACTAATCCTAAGGGCGGAGTTAAAAAGGTGAAGGGAAAGGGAAAGTCCAAGGCTGGAGATTCGGGGAAGGGCGAATGCTTTCATTGCCACAAGACAGGACATTGGAAGCGCAATTGCATGGAGTACTTAAGTCTCAAGAAGAAGCATGGTGATGCTTCTGCTTCAGGTGCGTTTGTGACTGAAAACTGTTTTTCTATAAACTCTGCTTCCTGGGTATTGGATACCGGTTCAGGTTCTCACATTTGCAATTCTATGCAGGGGCTGAGAAATAACAAGGTTTTGAGGACAGGTGACCATACTCTCCGCATTGGAAATGGTTCCAATGTACATACAGTCGCAGTGGGAGAGTATCACTTGGGGTTGCCATCTGGATGTATTTTGGTTTTAAATCCATGTTATTTTGTACCAAGTATGCTATGTAATATAATATCCGTTTCTTTGTTGGACAATGAAGGGTATAATTTTGTGTTGCAGAACAATGTTATGAACATTAACCTGAATCAAAAGTTGGTTGGGTATGGTACACTAAACAACGGAATATATGTCCTAAATCAATACACAGTTTTCAGTATACAACACACTAATAAAAGAAAATTTTCAGAATTAAATGAAGCTTTTCTTTGGCACCGTAGACTTGGTCATATTAACGAAACAAGACTAAACAAGTTACACAAAGATGGATATTTAAACTCTTTTGAATATAAATCTTATGCGACTTGCCAGTCTTGTATCAAGGGTAAAATGACCAAAACTCCGTTTACCGGACACGGAGAAAGAGCTACTCAGCTCCTGGGCCTCATACATAGTGATGTATGTAGGCCGATGTCTACACAGGCTAGAGGCGGTTTTTCATACTTCATTACGTTCACTGACGATTTCTCAAGATTCGGTCATGTATTTTTATTAAAGCACAAGTCCGAAGCTTTCGAGAAATTCATTGAATATAAACAAGAAGTAGAAAAACAAACCGGCTTGAGTATTAAGATGCTTCGATCAGATCGAGGTGGTGAGTATCTCAGTACAGAATTTGCACACTTCCTAAAATAGAATGGGATTCTCTCTCAGCTCACTCCTTCTTACACACCACAGCACAACGGTGTGTCAGAACGACGGAATAGGACCCTATTAGATATGGTCCGGTCCATGATGAGTGACGCTAAGTTACCCGTCTCGTTTTGGGGGCATGCATTGGAGACTGCAGCGTTTCTACTAAATAGGATTCCAACCAAAGCCGTGTCTACCACACCATATGAGATATAGCATGGGAAGAGACCATCTCTTAAGAGAATTAAGATTTGGGGTTGCCCGGCCTATGTTAAAAAGCAGAATCCGGAGAAACTCGAGACACGGTCAGTCTTATGTAACTTTGTGGGATATCCAAAGAATTCTTATGGATATCTATTCTACCACAAAGAGGAACAAAAAGTGTTTGTTTCTCAGTATGCCACATTCTTGGAAAAAGAGTTTTTCACAGATAAAGATAATGGCGAGGTGGTAGATCTAGAAGAGGTTCTAGAGACACAAACTACAAATGACGATTTGGTTGAACCAGCTGTTGCAACAGAAACTGAAGAACCTCGGCCACTCCGTAGGTCTGGTAGGACTTCTCGCCCACCGGAGAGGTACTACGGTTTCCTCATTGATGGTAACGGAGAAGATTGCATCATGGATGATGATGATCCTACCAGTTTTCAGCAAGCTATCACGAGTAAAAACTCTGTGAAGTGGCTGGATGCCATGAGATCCGAAATGGAGTCTATGTACACCAACAAAGTGTGGACTTTGGACGTTGTACCCCCTGGGGTAAAACCTGTGGGGTGTAAATGGATCTTTAAAAGAAAGATTGGTGTAGATGGGCAGGTGGAGACCTATAAGGCAAGACTTGTGGCGAAGGGTTTTCGTAAAAGACCAGGTTTAGACTATGACGAGACTTTTTCTCCCGTAGCCATGCTTAAATCCATTCGGATCCTACTTGCTATTGCTGCTCACTACGACTATGAAATCTGGCAGATGGACGTTAAAACCGCATTTCTAAATGGAAATTTGGAAGAATGCGTTTATATGGATCAGCCAGAGGGCTTCATTGATAATGGGAGCAGCGGGAAAGCATGTAAATTGCTTAAATCCATATATGGGTTAAAGCAGGCATCACGGAGTTGGAACATCTGTTTCGATAATGTTATCAAAGAGTTTGATTTCATCAAAAATCCAGATGAACCTTGTGTTTATAAGAAGGCTGTAGGGAGAGCTGTCATATTCCTCGTATTGTACGTGGACGACATTCTTCTGATAGGAAATGATATTCCTATGCTACAGTCGGTCAAATCTTTCTTATCACTGAGGTTCTCCATGAAGGACCTGGGTGATACCACGTACATTCCGCGCATAAGGATCTATAGGGATAGATCCAAAAGGTTATTGGGATTGTCCCAAACCAAGTACATTGACACCATCCTAAAAAGGTTTAGTATGAAAGACTCCAAGCGGGGTGCCTTACCCGCTTGCCATGGGGTCACTCTCTCCAAGGATTCTTGTCCAAAGACCGATGAAGAGAGAGCTCGCATGAGTATTATACCCTATGCTTCGGCAGTAGGATCTATAATGTATGCGATATTATGTACACGCCCAGATGTAGCTTATGCACTTAGTGTAGGAAGCAGGTATCAATCCAACCCAGGGGAGAATCACTGGACAGCTGTGAAGAACATTCTTAAGTACTTGCGAAGGACTAAAGAATTGTTCTTGGTGTATGGTAATGGAGATCTCCAAATGGAGGCCTTTACCGATTCGAGCTTCCAGAGTGATAAGGACGACAGCAAATCTATCTCTGGGTTTGTATTTACCCTCAATGGAGGGGCGGTGAGTTGGAAGAGTTCCAAACAAGATACCGTTGCAGACTCTACGATGGAAGCTGAGTACATTGCTGCAAATGATGCCGCCAAGAAAGCCGTCTGGATGAAGAAGTTCGTCTCGGAGCTAGGAGTAGTTCCAACCATTATTGATCCAATACCTTTGTATTGTGACAATAATGGGGCTATGGCGTTAGCCAAGGAGCCCAGATCCCATCAGCGGTCCAGACATATCCTGAGGCGTTTTCATTTGATCCGGGAGATTGTAGATCGCCGCGAGATCGAGATTAGGAGGGTAGACACAAAGAATAACGCCGCGGATCCATTCACCAAGGCCCTCCCTCAGCCGCAGCATGAGCGACTTTTTGAGATGTTGGGTATGAGATACGCCAATAACTGGCCTTAGTGCAAGTGGGAGATTGTTGGATATATGTATGCCCTAGAGGCCATTATATGATAGTGGATGTATCTATACATGTATATATATATATATATATATATATATATATATATTCAGTATGCATTCTTGCTCGACATGATAGTATGCTATCTGGTTATTCTTTATCTGACATGTTGATTTGATCATGCTTTTATTCATTCATGCATGCTGATAAAGCCCTGAGGATATCGGCTTGACTACTCTGATTATGATGGAGATCATAATAGTGGGACATCTGTAGTCTATAAGCATATCCTGGAACGTCCTTAGTCGTAGGTATATCGAGACGGGGCATTGATATACCAGAGTAGACTAGCGTATATGATACTAGACCCATACGATGGGCGATGAATGTTCCCACATTCATCGATGTTTGACATCAAGATCATATACGGGTGCTCAGTGGTGACTGGGTACACTGGACGGACTCACCGAGAACTCCTATATGGAATTATATCTATCGTCGAATAGCAGTTCTCAGGTGACACTGGTACAGGTTAGTCTGTAGACCCGAGATCGTCATAGAGTCTTGTGTGTTCTCCTACTGTACTTTGATTGTCACCCTACCACGGCTCTACTGAGTCGTACAAACAGGTGGCCGTTGGGTACAGTCCCGAGACACACGAAGGCAATGAGCGATAGGAGGGGTTTTCGTCTCTCTCGGTATTGGGAGTTGATGCTGTGCTGTGCCCAACTGGTTATATCAGTAAGTCCCTGGCCAGGGCTGCTGAGAATTGCTAATAAGTGTTATCAGTAGTTTCTCGATCTGTTATAGACCATTCACCGGCACGACTTATTGAGTTATCAGGGTCGACGTGACCATCCCTAGGCTCGATATGCAGCATATCTGACGAAGAGATCGGACTGTACGGTAGTGTTGCCAGTTGGCTCGACGGGAGTTGTAGCAGGTTCGCTTGTTTTCTTCTGATCGCTCAATACCCGGGTAGCCGTTACGTTTAGCTGACCGCTTGCGGCTTGGGAGACTTGATATGATCATTACCCTCTGCCGGCGTATTGACGAGTCTTAGAGTCCCACAAAGGAGTTACCCAGTCCAGGCGAAACGTTGTGGTGCGCGTATGCGATATGCGCATGCACCCGATTAAAATGTGCGTATATGATATCGGACATTGATCGGGCGGCCTTCTTTTGGTGGGGTCATATGAGATATGACCGGATTGATAAATCAAGTGTTGATTTATCATTTAACCATTAGTTTTCTCACTTAAAACCTTTCATGGACATGATGGATGTATGCATGTGTGTATATGTTTCTTTCTTTCTATCTAGTTTCATGCACATGTGGATGTGCATACATGCATACACACATACACCCATCTATCATGGTTGTTAGCACATGGAAATGGTGGCAATATAAGACTCACACCATAGATTAAGTAATGGTTTTTTATTTAATTTTGGATTTAAAACAAAATGAAAAGAAAAGGATAATCATTTCTAGCTTCTACACTCTTCATTTAACCTAACCAAGCTCACCTACCTCTAACCTTGGGTTATCCTTCTCTTTATCATTTAAAACTCAAGTTAAATAAACTCTCCATCACTTAACCATGGTTGAACATGAGAATAAATAAAATATATAAAGATATATTTCATTTCTTTTCTATGGTTATCATATTAACCCTTGTTCAAAGAAAGCCTCCATCTTCATCCTCCTTCTTCCTTTTGCTCTCTAGTTTTTTCTAGTGAGTAATACACACTTAAAGAAAGGTTTTTGAAGTGAGAACCTTAACCACAACTTCATTCTACACAAGTTTAGCCGACTTGTTTAGAGTGTTCTCTTCGGTTTTACGAAGTTGCGAGCTTGGACGGAGAACTCCGTGGTGGATCGTTGTGGACGCGAGAGGACTTCAAGAGGACCTCCATTCAACACCCAAGAGACCAAGGAGTCCAGCGAAAGGGAGCTACAAAGGTTGTAGTCTCGAAACCCTAGTTTAGTTCGCTTTAATTTTTCGAAACCCTAATTTTCTAGGATCGATTCCATTGCATGCTTGCTTAGCACCATAAAAACTTGAACTTTGTGACATGTGATGCTTCCAAACTCATTATAGGGTGCTAGGCAAACCTAACACTTCCTTCCCAGTAGCTGCCCTTGTATCAATATACTTGTAAAAAAATTCTTTTTCGAATAGATGTATCCATTCTTTATTCTTTTGTACGATTCACCTTGTACTTGATTAAATTAATAAAGATACACATTTTTTTTCTTTGCAATGTCTTGTACTATTTCTTTGCTTTCTCCCTTCTCTTATTATCAGCATGCTGTATTGATAAACATGGTTGACAGATAATAGAGTAAGCATCTTGGTTTCTTCAAGAGATAGCGATTGCTTAGGCCGCAGGTTCAGATCTGCTGCTTAAGACTTTTCAACTCCATGAGCCGTGAGGGTCTCATAGAGACTTTTCTCCGTACGGATCGAGAGGATCTCGTAGGTGGATTTTCTCCTTAGGAATCGTGAGGATTCCTAAGTGCGTTTTCTCTTATAAGTCGTAAGGATCTTATAAGAGAATTTTCCCTCTTACGAGTCGAGAGGACTCGTAAGCGGTTGTTTCCCTCCTAGTCGAGATTCGACTTTGGAGAGTGAGACCCGTGGATAGTATGTAAGAGACCGTTTTAGACCGACTTGCAGGATCCCAGTGCTTAGGAAACAAGTTTTTTAATCCCTGCTGCCTAAGGCTTTATCTTCCAAGTCGAAACGAATCGGGAAGTCCTCGCGAAGACAATAATTTCCTCACGGGTCGAGACAAATCGAGCAGTTCTCGTCAAGGGCACTAATTTCCCTGAGTTGAAGTATTTTGCCGAGGATGCTGGTTTCCTCACGGTTGAAACGAATCGGAGTATTCCTGCAGAGACACTGGTTTCTCTGCGGGCCAACGCGAATCAAGAGGCTCTCATCAAGGATGCTAGTTTCCCTGAATTGAGGTATTTACCAAGGACACTGGTTTCCCTGGGGTTGAAACGAATCGATGTATTCCTGCAAAGACGCTAGTTTCTCTGCGGGTCGACGCGAGTCGAGGTGTTCTCGTCAAGGACACTGGTTTCCCCGAGTCGAAGTATTTTGCCGAAGACACTAGTTTCTTCGGGGTTGAAACGAATCGGGGTGTTCCTGCGGAGACACTGGTTTCTCTGCGGGCCGACGCGAATCAGGATGTTCTCGTCAAGGACACTGGTTTCCCTGAGTCGAAGGATTTTTCCGAAGACGCTGGTTTCTTCGGGGTTGAAACGAATCGGAGTATTCCTGCGGAGACACTGGTTTCTCTGCGGGCCGACGCGAATTAGGAGGCTCTTGTCAAGGACACTGGTTTCCCTGAGTCGAAGGATTTTGCCGAAGACACTGGTTTCTTCGGGGTTGAAACGAATCGATGTGTTCCTGTAAAGACGCTAGTTTCTCTGCGGGTCGACGCGAATCAGGATGTTCTCGTCAAGGACACTGGTTTCCCTGAGTCGAAGGATTTTGCCGAGGACGCTGATTTCCTCGAAGTTGAACTGATCTGTGGTGGTCTTTCAGGTTTTATATAAGTTACCGTCAAAACCGTGAAGCTAGGAATTTGATCTTCGCTTCGTTTTCTGGCACTGCGTCTGCTGCATCAAGACGAATGTCGCGGTTGTCTCTAGGCTGTTGGTGAACCGTCGAGATTTGGCTTTGCTTTCTGGCGGAGCCTGTTGGGAAGGTTTGGTTCCCTCTTTGTTTGTGCCCTTGGATTGTATACAGGGATCGATGTGATCTCAACTGTAGGGCAAAAGGTTTCATATATTTTTTTTATTGTTTTATTTCCGCGATGCTCTATCATTTCAGCTTTTATATCGCGAAGGTCGCGATTGCCCAATCATTTCGGCTATTTTTCGTGGTGCCCAATCATTTCGGCTGTTTATTTTATTTTTACTCGCTGCTTTTTATTGCGAGTTGCCCAATCATTTCGGCTATTTTGTGTGCATACGTTTTTACTTGCTGCTTTTTTATTGCAAGTTGCCCATCATTTCGGCTATTTCGTATGCATGTGCGACCTACTGGTTTTTTGCCGTAAACCTGAAATTAGACACCGTTTTCGGCATCAGCACCGCTACAACTGGGATATTGCCAGGAGCGAATCATCATTTGCCTCTGTCGATGTCGAACAAAGGTGGCTTAGCGAACAGGGTTAAGGTCCTGTCGACTAAGGCTTTTGACTTCATGAGCCGTAAGGGTCTCACAAAGGTATTTCTCCCTACAAGTCGTGAGGATCTTGTAGGTGTATTTTCTCCTTAGGAATCGTGAGGATTCTTAAGTGCATTTTCCTCCATAAGTCGTAAGGATCATACAAGAGGGTTTTCTCCTTATAAGTCGAGAGGACTTACAAAGGTTGCTCAGCATATGGACATATCCCTAGTCACGGGTGGGAGTTTGTTAGGGGAATGTTTATTCGCGCCCATGGATTATATACAAGGGTCAGTATTGAGCCACTTGTAGGGCAATAACCAAGGTTGTAGGGGGTTTGCTTAAGCACAGGTTTAGGTCTCTGTAACTTAAGACTTTCAAATCTTACGAGCCGTGAGGGTCCCATAAGAGAGTTCTCCTTACGAGTTGTGAGGATCTCGCAAGTATGTTTTCTCCTTAGGAATCGTGAGGATCCCTAAGTGTGTTGCTCCCTTGTGAGTCGTAAGGATCTCACGCGGGTAGTTTCTCCTTACAAGGTCGAGAGGACCCTGTAAGTGTCTTTTAACGAGGTTGCACCCTTTCGGGTTTTCACAAACACTCGCCGGTAGTCCTGCTGTTTTTACTCACGGAGCCCCTTCGGGTTTTCATCCGTGCCTATTTTGCTTATGGACATACCGTCTCTTTTTTTTATTCTTTTATTTATTTATTTATTTATTTTTAACGAGGTCGCGCCCTTTCGGGTTTTCACGAACACTCGCCGGTAGCCCTGCTGTTTTTACTCACGGAGCCCTTTCGGGTTTTCATCCATGCCCATTTTGCTTATAGACATACCGTTTTTTATATATTTTTTTATCATATTTTTTTATATATATTTTTTTATTCTTTTTTTTTATTCATCTCGTCAGCTTAAGGATGCTGCGGTAGTAGTTTAAGGACGTTTCGGTCCGTCATTAGTTTAAAGACGTTTCGGTCCGTTCAGGAGAAGGCCGGCTACTACTTACAGAGCTTGAGCTTAGGAAGATAGCGAGCGGACATAGTCGTCGTCATCTATCATTGACCTAGGCTGTGGCTCATCAAGCGTAGTATTTCTTCAGGAAGCGACCGTTTATTGGCCTGAAAGACCTTTCACCGTGCATATCCATGAGTAGATAGGCTCCACCCTGGTAGACCTTGTCTATGATGTACGGGCCTTCATAGTTCGGCTCGAATTTTTCCCGCTTGGCGCGATTGGGAATCATAGGTCTTTTGACAACTAGCACGAGTTCGCCTTGGTGGAATGTCCTTGGCCGGGTCAATCTTTCGTATGAGCGCGTCATCTTTGCTTTATAAGCCTCTAGATTTTGTTGCGCTATGAGCCGGGTTTCATCAAGGGCATCAAGCTCCTCAAGCCGAAGGTGAGCATTTTCTTCGTCCGTCAGCTCGTAGTGGACTGCCACTCGTAGAGAAGGTAGCTCTATCTCAAGAGGGAGTACTGCTTCGGTACCGAATACCAATGCGTATGGCGTTGTGTTCGTGGCCATCTTGAACGTAGTTCGATACGCCCAGAGAGCTTCTTGCAATCTCTCATGCCAGTCTTTCTTATTTCGGGACACCGTCTTCTTCACGATCTTTGTCAAGGTCTTGTTGAAGGCTTCAGCTAGACCGTTAGCTCACGGATTATAAACTGAGGAATATCTCCAGTCTATATTATGCTGTTGCGCGAAACGACTGATCTTGTGGCTTCTATAGGCTGGCCCGTTATCGGAGATGATCCGTCGCAGAGTTCCAAACCGATATATGACGTGCGTCTTGAAGAAATAGAGGATATTCTCCGTCTTCACTTCTCTCAGCGGTACTGCTTCTGCCCATTTGGAGAAGTAATTAGTCGTCGCCAGGATGAAACGATGTCCTCTAGACGACGCTGGTTCGATGGGGCCGACTATGTCAGTTCCCCACATTTCGAACGGCCAGCTAGCCACCGTTGGATGTAGTGGATTTGGATGCTGGTAGATGAAGTCTCCATGGATCTGGCATGAGTGGTATTGCTTCGCATACTCGAGGCAGTCCTGAATCATCGTGGGCCAATAATAACCCATCCTTTTAATCTTTAACTTCATCTTCGGGCCTGCTTGGTGAGAACCACAGAGTCCGTCATGAACTTCCTGAACGACTCTTTTTGCTTCGTCAGGTCCCAGGCATCTCAACTACAGAGAATCAAACGACCTCTTATATAGAGTATTATTGACGAAAGCGAAAGACAGAGCTCGTCTCATAAGCTGATGTCTTGAGGACGCATCTTCGGGCGTTCGACGATATTTGAAGTAGTCTATAAAGACCTCTCTCCAATCCTCGGCTTTTTCACGGTCTTTTATTTGCAGGGTCGTCTGCTCAGTTGCTCCCTTTTCTTCGGATGATTCCGGAGATATTTCTGCTGGGGCAAGTACCCGACGGCTTTGTACTATGATCCTTACGTCATCGAGGTTTTCGTCGGCCAGTTCTTTAGCGAGCTTGGCTAACGCATCCGCTTTGCTATTTTCCGCACGCGGTATGTTTTCCAGCATATAGGAGGGAATTTGGTCAACAGTTGTTGCACCTTTTCGCCGTACTTCACCAACTCTGGCTTGCACGTCTGGTAGTCGCCGTTTACTTGACTAACGACCAGTTGGGAGTCTCCGTATATGATGAGGTTCTCAATCCCCATATCGATGGTGATCTCGAGGCCTGCTATCAAAACTTCATACTCGGCTTCATTATTTGTCCTTGGCTCTGTCAAGGAGAAGGCAAAGTGCATTATCCCTCCTTGCAGGGTTATGAAGATGAGGCCTACCACTGATTTGATTATAGGGGTGCTTTTTTTGCGCTTCTTCGTGGAAGACGCTCCATCAAAATAGAGTTCCCATCGGGTATCACTACCGTCGATTGCATCAAACACATGTTCGTCTGGTATTTCGCAATTCAGAGGGGAATCGGCAGGTATCGGATGCTCAGCGAGGAAGTCGGAGATGGCCTGGCCTTTTACTGCCTTGAGAGGTTGATAAGTTATCGAGAACTCCATCAAGAGTAGGGCCCATTTAGTGAGTCGTCCCGTCAATATGGCCTTTGACATCAAATACTTAAGGGGGTCCACCTTCGAAATGAGACAGACTTCATGCGCCAACGCATATTGCTTGAGCTTTGTTATCACAAAGATCAACGCCAGGCAGTGTTTTTCAATGGGGGGTAGTTGCTTTCTGCCCCCAGCAGGACTCGACTTAAATAGTTCTTTCCCTTGGTCGTTCTCTTGCGCCCATAATGCGCCTAAGGAACCTTCGAGGGCTATCGTATAGAGAATGAGGGGCTTTCCCTTGACCTGAGCAACCAGCACTGGCGGGTTCTGCAGATATTGCTTGATTTCATCTAGCGCGCTCTGGCATTTGTGATCCCAGACGAACGGGGTTCCCTTCTTCATCAGGTGGCTGTAAGGACGGCACTTTCCTGAAAGATTGGCTATAAATCGTCGGATATACGCGAGCTTCCCTTGGAGAGACCGCAATTGTTTGAGAGTCCTTGGCGGAGGCATTTCCATGATTGCCTTGATCTTTGACGGATCTATCTCGATACCTCGGTGTCGGACGATGAATCCTAGGAATTTGCCCGAGGAGACCCCGAATGCGCATTTGAGAGGGTTCATCTTCAAGTTGTATTGCCGAAGGCGTTGAAATACGGTCTTCAGATGCTCTAAATGCTCCTCGTATGATTTGCTCTTAACCACGAGGTCGTCTATATAGCATTCGACGATTTTGTGTATAAGCTCATCGAAGATCTTTGTCATGGCCCTTTGATAAGTGGCACCGGCGTTCTTTAGACCGAAGGGCATCACTTTGTAGCAGAATATGCCTAGCGGAGTCCTGAAGGCGGTGTGCTTCTGGTCTATGGGATGCATCTTTATCTGGTTATATCCTGATGAGCCGTCCATGAAGGAGAAGACTTCGTGAGTGGACGTATTGTCTATCATTAGTTCGGTGACTGGCACTGGGAAATCATCTTTCGGGCAGGCTTTATTGAGATCCCGGAAGTCCACGCATATACGCACTGTCCCATTTTTCTTCATCATCGGGACGATGTTGGCGATCCAATCGGGATACTGAACTTCTTGGATAAACCCAGAATCGATCAGCTTCTTGACTTCGGCATTAATGCTCATCTCAAGCTTGAGACGCATTCTTCTCGGTGCTTGTTTGATTGGTTTAACGTCCGGGGATATCGCCAATTTATGCACAGCGATTTCTGGATCTAGTCCTGGCTTTTCGAAATAGTTCCACGCAAAGCAATCTCTATACTGCATAAGCACGTCTTTTAATGAAGCCACCCTTTCTTTAGATAGCAACTCGCTGACGAATGTCGGTCGTGGGTCGTTCGCCATCCCCAACTCAATTTTCTTGAGCTTATCTGCAGTAGTATGTATTCCATCTTCCAGCTCTTTCGGTGCTGGTGGAAATTCTGAGATTACCTCGTCATCGCTGTTTTCGAAGCACCAGGGGAGGTCATCCATGTTCTCGGACCCTTCTTCTGATATTGTTATCATGTGACAAGTACGAGCTCGTTTCCAAGACCGATGTGGATTTGGTTCAGCTCTCGCTGTTTTAGGTTTGTGCTTCTGTGGCGGCGTTACCCTCCAACTATCAGATAAAGCGAACTTGCCGAGCTGATACTGATCTTCAACCCAGTTCTTGAAGGTGAAGCAGTCTTCGAGAGGATGCCCTATTACTCGGTGATAGGAGCAATAGTTCGGGTGTGAGATTTCGCCTGCTTGTTCGGGGTGTTTAGACTCCGGCAGTGTAAGCATCTGGTATTTTATAGCTCGGTCAAGTATCTTCTTCGTCTTGTCCCGAGGAAAAGAGTATGCTCGACTCATCTTCTTTACAAGGGATAGATCTGGACCGCTCGATTCCCGCTTGCGTGGCTTCTTACTCCCGCTTTGTTGCCGTCGAGTGCCCTTTTCGCTTTTCGACTTGTTTCTGCTTCTGCGCCGAGCCTTTTCTACCACAGGTTGACAGGGAGCGGCACTTTCATCTTTCGTGGCCTGTTGTAGGAGGCGTTGTGTTTTGGCTTTCTCGTAGATGGCCATTTCGCGGTTGTGGTCGTCTAGGACTTTTTGACCAGCTTCCCTTATAAGCTTGTCCATTTTTTCTTCGAACGACAGACTGGGCACTTTTGCATCAGGAACTTTTACTGGTTCAGGATTAGCGTCCTCCCATTGAGCATCCGCTTCTTCATTGAAGTCATGTACGACGTAGCAATCACAGAGTAGCTCTCGTTTCTTGGACCGAATGTATCCGATCCCGATTGTTTCCATCCTCCCACTAGGCAACTTGTGCTGAGTTCCGGGGACGTTCCAGACCCTGTCATAGAATTTGGCTTTTCGAGCGGTCTGTTTAAAGAGTATCCTTTGGCGCTTTAGCAGCCTCTTCAAGCCTTCTGTATAATATCTGGGTAGACGGATGGGCTGAAGTCTGTCAAGCGTAGGATCTGCACCGTGCCAGATTTCTTTCTCCACTTTGGTTTCCTCAGAGCGGTAGAATAGAATTGCCTTTTCGCCTCCTCGCCTGGGAGGGACATAGAACGTCCGCAGCTCCTCTACACTGTAGGTATTGAGCGCATCCAGTTCTTTATGATGTTTAAGTAGAACCATGGCGACTTGTAGACTTTGCTCTTCGTCAGCGGATGTTTGTATTGAAGGTCGAGCGGAAAATACAGCATGGACCTCATCTTTCGAGTCACTACCAAAGATCAACGTAGGAGCAGATGGTCCCGGCTTGTTGTATTGGGGCGGACCCGAATAAACTATCTCCTCTTCCTCTTCGGTATCACTGCCGAAGACAGGGATGGTGGCGTTAACTTTGTTCTCCGGCTTGTGACACCTCTCCGTGTCTTCGAAATCCGGTAAAAAGTATTTGGTATCTTCATATTTGCGGACCTCGTTCACGGAGAACGGGTTCAGTTCTCCCGTTACGGTATACTCGAGACCATCCCTAAAATATTTCATACACTGATGCTGTGTAGAAGGGATGATGTTGTACTCGTGTAACCATGGTCGGCCGAGCAGAGCATTGTAACATGTCTTGGCGTCTATGACGTGGAATTTAATGTCCGTGACGAGTAGCCCAAAGCGTAGCGTCAGTATCACAGACCCAAGAGTTATTGATGATTGGGAGTCGAACCCGGAGATGGTGATCTTATCCCGAGCAAGGTGCTGGACGCTCATGCAGATTTCCTTTAACACCCGCACATTGAGGAGATTAACGGAAGATCCGTTGTCGACCAGGATTTTGCCTATCTTTATATCGTGGCAGTATCCTGAGACATAGAGGGGGCGATTGTGTTCGCACATCCCAAAAAGGAGGTCTTCATTACCGAAAGTGACATCGGCAGTGTGCACTTCTTCCAGCTTGTCCTTCATCTTTTCTTCGGCGAGAAAAGCTTGGAATTGCTCTGGCTCCTGTAGCGCTTTGATCAATGATTCTCTTGCTTCTTTTGACAGTAAGAGAGCATCGAGAATACTGAGTTGTGAGGGTAACTTCCTCAAGTGTACCAGAACGTTGTAGTCCACCTTATTTTTCTTTGGCGGGTCCTTGGCGGTTAGCTCTTCCACAACTTGGTCATCTAGGGCGATATCCTCAGGGACCTTTTCTTTTCCCTTATCTTTTTTATTTGAGGGTCCGAGATTCTTTTCGGGTAGCGTACGATTACGCAGCCGAATATTTTCGCAGGCCTTCAGCTCTTTCTCTTTTCCTGAGGTGGACTCTTTAAAGAGGGGGCTAAGAGCCATTTCCTCGTCAGAGTCGCTCCCGAATGTGAGCACTTGTGATCCTCCGGCGTTAAACATGCGACAATCGCCGGTAATTCTGTTAAGCCCTTCGGTCGTATTTTTCCGCTCTCGGCGAGTTTTGCGCTTCTCCCGTTTAAAATGTTGCTAGTGAGCAACATACCCCAGCCACCATCTATTGAAAACTTTGCACTCTTCGGTGGGGTGCGAAATCTTCCGATGATACAAGCAGTAGGAAGGGTGCATTTCTGCTTCGCCAGCAATATTTCCTTCAGAGGGTGGTAGCTTCATACCCATTGATATGGCTTTAGCAAACATTTTCCTTGTCTTGAATTTACTGTTATCTGCGGTGGATGTATTTGGCTCCAGCGGGAGTGTCTCAACTCTTTCGTCAAGTCGCTGGCGCTTGGCCTGTTCAAATATGACCGCCTCGCGTTCCCGATCAGCTTTACTTTTCAACAGAGCTTCGTTGAGGAATGCGTCAATTGTTTCATCCGATGGCCCCAGAATTTCCGGTTTAGGATCTGCCCCCAGCTTTTCAGTGCAAGGAGTTTCCTCATCGTTTGTAAACGAATGGGAAATGATATGACAGCTCGCCACGTATTCCTCAGATTCATCCGACGAACTGTCTCCCTCATCTTCCTCTTGAAAGACGTGGTTGAGGAACTTTTGGAGTGTAATGGGAGTCCGTGCTTTTTGGTTGTATTCCTCCAGCGCAGCAATTTGTTTTTGTAAGTCCATGCGCTTGTCGCCAGGCTTCACAGGCTTCTTGGATTTCTTCTTCTTCTTCTTCGAAGATTTTGACGGCTGGTTGTGAGTGCTTGGGCTACTACCATTGGTCTTTGGAGTTGGACACGGCTTCAACATCCCTTCAATGATCTGAGCTTCCAACGAGTTTTTCCACCTGATCGCTGGGCATGTTTGAAGATCGTTCAGCATCCTTTTTGTTTTGGCTGATAGCACAACCTCCCATGGAGCTTCTTCAACGAGAGAGCACGTTGCCCCTGGCGTATTCACTCTTTTAGGGGTGTGAGGCTGCGGCAGATTCACCTTCCATCTGTCGGACAACGCGAACTTGCCCTGTTGGTACTGGTCCTCAATCTAATTTTTGAAGATGTAGCAATTCTCGATCAGATGACCCAGTACTCGGTGATAGAGACAGTAATTGGGGTCATTAACGTTGTTTGGCTGCGACGGACGTCTTGGATCCGGCAGATTTATAAGTCGGTTGCGCAAGGCCAGCTCGAACAATCTTCTCGTTTTATCTCGGGGAAACGAGTAAGGACGTCCTAGCCTCTCCTCAAGGGGCACGTGCAGACGCATATTATTTTGACGGATAGCCAGTTTCAAGTTGCTCGGCTGTTGTTGAACATTAGCGACAACCATTACTTTTCCCTTCCCTTTCTCATTTCGAGAGTCCGGCCTTGGAGGGGGCGGTCTATGGCCCATCTGATCCATTTGAGCTAGCTTGTCAATCAGGGCCTGGAAGGTAATCGGCTTGAAGAACATCATGAATTGGGATATGGTCGCCTGCGGATCGAGGGTTCCTACAAACATCCCTACTGCCGGCGCTTCTTCAATGCGTTGTTCGCATTTTGACCATAGGTTCCTCCACCGTATAGCGTACTGGACTCACGTCTCGCCCGGCTTCACCCTGGCATTAATCAATGCCGTTATCAGGGTGTGTTCACTGGCGCTTGCGAAACGCTGGGTAAACAGCAGCTCCATCTCCGCAAATGTCTTGATAGAGTCGTTTGGGAGCTCGGAGTACCACTCGAATGCTGTATCCGATAAGCTACCGACGAACTGGCGAAGCAACAATTTATCATCACCGCCAGTGTTGCCGCAGAGCGCCCTGAACTGGGCAACATGCTGGTGCGGGTTTCCCGTCCCCTTATACACATGAAATTTCGGTATTGTATAGCCCGGCGGGTACTTAATCTGATCGTACCAGTTCGGATACGGTCGCCCCATTTTTACGACCTGACCGGCTGCCTCAGTCGCTTGATGAACCCGTATCTGCTGAGCTATATATTTGTCCAAGTCAGCTTTGGAGATTGTCTCCTCCTTGGCTATTGACAGAGTCGGTGGAGGATTTGACGTTTCTCCCCTGTCGTCTTCAAGGACGATCGAAGGGTCTTCAGCCGGAGGATCTTGTTGGATCATCATTCCCACCATATCCTGAAATAGGAGGGCCATTCGCTTTATATTGGCTGCTTGTTCCGCAGCCTCTTTATCCTTCTTTTCCAATATCCTGCGAGGAATTCAGCGTCAGTCTCTTGCTCCTGGCGTTGATCAGAGGACGCTTCGGGGCTTTCTTTTGGCCCAGTGAGTGCGGCCATCGCATTCATCATTTCCTGGAGCTTTTGCTGTTGCTCCTGAGCTTTGGTCACTGACCGTGTAAACGGTCTATGACCTATAGATGCACGGCTGTCCTCCTTCCCTGACGTTATGTATACAGTATGGACTACAATGCCCCCGGACTTAGGGTGTTTAGGTTCGCCGCCTTTAGCATTTGCCGTAGGCGTAGGGACCTTTTCCGGCATTCTTCTCTTATGGGCCGTTGAAGTTGAGGGGGCCGTTGCAGCGGGCACCCTGGCGGTTGTCGTCCTTTGCTGTTTGTCAGGACGTTTCTTTTCTTCCTGCACTTTTGCCCTTTTCTGTTGGCTAGAGTGATCCTGGTCAATTACCGAGTTTTGAACTCTTCGCCAGACTTTATAAATCTTGGAGGACAGCCGTTGAAGGGGCTGCTCCAACTTAGTTTCTGTAACTCTCTCTGCAGGTGGAGGAGATCTTTTTAGCATAGTAGTCGGAGAGTTCTTACGTACCCTCTTCAGCGGTTCAAAGCTGTTCCCAGTTAGAACAGTAGCATTAACTTCCACTACTGGAGCAGGTGGAGTTAGCCCTGAGGGGGAGTTGCCCCCGGCCTTCCTTACTCGGCACCAGTGGCGACGTCGAGCATGACGAGCCATTGGGACTGGCTCGGCGATAGGGACAGCTTCGTCTTGCCCCCTGTCCGAATGAGGCACTGCCGGTGCCAGCCTCTTAAAGACTGATGTTGTCTTTTGAGTGGTGATGTTTAATCTGTCAAAGACAGACCCTCGAGCAGGAGCAGGAGTCGGAATAGTCAGCCTTGAAAAGACCGACTCTTTAACAGGAGAAGCCGCCTTGACGACTTCAGGAGCAGAGGTGGCTGTCTTCCTTTGGACGGCCATTTCAGGGTTCAGGGGCTTCTTGGCAGGCCCGTCAGAGTTCTCGTTCAGCCTGGCAAAGACAGAGGCTGCTGGCTTGATATTGGACAACTCGTTGAAAGGGCCGTTGTAGCAGTGAGCCGATCGAAGACCGACTTCGTGTGCGCTTCCGGTGCGGGCACTGGAATAGTGAAGCTGGCTGGCGGGAGCATGGTCCTGAAAAACAAACCGGTGGTGGCCTGAGTCACCTGTTCCACCGGCATGGCAAGGATGGAGGCCGCTTGAGGCCCATAGGCTACACCTCCAGGTGAGGCGGAGCGTCGGTTGCATCGGCACTTGGAGCAGCTCGAGCATATGCTATTGATGCTTGATTTCTGCGCCAGGCAAAAGACCAAATCTTAGTAATTTAAAACCCAAAGGCAACCATTAACAAACTGCGATTCGTTCGCGAAAACGACACACGAAGTGTGGAGTGGAAAGAGGAAAAGGTCCCACTGGGCGTGCCAGAATCTGTTCCCCTCCGAAAGACGGCGCAAGACGGACTGTCTGGCCTGAGGTTCAGGGCAGATGCTAATTGGTTTTATCCGTCTACCTCTCCGAAGATGCCAAGTTGATTTATGGCACTGTCTATCGGAGTTTTAGACGGATGCGGCCGATGTAGCAGACTTCGTCAGATTCCCCCTCGTTTGAAGGGTTTTTGATTGTGGGGACACTCTTCCCTGCAGGCGCAAGCCCCTGCAGTTAATTACGCTACCGCATCGCGGCAAAAACTTTCTCCTTCTCCAGAAATTTCACTTCGTGTCATATGTGTTTGTTTGTTTGTAGATGCCCGTGGATTGTATACGGAGACTAAGTTATGCCGTCGCCCGTAGGACGTGGATTAGTCCAAATCCGTATTTACTTAGATTTGGGTTTGGTGTTTTAGTTTAAGGATACGTTAGCCATATTGAGGCTAAGATCAACTTAAACGTTCGTTAAGGATACGTTAGTCCTATTTGAGACTAAGATCAACTTAACGGAAGAGCATTTAGGGGCTCTAATGTTCCAGTTTAGGGACGTAGTGGTCCATTTAATATATGGCCGTTGGGACCCGTCACCTCTCTGACGACGTTGAAGGATTACAACGACAGGTGTCAGAGAAGTTCGGAGATGTACCCTTGAACCAAAGTTGAATAGGGAATATGTAGTCCGATTGAATGTTTAAGGATACGTTAGCCAGATTTGAGGCTAAGATCAACTTAAACGGGATCGTTTAGATCCGACAAAAGAGCGTTTGGAGGCCCTATTGTTCCAGTTTAGGGACATACTGGTCCATAGGTAGTTTAAGGACATTGCGGTCCGTCTTTCCCGTTTTGGGGACGGATGTTAGTTTAAGGACGCATAAGTCCATGGGTTTAAGGACCCCACCGTCCGTATGGTTGTGTTTAAGAACGCTTTAGTCCATTAGTTTAAGGACGCATAAGTCCGTGGGTTTAAGCACCCCACAGTCCGTATCTTGATTTAAGGACGCATAAGTCCGTGGGTTTAAGGACCCCACAGTCCGTATCTTGGTTTAAGGACGCATAAGTCCATGAGTTTAAGGACCCCACAGTCCGTGTCGATGTGTGGTTGTCGGGACCCGTCACCTCTCTGAGGTCGTTGAAGGATTACAACGATAGGTGTCAGAGGAGTTCGGAGATGTACCCTTGAACCGGATGCAAATTGATTTAAGAGAGCAGTCTTGCTCAGTCAATTTAATTTGAGAACTTACGGCCATGATTGGGTTAAGTCTAGTTGAGAATATTCAACGTTTTTATCTTTGGCCTATTAGGCTTGTGCTAGGGCTTTGCCCTTGTTTAATAATGCACTGCATTTCATTCTGGTCTGCTAGGCTTTTTTGATTTGGGATCTGTCCCTTTATAAATGATGCAGAGCATCTGTTTGGGCTCTGCCCTTCTTTAAAATAATGCATTGCATTTAATTTGGCCTGTTAGGCCTTTTTTAATTGGGCTTGGCCCTTCTATAAATAATGTAGTGCATTAATTGTCTGACATTGGCTTGTCAGGCGCTTTACGCCAATTATTAAGCGCAAGCGCATGTGGAGGTGACACGTGTCACGCTCTGGTGAGCGCAAGCGCAATGCGCTATGCCAGTGCGCTGCGCTGTTGCGCTGCTGACACGTGGCGCGCTCTGGTGAGTTGCGCCAATTTCAGAGAGCAATGCTCTATCTTAAAAGCGCATAGCGCAAGTTGTTATGGTGCTGACATGTGGCGCTCTCTTGTGGCTTGCGCCAACCCAGGAGCGCAACAGTGCAGTTTTTGCAAGTGTAAGGCACTGTTTCAATAATTTGATCCAATTTTGGATTCAAGAAATGAATCTTTAAGATTCTAGAACCAATGGTTCATAAAAAAGTGCAAGGCACTGTTATTATTTATTTTTTATTGAAGATCATTGATCTTGTTCTTAGATCAATGATCTATTCAGAAGAAATTCTTCTTTTTTTTAAAGGTTTTTTACCTTTTTCTCTCTTCTAGAGTTTTTCTCAAAATTCTTCAGAGTTCTCTCTATTCTCTGTGCTGTTGTTTTTGATCTTGATGTTCCTCCCCTTTGAATTGGGGTCTAGGGGCCATTATATAGTGCCCATTAATTTGTTAAATTTGTTAAAGAGATCATTCTTTGAGTGATTTGGGGAATTTTCCCCACCGTTGGATTTTTGATCCAAAGGCTTCTGTTTTACAGAAGACAATTTTCTTGTTTTAACAAGAACAGAAAGATCTTACTGGAATTTAATTCTGTTTGGCACAGGCGCACCAGCGCTTGACACGTGTCGCGCAGCGCACAGCGCAGCACCACTGCGCTCGCGCAACTGCGTGTCGCGCAGCGCACAGCGCAGCGCAACTGCGCTCGTGCAACTGTCGGGCAGCGCAGAGCGCAGCGTAACAGCGCCAGCGCAACTGCGCTGACACGTATCGCGCAGCGCAAGGCCTAGCGCAACTGCGCTGACACGTGTCGCGCAGCGCATCTAAAGCGTTGCTTCTTTTAATTTTGTTTTTAAATAGAGCCTTGCTCTGATTGGGCGCGCTGCCTTGGATGCTGTGCTGGCGTGTCAGCTTTTGACACGTGGCGTGTTGCGCGCAGCGTAAGGAATCTGAAGCGTTGCTTCAATTTTTGAATTTTTTGAAATTCAAACAGAGTTTTGCTCTGATTGGGGGAAACAACACACAAGAGGAAGAGTTTAGAAATGAACGAATCCTTCTTGTGGTATTGTAGACTGGGTCATATCAATGTGACATGACTAGCTAAGTTACATAAGGATGGATATTTGAATCCGTTCGAAATATCATCTTATGAAACTTGCCAGTCATGTCTCAAAGGAAAGATAGCCAAAACTCCATTTACTGGACACGGAGAAAGAGTTGCGAAACTCTTGGGACTGATACATAGTTATGTATGCGGTCCCATGTCTACACATGCCAGGAATGGTTTCTTGTACTTCATTACATTCACTGACGATTTCTCAAGATACGGACATGTGTTCCTGTTGAAAAACAAGTCTGAAGTTTTGAGAAATTCAAAGAATATAAGCATGAAGTCGAGAACCAGACGGGTAAAAGTATTAAAATCCTACGATCTGATCGGGGAGGAGAATACTTGAGCACGGAATTCCGTGATTATCTAAAAGAGAATGTGATTCTCTCTCAGCTTACTCCTCCGTATACACCACAGCACAACGGTGTATCGGAGCAGAGGAATCGCACCCTATTGGATATGGTGCGCTCTATGATGAGCACCGCTGAGTTACCTATTTCCTTTTGGGGTTATGCGCTTGAGACAGCAGCATACCTATTGAATAGAATTCCAACCAAATCGGTGCCTACCACTTCATATGAGATATGGAATGGGAAGAGACCATCTCTTAAACGAGTTAAGATATGGGGTTGTCCGGCCTATGTCAAAAGGCAAAATCCAGACAAACTTGAGGCATGGTCTGTTCTTTGCAAGTTTGTCGGATATCCAAACAATTCGTATGGATATAATTTCTACCTCAGTAAGGAATAAAAGATGTTTGTTGCTCAACATGCCACCTTTTTAGAAAAGGAATTTCTTGTAAAAGAAATTAGTGGTGAAGAGATAGAGCTGGAAAAAGTTCCAACCGCACAGACTACAACAGAAAATTTGGTAGAACCGGAGGATTCAATAGTCCCCGATGAACCTCAGCCTCTCCGCCGATCTAGTAAGGTTCCTCATCTACCTGAGAGATACTATGGTTTTCTCATTGATGGTGGGAGCGAGGATTGCATCATGGAAGATGATGACCCAACTAGCTTCGAGCAGGCCATCACGAGTGGGGACTCAGTGAAATGGCTGGATGTAATGCGATCTGAGATGGAATCCATGTACACCAACAAAGTATGGACTTTGGAAGTTGCTCCTGAAGGGGTAAAACCCATCAGAAGCAAGTGGATCTTCAAGAAAAAATTTGGTGTAGATGGAAAAGTTGAGACTTTCAAAACTAGACTTGTTGCAAAAGGTTTTCGTCAACGACCAGGTGTGGATTATGATGAAACCATTTCTCCAGTGGCTATGCTTAAGTCCATCCGGATCCTACTTGCCATCGCTGCATACCATGACTACGAAATCTGGCAAATGGATGTTAAGACCGTCTTTCTAAATGGTGATTTAGAAGAAAGCGTGTACATGACTCAGCCAGAGGGCTTCGTAGACAGTGGGAGCAGCGGAAATGTGTGCAAGCTGCTTAAATCCATCTACGGGTTAAAGCAGGTATCGCGAAGTTGGAACATCTGTTTTGATGTGGTATTCAAAGAGTTTGACTTCATAAAAAACTTAGATGAACCTTGTATATACAAGAAGGTGGCAGAGAGTAAGGTTGTCTTCCTCGTATTGTACGTGGTTGACATACTCTTGATAGGAAATGATGTTGCTATGCTGCACTCGGTCAAGCTCTTCTTATCATAAAGATTCTCAATGAAAGATCTAGGTGATGCCTCCTACATCTTGAGGATTAAGATCTATAGAGATAGATCTAAACGAATACTGGGATTGTCCCAATCCAGGTACATTGTCACCATACTAAAGAGCTTTAGTATGGAAGATTCCAAGTGTGGGAATTTACCCACGATCTCAGGACCCACTCTCTCCAAAAAGATGTCTCCCAAGACCGATTTAGAGAGAGCTCGCATGTAAGAAATACTCTATGCTTCGGCAGTAGGCTCTATCACTTACGCGATGTTATGTACCAGACCCAATGTAGCATACTCACTAAGTGTAGTGAGTATGTGTCAAGCAGATCCAGGAGAGAATCACTGGACAGCTGTGAAGAGCATTCTCAAGTACTTGAGAAGAATTAAAGAGATGTTCTTTGTGTATGGTAACGGTGAACTCTAAGTGGAGTCCTTTACCAATTCGAGCTTCCAGAGTGATAAGGACGACTCTAAGTCGGTCTCGAGATTTGTCTTTACCCTCAATAGAAGGGCAATATGTTGGAAGAGTTTCAAGCAAGAAACCGTGGCAGACTCGATGATGGAGGCTAAATACATCGCTGCCAACGATGCTGCCAAAGAGGTTTTCTGGATGAAGAAATTCATAAACAAACTTGGTGTGGTTCCGTCCATCGTGCATCCAATACCTTTGTATTGTGATAACAATGGAGCTGTGGCTTTGGCCAAGGAACCCAGGTCCCATCAGCGATCCAGGTATGTTGTGAGGTGGTATCACTTGATCCGGGAGATAGTTGATCGCCGGGAGATCGAGTTCAGGAGAGTTGACACGAAGAACAACACAGTGGATCCACTCACGAAGGCCATACCCCAGATACAATTTGAGAGACTCTTCGGGATGTTGGGTATGAGATACTACAACAACTGGCCTTAGTGCAACTGGGAGATTGTTAGTTATATGTATGCCCTAGAGGCCATTATTGTACATATGATGTATATTATAGTGGATGCTTGGACATATATAGAGAGGACTTTCTTGCTCGACATGATAGTATGCTATCTGGTTGCTCTTTGTCTTAACATGTAGACTTGTATTGTGATACTGGTTTGCTCTCATATGTTGATAAAACCCTTAGGATGTATACTTGACTACCAAGACTATGATGGAGATCATACTAATGGGGCCAGGATAGTCCATAAGTACATCCTTTAATTGTTCCTAGTCGAGGGTGTATCGAGACATGGCATCGATATTCCACAGTAGACTAGTGTATACGCTTCTTAACCCATATGATGGGCGATGGATGATCCCACGTCCATTGGTGTTTGACATCAAAGATGGTATACATGTGCTCAGTGGAACTGGGTACACTGAACGGACTCGTCGAGAACTCCTAGTTAGTATTATACATATCGTCAGATAGCAGTTCTCTGGTGACACTGGTATAGGTTAGTCTGTAAACCCGAGATCGTCATAGAGTCTTATGCGATTCCCACTGTGCTTTGATTTCCACCTTACCATATTCAAGAGAACGTGCAAAACGGTGGCTTTTGGGTACAGTCCCGAGTCACATGGAGGCAATGAGCGATAGGAGGGGATTCGTCTTTGCCGGTACTGGGGGTTGATATTGCGCTATGCTTGATTGGCTATAACTGGAAGTCCCTGGCCAGGACTGATATGGATATTTACTCGTAAGTGATATCAGTAGTTTCTCGACCCGTTATGAGCCTCAGATCGGCATGACTTATCGGTTACTGGGGTCTGACATTTACCACCCCTAGACTAGATGTGCGACATATCAGACGAAGAGACCGGACTATACGGTAGTATTACTGACAGACTTTACAGGAGTATGAGCAGGATTTCTTGTTGATATTCTGATCGCTCAATACCTGAGTAGCCGTTACGTCCAGCTAGTACCGCTGACGGCTTTTGGATGCTTGATATGATCATCACCTACTGCCGGCGTATTGATGAGTCTTTAGAGTTCTACACAGAGGTTTCCTGCTCAGGCGAAACGAAGTAGGAGAACATATGTGATATGTGAGGGACCGAGATTAATGCGAGCATGTGATACCGTATTCTATTCTCGCGATATGTGATATCGGTCAGTTATATGTGATATAGAAGGGTTATCGAATCAAGTGTTGATTCGATAAGTTGATACATATGATATTAGTCGGTTATATGAATATAGCCGGATTATTAAATCAAGTGTTGATTTAATAATTTAATGTATAATTGTATATTTGATATATTAATTTACATTAACTAATATTAGTTCACTTAAGATTTTCTTTATCTCACTTATGCTTTTAATATATATATGTGATATATATTAATTGTGCACACTTAATATCTCTGTGATATATATTATTGTGTCATGCTTGATGATACATGCTCCATGGGTGTATGAGACTCACACATGCTCATGATAATGTAGGGTTTATTTATTTAAAGTAAATCACAAATTGGTTGGAAATTAGTCATGGTTGATGCTTAGTGGAAGTTTGTAGAACCCATTGACTTGGTCCACTAATTTTATCTTACATTAGATATTTATTAACCCAACCATTGTCATTAGACATGGTTAAGTCTCTACAAGAGTTATATGAGATATTTTCTCACCCATGGTTGCTATTCTCACTCATTCTATTTTCCTCTTCATCTTCTTCTTCATCAAGAGAGATCTCTCTAGGTTTTGGAGAGGTGAAGAAAACAAGTGAGAAAATTAATTCTAAAGTGAGCAAAAATCATACTTCATCATCCTTTACTAGACTAGCCATTTAGTTTAGGTGTTAGCTTCACTAATCCCTAATTAGTGAAGAGGTAGCTTGAGTTAGAGTCTCCTCGACATAGATCATCTTCGGCCTCGAAGACTTCAAGTAAAGTTGTTCCTTTCACCTTGTGGAGTCCAACTAGAGTCCGGGAGAACACTACTTGCAGCGAAGTGACTTCTACATAGAGCTATTGAAGTGAAGGACCGGTTTACAAAGGTTTTATTCCTTGTTCACTTATATGTAAAGTTGTTTACATGTTCCATTGTCTAATTCTCAAGTTAAGATTCTAAGTTAGGGTTATGTGGCAAATTTTTGAAAACGGCATGGATGATGCCTCCCGAAACCTTGCTGTTGTGCTAGGAAATCCAACAGAGTAGCCATTGCCAGCGGAGCAATGGCTAGTCGATACGGAGCACCTACTTGTTTCCGCACAGATTCTAGACGAGAAAGGGGTGGATGTAGTTCGCATCCAATTGGTAGATTACGCTCACGAGTGGTGGCTTATAGAGGAGACCCGTCTGATCAAGTCGATCAGTTGGGCAACTTTTTCACGTAGTTTCTTAGAGAAGTTCTTCCTGCAATCTACTCAGGAGGAAATGGAAGAGAAGTTCATTAGCTTGAAGCAGAATGGTGGATCCGTTGATGCATATGCGGCTGGGTGGACTCGGCTCAGTCGATATGCGGGGCCCTTGGTTTCTAATGAGGCGGATAAGGCACGGAGTTTTATACATAGCTTGGATGTGGAGATTCAGAGACACATCATATCTCTGGGATTGACCACCTTCTCCCAAGTTCTCAAGGTAGCCAGAGAACAACAGATTTTATCGGTGAAAGCAAAGGGTACGTAACAACAAGCTGTTGTGGTACGGAAGCCGGCATTTACGCCAAACAAGGCTCTTGTACGTAGAGGCATTCTGATAAATAAACAGGGGACAATACCTATGAAAAGGACCTCTGTTTCAATGCAGAAGAAGGATGTAATTTGTGATTACTGCCAACGACCGGGTCATTTCCATAGGGAGTGCCGGATGAGAATTGGGCAGTGTCTGATTTGCGGAGCTGCTGATCATCGAATGCATACTTTTCCATCGAGAGTTCAGTTGAAGAGTGATGCTCCGAGAGCACAGCAGAAGCAGATTACTCAGGGTCCTAACCAAACACGGGCCTTCACCTTGACGGCCGAGGAGGCCAAAGCTTTAGACGATGTCGTTTCAGGTATCCTACTCATTTATAGTTTCCCCGCATTGGTATTATTCGATTCAGGTGCAACCCATTATTTTATGTCGTCCAAGTTTATTATTGCACACTCTATTCTACACATAGCCCTGTCTAGTTGCTGGGACATACACTCTGGGAATGGAAGAATTGTATCTAGTAGTGAGTGCAAGGGTTGTTCGATCGTTATTTGCAGACGGAAGTTATTCGCGGATTTCTTGGTGATTGATACTGGAAGCTATGATGTTGTCTTGGGAATGGATTCCATTCGAAGCATTAT
Organism: Agapanthus africanus; assembly: GCA_030015575.1. Taxonomy (NCBI): domain Eukaryota; kingdom Viridiplantae; phylum Streptophyta; class Magnoliopsida; order Asparagales; family Amaryllidaceae; genus Agapanthus; species Agapanthus africanus. The sequence continues at coordinate 738,893,570 of CM057341.1, forward strand.
ACGGTCATAAGTGTCGCTCGCCTGTCTGTTAGGACGATATTGGAGAAAGAAAATTATTGGGCCCGGATCTTATTGTGCAAATGGTGGAGAAAGTTAACGTGATCCGAAATCATATGAAGGGGGCACAAGATCGACAGAAAAGTTAGGATGATACTGAATGAAGACCTCTGGAGTTTGCAGTTGGTGATCTTGTATTCTTGAAGATATCACCGACCAGAAAAGCGATCTGATTTGGTAGTTGAGACAAGCTTAGTCCTCGATTCATGTGGCCTTTTGATATTATCGAGCATGTTGGAGAGGTAGCTTATTGATTGGCTTTACCACCACCGTTAGCGGGTGTTCATGTCGTATTTCATATATCTTAACTCCGCAAGTATGTTCGAGATGAGACGCACGTCCTAGATCACTCAGAACCGACAGTAAGGGAGGATTTAACATATGAAGAGCGACCGGTGGCGATTATGGATCGACGAGAAAAAGTTCTCAAGAATAAAGTTATCCTACTAGTACTCATTTCATGGGCGAATCATTCGCGCGGAGAATCTATTTAGGAACGTGAAGATGAGATTCGACAGAAGTTTCCACACATTTTTTCTTAGATCCGTGTCTTATTATCTCTTTTCTTGTTCCGGGAATTTCGAGAACGAAATTCTTTTATAGTTGAGTATAATGTAACACCCTAGCACTGTTATACTATATATTTGGGGTATTTCAAATGTTGCAGTAAAATTCTTTATTATTGTTGCTTTGGGTTGCAGATAGTGCAATTGGTAGTTGTGGTTATTATCCGATCCGACCCGCATGGTTGAAACCCAACATGGTTCGAAATTACGTCAAATATTTGCTAGTACAGAGTATCCATGCAAATCTAGATTTTATATACATATATGATATATTTCAGCATGTACATATCGTTTTAAAATACAAAATAAAATCAAATAACATATTTCTTATCTAGCCTTGCATGTCATAGTATCCTATATTATATGGTTGCGCCATATATCATGATTCATGTCCTAATTGTTAAACAGACTCGTTTTTTATCGCTACGTATATTTGTGTAGATCCATATTTGGGGGCATATGTTTTTATTTACTGAATATCATATTATGGTTTAAAGTTTTACGTATATTCTCCATATTGAAAAACTAGATTTTTGAAGGGGTACGGTAATATTCGGAGTAATCTGGTATTATCTATAAAATCCCATATATATATATATAATTTACTATATTAATTATTTTAAATAATATCACTCTCTCTCATATTTTCCCCTGTCCCCACCTCTCTCGCTCTCTCTCTCTCTCTCTCTCTCTATATATATATATATATATATATATATATATATATTATAATATATTATTTATTATTAACACTCTCTCTCCCTCCCCCCTTCGTTTTCTCCTTCTTCTTCACGTCCCCGCGTCCTCACCCTAACCCTCGTCCCCTCGTCATTACCAGCCTTTCTCGTTGCCTTCACCTCCCCTCTCATCCTCACTTCCATCACCTCCACATCTTCCTACTTTTCCCAATCACCCAAGTCGACCTCCCCGACCGCAAGAACCCATCTCGTCCAAACCAACACTTCCCCGACAACCACTCGTCGCCGGTAAACCCACTAACACCGACCACCCTCCTCACCTCCTTATCTCTCCAGAAAACCCCGAACACCATACACTACCACCACCGACCCCTGCTCCTTTCCCCGATCACCATTCAAATCTCACGGCGACGCCACCTCGCCGTCAGCCTTGTCGCTGTCATCTCGTCGCCACCATCTCCTCTGTCCTCGACAGAACACCAGTAAACTCAGCAATATCCACTTTTCTTCTTCTTCTTCTTCTTCTTTCTTTTCTTCTCTTGATCCCCGATCATCTTACCGGTGTTGCGCACGTCACCGACGATCCAGACAACCCAGCCACTGTTGTCATCTAGCCCTTTCACTTTTGACTATAGTGCCCTCAAGTTAATTATTAGATCACAGACACATGATTGCAATGATTGAGGGAGGACCTAAACTGGTCGAACAATATTACTCAAGATGATAGTATGCTATCTGGTTTGTCTTTATCATCATGTACTTGCTTTAGGTGGCTTTACACATCACTATTACATGTTGATAGAGCCCATAGGATTTTTGTTTGACTACCAGTAGTATGATGGTGATCATATACGTGGGAGCTGGGGTCTATAAGCACATCCTTAAATGTCCCTAGTATTGGGAGTTTCGAGATTGGGCATCGATACTCCAGAGTATACTAGTGTATACTGATCGAGACCCCGACGAGGGGCAGTGGCCGGTCTCACAAGCCATTGGTGTTAGTTTGTTCACCTAAGATGTATACAGGTGTTCACTGGTGAGTATACCGGATGGACTCGCTGGGAACATGCTAGTTGGTATTATACCTATTGTCAGATAGCAGTTCCCTGGTGACATGTATACAGATTAGTCTATCGACCTGAGATCGTCATTTGACTCATGTGAGTTCCCACTGTGCTTTGATTACGACCCTACCATGGCTCAAAGGAGTCGTGCAAATAGGTTTTAGTTGGATACAATCCCGAGCCACATGAAGGCAGTGAGCGGATCGTCAGGGGATTCGTCTCTCCCGGTATTGGGGGTTGATGTCGCGTTTTGCACGGGTGGCCATGACCAGAAATCCTTGGCCAAGGTAGTCGAGAATTACTGATCCAGGATCGGTAGTTTCTTAGGCGGTGATGGGTTTTATACCGACACTGAATGTCAAGTTATTAGGGGTCTAACTTTATCTACCACCCCAGACTTGATATACGATACTCATAGACGAACGGACCGGACTGTACGGATATTGTCACTATCAGACTCAGTATGGGTTTCAGGATGAGTTTGCTCGTCGGTCTCCCTTTCGCTCAATACCTGGGTAGCCGTTACGTACAGCTAGTGCCACTGACATGCTTGTGGTTAAACCCACTGCTAGCGTATTGATGAGTCTTTAGAGTCCCACACAAAGAGTTTCCCTACTTCGGGCGAAACGTTGTAGAGGCCGTATGGTTTTATGGTAGGGTTCGAGCATATACGTGCACTTGTGCATGGATCATGACTCGGACGGATAATACTAGTGGGCTTTGGTTTAAGCCGGATCCTAGTATTATATTGTTGGATTATTTTCGTCTCTTTGTATTCGTATTCTTTCGGAATACGGATGGGGGTATGTATATACGGATGAGGGATGTTTACCGCCGAAAGACGCGACCGGGACGTTGGGACGTCTGGCCTGAATTTTGGGGACAGATGTTGTTTGGTTTTATCCGTTCACCTCTCCGAAGATGTCAAGTTGATTTATGGAACCATGTATCGGAGGTTTGGACGGATGCAGCCGTTGTAGCAGACTTCGTCAGATTCCTCCTCATTTATGATGGGTTTTTGATTGTGAGGACGCTCTTCCCTGCAGGCGCAAGCCCCTGCAGTTAATTATGCTACCGCATCGCGATAACCAATTTCTCCTTCTCCAGATGTTCACTTCATGTCGTGTGTTTGTTTTGTTTTTTGGTTGCCCATAGATTGTATACGGAGACTAATTTATGTTGTCGCCCATAGGGCGTGGATTAGTCCAAATCTGTATTTTTTTAGATTTGGGTTTGGTTGATTTAAGAATCGTTAACCTTGTTTAAGATTATGATCAACTTAAATATTTGTTAAGGATACGTTAGTCTATGTTTTAGACTAAGATCTACTTAACGGGGGTTCAGGATCATTTTTTATCCAATGAAAGAGCATTTGGGCTCTATCGTTTTAGTTTAGGGACGTTGCGGTCCATTGGGTTTAAGGACATCATAGTCCATAGAGTTTAAGGACATCATAGTCCGTGGAGTTTTAAGGACATCATAGTCCATAGAGTTTAAGGACATCATAGTCCGTAGAGTTTAGTTTAGGGACATTGCGGTCCATGGTTTAAGGACATCATAGTCCATATAGTTTAGTTTAGGGACGTTGCGGGTCATGATTTAAGGACACCATAGTCCATGGAGTTTCTGGTTGTCGGGACCCGCCACCTCTCTGAAGACGTTGAAGAATTACAACGACACATATCAGAGGTGTGAAGAGATGTACCCTTGAACCAATGTTAGTTGGGAGATCTGTAGTCAGGTTTGGGACAAAGACCAATTAAAGAGATTTTGAGCACATGGGCTTGGTTGATCTGAATTAGGGACTTGTGGCCATCTTGGGCTCAGTCCACTCAGTTTTGAATAAAATGTTGAACATTTGTTTGGGCCCAGTCCACTCAGTTTTGAATAAAATGTTGAACATTTGTTTGGTCTCGGTTCCTTTTTGTTCTACAATGCTGAGGATTGATTTGGGTTCTGACACCCTTCTTTCTTTTTGTTTTTTATTGAGTGTTGAACACTCTTTAAGGCGCTGAGCTCTATTTACAGAAAGCTCTTTATTTCATCAGCGCCCACGTGAGGGGCACGTGGAGCGCTCGGCGCTGAGCGCAAGACTTGGAGTGCTAAAGCGCTTCCTTTAAAATAGCACCCACGTGAGGAGCACGTGGAGCGGTCGGCGCTGAGCGCCAGACTTGGAGTGCTAATGCGCTTTTTATAAGATAGCGCCCACGTGAAAAGCACGTGGAGCGCTTGGCGCTGAGCGCCAGATTTGGAGTGCTAAAGCGCTTCCTTTAAAATAGCGCCCACGTGAGGTGCACGTGGAGCGTTTGGCGCTGAGCACCAGGCACTGTTTTTGGCAGTTCTGATCAGTTCGGTGCTCTGAGAATTAAATTCTCGTTTGTGAGAGACTTTGTCTTATGGATCTAAGAACTAAGTTCTTCTTTTGTGAAGAGATACTATTATCTTTTTTGTTTTTCTTTATGAGAGATTTTGTCTCATGGATCTAAGAACTAAGTTCTTCTTTTATGAGGAGATGCTATGATCTCTTTTGTTTTTCTTTACCTTGAAGAGAGGTAGTTCTCGCCTTAAATTTGAAATTTATGGGGGAGTTCTTCTGTCCTTCTTCTTTCAATTTGAAACTTATGGGGAAGTTCCTCTGTGCAAGACTTGAAGTCTTGGGTCCTTTATATAGGAGAGGCTGATTTGTTGAATCAGTTAAGTAAATCTCTCATTGAGAGATGTCTAATTGATTTGGGGAATTTATCCACCGTTGGATGTTTGATCTAAGGACTTCTGGTTTTACAGAAGTCATTTTTCTTGTTTTCAACAAGATTGGGAAAATATTTTCCCATACAGAACTTATTCTGTACCTTGATGATTTTTAATCACCATTGGATAGTGCTCTGATTTATAGAGCACAATCTTTCTTGTCTAGAAAGATTTGAAGAGTATTTCCTCAGTCAGAATTTAATTCTGTATCTTTGTGATTTTTAATCACCATTGGATCTTTGATCCAACGGTGCTCTGATTTACAGAGCACAATCTTTCTTGTTTAGAAAGATTTGAGGAGTATTTCCTCAATTAGAATTTAATGTTGTACTTTGATGATTTATCATCTTCGTTGGATCTTTGATCTAATGGTGGAGAACATTTAGTTCTAGCGCTGGCGCTCTCGTGCTTTGAACGTGAGGCACTGCCTCAGAGTCTTTGACTCTTAGCGCTGGCGCTTTTGGCTCTAGCGCTCTCGTGGTTTGCACATGAGGCGCTGCCTTAGAGTTTTTGACTCATGGCGCTATTGCACGTGAGGCGCTGCCTCAGAGTTTTTGACTCTTAGCGCTGGCGCTCTCTACGCGAGCGCTCTCGTGCTTTGCACGTGAGGCGCTGCCTCAATTCAAACTTCAAATTTTGAACAGAGATTTGCTCTCTGATTGGGGGAAACAAATGCCCCCCACCATTGCGCTCACGTGGTTTACACGTGAGTGCAGCGGTGGCAGCCTTTCCACCGTTAGATCAACTTGGAAGTTGGATCGACTTCCAGCGCCTATAAATAGGGCCTTTGGCCCTTGAGATGACTTCTGTTCATCTTCATCCCCTCTTGTTTTTTAAGAATTTAATTCTCCCTTCAGAGCATAGATCTCTGCCCAAGGAAAACTCCTTTTGAGTTAGAACTTTGTTCAAAAATTTGGTAAGAATCATATTCGACCCCATTAAACAGAGGTTTGCTCCTACTAGATCATAGATCTAAAAAAATGGATTTTTAGGGTTTCTTAACAGAGCTTTGCTCTTCTTAGATCATAGATCTAAAGAGATCTTTTTTAGGGTTTCTTAACCCATTAATGAAGAACTCTTGGAGTTTCTATAACTTGTATTTCAGATCTTTAAAGATCTTGGGGTTTTACCTCTGTAAAAAGCTTTGCTTTTTAGAAATCTGATGGCTTGTTCCATTGTTTTTGCAGAGCATTGCTCTTTAGAATTTTTGGGGAATTTTTATTCCCCTCTTAATGACAGATGTGATTTCTTTTGCAGAGCGCTGCTCTCGAGGGAGTTGAACTCCTTGGTCCAATGAGTCTCTCATTAAATGAGAATCCTTTTAGGATTTCCTCCTTAATGAGTGATTGTCTCATCAATGATGAGCCGTCACTTTGATTTTGTGGGTCCCCCTTGGTACCTTTCCACTGTATTGCAGTATGGTATAAATTTAAAATACCAAGTGTCAGAATTTGGATTGTAGCATTGACAGCTAGTCCTTGTTCTTTTTTGCACAGGGACTGTGTCTTTTGACACTTCTTTCCTATTTGTTCGTCCGGAGAGCGCATTTGCTGACGCGCCCGTGGATAGGGAAGTCTTCGCGCTCATTAAAGATCACGACCCGGAGCAGAAATCTCTTAATCTATGAGGGTCATGGTACAATCAAATCATCCGGGGTCGGCGTAGTTTTTCTTGTGCAACACCTTCGGAACCCATTTCAGCGATTTACTACACCGACTCACCCCCAGTGAACTATGCCGTAGAGGAGGTCAACTGGACTTCGGAGGGTCGCCTTCAGCCCTCTATGTCCTCGATACCCATACAGCCGCCGATGGCTTTAGATATTCTGGGGCGGCGCATATTTCAAGGCGAGTCGCGCTCTTGGGGACAGCCATACATGATAGGCTTGACTCCTCGCCATTCAGTCGGGTATTTGCAGTGGGCTCGATACATCTTGTCGGCCAAGAAATCACTGCTACTGAAGCTCATGTTGTACCCCGTAGTTTACGCATCTTTTTTCCAGTATTCCACGCCCCCTATATGGTGGTTCAAAGCTTTCTTGGAACAATAGAATATCCCAACTCACACCTTCCTTCTATCAGATCGGGAAGTTTCAATCTCCTTAGAGGAGTTCGCGGAGATCTCTGGCTTACCCGTCAGGGGAGAACATTACGAGGAGCTGCTTCCTCCTGACGATTACATTTTTGCCACCAAATCAGTGGTGATGGGCCTTACCCCGGAGAATGCCATTCAACATCAGTTCCCAAGTCTGATCAAGGTGTTGAAAATTTACGAAAGTCTATTTCTAGAGTCTGAAGGGCATGGAGTCAGCTTCACAGACTTTATCGCACGCTTTCTTCGCCTGGAAGTCTTATCAAAACAAGCTGCAAAATTTGCCAAGCTTGACGACCGTTTTAGTTTTGGTTTGGATAACCAGCCGACGACGGAAGCAGATCAAAAGAAATTCTTCCTCCCGGATACCCCCTTCATCCCTTTTGTAGAGCTCACAGCTTCAGACATCGACGAAGAGGCATTCTTTTCGGGGTTTCTCGGCCTATGGTTAAGCCGGTTTGTGCTCCCAATGCACCCTCGCTATATGAGGCCATCCGTTTTCTATCCGGATCATCGAATGGTTATTGGGAAGTGAGTGGCCGTCGGGATGGCTGGGCTAGCTCACTTGTATCATGGCCTCAGCTTAGTGGTAGACACCACTCAGCCAGGGGTACAGCCCGTAAATCTCACGTTGCACTATTTCACGTCGTGGATCGAGCTGCATGTGCTCGGAGCTTTTGGAGTCCACAAGCGGCCCCATTTCTACGACAGTTATAACTTTCCTCGGGTTATGTTGCTAGTTGACGCTTTTGCTTTAGATCCATCACAGCGAGAGGCTCGAGGTCTGGTCCTTCGCACGCGTATAGTCGGGGACGGCATGACCTTAGTCGATAAGGTCTTAACCATCGGTAAAGAATCCACAAAAACGGTGCAGCCGCTGCATGACACCTTCAAAAATGGGGCTCCTACCTTGAAAGCTCAAGAGATTCTACATTTGTATTCAATCAGGCCGGGCTTTTTAGTGTTTAGGCAGAACAACTCAGCGTTGTTCATGAGGTACAACCCGCACCGTTTCGCTCAACAATCGAGTTACAATTAGGGTGTCCCGCTTGAGGCTTTTGTAGTTGAGCCAGTTGCTACGGAAGAGGGTATCCGCAGCGCGCTGCACCATTTCATGCGGCCAAACACCGGGTCTAACTTTTTTATCAATGAGCCGAGCTGCGTTCCGAAAGCCTCGAACGCATATGTGGCATGGTACCAGCATGCGACGGGTGCTATTATTAGGGAAGAAAAGTGGTTACTGCTCGATCATAAGGGTGTTGTCCCAACTGGTAATCCAGCCATTCCCTTGAAGCGACGGACCACCGTTCGTCCTTCCTTAAGAGAAGCTGCTGCGGTTGTGGTCCGGCACGCCTTTCCTGATAAGCCTTTACCCCATGTTCATGTAGAAGCGGTAGCTGCAGCGTCCCTGGAGTCTGGCATGGGTATGGAGATCGGGACTCGTCGCCCAAAATTTCCCGCCAAGCGCAAGCTTTTGCCATCGGCTGCCGGCACTCGCTCGCAAAAGAAGAAGAAGGCGTTGTTTTCTGCCGACGTCGTACTTGGCCAGGAGCCTCATGCTCCCTACAGCGAGGGTTTGTGAGAGTATGGGACCAATGAAGTTTTATTCATCGCACCTGCTGATGATACCGATCTCCAGGCTGTCCTTGTGGCCTCCGAGCGACTGGCTCGCGAAGATGCGGCGCTGATCACCATCGCGAAGTCAGGTATACTTCAGTTGTATTTTTTTCGTTCATTTCTTCCTTATTATTATGCTTTTACTAATGCCCTTTTCTTCAATAGGTATTTCTGCTGAAGAGGCTCTCACGTCTTCCATCAAGACTTTCGAGGAGGAAGAGAGGCTCCGCGCTTCTTTGGGTCTCGGTATAATTCGGCTCATTGTGGCCTTCATTCCCTTTTTCTTTATTCATAGTCTGACCCTCTCCTTTATTTTATTGTAAGGACTAACTTGATTCAGGTTATTCCGAGTGCGGTGCCGATCCCAAGTGGTAATGCGGCGACGCTTCCAGAGCCCGCTATTGTGGCCCCAACTCCTCCAAAATTACCGCAAGAGCCTTCGCTAAAGCAGCTGATGACAGACGCTGTAACGGCTCCAGAGATAGAGCCTGGTTCGGACGATGACGTCCCTTTGACGAAGGTCTTGAGGAGATCGGCTCTCATGGCCCAAACTGAAAGGAAACGCAGGAAGCGCGCAGTAAAGGAATGTGATGCCGCTTTGGCTGTAGGTGCAGGCTCAAGCTGTAAGTGCACGGCGGTGCCCCGGCCGTCAATCCGACGGCCAAATGCGGAAGCGGTGATAAACTTAAATTTTGCGGACATAGCAAACCGGCACCACCGCGCACTAAACACCCGGATCGAACCATTAACTAGTCCTAGCAACCTACAAGAAAGGGAATAGAGATATACCGACGATCCAAGTCCTCCGGTCTTCTCGTCATGGTCCCGATCTCCTGCGGAATGTCCCGTCTCCTCCTCGTCGCCGGAAGTGCACCACATCGCCTACTTCTTTTACGGGCTCCCACCTCAATGCCGAGGCAACTCGAGCACGAAGCCGGCTACTCGACGTGCCCAAGATTTACTGTAGAATATATAGTAGAGCTCAAGTCTCATTTGGGGTTCATGGAGGTGCCCTTTTGATGGAGGGATGATACAAGAACAATGTGGAGGAACTTGGGGGTTTTTGGAGCATGAAATGAACAAGATTTCCACACTCAAAAACTTGGACAGCCCATGCCTAATATGGCCGGCCTCTCTTGGTGGCGGAGTGAGTGAGAATGAGAGAGAGAGGTGATAGAATAAGAGAGCCATCCAATAATACAATGGAGAGAGAGAGAAGGCTATCATGCAAAAGGAATTATCACAAAATCAAACCCACACTCAAACAACAACCATCTCTCATCATCAACAATCATGTCTACAAAAGTCATGCCATCATGACAAGAAGTCAAGTCAAAAGGTCAAGGTATGGAGCAACCATGATGAAGTCAAAAAGTCAAGTGATCATGACATGGCAATATGTAAAAGACCCCCTCCACAAATGCCTATTTGCAACAATGCAAATAAGCCCTCCTCCACCAAACTTCGGCCAATGAACGGAACAATGGAAATCAGCCGAAACGGAAAGCAAACTGGCAACTCCAGAAAACTGGTCCCGTAATAAATTACAGGAAAACCCCGATACTGTGCATACACACCCGCATCTGTATTTCGACCGAAATACAAATGCAATGAGACAAAATCTACACTGTACTATACTAGGATCCGGCTTAAACCAAAACCGGCTAGTAATATCCGTTCGATCCTGATCCGTACAATACCGCACGTATTTGATCGAACCCTGCCATATATCCATACGGCCTATAGTACAAACTGTCCGATCCTGATCCGTGCAATACCGCACGTATCTGATCGGACCTTGCCATATCTCCATACGGCCTCTACAGCCTTTCGCCCGAAAGCTGAGTAATTGAATGTGGGGGACTCTAAAGACTCATCAACACCTTGGTTGTGGATTTAACCACTAGCACGTTAGAGGTATAAGCCAATACATAACGGGCTACCAGGTATTGACCAAAAGGGACGTCTGTGAGCGAACTCAGCCTGACTCCCTACTGAGCCTGTCAGTGACAATATCCGTACAGTCCGGTCCGTTCGTCTATGAGCATCGCATGGCGGGCCTAGGGGGTTGGTAAAAGTCAGACCCCCAAAAGCGGTACAAGTCGTGTCGGAGTGTAGCCCAGAACACCCTGAGATACTACTGGAATACTTACCAGTAAATCTCCTTGCCTCGGCCGAGGGCTTCGTGTAATGGCTCTCCTAGACACAGCACGACCTCACTCCCAATACCGGGAGAGACGAACCCCTGAAGATACGCTCACTGCCTCCATGTGGCTCGGGACTGTACCCAACTAAAACCTGTTTGCACGACTCCTTTGGCCGTGGTAGGGTAGTAATCAAAGTACAGTGGGAACTCACACGAGACAAATGACGATCCCCAGGTCGATGAACTAACCTGTACACATGTCACCAGGGAACTGCCATCTGACGTCTGGTATATGACCAACTAGCATGTTCCCGGCGAGTCTTGTCCGGTGTACTCATAACCCAATGAGCACCTGTATACATCTTAGGTGATCCAACTGACACCAGTGGCTTGTGAGACCGGCCACCGCCCCTCGTCGGGGTCTCGACTGTATACACTAGTCTACTATGGAGAATCGATGCCCTGTCTCGAAACTCTCACGACTAGGAACCTTTTAAGGATATACTTATAGACCCCCAGCTCCCACTTATATGATCGCCCTCATACTGCTGGTGGTCAAGCAAGAATCCTAGGGGCTCTATCAACGTGTAATAGCGACGTGTCAGGTCTCTTAAAACAGTACACGATGATAAAGGTAAACCAGATAGCATACTATCATCTCGAGTAAGACTGTCCTACCGGGATAGGTCCTCCATCAATCATTACAATCACGTACCTGTGACCTAATAATTGACTCTGAGGGCACTATCTCCAACAATCTCCCACTTGCACTCAAGGCTAATTATTGCGATGTCGCATACTCACAGCCCGTGTGATACCGAACACCCAACTCCTCTACTAGTCAGTCTCACAAAGCTCGTTTGCGAAACTATTGCGTTCGAGGAATAGCCTCAGTGAGTGGATCCGCCTTGATGTTTCTTTCTATGTCTCTCTATATCTCAAGTTCGCGGAGAAACCCATCTCCCGAAATGAGCAATACCTGTCTTAGAATGTGTCTGGATGTCTGATGGGACCTAGCTCATAAATGAGCTCCAAATCCAAACTTCTTAGACTGTATTGTTAACTGAACTTAATCAGTATCCTGCGCCATGCCTCCCTCAGTATTGCCTTGGACCACCTGTCCAAAATACTGCCCCTCGTCAGAAGGAAAAATATAGCTCTGACAACCTCCTTGTCGTCCATGTCACCTTGAAAGCCTGGAATGATAACTGTCTCCCGAATGAGGCTGTCGTTATTATATCCCTAGAACATCCACTTATGTTCTAAAACTGCTTCTGACTGTTTCTCCAGGATTGGATCAATATCAACTTATTGCATCCAGTGCAAGAACAATATCTGGTGTGGTACTTGACATCTCACGATTGACTCAATTGCCTGAGCAAGTGATCTGCCAATCATGCACATCCCTCTCCCCTTTAGTCTGTAAGACACCTTTAGAGAGGGTGACTCCATCACCTGCAGGTACACTACCGTGCCAGGAGTCGTCCATCCTAAATACTCTTAGAATGCTGTCAAGTACCCTGATTGGGAAACCACCCAAATCTAGATCTAATACCATAGATCCAGTAACCAGTATGTCTGATATAAAACCCATTTCCTTTGTGGAGAAACCACTGTGTGACGACCAAAGTGTAACCGATCGTAGTATAGGAGTTTCCTTTCCTACTTAGTGTATGTCATCCAAATATCAGGATATCACACCCTACTACCTTCTCAACAGATCCATCCCCTATTCTGATGAAGTCAAACCCATGACTGTCACATCAGAAATAGATGATCTATCTCCGCTACATCTGCTTTAGTCTATAAATAGACATAAGCTACCTGTCCACCAATGCTTCCGCTGCTCCCACTGACTACGACAACCCTCTGGCAGAGTCATATACACGTACACTTCTGAAGCAAGTTCAGAACGACGCTATACTCATCCTCCCGCCGGGTCTCGCAGCCTGGAACAACAGCAATGGTAATTGTGGGTAAACAAGAACTTCCCTGTCACCGTCCTTGAGGCTACCGGAGTATCTCTCGGGTGCCTGAAGTTACCCACCTTATCTGCGGAGTGGCTAATGGAATGTCAATCCAGATTGAATCTATAGGTTCCTTATCAAATCTTCAGTAATCGTTTGTGGTTCTGGAATCACTTCCAGTTCTACCATACTCCCATTACTGTTTTCTGAAAAAAAATCCATTTTTATTAAAACTGTGGCAAGTCTAGAACAATATTGCTATTGTTCATCCAGATGGTAGAAAGTCAACCCGCGTCATAGCCTGGGTCAACCCACAAACAGCCATTACAGAAACGTGCCTTGAGTTGTCCAGTGTCTGGTTTTAAGCATAAGCCGGACAACTCCCCGTACCTTAACATCGTTAAGATATGAACTGTTCTATATCCAATATAGAACCAGAGGCACTGATTTAATTGAACCAGATTCAAATCATGCAACTGTCTCCAGTGCATGTCAACTAAATGGAAGGAGGCCGATCAGCGTTACTCAACTTAGGAATGCTTCCAATCATGAGTAACCTGAAAGAGAAGCAAGATCTCTTAAATCATTACTATCAACTGAATACCGTACACAAGTATCTACATCTTCGATCTCTTTGAAGAATCCCGATACTTGCTACACTTGGTTCTCTACTCTATTCAAATACCTATAACTTCTCCAAATTCGGACCCTGTGTTTCCACGAAACACCTGTCTAAAAACTAGAGAAGTCATAAGTAAACCGAATATAGTATGAGAACCAACCCCTCTGTCCTGGACAAGATACAATGCTCTGTATAAGTCCCTTGAGTCTGTTAACTCATTCACTGTGTGTCGTAGGTTGAAAACTGTACTTATGGTTAAGAAGAATTACACCGCTGTTTAATGCTCCTTACCTAACCATCCACTGATATAGGTAAATGTCGTAGACATAATTTCAAAAAGGTATATCTCACTCTATGAAAATAGACGTACAGATATATCAATTTGAAATTGGTGCATAACTGCGGATATTCAAAACCAAATATTTGCCAACCGGCAAACAGCCCAGGTGACTTCCTCAAATATCACCGATTACAACGAATCCCGATATAATGAGGATGATCACCTAATTCCCAATAACTTACTCCCACTCATCATCTGTAAAACCATGCAGATGTGAGAATCATACCTGGTAAATACATACCCTGGAGCAAGTGTCTAATCGGGAAATCAGTTTTCCTTTAACAGTACACAGTGAGACTGAAACATCGAAATGTTTCGATGGGGTATCCTGGTATTCCTAGTAATGCCTCTTCCAGATTCACGACTGCAACCGTATAGTTCTTTGCCACCTCTCCAAATCCCTTCATATGTCTTTAGTCTTTACCTTCTGCACACCCCTTTAGGCCAAATGGTTTTCTTCCTTCCCTACCGTTCGGCACCAGCCTATGGTTTGGAAGAAGACTATCCAATAAGCATAATGGGTGTACTGTCCCAATCCTAGGAACACTCGCAATGAGAGAGGGTGAAGATAAAAGACAACCGAATAAACCTTATTCCTATTTCTCCTGGACCAGAATCCATCCCCGAACTGGAACAAGTTCCTTTCGAGTTCGTATATAACCATACGATGGAGTATCCAATAAACTGTGGATCTTCGTAGTGATACGGAGTGTCCTGGAGAAATACAAAGGTGATTTTAGGATTGGCGAAGGAATACTTGGTTTGGTCGTGAATATCTGTTGCAATTTACTTTGCCCTCTTACTAATCCCTTACTTTGTCTTAACCTAATACCTTCTGCACACCATCGTTATGCTAATTGGTTTTCTTCATTCCCTACCGGTCGGCACCAGCCTAAGGTTTGGAAGAAGACAATCCAATTTGCGTAATAGGTGTACTACCCCTAAACCAAGGAGTACTCACACCTTGAGAGAAGGTAAAAGGAAAAGACAACTGAATAATCCTATCCGTTTTCTCCAGAACCTGAAACCATCCTCGAATAAATTCTTTCGAGTTCGTATCTAACCATACGATGGTTTTGTCCAATGGAAGTGGATGTTCGTAATAATACGGGGTGTCCTGGAGAAAAGGGTAAAAGTAGGAGTGGCAATGAGGTTTGCAACTCTGACAATCCAAAAGCCAGTGTTAAAGAAGGTTCGGTCAACTTGGTCACTGAGTCATAGTCTTAGGGTCGGGTCAATGGTCGCTGCCAAAGAGAGAGAGAAAAGAAACACTCAGCGTGCACTCTAACCTAGATCAGAATGGTTACCAATTTATCTAATCTGGAATCCTCCCACTGTACCTCAAATTCTCCTCCAAACCTGGAAGAAGAATTAGTCGGGGTCACCCGAGGAGTAAACTAACTCATCAGTGGGAATCGGGATCCAAGTATCATCGCATGACAACGTGACGGAATCCGCTCACGGTATCACACTCCAGAAGGTATGCGCATATCTGGCAAGTTTCAGTTCTTTTGAAACTCCCGATGTGATTTCTGCCCCATGCTCTTATGACCTTGACTTTGGCCAACAAATCATAAGTCACATGTCAAGTTCTACCCGTCATTCTCCAGGTTGATTCGAATCCACCCGCACAAGCCCTTGACTTTGGCCAACAAGGCTATACGACTGTTCCAAACCAACGCATCTATCTATGCTGCATATGAATAACCAACAGCTACCAAACACTGTGCCTTGACTTTGGCCAACAAACACAGCTTGAATACTATTGACTATCCATATGAAACGACGGAGGGCTACGAATGGTTTCTGGCGAAAACCTTTAACGTAAAGAACTTGATATCGTTGAAGGAACGGATAGCTTTTTGAAAATATAGTGACGAAAACCGTTGCTAAAGAGGTCACTCCCGGTGAAGGGATCTCGGCTCTTTCCCCGTAGAATGGGGTGCAGGATATTCTAACTGAATACCACGGTGCAAAGCAAAAGCAATCGGCTATAGTGAAGTTAATGCCCTGACGCAAACTTTTTGTCCAAGGGGTCACTCCCGGTGAAGGGATCTCGGCCCTTGCCTCGTCGACTGAGGAGCAGGATATTCTAAATGAATACCGCGATGCAAAACAAAAGTGAACGTCCTTGCAATAACAGCTTTTTGAAAAGTGTTCCAACAACATCAGATTAGGTTTGTTTTAACTTGCATTGATCCGAATCAACGCAGTCCCATCAATTGATCACACCAAAAAGAACGAAAATATACTGATGTACGTATATGCCATCCGCATTCGCCACTGGGTCCCGTCATTACCCGTTAGGTTAGCTAACTAACGACAGAGCGGAGACTGGACTAGCGCGGATGTAAAACATATACAACATCTACTAATATATATACCAATATATTATATTCGCTCAAGGCGTGAATAAAATGCAACATCACAGAAATGTACAGTATCACAGAAACAATACAGATATCTGGGATCCCCGGGTTTCACAGAGCCGCTGAAACCCGACGTTCCCCTGGTCGTGTGGATAGCCTGTCCAATGAATCCTAGACCCCTACGGGCGCGGCAAGTCACCCGCCAAAACCTGAAGCGAGGCAGCCCCCTTCAGCGCCGTGAATGGACCACCCAGCACTTCACGGAATCCGGTAACTTGGGCACCCCTCCTGGGTCAACCTGTACCCCCTACGAGTGCGGCGAATATCCCGCCAATCCTAGAGTGAAGCCCCCTTCAGCTCAATGCCATGAGATGCGGGCTTGTTGCCCTCCAGAATCCGGCTATCCGTTCACCCCTCCGCGGGGTAATCCTAGTACAGAAAGTAAAATATACATACAACGGGTACATCGACCGCAATCTGGCCGTGCCCCAAAATAATAATACAATCAGGCAGTGACGGCAGTCCACATGTCGGACGCTCGCCCCGCAATATCAAATGTACATAATACAACAGAACTGTACTAGCATTGCATCCAGGCTATCCCCCACGACCGATCCGCAACATCACAGCAAAAACAAAACATCAACGTGAAAGTCACGTTCGCAAATCCGTCTAACCGGGCTATAGCAGTTAGACCGGATTTACCGATCAAGTGACATTCACGGTCGCAGATATAATGTAAAAACTGTGAAAAATGTGTTTAAAATATCCGATCAATCAAAATTTTAACAAGTGGGCCCCAAATCAAAACTGTAGCAGTTAAAGAAATTCTGGGCCCAATGTTATTATTCCAAAACCCCTAAAAACAGCCCAGAAGGCCACTGGAGAAAATTGACACAGTGAGCTTATTATAGTGCGGCGGAACCGCGGCCCAAAGTGGGGTTTGGCCGCGGTTCCGCGCTCCAACTATGGCATCACTCAGTCGAATTTCTACAGTGGCCTTACAATTTCCAGTACATCAATTTTCTGCAACCTGAAAAATTTTTGGAGACTGAAAAATTCTGACAGAAAACTGATGTGAAGACAATACGGGTTTTAGAACATTTTATCGATCGGAACTGAAAAACACATTACACAAAGCTAGACTAGGTTAATGGCGAGGCTCTGATACCACTGTAAGTGCACGGCGGTGCCCCGGCCGTCAATCCGACGGCCAAATGCGGAAGCGGTGATAAACTTAAATTTTGCGGACTTAGCAAACCGGCACCACCACGCACTAAACACCCGGATCGAACCATTAACTAGTCCTAGCAACCTACAAGAAAGGGAATAGAGATATACCGACGATCTAAGTCCTCCGGTCTTCTCGTCATGGTCCCGATCTCCTGCGGAATGTCCCGTCTCCTCCTCGTCGCCGGAAGTGCACCACATCGCCTACTTCTTTTACGGGCTCCCACCTCAATGCCGAGGCAACTCGGGCACGAAGCCGGCTACTCGACGTGCCCAAGATTTACTGTAGAATATATAGTAGAGCTCAAGTCTCATTTGGGGTTCATGGAGGTGCCCTTTTGATGGAGGGATGATACAAGAACAATGTGGAGGAACTTGGGGGTTTTTGGAGCATGAAATGAACAAGATTTCCACACTCAAAAACTTGGACAGCCCATGCCTAATATGGCCGGCCTCTCTTGGTGGGGGAGTGAGTGAGAATGAGAGAGAGAGGTGATAGAATAAGAGAGCCATCCAATAATACAATGGAGAGAGAGAGAAGGCTATCATGCAAAAGGAATTATCACAAAATCAAACCCACACTCAAACAACAACCATCTCTCATCATCAACAATCATGTCTACAAAAGTCATGCCATCATGACAAGAAGTCAAGTCAAAAGGTCAAGGTATGGAGCAACCATGATGAAGTCAAAAAGTCAAGTGATCATGACATGGCAATATGTAAAAGACCCCCTCCACAAATGCCTATTTGCAACAATGCAAATAAGCCCTCCTCCACCAAATTTCGGCCAATGAACGGAACAATGGAAATCAGCCGAAACGGAAAGCAAACTGGCAACTCCAGAAAACTGGTCCCGTAATAAATTACAGGAAAACCCCGATACTGTGCATACACACCCGCATCTGTATTTCGACCGAAATACAAATGCAATGAGACAAAATCTACGCTGTACTATACTAGGATCCGGCTTAAACCAAAACCGGCTAGTAATATCCGTTCGATCCTGATCCGTGCAATACCGCACGTATTTGATCGAACCCTGCCATATATCCATACGGCCTATAGTACAAACTGTCCGATCCTGATCCGTGCAATACCGCACGTATCTGATCGGACCTTGCCATATCTCCATACGGCCTCTACAGCCTTTCGCCCGAAAGCTGAGTAATTGAATGTGGGGGACTCTAAAGACTCATCAACACCTTGGTTGTGGATTTAACCACTAGCACGTTAGAGGTATAAGCCAATACATAACGGGCTACCAGGTATTGACCAAAAGGGACGTCTGTGAGCGAACTCAGCCTGACTCCCTACTGAGCCTGTCAGTGACAATATCCGTACAGTCCGGTCCGTTCGTCTATGAGCATCGCATGGCGGGCCTAGGGGGTTGGTAAAAGTCAGACCCCCAAAAGCGGTACAAGTCGTGTCGGAGTGTAGCCCAGAACACCCTGAGATACTACTGGAATACTTACCAGTAAATCTCCTTGCCTCGGCCGAGGGCTTCGTGTAATGGCTCTCCTAGACACAGCACGACCTCACTCCCAATACCGGGAGAGACGAACCCCTGAAGATACGCTCACTGCCTCCATGTGGCTCGGGACTGTACCCAACTAAAACCTGTTTGCACGACTCCTTTGAGCCGTGGTAGGGTAGTAATCAAAGTACAGTGGGAACTCACACGAGACAAATGACGATCCCCAGGTCGATGAACTAACCTGTACACATGTCACCAGGGAACTGCCATCTGACGTCTGGTATATGACCAACTAGCATGTTCCCGGCGAGTCCTGTCCGGTGTACTCATAACCCAATGAGCACCTGTATACATCTTAGGTGATCCAACTGACACCAGTGGCTTGTGAGACCGGCCACCGCCCCTCGTCGGGGTCTCGACTGTATACACTAGTCTACTATGGAGAATCGATGCCCTGTCTCGAAACTCTCACGACTAGGGACCTTTTAAGGATATACTTATAGACCCCCAGCTCCCACTTATATGATCGCCCTCATACTGCTGGTGGTCAAGCAAGAATCCTAGGGGCTCTATCAACGTGTAATAGCGACGTGTCAGGTCTCTTAAAACAGTACACGATGATAAAGGTAAACCAGATAGCATACTATCATCTCGAGTAAGACTGTCCTACCGGGATAGGTCCTCCATCAATCATTACAATCACGTACCTGTGACCTAATAATTGACTCTGAGGGCACTATCTCCAACACAAGCACCACTCCATCTGTCGTTATTCCTTCAGAGGGTGCTCCAGCTGCCTTGTCTACCGCCCATAGACAGGTTGCGCGCGCGACTCGGGAGCCAACCTAGAATCTTTCGCAAGATAACGTAATGCCCGGTCTTTTTTATTAGAACTCGATCTGCAAATTCTTATACATCATATCCCGCAGGGCCAAGTCCTAGCGATGAGATGGCAGGCGAGACGATGGCGACCACAGAGCCCGAAGTGGCTACTCTTTCTAGGGAGTCTGGGACTGCCCAAACCGCCGCTCTTTCCCCTTGTGGTTCCCTGGTATCGGTGGGCATCGCGAGTGTCATGACGACCCTTATCGAATCAGTGGATGAAGCCATGGGCACAAAAACTACTCCTCTGAGGGAGAGCGAAGAAGCCGCTACGCATGCTTCCGTCGCGGTTTTGGTTGATGACCCGTTACGTAAGTCTTGGGTCACTGGTCTCTTTTTATTTTACAATCCCGTTCATCTTCTTCTGACGATTTTTGTTTGTAGGTGTAGTGAACGTTGAAACTGTTCCATCTGAAGCACCTCTGGTCGCCGCCATGACGGTTGTTGTTCCCTTGCCTTCTCCTATGTCCTCTGAAATGCTGAAAGTTATAGATTCGCGATTTATTTAGTTTAACTATGAACACCGTCTTTCTTGTATTGACCGTGTGTTGTCGCAACTCTACAGGAGTCCTTTTCGACCATTTATACCAAGTGTTGAACCCGCATTTCTCCTTCCAGTAGGAAGTCATTCCGCATGCTGGCATTGGTTAGTATATCCTTTAACTATTGTTTTCCCCCTTTTTTATAAATAGCCGTATTGTCGCTGAGTCTTCCTTGTATTGATCGCAGCGTCACGGATTGGAGGAAGGGATGAGAGAATAGTCGTGCCTCCGGTACTCCCAATTTTTCCATCCGCCACAGCCGGTATAGTAGACTCTATACTCTTTCTTTACCTGCCGAGTCGATATTTGACCACAAATTGTTTTGCAGCAATCGCACCAGCTCCAGCTCCCTTCGAGTCTCGCATCCCAATGCCGGCAGGGCCCTTTGCTAAACGCCCATCTTTCAGGGGCGCTGTGACTAGCTTGCGAATGTTGAGCGAGTTCTTCGAGGATCTTAATGCCGAGGCCCTCGCATTTGCTGCAGACTTTGCTGCTGAGGTTAATCCTATGCTGGCGACGCTCGTGAACTTCTATGATGAAGGCGTCGTCAAGTCTTGGGTTAATTATTGCAGAAAGATCGAGACTTGCCTGCATGAGATTGAGCTCAAGCGTCCCGCTCCGGAAGTATCGGCTTTGAACTCCCAGCGAGCTGCATGGGTTGAGCAGAGTGTTCCTTTCCTTTACCATTTTGAACAAGAGGCGACCCTGAGGCGAAAGGAACATGAAGTATGTTCCCCTCCGAACGGCGGCCAAGACAGGGACGTCTTGCCTGAGGTTCGGGGCAGATGCTATTTGGTGCTATCCATCTACCTCTCCGAAGATGCCAAGTTGATTTATGGCACCGTGTATCGGAGGTTTAGACGGATGCGGCCGATGTAGCAGATTTCGTCAGATTCCTCCTCGCTTGAGGGGTTTTTGATTGTGGGGACGCTCTTCCATGCAAGCGCAAGCCCCTGCAGTTAATTACGCTACCGCATTGCGGTAACAACTTTCTCCTTCTCCAGATGATCACTTCGTGTCGTGTGTGTTTGTTTTATTTGTGGTTGCCCGTGGATTGTATACGGAGACCAATTTATGTCGTCGCCCGTAGGACGTGGATTAGTCCAAATCTGTGTTTTCTTAGATTTGGGTTTGGGGTTTTGGTTTGAGGATACGTTAGCCATATTTGAGGCTAAGATCAACTCAAACGTTTGTTAAGGATACGTTAGTCCAGTTTGAGACTAAGATCAACTTAACGGGATTGTTTAGATCCGATAAAAGAGCAATTGGCTCTATTGTTCCAGTTTAGGGACATAGGGGTCCATTACATGTATGGCCGTCGGGACCCATCACCTCTCTGACGACGTTGAAGGATTACAACGACAGATGTCAGAGGAGTTCAGCGATGTACCCTTAAGCCAAAGTTGATTGGGGGATCTAGAGTCCAATTTGGGACTAAAGTCTGTTTGAAGGTTTAAGGATGCGTTAACCATATTTGAGGCTAAGATCAACTTAAACGGGATCGTTTAGATCCGACAAAAGAGCATTTGGGGGCTCTATTGTTCCAGTTTAGGGACATAGTGGTCCAACATTCCCATTTTGGGGACAGATGTTAGTTTAAGGACACGTTAGCCATATTTGAGGCTAAGATCAACTTAAACGTTCGTTAAGGATACGTTAGCCTAATTGCCAGACTAAGATCAACTTAACAGGATCGTTTAGATCCGAAAAAAGAGCATTTGGGGGTTCTATTGTTCCAGTTTAGGGACATAGTGGTCCAACATTCCCATTTTGGGGTCAGATGTTAGTTTAAGGACACGTTAGCCATATTTGAGGCTAAGATCAACTTAAACGTTTGTTAAGGATACATTAGCCTAATTGCAAGACTAAGATCAATTTAACAGGATCGTTTAGATCCGACAAAAGAGCATTTGGGGGCTCTATTGTTCCAGTTTAAGGACATGGGGGTCCATTGCCAGTTTAGGGATATGGTGGTCCAAGTTCCAATTTAGGGACGTGGTGGTCCAAGTTCCAGTTTAGGGACGTGGTGGTCCATTGCATGTATGGTTGTCGAGACCCATCACCTCTCTGAAAACGTTGAAGGATTACAACGACAAATATCAGAGGAGTTCAGAGATGTACCCTTGAACCAATGAGTTGGTTGAAAGAGCAGATGTGCTCAGTTCAAGATGATTTGAGGACTTATGGTCAATTTGGGCTAAGTCCAATTATGTTTGAAATATTGGCCCTTGTTGGACCATTAAACATTTGTCTGGGTTCAAACCAACATTATTTAGCAATGCTAAACATTTTCATCTTTGATTTTATCAGTTCTGAGATTCATTTGAAGGAGGGACTTTTGCCTCTGGAAAATTAGCCAATTTGGCTAAAAGTAGTGTTAAACACTAAAGAACAACAGTGTTAAACACTGGAGATAGAACTCTCAAATTAGTGTTAAACACTAAAAGGCAATCAGTGTTAAACACTGGAAATATAATCTTCAATTTAGTGTTAAACACTAGAAACAATCAGTGTTAAACACTGGAAATATAATCTACAAATTAGTGTTAAACACTAAAGAAAGAGGGGTCACGTGTAGACACGTGAGAGCGCCCAAAGGTGGGACCAGATCCCTTTTCTTCATTCTGCAATTAAGTGTTAAACACTTTTTTATATTTTTTTATTTTTAAGCATCACGTGCCGACACGTGACGGTGATTTATGCGCTAACTGTTAAAGCGTTTGCTAAGGGGTCACATGGTATCACGTGAGAGCGCCCAAAGCCTTCATTTCCTTTGCTTTTCCTTTCTGCGTTTTGTAAGTCACATGGGAACACGTAAGGCGTTGCCTCAGAACATTTTCCTTCTTGTTTTGGGGGATCTTTTCAGGGGTCACGTGGGGACACGTGATGGAGATCTTTTGAGTTCTCTGTTATTTTTAAGAATTAAATTCTCTGTAGGGTTGAACTCTAATTATGATTTTGGAGGAATTAAATTCCTATTGTGAAAGAATTCAATTCTTATTTAGGATAAAACCCTGATTTCTTTTTAAAGGAATTAAATTTCCAGATATGTAAAAGAATTAAATTCTTGATTAGGGTTAAACCCTAGTTTTGTTTTAGGAGAATTAAATTCTCAAAACTCAATTCCCCTTCTAAGTTTAGGATCTGCATGGCAGGATCTCGACCCGATGAGAATTAAATTCTCAACTTATGGGGAGATGTGCTCTTTGCAGATCTTCAACCAGAAGAAGAACTAAGTTCTTTTTTGTATCAGAGTTAAACTCTTAGATTTTGAGAATTAAATTCTCTGTTTGAAGTTTTGATTCCCTTTCTTTTCTCACCTAGGGTTTTCTTTGTTGAGAATTAAATTCTCCTTTCTTTTCTCCCCTCTTGAGAATTAAATTCTCCTCCCTCTGTTTTTCTCTCCTAAAAAAAGGTAGATCCCTTCTCTTCTTTTCTTGGCTCCTATTTATAGGAGAAGGAAAAGAATCAATTTGTTCAGCAAATCTCTCATTGAAAGATTTGATTTGTTTTTATATTTAATATGAGCCTTTAGATCATTCAGTGAATTTTATTCACCGTTGGATTTTAAATCCAAAGATATTCTGTTTGTTATTTTCGGTGAGATTTAGAGGAAATCTTTCCTTGTCTAAGATTTTTTCCATAAATTAGTGATTTTTAATCACCCTTGGATCTTTAATCCAACGGTCCACATAATCATTTTCCATTTGGAAAGATTTAGAAGCTTTTAGAATTTAATTCTATTAAACTATAAGGCTTTCGGAGCCAGTCACGTGCTGACACGTGACCCTTGGTCACGTGTGAGCACGTGACCCCCAATTGAGTCCTTTTCTCAGTATTTTTTTATGCTTCAGCTTTAACCATCACGTGTCAACACGTGACCATTGGTCACGTGTGAGCACGTGATAGCTCATTGAGGTATTTCCTTCAGCCATTTGTTATTATTTCTGTTTTAACTATCACGTGTCAACACGTGACCATTGGTCACGTGTGAGCACGTGACCCCCAATTGGGTCCTTCTTCAGCCGTTTGTTTTTATTTATGTTTTAACTATCACGTGTCAACACGTGACCATTGATCACGTGTGAGCACGTGATACCTCATTGAGGTAATTCCTGATTTTTAATCAGGGAACAGTGCATAGCATATTTGCTCATAACTTTTGATCCCGGATGAATTATAAAGCCCATAATATATCAAATCGAAGGGTTTTTTCGAGATGCTTTCGATACCATCAGAATTTAACAATTCCTCCTTCGGGAGTTTATCAAAATATAGGCCGGAAGATACTGGTTCACATTTTCTTAAGCGTATCGCTGCCATTTGATACCTTGGACTCTTTTGCGCAGAAATTTTTGGCGGGAACAAAGTGGCTTCAAGCGAATCTGTCCGGTTGCGCGCCCAGGTTGAAGCGAATGCTGCGCAGTTGAAATCTGTCTTTGACAATCTCCAGCGATGCATCTCGGATGGGTTGACGCTGAGACGGGCGCTTGACTCTATAGAGCGGATTGTGCAGGACTGCGAAGCTGCTATGCTGGGAACAGATAAAAATCTTTCGTCTTGTTTGCGACAGCGGGCCCGAGTCGAAGCGGAGTTGGCCGTGGCGGCCGATTGCGAGAAAGGATTGAAAGGAGCGCGCGAGCAGCTGACTGATTTGTTGAAAATGCCTCCTTCTCAGTAGCTGCCTTTGTATCGACTGAAAATTTGTAATCTATGAATAACATACTTTCATTCATTTTTTTTATTCTTTTATATAATGTATCTTGTACTCAATTGAATTCATGAATAAAAGACATTTTTTTGTACTATCATTTTCTTTTCTTTGCTGTGTCATTGGAATGTTACTTTAGCAAATGTGGCCTGTAGATAGTAGATAGCAGTCCATCTTAACCTCCTTGTAGGGTAGCGATGGCTTAGGAAACAGGTTCAGGTCTGCTGCCTAAGACTTTTCAACTTTATGAGCCGTGAGGGTGTCATAAAGACTTTTCTCCCTACGAGTCGAAAGGATCTCGTAGGTGTAATTTCACCTTAGGAATCGTGAGAATTCCTAAGTGTGTATTTTCTCTCGAGAGTCGTAAGGATCTCACAAGAGAATTTTTCCCTTTTATAAGTTGAGAGGACTCGTAAATGGTTGTTTCCCTCCTTGTCGAGATTCGAATTTGGAGAGTGTGACCCGTGAATAGTATATAATGGCCCATCTTGGACCGACTTGCAGGATCCCAATGCTTAGGAAACAGGTCCTTATCCCCATTGTCTAAGAATTTCCTCTATGAGTCGAGACGAATCGAGGGATTATTGGTTGACTGGCTCCGGGGTTGACTTGCTCCGCTTCCTAAGGTGTCGGGGTTGACTTGCTCCGCTTCCTGCGTTGTCGGGGTTGACTTGCTTCGCTTCCGGCGGTGTCGAGATTGACTTGCTCCGCTTTATGCGGTGTCGGAGTTGACTTTAGGTTGTCTGTGAACCGTAGAGTCTTAGAACTAGGGATTGTGCCGTAGCTCTGATTGGTGATGCTGATGTTGCCGTTGAGATCTGACTCTCTCTTTGACAGAGTCTATCGGGAAATGTGGTTCCCTTTTCGTTTATGCCCATAGATTGTATACAGGGGTCAGTATGTACTCGCATGTAGGGTAGAAATTTCATTCTTTCATCATTTTCATTTTTTTATTTCCTTCCACGATGCTCTATCATTTCAGCTTTTTATATCACGAAAGTCGCGATTGCCCAATCATTTCGGCTATTTTTCGCGGTGCCCAATCATTTCGGCTATTTTCTTTTTACTCCCTGCTTTTTATTGCGAGTTGCCCAATCATTTCGGCTATTTTTGTATGCATATTTTTTCTTTGCTGATTTTGTTGCAAGTTGCCCTATCATTTCGGCTATTTCATATGCATTTATAGCTCGCTGAGTTTTTGCTGCAAGTATGGAACATAGAATCTGATGCCAATCTTAGCATCAACATCGCTGCGACTGGAATATTTCTACGAGAGAATCATCATTCGCCGTGAAAGGACTTGGAATTTGATATCGATTCAGGCATCAGCATCGCTACCACTAGGACATTTCCAGGAGCGAATCATCATTTGCCTCTGTCGATTCGAACAAAGGTGGCTTAGCAAATAGGGTTAGGATCCTGTTGACTAAGACTTTTGACTTCATGAGCCGTAAGGGTCTCATAAAGATGTTTCTCCCTACGAGTCGTGAGGATCTCATAGGTGCGATTTCTCCTTAGGAATCGTGAGAATTCTTAAGTGCATGGTCTCTCATAAGTCGTAAGGATCTTATAAGAGTGTTTTCTCCTTATAAGTCGAGAGGACTTACAAGTGTCATTCACCACATGAGGACATTTCGCGCCATCGGTGGAACTTGGTAGGGGAGACGTTTATTTGTGCCTATGGATTGTATCTAAGGGTCAACATTGAACCGTTTGTAAGGCAGTCTGGGAAACGTGATGGACTTACAAGTGTCGTTCACCACATGAGGACATTTCGTGCCATCAGTGGAACTTGGTAGGGGAGATGTTTATTTATGCCAGTGGATTGTATACAAGGGTCAACATTGAACCGTTTGTAGGGCAGTCTGGGAAATGTGATGGCTTAAGAACAGGTTCATCCCAAGGTAGCTAGTTTCAGGACATTACGGTCCGCAGCTAGTTTAAGGACATTACGGTCCCTCGTTAGTTTAGGGACGTTTCGGTCTGTAGTTAGTTTAAGGACATTACGGTCCCTCGTTAGTTTAGGGACGTTTCGGTCCGTTGTTAGTTTAAGAACATTACGGTCCGCAGTTAGTTTAAGGACATTACGGTCCGTAGCTAGTTTCAGGACATTTCGGTCTATAGGGATTTTGAGGCAAGGTTTCGCCGGATACTACTTATAGAATTTGGGCTTGGGAAGATAGCGAGCGGACATAGGCGTCGTCATCTATTGTTGACCTGGGCTGTGACTCATCAGGCGTAGTATTTTTTCATGAACCGGCCGTTTATTGGCCTGAAGGGTCTTTCACCATGCATATCCATGAGCAAGTAAGCCCCACCTTGGTAGACTTTGTCTTTGATGTACGGGCCCTCATAGTTCGGCTCGAATTTTCCCTATTTGGCTCGATTGGGGATCATAGGTCTCTTGACCACTAGCACGAGTTCACCTTGGCGAAATATTCTCGGCCTAGTTAATCTTTTGTATGAGCGCATTATCTTTACTTTGTAAGCTTCTAGGTTTTGCTGCGCCATGAGACGAGTTTCATTAAGGGCGTCGAGCTCCTCAAGCCGAAGATGAGCATTCTCTTCGTCTGTTAGCTCGTATTGAACAGCCACTCGTAGAAAGGGTAGTTCTATCTCCAAGGGGAGTACTTCTTCATCGCCGAATACCAATACATACGGCGTTGTGTTTGTGGCCGTTTTGAACGTGGTCCGATGCGCCCAGAAAGCTTCACGCAGTCTCTCATGCCAGTCCTTTTTATTTTTGGACACCGTCTTCTTTATAATCTTCGTCAAGGTCTTGTTGAAAGCCTCAACTAGACCGTTAGCTCAGGGATTATAGACCGAAGAGTATCTCCAGTCTATATTATACTTCTGTGCGAAGCGGCTGATTCTGTGACTTCTGTAGGCCGGCCCGTTATCGGAGATAATCCGTCGCGGAGTGCCGAACTGATAAATGACGTGTGTCTTGAAGAAATGGAGAATATTCTCTGTCTTCACTTCTCTTAGCGGTACTGCTTCTATCCACTTGGAGAAATAATCAGTTGTCGCCAATATGAACAGGTGTCCTTTAGATGGCGTTGGTTCGATGGGCCCGATTATGTCGGTTCCCGACATTTCGAACGGCCATTGATTGATACGAAAAAGTGTGTTTGTAGTTTAACCGCAATCAATAACGGTGTCGCTCGTAGCTAGACCGAGATGAGTACGGGTCGTCCTCTGGGAAACGTGGAACCTTTTAATTTTACTTTAGATGTGTTGAAAAGGAGAAAGAAATAAGAATGGTTGTAGGATGGTTTCTAGATCTACTTTAAACAAGAATGTAAATATAGATCTAGAATAGTTTAAAGATGTGATTAATTATAATAAGAAGGCTTGTAGGGTTCGTTAGGATTTAGTAGTTATGGAAGATTAATTAAAAGTTACCCT
This sequence comes from Agapanthus africanus, assembly GCA_030015575.1. Taxonomy (NCBI): domain Eukaryota; kingdom Viridiplantae; phylum Streptophyta; class Magnoliopsida; order Asparagales; family Amaryllidaceae; genus Agapanthus; species Agapanthus africanus. The sequence goes on from CM057341.1 coordinate 738,922,105, forward strand.
TTTTATCCATTAATAGATTTAGAACTAGAACGACGGTGATGCGTGTAGATTAGGGTTTCTGGAGGGAAAAGGAATCCCACTCTTAACCCTTATCTCGACACGGAACTCCGTTCATATCTAGCCTTTACCAAAACAATCATTAATCTAATCTCTAATCGCGGTCGGAACTAGCAAAGAATTGCTAGCGCGCCCGATTAGGATGTTAATGATTATTTTGATAAAGTTCCTAAACTTTATAGGACTTAAAAAGGGTTTAGATATTTTTCATCGTTCATTAGCCTACCCTAATCCTACGAACCCTAACAAGCGGAGAATTACTCGCGCATGTTGGGAGAAAAAGAGATGGAGAGAAATTGCATAATTAAACTACGAAGAAATAGAATAAGAAAAAGAACTACCTTTATTAATCAACAAGATCAAGTACACTTTGATTCCTTAGAAAATGATTACAAAAATTTGCTTCTCGATCTCTTCCAAGGAGGTAGATGAACCGTTGATGATCAGCCTGGATGCGTGAGCCGTCTTGGACTTCGTGATCTCGTCGGCTTCATAGCTTTTCCAAGATGCCCTCGGTGCCTTTATATAGTGAAAACCCAGAATCTTTTTGTTTGCGAAGTTGGTAAAATTCAGCACTTGAAAATCTCCCAAAATATTGCATTCTGACCTCATCAAACCGCGGCGGATCCGCGGCCCCAGGGTGGATTTGGCCGCGGATCCGCGCCCCTTGGTACGGATCTCATCGTCGTTTTTCTTAGGCTCTCTTATGGTGACATTTGGCAATCCTATGCATCTTCAGAATCTGAAAATATTTCCTCGGTTGCTTCCAGACTTAGTCTCCAAGTTTGCTCTTTAATTTGGAAAATATTCTTCAACAAATTGATTTGTTTGTTAAATCCTTCATAACAACTTGGAAATAATCTGCACAACAACTCATATAAGATTTTAGTAGACTTTGTTCTACTAGGATTAGACCAATAATATTATTTGCATACATTTTCCTACCAAATGATAATTAAATATATTAACACATGGTAAATAATATTTTTACACATAAACCCTCATATGTTTAATATATTATAATAAAGTCCTTTTTTTAATATAAAAATGGTAGGAAAAATGTACTATAAATGTGCAGTTTTATCGACTGAACAAATACCCCCAAACTTATCTTTGATCGTCCCGAGCAAATTAGTTTATTTAAGAGGAGAACAAGAAAGGAGAAAACTAGGCACACTTTCGTAGGCAGACACGATTGCACTGAGCACGTGCAACAAGCCGTTAAACCTCTAGGTGTCCCTAGTAGGAGGAGTATTGTCTCCTGAGGGTTTTCAGCGGATTGCACCCACAAAATCCAATAACAAAAGAAAGATGGTGAAATTTACATATAAAGACAAGAACCATAAAAGAAATACTTTGAAAAGAAGAGTTTCCAACTATACTAGCTTTTCAGTTGTCATGAGCCCTATCTTAATAGTCATGAAAAAATGTTAGAAATCACATCATCCCTCAATAAAACATCGTCTTTATTCTTCATTCCTACCTTTTGTCCAAACATTGATCATATAACCCCACGTGTGTGTAAAGAACATCCCTACACTCAGAGAATTCAATTCAAGCTATCATACTCTTATCCATCTACCTTAGTACTTTTTACTTTGATGAATACTTAGAATTGCTTACACATTTTCATGCGACCGTTAATACTTCTTGAGGTACTAACCGACCGATTACTCATGTGCTTGCAGATTTGGTGATAATATTTTCCTTGTCTTGCACCACCTAAGGCTTAGCAGTGACTCCCAGACCAGTTGGCCTTAGGGCACTAGGTGAAGAGGCACCCTCGCTATATTTTTTTATTGCTGCCTTGGCGATAACAAAACCAGTGTTCATTTTTCTTTTCACCATTTTTATATTTTCTTCATCATTTCCTTCATACTTTGGCTTTTAGACAAGAGCATTTCAAGGTATCCTCTACTATCCCGAGTTTCAAGACGTGTGTAGGTGCATATTGTAGGGTATCAACATTCAAATGTTTGGCTTCCAGAATAGAAACTATTTTTCGGACTTATTTTTATCCTCAGATTAGTGACTTCCTTCATCTTACCAACCCTTGGGACAACAGCTCATAACTACTTATTACCAGTTCGTATAAGGAAACTTCTAGTTTTCTTGGTTTTCTTAAACTATTCCTATCTTTTGGATGTAATTTTTCACTTTCTACTCTTTTGTTATAAAAGAAAATTTTTGAAATTTTTGAAAATGTTGTGCTTATGCAAAATATGATGCAAATTGATGTGTAAATAAGCACAAACCTCCCCCAAACCTGTTTACAGCAGTGTCCTCACTGATGTCATCCGTTAAGCTCAAAAACCTGTAGACTTAGGAGGAAATTATTAATGGAGGCAAGAATATATGAAAGTGAAAATCCTCCCCCAAACTTATTTTAGGCTCACAATTTTATAAAAATCATTTTCTTTCAAGAGCCAAAATATACCACCGCTCCCCCAAACTTGAGTTAAACAATTTTAATCTTTTAAAATCACACGAGGGGGTCAAGGTTATTGGTCAATGCCAAGCTTTGCAAAGACCGAAGGTCAACACCAACCATTCAAAAATTTTATCGATGAAGCACCAAGGTTGGTGGAAGAACATGTCACCTATTGACGTGAAGAAGTGGAGAGGTGACAAGAGGTGTAAAGGATTGCGTCTCAATTTGGAGAGATGACACATTGATAGTAATGATGGATTACTCGCATTATCATGATTGTCCAAAAGAGGGGGTGGAGGTCCAATTTCTTCATCTTGGAGTTGATTCATCTCAACACCCGTGTCTTGTAAAAATGCGAGTTCATCAGCGAAAATTTCCTCAAAGCTTTCATCGATACCCCGAAAAATAATGTCATCAGAAAAAATGGGGTGATCGTCAGACTCAATATAAAGTTCCTCATTAGATGTTGACCCGGACAACTCGGTGGAAGAGTAAATGTTTGGGTCAAACAACAACATATGAAAAGAGTCTGTATCATGAGGTTGATCAAATTCGCTGCTGTCGACATCCATTAATTCGACAGAACACACATGAGCATAGGGTTCGGAGGGTTCACTTCCCAACTTGTAAATGTTAAGCTCAATTGACTTCTTCCCAAAGGATAGGATCATAGAGCCGTTTCTACAATTAATTACTGCGTTGGAAGTGGCCAAAAAGGGTCGACCGAGTATCACCGGAATTTGATTGCGTGGGTTTGCTACAGGTTGTGTATCTATAACGATAAAGTCCACAGGGAATATGAATTCCCCGACTTTGATTAACACATCCTCTAGCTCACCCCTAGGTTGGGTGATAGATCGATCGGCCATCTGAAGAGTGCAATGCGCCGGCTTTAACTCTCCGATCCCTAATTGCTCATAAACAGAATACGGAAGCAAGTTAACACTAGCACCTAAATCGAGTAGAGCACGATTGATGTTTTTACCCCCAATAGAAATTGAAATTGTAGGACTTCCGGGGTCCTTTCGTTTCTTGGGAAGTTGTTGTGTAAAAGCAGTGCTCACATTACTCGCAAGGAAAACTTTTTTAGGTACTTGAACTTTTCTCTTCCTAGTGCACAAGTCCTTTAAGATTTTTGCATATGACGGAACTTGTTGAATAGCATCTAGGAGAGGAATATTTATGTTAACTTGCTTAAAAATTTCCACAATCTTCTCCATTTGTGGACTTGGTCTGTTGCCCCTCAACCTGTTTGGATAAGGTGCTTGATCAATAAGTTTTGGGTCCAATGTTTGTGGAGAAGATTGTGGGGATGGATTCGATCCCAAAACTGGAGTGGGAATCGACTTAGATAGATTTGGCGAAATGGGCGAAGGGTTCGAGCCTTGGGGAAAACAGAGAATAGGCTCGGGTGAAGGTGGGAGACTAGACGAATTAGGGGAAGAAGAAGAAGCTGGGGTATCATTGGTATCACTATCATCACACTGCTCACCCACTCGGTCATTCAGCACTTTTCCCGATCTCAACGTGGTAACAGCACTCACATTATAACTTTGTGAGTGGCCAGGATTAGGAATGGGTTGAGATGGGAGTTTCCCTTTCTCTCTCGCACTCATTGCGGCGTTTAACTGTGCGATTTGGTTTTCTATTGATTTGATACTCTCACCATGGGAGGAGGAGTTTTTCGTTAGGGTATCAATAGAAGACCTTATCTCAGCCGAATTTTGCATGGATTGTTTCATGAACATATCCAAAGTTTGTGCAAGCGAGTTGTCAGTACCGGCCATTTGTGGTGTAGAAATGTTGGCCGGATTTTGGAAATTCTGTGACTGAAAGGGGGGCTGATTCTGTGGTTGTGGTTGCTGTGGAGGAGGTCTTTGATAATTACTTTGTTGGTTTTGATTCCAAGCAAAGTTAGGATGATTCCTCCATCCTTGATTATATGTGGAAGAATAAGGATCATTTCTAGGTCGCTGCTGAAAAGCAGCATTAGCTTGAAACGATGCATTCATAGGACATTCTTCCGTTAAGTGTGAAGGATCCGAACAGCAACCACAGACGGTCTTAGGAAGCGTAACCTGATTTAGGGAGACTGATGAGAATCTGCTCTCAATAGCGTCGAGTTTCTTCTGCATCGCTGCCATTTCGGCTTTTACTGCGATGGAAACATCGAGCTGGTGAATACCTCCCTTAGTTGAAGGTGGTCTTACGCTTTCCCACTGCAAAGTGCTTTCTGCGAGATCTTCCAGATATTTCCATGCTTCACCGTCATCTTTAGACATGAAATTGCATTGACACATTGTTTCAAGCATCTGCTTTGTCGCTGGATTAATGCCCTCATATATAATCCGACATAAATCCCATCTTTGTATCCCGTGATGGGGGCATTGGACAAGCAGATCTTTGAAACGTTCAAAGCACTTCCAAAATGGTTCATTGGGAAGCTGGGTGAACTGATTGATCTCGCTCCTAACATGTGCAGTCTTATGATTTGGGTAAAACTTCTTAAGAAATGCTACGACGAATTCATCCCAATTAGCGATAGAGTGTGCGGCAGTATTATAAAGCCATTTTTCTGCCAAGTCGCACAGTGTGAATGGGAGAAGACGTAAGCGCATAGCATCTAAAGTCAATTGTGAAGTACCCATCATTGCGCATACGTTTTCGAATTTGGTGATGAAAACGTACGCGTCTTCCGATTCAAGCCCGTGAAATTTGGGCAGCAGATTGATGTAGTGGGGTTTAATCTCGAAATTATCCCCGTTAGGTGGTGGAAGAGATAGACAAGTAGGAAGAGGACCACGAATAGGATAGCATCTCTCTTGGAGAGAGATGCGCGGTGGATTCTGCGCACCTGCGGGTGGCAGCAGCGTGGTGTTATACTCTGATGGAGTGCCGTCCATCTCGGTTGATGTGGTGTGTGGTGGGGGAAAAGAAGATGAAGAAGTACCGACTTCGGCGTCGATAACAGGAACGCGGACAAGACGGGCACTAGGATCCCGTGTCCAGCCGAGCATGCACTAAGCGGGTTTAGTGCAAGTGGCAGCGTGTGTGTGATTTAAAATTGGCTTGTTTTGAAAAAGTGGGACTCAAGACAAATTTCCCTAAATGCACAAGCAACCCTAGAACTAAGGTTACCTAGGTCCAGTCTCTAGACCGCTCCTAGACTTCCAAAGGACAAGCCGCAGGATAAATCCTCTACCGCCTCCGTACTACCCTTGTAGCGAGGTAAGTGCCAGGTAAGCGGGAAGGAACCACCACTACAGTGGGCCTAATTAAAAACCACTAGCCTTTGTCACACTTGCCTAGGCACTACAAAAGTAATGCGGATAAACGATAGATTACCCACGACCTTCCTCTGTCCTTATTGAGCGCGACAGTCCTTAGAGTCTGGTCTAGATATTTTTTAAATTAATGAAGGGTTGATCTATATGCTCGGTTTGTGATTTGTGGGGCTTAGGAAGGGTGATGAAATCCCCACCTAATCTTGATTTGGTCTTTGCCCCTTAAAATCCGTATTAAATATGCAAAACAAAACCAAACACAAAACTTTTGCAAAGAGATTTTTGAGCGGCGCAATTTGCAAAGAATCCTGCAGAAAATAGATTTTATTGGATTTGGGAGGAGAGAGGAGGAGTTAAGAAAGATACCAGAGAGTTCTGTAGCCCTAATCCATCCAAGACGCCGCGCTTCCGCCGCCAAAGATGCCTTTATGCCGCGCTTCCGCCGCGAGGTGGTTGGATCGCTTGATGAAAAATTTCCTGTGTCCCTCTGTGCTCCTCTGGATCTCTAAAAATGTCTCTGTTTCCTGTTTCCCTCAATTCTGTGACTCCAGATCTCCTTGCAAAAATCCACGCACAAATCGTTAAATATGCAATTTGCAGTTTTGTGTTAATAATGATATGACTCGTCTAAGAAATCAACACAAATAGTAAAAATAAAAAATTACGCACGTATCCCCGGCAACGGCGCCATTTGATTGTTACGAAAAAGTGTGTTTGTAGTTTAACCGCAATCAATAACGGTGTCGCTCGTAGCTAGACCGAGATGAGTACGGGTCGTCCTCTGGGAAACGTGGAACCTTTTAATTTTACTTTAGATGTGTTGAAAAGGAGAAAGAAATAAGAATGGTTGTAGGATGGTTTCTAGATCTACTTTAAACAAGAATGTAAATATAGATCTAGAATAGTTTAAAGATGTGATTAATTATAATAAGAAGGCTTGTAGGGTTCGTTAGGATTTAGTAGTTATGGAAGATTAATTAAAAGTTACCCTTTTTATCCATTAATAGATTTAGAACTAGAACGACGGTGATGCGTGTAGATTAGGGTTTCTGGAGGGAAAAGGAATCCCACTCTTAACCCTTATCTCGACACGGAACTCCGTTCATATCTAGCCTTTACCAAAACAATCATTAATCTAATCTCTAATCGCGGTCGGAACTAGCAAAGAATTGCTAGCGCGCCCGATTAGGATGTTAATGATTATTTTGATAAAGTTCCTAAACTTTATAGGACTTAAAAAGGGTTTAGATATTTTTCATCGTTCATTAGCCTACCCTAATCCTACGAACCCTAACAAGCGGAGAATTACTCGCGCATGTTGGGAGAAAAAGAGATGGAGAGAAATTGCATAATTAAACTACGAAGAAATAGAATAAGAAAAAGAACTACCTTTATTAATCAACAAGATCAAGTACACTTTGATTCCTTAGAAAATGATTACAAAAATTTGCTTCTCGATCTCTTCCAAGGAGGTAGATGAACCGTTGATGATCAGCCTGGATGCGTGAGCCGTCTTGGACTTCGTGATCTCGTCGGCTTCATAGCTTTTCCAAGATGCCCTCGGTGCCTTTATATAGTGAAAACCCAGAATCTTTTTGTTTGCGAAGTTGGTAAAATTCAGCACTTGAAAATCTCCCAAAATATTGCATTCTGACCTCATCAAACCGCGGCGGATCCGCGGCCCCAGGGTGGATTTGGCCGCGGATCCGCGCCCCTTGGTACGGATCTCATCGTCGTTTTTCTTAGGCTCTCTTATGGTGACATTTGGCAATCCTATGCATCTTCAGAATCTGAAAATATTTCCTCGGTTGCTTCCAGACTTAGTCTCCAAGTTTGCTCTTTAATTTGGAAAATATTCTTCAACAAATTGATTTGTTTGTTAAATCCTTCATAACAACTTGGAAATAATCTGCACAACAACTCATATAAGATTTTAGTAGACTTTGTTCTACTAGGATTAGACCAATAATATTATTTGCATACATTTTCCTACCAAATGATAATTAAATATATTAACACATGGTAAATAATATTTTTACACATAAACCCTCATATGTTTAATATATTATAATAAAGTCCTTTTTTTAATATAAAAATGGTAGGAAAAATGTACTACAAATGTGCAGTTTTATCGACTGAACAGCCATCTAGCCACAGTTGGGTGTAGCGGTTTTGGATGCTGGTGGATGAAGTCTCTATGAATTTGGCACGAGTGGCACTGCTTCGCATATTCGAGACAGTCTTGAATCATCGTAGGCCAATAGTAGCCCATCCTCTTGATCTTCAGCTTCATCTTTGGCCCGGCTTGATGAGAACCACAGAGTCCGTCATGAGTTTCTTGGACGACTCTCCTTGCTTCTTCCAGTCCCAGACATCTCAGCCATAAAGAGTCGAACGATCTCTTATATAGAGTATCATTGACGAAGGCGAAAACAGAGCTCGTTTCATGAGCTGATGTCCTGAGGATGTATCTTCAGGTGTTCGACGGGATTTGAAGTAATCTATAAAGACCTCTCTCCAATCCTTAGCCTTTTCTTGGTCTTTTATTTGTAGGGTCATTTACCTGGTCGCTTCCTTTTCTTCAGACGACTTCGGAGATATTTCCGCTGGTGCAAGAACCCGACGGCTTTGTACAACGATCCTTACGTCATCGAGGTTTTCATCAGCCGGTTCTTTAGCGAGATTGGCTAACGCATCCACCTTGCTATTTTCCGCTCGCGGTATGCTTTTCGGGGTAAAGGAAAGGATTTGAGTCAGCAATTGTTGCACTCTCTCACCATACTTCACCAACTCTGGTTTGCACGTTTGATAGACGCCGTTTACTTGACTAACAACCAGCTGGGAGTCTCCGTATATGAGGAGGTTTTTGATCCCCATGTCGACAGCGATCTCAAGACCTTCTCTCAAAGCCTCATATTCCGCGTCATTATTCATCCTCGGCTCTGTTAAGGAAAAGGCAAAGTGCATTATCCCTCCTTGTGGAGTCACAAAGATTAGACCTACCCCAGATTTGATTATGGGGGAGCTGTGCTTTCGCTTCTTCATGGAAGATGACCCATCGAAGTAGAGTTCCCATCGGGTATCACTCTCTCCTCTCTCCCCGTCGATCGTGTCAAACGCGTGCTCGTCTGGCAATTTGCAAGTTAGGGGTGAATCGGCAGGCATCAGATGCTCAACGAGAAAGTCGGCGATCGCCTGGCCTTTCACTGCCTTGAGCGGTCGGTATGTTATCGAGAATTCCATTAAGAGTAGGACCCATTTAGCGAGCCGTCCCGTTAGTATGGCTCTTGACATCAAATATTTGAGAGGATCCACTTTTGATATGAGATGGACCTCATGCGCCAAAGCATAGTGTCTGAGCTTCGTTATCGCGAAGATTAACGCCAGGCAGTGTTTTTCGATGGGGGGGTAGCTATTTTCTACCCCCAGGAGAACTCGACTCAAATAGTATAGGGATCTCTCTTCCCTTGATCATTCTCTTGTGCCCATAGCACGCTTAAAGAACCTTCAAGGGTGGTTGTGTACAGGATGAGGGGTTTTCCTTTGATCAGAGCGGTCAGTACCGACGGATTCTGCAGGTATTGCTTGATTTCGTCCAGTGCACTCTGGCATTTACGATCCCAAACGAACGGGTTTCCTTTCTTCATTAAATGACTGTACGGGCGACATTTGCCGGAGAGGTTAGCTATGAATCGTCGGATATATGCGAGCTTTCCTTGGAGAGACCACAGTTTCTTGAGAGTTCTTGGTGGAGGCATTTCCATAATCGCCTTGATCTTTGACGGATCTATTTCGATGCCCCGGTTGTAGGGTTCCTAGGCACACTATAGAGGTCTCACAAGGCATCAACCATGCCAATTTCAAATTTTATTGGTGCCGAGAAACCCTAATACGGATCGTCGGCTAGAATTCTAGGCGAAATACGAATCTAGTTAACACTTTAACTAAAGGAGAGAGGCTACAACCTTTGTAGATCCGGTTATCCACTTCCTTAGCTCCACGTAGACGTCCTCTCACTGTCCTAGTCGGATCTCGGACTCTCGCATCGGCTTCATCAAAAGGAATAAGCGAAATAGGTCGTCGGCTTCGTGCCGAAGATGATCTACGTCGAGGTTGCACAAGTTCAAGCTCTAACTTCACCAAGTTGTGAAACTTGTGAAGAAAACACCCAAAACAACTTGGCAAGAGGTAGAGGGTGAAGAAATAGGAGGTGGGTTCACTTTAGAATTGGATTTCACTCACTTTTGCTCAAGTTGCCATTGATGGCATCAAGCTTTTCTTGAAGAAGAAGATGATGAAGAAGAAAGAATATGATAAGTTTCTTATTTGAAAAAGAAACTAATATGAATACTTATCATATCTTGACCATGGTCAAGTGTAGAGATTAAACTAAGGTTAGTAGGAATGGTTAGGGTTAAGGATGAGATAAGGATGGTGGACTTTGTCAAAGCTTCAAGAAACTTCAACAAGAGACAAAGAAAGCCACCATTCTCATCTAAACCTTTTCTAAATAAATAAACAAATAAATAAATAAAAAGGCAAAACCCTAATCATCTCTTAACCATGGTTTAATTCTTCACACTTAACCTAATGAGCAAGTATCATCAAACATGATACAAAGATGTGCACAAAAGTATATCACATATACAACATGTACATCAAGTGAGAAAATCCATTTAAAGTGAACCAATACCAGTTAATGCAAAGTAATATATCAAATATATAATTATACATTAAATCATTAAATCAACACTTGATTTAACGATCCGGTCATATCGCATATAACCGACCAGTATCCAATGTATCGTTTTATCGAATCAACGATTCGATAACTAGGTCATATCGCATACAACCATTCGAAACATTCATCGCGAGAATAAAATGCGGTGTCACATACACGCATTATTCTCGGTCCCGCACATATCTCATATGCGCTCCTATTTCGTTTCGCTTGAGCCAGGAAACCTCTGTATAGGACTCTAAAGACTCGTCAATACGCCGGTAGCAGATGATGATCATATCAAGCATCCACAAGCCGCAAGCGGTCTGCTAAACGTAAGGGCCATCTGGGTATTGAGCGATCAGAAGATCGACGAGCTAGCCCGCTCACACTCCTGTGAATCCAACCAGTAACACTTACCGTACAGTCCGGTCTGTTCGTCTGATACGTCGCATATCAAGTCTAGGGGTGGTAAACGTCAGACCCCAATAATCGATAAGTCGTGCCGATGTGAGGCTCATAACGGGTCGAGAAACTACTGGTAACACTTACCAGCAAATCTCTGATCAGCCCTGGCCAGGGACTTCCCTGTTACGGCCAATCGAGCACTGCGCAACATCAACCCCCAATACCGGGAGAGACGAAACCCCTCCTATCGCTCATTGCCTCCATGTGACTCGGGACTGTACCCAAAGACCACCGTTTTGCACGCCCTCATGGACGTGGTAAGGTGGAGATCAAAGCGCAGTAGGAATCACACAAGACTCTATGATGATCTCGGGTCTACAGACTAACCTGTACAAGTGTCACCTGAGAACTGCCATCTGACGTGAGGTATAATACCATCTGGGAGTTCTCGGCGAGTCCGTCCAGTGTACCCAGTCTCCACTGAGCACCCGTATACCATCTCTGATGTCAAACATTAATGGATATGGGATCATCCATCACCCATCTCATGGGTCGAGAAGCGTATACGCTAGTCTACACTGGTATATCGATGCCCTGTCTCGATACACCCACGACTAGGGACCTTGAAGGATGTACTTATGGACTACCATGTCCCCACTAGTATGATCTGCATCATAGTCCAGGTAGTCAAGTACACATCCTAAGGGCTTTACCAACATGTAACTATATGACAGTTTAAAGAGACAAGTGTACATGTTAAGATAAAGAGTAACCAGATAGCATACTATCATATCGAGCAAGAAAGTCATCTCTATATATATCCAAGCATCCAATATAATATACATCATCTGTACAATACTGGCCTCTAGGGCATACATACAACTAACAATCTCCCACTTGCACTAGGGCCAGCTGCTGTAGTATCGCATACCGAGCATCCCGAAGAGTCTCTCAAACTGTATCTGGAGAATGGCCTTCGTGAGTGGATCCTCCGTGTTGTTCTTCGTGTCAACCCTCCTAACCTCGATCTCCCGGCGATCAACTATCTCCCGGATCAGGTGATACCGCCTCAGAATATGCCTGGATCGTTGATGGGACCTGGGTTCCTTGGCCAAAGCCACCGCTCCATTGTTATCGCAATACAAAGGTATTGGATGCTCAATGGACGGAACCACTCCAAGTTCAGCAATGAACTTCTTGATCCAGACAGCCTCTTTAGCAGCATCGTTGGCAGCGATGTATTCAGCCTCCATCGTCGAGTCTGCCACGGTTTCCCGCCCCTCCGTAAAGGGTAAAGACAAAGCCCGACTGCGACTTAGAGTCGTCCTTATCACTCTGGAAGCTCGAATCGGTAAAGGACTCCACTTGGAGTTCTCCGTTACCATACACCAAGAGCATCTCTTTAGTCCTTCGCAAGTACTTGAGAATGCTCTTCACAGCTGTCCAGTGACTCTCTCCAGGATCAGCTTGATACATGCTCACTACACTTAGTGAGTATGCTACATCGGGTCTGGTACATAGCATCGCATACATGATAGAGCCTACAGCCGAAGCATAGGGTATCCCTTGCATGCGAGCTCTCTCCAAATCAGTCTTGGGAGACATCTCTTTGGAGAGAATGACTCCAGAGATCGTGGGCAAGTTCCCACGCTTGGATTCTTCCATACTAAACCTCTTTAGTATGATGTCAATGTACCTGGATTGGGACAATCCTAATATCCTTTTGGATCTATCTCTATAGATCCTGATTCCCAGTATGCAGGAGGCATCACCAAGATCTTTCATTGAGAATCTTTGTGATAAGAAGAGCTTGACCGATTGCAGCATAGGAATATCATTTCCTATCAAGAGTATGTCGTCCACGTACAATACGAGGAAGACAACCTTACTCTCTGCCACCTTCTTGTAGATACAAGGTTCATCTGGATTTTTGACGAAATCAAACTCTTTGATAACGACGTCAAAACAGATGTTCCAACTCCGCGATGCTTGCTTTAATCCATAAATGGATTTAAGCAGCTTGCACACCTTCCCGCTGCTCCCACTATCTACGAAGCCCTCTGGCTGAGTCATGTACACGCACTCTTCTAAATCACCATTTAGAAAGGCGGTCTTAACATCCATTTGCCAGATTTCGTAATCATGATATGCAGCGATGGCAAGCATGATCCGGATGGATTTAAGCATAGCCACTGGAGAAAAGGTCTCGTCATAGTCCACACCTGGTCTTTGACGAAAACCTTTTGCTACAAGTCTAGCCTTGAAAGTCTCCACTTTCTCATCTACACCAAGTTTTTTCTTGAAGATCCACTTGCTCCCAATGGGTTTTACCCCTTCAGGAGCAACTTCCAAAGTCCATACTTTGTTGGTGTACATGGATTCCATCTCGGACCGCATTGCATCCAGCCATTTCATAGAGTCACCACTCATGATGGCCTTCTCGAAACTAGTCGGGTCATCATCTTCCATGATGCAATCCTCACTTCCAGCATCAATGAGAAAACCGTAGTATCTCTTAGGTGGACGAGAAACCCTACCAGATCGGCGGAGAGGCTGGGGTTCGTCGGGTACTACCGAATCTTCTGGTTCCACTAAATCTTCAGTTATAGTTTGTGTTTCTGGAACTTCTTCCAGTTCTACCTCAGAGCCACTAATCTCTTTTGCAAGAAATTCCTTTTCTAAAAAGGTGGCATGTTGAGCAATAAACACTTTTTGTTGTTCACTGTGGTAGAAAAAATATCCATTTGAATGTTTAGGATATCCCATAAACTTACATAGAACTGACCGTGCCTCGAGTTTGTCTGGATTTTGCCTTTTGACATAGGCCAGACAACCCCATATCTTAACTCGTTTAAGACATGGTCTCTTCCCACTCCATATCTCATATGGTGTGGTAGGTACAGATTTAGTTGGAACTTGATTCAATAGGTATGCCGCTGTCTCAAGCGCATACCCCCAGAAGGAAATAGGTAACTCAGCTGTACTCATCATAGAGCGCACCATATCTAATAGGGTGCGATTCCTCCGCTCCGATACACCGTTGTGCTGTGGTGTATAAGGAGGAGTAAGCTGAGAGAGAATCCCATTCTCTTTTAGGAAATCCAGGAATTCATTGCTCAAGTATTCACCTCCTCGATCAGATCGAAGGATTTTAATACTTTTTCCGGTTTGTTTCTCGACTTCTTGTTTATATTCTCTAAATTTCTCAAAAGCTTCAGACTTGTGTCTTATCAAGTACACATGTCCGTATCTTGAGAGATCGTCAGTGAATGTAATGAAGTACGAGAACCATCCCTGGCATGTGTAGACATGGGACCGCATACATCACTATGTATTAGTCCCAAAAGTTCGGTAACTCTTTCTCCGTGTCCCATAAACGGAGTTTTGGTCATCTTACCTTTGAGACATGACTGGCAAGTGTCATAAGATGAAAATTCGAAAGGTTTCAAATATCCATCCTTATGCAACTTAGCCAGTCGTGTCGCATTGATGTGACCCAGTCTACAATGCCACAAGAAGGATTCGTTCAGTTCTGAACTCTTTCTCTTGTGTGTGTTTGTTATGCTCAGAACTGTTGATTGATTTAGAACATAAATGCCATTGCACAACGTGCCTGATCCAACCAACTTTTGGTTACGGAAAATGTTCATAACATTGTCCTGTAATACAAAATTATATCCCTCTTTACTCAACGAAGAAACCGATATAATGTTGCATATCAGGTTCGGCATGTAATAGCATTCGTTCAGAACCAATGTATTACCAGTTGGTAATGCAAGGTGATATTCCCCGACAGTCTTAGCTGCAACAATTGCACCATTTCCAACTCTAATGTCTTTATCACCTTCTCCAAGTTCTCTACCTTTCTTAAGCCCATGTAACTGATTACATATATAGGATCCTGACCCGGTATCTAATACCCAGGACGTAGAGCAAATGGAGAAATAGTTCTCTGTAACGAACACACCCGAAGAAAATGCATCAACATGTACTTTCTTCATTCGGGTGGCATGGGAATCCTGGTATTCCCCTATATCCTGTTCATTCCTATAACTCTTATAAGAAAGAACGGAACCAACGTTCCCCAGCACAGTATAACATGCGGGTTCGGTCAATACATCCATATTATTATCTTCATTAGGGCATGAAATGGTCGCTACCTGGGGAGAGAGAGAGAAGAAAACACTTTAGCGTATGCTCGTGCAAGATCAGATTGGTTATTATCTTATCTAATCAGGATGGCTCCCACTGCTTTTTATCAAATCTTCCTCCAAACCCTAAAAGGAAAGACTAGCCGGGATTAATTACACACTACAAGTTCGCCAATCTTTCAGCCAGGCAAGTGTCGGTACTTTGAGGGAGGTCACCCGTGCTTTCGCACGAACCTAATTAATGTAAACCTCGTTTTCCCAGAGGCGTAACCTCGTTAACACCTTTCTAGACACCTACTTGATCGGCTAATTGTAATGTGTAAAACTCTCCCAGGAGTAACTCTTACTCGCAGCGGGTATCGGGATCCAACTATCTCATAGAAGGTATGCAATCTCATTGCAAATTTCAACACTTGAAATTCCCGATAATATTTTGCCCCTAGTGTGCCATGACCTTGACAGAGGTCAACAAATCATAGTGCACTAGTCAAGTTCAACCCGTCATTTGTTGATTGAATCAAACCCACTCGCACGACCCTTGACAGAGGTCAACAAGGTCGTACGACTACCCTAATCCAATCACATCACATGCTTTGCAGATAATTAGTAGTTAGCTACCGCACACTACGCCTTGACAGAGGTCAACAAACGCAGCACGAATACTAAATAGTCTTTATCTGAAATGACGGAGGGCTACGTCAGGTTTTTCTGAAAACCTATTGCGTAATGAACTCGATATCGTTGTAGAATCAAATGAAGTTTTGAAATGGAGTGATTTTGAGGCTTTTCCAGTTTTGCTAAAGGGGTCACTCCCGGTGAAGGGATCGTCGGCCCTTTCCTCGTCGAATGAGGTGCGGGATATATCATATATATCACTGTGCAAAGCAGAGACTATAAAAGCAATCAAAAACAAACCGAGTGTGTAGCATCTGCCAGTTATTGCTAAAGGAGTCACTCCCGGTGAAGGGGTCTCGGTCCTTTCCTCATCGAATAAGGTGCAGGGTATATCATATATACCGCTATGTAAAGCAAGAACTGTAGCTACCTGTTTTATTTAAAATTTGATTCTACAACATCTTAGGTTTCTTTTCTTTCATTAATCACATTAATGAAGTCCCATCATTTAAATACCTAAACATCACAGATAAATACGACGTACACTTATGCCATCCGCATTCGCCTGGATGTCCCCTCGTGCACCGTTAGGTTAGGTAACTAACGACAGAGCAGGACAGGACTAGTGCGGGTGCAAAACATAAGTAACGTCTATATAATATATCATATATACTATATACTGTATCTATCACAGAACATCACATGATCACATCACAGATATCGCAGCAGAAGAAACATATGAAATATTGGATATACTAGGACGTCCGTGTTTTCAATACGAGCCAGTATAAAACACGGATTCCACGGTCGTGATGAATAGCCAATCCCACACCCCTAGACCCCTACGAGAGCGGCAAGCAACCCTGCCAATTCTAGGGTTAGGAGACCCGGACTCGACTCCTCGAGTTGGTCTCCCACTGGACCCTAGAACCCGGTTACTTGTGCTCCCCTCCTTGGGTCTATCCTAATGCGGAAAAGTAAATAATATACAAAAGGTGACATCTTCCGCTACCTGGAAGTGCCCCAAATAAAAGAATATTACATACAAGTTTTTACATGAATGAAAAGGAAAAACACTCATCTCACATAAAAACCCACGGCTATTCAAACACGACAATCCAATATAACATATCCAGCAACACACAACATCATATGTCATCAACGTAAGTAAATATGCGCATCCCAATTGTCGTTGACATATAGCAACGAAACCGGCGATATCACATATTACACTTACGGTCACAGAAAAGAAAGTGTAAAACTACAACAGTTGGAATCCGCAATCTCTTTAGACATCGCATGCCTAATCAAATGAAATACTTAGACATCACATGCCTAACAGTTATAAACCCCGCATTTTAGTCTCATCATCGAAAACTCTTTTCAATATCAAGAGAAACTAAACCGCTAGATTTATAACATTCATTCAGTTATCTCATAGCTTTTTGTGAATTCCAATTATTGTATCACATTCCAGATAAACAGAAAATGTTAAACTTTCCGATCGAACAGTCGAATACCCAAGTTTTCCCGATACAGCTCAACACATGAAACAAGTCTAAAAACATTCAGTTCGTGCCTCAGTAGCAACGGTCCAGCCGTAGAAGGGTCAAGCCAACGCCTCACATGTGGCACGCCGTACTGCCCCAAACCCGAAAGTTCAAAGGGCAGTTCAAGACGGTCACATAATCGAGTTAAGGTTTGTTGTCTTCTAGAGGGTCCATCGTGTTACTTGCACTACTTAGAACGTCTTTAAACTACGGAAAAATCCAACACTTGGAAATTTCCCGACAGGGGAAAAATTGGGTATTTATATCCGGTCGAACTTTTTTAACAAATTCAAAAATTATCCGGAAATACACAAAGACGAAGTTTGATAATCCGGTCGAAACACCGAAGCTCTAAAACACCCCAGAAAATGCAACTCTTGAATAAATTTTAAAAATTCCCAGGAAACCCAGCACTGGAAACTAAGAATTACTGTGCAGAATTCTTTGTTTAATGAGGCCGTACGGCCGCGGAACCGCGGCGACTTGGTGGATTTGGGCTGTCGAATTTCACAGTAACTCTTAGAATCACCTGCTGATTTTTCTGCATATTTTTAATTTGGAAAAATCCCAGATTTTAGAAAATGTACAGAGAGCATTTTGTGAGTTAGGGTTTCGGTTCGTTCGGACTTCAAACTCCGTCTAGACTTTGCCTAAGGCTCTAGCTAGGCTCTGATACCACTGTAGGGTTCCTAGGCACACTATAGAGGTCTCACAAGGCATCAACCATGCCAATTTCAAATTTTATTGGTGCCGAGAAACCCTAATACGGATCGTCGGCTAGAATTCTAGGCGAAATACGAATCTAGTTAACACTTTAACTAAAGGAGAGAGGCTACAACCTTTGTAGATCCGGTTATCCACTTCCTTAGCTCCACGTAGACGTCCTCTCGCTGTCCTAGTCGGATCTCGGACTCTCGCATCAGCTTCATCAAAAGGAATGAGCGAAATAGGTCGTCGGCTTCGTGCCGAAGATGATCTACGTCGAGGTTGCACAAGTTCAAGCTCCAACTTCACCAAGTTGTGAAACTTGTGAAGAAAACACCCAAAACAACTTGGCAAGAGGTAGAGGGTGAAGAAATAGGAGGTGGGTTCACTTTAGAATTGGATTTCACTCACTTTTGCTCAAGTTGCCATTGATGGCATCAAGCTTTTCTTGAAGAAGAAGATGAAGAAGAAGAAAGAATATGATAAGTTTCTTATTTGAAAAAGAAACTAATTTGAATACTTATCATATCTTGACCATGGTCAAGTGTAGAGATTAAACTAAGGTTAGTAGGAATGGTTAGGGTTAAGGATGAGATAAGGATGGTGGACTTTGTCAAAGCTTCAAGAAACTTCAACAAGAGACAAAGAAAGCCACCATTCTCATCTAAACCTTTTCTAAATAAATAAACAAATAAATAAATAAAAAGGCAGAACCCTAATCATCTCTTAACCATGGTTTAATTCTTCACACTTAACCTAATGAGCAAGTATCATCAAACATGATACAAAGATGTGCACAAAAGTATATCACATATACAACATGTACATCAAGTGAGAAAATCCATTTAAAGTGAACCAATACCAGTTAATGCAAAGTAATATATCAAATATATAATTATACATTAAATCATTAAATCAACACTTGATTTAACGATCCGGTCATATCGCATAAAACCGACCAGTATCTAATGTATCGTTTTATCGAATCAATGATTCGATAACTAGGTCATATCGCATACAACCATTCGAAACATTCATCGCGAGAATAAAATGCGGTGTCACATACATGCATTATTCTCGGTCCCGCACATATCTCATATGCGCTCCTATTTTGTTTCTCTTGAGCCAGGAAACCTCTGTGTAGGACTCTAAAGACTCGTCAATATGCCGGTAGCAGATGATGATCATATCAAGCACCCACAAGACGCAAGCGGTCTACTAAACGTAACGGCCATCCGGGTATTGAGCGATCAGAAGATCGACGAGCTAGCCCGCTCACACTCCTGTGAATCCAACCAGTAACACTTACCGTACAGTCCGGTCTGTTCGTCTGATACGTCGCATATCAAGTCTAGGGGTGGTAAACGTCAGACCCCAATAATCGATAAGTCGTGCCGATGTGAGGCTCATAACGGGTCGAGAAACTACTGGTAACACTTACCAGCAAATCTCTGATCAGCCCTGGCCAGGGACTTCCCTGTTACGGCCAATCGAGCACTGCGCAACATCAACCCCCAATACCGGGAGAGACAAAACCCCTCCTATCACTCATTGCCTCCATGTGACTCGGGACTGTACCCAAAGACCACCGTTTTGCACGCCCTCATGGACGTGGTAAGGTGGAGATCAAAGCACAGTGGGAATCACACAAGACTCTATGACGATCTCGGGTCTACAGACTAACCTGTACAAGTGTCACCTGAGAACTGCCATCTGACGTGAGGTATAATACCATCTGGGAGTTCTCGGCGAGTCCGTCCAGTGTACCCAGTCTCCACTGAGCACCCGTATACCATCTCTGATGTCAAACATTAATGGATATGGGATCATCCATCGCCCATCTCATGGGTCGAGAAGCGTATACGCTAGTCTACACTGGTATATCGATGCCCTGTCTCGATACACCCACGACTAGGGACCTTGAAGGATGTACTTATGGACTACCATGTCCCCACTAGTATGATCTGCATCATAGTCCAGGTAGTCAAGTACACATCCTAAGGGCTTTACCAACATGTAACTATATGACAGTTTAAAGAGACAAGTGTACATGTTAAGATAAAGAGTAACCAGATAGCATACTATCATATCGAGCAAGAAAGTCATCTCTATATATGTCCAAGCATCCAATATAATATACATCATCTGTACAATACTGGCCTCTAGGGCATACATACAACTAACACCGGTGTCGTACGATGAATCCTAGGAATTTTCCCAAGGAAACTCCGAACGCGCATTTGAGAGGGTTCATCTTCAGGTTATATTTTCGAAGACGTTGGAACACTATCTTCAGATGCTCCCAATGCTCCTCGTGCGATTTGCTTTTCACCACGAGGTCGTCAATATAGCATTCGACGATTTCATGTATGAGGTCATCGAAAATCTTCATCATGGCCCTCTGATAGGTAGCGCTGGCGTTCTTCAGACCAAAAGGCATCACTTTTTAGCTGAATATGCCTAGAGGAGTCCGGAAAGCGGCATGCTTCTGGTCTTCGGGATGCATCTTTATTTGATTGTACCCTGACGACCCGTCCATAAAAGAGAAGATTTCGTGAGTGGACGTGTTGTCTATCATCAGCTCGGTAACCGGTACGGAAAAATCATCCTTCAGACAGGCTTTGTTGAGGTCTCGAAAGTCCACGCAAATGCGCACCGTCCTATTTTTCTTCATCACTGGGACAATGTTGGCGATCCAGTCGGAATATTGAACTTCTTGGATGAAGCCGGAGTCGATTAGCTTCTTAACTTTGGCATTGATGCTCATTTCAAGTTTGAGCCGCATTCTTCTTGGTGCATGTTTGACTGGCTTGACGTCCGGGGATATCGCCAATTTATGCACAGCTATTTCCGAATCTAGCCCCGGCATCTCGGAATAGTTCAATGCGAAGCAGTCCTTATACTGCATGAGCACGTCTTTTAGCGAAGCCATCTATTCTTTAGACAGCAGCTCGCTGACGAACGTAGGCCGCGGGTCGTTTACCGTCCCCAAGTCGATTTTCTTTAGGTTGCCCGCAGTAGTATGTATTCCATCTTCCAACTCTTTTGGCGCTGGTGGAAATTCTGAGATCAATTCTTCTTCATCCTCATTTTCGAAGAACCAGGAGAAGTTATCCATATTCTCGCGCTCTTCTTCTTCCGACAGCGTTATCACGTAACAGGTACGAGATCGTTTCCAAGACCGATGTTGATCTGGTTCTACTCTCGCCATATACGTTGCTTTTGGTACATGCCTTTGCGGTGGGGCTACCCTCCAACTGTTGGATGGAGCGAAGCGAATATGCCGAATTGATTTTGGTCTTCGACCCAGTTTTTGAAGGTAAAGCAGTCTTCAAGAGGATGTCCTATCGCTCGGTGATAGGAGCAATAATCCGGGTGATGAACTTCGTTTGCTTGATCGGGGTGCCAAAACTCCGGGAGTGTCATCATTTGATGTTTCATGACGAGATCGAAGATTCTCCTTGTCTCATCTCGAGGGAAAGAATATGCTCGATCCATCTTTTTCATAAGCGACGGGTTCCAGCTGACCTTTTCTCGATCGCGTGGCCTTTTGGGTCCGTTTTGCCGCTGTCGAACATTTTTTCCGTTCTTTAACTTGTTTTTGCCTCTGCATCGGGCCTTTTTCTTATCTTGGGAATGCATGGCGGGCTGATGATGAAGGGCATTGTCATACTCCGTAGCCTGGTGAAGGAGGCGTTGCGTCTTGGTTTTCTAGTAAATGGCCATTTCGCGGCTGTGGTCGTTCCGAACCTTTTGACTTGCTTCCCTTATTAGCTTGTCCATCTGTTCTTCAAACGACGGACTCGGCAGTTTTATGGCAGGATTTCGTTCTGGTTCAACGTCAGTGTCTTTTAAAAGAGCATCCTCTTCTTCATCAAGGTCCTTTATGACATGGCAGCCATGGAACTGCTCCCGTTTCTTGGACTGGACATATCTAAACCCGGTCGTTTCCATTTTTCCGTTGAGCAATTTTCGCTGAGTTCCGGAGACGCTCCAGATCCTGTTGTAGAATTGGGATTGTCGTGCGGTTTTCTTAAAGGGTACGCCTTGGTATCTCAATAACCTTTTCAATCCCTCTGCGTAGTATCTGGCTAGACGGATTGGTTAGAGCCTGTCAAGCGCAGGTTCGGCACTACGCCAGACTTCTCTCTTGACTTTGGTTTCCCCAAATCGGTAGAATAGGATCGCCTTTTCACCTCTTTGCCTGGGAAGGATGTAGAATGTCCGTAGCTCTTGCACATTATATGTCTCAAGCGCATCAAGCTCTCTGTAGTGCTGCCGCGGAATCATGGCGATCTGCAAACTCTGATCATCTCCAGTGAGGGCTTGCATTGATGGACGGACCGAGAACACTGCGTTGACTTCGTCTTCAGAGTCACTGCCAAAGACCAGAATAAGGGTAGATGGTCCCGGCCTATTGCATTGGGGCGGCCCCGAATGGACTATCTCTTCTTCCTCCTCGGTATCGCTCCCGAAGACCGGAATAGTGGTGATAGCTTTTTACTTATTCTTCGGTTTATGGCATCTTTCCGTGTCTTCAAAGTCTGGTAGGAAATACTTTGCATCTTCGTACTTTCGGACTTCATTTACGGAGAATGGGTTTAGTTCCCCCATCACGGTATACTCGAGACCATCTTTGAAATACTTCATACACTGATATTGTGTAGAAAGGATGATCTTGTATTCGTGTAACCAAGGCCTGCCGAGCAAAGCGTTATAACAGGTCTTGGCGTCAATGACATGAAATTTGATGTCAGTGACAACCAGCCCAAAGTGTAACGTCAGTATTACAAACCCGAGCGTCCGTGATGACTGGGAGTCGAACCCGGAGATGGTGATTTTATCCCGAACGAGGTGCTGAACGCTCATGCAGATTTCTTTTAGCACCCTCACATTTAGAAGGTTGACAGAGGACCTGTTGTCAACTAAGATCTTCCCTATTTTGATGTCATGGCAGTACCCGGTGACGTACAGGGGACGGTTGTGCTCGCACGTTCCGAGGAGGAGATCTTCATCGCCAAAAGTGATGTCAGCTATGTGCACTTCTTCCAGCTCATCCTTCATCTTTTCTTCGGCAAAGAAAGCTTGGAACTGCTCGGGCTCTTGTAATGCCTTGATCAGAGAATCTCGCGCCTCTTTAGACAGCAGAAGGGCATCCAAAATGCTTAGCTGTGAGGGTATCTTCCTCAGGTGTGCTAGAACATTGTAATCCACCTTGTTTTTCTTGGGCGGGTCCTTGGCTGCCAGCTTTTCGACGACTCGATCATCGAAAGCGATATCCTCAGAGACTTTTTCCTTCCCTTTATCTTTTTTGTTCGTCCCCTTGTTTGTGGGTCCAAGATTCTTTTCAGGCAACGTACGACTACGCAGCTGAATGTTTTCACAGTTCTTTATCTCCCCCTCTTTTCCTGAGGTGGATTCCTTGAAGAGAGTGCCGAGGGCTATTTCTTCATCAGAATTACTTTCGAAGGTGAGAACTTGTGATCCCCTGGTATCAACCACATGATAGTTGTCGGCAGCTCTTTTGTGCCCATCTGTCGTGTTTCTCTACTCCCGATGAGCATTGCGCTTCAATCTCTTGAAGTGTTGTTGGTGGGCAACATATCCCTGCCACCAGTTTTTAAAGGCATTGCACTCTTCGGTAGGGTGTGTGACCCTCCGATGGTACAAGCAGTAGTTAGGATGTACATCCGCTTCGTCAAGGCGTATACATCTAGGAGTATTTCCTTTTGGAGATGGTAGTTTCATTCCCATTGACAGAGATTTAGCGAACCATTTTCTTGCCTTAAGCTTGCTTTTGTCTGCCGTGGGTGTGCTTCGATCTGGTTAGAGTGCTTTTTGACTCATCCCTACCATGACTTCTTCAACTTGACGCCGACGCCTGGCCCTTTCGAATATGGCCATTTCACGCTCTTGATCAGCTTTGCTCTTCTGACGGGCTTCATTCAGTAGCATGTCGATCATCTCGTCTGACGGTCCCAAGGATTTTGGCACCGATCCTGCCCCCAGCTCCTTTACATTATCTTCTTATGCCGAGTGAGCTTCTTTGTTATTTAGCGACGAATGAGAGATCATGTGACAACTTGCCACATAATTTTCGGGTTCCTTTGACGAGTTATCTCCCTCATTATTGTCGTTATCTCCACTTTCAAAGATATGGTTGAGAAACTCTTGGAGCGTGACTGGGGTTCGCGCCTTCTGGTTGTATTCCTCCAGCGCGTCAATTTGCTTTTGCAGATCCGTGCGCTTGTCGTCAGGCTGCGCGGGCTTCTTGGTCTTCTTCTTTTTCTTCGAAGACATTGATGGCTGGGCCTGGGTTTTTTAACTATCATTACCAATTCTCGTTGTTGGGCGCGGTTTAAGCATCCCCTCAATGATTTATGGCTCTAGCGGGCTTTTCCACCTGATTGCCGGGCCTGCTTGAAGATCCTTCAGCATTCTTTTAGTTTTTGCCGAGAGAACAACTTCCCATGGAGCTTCCTCTAAAAATGAGCATGATGCCCCCGGCGTGTCCATCTTTTTCAGAGCGTGCGGTTGTGGTGGGTTTACTCTCCAGTTTTCAAACAGCGCGAATTTGCCTTGCCAGTACTGGTCTTCAATCCAGTTTTTTAAGACGAAGCAATCTTCGATTGGATGGCCCAATATTCAGTGGTAAGGGCAGTAATTGGGATTGTTAATATCGCTGGGTTGTAGTGGGCGTTTCGGATCCGGCAGGGTGATGAGTCTATTGCGCATCGCTTGTTCGAACAGTCTCCTCGTTTTATCTCGGGGAAACGAGTAAGGACGTCTCAACTTCTCATCGAGGAATCACGGTTTGTTACCTTGGCGAGCAGCAGGTTTCAGCTCACTCGGCTGTTGCTGAGCGTTGGTGTCACGCCCCGCTTCCCAGAGTACACTAAAATGGGCACGTGACATAGCCAACCATACTACCTGTGGGTAGGAAGTATCTATCCACAGTCACATTACGGCTGTAGAGATATCAAGAACAAAATAAAACTATCTAAACATGTCCATAAACCAAGATAAATCATGAGTCAAGAATAATAAAATGCGGAAGCGAAAGATCCAATACAAACAACTAGAATGTATGTCCCATAATGCGGGCTCACATCAGGAATAAAATGCAGGAAAGAAAACTAACTACTGCCAACACTCACAGCTCAGCCTGTCGGCTGAAGTACTCCTGCTCGGACTGCGACAGCGGTACAGAATCTGGGCCATGTAAAACCCAGACGTCAGCGCGTCAAGTCATCAAGTAATATAATATGAACAGTGTAGCAGGCAATGCAATATAAACATGAATAAAACAAGAGTAACAATAATATAAGTCAGAGCAGTGCAGGGTAGTGTGCAGTGGGTAAACTAAACTGTGCTATCAGGTTCTCTGTTCTAAAGTCTTTGAAATCAAATTGATGAATCATCGATGTAACTCAATAGTATCCCGTGCATGCCCGGGACCACGGTCTAAGACTCTCGGGCTGAAACCGAGACGTGCCGCTAGGCACTAACAGGGAAAGGATAAAGACCAATGATGTCAGCAGCATCGTCACGAGGCGGGCCTGGCCTCTAAAACTGATCAGTACAGGTAGTGAATTGTTGAGTTACAAGTCAGGTTTCATTTTTGATTTCCCCATACCCCCAAGTTATATGTGCAAGTCAAGTCAGGTATCCCAAAATCAAGAAACTAATACCAACACAGGATCAGGTAAACAGGTTTGTCTGGATAGACAACAGGAACGGTCCATGAGGACTACATGTCAGGTTTGTTGGCATTAGACACAAGATCAGGTAACGGGTCAAGTCATGGTACATCAGGTCAAGTCAAACAGTATACGGTACCATGTCGGGTAGATCAATATATATATGTAGCAAGTCAGGTCAAGATGTAAACAATATCATGAGTGTGCTCACAATCAGTTATACAAGCAAGCATGGTTATCATCAACATGATATAAGCAATGAATTAAGCAATAGGCAGATTTACTCAATGTGCAGTACAGTTATCACTTGTGTCACAGAGATGATTTCAATGTTATGCGAATGCAGTATGACAATTATGGCCTTTTAATCATGTTAACAAGTTTAAGAACTTTAGAGGTGCAATGATTTATATAAAGGTTCAATACAGCTATTACAGGTTAAAATGCACATGAGTATCCAAATGGAACAAAACGATAGAGATAAATGCCATAAGCTATGTCAATATTTAAAATGTGATTAAACATGTAAATGTGGTTATTAGGTTCAATTGCAAACTGTAGGTTCCAAGTTTAAAGATAAAATGATATATAACAATATTGTACATGAAAATGAGAAATGATCGTACCAAGGTTAAATTTACAGGTTTAGGGTGTTATAATATATATGTAACTATTGTATAGCATGTAACAAGGGGTACTTGCCTCGACGGGTCGCGAACCGGGAGTATGGAACGATAAACGTCGGCAGGGAAAACTCGCGACGGGCGCACGGTTCACGGAATGAACCCAACGACGAACAATGGAACCACACGGGTCGGGGCACCTCGCTGGAACGTCGGGTCACGTCGTCGGCATCGTCGGATTCCGGCCAAAGAATGAACGGTGAACAATCACGACTTGCAACCAAGGAGGGAAAAGAAAAATAGAGAAGAAGGAAGGAGGATCTGAGGAGAAGGAGGCTTACAGGGGTCTGTAGAGGGGTCGTGAGGATCGACGACGTTGAAGAAACTCCGGCGACCAGCCTACGACGACGGCGAGAAAAACTGCAGATCAAGAAAACTGGATCGGAGAAGGAAGAAGAGGAAAGTAGAAGATGAGGGGATGTGAAACTTACCAAGGGGGTGCTTGCGAGGCCGGGGACACGGGGACGAGGGTCACCGGCGGTGACTCACGGCGGTGCAACGCGCACAGGGGTGTGTGCAGGTGGCCGCGGCTGGTGCAGGGTGCACGGGGTTGAAGAGGGAGGAAGGAGATGTAGTGGGTCAGTCGAGGACGAGGAGACGAGGATGCTGGTGACGGTGGTGCCGGCGTGGGGGCTGCGGCGGCGAAGGGGGACGAGGCGGCTAGGGCTGCGATGGGTTCGAGTTTGCGTTTGAAAAAAGAAAAGGAGGAGGGAGAAATGAATATATATATATGAGAGAGAGAGAGAGAGAGAGAGAGATTTATGGGGAGAGAGAGAGAGAAGAGATTTATGGGGAGAGAGAGAAAGAGCGAGAGAGAGAGAGAAGAGAGAGGAGAGAGATAGAGACAGACGGTGAGAGGAGGAGAGAGAGAGAGACGGGGCCCACGGCAGAGAAGGTTTCGATTGGTTGAAGAAAATCATTTGAGAAGGACTGAAAAGATTATAAAAATATTATACTGTTAACTAAATTATACATGATGATTTAAATATATTAAAACCTGGGATTTTGGCGCCAAGTAAACCATCTCCAAATCGCGCCCGGGTCGGATCCAAAAATTTGAAATTGAAATAATAGAATTTTAAGCGGGATCCAAAAGTGAAAATGAAGTATTTTATGATAAAAAAGCATACCCCCAAAACAGACACACGTGCGTGCGCGTAGCCGTCCAAACTCGCCCGTTTCACTGAACGGGACGAGAACACGACGCACGGACGCTACAACGGGGTTAGGGGTGTCAAGCAGGCCAAGATGAATATTTTTAATTTTATTTTAGATGCCAAAATTTGTTATATGCAGAAATGAATTTGCCGGGTAAAAATTTACAGTAAGTAACAATCAAGTAAGATAAATGAAACGAGTGCCACACTACGTTTAAACGGTAACTGAAATTAGTAGCATTGGGCTCGGGTGTTACATTATACCTAATTACAAAAAGAATTCCGTCCTCGAAATTCCAAGAATACAAAGATAGAAAACTACAAGAAAATGTGAGGAAACTTCTGCCGGATTTCATCTTCTCGTTCCCAAGTGGACTCTCCATGCGAGCGATTACCCCAAGAAACAAGCATAAGAGGGATCACCTTGTTCTTAAGAACCTTTTCCCCTCGATCCACGATACCAATCGGTCGCTCCTCAAAAGTCAAGTCTTCTCGTACTGCTAGCTCCGAATGATCCAATACGTGTGTTTCATCTCGAACATACCTACGGAGTTGAGATACGTGAAACACATCGTGCACATTCGCCAAGGACTGCGGTAACGCCAAACAATACGCTACCTCACCAACACGCTCCAAGATCTCAAAGGGTCCAACGAATCGAGGACTAAGTTTTCCTCGACTTCCAAAACGAATCACCCCACTAGTCGGTGATATCTTCAAGAATACCAAATCACCCACGGCGAACTCTAGAGGTTTTCTTGACGTGTCTGCCCAACTCTTCTGTCGGTCTTGTGCTGCCTTCATATGATTTCTGATAGTGTTAACCTTCTCAACTGTCTGCACAACCAAATCTGGTCCCAACAATCTTCGTTCACCGACATCGTCCCAGCAAACAGGTGAACGGCACTTACAAAGCTTCAAATGGAGCCATCTGGGTAGTTGCCTGAAAACTGTTGTTGTAAGAAAACTCCACCAAATGTAGATGATCCTCCCAAGAACCCTTGAAGTCCAACATGCATGCTCTCAACATATCCTCAAGAGTTTGGATCGTTCTCTCCGACTGACCATCAGTTTGAGGATGATAAGCTGTGCTAAACTTCAATCGAGTCCCCAAACTTTCCTGTAAACTCCGCCAAAAGTGTGACAAGAACCGAGTGTCCCGATCGGACACGATCCTCACCGGTACTCCATGCAATCTTACAATCTCTTGCATGTACCGCTCAGCCAAAGTCTTGTTGATTGACCAACCCAGAAAGGAATAAAGTGAGCTACCTTGGTCAATCGATCAACAATTACCCATACTGCATTGTTGCCTTTTGGACTCCGCGGTAAAGCCGTCACGAAATCCATGGTTATATGTTCCCACTTCCATTGAGGAATCGGAAGTGGTTGCAATAAACCAGCAACCCTTTGATGTTCAGCCTTAACTTGCTGACACGCCAAGCACTTCGCCACAAAGCGAGCAATCTCCCGTTTCATGCCTTCCCACCAGAAATGCTGTCGAATATCTCGGTACATCTTTGTGCTTCCTGGATGTACAGAATAAGCTGGACTGTGTGCCTCCTTCATAAGCTCTTCACGAATATCCCCCTTTGGCACACACAAACGGCTACCATACCTCAACGAACCATCTTCGTGGATCAATAAATCTGTTCGTAGTCCAGCTTCAACCTGCCCTCGAAACTTTTGCAGTCTAAGGTCCTGCGATTGTGCTGCTTTAATATTCTCGATTAACGACGACTGTACTTGCAGCTGCATCAACTGTCCCGTATAATACGGTAGCACAACCTCCAAGTCAAATCTTCGAAAATCTGCAACGATCTCCTTTTGCGTAGTTAACACCTAAATTGCTGGTAACCGACTAAGCGCATCCGGCACGACGTTAACCTTCCCTGGATGGTACTTAAGATCAAGATCGTAGTCAGCCATCAGCTCCAACCATCTACGCTGTCTCATATTAAGCTCCTTCTGTGTGAACACATACTTCAAGCTCTTATGATCAGTAAAAACTTCGACCCTTTCGACCAAAAGGTAGTGTCTCCAAATCTTCAAAGAAAAAATCACAGCCGCAAGTTCCAAGTCATGAGTTGGGTAATTCTTCTCATGGGTCTTCAATTGTCTTGATGCGTACGCTACAACCTTTCCATGCTGCATCAAAACACATCCCAATCCTTTCCCAGATGCGTCGCTGTGAATCACCAATCCTCCGGAATTGTCTGGCACGGTCAGAATAGGGGCGGTTATCAACTTCTGCTTCA
This sequence comes from Agapanthus africanus, assembly GCA_030015575.1. Lineage (NCBI taxonomy): Eukaryota > Viridiplantae > Streptophyta > Magnoliopsida > Asparagales > Amaryllidaceae > Agapanthus > Agapanthus africanus. Next base: position 738,951,824 of record CM057341.1, read on the forward strand.
ACGTCTCGAAAGCTAACGCACACTTATCCGTCCATACGAAAAGTACCTCCTTGCGCGTAAGCTTGGTCAACGGCTCTGCCAGACGAGCAAAGTTCTCCACAAATCTCCTGTAATATCCGGCGAGTCCAAGAAAGCTTCTTATCTCCGCAACATTCTTTGGAATCGGCCAATCTCGAACTGCTGCAATCTTTTCGGGATCGACGGCAATTCCATTGCCAGACACAACATGCCCTAAAAACTTCACTTCCTCCAGCCAAAACTCGCACTTACTCATCTTCGCGTATAACTTCTCTTGTCTTAATGTCTGCAGTGCGATCCTCAAATGTTCAGCATGCTCTTCAAAACTCTTCGAGTAAACCAGAATATCGTCAATAAAAACCATGATAAACTGGTCCAAGAACGGTGAAAAGATTCGGTTCATTAAGTCCATGAATACTGCCGGCGCATTCGTTACTCCGAAGGGCATCACTAAGTACTCGTAATGTCCATACCGAGTTCGGAACGCCGTCTTGCAAATATCTTCTGCTTTCACTCGGACCTGATGATATCCGGATCGCAAATCCAGCTTCGAGAATACCCTCGCGCCACTAAGCTGCTCGAAAAGTTCGCCAATGCGAGGGATCGGGTACTTGTTCTTAATAGTCACCCGGTTTAATTCTCGATAGTCGATGCACATCCTTCTTGTGCCATCCTTCTTCTTTACTAGAAGAACTGGAGCTCCCCAAGGCGAGTTACTGCTTCGAATCCAACCTTTCTCGAGCAATTCAGCAACCTGTTTCTTGACTTCTTCCAACTCTACTGGTGCCATTGGATAATACGCTTTAGATACTGGCGCTGCACCAGGAATAAGATCAATTGCGAACTCCACGTCTTGCTTCGGCGGTAATCCCGATATATCTTCAAATACGTCCATAAAATCATGAACAACAGCCGGCTCTTCACTGTTATCAACTTCCATTGCTGCAAGAGTATCATTTGTCGGCCTAGCCCTAAACTCGACTGGCCCGACAGAACTGCTTCCTCCAGTGAAGGTAAACTCGGGATGTCCGGGAATCTGGAAAATCACTTTCTTTGCCCTACAATCAATGTGAGCGTGGAAAGTGCCAAGAAAATCCATTCCCAAGACGACTTCATAGCTGCCCGTATCAATCACCAAGAAATCTGCAAAAAGCTCCCGTCCGCACACAACAACTGTACAATCTTTACATTCCCTACTAGCTATGATTTTCCCATTCCCAGTGTGTATGCCCCAGAAACTAGACAGGGTCGTGTAGTCAATCAAGTGTGTAGTTAAAAACTTGGATGACATAAAGCAATGGGATGCACCAGAATCAAATAACGCTAATGCGGGAAAACCATGAACGAGTAAAGTACCTGAAACAACTTCTCCTGACGCCTTAGCTTCTTCAGCTGTCAGGGTAACAGCTCGAGCCTGACTAGGTCCTTGAGTCAGCTGTTTCTGTCCCTGAAACGGTTTCTGCGGAGGCTTCTGAATATCATCCCTTGTACGAAGCTTCGACGGACATGAGTTAATAGTGTGATCTGCCGCTCCACAAACTAAACAGAGTCTTTGCATCCTGCGACACTCCCTTTGCAAATGTCCAGGTAAGTGGCAATAGCTACAAACCACGCGCTTCCTCTGATCAACGACAGCAGGCTTCTTCATTGGTGCTACGCCTTGACGGTCCACTGGAATACCTCTGCGACCATGAGCTCGGTTGGGTACAAATGCCGGCTTCCTTACCGCAACTGATGTCTGCTGTGAACTCCCAGTTTTTCCCGATAGGCTCTGCTGTTCTCGAGCTGCCGCAAGTACTTGTGAGAAAGTGGTCAAACCCAGGGAGACAATCTGCCTCTGGATGTCCACGTCCAAGCTGCGCATGAACCTCCGTGCCCTGTCTGCATCGTTGGCAACTAAAGGTCCAGCGAATCAGCCGAGTCTTGTCCATTCTGCTGCATGCACATCCACTGGTGATCCATTATGCTTTAGCCCGATGAATTTCTCTTCCATTTCCTCCCGTGCAGTCCACGGGAAGAACTTCTCCAAGAAACTCTTTGAAAAATCTGCCCACTTGATCGGCTTGGGCAAATGGTTCTCTTCCACAAGCCACCATTCTCGGGCATAATCCACTAACTGAATGCGTACCACATCAACTCTTTTCTCATCTGGAATCTGTGCTGCAACAAGCAAATTCCCTGTGTCGACTAGCCACTGCTCTGCTGGCAACGGCTCCTCCAAACCAGTAAATGTAGACGGACCCAAACGTCTGAAATCTGCTACGGTCCCTATTCGGTCAACTGGTTTAGCTCCAACATTGTTCACAGACTGCTGAACGATCTGCAAACCTTCCTGAAACGATTCCGCTTGCTGCTGGATCAGCTCGGTCTGTCTCTTTTGATTCTCTAGCATTCCCCTTATCACTCCAAGCATGGCGGCTTCGTCCACACGCCTTTGGTACATCTTCAAATTCTTATCGGCCATATTCCTGAAATCCAAACACCCAACATTAGCATGATGATAGATTCAAAATATAGATCAAGGCTAGAACTCCAAGATACTTAAATAGAGTGCCGCATTGTAACTATGCCGCGATATCATAGTCACAATTACAAAACTCCACCCAAGTCGCCTAAGTCCTAGAGATAGCAAGGAATCATGTTTTTGAGTTGATATGCAAAGGAAGTTTGCACATCGTAAAGGATATAATCAGGAAGAATGTGATTCAAGAATGGTAAACGGTAAGGTGGCAGGACATGTTTCCTAAACACGGGTATTCTGATTCGTGTATTGGGTACAATACCCAACTAGAAAAGAATCAACCCGACTAACCTATGGCTCTGATACCAAAAGAACCATGTCACGCCCCACTTCCCAGAGTACACTAAAATATGCACGTGACATAGCCAACCATGCTACCTGTGGGTAGGAAGTATCCATCCACAGTCACATTACGGCTGTAGAGATATCAAGAACAAAATAAAACTATCTAAACATGTCCATAAACCAAGATAAATCATGAGTCAAGAATAATAAAATGCGGAAGCGAAAGATCCAATACAAACAACAGGAATGTATGTCCCATAATGCGGGCTCATATCAGGAATAAAATGCAAGAAAAAAAACTAACTACTGCCAATACTCACAGCTCAGCCTGTCGGCTGAAGTACTCCTGCTCGGACTGCGACAGCGGTACAGAATCTGGGCCATGCAAAACCCAGACGTCAGCGCGTCAAGTCATCAAGTAATATAATATGAACAGTGTAGCAGGCAATGCAATATAAACATGAATAAAACAAGAGTAACAATAATATAAGTCAGAGCAGTGCAGGGTAGTGTGCAGTGGGTAAACTAAACTGTGCTATCAGTTTCTCTGTTCTAAAGTCTTTGAAATCAAATTGATGAATCATCGATATAACTCAATAGTATCCCGTGCATGCCCAGGACCACGGTCTAAGACTCTCGGGCTGAAACCGAGACGTGCCGCTAGGCACTAACAGAGAAAGGATAAAGACCAACGATGTCAGCAGCATCGTCACGAGGCGGGCCTGGCCTCTAAAACTGATCAGTACAGGTAGTGAACTGTTGAGTTAAAAGTCAGGTTTCACCTTTGATTTCCCTATACCCCCAAGTTATATGTGCAAGTCAAGTCAGGTATCCCAAAATCAAGAAACTAATGCCAACACAGGATCAGGTAAACAGGTTTGTCTGGATAGACAACAAGAACGATCCATGAGGACTACATGTCAGGTTTGTTGGCATTAGACACAAGATCAGGTAACGGGTCAAGTCATGGTACATCAGGTCAAGTCAAGCAGTATACGGTACCATGTCGGGTAGATCAATATATATGTAGCAAGTCAGGTCAAGATGTAAACAATATCATGGGTGTGCTCACAATCAGTTATACAAGCAAGCATGGTTATCATCAACATGATATAAGCAATGAATTAAGCAATAGGCAGATTTACTCAATGTGCAGTACAGTTATCACTTGTGTCACAGAGATGATTTCAATGTTATGCGAATGCAGTATAATAATTATGGCCTTTTAATCATGTTAACAAGTTTAAGAACTTTAGAGGTGCAATGATTTATATAAAGGTTCAATACAGTTATTAAAGGTTAAAATGCACACGAGTATCCAAATGGAACAAAACGATAGAGATAAATGCCATAAGCTATGTCAATATTTAAAATGTGATTAAACAGGTAAATGTGGTTATTAGGTTCAATTGCAAACTGTAGGTTCCAAGTTTAAAGATAAAATGATATATAACAATATTGTACATGAAAATGAGAAATGATCGTACCAAGGTTAAATTTACAGGTTTAGGGTGTCATAATATATATGTAAATATTGTATAGCATGTAGCAAGGGGTACTTGCCTCGACGGGTCGCGAACCGGGAGTACGGAATGATAAACGTCGGCGGGGAAAACTCGCGACGGGCGCACGGTTCACGGAATGAACCCAACGACGAATAATGGAACCACACGAGTCGGGGCACCTCGCTGGAACGTCGGGTCACGTCGTCGGCATCGTCGGATTCCGGCCAAGGAATGAACATTGAATAATCACGACTTGCAACCAAGGAGGGAAAAGAAAATAGAGAACAAGGAAAGAGGATCTGAGGAGAAGGAGGCTTACAGTGGTCTGTAGAGGGGTCGTGAGGATCGACGGCGTTGAAGAAACTCCGGCGACCAGCCTACGACGACGGCGAGAAAAACTGCAGATCAAGAAAACTGGATCGGAGAAGGAAGAAGAGGAAAGTAGAAGATGAGGGGATGTGAAACTTACCGAGGGGGTGCTTACGAGGCCGGGGACACGGGGAGGAGGGTCACCGGCGGCGACTCACGGCGGTGCAACGGGCACAGAGGTGTGTGCAGGTGGCCGCGGCTGGTGTAGGGTGCACGGGGTTGAAGAGGGAGGAAGGAGATGTAGTGGGTCGGTCGAGGATGAGGAGACGAGGATGCCGGTGACGGTGGTGCCGGCGTGGGGGCTGCGGCGGCGAAGGGGGACGAGACGGCTAGGGCTGCGATGGGTTCGAGTTTGCGTTTGAAAAAAGAAAAGGAGGAGGGAGAAATGAATATATATATGAGAGAGAAAGAGATTTATGGGGGGGAGAGAGAGAAGAGATTTATGGGGAGAGAGAGAAAGAGCGAGAGACAGAGAAGAGAGAGGAGAGAGATAGAGAGAAACGGTGAGAGGAGGAGAGAGAGAGACGGGGCCCACGGCAGAGAAGGTTTCTGATTGGTTGAAGAAAATCATTTGAGAAGGATTGAAAAGATTATAAAAATATTATACTGTTAACTAAATTATACATGATGGTTTAAATATATTAAAACCTTGGATTTTGGCGCCAAGTAAAACATCTCCAAATCGCGCCCGGGTCGGGTCCAAAAATTTGAAATTGAAATAATAGAATTTTAAGCGGGATCCAAAAGTGAAAATGAAGTATTTTATGATAAAAAAGCATACCCCCAAAACGGACACACGTGCGTGCGCGTAGCCGTCCAAACTCGCCCGTTTCACTGAACGGGACGAGAACACGACGCACGGACGCTACAACGGGATTAGGGATGTCAAGCAGGCCAAGATGAATATTTTTAATTTTATTTTAGATGCCAAAATTTGTTATATGCAGAAATGAATTTGCCGGATAAAAATTTACAGTAAGTAACAATCAAGCAAGATAAATAAAACGAGTGCCACACTACGTTTAAACGGTAACTGAAATTAGTAGCATTGGGCTCGGGTGTTACAGTTGGCGACGAAGGTTGCTTTCCCTTTGCCTTTTTCATTTCGAAGCTCCGTTTTCGCGGAGGGCGGTCTATGGCCCATCTGGTCCATTAGGGCCAACTTGTCGATCAAGCCTTGGAAAGTGGTCGGCTTGAAAAACATCATAAACTGGGATATAGTCGCTTGCGGGTCAAGGGTCCCTACGAACATACCCATGGCAGGAGCTTCTTCTATGCATTGTTCGCATCTTGACCATAGGTTCCGCTACCGAATTGCATACTGAACCCAAGTCTCTCCTGGTTTCACCCTGGCATTGATCAATGCCGTGATCGGGGTGCGTTCGCTGGCGCTTGCAAAACACTGGGTGAATAGCAACTCCATTTCTGTGAATGTTTTGATGGAATCATTCGGAAGCTCCGAGTACCATTCAAAAGCTTTCTCTGCTAAGCTGTCGACGAACTGGCGAAGTAGCAATTTATCATCACCCCCAGTATTGCCGCATAGAGCCCTGAACTGAGCGACATGCTGATGGGGATTGCATGTCCCCTTATACACATGGAATTTAGGGATCGTATATCCCGGCGGGTACATAATTTGATCGTACCAGCCTGGATAGGATTGCCCAGTTCTGAGGACATGGCCAGCGGCTTCGCTTGCCTGATGAGCCTGTATTTGTTGAGCTATGTAGTCATCAAGCACAGCTTTCGAGATCGTCTCCTCTCTGGCTGCTAGTAAAGCTGGAAGAGGGTTTGATATTTCCCATCTGTCGTCTTCAATGATTATTGGGGGATCTTCAGCTGGAGGGTCCGGCTGAATCATCATCCCGATCATATCTTGGAATAGTAGCGCCATTTGCTTTATGTTAGCCGCTTGTTCCGCGGACTCTTTATCTTTTTTCTCGAGCATCCTTCATAGGAACTCGGCATCGGTTTCTTGTTCCTGACGTTGCTCCGACGACGATTCCAGGCTTTCTTTCTGCCCGGTGAGTGTGGCCATCTTTGTCAGCATCTCCTGGAGTTCTGTTGTTGCTTCTGAGCTTTTGTTACGGACCGCGTAAGTAGTCGATGACCCCCAGAAGCACGGCTTTCCTCTTTTCCGGAAGCCATGTAGACGGTGTGCACCACCATGCCCCCAGACTTGGGGCGTTTGGACTCAATGCTTTTGAGATTTGTTGTGGACACAGGGATCTTCTCCGGCCTTCACCTTTTATGAACGGTCGAAGTTGAGGGGGCTGTCGCAGACAATATTTTCCGTGGTACGACGACGGGATGGTTCTCCTCTTGCCGGACCTTTATCTTCTTCGATTTGCGGGAGTAGTCTTTGTCGACTACAGAGTCTTGAACTCTTCGCCAGACCTTATGGATTTTGGAGGACAGCCGCTGAGGGGGCTGTTCCGGTTCCGTCTTCGTAACATTTTTAGCAGGTGGAGGAGATCTTTTTAGTACGGCAATTGGAGAGTTCTTGCGCACCCTTCTGAGCAGCTCAAAGTTGTTCCCAGTTGGAACAATAGCATCAACTTCCACCATTAGAGCTGGTGGGGTAAGTCCGGAAAGGGAATTGCCCCCAGCTTTCCTCACTCGGCGCCAGTGGAGACGTCGAGCATGTCGTGCGACCGGGATCACCTCCGTCGTCGGGGTAGCTTTGTCCTGCCCCTGCTTTGAGGAGAGGCTGTTGTTGGTGCCAACCTGTCGAAGAATGACGTCCGTTGAAAGGGAACGTCTAGTCTGTCGAAGACCGATTTTCGAGTAGGGGAAGTAGTTTGGACGACTCCACCCGCTGCGGCAGTTAGAACGGCTAGCCTTGCGAAGACCGACCCCTTAGCAGGAGAAGCCCCTCCGATGACTTCGTTTACCGGAGCTGGAATGGCTATCCGCTTCGGGATAACTCCTTCGGGTATTGTAGGCATCTTCACAGGCCCACTTGAGATTTGACCTAGTCTGTTAAAGACCGAGGCGTTGGACTTGGACGACCCATTGAGAGAGGCCGCGGTAGTGGTAAGCCGATCAAAGACCGACTTCTTTGGAGCTTCCTGTGACGGCATTGGAGCGTTGAAGCTTGTTGGCGGGATCATGGTCCCGAAGAACAACCCAGTGGTAGCCTGTGTCACCTGTTCCACCGGCATTGCGAAGATGGAGGCCGCTTGGGGCCCGTAAGTTACTCCTCCAGACGGGGCAAAGCGGGAATTGTTGTTGCAGTTGGTACAGTTGGAAGCCATTGATCTTCTTTTCTCTTCTGCACGGAGCAAGACACCAAATCTCAGTACCTCAAATCCACAGGCAACCATAGCAGACCGTGATTTGTTCGCGAAACACAACACACGAAATGTGGAGTGGAAAGAGGAAAAGGTCCCACCGGGAATGCCAGAACTTGTTTACCGCCGAAAGATGCGACCGGGACGTTGGGATCTCTGGCCTGAATTTTAGGGGCAGATGCTATTTGGTTTTATCCGTTCACCTCTTCGAAGATGCTAAGTTGATTTATGGCACCATGTATCGGAGGTTTGGATGGATGCGGTCATTTTAGCAGACTTCGTCAGATTCCCCCTCATTTATGAGGGGTTTTTGATTGTGGGGACATTCTTTCCTACAGGCGCAAGCCCCTGCAGTTAATTACGCTACCACATCACGGTAACCACTTTCTCCTTCTCCAGATGTTCACTTCGTGTCGTGTGTGTTTGTTTTGTTTTTTGGTTGCCCAAGGATTGTATGGAGACTAATTTATGTTGTCGCCCGTGGGGCGTGAATTAGTCCAAATCCGTATTTTCTTAGATTTGGGTTTGGTTGATTTAAGGATCGTTAACCTTGTTTAAGATTAAGATCAACTTAAATGTTTGTTAAGGATACGTTAGTCTAAGTTTTAGACTAAGATATACTTAACGGGGGTTCAGGATCATTTTTGATCCAACGAAAGAGCATTTGGGCTCTATCGTTTTAGTTTAGGGACGTTGCGGTCCATTGGGTTTAAGGACATCATAGTCCGTGGAGTTTAAGGATATCATAGCCGTGGAATTTTAAGGACATCATAATCCATAGAGTTTAAGGACATCATAGTCCGTAGAGTTTAGTTTAGGGACGTTGCGGTCCATGGTTTAAGGACATCATAGTCCGTAGAGTTTAGTTTAGGGACGTTGCGGTCCATGGTTTAAGAACACCATAATCCATGGAGTTTCTGGTTGTCGGGACCCGCCACCTCTCTGAAGACGTTGAAGAATTACAACGACACATATCAGAGGTGTGAAGAGATGTACCCTTAAACTAATGTTAGTTGGAAGATCTATAGTCAGGTTAGGGAGTAAGACCAATTAAAGAGATTGTGAGAACATGGGCTTGGTTGATCTGAATTAGGGACTTGTGGCCATCTTGGGCTCAGTCCACTCGGTTTTGAATAAAATATTAAACATTTGTTTGGGCTCAGTCCACTCAGTTTTGAATAAAATGTTGAACAATTGTTTGGGCTCAGTCCCTTTTTGTTCAACAATTCTGAGCATTGATTTGGGTTCTGACGCCCCTCTTTCTTTTTGTTTTTTATTGAGTGTTGAACACTCTTTATGGCGCTGAGCTCTATTTACATAGCACTCTTTATTTCATCAGCGCCCACATGAGGGGCACATGGAGCGCTCGGCGCTGAGCGCCAGACTGGGATGCTAAAGCGCTTTCTTTAAAATAGCGCCCACGTGAGGAGCACGTAGAGCCTCGGCGCTGAGCGCCAGACTTGGAGTGCTAAGGCGCTTTTTATAAGATAGCGCCCACGTAAGGAGCATGTGGAGCGTTTGGCGCTGAGCGCCAGATTTGGAGTGCTAAAACGCTTCCTTTAAAATAGCGCCCATGTGAGGAGCACGTGGAGCGCTTGGCGCTGAGCGTCAGGCACTGTTTTTAGCAGTTCCGATCAGTTCGGTGCTCTGAGAATTAAATTCTCGTTTGTGAGAGACTTTGTCTCATGAATCTAAGAACTAAGTTCTTCTTTTGTGAAGAGATGCTATGATCTCTTTTGTTTTTTTTTATGAGAGATTTTGTCTTATGGATCTAAGAACTAAGTTCTTCTTTTATGAGGAGATGCTATGATCTCTTTTGTTTTTCTTTACCATGAAGAGAGGTAGTTCTCGCCTTGAATTCTAAAATTTATAGGGAAGTTCTCTTGTCCTTCTTCTTTCAATTTGAAACTTATGGGGAGGTTCCTCTGTGCAAGACTTGAGTCTTGGGTCCTTTATATAGGGGAGGCTGATTTGTTGAATCAGTTAAGAAAATCTCTCATTGAGAGATCTTTAATTGATTTGGAGAATTTATCCACCGTTGAATCTTTGATCCAAGGACTTCTGGTTTTACAGAAGACATTTTTCTTGTTTTTAACAAGATTGGGAAAATATTTTCCCATACAGAACTTATTCTGTATCTTGGTGATTTTTAATCACCAATGGATCTTTGATCCAACGGTGCTCTGATTTACAGATCACAATCTTTCTTATTTAGAAAGATTTGAGGAGTATTTCCTCGGTCAGAATTTAATTCTGTATCATGGTGATTTTTAATCACCATTGGATCTTTGATCCAACGGTGCTCTGATTTACAGAGCACAATTTTTCTTATTTAGAAAGATTTGAGGAGTATTACCACAATCAGAATTTAATTCTGTACTTTGATAATTTATCATCTTCGTTGGATTTTTCATCCAATGGTGGAGAACATTTAGTTCTAGCGCTGGCGCTCTCGTGCTTTGCACGTGAGGCGCTGCCTTAGAGTCTTTGACTCTTGGCGCTGCCGCTTTTGGCGCTGGCGCTCTCGTGCTTTGCACGTGAGGCGCTGCCTCAGAGTCTTTAACTCATGGCGCTGGCGCTCTCGTGCTTTACACGTGAGGCGCTGCCTCAGAGTCTTTGACTCTTAGCGCTGGCGCTCTTGGCACCAGCGCTCTCGTGCTTTGCACGTGAGGCGTTGCTTCAGTTCAAACTTCAAATTTTGAACAGAGCTTTACTCTCTAATTGAGGGAAATAAGGGGTATTCTTGTAATTCTATTACAAGATTACTTTAGAAGTTACCATTTCTTTTTGCTATTAAACATTTAGGTTACATGCTTAATATGGGTGGAGATTATGGGTCATGGTTTTTGCATTGATTCATGTGTGCACTTGGTGACTCATGGTGGTGAGTCGTGTGGTGATTCATAGTGGCATGCATGGGTTTTGTTTTGTGTGAGATATTTGTATGAGATATTTTATGTGAGCAAGAGCGGATCATTTTTCTTTTGGGGGTTTTCTTTAGCTGCTAATTGCTCACAACACAAATAACTCACACAAAAACAACATAAGAAAAGGCAGCAGCCTATTTTCTTTAGTTGAAAAATGCTTCACACTCTCCTCTCTTGGCATCTTCTTCTACCTCCACCCTACATGTCTTATGTGTTGAGAAACCTAGAGTGTATTGAGACAAAGTAATACTACACACTCTCTACTTCATCTTGGCTATCTAGGGTAGTGAACTAGGTACTCGAGTTGCTTCGAATTTGAGGTCGGAGCCCGTATTGCATACTCTCAAGGTGGATTGTCTTCGATGGGGGGAGACCGGAGATCAAACTTGATCAAGAAATCCACGAAGAGCTTGGGACAGAGATTGAAGAACGAAGAACACGGATCATTCGGTATAACCTTTCTAAACTCCTTTATAGATAACTGGTGTAGGGTTAATGGTCGATCCGGGGAATCGGGCTTCGTTAGCGCCGATTTATTAAATTTTTGTTCCGAATTTGGCCACGGATTGATGGCCGGGACGCTGGCGTAACCCAACAGTCACCACGTCACGCGGCTGCTCAGCCAGGTCCAGTCTTGCGCACGTAAGTTTGCGTCATGGATTTATTTCGACGTCGGAACGTGATATCCGTATCTCGAAGTGAGATCCGATTAGGCAAGTTCTAAACTTGCAACATGCTATTTTGATTATATCGATATTCATATGCTCGACTATAGTGCATACGTTTTAATATTCAGCAAGTAGTAGTGATTTATAGTTTTATAGTATTCGTCTGTATCCGTACTGATAATGGGTTATCCAGTTGCATGCCGGAACATCATAATATTATCGTACTATTATATCAGTTCAATATGTTATCTAGATTGCAATATACATGGTAATGGATGTGAAATGGTTATTACAGATAGATACATATACAACCTGGCATTTATTATGTTTACCGTGTTTCGATGTTGGTTACAGTTTTACAATTGGCATCTATTCTGGTTAATATACATTGCATGACATGTTCACGACACACTACAAGATTTGTTACTTGGATCTTATTGCTAATACCAACAATCCCGATTGTTGTCCTGATGGACGTAACTTGTTGTCTATATAGACAAGACCTGTAGCTGATTGATTCTGTGTTGGCATTAAATTTTTATCGTTAATACCTGACTTGAACACAGAACCTTAAGGGAAAGGGGAAATCAAGAATGTAACTGAAATGTAACTTAAGAGAATATTATTGTTGTTTGCCGTGATTCCGGACGTGACGGAATAATCATTGTTTATTGTTTGCCGTGATTCCGGGCGTGACAGAATAATCATTGTTTACCGTGATTCCAGGCATGACGGAATAATCATTATTTATTGTATGCCGTGATTCCTGGCGTGAAGGAATAATCATTGTTTGTCATGATTCTGGGTGTGACGGAATAATCATTGTTTGTCGTGATTCTGGGCGTGATGGAATAACCATTATGCCGTGGTCCCGTGGGGGTTTGAACAGGATATATACTGTTGAGTTACGATAAGAATTATATTAATTGATTTCAAAGACTTGTAGAATAGATAATCTAGAAGCACAGACTTTAGAATACACATCACATACATATGTTCATTATATTCATGTTTTAGCATTATATCCTAGTTATCACTATTTATTTTGATATTATAATGTGCTGACATCTGGGTTTTGTATGACTCGGTTCCTCTACATTTATCGCGGGTAGATCAGGAGTACTTTAGCAATCAAGTCGAGCAATGAAGAGCTAGCTATTTAGTTTAGAGACTCTTAATTTATTTATTTCAGCAGTTTTATTTCTATTCATGTGAGCCCATATTGAGACGTAATTCAGATACTATTATTTATTGGATCTTGATTCGTTTCCGCTTTATGAATTTATTGATTTTAGTTATTGTGGCAGATGGACATGTGTTGGCTAGATTATATTTTACTGTTCTTGATATCCGATTGACAACCATAATGTGACTGTGGAGGGATGATTCTGTAGGGTTCCTAGGCATGCTAATGAAGTCTCACAGGGCATCAACCATGCCAATTTCAAATTTTACGGGTGCCGAGAAACCCTAATACGGATCGTTAATTAGAATTCTAGGCGAAGCAATGCAACTAGTTAATAACTAAACTATAAGAACGGAAATACAACCTTTGTAGATCCGGTTCTCCACCTCCATAGCTCCGCAATGAAGTCTCCTCGCTGTCCAAATGGAATCCCGGGCTCTAGCGTCGGCTTCATCGGAGAAATGGGCGGGCAAGGTCGTCGGCTTCGTGCCGAAGATGATCTACGTCGAGGCATCACTAGATCAAGCTCCCACTTCACCAAGTCATGAAACTTGTGAAGAGAACACCCTATACTACTTGGCAAGAGGTAGAGGATGAAGAAATAGGAGGTGGGTTCACTTTAGAATTGGATTTCTCACTCTTTTCATCAAGTTGCCATTGATGGAGGCAAGCTTCTTCATGTGAAGAAGAAGAAGTAGAAGATGAATAATATTATGATAAGTTAATTAAAAATCAAAAGAAAAAGAATCTTATCATAATATGAACTGTGGTTAGGTGTAGAGAATTGACCAAGGTTAGATGAATGGTTAGGGTTAAGCATGAAGACAAAAATGGTCACTTTGGTCAAAGCTTCATGAAGCTTCAACATGCATCCAAATAAAGCCACCATTTTCTTTTCTTTTGCCAAAAATGAATAAATGAATAAATAAGTAATGGATAAACAAAACCCTAATCATTAGTTTAACCATGGTTTATTCTTTACACTTAACCAAGTAAACATGTATCATCAAACATGATACAATCATTTGCACAAAAAGTATATCACATATACAACTTGTACATCCAAGTGAGAAAATCCATTTAAAGTGAACCAATACTAGTTAATGTAAAGTAATATATCAAATATATAATTATACATTAAATCATTAAATCAACACTTGATTTAACGATCCGGTCATATCGCATATAACCGACTAGTATCCTATGTATCGGCTTATCGAATCAATACTTGATTCGATAACTAGGTTATATCGCATACAACCAATCGATACATTCATCGCGAGAATAGAATACGGTATCACATACATGCATTATTCTCGGTCCCGCACATATCTCATATGCGCTCCTATTTCGTTTCGCTTGAGCCAGGAAACCTCTGTGTAGGACTCTAAAGACTCGTCAATACGCCGGCAGCAGGTGATGATCATATCAAACACCCACAAGCCGCAAGCGGTCTGCTAAACGTAACGGCCATCCGGGTATTGAGCGATCAGAAGATCGACGAGCAAGCCCGCTCACACTCCTGTGAATCCAACCAGTAACACTTACCGTACAGTCCGGTCTGATCGTCTGATATGTCGCATATCTTGTCTAGGGGTGGTAAACGTCAGACCCCAATAGCTCGATAAGTCGTGTCGATATGAGGTCTATAACAATTCGAGAAACTACTGGTAACACTTACCAGTAAATCTTAGCAACCCTGGCCAGGGATTTCCGGTTATAGCCAATCGAACACTGCGCAACATCAACTCCCTATACCGGGAGAGACGAATCCCCTCCTATCGCTCATTGCCTCCATGTGACTCGGGACTGTACCCAAAAACCACCGTTTTGCACGCCCTCTTGGACGTGGTAAGGTGGAAATCAAAGCACAGTGGGAACCACACAAGACTCTATGACGATCTCGGGTCAACAGACTACTCTGTACCAGTGTCACCTGAGAACTGCCATCTGACGTAAGGTATATTACCATCTGGGAGTTCTCGGCGAGTCCGTCCAGTGTACCCAGTCTTTACTGAGCACCCGTATATCTCCTCTGATGTCAAACACCAATGGATATGGGATCATCCATCACCCATCTGTATGGGTCGAGAAGGTACACTCTAGTCTACTCTGGTATATCGATGCCCCGTCTCGATACACCCACGACTAGGGACTTTGAAGGATGTACTTATGGACTACCATGTCCCCACTAGTATGATCCGCATCATAGTCCAGGTAGTCAAGTACACATCCTAAGGGCTTTACCAACATGTAACAGAGAGACAATCAGTGTACACGTTAAGGTAAAGAGTAACCAGATAGCATACTATCATGTCGAGCAAGAAAGTCCTCCCTATATATGTCCCAGCATCCACTACAATATACATCCAATATACAGTAATGGCCTCTAGGGCATACATATAACTAACAATCTCCCACTTGCACTAGGGCCATCTGATAGCAGTGGTTGTAGTATCTCATACTCAACCATCCCATAAAAGTCTCTCTCTGGGAATAGGCCTTCGTGAGTGGATCCGCCGTGTCGTCCTCTGAGTCTACTCTCCTAACCTTGATCCCTTAGAGATCATCCATCTCCATGATCAGGTGATACTGCCTTAAAATATGTCTGGATCACTGACGGGACCTGCGTTCCTTGGCATAAGCCACAACTCCATTGTCACACAATGGGAGGAACATAGTTCATCTCATGAACCAATATTCACCCAAACAGCCTCTTTGGTAGCATCTTAAGTAGCGATGTATCCAGCCTTTATCGTCTAGTATGCCACGGTATGTATCTTGGAACTCTTCCAACATACCGTCCCTTTACTGTGGGTAAAGATAATGCCTGTGACTGACATTCAGTCGTTCTTATCACTCTGGAACACTTCCAGTGATTCTCCCCAGGATCAACTGATACGTTCTCACTACATCTAGTGAGTATCCTAACTTCCATTTAGATCTATCTCATAGATCCAAACACCAGGATTTAGGAGGTATCACTTTGATCCTATAAGAGAATCATTGTGATAAGCGGAGATTGATCGAGCGTAGCATAGGAAACTCTTTCCCTATCAAGAGTATGTCATCCACGTACTCTACGAGAATCGCCACCATACTCCCTACTACCTTTTTGTATATACAAGGTTCATCCACCATTTTGATGATGTCAAACTCTTTGACTACTTCATCAAAACAGATGTTCCAACTCCGCGATGCCTGCTTTATCCTATAAAGCATCTTGCACACGTTTCCGCTGCTCCCACTGTCTACGAGGCCCTCTGGCTGTGTACTTATAGACGCTCTCTTCTAAAACATCATTTAGAAAAGCTGTCATGACACCCAACCACCAGATATCGTAGTCATGGTATGTAGCCGTGGCAAGTAGGATCTGGATGGACTTAAGCATAGGCACTGGAAAAGGTTTCATCGTTATCCACGCCTGGTCGATGACGAAAACCTTTAACAAGTCTAGCTTTGAAAGTCTCAACTTTTCCAACTACACCAAGTAATCTTCTCAAGATATACTTGCTCCTGATGGGGATTTAACCCTTCACATATAGCAACCAAAGTCCATACTTTGTTGGTGTATAAGGATTCCATCTCAGATCACTAAGCATCCAGCCATTCTTACAGAGTCTTACTCCTGATGGCCAGCTCGAAGCTAGTTGGGTCATCATCTCATGATGCAATCCTCGCTCCCACTGTCATAGAGAAACAGAAGTAACTCTCAGGTGGGTGAGGAACCCTACTAGATCGGCGGAGAGGCTGAGGTTCGTTGGAATCTACTGAATCCTTTGGTTCTATCAAATCATCAGCTGCAGTTTGTATGGCTGGAACCTTTCCAGTTCTACATTACAGACCATGCCTTGAGCTTGTCCGGATTTTGCTTTTAGACATAGGCCGGACAACCCCAAATCTTAACTAGCTTAAGACATGGGCTCTTCCCTTTCCATATTACATATGAAGTGGTAGGCAACTGATTTGATTTGAACCCTATTCAATAGGTATGCAGCTTCTTAAGTGCATAACTCCCAAAAGGAAACAGGTAACTCAGTAGTACTCATCACAGAGCACACCTTATCATATAGGGTGTGATTGCTCTGCCCCGATATACCATCGTGCTATGGTGTATACGGAGGAGTAATGCTGAGAGAGAATCTCATTCTCCTTTAGAATAGTCCAGGAATTCCATGCACAAGTATTCTCCTCCTTGATCTCATCAAAGGATATAATACTTATACCCGTATTTTGGTTCTCTACTTCTCGCTTATATTCTGTGAATATCTCAAAAGGTTCGGACTCATGTTTCAACAGGAACATATGACTGAATCTTGAGAGATTATCAGAGAATATAATGAAGTATAAAGAATCAGTCCTGGCATGTGTAGACAGGAGACCTTACATACATCATCATGTATCAGTCCCAAGAGTTCACTAACTCTTTCTCTGTTTCCAATAAACAGAGCTGGTGTCATTATATCTTTGTGACATGACTGGCAAGTTTCACAAGATGTAAATTCAAACTGATTTAAATATGCATCTAAATGTAACTTCAGCTAGTCGGGTCGCATTGATATGACCTAGTCTACAATACCTCAAGAAGGATTCATTCATTTCTGAACTCTTCCTCTTATGTGTGTTCCATATACTAAGAACTGTAGTTTGATTTAGAACATCAACGCTTTTAGATAACGTGCCTGATCCGATCAACTTTTGATATAGGAAATGTTCAAAACATTATCCAGCAATACAAAATTTTATCATTTCTTTACTAATAAAGAGACTAATATGATTTTGTATATCAGGTTCGGTATCTAATAGTATTTGTTCAGAATCAATGTATTGGTAATACAGGGTGACAGTGACCAACAGACTTGGCTGCAACACTTGCCCCGTTTTCTGCCTCATGAAACTTATCACCCGTTCTCAGTTCTCTACCTATCTGTAGCCCTATGTAACAGATTACATATCTGGGATCCTGATCTGGTATCACATACCCAGGACGTAGAGGATACAGAGAAACAGTTCTTTGTAATGAACACACCCGAAGATGATGCATCAGCATGCACTCTCTTCGTTTGGGCGGCACGGGAATTCTGGTAATCCCCAATTTCCTGCTCGGTCTTATAACAATTATAAGTTGGAGCGGGACCAACGTTCCCCAGCTCAGTATAACAAGCGGGTTCGGTCAATAATCTGTATTATTATCTTGATTAAGGCGTGATATGGTCGCTACCTGGAGAGAGAGAGAAGAAAACACTCAGCGTGCGCTCTTGCAAGATCAGATTGGTTATAATTTTATCTAATCAGGATGGCTCCCACTGCTTTTTATCAAATCTTCCTTCAAACCCTAAAAGGAAAGACTAGCCGGGATTAATTACACACTACCAGTTCGCCAATCTTTCAGCCAGGCCAGTGTCGGTACTTTGAGGGAGGTCCCCCGTGCTTTCGCACGAACCTAATTAATGTAAACCTCGTTTTCCCAGAGGCGTAACCCCGTTGACACCTTTCTAGACACCTACTTGATCAGCTAATTGTAATGTATAAAACTCTCCCAGGAGTAACTCTTACTCGTAGCGGGTATCGGGATCCAACTATCTCATATAAGGTATGCAATCTCATTGCAAATTTCAACACTTGAAATTCCCGATAATTTTGCCCCTAGCGTCCTATGACCTTGACGGAGGTCAACAAACCATAGGCTACTAGTCAAGTTCAACCCGTCATTTCTTGATCGAATTAAACCCACCCGCACGACCCTTGACGGAGGTCAACAAGGCCGCACGACTACCCTAATCCAATCTGCATCATATGCATAAGCAGATAAATACTAGTTAGCTACCGCACACTACGCCTTGACGGAGGTCAACAAACGTAGCACGAATACTAAATAGGACTTATCTGAAATGACGGAGGGCTACGACAGGTTCTTCTGAAAACCTATTGCGTAATGAACTTGATATCGTTGTAGAATCAAATGATTTTAAAATGGAGTGCTTTTGAGGCTTTTCTAGTTTTGCTAAAGGAGTCACTCCCGGTGAAGGGATCGTCGGTCCTTTCCTCGTCGAATGAGGTGCGGGATATATCATATATATCACTGTACAAAGCAAAAACACTTAAAAGCAATCAAAAGACAAACCGAGTGTTTAGCATCTGCCAGTTATTGCTAAAGGAGTCACTCCCGGTGAAGGGATCTCGGTCCTTTCCTCATCGAATAAGGTGCAGGATATATCATATACACCGCTGTGCAAAGCAAGAACTGTAGCTACCTGTTTTATTTTGAAATTCGATTCTACAACATCTTAGGTTTCTTTTATTTCATTAATAACATTAATGAAGTCCCATCATTTAAATTACCTAAACATCACAGATAAATACGACGTACACTTATGCCATCCGCATTCGCCTTGATGTCCCCTCGTGTACCGTTAGGTTAGGTAACTAACGGCAGAGCAGGGCAGGGCTAGCGCGGGTGTAAAACATAAGTAACGCCTATATAATATATCATATATACTATATACTGTATCTATCATAGAACATCACATGATCACATCACAGATATCGCAGCAGAAGAAACATATGAAATATTGGATATACTAGGACGTCCGTGTTTTCAATACGAGCCAGTATAAAACACGGATTCCACGGTCGCGATGAATAGCCAAACCCACACCCCTAGACCCCTACGAGAGCGGCAAGCAACCCTACCAATTCTAGAGTTAGGAGACCCGGACTCGACTCCTCGAGTTGGTCTCCCACTGGACTCCAGAACCCGGTTACTTGTGCTCCCCTCCTTGGGTCTATCCTAGTGCGGAAAAGTAAATAATATACAACAACGGTGACAACTTCCGCAACCTGGAAGTGCCCCAATAAAAGAATATTACATACAAGTTTTTACATGAATGAAAATGAAACACACTCATCTCATATAAAAAAAAACCCCCGTCTATTCAACCACGACGATCCAATATAACATATCCAGCAACACATAACATCACATGTCATCAACGTAAGTAAATATGTCCATCCCAATTGTCGTTGACATATAGCAACGAAACCGGCGATATCACATATTACACTTACGGTCACAGAAAAGAAAGTGTAAAACTATAACAGTTGGAATCCGCAATCTCTTTAGACATCGCATGCCTAACCAAATGAATTACTTAGACATCGCATGCCTAACAATTATAAACCCCGCATTTTAGTCTCATTATCGAAAACACTTTTCAATATCAAGTCGGGCAATTCAATAAGATTCCTGACATTTTGATCGAATGCTCGTCGCAAACTTTAGTAGGCGGCCGCACCCCCGACGCCGTCGACGAAGTGCACCAAGGCGGAACACCGCTACCGCGAGCACCCAAACGGATGCTTTCGGCGACGGGGTTCTCCTACAGTCACTTGGTCGGGGCTATGGGGTGAGGCTGTCTATTAACTTTACCCGGCGAGTATCCGCGTACGCTACGTGATTGCGACGGACTTTTGATCACATCAAAACTCCGTGGCAACCGATCAAGTGAGACTAAACTGCTATGTTTATAATATTCATTCCGTTATCTCATAACTACTTGTGAATTCCAATTATTGTATTACATTCCGAATAAATAGAAAACGCTAAACTTTTCGATCGAACAATCGAACACCCAAGTTTTCCCGATACAGCTCAACACATGAAATAAGTCTAACAGCATTCAGTTCGTGCCTCGGTACCAACGGTCCAGCCGTAGAAGGGTCAAGCCAACGCCTCACATGTGGCACGCCGTACTGCCCCAAACCCGAAGGTTCAAAGGGCAGTTCAAGACGGTCACATAATCGAGTTAAGGTTTGTTGTCTTCTAGAGGGACCATCGCGTTACTTGCACTACTTAGAACGTCGTTAAACTACGGAAAAATCCAACAATTGGAAATTTTCCGGCAGGGGAAAAAGTGGGTATTTATATCCAGTCGAACTTTTAACATATTCTAAAAATACCCGGAAAAACACACTGACAAAATTAGACAATCCGATCGATACACCGAGTCCCCAATACAACCCAGAAAATTCAACTCTTGAAAAAACATTAAAAATTCCTAGGAAAACCAGCACTGCAAACTAGGAATTACTGTGCAAAATTGATTGCAAGAAGAGACAAAAGGGCCGCGGAACCGCCGCATTAGCATGCTAATGCCGCGGTTCCGCCGCGCTTTTATGGATTCAGGGGCCCCGTTTTATACAGTAATTCTTAGAATCTTCTACTGAGTTTTCTGCATATTTTTAATTCTCAAAAATCCACGATTTTCAAAAATGTACAGAGAGCAATATTAGGGTTACGGTTTCGGTTCGATCGGATTTCTAACTCCGTCTACGCATCGCCTAAAGCTCTAGCTAGGCTCTGATACCGCTGTAGGGTTCCTAGGCATGCTAATGAAGTCTCACAAGGCATCAACCATGCCAATTTCAAATTTTACGGGTGCCGAGAAACCCTAATACAGATCGTTAACTAGAATTCTAGGCGAAGCAATGCAACTAGTTAATAACTAAACTATAAGAACGGAAATACAACCTTTGTAGATCCGGTTCTCCACCTCTATAGCTCCGCAATGAAGTCTCCTCGTTGTCCAAATGGAATCCCGGGCTCTAGCGTCGGCTTCATCGGAGAAATGGACGGGCAAGGTCGTCGGCTTCGTGCCGAAGATGATCTACGTCGAGGCATCACTAGATCAAGCTCCCACTTCACCAAGTCATGAAACTTGTGAAGAGAACACCCTATACTACTTGGCAAGAGGTAGAGGATGAAGAAATAGGAGGTGGGTTTACTTTAGAATTGGATTTCCCACTCTTTTCATCAAGTTGCCATTGATGGAGGCAAGCTTCTTCATGTGAAGAAGAAGAAGTAGAAGATGAATAATATTATGATAAGTTAATTAAAAATCAAAAGAAAAAGAATACTTATCATAATATGAACCATGGTTAGGTGTAGAGAATTGACCAAGGTTAGATGAATGGTTAGGGTTAAGCATGAAGACAAAAATGGTCACTTTGGTCAAAGCTTCATGAAGCTTCAACATGCATCCAAATAAAGCCACCATTTTCTTTTCTTTTGCCAAAAAAGAATAAATGAATAAATAAGTAATGGATAAACAAAACCCTAATCATTAGTTTAACCATGGTTTATTCTTTACACTTAACCAAGTAAACATGTATCATCAAACATGATACAATCATTTGCACAAAAAGTATATCACATATACAACTTGTACATCCAAGTGAGAAAATCCATTTAAAGTGAACCAATACTAGTTAATGCAAAGTAATATATCAAATATATAATTATACATTAAATCATTAAATCAACACTTGATTTAACGATCCGGTCATATCGTATATAACCGACTAGTATCCTATGTATCGGCTTATCGAATCAATACTTGATTCGATAATTAGGTTATATCGCATACAACCAATTGATACATTTATCGCGAGAATAGAATACGGTATCACATACATGCATTATTCTCGGTCCCGCACATATCTCATATGCGCTCCTATTTCGTTTCGCTTGAGCCAGGAAACCTCTGTGTAGGACTCTAAAGACTCGTCAATACGCCGACAGCAGCTGATGATCATATCAAACACCCACAAGCCGCAAGCGGTCTGCTAAACGTAACGGCCACCCGGGTATTGAGCGATCAGAAGATCGACGAGCAAGCCCGCTCACACTCCTGTGAATCCAACCAGTAACACTTACCGTACAGTCCGGTCTGATCGTCTGATATGTCGCATATCTTGCCTAGGGGTGGTAAACGTCAGACCCCAATAGCTCGATTAGTCGTGTCGATATGAGGTCTATAACAATTCG
The DNA here is from genome assembly GCA_030015575.1 of Agapanthus africanus. Classification (NCBI taxonomy): domain Eukaryota; kingdom Viridiplantae; phylum Streptophyta; class Magnoliopsida; order Asparagales; family Amaryllidaceae; genus Agapanthus; species Agapanthus africanus. Next base: position 738,974,422 of record CM057341.1, read on the forward strand.
AGAAACTACTGATAACACTTACCAGTAAATCTCAGCAACCCTGGCCAGGGATTTCCGGTTATAGCCAATCGAACACTGCGCAACATCAACTCCCTATACTGGGAGAGACGAATCCCCTCCTATCGCTCATTGCCTCCATGTGACTCGGGACTGTACCCAAAAACCACCGTTTTGCACGCCCTCTTGGACGTGGTAAGGTGGAAATCAAAGCACATTGGGAACCACACAAGACTCTATGACGATCTCGGGTCAACAGACTACTCTGTACCAGTGTCACCTGAGAACTGCCATCTGACGTAAGGTATATTACCATCTGGGAGTTCTAGGCGAGTCCGTCCAGTGTACCCAGTCTCTACTGAGCACCCGTATATCTCCTCTGATGTCAAACACCAATGGATATGGGATCATCCATCGCCCATCTGTATGGGTCGAGAAGGTACACGCTAGTCTACTCTGGTATATCGATGCCCCGTCTCGATACACCCACGACTAGGGACTTTGAAGGATGTACTTATGGACTACCATGTCCCCACTAGTATGATCCGCATCATAGTCCAGGTAGTCAAGTACACATCCTAAGGGCTTTACCAACATGTAACAGAGAGACAATCAGTGTACACGTTAAGGTAAAGAGTAATCAGATAGCATACTATCATGTCGAGCAAGAAAGTCCTCCCTATATATGTCCCAGCATCCACTACAATATACATCCAATGTACAGTAATGGCCTCTAGGGCATACATATAGCTAACAGATTCCTAACCACAAGTTGAATGGTTGGCTCTGTTACGTATTGTGTTTATGTATTTTGGGAAGCGGGGTGAGACAGATTCATCGGTGAGTTTTCGGGTCGTTCGTGATAAATTTTGAGCAAGAAATGCGGGTATTTTTGGCGTCGGTGTGAAGTTCAAAATTCAGTTTTATGTAATTTGAATTTGTAACTCCGTTGTTTTTGGAATCGATTGGCCACGGGTTTCGTATTGATGCTCCAAAGTATTTATTCGTGTTAGTATGATGGCATATAGTGATATGCGGTGCTTAGCGTCGTCGAATAGATGTGATCGATTCGACAGGGTTGCACGTTGTGCTTGTCTTATGATATATTGTGATATTGTGTTGTTTTTGATATGATGATATCTTGTGTGAATGTTTGGAATGGGGTGGATTGTCGCGAAGTGAATAGCCCCATGCGAAATTGAGATGTTGTAATGCATTTTCATTCTTTATTATAACCAAACTTATATATTCATTTGTTCGGGACAAGCTCCAACTTGTGACCGTCGTTTCCGCTATATGTATATTCTTTGTTTCGGAACTTAGCGGTCCACATGTGGCCATAATTGCCACTTTATGTATTATTATTTGTCGGGGCGCGACCAGGTTGCGGTCGTGGCTGCCGTTGTAATTTATACAAGTGTAGGATTACCCCGCGGAGAAGCGCATGAGCAACCGGATCCTAGATTGTAGTGGGTGTCCATCTCAAGGCGTTGAGACCGGCTTACTTGATTCTCGGATTGGCTAGTTGCTTGTCGCGCTTGGAGGGGGTATAAGGTAGACCCACGGAGGAGTGCTCAAGTCACCGGATTCAAGAAAGTGCTTGGTAGCCTCCTCATGATGATGATGTTGTGCTGCCTCGTTTCTCGGATTGACGGGTGGCTTGACGCACCGGTAGGGGTCTACTTTTGGCTGCGCATGAGCTATTCACGCGACTGGAGAATGTCACGTTTCGTTTGAACGGCACTCAAGCGTGTTCTTCGTTATCTCAAAGATACGATATATCATGGTCTTTAGCTTCATCGACGATTTCCTCTAACTCTTCAGTCCTTCAGACTGGGATGGAATTCGTGATGACGGTCATCCACCACTACCTACATTCTCTATCTAGGCTCAAATCTCATATCATGGAAATCGGCCTGACAAAAAACTGTTTCTCGCTCCTCCTCCGAAGTTGAATATAAAGCCATTGCGAATGCCATGACTGAGTTACTTTGGGTGAAAAATTTTCTATATGAACTCAAGGTAATTCTGCAAAAACCTTCCTCTTTATACTGTGATATTACTAGGGCTGCCTATCTTAGCGCGAACCCAATTTTCCACTCTTAGATGAAATACATTGCACTTGACTATCACTTTGTTCGGAAGTGCATTGAAGATGAAACCATTCGTGTACACCACATCAATACTCATGATCAATTTGTGGATGCCCTCATCAAAGCACTTGGACGTACACTATTTCTCACACTTTGATCTAAGATCGGATCTCCAACGGAGCTTCAATCTTATGGGGACGTATTAGCACATAAAACAACAGTAGACGTCTGGATGAATCACATGCAGACGTTTGCCAGAATTCTGGCAAGATAACAAAGCTAAGCCAGACGTCTGAAGAAGGGGGTCCAGACGTCTGGCAATTAATCTCCAGAAATACCAGAAAGCATGCAGATGTCTGATCATTTTCTGATCAGATGTCTATCTATAGTGGACGCGGCTGTTGCAGATTTCAGAAAACTTTCCATAACTTCTGTGATTTATTTGTTTAGGAAAGATTTTATTTTATTTTATCATACATCATGTAAAGTGTAATATATATACACCATTAATATGCAATACAAATCAATCAAGTTACAAACCTAAAAACTATCTTCTCCAAATTCTATTTACATGAAAATTGTTTCCTTCATGAGATTTCATACCGAAAAAAGCAAACAAAATTTATTCAAAGAAGGCGAAGAAGAAGAAAAAGAAGATTACATATCTCTTCTTCAAATCTTTGCAACCAAATATTTAACCTATTTCCTCTATACACATGAAGAGAGGAAATTCTCTCAAAATTTTGCATTTGTCAATTGTGAACTCAAAGTAAGAGGAGATGCAACTTAATAAATTGCTGTACAAAAGAAATATCATTCACCATTAATTTACAAAAATTAATAAATAAATATCAACAAAAACACATCTTTGGTAAATAAATAGATACTGAATACACTTGATAGCCAAATACAAAATTATCAAAAAAATTATGTATATCATCATTAGCTCTGGTTGTTCAATATCCTTTAGAACTCCAAATGAAGTATCATCAACCACTTCCAAATCTTGAGGACTGTTTGGCAAAAAAGGAAAAAGGAAAAAAGAACAACAATAACCAATTAGCGTATTCATGAACACAGGAAATAAAGACAGTAGACAAAAATTTAGCATCAAAGTCTATAGGGTAAATTGTCAAAAAGCACCCGTCCCGCTTCAAACTTGTGTAAAAACCCTAGGCTTTTTGCGCTTGTAAAAAAAACCATGTATACGGATTGCTTGTAATATCTAAGCGGTTGCATGTAATAACTAAATAGTTGCATGTAATATCTAAGCAGTTGTAGTTGCATATAATATCTAAAACAGTTGCCTATAATATCTAAGCAGTCAAGGGAATACAAGGCTTAAATGAAATACAACCAAGGGTTTTTTCATAAATATTTTAAACAATAGGCATTTTCCAACAATTTCAAAAATTAGAGCATTTTTTAGACAACTCCCGAGTAGGCCGAGGGCTTTTTGACACTTTACCCAAATCTATATGCACATAACAATACATAAATATGATTACTAACATAATGCTTTCTTCTCTTTTTTTTTTTCTTTTTTTCTTTTTCTTTTTAATTTTTGGGAAAAACAAAGCAAGAAGCTCTACTGCTTCAATTTGTGTGAAGCCATATAGAACTATTCTGTAAGCAAGAGCAAATAGCAAGGTCAAAGAGAAATTGAGAAAAACGTGGAACTATTCTATTCTTCCGAACGAATTCTGGGACTTTAGATTTTGTTTTTGTTTTTTCCTCATCTCGATCAAGGTATATGTTTTTGAAGTAATTAAATGATTTCCTACTAGAAATATACTATTGAGGTGAGGTAAAGCTAAACTCAACTTTTCATTCAAAAAAAAATTTGTGTGAAGCGTATGTCCGATGCATTCGCAAGATCACTAATATGTTCCATAATGGAAATGGACTAAATGATAACAAAAAGAAATAAGCCTGTTTACAAGTAATAATGTTATATTGAAATAGTTTGGTATCGATAAAAGCGGACTGAAAAAGAAAACCTGAACCTGTCGGCCAAAGCTTTTACCTTGGGAGGCGCTGTAGTTTTCGATGTTTGTGAGCTCGCATCGGCTACAACATTTTTCTTGTCAAGAGGCTTTAATATCTCAAACGAACACAAAAGCGATTCATCTATCGTCAGCAATGCGCCAACATTATCGAACTCCCCACAATAATTCGGAGCAGAGAATATCGTAACCAGTCTCTTATCCGCGAAAAACTCATATCCATCCTCCACCACCTGAGAAATTGAAGATCAATTAATGCTAGAAAAACAATATGCTAATCAAAATATAAAGTTATTTATCTCATCAACTAAATATAAAGTTAAGAACATTTTTCCGACTAAAATAACCTTAAGTGTAGCTGTTTAAGAGAGCTTACTACAATAAAAAAAACAGTAAAGATAATTAAGGGTACTTTCTTATTAAAAAGGTCATGCAGTGGACGTCTGACCTATAACAACCTCAAAATTTTGATGCAGCAACAGGTACTCCACTTAATTACTACTCACCTGATGAGCACGACAAAGGAGATCGATATCGTGCTTGTTCAAGAATTCGACAAGCTTATCCGCCCCAAAAGTACAAGAAACCCCTCTATCACTCAACCCCCACCCTTCAATCTTTGCGTCCGGATCTGACCAAAGCAAGTCACAAAGCAACCCCCCATCAGGTACCTCGGTAGGCCTTTCGATCTCGTCAATCTCATTGAAATTATTCAGTTCTGGCGAAATCCCCCCATGCATACAAAGCACCTTCTTATCGATTAGGGCAACCACGGGCAGACAGTTGAAACAGTCTGTAAATATTTTCCAGAGACGTACGTTGAATCTTCTTTTGCACTCGTCGTAGAACCCGTAGACTCGGTTTATTTTCGCGTCCTCGTGGTTTCCACGTAACAGATAGAGTTTGTTAGGGTGTTTTATTTTCAATGCTAAGAGGAGGCAGATTGTTTCGAGGCTGCGTTTGCCTCGATCGACGTAGTCTCCCAGGAAGAGGTAGCTCGAGGTAGGGGGGTAGCCGCCGCGTTCGAATATGCGGAGGAGGTCGATGTATTGCCCGTGCAAATCGCCTGAAATTTATATGAAAATTTAAGAGAAGATAGAAATTTTTGCACCATTGTCATTTGTATAGAAACATGCACCATTGTCATCATTTATAGATTAATTTTTTTTAATGAAAATTGACCCTGGCAATTCACAACCTAAAAAAATCCTATCGACAAAAGTTGAAGTAATCCAAATGACACGATATTTGAATATTTGAATCACCAAAACAACATGAAGATTAACACGATTATTATATAATGCGTATGCGGAATGAAAACGAAGATGGTGATTGATTAATTGAAAAGGAAGCAGACCACAGATTTTGATGGGGGCATGGAGACGCAGAAGGTTCGGCTGAGACATGAAGACTTTCTTGGCCTGGACGCAGAGGTGGCGGATCTCGGCCTCGGAGAGCTGAACCTGCCGTCCTTTTCCCTCGACCAACCTCTTTACGATGTCGTTGACGTCGATCTCTTCCATTAAACCGGAAGAATTCGATGAAGCCATTCAAATTACCTTTTTACGACTTGTTCTTGTTTCTTCCTCCTGAATTAATTTCTTGCACCAAAAGAGAGAGAAAGACGCAGAACACCAATGTTTTGTTAGGAAACGTTGGAAGAGGAATTGGAGACATTCAATCAGGACCTGTGGTGTGATTTGCGGGTACGGGTCTGGTAATGGATCTCTATTTGGGTTCAAACCCAATAAGAAAATGAGAGGGGAAAAAAACTTAATGGAAGATAGAGTCAAATTAGAACGAGTAAAATGGCCCTGTGAGCGTTTATAGAACCATATTCCTATGAATGGTCTCATAACATGCAGTCTCCTCTTGTGAGGCTATTCACATGACTATATATGGCCTGTAAATATGTTCATAGGGCCATTTTCCTCAATTAAAATATATAAAGTTCTTTTGAAAAACTCATGTCAACATTAAATTAATTGGATCCTTTTCGGCCGAAGATTATTTTGCCGAACTTGAACCCTCGTATTGGAGAGTAAATTGATACCAACCGAAACCCCAGTTGGATTTTTCGGCCAAAGTTGGTGCATAGAGAAAGCACCTAGAATTGATAAGAATGCCTCGTGAACCGTTTGACTGGTAATCAACCCGTGAAACATTGGTCATGGATTTATGATTTACCGCACGTTTAAAAATTTCCATATCCAATCCGTCCGTTTAAAAATAACACCGTATCGACCCGACCCATGGATTCATAGGTTTTACCCTGACGCACGTCTAAGAAAAGTCGAGTGCCGTTTATTCCATTTTTCTAGATATGTATTATAAAAGTTTTCAGATTAGTAATATATCATGAATGCCAAGGGTTCTTGAAAATGCACATTTGAATGTAGTTAACCTAAAATTAAGATTGTCAATCCATTTAAACTCCAAAAAGTCTCAACACAAATTCTTATTGTCTAAATTGCATGACTACTTTCAAAACTACCAAAAAGGTATAACATCTGTTACCCTTTAATCCGTAAACTTGTTCATCGATGATCCTTTTCTTTATATAAGAGTTACCCATATACCCGCCCATCATATATAAGGGTCGAATAATGGGAATAAAATTTAGCACTCATCTAACTTTGGATACTTATACCCAATTCATTTTACCCGCTACCCGTAACGACTTGTCTGTGAGTTACCCGACCTGTCCATTTGACATGCCTACCAACATCTAAAGTGAAAATTACCAATTTCCCTCAAGAAAGTGGGGGTGAGATTTGGCGGATGTGGCGGTTGGGGTAGGTTTTTGACAATTGTCATATCCAATCCGAAATTTAGTAGTAATTTCAAAACCCATCCAAACTAGACAGGTTTATAATTCATTATACCTATGTAAATTCGGGCTTCTAGCATGGTTGGGCAGAGTTCGGTTTTAGGGGAGCCGATTGAGTTTTGGAGGGTTTTTCGAGCGTGGCCTATCATAAAGTATTTTTAAAAATGAAAAGTTTAAAACTTATGCTGGGCTCTGACCAATCTGTCTCTGGACACTTTCATAGTCGCTTCCATTTTAAATGGATACACATAGATCGTGATGAAATCAAAATAAATTTTGGATCATTCCGTCCAAAAAAGAAAATAAAATCTCCTTAGGATAAGAGCTGAAATATTATGTTGAAACAGCTAAGAATATATACTTCATGCCAAAGGCCGTTGATGATGATCATAAATGGAAATTTCCCAGATTACGACATGTAGCGAATGACGTGTCGTCCACGTAAGCCCATCAGATTTCTGGAGGCTACGGAGATGAAGTAAGTACGATGCATTGAGGACATTCCTTGGCGTCTCATCTCCGAGATATCATCCAACCTACGGGGGGCCTCCCATGAATACACTCCCTAGTTGCCTAGCAACCAGCCAACAGCTAACCTCCGAGCGATCCTACAGCCAAGGTTTCTCAGCCTCATCGTTCGTCTCCGGACAGTCACCGAGCTGAGCTTCCTTAGCTTCCCTATCCAGCCAAGTGCACGGAGCCCAGGTGCCCCCGTAACGGCTTTGTGTATCTTGCCATGACGAGATCTCCGTCGCTCCATGTCCCACATCCCATGCCAGCGTAGCTCGCCATTAATGAGCTCCCATCATCAACGCGAACGTGACGCAGGGGCATAACAGACGGCGAGAATCTCGCATCGGCTCGCTCCAATACGACCCCTATATAAACCCCTCCTCCAGACGACTCAAGTATGTCGAACTCATTCGCAAGACACCGCTACTCTGCCCAATTACTCCTCGGTAATTACTTGATCGTCGGAAGGTCTTACGGTAGTTTTCCATCCTGGAACTTCTCTTACAGGTAGCTTGGTGTTAGCAACCGACAACCTATTGATACCTACACACTCAATCCTCACACCGAATCTCAACCGTTCAGCCCCGCTGGCAGCAAAATCAACGGAGGCCAACATCTAAGCGAGATTTCGGCCTCCATCAGTTAGCGCCATCTGTGGGAACGAGAAGGTTTTCCACCCAAAAAGTTTATCTTCCGCTTTCGATTCACTGGCCACCGATAATCACAACGATCCCAGCACGAGTCGCCCCATCCTTCACAATGGAGGTGGGGGTGGTTCTACTCCACCTACCAATATCGTCGACGACTTATCTGTACGGATCGACAGGCTCACGGCGATAGTGGACGCACTTGCTCGTATTCAAACGGCCGACCATGCCCGCAAAATTAGTGTCCTTCCTGAACGACGACATGCATTGGGTGACGAAGGGGAGCATTCAGGCCATCGACCTCACTCACGCCCATCTCGATGTCACCGAACACCAGCATGCCGGTTCTGGTAGTCACGACCCCATATGAGGAATGATTCCATGACTCGTTGGCGCTGGATAGTTCGACACCGAGATCTGGGGATAGACCAGGCTATCGCTTCAATGCCTACCACGCACTCTTGCCCCCTGAGGAGACGTCGGTCAGGTCTCTTGATTTCAGAGGAGACTGATGTCCATGTTAGTGATGTATGCCCTAGAGGCCATTATTGTATCATACTGGTTTGTATATTACTTGATAGAACCTTGGGATATTCATAGTTATATTAACAGTCTTGCGCAAAATGGTAGTATGCTACTTGGTTTGTTTCTACTTCAATATGTGCATGTGTTTCTTTTAGCATATCGCTTATACATATTAGTAGAGCTCTTAAGATCTTTGCTTGATTTCCTGCGTTATGATGGCAGTCATACTAGTGGGGGCTGGGTAATCTACAAGCACATCTTTATACAGATCCCTAGTCGTAGGATTATCGAGACGGGACATCGATACTCCGGAGTAGACTGGTGTATACGCTTCTCATCCCAGCATCCCACAGCCATTAGTATGCCGTACTGGAGATAGTATCCAGGTGCTCATTAGATTAAGAGTACACTGGACAGGACTCGTCGGGAACTGTTGGTGGGTATTATATCTATCGTCGGGCAGCGGTTCCCAGGTGACATGAGTACAGCTTAGTCCGTCGACTTGACACTGCTACTTCGTCTTGAATGTGTTCCTACTGTACTTTGATTACTACCATACCACGACTCAAAGGAGTCGTGCAAACAGGTAGTAGTTGGGTGCAGTCCCGAAGCACTTGAAGGCAGTGGCGGTTAGATAGGATTCGTCTCTCCCGGTATTAGGGTTGATATCGCGCTGTGTTTGGGGAGCCATTACACAAAATCCCTGGTCAGGACAAGCGAGATTTACTGGTAGGTATTCCAGTAGTTTCTCAAGGTGTTCTGGGCTACACTCCGACACGACTTATTGCGCTATTAAGGGTCTGACATTTACCGCCCCCTAGTCCTAATATGCGATACTCTTAGACGAATAGACCGGACTGTACGGAGATTGTCACATGCAGGCTCAGTAGGAGTTCAGATGGGTTTGCTCATCGGCCTTTTTATCGACAGATACCTGGGTAGCCGTTAAGTGCAGCTAGTACCGCTTGCGGCTTGTGGTTAAACCCTCTGCCAGCTTACTGTCGAGTCTTTAAAGTTCCACACAGAGGGTTTCCCTGCATCGGGTGAAAGATGTAGAGGTCGTATGGTTTTACGACAAGGCTTTGAACACTTATATGCACTTGTGCGCGTATGATCTTCGGGCGGATGATACTAGTGGGCTTTGGTTTAAGCCGGATCCTAATATTGTACTGATGGATTAGTTTCGTCTCTTTGTATTCGTATTCTTCGGAATACGAATGCGGGTATGTATATACGGATGAGGGGCATTCTCGTAATTAGTTCGGGAAAGCTTCTACGAGGGGACACCTATTAGGGTTTTAATTCTATTATGGATTAAAACAAAATGGGTGGAGAAATGAAGTGGATTTTGGACATTGAATCAAGCATGGCTACTAGATGGCTCATGCTCATGATTCACTCTTGACAAAATAGATATTTTGTGAAGCCTGTGAGATTTTTTTGGGGAGATATTTATCTCCAAAATATCATATTTGCTTCATTCTTTATCTTTGGGGAAGCCAAGCTCTCTCTCAAGATTCACAAGTTCACTCTCATTTCTCAAGTCCTTTTATTTTCTCATAAACCCTAGTTGTCTCATGAGTTGAGAAACCTAGGGTTCCAAGAGACAAAGTATTCCATCTTCACTCTCTACATCACCTAAGTCATCTAGTCTAGCAAGCTACTTGCCTTAGTTACCTCGGAGTTGAGGTTGGAGCTCGGACTATAGACTCTCGGGTGGATTATTTTTGACTCGAGGAAGCCGACGAGAAAGCCATGATCCGTAACGATCCTCGGAGCCTACGATGAAGAGGAGGATAGCGACTAAAAGACCCGAAGGACTTGGTTTCGTGAGGTATAACTTTCATCCGAGTAGTTAAACTTCAAACAGTATTTTGTTAGTTAGGGTTTAGCATCGATCCTGGAGTTTAAGTCCGTGTTGTGAGCTTTGAAAAATCATTTTTTTTTTTGCAAATTCCGCCTCCCCGCGGAAAAGTAGGGTGTGCGACATGGACATACAGTGGTATCCGAGCCTACTAAACTATAGATAACAGTTTAGACGAAGTGTAAAACTACGAAACCGAAATAACTCTGAAACATCGAGACAAAGATCCAAGTTTCCGTCAAATTTTCCCGAGCCTCTAAATATTTTTTAAACAATTGTAGAGTGCTCTACTTGTTGTGATATGACCACATACAAAAATTGAAGTAGTTTCACCGGAATAGGACCGGCCAAAAGCTCAAAAAAATAGGTGTCGCCTTTTTTGTTGTGGTAAAATGCTTTGAATTTTGGTCTGTGTTCTAATTGCCTGGATCTAAGGTCTCAAGTGTTGTTTATTTTTACCAATTTTAGATATACTGTTATCTTTTTACCGTGGCAATACGGGATGTTTCAAAGTCGTAGTTTTAACGTCGTTTAAAGTTTCAAGTTGTGATATATGTGTTTAGAAACGTCGACTAATTGCTATACATCGATTAGTCGGGGTTGCACATATCTGTGTTGTTGTTCTTGTGGTTTATGTATATGAACTTATTGGATCATCGTGGATGAATAGACGAGGGATATGAGATGGGGGGTTTTCATTCTTTCATTCAATGTAATATTGTCAGGGCACATCCAGGTTGAGATTTTACCCACCGTTGTATATTATTTCTTTTACTGTTTTCTGCTCCTAGGATAGACCCAAGGTGGGTGTTCCTTTACGGAAAATAAAAAAATAAATAGAGCAACAGGAAAAAGTCCCCAAGTGGAGCATCACGTGCCCACACGTGATAGGCGCTGCGCCTGACAAAACTAAGCCAAAATTAGGTCTCATGTGCACACACGTGACCGCCATAGACAAAGTATATAGGCGTCTGAATAAAGCAAACAATTGGACAAAAAAACACTCACGTGATAACACGTGACACCTTTTGGTAGGGTCACGTGCTACACGTGATAGACTCCTATGCCTTCTAAACCGATAGAAGTAAATTCTAATTAAAAGAGACTAAAAGCCTTATTTGGAAAATATTTCCTTAGATCTTTCTAAACAAAAAAGATTACGCTCTATAAAACAGAGCGTCGTTGGATTAAAGATCCAATGGTGATTAAAAAATTACCAATCTACAGAAAAATTCTGTACAAGGAAATATCTTCCTAAACTTGTTAAAAACAACAAAAGAAATATCTTCTGTAAAACAGAAGTCCTTAGATTAAAAATCCGACGGTAAATAAAATTCACCGAGTAATCTAAAGGATCATGTTGGTTGGTTAGAAAATCAATCAAAATTTCTTAATGAGAGATTTTCTAAACAAATTGATTCCCTTCCTTCTCCTACAAAATAAGAGCAAAGAAACACAGAAAAAAAAGGAAGAAGATAGAGGGAAAAGAGAAAGAGAAACCCCATCGTAAGTTTAGAGAATTTAATTCTCCAGAGAGAAGAAAGCCACTTAAAAGAGAAAAAGAAACTCTAAGTAAGAAAAGGAACGAAACACAGAGAATATCTCATCTCTTTTTCACTTCCATAAGAGTTTAACTCTTCTAAAAAGAACTTAGATTTTCCTTTGGTTAAGATTTGCAGAAGCAGATCTCCCCACAAGTTGAGAATTTAATTCTCGTCGGGGAGATCCTGCCATGCAAATCCAAAACTAGGGGAAGCTCTAAGTTCAGAGAATTTAATTCTCCTAAAAAGTATATAGGAATTTAATTTCTCTGATAAAACAAGAGTTTAACCCTTCATATAGAACTTAGTTCCTCCTTATGGTGAAAGATCTGCAGAAGCAGATCTCCTCATAAGTTAAGAATTTAATTCTCATCGAGAAGATTCTGTCATATAGATCCCAAAGCTAAGAGAAAAAAATTAAGTCCTAAGAATTTAATTCTTACAAAACAGTGGGCTTGAAAGTCTCAAAACCCAAGATCTTCATGCACGTAAAAAGATTAGCACCCAACATGATAATGGCCGATCACGTGCTCCCACGTGAGCATCCTTGATGAATGAAAGAGAACAACTAAGATCAGGTCATGTGATCCCACGTGACCCCACTAAAAGTGCTTAGCACTTCCAAAAGAGAAAGGGTATAAATCCCAGAATCAGTTATCACTTTTGTGATGCCTCACGTGATCCCACGTGGCCCCCTAAAAGTGATTAGCACTTATACAAAAAAGGGAATGAGCCCAAATGCAGCGCTTACATTTGGATAATACCTCACGTGTCCGCATTTGATCATTTAATGAAACAATTGCTCAGCACTCGTATGGAGAGAAATATATCCAAAAGCAACACTCGTATCTTGAAGGCGCCTCACGTGTCCATACGTGAGAACCACTGTAACACTTTGAAATTTCCGTTTGATTGTTTTGGTGATAATTAGTAGTCATGCATGTTTTTTTTTATATTTAGGTGTTCATAGGATTAATAGTTATTATTGGTAGTGTTAGCATATTGGAAATTTTCCTTTGTAGTGTGCACCTTGCATACTTAGACATTTTTGTGACTTGTTAACCTATTCTTTTGTGCATGGTTGCAAACTCATTTTCCCCCACCATTTTAATCTTTTCAAACCTTTTTTCATAATTCAAACTCAATTAAACAAATGAGCATGGTGGTTAGGTGAAATGTTGACTTTTGAACCCCATTTTCTTCTCTTCTCTCTCTCTCTTTCCTCACTTCAGAAATTCTGGAAAATCCAGCAGAAAAACCTTGGTTTTCCTTCATCCTTTCCTCTCTTTTTCACTTCTCCATGATTCCCAAACAAATCCTACACAAAAACAACACATTTTCATCACAAAACCTTAGGAAAAGTGAGCTTTTTGAGGTGTTGAAGGCAAATCTGCACACTAGAGGGGAAAGTTGAAACTTTTGGGGTTCTACAAGGTTCTTAGAAGGTATTAACTCATATTAGCACTTCTTTTCCTTAGACTTGTTGTATTCTTTTGTAAAAATCTCATTTTTGGTGCATTTTTAGTGTTATTATAGGATATTTGTGATGTATATGTTAGATTGGTGTTCTCATAGTTTAGTTAGCTCCTTTAAGTGTTATTAGAGCTATTTTAACTAGGTTGCACAAAAATACCCTAAAGTTCCATTTTTAGTGCAAAGTGTGGATTTTAACTAGAATTTGGGCACTGTAGGATCTGCTACTACCCGAGTTATTGCAGAGCAAATCTAGATGTTACTGTAGCATACACAGGGGGTGTAGAGTGCACACACCAAACCTGGGAGCCCAATTCCCAAGTCTGGCCGCCAAAATATGCATTCTGGCCGCAAATTGCGGCCAGATGGGGGAGTTTGGGGTTGGGGTTTGGGGTGTGGGTGTCTGCTGCTATATGGGTTGTTTTGGTATGTTTAGTTTTTCAATATCTTTCCTGTATCAAAATCTGGGGTAGAATACCTATTTTCCCGTATTTTCAACCTTTCGCGACACGCGTGATACGTGTGTGTGGGTTTTGGGTTTCTGCGTATCGCGACGCGTCGGAGTGGTTTCAGACGCGTAATCACACGTTTTAGCGTATCGCGCACACGCGCGCTTGGTTCGCGACACGAGTTACTAGTTCGGCTTTAATGTCGCGTTTGTGTGATTTCAAGATTACGTGTGATATATTGTGTAATTCTAGGTTCGCAGGCGAGTACGGCGGACGTCGCGCAGAAGGGGAAACAAGTTGTTGGCTACACCTAGCGAGAGACTACGGTGAGTAGATTTCACATCTACGGAGATATCGCCCGCATGGCGTTCTACGTCAGGGCTGATAGGGCCTTATAGTTTCCTTTGTATACATTGACTATTCATGGCTACTATTTAGTGCATGTTGCATTCCCTGCTATTTGGATATAAACTAGGATTGATAGAACACCGCACAATTACTAACGGTCCATGTTGCACGAGCACTATCCTGCATGTTATACACACACCGTTAGTAATTGCCATGTCACTCACACTGTAGATATCACATCAGATCATTATATTGTAGCTCATCTATATGTGACTTGACATGCTATTCATACTTGATGCACATATCACATCGGATCATTATATTGTAGCTTATCTATATGTGACTTGACATGATATTCATACTTGATGCACATATCACATCGGATCATTATATTGTAGCTTATCTATATGTGACTTGACATGATATTCATACTTGATGCACATATCACATCGGATCATTATATTGTAGCTTATCTATATGTGACTTGACATGATATTCATACTTGATGCACATATCACATCGGATCATTATATTGTAGCTCATCTATATGTGACTTGACATGCTATTCATACTTGATGCACATATCACATCGGATCATTATATTGTAGCTTATCTATATGTGACTTGACATGATATTCATACTTGATGCACATATCACATCGGATCATTATATTGTAGCTCATCTATATGTGACTTGACATGATATTTATATTTGACGCACATATCATATCGGATCATTGACTTGCATTTTGGTTTTGGATTACGTGTGATTTCTGGATTTAGGAACCGTGGCTATTGCAAATATGTAATCATTTAAAAACCCGGTTCCCTTGATATGATATTTCGGTGCGTCCACCATGTGTTTTCTCGGTGCTAGAGTGATATATGGGAACCCTAATCGAGGAGCTGGTTGAGACCGATTACGGGTACATGGTGGACCCGGTATGGTACCCCGGGGCGAGAACGGTTTTGCTGTGCAGTAGACGGTGAGCCTGGCAGAGGGACTACTACCTACCGGTGATTGGTTGGACCTGACAGTTATCCGGAGGGTACTGATCAGAGTCTATAGATGGATGCGGGGTGATCCGTACTGCCGGGGCCGAGGGCCGATACCGCAGACGGAGCCCGTGGGCTGACCCGGACTGACGGGGCCCGATGGATGAGGATTTGCGTGTCGATGCTGGACACGAGTATTTATGATATTTGGGTGCCGATGTTGGGCACTCGGGATTCTCAGAGATGTACAGGATTTGAGGGCCGATGAGAGTGCCGGCGCCTGAGCTATTTGGGGGATCTGGGTGCATTGAGGGACACCGATTATATATTCCACGTTGACATTCCGTGTAGATACTATATTGCCCCTGCTCAGCATTTACTATTGTACCTCATCCTGTAGTTACATTACCTGATAGAGTATTTGCATGATTATTGCACATACTGCTTATCACACATTGATATCATCTGTTGGCATATGATAGAGTAGCGCAGTACGTGCATGCTTGCGATTACCTTTATATATTATCTCTATTCACGAGTTGGCAACTCACTCCCGTTGTGCCACAGTATTTGCAGGTTGCCCTTCGGAGTAGTCGCGGCAGGCTGCGGTTGCATCTTTTGATACAGATACCCCTATAGTTGGTGTACTAGCTCTTTTGCTGATAGGTGGGTTTTGCGCGGTATCTGTTTATCTTTCAGTATGTACATTGTTGTATCTAGTATTCTCCATCTACCATGTATGTATTTGACTTAGAGCCAGTGTGAGGACGATGTTGTATTTTATTTGTATTCTGGTGTCGAGCTCGTTGTGAGCCGACTGTACTTGCAGTTTATCCTATCTGTGTTGTTCCCACTTGTGGATCTTGATCTTCGCTACGTCGTCGTATATTACTATCTTGGTGGTTGTTTACTTAGATTTCTTATCATGTTGTAAGTGCTTTCTTTTAAAAACTTATCACACTCTATACTTTCACTGGTTTGATTTCTGGGTTTTTTTCGGTTCACTTAGTCGCGTTACGCCTGTAGACGTTACGTGGTTAAGTGCCGGTCACGGGCCAAACTTCGGGTCGTGACAACCGCAGGGAGCCAAGTGTTTAACACTTCATATAAAAGAATACAAGTAAAACAAAAAGGAAGAGGGGTGTCAGAACTCAAATGAATGCTCAGCATTGTTAAACAAAAAAGGGACTGAGCCCAAACAAATGTTCAACATTTTATTGAAAACTGAGTGGACTGAGCCTAAGTTGGCCTCAAATCCTTAATTCAGATCAACCAAGCCCATGTGCTCACAATCTTTTTTAATTGGTCTTAGTCCCAAACATAACTACAGATCTCCCAATCAACATTGGTTCAAGAGTACATCTCTTCATACTTCTGATACATGTCGTTGTAATTCTTCAACGTCTTCAGAGAGATGGTGGGTCCCTATAACCAATAACTTTTGGCTCATCCCCAAACGGTTAAACCAAAACCATACAGACTATGATGTCTTTAAACCTCACAGACTATGATGTCTTTAAACCAGACTATGATGTCTCTAAACCCGATGGACCGCAATGTCCTAAAACTAACAATGGACCGCAACGTTCCTAAACTAAAACTATAGAGTTCAAATGCTCTTTCGTTGGATCTAAATGATCCTCAAATCATGTTGAGTAGATCTTAGTTTGAGATTAGACTAACGTATCCTCAACAAACGTTTAAGTTGATTTTAATCTAAAACAAGATTAACGATCCTTAAACCAACCCAAACCCAAATCTAAGAAAATACGGATTTGGACTAATCCCCGCCCTACGGGCGACAACATACATTAGTCTCCGTATACAATCCACGGGCAACCAAAAATAAAACAAACGCACACGACACGAAGTGACCATCTGGAGAAGGAGAAAATGGTTACCGCTATGCGGTAGCGTAATTAACTGCGGGGGCTTACGCCTGCAGGGAAAAGCATCCCCACAATCAAAAACCCCTCGTACACGGGGGGGAATCTGACAAAGTCTGCTACAACGGCCGCATCTGTCTAAACCTCCGATACACGGTGCCATAAATCAACTTGGCATTTTCGGAGAGGTGGACGGATAAAACCAAATAGCATCTTCCCCCAAAATTTAGGACGGACGTCCCAACGTCCCGGTCGCGTCTTTCGGCGGAAAACAAATTCTGGCACGCCCGGTGGGACCTTTTCCTCTTTCCACTCCACACTTGGTGTGTAATGTTCGTGAACGAATCGCGGTTTAATGTGGTTGCCCCTGAATTCGAGATACTAAGATTTGGTGTCTTGCTCCCATGCAGAGAAAATGGCTTCCAACTGCACCAACTGCAACAGCAACTCCTACTCCGTCCTCGCTAGAGGAGTGACCTATGGGCCCTAAGCGCCCTCCATCTTCGCCATGCCAGTGGAACATGTGACTCAGGCCACCACTGGACTGGTCTTTGGAACCATGGTCCCACCGGCAAGCTTCAGCGTCCTAATGCCGTCACAGGAAGCTCCAAAAAAGTCGGTCTTCGATCGGTTTACAACTACCATGGCCCATCTCAACGGATCGTCCAATTCCAAGTCTACTGCATCAGTCTTTGACAGATTGAGCCTGAGCTCTAGTGGGCCCGTTAAGAAGCCTGCAATACCCGAAGGAGTTATCCCGAAACGGATAGCTATTCTAGCTCCAGTAAACGAAGTCATTAGAGAGGCTTCTCCTGCTAAAGGATCGGTCTTTACAAGACTGTCCGTTCCAACTCCCGCTTCAGGCAAAGCCACCAAAGCTGCTTCCCCTGCCCGAAAGTCAGTCTTCGACAGGTTGAACGTTTCTTCTCAGTGGACGTCAGTCTTCGATAGGCTGGCACCAACAGCAACCCTTCACCAGAACAGGGGGCATGATGAAGCCACCCCCGTAACTGAGCCAGTACCGTCTACAAGACATGCTCAACGTCGCCACTGGTTCAGAGTGAGAAAAGCTGGGGGCAGTTCCCCTTCTGGATTGACTCCACCAGCTCCGATGGTGGAAGTCGATACTGTTGTTCCAACTGGGAACAGCTTTGAGCCGCTCAGGAGCGTGCGCAAGAACTTTCCAACTGCCATATTAAAAAGGTCTCCTTCACCTGTTGAAAATGTTACAAAGGCAGAGTTGGAGCAGCCTTCTCAACGGCTGTCTTCCAAAATCCATAGGGTCTGGCGAAGAGTTCAGGACTCTGTGATCAACAAAGACTACTCCCGCCGACAGAAGAAAGTGAAAGTTCGACAAGAGAAGGACTACCCCGTCATACTGCAGAAGGTATCGTCTATATGGGTGCCCACTGCAACGGCCCCCTCAAATTCAACCGCTCATGAAAGGAGAAGGCTGGAGAAGATCCCTGCGTCTGCGACGAATCGCAAAGGCACTGAATCCAAACATCCCAAGTCTAGGGGCATGGTAGTGCACACCATCTACATGGCTTCCGGGAAAGAGTATAGCCGTATCTCCATGGGTCATCGACCACTTACACGGTCTGTGACAAAGGCTCAGGAGAAAAAACAGCAAAAGCTCTAGGAGATGCTAATGAAGATGGTCGCGCTAATTGGACCGAAAGAAAGCCCGGAGACGTTATCGGAACAGTGCCAGGAACAGGAAATCGACACCGAGTTTCTCCGAAGAATGCTCGAGAAGAAAGACAAAGAGGCCGCAGAACAAGCGGCCAACATAAAACAAATGGCGTTATTGTTCTAAAATATAATGGGCATGATGATCCAGCCGGACCCTCCAGCTGAAGATCCTCCAGTAATAATTGAAGACGATAGAGGGAAGATATCAAACCCTCTTCCGGCCTTTTCAGCTGCAAAGGAGGAAATAATCTCGAAAGCTGCGCTCGATGATTATATAGCTCAACAGATACGAGCTCATCAAGCGAACGAAGCCGTTGGCCAAGTCGTCAGAACTGGGTGACCATATCCAAGCTGGTACGATCAGATTAAGTACCCGCCAGGATACACGATTGCTAAGCTTCACGTATACAAGGGGACAGGCAATCCCCATCAACATGTCGCTCAGTTCAAGGCTCTGTGCGGCAACACTGGAGGTGACGATAAGCTACTGCTTCGCCAATTCATCGGCAGCTTGGCGGACACGACATTCGAATGGTATTCAGAGCTTCCCAACGACTCTTTCAAAACTTTTACGGAGATGGAATTGCTATTCACCCAGCGTTTTGCAAGCGCTAGCGAACGCACTCCAATCACGGCATTGATCAATGCCAGGGTGAAGCCGGGAGAAACATGGGTTCAGTATGCAATCCGGTGGCAGAACCTATGGTCGAAATGCGAACAACGCATCGAAGAAGCTCCTGCAGTATGCATGTTCATGGGTACCCTCAATCAGCAGGTAACCATATCCCAGTTCATGATATTTTTCAAGCCGACTACCTTCCAGTCCTTGATTGATAAGCTTGCCCAAATGGACCAAGTGGGCCATAGACCGTCTTCCTCGAAAATGGAGCCTCGAAACGAAAAGGAGAAAGGGAAAGCGACCTTCATCGCCAATGCTCAGCAGCAGCCCAGTAGTCCAAAACCAGCTGATCGCCAAAACGATAGGCAGCGATTCTTCAACAAGAAGCTAAAACGCCCTTATTCGTTTCCCCGGAATAAAACGAGGAGACTGTTCGAGCTGGCGGTGCGCAACAGGCTCATCAATCTGCCAGATCCAAGACGTCCACCGCAGCCGGGCGATACCAACAATCCTAATTACTACCCCTACCACCGAGCGGTAGGCCATCCAATCGAAAATTGATTCATCTTCAAAGGCTGGATTGAAGACCAATACCAACAGGGCAAATTCGCGCTGTCTGAGAATTGGAAGGTAAGCCCACCCCAGCCACACGCTCCTAAAAAGATAGACACGCCTGGGGCATCATGCACTTTCATAGAAGAAGCTCTATGGGAGGTCGCTCTTTCAGCCAAAACAAAACGAATGCTGAAAGATCTCCAAACATGCCCGGCGATTAGGTGGAGAAGCCCACCAGAACCTGAGATCATTGAGGGAATGCTGAAACCACGCCCGAAGCCAAGAATTGGTAGCGATGGTCAAAACGCTCAGGCCCAGCCGTCAAAATATTTGAAGAAGAAGAAGAAGACCAAAACGCCCGTGAAGCCTGATGACAAGCGCACGGGCCTGCAAAAACATATCGACGGGCTGGAGGAATACAACCAAAAGGCGCAAATCCCGATCACACTCCAAGAATTTCTCAACAATATCATTGAGAGCGGAAATAACGACAATGACGACGGAGATGACTCGTCAGAAGAATCTGAGGATGATATGGCAAGTTGTCGCGTGATCACTCACTCGTCACTAAATGTAGAAGAAGCTCACTCGGCGTTAGAATACAATATAGAGGAGCTGGGGGTAGGATCGGAGCCAAAACCCTTGGAACCATCAGACAAGATGATTGACATGTTGCTGAACGAAGCCCGTCAAAAGAGCAAGGATGATCAAGAATAAGAAATGGCCATATTCGAAAGGGCCAGGAATCAGCGTCAATTTGAAGAAGTCGCAGTAGGGACGGGTCACAAAACACTCCCACCAGATCAGAGCATATCCACGGCAAACAAAAGCAGGCTTAGGGCAAGGAAACGGTTTGCTAAAGCCTTGTCAATGGGAATGAAGCTGCCATCTCCCAAAGGAAATACTCCTAGCAGTATACACCTCGACGAAGCGGATGCACACCCTAACTATTGCTTATACCACCAGAGGATTGCACACCCTACTGAAGAGTGCATGGCCTTTAAAAAATGGTGGTAAGGATATGTCGCTCACAGGCAACACTTTAAGAGGATGAAGCATGAAGCTCGTCGACAGCGAAAAAGTGCGACAGAAGAACATGGAAGAACTACCGGCAACTGTCACATGGTTGAATTCGGGGGCTCACAAGTTCTCACCTTCAGAAGTGACTCTAACGAAGAAATAGCCCTCGGCCCTCTCTTCAAGGAATCCACCTTCGAGACAGAAGAAAAGAAGACCTGCGAGAATATTCAGTTGCGCAGTCGTATGTTTCTTGAAAAGAATCTCGGACCCACAAACAAAGGGACGAACAAAAAAGATAAAGGGAAGGAAAAATTCCCTGAGGATATCGCCCTCGATGGTCGAGTCGTCGAAGAGCTTGCAGCCAAGGACCCGCTTAAGAAAGGCAGGGTGGATTACAATGTCCTAGCGCATTTGAGAAAGATACCCTCACAATTGAGTATCTTGGATGCCCTCCTTCTATCCAAAGAGGCCCGAGATTCCCTGATCAAGGCGTTACAAGAGCCCGACCAGTTTCAACCCTTCCTGGCGGAAGAAAAGATGAAGGACGAGCTGGAAGAAGTCCACACGGCCGATATCACCTTCAGCGATGAAGATCTTTTCCTCAGAACGTGCGAGCACAACCGTCCCTTGTATGTTACCGGGTACTGCCATGACATCAAGATAGGGAAGATCCTAATTGACAACAGGTCCTCTGTCAACCTTCTCAATGTGAGGGTGCTAAAGGAAATTTGCATGAGCGTGCAGTACCTAGCTCGAGATAAAATCACCATCTCCGGTTTTGACTCCCAGTCATCACGGATGCTCAGGTCTGTAATTCTCACATTATGCTTCAGGCTGCTCATCACTGACATCAAATTTCATGTCATTGATGCCAAGACTTGCTACAACGCTTTGCTCGGCAAACCTTGGTTACACGAGTACAACATCATCCCTTCTACATAACATCAATGTATGAAGTATTTCAAAGATGGTCTCGAGTACACTGTGACGGGGGGACTAAACCCATTCTCCGTGAAGGAAGTCCGCAAATACGAGGATGCAAAGTATTTCATACCAGACATTGAAGACACGGAAAGATGCCATAAACCGGAGAATAAGCAAAAAGCTATCACCACTATCCCGGTCTTCAGGAGAGATACCGAGGAGGAAGAAGAGATAGTCTATTCAGGGCCGCCCCAATGCAACAAGCCGGGACCATCTGCCCCTATTCTGGTTTTTGGCAGTGACTCTGAAGACGAAGTCAACGTAGTGTTCTCGGTCCGTCCATCAGTGCAGACCCTCACTGGAAATGATCAGAGTTTGTAGATCACCATGGTTCCGCGGCAGCACTACAGAAAGCTTGATGCGCTTGAAACATATAGTATGCAAGAGCTACAGACATTCCACGTCCCTCCCAGACAAAGAGATGAAAAGATGATCCTATTCTATCGATCCACGGAGACTAAAGTCGAAAGAGAAGTCTGGCATGGTGCTGATCCTGCGCTCGACAAGATCCAACCCATTCGTCTGCCCAGGTATTACACCGGGGGATTGAAAAGTTTATTAAGATGCCAAGGTGTACCTTTCAAATAGACTCTTCGACAAGCTCAGTTCTACAACAGGATCTGGAATGTCCCCGGGACTCAGCGAAAATTGCCCAACGAAAAAATGAAAACGATCGGGCTTGGATATATCCAGTCCAAGAAACGGGAGCAATTCCATAACTGCCGTGTCATAAAGGACCTTAATGAAGAAACGGATGCTCTTTTAAAAGACGCTGACGCTGAGCCAGAACGCGGTCCTGTCATAAAAATGCCGAGTTCGTCGTTCGAAGAACAGATAGACAAGCTAATACGGGAAGCGAGTCAAAAGGTTCGGAATGACTACAGCCACGAAATGGCCATTTACGAGAAAGCCAAGACGCAATACCTCCTTTAGCAGGCTACAGAGGATGACGATGCCCTCCACCGTCAGCCCGCCGTACATTCCCAAGACAAGAAAAAGGCCCGACGGAGAGGCAAAAACAAGTCGAAGAACGAAAAAAAACATTTGATGGCGGCGAAACGGATCCAAAAGACCACGCGATCAAGAAAAGGTCAGCCGGAATCCATCTCTAACGAAAAAGATGGGTTGACCATATTCCTTCCCTCAAGACAAGACAAGGAAGATATTTGACCTCATCATGAAACATCAGATGATGACACTCCCGGAGTCTCGGCACCCCGATCAAGCAAACGAAGGTCATCACCCGGATTATTTCTCCTATCACCGAGCGATAGGACATTCTCTTGAAGACTGCTTCACCTTCAAAAACTGGGTCGAAGACCAATATCAACTCAGCAAATTCGCCTTATCCAACAGTTGGAGGATAACCGCACCATAAGAACACGTACCAAAAGCAACGTATATGGCGAGAGTAGAACCAGATCAACATCGGTCTTGGAAACGATCTTGTACCTGTCACGTGATAACATTGTCAGAAGAAGGAGAGCATGATAATACGGATGACCTCTCTTAGTACTTCGAAAATGAGGATGAAGAGGAATTGATCTCAGAATTTCCACCAGCGCCAAAAGAGTTGGAAGATGGAATACACACCACTGTAGACAACCTAAGGAAAATCAACTTGGGAATGGCAAACGATCCGCGACCAACGTTCGTCAGTGAACTACTATCTGAAGAAAAATTGGCTATGCTAAAAGATGTCCTCATGCAGTATAAAGACTGTTTCGCATGAAACTACTCCGAGATGCTGGGACTAGATCCAGAGATTGCTGTGCACAAATTGGCGATATCTCCGAACGTCAAGCTAGTCAAACATGCACCGAAAAGAATGCAGCTCGAACTGAGATGAGCATCAACGCCGAGGTCAAGAAGCTAATCGACTCCGGCTTCATCCAAGAAGTTCAGTACCCTGACTGGATCGCCAACATTGTCCCGGTAATGAAGAAAAATGGGATGGTGCGTATCTGCGTGGACTTTCGGGACCTTAACAAAACCTGTCCGAAGGATGACTTTCCCATACCGGTCACCGAGCTAATGATAGACAATACGTCCACTCATAAAGTCTTCTCCTTCATGGACGGCTCATCAGGGTACAATCAAATAAAGATGCATCCCGAAGACCAGAAGCATACCGCTTTCCGAACCCCTCTGGGCATATTCTGCTACAAAGAGATGCCTTTCGGTCTGAAGAACGCGGGCGCTACCTATCAAAGGGCCATGACGAAGATCTTTGATGACCTCATACATGAAATCGTCGAATGCTATATCGACGACCTCGTGGTGAAAAGTAAATCGCACAGGAAGCATTGGGAGCATCTGGAGATAGTGTTCGAGCGCCTTCGGAAATACAACCTGAAGATGAACCCTCTCAAATGCGCGTTCGAAGTTTCATCGGGCAAAACCTTAGGATTCATCGTACGACACCGGGACATCGAAATAGACCCATCAAAGATCAAGGCGATCATGGAAATGCCTGCGCCAAGAACTCTCAAGCAACTGCGATCTATACAGGGAAAGCTCGCGTATATCCGGCGGTTCATAGCCAATCTCTCCGGAAAATGCCGTCCCTACAGCCACCTGTTCTCCTCCGAGACATGGAGACGCGACCTCGTAGGTTCGTCTTGCCTGAATTTAGGGGCAGATGCTAATTGGTGCTATCCGTCCACCTCTCCGAAGATACCAAGTTGATTTATGACACCATATATCGAAGGTTTAAACGGATGCGGCCGATGTAGCAGACTTCGTCAGATTCCCCCTCGTTTGAGGGGTTTTTGATTGTGGGGACGCTCTTCCCTGCAGGCACAAGCCTCTGCAGTTAATTACGCTACCGCATCACGGTAACCACTTTCTCCTTCTCCAGATGGTCACTTCGTGTCGTGTGTGTTTGTTTTGTTTTTTGGTTGCCCGTATATTGTATATGGAAACTAATTTATATTGTCGCCCGTAGGGCATGGATTAGACTAAATCCGTATTTTCTTAGATTTGGGTTTGGGGTTTGGTTTAAGGATACGTTAGTCTCATTTGAGACTAAATTCAACTTAAACGTTAGTTAAGGATACGTTAGTCTAATTTTAGACTAAGATCAACTTAACGGGATCATTTAGATCCAACAAAAGAGCATTTGGGCTCTATTGTTTTAGTTTAGGAACATTGCGGTCATTTACCAGTTTAAGGACATAGTGGTCCAATGTTAGTTTAAGGACATCTCGGTCCAGTTTAAAGACATCATAGTCTGTAAAGGTTAAGGACATCATAGTCCATGAGTTTAAAGACCTCACAGTCCAGGTTAAGGACATCATAGTCCATGGGCTTAAGGACCCCACAGTCCAGGTTAAGGACATCATAGTCCGTGGGCTTAAGGACCCCACAGTCCGAGGTTAAGGATATCATAGTCCGTGGGTTTAAAGACCCCACAGTCCGAGATTAAGGATATCATAGTCCATGAGTTTAAGGACCCCACAGTCCATGGAATGATTGGTTATCGAGACCCGTCATCTCTCTGAAGACGTTGAAGGATTACAACGACAAATATCAAAGGAGTGAAGAGATGTACCCTTGAACCAATATTGATTGGGAAATCTGTAGTCGAATTTGGGACTAAGATCAATTAATTGGATTATGAGCACATGGGCTCAGTTAAATCTGAATTTGAGGACTTATAGCCAACTTGGTCTAAGTTCAATTAGGTTTGAAATGTTGGACCTTTGTTTGGACTGTTGAACATTTGTCTGGGTTCAGCCCCCTATTGTTTAGCAATGCATAAACAGGGGTTTGGGGCTCTGACAACATTTTGTCTTTGGCTGAGCACTAACCATTCACTGTAGCTCTGGGCTTTACTTTGCATATCATATGAACTGATCAATTTTGACGTTCAGTTGAAGGGGAGTCTTGCCTTTGGAAGACTTAGCCAATTTAGGCTAAGACCAATTTGAATATAGTGTTAAACACTATCACATATTTGACGATCACGTGTTTCCACGTGATGTGCTTAAAACAGAGTTAAACACTAGGGACAAAATACTCAAAATAGTGTTAAACACTAAAAATGAGGTGTTCACGTAGGGTCACGTGAGGCGCCTGAGAATTAGGCCAAACCTCCTTTATTTTACTCTCAAAATCTGCCAATAAGTGTAAAACACTTAATCTTATTAATCATCACGTGTGGGCATGTGATAGTGCTCATGTATTGGGTATTAATGCCTCTGTTTTCCCTCATTTACCCTTTTAAAAAAGTGTTAGTCAGGGGTCACGTGGGGACACGTGAGGCGCCCTATATCAGTATTGCCTTTGGCTTTGTTCCCTTTGGTTTTGAGGGTCACGTGTGAGCACGTGAGGCATTGCCTCCAGACTTGTTCTTTCTCAATTTTAGGAGTCTGTTTAAGGGTCACGTAGGGTCACGTGAGGCATTGCCTCCAAGCTTTTTCTTTCTCATCTTGAGGAATCTACTTAAGGTCACATGGGGACACGTGACCATGTCTCATTCTTTCTTTTTTACTCATTGAGGAGGAAGGTCACGTGTTACCACGTGACCAAGTTGGGTACTGATCTCTTTACGTGCATGGAGAGTTAAGTCCCTTATTTAAGAATTAAATTCTTGGGTAGGGTTAAACGCTAATTTTGTTTAGAGGAATTAAATTCCTATGTATTTGGAAGAATTAAATCCTTTAAACTCAATTCTCTCTCTAAGTTTTGGATCCGCATGGCAGAATCTCCCCGATGAGAATTAAATTCTCAACTTATGGGGAGATCTGCTTCTGCAGATCTTCAACCAAAAGAAGAACTAAGTTCTTATTCAGAAGAGTTAAACTCTTAAATTGAGAATTAAATTCTCTTTTTGTTTTGTGGAGCTTATGATCTCTTTCCTTTTCTCACCTAGGGTTTCTTTCTTTTCTGAGGAAATCTTCTTTTCTCTCTAGAGAATTAAATTCTCTTCTTTTTTCTCTCTGTTGTTGTATCTCTCCTTTTTTTGTCTTCTCTTCTTGGCTTCTATTTATAGGAGAAAGAAAAGAATCAGTTTGTTTAGTTAATCTTTCATTGAAAGATTTTAATTGATTTTGTAACCAATATAATCTTTTAGATCACTCAGTGAATTTTATTCACCATTGGATTTTTAATCCAAAAGATATTCTGTCTGTTATTCTTGGTAAATTTCAAGGAAATCTTTCCTTGTGTAGAATCTTTCTATAAATTGGTGATTTTTAATCACCATTGGATTTTTAATCCAACGGTGCCCCACTTTACAGAGCACAATTTTTTTTGTTTGGAAAGATTTAGAGAAATATTTTTCCAGTTAGGGTTCTCGATTCCTTCTTAATTAGAATTTAATTCTATTAGTTCAGAAGGCTTAAGAGCATGTCATGTGTTGGCACGTGGCCTTCTGATTGACCATTTAATTAGAATTTAATTCTATTATTTTAGAGATCTTAGAATCCCATCACGTGTTGACACGTGACCCCCTGATAAACATTTTAACCAGAATTTAATTCTGTTATTTTAAAGAGCTCAGGAATTATCACGTGTCAACACGTGACCCTTGGTCACGTGTGGGCACGTGATGCCCCATTAGGGTTTTTCCCTGTTGTTTTATTATACCTTTTCCGGTGGGTGTAAAGGCCCATCACGTGTGGGCACGTGACCCCATTTGAAGTTGTGTATCTCAGCGCCTATAACTTTGCCCATGGAAGGTCACGTGTCCCCACGTGATGCCCGATCACGTGTGGACACGTGATGCTTCTCTTGTGTATTTCTTTGCTGCTTTATTCAGTTCCCATGAGGGAACAAATGCCCCCACAGCGTTGTTCTCACGTGTTTGCACGTGAGTGCAACGCCGTCATCTTTTGTGGCTGTTGGATCTGCCTAGGGAAAGGGGTAGATGAACCGTTTCACATCACATCCTATAAATACAGGGGTCTCTTCAGAAGCGCCTCCACTCTTTCATCTTCTTCCTTGTTCATTTTCTTTTGAGAATTTAATTCTCTTTCTCGGATCTCAGTTCTCTGTTCCAAAATTTTCAGAATTTAACTCTGTCCAAGAAAGAATCTTTTCTTCAGGTAATGGTTTTGAACGACCGAAGAACTTTCATATATATATATATATATATATATATATATATATATATATATATATATATATATATAACTCTTTGGATTTTAAACCCACGCCAAGGGTTTTCCCCTTCAAAAAACCCATCTTTCTAAGTTTTTTAAAAATGTCCAATCTTTTAAATAATAAACCCCTTTTGCTAGGGTTTCTCTGATCTTAGGGGATTGATGATGATACTTGTCCTCCCTCTGGAATTTAATTCCACTTCCAAGAGTTTAGCTCTGCCAATTTTCTGGGAATTTAATTTCTCCAAAGAACTTAGTTCTTCACAGAGAACTTCTTGGGATTTTCTTATCCTGAGTTGTTCTTTGCAAAAGAAAATGTTTCCAGAGAGATCCTTCATGATTTGCATAGGGTTCTGCAGTGGGTTTTCTCCTTAGGGAATTTGCAGAGTTGTTCGAATTTATTGAGAATCTTCCTTTTGTCCTCATGATGATCTGCTCAGCATCATCATTAGTGAGCCGCCATATTGATCTTGTGGGGCTCTGTGTTTTGTAACCAATGGTCCCATAAAAATAAGTTGTTTGTCGTTTTCTTCCACTGTCTTTTCATATATATATATTTATAAATATATATACACGTGTGGGCTTCACTAACAGTTTCCCTTTCCCTTATTTCAGGCTTAATGGCTTCTGTTCCATACTTTCCTTTCACTCGCTCGGAGGCTGCCTTTCCTCAGTCACCGTCTGACGAAGAGGCGATGGCGATGATTAGAGCTTATGACCCTGATTGCACCAATTTACTTTTATGGGGGACCTGGTACGATCATATCATCTGCGGTAGTCGAAGCTTTCTTTGCGAGGTATTAACGGAGCCTATCCGCCCATTCTTGCCGATGGACCGTCCGCGGACTGCTTTTGCTGTGGAGGTGGCAAATTGGACCTCTACCGGCCGGCTCGAACCCTCGACAACCGGGATACCAAATCAGCCTGTGCCGGCCATAGACATCTTGGGGCATCGTATCTGCCAAAGTGAAGCCCAGCCTTGGGGACAAGTTTACAAGATAGGGCTTACCCCTCGCCATCCCACAGGCTACCTTCTCTGGGCTTGTTACATCTTGTCCGCTCATCGTGCGTAACTGCAGAGGGTCGGGCTTTACCAAGCGGTGTATGCGTCCCTCTTCCATTATCAATCTCCCCATGTATGGTGGATTAAAACTTTCCTAAATTAATGGAATCTTCCCATAAATACTTTCTAGTTAGGGGACCGCGAAGTTTCGATCTCTTTGGAGGAGTTTCGCGAGATCTCGGGTTTACCGATTAAGGGAGTGCCTTACGAAGAATTGTTGCCCCCGACGAGTATGTCTTCGAGACTATGCCCGCTATGCTTGACGGCTTGTCGACTGAAAATGCCGTCCGCCACAAGCACCTAAGTCTAATCAAGACTCTGGGCATTTTTGAGAAGCTATTCACAAAGTCAGAGGAGCAGGGCGTCACTTTCAAAAGCTTTATCGCCTGCTTCCTTCGCGGACACGTTCTATCAAAGACGGCTCCAAAGTTCGCGAATATCAACGACCCCTTTGGGTTCGGTTTAAATAAGCTACCGGCCAGAGAAGAGGATTTGCCGTAGTTTTACATTCCAATCCTGTCGGCTGTACCTTTTGAGTCGATCGCAGCTCCTGGCATAGATGAAGAGACTTTCTTCGTAGGCTTTATCAGCGTTTGACTCAGCTGGTTTGTTGTTCCAACGCACCGTCGATTCATAAGAGCCTCGGTCATTTACCCTGCTCATCGCATCGCCAAAGGGACGCGACTAGCCGTGGGCATTGCAGGGCTGTCACATCTATACCATAGGCTAAGCGGTGCAGCTAATACCTTAACCTTAGGCGTGAATGTGGTGAGTTCTCTCTCCATTACTTTACATCATGGATTGAGTTGCACGTGCTAGGGGCATTTGACGCGCATCAAAGACCCAGCTTTTATGATGCCTATACCTTTCCGCGGCTCATAAGGTTGGTGGACGCTTCTGCCCCTGACCCGAATCAATTAGGGGCTCTTCGAGTGTTGCTCAATCTGTATGCCAACGAAGGTGGAATGGTTTTTAATGATCGAATCCTCTCTTCTCCCTCGGGACCTATTCAACAGTTGTTTGACTTATCGAAAGAGGGAGCACAATCTTTGAAACCCAGGGAAGCCATGCACTTGTGCTCGATCAGACCCGGCTATCTGGTGTTCTGTCGAAACAATGCGGCTCTTTTCACGCGGTACAATCCACACCGCTTTGCCCGGCAATTGGGTTATGACCAGGGTGTCCCCTTCGAAGCATTCACATTGGAGCCCAGCCCTTCTTTGGAAACTGTTCATGACGCCACCCACCATTTCATGAGGCTGAACACCGGTTCTCATTTCATGATCCCCAAGGCCGATTACATTCTGAGGTGCGTAGGGCCTTTCACGGGTTGGTATCGCCACCGGGTTAGTCCAATCATTCTTGAGGAGAGGAGGATACTTTTTGGGCTTAGAGCTCCCGCCCCGCTCCAGGCTATGGGAGTCCCACCGCGACCGCGGACAATGGTTCGCCCTCCCTTGAGGGATACTGGTACCGTACTCATTCCTGAAGCGGCAGATGTGGACTTAACTCCGATTTGGTATGCCAATGCGCACCGGAGCTCAGGCAAGGGCTTCGGATAAGGCGCCGGTAACAGTTTCATCGGCTGCGGCGTCAACGATAGCAGTATCCTTATCAGTAGCACCGCCGAGAATGGATACTGAAGGTGAAGTGGGTCAACTCCACAGCAAAGCACCGAGGGGAAAGAAGCGATCGTCTTCTGGTGTTAGTTCTAGCTCAAAGAGGCGAAGGAAGACGGTCACCAATCTGCTCGACTTTTTAGTGGAATCCGATCCTATCTTTCAGGACGAGCCAATAGCTATGCAAGAGCCGAATGGTGGTCTTCTTTTTCCTCGCATCTGCCGAGGAAGCCGCACAATTGGCTGAGACTATAAGACGCTCCCAAGAAGAGACTGAAAATGTAAGGGTCCCGAGGAGGCCTTATCCCGCCGTTATCTTCTACGAAGATCCTCCATCGATACGGCGGATATTTATAGGTCCTTTGGAAGAGGGAGGCGAGATAGCCGTTAAGCAGCCTATCTCGGCCGATGCCGAAAATGCGCTGTCGTTGTGGACTGGAGGCCACGAGTCTACCCTCAAACCCCGGCGATCATACCTCCTCAGGAAGGAACGTCGGCTTGAGAAAACCATATTAGAAGCTCCTTTGTGCATTGGTATACTTATATATCTTTTTGTAGCATTTTGCACTGCTTTATATATATATATATCCTTATCTTCATGAAAACTTTGCAGGGACTTCGGCAATGGCAGAGGATCTGAGTTCGAGCCGCGCCTTGACTATGGACTCTGTAAATATCCCCGATAAGACACTAGTAAGTGTGGAGGGGGTCGATACAACTCTTGTTCCTGCCACGGAGCTCCCATCGGTGATTTCCGTTCCCCCGGTGCTTGCTCCCCCGGAAGAGGCATCTTCATTGGCCGCGGATTCAATAGATCTTTCTGAGGACGGCCCAGAGACTATGGGACAGGTAGTCGAGGCCACCATCCCTTCATTGGAGCCTGTAGCGATGGCCACTGCTCCTTAATTGGAAGTTGTTATACCGGCCCATATCCCCGATGATGTGCCTGGGGAATGGAGGAGGCCGCCAAAGATGCTATCCCTCCAGTCCAGAGCGGGAGGAGCATCGAAAATAGCCTTCTATATTTTATTTTAATGATCTCATCATTATCTGAACATTTCTGTCTTTTCAGATCTACGAGGATTGGCGGCATCCGTCGTGGACTTGTCTCCCAGGAATTCTTTTCAGCGTCTGTTAGAGATGACCGCTCCGCAGGCGATATCCCCTCAACGCATCGTCCTCTCTTCCGGGTAAGGTTAGTATCATTTACCCTTTCCTTATGGCATTATTATTATTATTTCATATAATGACACTAATGTCTTCTACAGTTCTGAAAGCCGATGACGAAGTTGAGATTCTTGACGGGCCTGGGGATCCTTCAAACCCTTCTTGCATGACTGTGGGTAAGTAAAGTTTCAACGCTGTTCCACCTACTCTTTGTTTGCAAGTCTTGCTGATTTCTTTTTATGAATCTTAACAGTTTTGCCAGTTCTTACCACGCTGGAATCTCGCATCGTTATGCCGCCCGGCCCCTATGCTCTACGTGCCTCGGAACGGAGTGCAAAGCTAAGCCTTCACTCTCTGTCAGCTCTGATTGATGACCTTCGTGTTGGTAGTTTGATCACGGCCGAAGAATTTGCCGCCGAAGCTAACAGTTCTCTCCCCTTTCTTGCTGCTTACCATAGCGAAACATTGGTGCAAGTTTGGGTTGAGTTTTGTCGTCGGGTCTTCCTTTGAGCGCTCGCTTACATAGCCTTGAGTTCTCGCGTCTTCCTTCAGAGGTTGTGGCTGCAAAGGTGAGCTTGCGGGGGCTAATCGAACGATGCACCGCAAATATGTTGTCATGCGAGAAGAGGCTCGGCCGAAAATTTTCAGAGAGGAAGCTGGCTTCAACTACACTGGGGGAACTTTAAGCTAATCTTACGGCTAAGACCACTCGGGCATATGAACTTTGACGAGTGCTTCAAGAAGCTATCAGGGAGGTGGTAGCCATTGATAAAGCCATCATTTTCACTCGCGAAATGATCGAAGCTCATAAAGCTACCGAAAAGGAGCTTGAAAGTCGGCTTGCCACGTACCAGGCTCAACAGTCTCAAACGGAGGCCCGTCTCTTAGCGATAATGAATCATGAAGCCAAGGCCCAGCGGCAAAAGGATGAACTGGCAAATCTATTAAATCGTCCGCCAGCTTGAAGAATTATATATTTTTCTTTTTATTCTTCTTTTGTACATACTCCTGAATGAGGGTATTTTTTTATTCTTTCATAAATTGTACTTTGTATTCATTTTGATTCATGAATAAAAGACATATTTTGCTTCATGTTGGTGTGTCCCTTTTAGTAAATGCATTTTGTGGATAATCTATTTTGATTTCCTTGTAGGACAGCGATGGCTTAGGAGTCAGATTCAGATCTGCCTCCTAAGGCTTTCCAATTTTATGAGCCGTGAGGGTCTCATAAAGAATTTTCTCCCTACAGGTCGAGAGGATCCCATAGGTGTATTTTCTCCTTAGGAATCATGAGGATCCCTAAGGGTGCTTTCTCTTGAGAGTCGTAAAGATCTCACAAGAGAATCTTCCCTCTTACAAGTCGAGAGGACTCGTAAGTGGTTGTTTCCTGCTTAGTCGACGTTCAACTTCGGAAAGTGTGGCCCGTGAATAGTATACAAGAGTCTATTTTGGACCGACTTGCAGGGCCCCAGTGCTTAGGAAATAGGTCCTTATCCTCATTGCCTAAGGCTTTTCTTTATGAGTCAAGACGAGTCGAGAAGTTCTCGCAAAAATGTCCTAACGTCATAGTTAACCTCTGCCCTTTACGACAGAGGTCCGTTAGGGTCTATGGTACTAGGGTTTTACCTGTCGTACCATTGCGTTGGCTGATGTATCCCTTGATAGACAATCTTGTTGTTCGAGTAGCCTTGCGACTGTCGTGTCTCTGATCCCTTCGGGGCTGGACAAGACGTCTTCAAGCAATCTTCTTAAGAAGTTTGACTATCGGAAGAGCAAGCGTAAGGAATTTTGCCATGACGCTTTTTACTTGAGGTTAGGCTTAATTTGGGGAGCCCCGATAAGTCATAACCACTCCGCACTGGTGTGGGATGATCTCCGATAGTCTTTCAGGTTTTATATGAGTTGCCGTCAAGACCCTGAAGCTAGGAATTTGGCCTTTGCTTCGTTTGCTGGCATTGCGTCTGCTGTATCGAGACGAATGTTGTGGCTGTCTCTAGCTTGTTGGTGAACCGTTGAGATTTGGAACTAGGGATTTTGCCGTAGCACCGTTGTTTGATTGTCGCGTCTGAATCCTTCTGGAGGAAGAATGCTGTGGTGACAGCTCGTCTGCTATATCGAGATGAACGTCGAGGCGGTGGCCACTCCGCGCTGGTGTGGGATGATCTCCGATAGTCTTTCAGATTTTATATGACTTGCCGTCAAGACCGTGAAGCTAGGAATATGGCCTTCGCTTCATTTGCTGGCATTACGTCTGCTGTATCGAGACGAATGCTGAGGTGGAGCTGGGATTTTGCCGTCACTCCGCTTTGTTTCGACCGTGAGGTCTTTTATTGACGTTGCCTCTGCATCCTGCTGGACTGCGAAGGAACACCGTTGTTGACATCGCGTCTGCTATAACGAGACGAATGCTGAGGTGGAGCTGGGATTTTGCCGTCACTCCGCTTTGTTTCGACCATGGGGTCTTTTGTTGACGTTGCATCTGCATTCTGCTGGACTGCGAAGGAACGCCGCTGTTGACATTGCGTCTGTTGTAACGAGACGAATGCTGAGGTGGAGCTGGGATTTTGCCGTCACTCCGCTTTGTTTTGACCATGGGATCTTTTGTTGATGTTGCATCTGTATCCTGCTGGACTGCAAAGGAATGCCGTTGTTGATATTGCGTCTGCTGTAACGAGACAAATGCTGAGGTGGAGCTGGGATTTTTCCGTCACTCCACTTGGTGATGTTGCGTCTGAGTCCTGTTGGAATAAGGAGGATCACCGTTGCTGATTTTTAGGCTGTAGTTATGGCCGTCGAAACTTGGCTCTTTTTCTGATGGAGCCTGGTGGGATAATATGGTTCCCTCTTTGTTTGCGCCCCTGAATTGTATACAGGGATCGATGTGATCTCATCTATAAGGTAAAAAGTTTCATTTTATATATTTTTCTTTCCGTGATGCTCTATCATTTCAGCTTTTATATCGCGAAAGTCACGATTGCCCAATCATTTCGGCTATTTTTCGCGGTGCCCAATCATTTCGGCTATTTTTTTTATTTACTCGCTGCTTTTTATTGCGAGTTGCCCAATCATTTTGGTTGTTTTTGTATGCATACATTTTTACTTGCGGATTTCGTTGCAAGTTGCCCCATCATTTCGGCTATTTCATATGTATTTTTTTTGGCTCGCTGACTTTTCGCCGTAAGTTTAGGATTTGATACCGATTTAGGCATCAGTATCGCTATAACTGGGATATTGCAAGGAGCGAATCATCATTTGCCTCTGTCGATATCGAACAAAGGTGGCTTAGCGAACAAGGTTAGGATCATGTCGACTAAGGCTTTTAACTTCATGAGCCGTAAGGGTCTCATGAAGGTATTTCTCCCTACGAGTCGTGAGAATCTCGTAAGTGCGTTTTCTCCTTAAGAATCGTGAGGATTCCCAAGTGCATGTTCTTTTATAAGTCGTAAGGATCTTACAAGAGTGTTTTCTCCTTATAAGTCGAGAGGACTTACAAGGGTTGTCCATTGTGTAAACATATCCCTAGTCACAGGTGAGACTTTGTTAGGGAAATGTTTATTCGCGCCCGTGGATTGTATACAAGGGTCAATATTGAGACGCTTGTGGGGCGGTTTATGGGTTGTGATGGCTTAAGAACAGGTTCAGATCCCTGTAGCTTAAGGCTTTTGAATCTTATGAGCCGTAAGGGTCTCATAGGAGGGTTCTCCTTACGAGTCGTGAGGATCTCGCAAGTGTAATTTCTCCTTAGAAATCGTGGGGATCCCTAAGTGTGTTGCTCCCTTGTGAGTCGTAAGGATCTCATGCAGGTATTTTCTCCTTATAAGGTCGAGAGGACCTTGCAAGTATCTTTTAACGAGATTGCGCCCTGTCGGATTTTCACAAAACTTGCCGGTAGTCCTGCTGTTTTTACTCATGGAGCCCCTTCGGGTTTTCATTCGTGCCCATTTTCGCTTATGGATATACCCCCCTTTTTTTGTCAGCCTTGGGATGCTGCGGTCCGTAGTAGTTTATCGACGTCTCGGTCAATAGCCAGTTTTAGAACATAGTAGTCCATCGTTAGTTTAAAGACGTTTCGGTCCGTCGTTGCTGTATACGAGGCAAATTTCTAGTTCATAGACTTTTCGGTCCAAGGGGCTTTCTCTATGAATGAGCACGGTGACACCGGCATGTCCACCTTTTTCGGATCATGAGGTTGTGGCGGGTTCACCTTCCAGTTTTCAGATAATGCGAATTTGCCTTGTTGGTATTGGTCCTCAATCCAGCCTTTGAAGACAAAACAATATTCGATTGGATGGCTTACTGCTTGGTGGTAAGGGCAGTAATTAGGATTGCTGATATCGCCCGGCTGCAACGGACGTTTTGGATCCGGCAGATTGATGAGACTGTTGCGCACTGCCAGCCCGAACAGTCTTCTCGTTTTATCCTGGGGAAACGAGTAAGGACGTCCCAGTCTCTCCTCGAGGGATGGGCGTTGACGCACGTTATTTTGGCGAACAACCGGCTTTAAGTTGCTAGGCTGTTGTTGGGTATTGGCGACAAAAGTCGCCTTTGCTTGCCCTTTTTCATTCCGAGGATCCGGCTTCGAAGAGGAAGGCTTGTGGCCCATCTGGTCCATTTGGGCCAGCTTATCAATCAAGGACTGGAAGGTGGTCGGCTTGAAAAACATCATGAATTGTGAAATGGTCACTTGAGGGTCAAGAGTACCCACGAACATGCCTACCGCAGGCGCTACTTCAATGCGCTGCTCGCATTTTGACCATAAGTTCCGCCACCATATCGCGTACTGAACCCATGTTTCTCCAGGTTTCACTTTGGCATTAATCAATGCCATGATTGGGGTGCATTCGCTAGCACTTGCGAACCTCTGTATAAATAGTAACTCTATTTCTGCGAAAATTTTAACGGAGTCATTCGGGAGTTCCAAATACCACTCGAATGTCGTCTCCGACAGGCTGTCAACAAATTGGCAGAGCAGAAGTTTATCATCACCTCCAATGTTGCCGCACAAGGCTCTGAATTGAGCGACGTGCTGATGCGGATTTCCCGTCCCCTTATATACGTGGAATTTGGGGATCGTATATCCCGGCGGGTACCTTATTTGGTCATACCAGCCTAGATAGGGTCGTTCAGTCTTAACGATCTGCCCAGCCGCTTCATTCGCTTGATGAGCTCGTATTTGCTGATCAATGTAATCATCCAGAGTGGCCTTGGAGATGGTCTCCTCCTTGGCTGCTGAAAGATCCGAAGGAGGGTTCGATGCCTCTCCTCTGTCATCTACAATGATAATCGGGGGGTCTTCAGCTGGAGGTCCCGGCTGTAACATCATCCCAGCCATGTCTTGGAATAAAAGAGCCATTCATTTTATGTTGGCCGTCTGTTCTGCGGCCTCTTTTTCTTTCCTCTCGAGCATTCTTCGGAGGAATTCAACATCGGTTTCTTATTCCTGACGCTGCTCTAAGGTTTCTGGATTTTCTTTCGGCCCAGTGAGTACGGCTATTGCAGTCAGCATTTCTTGGAGCTTTTGTTGTTGTTACTCCTGAGCCCTAGTCACTGATCGCGTAAGCGGTCGATGACCTGTAAAGATACGGCTATCCTCTTTCCGGATGCCATATATATGGTGTGCACCACCATGACCCCAGATTTGGGGCGTTTAGATTCAATGTTCTTGCGATTCGCCGCAGACACCGGAATTTTCTCCAGCTTTCTCCTCTTATGAGCGGTCGAAGTTGAGGGGGCCGTTGCAGTGGGTACTTCTTTAGCCGTCCTACCGAGAAGATTGACCCAAACAGCTGTCTCCTTTTGTGGCTTGACAGGATGGTTCTCTTCTCGCTGAACTTTCACCTTTTTCTGTCGGCGAGAGTAATCTTGATCAATCACCGATTCCTGCACCTGTCGCCAAACTTTGTAAATTTTAGAGGACAACTGCTGAGGGGGCTACTCTAACTTCGCCTTTGGGGCATTCTCCACAGGTGGAGGAGATCTCTTCAGCACGGCAGTCGGAGAGTTTTTGCGCACCCTCCTCAGCGGTTCAAAGCTGTTCTCAGATGGAACAGCAGTATCGATTTCCACCGTTGGAGCTGGCGGAGTCAGTCCAGAAGGGGAATTGCCCCCAGCCTTCGTTACTCGGCGTCAGTGGTGACGTCGAGCATGTCAAGCCGTTGGGATTGTCTCAGTTGTAGGGGTGACTTCCTCATGCCCCCTGTGTTGGCGAAGGGTTGTCACTGGCGCCAGCCTCTTGAAAACTGACATCTATTGAGAAGCAGTGTCCAATCTGTTAAAGACAGACCTTTGGGAAGGGGAAGCAGCGTTGAGGACTTCGCCTGGAGCGGGATCCGGAACAGTCAATCTTATGAAGACCGACCCTTTGGCAGGAGAAGCCGCCTTGATGACTTCATGAGCAGGAATGGCTATCCGCTTAGGAATAACTCTTTCCGGTATCGCGGGCTTCTTTATGGGCCCAAATGAGCTTTGGCCCAGTCTATCAAAGACTGAGGCGTTGGAGCTTGATGACCCGTTGAGAGGGGCCGCAGTAGTGGTAAGTCGATCAAAGACCGACTTCTTTGGGGCTTCCTGCAATGGCTGCGGGGCATTGAAGTTCATGGGTAGGAGCATGGTCCCGAAGAATAGCCCAGTAATGGCCTGAGTCACCTGGTCCACCGGCATTGTAAAAACAGAGGCCGCCTGAGGCCGTAGGTCACTCCTCCTGCGGGGACGGAGTGAGAGTTATTGCCATTGTTGCAGATTGTGCAGTTAGAGGACATTAATGTTCGTCTTTCAGCACGAGAGCAAAACCAAATCTTAGTACCCCGAACCCAAGGGCAACCATATTAAAACGCGATTCGTTCGCGAATACGACACACGAAGTGTGGAGTGGAAAGAGAAAAAGGTCCCACCGGGCATGCGAGAATCTGTTCTCCTCCGAAACACGGAAACGTGGCCTCGTAGGTCCGTCTTGCCTGAATTTGGGGGCAGATGCTAATTGGTGCTATCTGTCCACCTCTCCGAAGATGCCAAGTTGATTTATGACACCATGTATCGAAGGTTTAAACGGATGCGGCCGATGTAGCAGACTTCGTCAGATTCCACTTTGTTTGAGGGGTTTTTGATTGTGGGGACGCTCTTCCCTGCAGGCGCAAGCCCCTGCAGTTAATTACGCTACCGCATCGCGGTAACCACTTTCTCCTTCTCCAGATGGTCACTTCGTGTCGTGTGTGTTTGTTTTGTTTTTTGGTTGCCCGTAGATTGTATATGGAGACTAATTTATGTTGTCGCCCGTAGGGCGTGGATTAGTCCAAATCCGTATTATCTTAGATTTGGGTTTAGGGTGGGGTTTAAGGATACGTTAGTCTCATTTGAGACTAAGATCAACTTAAACGTTAGTTAAGGATACGTTAGTCTAATTTTAGACTAAGATCAACTTAACGGGATCATTTAGATCCAACAAAAGAGCATTTGGGCTCTATTGTTTTAGTTTAGGGACATTGCGATCGGTTACCAGTTTAAGGACATGGTGGTCCAATGTTAGTTTAAGGACATCTCGATCCAGTTTAAAGACATCATAGTCTGTAAAGGTTAAGGACATCATAGTCCATGAGTTTAAAGACCCCACAGTCCAGGTTAAGGACATCATAGTCCGTAGGCTTAAGGACCCCACAGTCCAGGTTAAGGACATTATAGTCCATGGGCTTAAGGACCCCACGGTAAGAGGTTAAGGAAATCATATTCCGTGGGCTTAAGGACCCCACAATCCGAGGTTAAGGACATCATATTCCGTGGGTTTAAGGACCCCACAGTCCATGAAATGATTGGTTATCGGGACTCGTCATCTCTCTGAAGACATTGAAGGATTACAACGACAAATATCAAAGGAGTGAAGATATGTACCCTTGAACCAATATTGATTGGGAAATCTGTATTCTAATTTGGGACTAAGATCAATTAATTGGATTATAAGCACATGGGCACAGTTAAATCTGAATTTGAGGACTTATGGCCAACTTGGGCTAAGTCCAATTAGGTTTGAAATGTTGGACCTTTGTTTGGACTGTTGAACATTTGTCTGGGTTCAGCCCCCCATTGTTTAGCAATGCTTAAACAGGGGTTTGGGGCTCTGACAACATTTTTTCTTTGGCTGAGCACTAACCATTCACTATAGCTCTGGGCTTTACTTTACATATCATATGAACTGATCAATTTTGAGGTTCGGTTGAAGGGGAGTCTTGCCTCTGGAAGACTTAGCCAATTTAGGCTAAGACCAATTTGAATATAGTGTTAAACACTAGCACATATTTGACGATCACGTGTTCCCACGTGATGTGCTTAAAAGAGAGTTAAACACTAGGGACAAAATGCTCAAAATAGTGTTAAACACTAAAAATGAGGTGGTCACGTGGGGTCACGTGAGGCGCCTGAGAATTAGGCCAAACTTCATTTATTTTACTCTCAAAATCTGCCAATAAGTATTAAACACTTAATCTTTGTAATCATCACGTGTGGGCATGTGATAGTGCTCATGTATTGGGTATTAATACCTCTGTTTTCCCTCATTTGCCCTTTTAAAAAAGTGTTAGTCAGGGGTCACGTGGGGATACGTGAGGCGCCCTAAATCAGTATTGCCTTTGGCTTTGTTCCCTTTGGTTTTGAGAGTCACGTGTGAGCACGTGAGGCATTGCCTCCAGACTTGTTCTTTCTCATTTTTAGGAGTCTGTTTAAGGGTCACGTGGGGGCACGTGAAGCATTGCCTCCAAGCTTTTTCTTCCTCATCTTGAGGAATCTACTTAAGAGTCATATGGGGACACGTGACCTTGTCTCATTCTTTCTTTTTTACTCATTGAAGAGGAGGGTCGCATGTTACCACGTGACCAAGTTGGTTACTGATCTCTTTATGTGCATGAAGAGTTAAATCCCTTGTTTAAGAATTAAATTCTTGGGTAGGGTTAAAACCTAATTTTGTTTGGAGGAATTAAATTCCTATATATTTGGAAAAATTAAATCCTTTAAACTCAATTCTCTCTCTAAGTTTTGATCTGCATGGCAGAATCTCCCCGATGAGAATTAAATTCTCAACTTATGGGGAGATCTGCTTTTGCAGATCTTCAACCAAAGGAAGAACTAAGTTCTTTTTCAGAAGAGTTAAACTCTTAAATTGAGAATTAAATTCTCTTTTTGTTTTGTGGAGCTTATGATCTCTTTCCTTTTCTCACCTAGGGTTTCTTTCTCTTCTGAGGAAATCTTCTTTTCTCTCTAAAGAATTAAATTCTCTTATTTTTTCTCTCTGTTGTTATATCTCTCCTTTTTTTCTCTTCTCTTCTTGGCTTCTATTTATAGGAGAAAGAAAAAAATCAGTTTGTTTAGTTAATCTATCATTGAAAGATTTTAATTGATTTTGTAACCAACATGATCTTTTAAATCACTCAGTGAATTTTATTCACCATTGGATTTTTAATCCAAAAGATATTCTGTCTGTTATTCTTCGTAACTTTCAGGGAAATCTTTCCTTGTATAGAATCTTTCTATAAATTGGTGATTTTTAATCACCATTGGATTTTTAATCAAACGGTGCTCCACTTTATAGAGCACGATCTTTTTTGTTTGGAAAGATTTAGAGAAATATTTTTCCAGTTAGGGTTCTCGATTCCCTCTTAATTAGAATTTAATTCTATTAGTTCAGAAGGCTTAAGAGCCTGTCACGTATTGGCACGTGACCTTCTGATTGACCATTTAATTAGAATTTAATTCTATTATTTCAGAGATCTTAGGATCCCATCACGTGTTGACACGTGACCCCCTGATAAACATTTTAACCAGAATTTAATTATGTTATTTTAAAGAGCTCAGGAATTATCACGTGTCAATACGTGACCCTTGGTCACGTGTGTGCACGTGACGCCCCATTGGGGTTTTTCCCTGTTGTTTTATTACTTTTCCGGTGGGTTTAAAGGCCCATCACGTGTGGACACTTGACCCCATTTGAAGTTGTGTATCTCAGCGCCTATAACTTTGCCCATAGAAAGTCATGTGTCCTCACGTGATGCCCGATCACGTGTAGACACGTGATGCTTCTCTTGTGTATTTCTTTGATGCTTTATTCAGTTCCCATGAGAGAACACCACCTGATGAAGAAGGGGACCCCTTTCTTCGGGGATCGTAAATGCCAAAGCGCACTGGACGAAATCAAGCAATACCTGCAGAATCCGCCAGTACTGACCGCTCCGGTCAAGGGAAAGCCCCTCATCCTGTACACAACCGCCCTTGAAGGTTCTTTAGGCACGTTATGGGCACAGGAGAACGACCAAGGGAAAGAGAGAGCCATTTACTATTTGAGTCGAGTTCTCCTGGGGGCAGAAAACAATTACTCCCCTATCGAAAAACACTGCCTGGCATTAATCTTCGCGATAACGAAGGTTCGGCATTGCGCTTTGGCGCATGAGGTCCATCTCATATCAAAAGTGGATCCTCTTAAATATTTGATGTCAAGAGCCATACTAACGGGACGGCTCGCTAAATGGGCCCAACTCTTAATGGAATTCTCGATAATATACCGGCCTCTCATGGCAGTGAAAGGCCAGGCCATCGCCGACTTCCTCGCAGAGCATCCGATACCTACCGATTCACCCCTAAATTGTGAATTGCCGGACGAGCACGTGTTTGACACGATCGACAGGTAGAAAGAAGGGGATGATACCCATGGGAACTCTACTTCGATGGGGCATCTTCCCTGAAGAAGCGAAAGCACAACCCCCCCATGATCAAATCCGGAGTAGGCCTTATCATCGTGACTCCGCAAGGAGGGATAATGCGCTTTGCCTTTTCCCAAACGGAGCCGAGGACAAACAATGAAGCGGGATATGAGGCCTTGATAGCAGGCCTTGAGATCGCTGTCGACATGGAAATCGAAAACCTCTTCATATACGAGACTCCCAGCTGGTCATTAGTCAAGTAAACGGCGACTATCAAACGCGCAAACCAGAGTTGGTAAAGTATGGCGAGAGAGTGCAACAATTGCTGACTCAAATCCCTTCCTACATCCTAGAAAGTATACCGCGTACGGAAAATAGCAAGGCGGATGTATTAGCCAAACTCGCTAAAGAACTGACCGACGAAAACCTCGATGACGTGACAATCGTTGTACAAAGCCATCGGGTCTTTGCACCAGCGGAAATATCTCCGGAGTCGTCTGAAGAAAAGGAAGTGACCAGGAAAACAGCCCTGCAAATTGAAGACCAGGAAAAGGCTAAGGATTGGAGAGAAGACTTTATAGATTACTTCAAATTCCGTCGAACATCTGAAGATGTGTCCTCAAGACATCAGCTCATAAAACGAGCTCTGTCTTTCGCCTTCGTCAATGATACTCTATATAAGAGATCATTTGACTCTCTATGGCTGAGATGCCTGGGGCCAGAAGAAGCAAAGAAAGTCATCTAAGACACTCATGACGGACTCTGCGGTTCTCATCAAGCCGGGCCGAAGATGAAGCTGAAGATCAAAAGGATAGGCTACTATTGGCCCACGATGATCCAGGACTGCCTCGAATATGCAAAGTAGTGTCACTCATGCCAAATTCACGGAGACTTCATCCACCAGTATCCAAAACCGCTACACCTAACGGTGGCTAGCTGGCCGTACGAAATGTGGGGAACCGACATAATTAGGCCCATCGAACCAGCGACATCCAGAGAACATCGGTTCATATTGGCAACAACCGATTACTTATCTAAGTGGGTAGAAGCAGTGCCGCTAAGGGAAGTTAAGACGGAGAACATCCTCCATTTCTTCAAGACACACATCATCTATCGGTTCGGCACTCTGCGACGGATTATCTCCGATAACGGGCCGTCCTACAGAAGTCACAGAATCAGCCGCTTCGCACAACAACATAATATAGACTGGAGATACTCTTCGGTCTATAATCCCCGAGCTAACGGTCTAGCTGAGGCTTTCAACAAGACCTTGAGAAAGATCATAAAGAAGACGGTGTCCAAAAATAAAAAGGATTGGCATGAGATACTGCATGAAGCTCTCTAAGCGTATCGGACCACGTTCAAAACGGCCACAAACACAACGCCGTATGTATTGGTATTCGGCGCTGAAACAGTACTCCCCTTGGAAATAGAGCTACCCTCTCTACGAATGGCGGTTCATTACGAGCTAACAAATGAAGAGAATGCTCATCTTCGGCTTGAGGAGCTTGACGCCCTCGATGAAACTCATCTCATGGCACAGCAAAACTTGGAGGCTTACAAAGCAAGGATGACGCGCTCATACGAAAAATTGACTATGCCGAGGACATTCCGCCAAGGCGAACTCGTACTAGTTGTCAAAAGACCTATGATCCCCAATCGTGCCAAACGAGGGAAATTCGAGCCGAACTACGAGGGCCCATACATCATAGACAAAGTCTACCAAGGTGGGGCTTACTTGCTCATGGATATGCATGGCGAAAGACCCTTCAGGCCAATAAACGGCCGGTTCCTGAAAAAATACTACGCCTGACGAGTTACGGCCTAGGTCAACGATAGATGACGACGCCTATGTCCGCTCGCTATCTACCCAAGCCTTAACTCTATAAGTAGTATCCAGCAAAACTGTTGTCTCCAAAACGGCAACAACGGACCGAAACGTCCCTAAACTAACAATGGACCGAAACGTCCCTAAAACTAACAATGGACCGTAATGTCCTAAAACTAGCTACGGACCGAAACGTCCCTAAACTAACAATGGACCGAAACGTC
The DNA here is from genome assembly GCA_030015575.1 of Agapanthus africanus. NCBI lineage: Eukaryota > Viridiplantae > Streptophyta > Magnoliopsida > Asparagales > Amaryllidaceae > Agapanthus > Agapanthus africanus. The sequence goes on from CM057341.1 coordinate 739,019,147, forward strand.
CCTAAAACTAACAATGGACCGTAATGCCCTAAAACTAGCTATGGACCGGAACGTCCCTAAAACTAGCTATGGACCGAAACGTCGCTAAAACTAACAATGGACCGTAATGTCCTAAAACTAGCTATGGACCGAAACGTCCCTAAACTAACAACGGACTGAAATGTCCCTAAACTAACAACGGACCGAAATGTCCTAAAACTAGCTGTGGACCGCAATGTCCTAAAACTAACGACGGACCGAAATATCCTTAAACTACTACAAACCGCAGCATCTTAGGGTTGACCCAAAAAAACAAAAAAAACGGTACGTCCACAAGCAAAATGGGAATAGATGAAAACCCGAAAGGGCTCCATGAGTAAAAATATCAAGGCTACCAGCGATATTTGTGAAAACGCGAAAGGGCACGGACTCACAAAAAAAAGGGGCGGTACGTCCACAAGCAAAATGGGCATGGATGAAAACCTGAAAGGACTCCGTGAGTAAAAACAGCAGGGCTACCGGAAAGTTTGTGAAAACCTGAGAGGGCACAGGCTCGTAGAAAAATTCGTGCACACTTGCGAGGTCCTCTCGACCTTGTAAGGAGAAAACACCTGCGTGAGATCCTTACGACTCATAAGAGAGCAACACACTTAGGGATCCCCACGATTCCTAAGGAGAAATTACACTTACGAGATCCTCACGACTCGTAAGGAGAAACCTCTTATGAGACCCTCACGGCTCATAAGATTCAAAAGCCTTAAGCTACAGGGATCTGAACCTGTTCTTAAGCCATCACATTTCCCAGACTGCCCTACAAACGTTTCAATGTTGACCCTTGTATACAATCCACGGGCACAAATAAACGTTTCCCCCACCCAGTTCCACCAATAGCGCGAAATTTCCTCATGTGGTGAATGACACTTGTAAGTCCTCTCGACTTATAAGGAGAAAACACTCTTGTAAGATCCTTACGATTTATAAGAGAACACACACTTAGGAATCCTCACGATTCTTAAGGAGAAAACGCACCTACGAGATCCTCACGACTCGTAGGGAGAAACACCTTTATGAGACCCTTACGGCTCATGAAGTCAAAAGCCTTAGTCGACAGAATTCTAACCCTATTTGCTAAGCCATCTTTGTTTAAATCGACAAAGGAAAATGATGATACGCTCCTGGCAATATCCCAGTTGTAGCGATGTTGATGCCTAAATCAGTATCAAATTCTAAGTCCTTTCACGGCAAATGATGATTCGCTCCTGGCAATATTCCAGTCGCAGCGATGCTGATGCTAAGATTGGTATCAGATCATGAGTTCCATACTCGCAAAAAAAATGCATATAAAATAGCCGAAATGATAGGGCAATTTGCAACAAAATCAGCAAGTAAAAGATATTCATATAAAAATAGCCGAAATGTTTGGGCAACTCGCAATAAAAAGTAGCGAGTAAAGAAAAAGAAAAATAGGCGAAATGATTGGGCACCGTGAAAAATAGCCGAAATGATTGGGCAATCGCGACTTTCGCGATATAGAAAGCTGAAATGATAGAGCATCGCGGAAAAAAATGAATGAATGAAACTTTTGCCCTGCAGGTAAGTCCATACTGACCCCTGTATACAATCCATGGGCATAAACAAAAGGGAACCATATGTCCCAACAAACTCTGTCAAAGGAAAATTCAGATCTCGACAGCAACATTTGTATCCCAGAAAACCAACAATGGCGTTTCTCCTCATGCCAGCAGGGCAGGGACGCGATACCACCAATCAGAGCCACGGTAAAGTCCCCAGTTCCAAGACTCTACGGTTTACAGACAACCTAGAGTCAGCCCCGACACTGCAGAAAGCAGATACATGTCAACCCCCTGACCTCCCCGTCATAAAGCAACGCTTCGACTCGGATACATGTCAAACCCTGACCTCCTGTCCTAAAGCAATGCTTCGACTCGGATACATGTCAACCCTTGACCTCCCTGTCGTAAAGCAATGCTTCGACTCGGATACATGTTAAACCCTTGACCTCCCTGTCATAAAGTAATACTCCGACTCGGATACATGTCAACCCCTGACCTCCCTGTCGTAAAGCAATGCTTCGACTCGGATACATATCAAACCCTTGACCTCCCTATCGTAAAGCAATGCTTCGACTTGGATACATGTCAACCCCTGACTTCCTATCGTAAAGCAGCGCTTCGACTCAGATACAGATACATATCAAACCCTTGACCTCCCTGTCGTAAAGCAATGCTTCGAATCAGATACATGTCAGCCCCCTGACCTCCCTATCGTAAAGCAATGCTTTGGATACATGTCAAACCCTGACCTCCCTGTCGTAAAATAATGCTTCGACTCGGATACATGTCAAACCGTGACCTCCCTGTCGTAAAGCAATGCTTCGACTCGGATACATGTCAACCCCTGACCTCCCTTTCATAAAGCAATGCTTCGACTCGGATACATGTCAACCACTGACCTCCCCATCGTAAAGCAACGCTTCGACTCGGATACATGTCAAACCCTGACCTCCCTGTCGTAAAACAACGCTTCGATTCGGATACATGTCAACCCCTGACCTCCCTGTCGTAAAGCAATGCTTCGACTCGGATACATGTCAACCCCTGACCTCCCTGTCGTAAAGCAATACTTCGACTCGGATACATGTCAAACCCCAGGCATTCCCTGTCGTAAAGAAACGCTTCGACTCGGATACATGTCAAACCCTGACCTCCCTGTCGTAAAGCAACGCTTCAACTCGGATACATGTCAAACCCGGATCTCCCTGTCGTAAAGCAATGCTTCGACTCGGATACATGTCAACCTCTGACCTCCCAGTCGTAAAGCAACGCTTCGACTCTGATACATGTCAAACCCTAACCTTCCCTGTCGTAAAGCAACGCTTCGACTCAGATACATATCAAACCCTGACCTTCCCTGTCGTAAAGCAATGCTTCGACTCGGAAACATGTCAACCTCTGACCCCCTCCCCCCCTTGCCGGAGCAATGCTCCATCTCGGAAATACATCAATCCATGATCTCCCTGTCGTAAAGCAATGCTTCGACTCAGAAATAAGTCAACACACGAACCTATAAAAAGAAAGTTCTCTTGTGAGACCCTTACGACTCTCACAAGAAAAGGCACTTAGGAGTCCTCATGACCCCTAAGTAGAAATTGCATCTACGAGATCCTCTCGACTCGTAGAGAGAAAAGTCTTTATGGGACACCCACGGCTCATAAAGTTGAAAAGTCTTAGGCGACAGATCTGAACCTGTTTTCGAAGCCATCGCTGCCCTACAAGAAAACCAAGATAAACTACATATGGACCACATCCACCAAAGCTACATGCAAGCATGAGATAAAAAAAATATGTCTTTTATTCATGAATTCAAAATGAAAACAATATACATCTCATAGGAGAATCAAAATGAATACAAAATGTTTTTATTCATAAGAGGATAAAAAATGATAAGAAAGAAAATACAATGAAGAAAAAAGTCTTTAAACCGGCGGGCGACACAATAAGATCCTTAATTCATCGCTCTTCCGCTGGACCTCGGCTTCAAACTTGGTTATTTCCACAAGACGGGTCTTCGCCTGAGACTGTTAGGTCTGATATGAGACAAACCGGCTCTCGAGCTCCCTTTCGGTTGCCTTATGAGCTTCAACCATCTCACGGGTAAAGATGACGGCTTTGTCGAGAGTGACCATTTCAGTGATAGCTTCTTGAAGTACTCGCTAGATTTCATATGCATGGGTGGTCTTGGTAGTGAGCTGAGCTTGAAGTTCCCCGAAAGCACTCGAGGCCAGTTCCCTCTCCGAGAATTTTCGGTTAAGCCTCTTCTCACATGATTGTAGATTTGCGGCGCACCGTTCAATCAGCCCCCGCAAGCTCGTCTTTGCAGCCACGACCTCTGAGGGAAGGCGTGTGCACTCAAGGCCATGTAAGCAAGCCTCCACTCGACGACAAAACTCATCCCAGACATGCACCAATGTTTCATCATGGTAAGTGGCAAGAAAGGGCAGAGAAATGTTGGCTTCGACATCAAATTCTTCGGCTGTGATCGAACTACCAGCACAAAGATCTCCGATAAGAGCCGACAAGGAGTGAAGGCTTTGCTTCGCCATCCGTTCAGATGCGCGCCGGGCATAAGGGCTTGGTAGCATAATGATGCGAGACTCCAAAGGGGTAAGAGCGGGCAAGGTTGTCAAGATCCATGAACAATCTATGAGATTTACACCCAAAGAATATATAAAGCAACGTCAAAAGCTTACTTACCCACAGTCATGCAAGGAGGATTGGACAGATCCCTAGGCCCGTCGAGGATCTCAACTTCATCATCAGCTTCCAGAACTGTAGAAGACATATCAACATCATTATACGAAATAATGATAATACAATGAAGGGGTCAAATAAAACCAACCTTGCCCAAAAGAGAGGACGATACTTTACGGGGATATTTCCTGTGGGGCGGCCATCTCGAGCAGACGCTAAAAGGATTTTCTGGGAGATAAATCCATGATGGACACCGCCAATCCTCGCAATTCTGAAAAGACAGAAAGAGTCAGATAATAGAGAAATCATTAAAGCAAAGTATAAAAGACTACCTTCGATGGTCCTCCCGCTTTGAACTAGAGGGATAGCAGCTTCGGCAGCCTCCTCCATGCCTTTAAGCACATCACCGGGGACATGTGCTGGCATAGCAGCTTCCAGTCGCGAAATGACATCTGCGATTTCGGGCTCCAAAGAGGGAACAGTGGCCATGGCGGTGCTTTCTACAACCTTCGAGGCGCCACCAGAAAGATCCATCGGGTCTATGATCGGTAAGGTCGCCTCTGCGGAAAGTATAGACGATGGAGAAGTGGAGGCCATCACCGGGAGCCCCAAGATAGAGCCAACTGCTTCGACAATCTCTCCTATACCTTTCGGTGCGTCCTCAGAGACATCCATAGGATCCGTGGCCAATGGGGCTACCTCCACTGAAGGAATTGACACCGAAGGGACAGAGGCTATCATCGGAAGCTCCGCAATAGGGATAGCAGCTATAACAATCCCCTCCACACCTGTCGGTGTCTCATCGGAGACATTTGTAGAACCCACGGTCGGGGCACGACTTGGGCTCAAATCTTCTATCATCGCCGAAGTCCCTATAAAATTTTCACAAAGATAAAGAGATATAAAAAGCGATACAAATTATTTGCCGAAAGAAAAATACGGAAAGCACACATACCGACATGCCAGGATGATTCTAGTATGGATTTTTCAAGCCATCGTTCCTTCCTGAGGAAGTGTGCTCGCCGGGGCTCAAATGCAAATTCATGGCCACCGGTCTTCAATGCTAGCTCATCTTCAGAAGCGGCTGAGATAGGCTGCTTGAGGGCTATCTCATCTTCCCATCACAGGGGACCCATATGTACCCTCCGTAGTGATAGCGGATCTTCATAGAATATGACGGGAGGATAAGGTTTCTTCGGGACACCCACGTTCTCAGTTTCGTCTTGTGAGCGCCTTATAGCCTCAGCCAATTACGCGGCTTCCTCGGCAGATGAACCTGGAAAGAGAAGACCATCATCCGGCTCATGCATGGATATTGGTTCGTCTTGAACGATAGGCTCAAATTCTAGCAAAAGGTCAATCAGACTGGTGACCGTCTTCTTTCTCCTCTTCGACCCGGAACTAACGCTGGAAGAAGATCGCTTCCTTCCCTTCGGCGCTTTGGTGCGACATTGGCCCACTTCGCCTCCACTATCCCCTTTTGGTGACACCACTGTTGATAGTGTCACCACTAATGGCACTGCCGCTGGCGCTTCGGTAGAAGCCTTTGCTTGAGCTCTAGTGCAAATTGGCATCCCTACAGTGGGAGGAATCGATTCGGTTTCTGCGGCTTGACTATTTTAGTATATATTCTTTGGATATAAATCTCATAGATTAGGTTGGAGCAGGAGTCTTATACTAAAATAGTACCCGCCTTTCCTCAACAATAACAGGACCAACCCGGTGGCGATACCAGCCCACAAAGGACCCCACAGGCCTTGGGAGGTAGTCAGGTTCTGGGATCATGAACACAGAGCCAGTGTTCAGCCGCATGAAGTGATGAATGACGTCGCGAATAACTCCCAGAGAGGAGGTAGGCTCAACCAAAAACGCTTGAAAGGGGACGCCCGGATTATACCGCATGAGGAGAATCGTATCATTCCGGCGGAACACCAAATAGCCCGGCCTAATCGAATACAAATGCATGATCTTCTTAGGCTTTAAAGATGGTGCTCCCCCTTTCGACAAGTCGAATAGTTGTTGGATGGGCCCCGCCGGGGCAGAAAGAACTCGATCGGTAAACACCATCCCATCCTCATTAGCATATGTATTGAGAAGAACGCGGAGGGCCCCTATCTGAGTCATATCGAAAGCGGAGGCATCCACCAATCTCATAACTCACGGGAAGGTGTATGAGTCATAGAAATTTGGCCGTCGATGTGCTGCGAATGCCCCCAGCACATTCATTTCGATCCAAGATGTGAAGTAATGAAGGGGAAGATTCACAACATCTACATCTGGAGTCGAAGTGTTGGCCGCAACACTTAAACCATGATAAATGTGTGATAGTCCCGCAATGCCAACGGCCAACTTTGCCCCTTCAGCTACACGATGGGCGGGGTAGAAGGCAGAAGCTCTCATGAAGCGTCGGTGGGTTTGTATCGCAAACCAACTAAGCCAGATGCTAACAAAGCCGACGAAGAAGGTCTCTTCGTCTATGCCGGGAGCCGCAATCGAATCAAAGGACATGGCCGACAAGATCGGGATGTAAAACTGCGGTGAATCTTCTTCTTTGGCCAGCAGCTTATACAGCCCAAACCCGAAGGGGTCGTTAATATTCGCAAATTTTGGAGCCTCCTTGGATAGAGCATCCTCCCAAATAAAGCAGGCAATGAAGCACTCGAAAGTGACGCCCTGTCTCTCTGACTTCGCAAACAATCTATCGAAAATACCCAGGGCCTTGATTAGGCTGGGGTACTTATGACGGATGGCAGTTTCGGCCGTCAGGCCATCAAGTGTAGCTGGCACAGTGGAGAAAATATATTCATCGGGAGGCAGTAAATCCTCGTAATGCTCCCCCCTGATGGGCAATCCTAAAATCTCACAGAATTCATCCAATGATACAGACACCTCTTGATCCCCTAGCAGAAAGGTGTTAGTAGGTAGGTTCCATTGGTTTAAAAAGGCTTTGATCCACCAGACATGAGGAGCCTGGTAATGGAATAGCGATGCATATACTGCCTGATACAGCCCAACCTTCTGCAATCTTGCGCGATGGGCGGAAAGAATATAGCGAGCCCAAATAAGATAGCCCACTGGGTGCCGGGGAGTAACGCCGACTTTATAAACCTTCCCCCAAGGTCGAGCTTCACCTTGGCAAATCCGACGCCCCAAGATGTCTATAGCCGGCAAGGGCTGGTTGGGTATCCCGGGTGTAGAGGGCTCCAGCCGGCCCGAAGAAGTCCAATTGGTCACCTCCATCGCGTAAGCAGTCTGTGGGCGTTCCATCGGCAATATAGGGTGAAGAGGTTCCGCTGGCTCTTCGCAAATAGAACTTCGGCGCCCCCGGATGATGTGGCCATACCAAGTGTCCCATAAGAGCAGACTTGTTCGATCTTTATCTTGAGCTCTGATCATCGCCATTGCCTCCTCATGCAACGGCAATTGTGGAAAGGCGGCATCCGAGCGGATATAAAGGAAATAAGGAAGAGAAGCCATTGTTCCTAAAATAAGGAAAAGAAGAAGCATTAGTGAAACCCATGCGCGCACACGCGCGCGCGCGCACACACACACACATCATAACAAAAGGAAACGATAAGATATCTGTCTTGCGGGACCACTGCCTACAAAACACATGGACCCCACAAAATCAATATGGTGGCTTACTAATGATGAGACGGGGCAGTCATTGTGAGAATCAACAAGATCCTCATTAAACAGACATTGGAGTTCAAACAAACTCTTGGGAAAACAAGTTCTGTTAAGCACGCAACAAATTCAAATTTGTGCGAATAAGGGTAAAACCTTATTAAAAGATTCTCAAGAACACCAGGGAATAAAATTCCCCAAGGGTCCTCCTGATCTTTCAGAGCTAATCTTTTTACTTTAAGAATTAAATTCCTTTTATATGATGGAATTAAATTCCAGAAACTCACAAAAAACATATATGAGAAATGAAATCCCATGAATCCTCAAAAATAGTGGTAAATATTCGAGATATGGAAGTTTACTACTCAAAGATCACATCTTTTGGATCCCTAAGAGGATGGGTTTCTGAGGAGAGCAAAACTCTCATGATGGATTTAAAATCCAGAAAATTTTTTTTCAAAAAGGAAAGTTTTCTGATGTACAAAAGCTTCACCTAAAAAGGGTTTCTTTTGACAGAGTTTAACTCTGGAATTACAATGGCAGAGAACTAAGTTCTGAGGAAGAGAATTAAATTCTCAAAGAAAACGAAGAAGGAAGAAGATGAAGGAAACAGTGACTGCGTAAGAAACTAAACCCTTGCATTTATAAGACGTGACAGGGGCGGTTCATCTTCCCGTACCCCTAGGCAAACCAACGGCTATAAAGGTGACAGCGTTGCACCCACGTGCAAACCACGTGAGAACAACGTTGTGGGGGCATTTGTTCTCTTACGGAAAATAAATAAATAAATAGAGCAACGGGAAAAAGTCCCCAAGTGGAGCATCACGTGCCCACACGTGATAGGCGCTGCGCTTGACAAAACTAAGCCAAAATTAGGTCTCGCGTGCAGACACGTGACCGCTATAGACAAAGTATATAGGTGCCTGAATAAAGCAAACAATTGGACAAAAAAACACTCACGTGATAACACGTGACACCATTTTTGTGGGCTTAATTTGGTGGGGTCACGTGCTACACGTGATAGACTCCTATACCTTCTGAACCGATAGAAGTAAATTCTAATTAAAAGGGACTAAAAGCCTTATTTGGAAAATATTTTCTTGGATCTTTCTAAACAGGAAAGATTACGCTCTATAAAACAGAGTGCCGTTGGATTAAAGATCCAATGGTGATTAAAAAATCAACAATCTGCAGAAAAATTCTGTGCAAGGAAATATCTTTCTAAACTTATTAAGAACAACAAAAGAAATATCTTTTGTAAAACAGAAGTCCTTGGATTAAAAATCCGACGGTAAATAAAATTCACCGAGTAATCTAAAGGATCATGTTGGTTGATTAGAAAATCAATCAAAATGTCTCAATGAGAGATTTTCTAAACAAATTGATTTCCTTCTTTCTCCTATAAATAAGAGCAAACAAACATAGGAAAAAAAAGGAAGAAGATAGACAGAAAAGAGAGAGAGAAACCCCCTTGTAAGTTTAGAGAATTTAATTCTCCAGAGAGAAGAAGGCCACTTAAAAGAGAAAAAGAAACTCTAGATAAGAGAAGAAACGAAACACAGAGAATATCCCATCTCCTTTTCACTTCCATAAAAGTTTAACTCTTCTAAAAAGAACTTAGTTCTTTCTTTGGTTGAGATTTGTAGAAGCAGATCTCCCCACAAGTTAAGAATTTAATTCTCATCGGGGAGATTCTGCCATGCAGATCCAAAACCTAGGGGAAGATCAGAGAATTTAATTCTCCCAAAAAGTATATAGGAATTTAATTCCTCTGATAAAACAAGGGTTTAGCCCTTCATATAGAACTTAGTTCTTTCTTATGGTGAAAGATCTGCAGAAGCAGATCTCCTCACAAGTTAAAAATTTAATTCTCATCGAGGAGATTCTGCCATACAGTTCCCAAACCTAAGAGAAAAAAATTAAGTCCTAAGAATTTAATTCTTACAAAATAGTGGGCTTGAAAGTCTCAAAACTCAAGATCTCCATTCACATAAAAAGATTAGCACCCAACATGATAATGGCCGCTCACGTGCTCCCACGTGAGCATCCTTGATGAATGAAAGAGAACAACTAAGATCAGATCATGTGATCCCACGTGACCCCACTAAAAGTGCTTAGCACTTCCAAAAGAGAAAGGGCATAAACCCCAGAATCAGTTATCACTTTTGTGACACCTCACGTGATCCCACGTGGCCCTCTAAAAGTGCTTAGCACTTATATAGAAAAGGGAATGAGCCCAAATGCAGCGCTTACATTTAGATAATACCTCACGTATCCGCACGTGACCATTTAATGAAATAATTGCTCAGCACTCGTATGGAGAGAAATATATCCAAAAGCAGCGCTCATATCTTGAAGGCGCCTCACGTGTCCACACGTGAGCACCGCGGGGAGTTAAGTGTTTAACACTTCATATAAAAGAATACAAGTAAAACAAAAAGGAAGAGGGGTGTCAGAACCCAAATGAATGCTCAGCATTGTTGAATAAAAAAGGGACTGAGCCCAAACAAATGTTCAATATTTTATTCAAAACTGAGTAGACTGAGCATAAGTTGGCCTCAAATCCTTAATTCAGATCAACCAAGCCCACGTGCTCACAATCTTTTTTAATTGGTCTTAGTCCCAAACATGACTACAGATCTCCCAATCAACATTGGTTCAAAGGTATATCTCTTCGTACCTCTGATATATGTCGTTGTAATTTTTCAACGTCTTTAGAGAGATGGAGGGTCCCAATAACCAATAACTTTTGGTGTATCCCCAAACGGTTAAACCAAAACCATACAGACTATAATGTCTTTAAACCAGACTATGATGTCTCTAAACCCGATGGACCGCAATGTCCTAAAACTAACAATGGACCGCAACGTCCCTAAACTAAAACGATAGAGTTCAAATGCTCTTTCGTTGGATCTAAGTGATCCTCAAATCATGTTGAGTAGATCTTAGTTTGAGATTAGACTAACATATCCTCAACAAATGTTTATGTTGATCTTAATCTAAAACAAGACTAACAATCCTTAAACCAACCCAAACCCAAATCTAAGAAAATACGGATTTGGACTAATCCACACCCTACTGGCGACAACATACATTAGTCTCCGTATACAATCCACGGGCAACCAAAAATAAAACAAACACACATGACATGAAGTGACCATCTGGAAAAGGAGAAAGTGGTTACAGCTATACGGTAGCGTAAGTAACTGCAGGGGCTTCCGCCTGCAGGGAAGAGCGTCCCCACAATCAAAAAACCCTCGTACACGAGGGGGAATCTGACAAAATCTGCTACAACGGCCGCATCTGTCTAAACCTCCGATACACGGTGCCATAAATCAACTTGGCATATTCAGAGAGGTGGACAGAGAAAACCAAATAGCATCTGCCCCTAAAATTCAGGTCGGACGTCCCAATGTCCTGGTCGCGTCTTTCGGTGGAGAACAGTGGGGTGCACAAACTACCGTGTACTTTGAAGTGCCGAGTGGCCTACACACTTTGATGAGGGAGGTTGCTTTACTTTGGGTATTTGGCGGGTAGTTTGCCACACCTGTAGGGGTCTGGGGTGGGGTTTGGCTATTCATTACGACCGTGGAATCCGTCTTTCGTTACAGGCTTAAACGAAACGTGGAATACAAGTATATCTAATATGTTCATCTGTGATCTGGAATGCCTATTATTGCGTGAGACGAATGGTTATAATATAAATATTATATATTAGATGCTGCTTATATTTTGCATTCGCGCTAGTCCAGCCCCCGCTCCGGCGTTAGTTAAGTAACCTAACGGTGTGAGACGGGGTCTAGTGGCGAATGCGGATGGCATAAGCGTACATCATATTTTCATTTTTTTCTGTGATGATAGCTGTAAATGATGGGACTACATTACATTAATGCAAAGAAAATAAACCAAAGTTGAATCGTCGGAATAATTTTAAAACCGCTCGGTTTTTTCAAAACAGCAGACTTTTAAATGCGGAGCTTAAACCACTCCTTTTAAAAGCTATCAGGTTCCTTCGATTATATCAAGTTCACTACGTTCACGGTTTCGCCAAAAACAGTCGTAGTCCTCCGTCATTTCATATGAATATTCAATAGTATTCAAGCTATGTTTGTTGACCTTCGTCAAGGCATAGTGATTGGTAGATGCTAGGTGTTCATATGTAGCATAGATAGATGCGTTGGTTTGGGACAGTCGTATTACCTTGTTGACCTTCGTCAAGGATATATACGGATGGGTTCAAATTAACCTGGACAATGATGGGGAGAATTTGACATGTGACTTATGATTTGTTGACCTTCGTCAAGGTCACAAGAGCATGGGGCAAAAATCCACATCGGGAGTTTCTAAAGAAACTGAAACTTGCTAGTGCTACATACCATTTGGAGTTTGATAATGTTGGTAGGATTCCTTCAGCATTATCATACAATGATATTTGGATCCCGATCCTACTGTGAGTATCCCCTACTCCTCGGGAGAATTTTCACTTAACGATCAATGCTATAAACCAAGTAGGTGTCTTGAATAGTGTTAGGAGGCTACGCCTCCAGGGAAAGAGGCTATTTAATTAAGGAACTTCGCGAAGGCGTCGTAAAACCTCCCTTGAAATACCGACACTAGCCTAGCTGAACGGTTTAGCAAGAATTGTACGGTGAGATTAATCGTGACTAATTCTTCTTTTATGGTTTGAGGAAGGGTTCGAGAGACAGTGGGAGCCATCCTGTTTAGATAAATTAAAAACTAATCTAAACTTGCAAGAGAATCATGCTAAAGTGTTTTCCTCTCTCTCTCTCTCTTAATTGCAGCGACCCTGTGACCGGACATAGGTTACATCTAGATAATAAAAGGACTGAATCTGACTATAATGACTGGCAAAGGTCTGTCCAGATGTCCATTACCTATGACAAGCTGGACCACCTCTTCACTACTAAAACCCCCACCGTCCCAGGTCCAGTTTCCATCGTCGCGAATATTGATATCCGTAAGACATCGAAAAAGAACAGTGTGGATGCCAAGTGCCTTGTGTTGGCCTCAGTAGATAGTGTAAACCAGAGGCAGCACGAGAAGATGGACTCAGTTTCCATCTTCCTCCATAACAAAGATTTATATGGAGAGCAATCTCGTATCGCAAGATATGAGACCTCGAAAGAATTGCTTCAAACGAGGTTGGCTGTTGGGTCATCTATAGGGGACAACGTCTTTACGATGACTAGCTATATTGATGAGCTCACGGACCTGGAGACCATGTTGGAGAACGAGTCACATACTGACTTAATTCTATAATCCCTACCATCTACTTATGTCCAGGGGAAGAAAGTTATACTTCCAATTGCGGGCACTCTGAAGGAAACCAGGGTGGCACCCACTCGGCTTATTGGGGAATCTTCCTCTTCTGCATCCAAGGCGAAACCACAAGGTGAGAAGAAGAAGACCTCCATAAAACCGATATGTGGTGTCAGTAAGGTAGAAGGACAAGGAAGGGCAAAAGTTTTTGGGCTAACAGTAGGAAAGGAGGGATGTTCCTATTGTTACGGGAAAGTACATTGGCAGAGGAATTGCAGGGCTTGGAAAGTGAGTAGCCAGGATTCGAAGCACGTTGTGGCTTCGGCTTCGGGTGTGTTTGTAATTGAAAACTGTCTGTCAATTAACTCTACTTCCTGGGTACTAGATACCGGATCAGGATCTCATATCTGTAATTCATTACAGGCTTTGAGAAACCGTAGAGTTGTCAGGGAAGGTGATATGACTCTCAGGGTTGCTAACGGAATGAGCGTGGACGCTGTATCCATAGGGGAATATCACCTAGAATTGACAAGTGGGCAGATATTGATTCAACGTAACTGTTTGTATGTACTTAGTCTAGCTTATAATATTATATCTATATACTTACTTTCTAAGGAAGGATATGATTTTAAATTTGTAAGCGATGTGGTCCACATCCACCTAAATCAAACTCTGATTGGGTCAGGTACATTAGATAACGGTATATACATATTAAATCAAGCTCAGGTTTTTAGTGTCCAGAACACACTTAAAAGAAAGTCTCCGGAAACAAGTCAGGCTTTCTTATGGCATTGTAGACTGGATCATATCAATGAAACACGGTTGATGAAGCTACATAGAGAGGGATATTTGGATCCATTCGAATATCAGTCTTATGCAACTTGTCAATCTTGTCTCATGGGAAAGATGACAAAGACTCTGTTCACCGGACACGGAGTAAGAGCGAGCGAGCTCTTGGGACTCATACACAGCGATATGTGTGGTCCAATGTCTACACATGCACGAAGTGGTTATTCCTATTTCATTACTTTTACGGATGATTTCTCTAGGTATGAACATGTCTTCTTGATGAAGCACAAATCCGAGGCCTTTGAGAAATTCCAGGAATACAAGAATGAAGTGGAAAAACAAACAGGCAAAAGTATCAAGATACTGAGATCTGATCGAGGTGGTGAATACTTAAGTGTCGAGTTCCTGAACTACCTAAAAGAGAATGGAATTCTCTCTCAGCTTACTCCTCCATACACACCTCAATACAACGGTGTATCGGAAAGGCGGAATCGAACCCTATTGGATATGGTTCGTTCCATGATGAGTAAGGCTGAGTTACCGCGATCTTTCTGGGTTATGCACTAGAATCAGCTGCATATCTATTGAACAAGGTTCCTACTAAATCAGTGCCTACTACACCATATCAGATGTGAAGTGGGAAGAAATCCTGTTTTAAGTACCTTAAGACATGGGGATGTCCGCATGCAGCTTTTGTACAAAAGCAGCATGTGGACAAGCTCGAGGCATGCTCAGTACTGTGTAAGTTTATGGGATACCCTAAGAACTCCAGGGGGTATCTTTTCTATTACACAAAGGAAGAAAAAGTTTTTGTTTCTCAACATCCCTGCTTCTTGGAAGCTGAATTTTTAGAAAATCAGAAGAGTGGGAGCGCAATAGAACTGGAAGAAATTCCAGAACCACAAGATATTACTGAAAGCTTGATAGAACCAGAGGTTTCAGAAGAACCGGACATCCCAGCGCCACTCCGCAGAAGTAGTAGGCAGTCTCATCTGCCCGAGAGATACTACAGTTTTCTCATAGACGGGGATCGATAGGATTGCATCATTGACAATGATGAACCTACCAGCTTCGAGCAAGCCATTCAGAGCGGTGACTCGGTAAAATGGCTGGATGAAATGTGGACCGAAATGGAGTCCATGTACACCAACAAAGTATGGACTTTGGACATTACTCCAGAATGGGTAAAACCCGTAGGCTGCAAATGGATCTTCGGCAAGAAAATTGGTGTAGATGGACAGGTTGAAACCTATAAGGCTAGACTTGTTGCAAAGGGTTTTCGTCAAAGACCTGGTTTGGACTATGATGAAACCTTTTCTCCAGTGGCTATGCTCAAATTCATTCGGATCCTTCTTGCCATTGCTGTCTTCCACGGCTATGAGATTTGGCAGATGGACGTAAAGACCGCTTTTCTAAATGGAAATTTGGAAGAGTGCGTTTATATGAATCAGCCAGAGGGTTTCATTCAGAGTGGGAGCAGTGGTAAAGTGTGCAAGTTGCTTAAGTCCATTTATGGACTAAAGCAAGCACCGCGGAGTTGGAACATCTGTTTTGATGAGACGGTCAAAAAATTCGACTTTATCAAAAATCCAGATGAACCATGCATTTACAGTAAGATTGTAGAGAGAACTGTGGTATTCCTTGTCTTGTACGTGGATGACATTCTCTTAATAGGAAATGATATTCCTATGCTACGGTCAGTCAAAGGATTCTTGTCACAGAGGTTCTCCATGAAGGACCTGGCTGATGCCTCCTACATTCTGGAGATCCAGATCTATCGTGATAGATCTAAATGGATAGTTGGACTTTCACAGTCAAGGTACATCAACCATACTAAAAAGATTCAGTATAGAAGATTCAGAGCGTGGTAATCTACCGGGTTGTCACGGAATCACCCTCTCCAAAGAGATGTCTCCAAAGACTGATTTGGAAAGGGCTCGCATGTCAACTATACCCTACGCATCGGCGGTAGGCTCTATAATGTATGCGATGTTGTGTACCAGACCAGATGTAGTATATGCATTGAGCGTTGTAAGCCGGTATCAGTCAAACCCAGGGGAGAAGCTCTGGATAGAAGTAAAGAACATTCTCAAGTACCTGAGAAGGACTAAGGAGATGTTCTTGGTGTATGGCGGAAAAGACCTCCAGATCGAGGCCTTTGCTGACTCCAGCTTCCAGAGTGACAAGGATGACTCCAATTCCATGTTGGGTTATGTCTTTACCCTCAATGGAGGGGCGGTCTGTTGGAAGAGCTCCAAGCAGGACACCATTGCTGACTCGAAAATGAAAGCGGAGTGCATAACTGCTTGCGATGCCGCAAAAAAAGCAGTCTAGATGAGGAATCTCTTAACTGAAATTCAGGTGGTTCCAACCATTGTTGACCCAATACCGATGTATTATGACAACAACGGCGCTATAGCTTTAACGAAGGAACCCAGGTCCTATCAGAAGTCCAGACACATTTTGAGGCGGTACCACCTGATCAGGGAGATCATAGATCGCCGGGAGATCGAGGTGAGGAGAGTAGATACGGAGAATAACACTGCAGATCCACTCACAAAGTCCATCCCTCAGACACAGTTTGAGTGGCTGATCGAGATAACAGGTCTGCGATACGCCAATACATGGCCCTAGTGCAAGTGGGAGATTGTTAGTGATGTATGCCCTAGAGGCCATTATTGTATCATACTGGTTTGTATATTACTTAATGGAAGCTTGGGATATTTACAGTTGTATTGACAGTTTTGCTCAAAATGGTAGTATGCTACTTGGTTTGTTTTTACTTCAATATGTGCATGTGTTTCTTTTAGCATATCTCTTATACATATTAGTTGAGCCTTTAGGATCTTTGCTTGATTACCAGCATTGTGATGGCAGTCACACTAGTGGGGGCTGGGTAATCTACAAGCACATCCTTATACAGGTCCCTAGTCATAGGATTATCGAGACAGGGCATCGATACTCCGGAGTAGACTAGTGTATACGCTTCTCATCCCAGCAGAGAAGATGGTATGTCCCACAGCCATTAGTAAGTCGTACTGGAGATAGTATGCAGGTGCTCATTAGGTTATGAGTACACTGTACAGGACTCATCGGGAACTGTTGGTGGTTATTATACCTATCGTCGGGCGGCAGCTCCCAGGTGACATGAGTACAGCTTAGTCCATCGACTTGACACTGCTACTTCATCTCAAGTGTGTTCCCACTGTATTTTGATTACTACCCTATCACAGCTTAAAGGAGTCGTGCAAACAGGTAGTAGTTGGGTGCAGTCCCGAAGCACTCGGAGGCAGTAGCGGTTAGATAGGATTCATCTTTCTCGATATTAGGGTTGATATCACGCTTTGTTTGGGGAGCCATTACACAAAGTCCCTGGCCATGGCAAGCGAGATTTACTGGTAGTTATTCTAGTAGTTTCTTAAGGTGTTCTGGGCTACACTCCGACACGACTTATTGCGCTATTAGGGGTCTGACATTTACCGTCCCCCTAGGCCCGATATGCGATACTCTTAGACGAACAGACCGGACTGTATGGAAATTGTCACATACAAGCTCAGTAGGAGTTCGGATGGGTTTGCTCATCGGCCTTCTTATTGAAAGATACCTGGGTAGCCGTTACGTGCAGCTAGTACCGCTTACGGCTTGTGGTTAAACCCACTGCCAGCGTACTATTAAATCTTTAGAGTCCCACACAGAGGGTTTCCCTGCATCAGGCGAAAGATGTAGAGGTTGTATGGTTTTACGATAAGGCTTGGAACACTTACATGCATTTGTGCGCGTATGATGTTCGGACGGATGATACTAGTGGGCTGTCGTTTAAGCCGGATCCTAGTATTGTACTGATGGATTTGTTTCGTCTCTTTGTATTCGTATTCTTCGGAATGCGGATGCGGGTATGTATATACGGATGAGGGGCATTCTTGTAATTAGTTCGGGAAAGCTTCTAGGAGGGGACACCTATTAGGGTTTTAATTCTATTATGGATTAAAACAAAATGGGTGGATAAATGAGGTGGATTTTGGACATCGAATCAAGCATGGCTACTAGATGACTCATGCTCATGACTCACTCTTGACAAAATAGATATTTTGTGAAGCTTGTGAGATATTTTTTTGGGAGATATTTATCTCTAAAATATCATATTTGCTTCATTCTTTATCTTTGGGGAAGCCAAGGTCTCTCTCTCTCTCTCAAGGTTCACAAGTTCACTCTCATTTCTCAAGTTCTCTTATTTTCTCATAAACCCTAATTGTCTCATGAGTTGAGAAAGCTAGGGTTCCAAGAGGCAAAGTATTCCATTTTCACTCTCTACATTACCTAGGCCATCTAGTCCAGCAAGCTACTTGCCCTAATTACCTCAGAGTTGAGGTTGGAGCTCAGATTATAGACTCTCGAGTGGATCATCTTTGACTCGAGGAAGCCGACGAGGAAGCCACGATCCCTAACGATCCTCGGAGCTTACGATGAAGAGGAGGACAGCGACTAAAAGCCCCGAAGGACTTGGTTTCGTGAGGTATAACTTTCATCTGAGTAGTTAAACTTCACACAGTATTTTGTTAGCTAGGGTTTAGCATCGATCCTGTAGTTTAAGTCCGTGTTGCAAGCTTTGAAAAATCGTTTTTTGCAAATTTCGCCTTCCCATGGACACGTGTGGTGCGCGACATGGACTTACAGTCCCTATACCCATCGAGGCCACGCATGTGGCTCACCTCGGAACCGACCACGAAGAGTTCCCCACGAGGACCTAAGGAACAAGATAGAGTGAAGCTGAAGCCGCTCCATCGCGCAAGCCCGAAGCAGAGAAGCAGGCGCTCCAATTATGGAGAATCCTCGGGGTACCATCAGCAAATCGAAGCCCTCGAGAAGAAAATTGAAGACATGTGGCACGCTACCCATTCGGCCGGTGGAGTGGCAAAATACTCTGCAGATTCGCTCACTAGGCCCTTCACAGAGCAGTTATTAGGCGAGCGGGTCTTGTCTCGGAACAAACCACCAAAGACGGCCCTCTTCGACAAAAAGTCTAACCCGAAGGACCACTTGGATGCGTTTACGGCAGGCATGAGCTTCCAAGACAACTCAGACACGGCTCTGTGTCGAGCCTTCCCCACCACCCTCATTCAGGCTGGCCGAGATTGGTTCCGCGGACTTGCGCCATGCTCGATCTCAACCATTGATGAGCTGGCGACTCAGTTCCTCGGTCACTTCATTAATAACCGACGACAGAAAAGGATGGTCAACTACCTGTTTACCATCAAGAGTGAAGACAGGGAATCTTTTGAGGATTGCGTTACTCGCTTCTATAATGCCCTTTTGGAAGTCTCCGAGCACCGTGACGAAACAGTTATCACCGCCTTGAAGGCGGGTCTTAAGCACAAAGAGTGGCTCCACTCTTTCGCAGTAGCACAGCCTAAGACCGTGAATGAGGTAAAAGTCTGGACTGAGTGGGAAATCCAACTCGAATCAGAAGTAAACGACAACCTATCCCGCAGCGACCGGACGGACCGAAAGAAACGGGACAAGGAAGAGAAGAAAAAAGCCGACCGTCCAAAACCTTATTCTCCGAGGTTTCAGGAGTACACTCCCCTGAAAGTCTCTCAGGCCGAGCTGCTGGAGGAGGCTAAGGGCGAGAGATTTTTCAAATTCCCGCCAGCGACTCAGAAGCCGGGCAAGCAACTCCGCGGCCCGTACTGTGCCTTCCATCGATCACAGGGGCATCCGACGGAGAACTGCAAACAACTCCGTGACTGCATCGAGGAGCTGATCATCTCCGATCACCTGGCAAAGTACCTACGAGACAAACGGCAGGTAGATCGAGAGCAAGTGAACCAACCTCCTCCGGAAGAATTGACGGTCGGACAGATCATGGTCATCTCTGTTGGTTCGACTCCGAGCAACGAGGACACCTGCCATTTTCGGCCGGTCATGTCCTTAAGTGATACCCCTATAAGAAGTGCAAGAAAGACAATCCAATCACCTTCACCGATGAAGACCTTCATGGGATATCACTCCCGTACAATGATGCCCTTATGATAGCAGCCCGGGAAACTGATACGAGGTCCGGAGAATCCTACTTGACTCGGAGAGCTCGGCGGATATCCTGTTTTACGACTGTATCTAGCGTATGCAGTTAAACCCGTCCGACCTCCAACCGACCTCCCACATCCTCTCCGGATTTACAAACCATTCCGTCTTGGCCAAGAGATCAATCACCCTCCCTCTCAACAATGGGGAAGCAGGAAGAACTCGAACCATATCGGTGAATTTCCTCGTTGCCAGAATCCCTTCGTCTTATAACATTCTCTTAGGTCTCCCCACTCTAAATGCCCTCCAGGCTCAGATCTCGACTTACCACCTCGCGTTCAAATTCTTTCTGGACAATGGGGGATAGGTCGGTCCTACGGAGACCAGCAAACCACCAGGGTTCGTCTCTCCTCGATGTTCCGCGAGGAGAAAGAGGTTGACATTTTTGAAGATGTGTACGATTCTCGGGAATCTCTGGATATGCGTGACGATAAAAACGAGATTCGCGGTTCCCCGGTGGAGGATTTGTCAGAGGTTCCTCTCGAGGAGGGAGACGATAGCCGAACTATCCAAATCGGCTCTCTTGACAGGGGATGCTCGGGATAGCCTGATCCAATTCCTTCGGAGCAACTCAGACATGTTCGCTTGGACTCCTACGGACATGCCTGGGATTGACCCTAAGGTGATCTCCCACATGTTCGGGGTCGACTCGAAAGCCCGGGCGGTCTGACAAAAGTAAAGATGTTTCACGCCAGTAAAATAGAAAGCAATAGAGAAGGAGGTAGACGGCCTTTTCGCGGCCGAATTCATCAGAAATCCGGACTACTCGGCTTGGCTAGCAAATGTAGTCATGGTCAAGAAGGAAAACGGGAAATGGTGCATGTGCGTCGATTTCACCGATCTAAACAAGGCCTGCCCTAAAGACAACTACCCACTCTCTCAAATAGATCAGTTCGTTGACAACTCGGCCGGTCACGAGCTGCTGAGTTTCATGGATGCCTTCTCCGGTTATAATCAAATCCGGATGAATCCGGCCGACGAAGAGCTGACTACGTTCTTCACCGATCAAGGAGTCTTCTGCTATAGGGTAATACCCTTTGGCCTCAAAACGCGGGGGCAACATACCAGCGGCTAGTCAACAAGTTGTTCAAACCACAAATTGGGATAAATATAGAAGTTTACATCGACGACATGCTCATGAAATCCACCCTGTCAGTCGAACACCCCACAGACCTTAGCGAGACATTCGATGTTCGGTGAAAGTACAAAATGAAACTGAATCCAGCCAAGTGTGCGTTCGGCGTCACGAGCGGGAAATTCCTTAGATTCATGGTCACCCACCGGGGAATCGAAGCAAACCCGGAGAAGATTAGAGCCATCATTGACATAGCAATGCCCAAGAGCAATATTGATATCATGCAGCTCATGGGTAGGGTGGCCGCTTTGAGTCGCTTCATATCCAGATCCGGAGAAAAGTGCATGCCTTTCTTCAAAGCCTTAAGGAAGATCTCCAGGTTCTCGTAGTCCGAGGAGTTCCAAGTCACTTTCAAGCAGCACAAGGAACACCTGGCGACCCTCCCTCTTCTTACCAGACCAGCTAAGGGGGACGAGTTGTTACTGTATCTAGCCGTTTCCGACCAGGCTGCCGGCTTTGTACTCATCAGAGAATCTGAATGAATACAAAGACCGGTCTACTACGTCAGCCACATTTTCAAGGACGTAGAGACCAGATACCCGGCCATAGAAAAAATAGTCCTGGCACTTGTCGTCGCTTCCAGGAAGCTCCGGCACTATTTCCAGGCTCACACGATCATTGTTCTCACCGAACGACCCTTGGAGAATATCCTCAGTTCTCCCGAATCGTCGGGCCACTTAGAGATATGGAGATGGGAGTTGTCCCAATTCGACATCCGGTACCAACCAAGGAAAGCTACCAAAGCACAGGCCCTAACCGATTTCGTGGTCGAATGCACCATTCCCAATAAGGAAGGAGTGCTGGCACAAGGCCCTAGCCCATGACCCTTAGTCAAGGAGACGCTCGACCCGATTCCGGAGTGGGTAATCTATGTGGATGGCTCCTCAATATATGAAGGGAATGAGGATGGATTGGCCATCTATGGTCCAAATGAAGCAAAGATGGAGTACTCTCTGAAGCTTGGCTTCAAGGCGTTGAACAACGCCGCAAAATACGAAGCCTTATTGGCTGGGCTACGAATCACCTCCGGAGTAAGGCTAAAGACAATCGGGATCCACAGCGACTCTGTGCTGGTCATCGGTCTGATCGGACGTTTCGAAGCCCGAGAGCCCCTGTTGATGAAATACCTAGCGGAGGTAAAAAGACTTCAGAGAAATTTCGATGAGGTCCAACTAGAACAGATTCTCAAGAGTATGAACATCAAGACCGATGCGTGTTCAGACCATAATATTGCATTTATCATTCCCCTATTCTTATCCTTTTTATAAATAAACAGGTACTCTTGACGCACGTTTGTTGCATATTATAGGATACAGGTTTCTGAAGCAAATACAGTGAAAAAGACACAAAACAACAGAAAAAAGGATTTTTGACCAACAAGTAGACGGATCCTACTCAAGCCTAGTCGAAGAACAGTGCAAGGTCCAAAAAGTCAAGTGAACGGTTAAAAGATCGCTACAAGTGTTCACTGAAACATCTGGAGAAGAACCAGAAGCCCAAAAGAGAAAATAAGTGAAGAAACAGAAGCCCAAAGAGCCACTGAACCAAGCCCAAAACGTACAGAGCCCAATTCCCTAGTTTGGCCGCGGATCCGCGGCCAAACCCAGCCTGGCGCCGCGGATCCGCGGCCATACAAGGCCCGTGTCGGTGCATATTTTATAAGTCGGTGCGTCGGTGCAGATGTTAGGATTTTACGTGGGCAAATCTGTAATTTTGCATGTGCGAGAGTCTGTAGCCCTAGGTTTCCTATTTTCCTATAAATTGTAATTTTAGATCTGTAAAACCCTATGCCTCTTTTCAATAAATAAAATTCAGAAATTCTGGAAGTGACATTCAGATCTATTCTGTCTTCTACTTGGAGGGAGCCATCAAATCTGTAGGTAATTTATTTTCTTGCTTTTATTTTCTAGTATAATTTCTCATCCCCTAATGAGCGAGTAGTCTCCTCGCTTGTTAGGGTTAGCCTTAGCGAAAGGGTTGAGAGATAAGATCTCTCACCCCTTTCAATGTCATCTTCACTTTAGAATTAGAACTCCATGCATACGCACACATCCGCTCCCTACGGCACCCTACCCCTCGAGGTAACGGTGAACCGTAGTATAAAGGGCCGGTTGCGCGCGTTTTCCATGGGGGTTAGGGTAATTATCAACAAAGGAAGGATACGAATCTAGAGGAAGAAACATCTTCCCAAAAGATTCGTATCCACTTTATTGATAATTAACTTAACACCTAATAGATCTAAAAAAAAAGAAGGCAATTGAAAGCGGTGAAGGAAACATTAATCTCCAAAACTTCCCCTAAGCCTAACCCTAGCAAGACTCTTAATTAGATTAATTAGATCTAGTTTTTATAGATTTTTATAAACCAATCAAAACGACAAATAGAATCAACTCGTTAAAACACACTAAAGGAATTTACCCGTCTCTGTGGATCAACCCGCACTCACCGGCTAGCTGCGAAGCGACGCCATTTCTTGATTGCGGTAATTACAGTTTTTGACATACCAATCAAATGGCGCCGTTGCCGGGGACGGCGTAATCTTTCTTTTTGTGAATTTTCGGGTTGATATAAATTTTAAAAATTATAAAAATCTGAAAATATAAAAAATAAAAAAAAATTATCAAATTTGATCTGTTTGAAGGGTGTATATTTTTGAATCTTGCAGGAACAGCGTCGAATCGCGGATCTGGAATTTTACAGAGGGCAAATAAAAATTTGGTACATAAGAATAGAGAGGAATTGAAAGTACAGAACCACAGAAATTTTTCCAGAGCACGATCTTTATTCTCAGCCGCTCTTCCGCCGCATTAAGAGGCATTCCGCCGCGGTCCGCGCTTGCATTGCCACTTCAGCCCTAAAAATTTGTGTGGTTTGTTTTCTCTCCCTCTCCTCTGCAACCTCCATATCTCTGTCTGTGAAAATTTTCTGCAGGAATTCTTTGCGTAAAGAGTCTTTCTCCCCCTTCTAAATAACAGATTTTCTGCAGGTTTCTTTGCGCCGCGCTAAAAAATTTTGATTGCAAGTGAAATTTTATTTGTTTTGCATAATTTAACCGGACTCTAAGGGGCTATTTGACCAAACTCAGATTGGGTGGGGATTTCATCACCCTTCCCAGGACCCCAGAAAACACCTAAAGCATTTTGCATCGACCACAACTAATTAAAAAATATTAGACTCAGACCTAAGGACAGCGAGCTCAATAGGAAAAGGACTAGGGTAGGCATCAGCCGTTTATCCTAACCGACATTGCGGTGTCTAGGCTAGTGGTTATTAATTAGGCCCACTGTAGTGGTGGTTCCTTCCCACTTACTTGGCCGTACTTGTCCGTGAAGAGGCGGTTTGAGGTCTATTTCTAGCCCTAGTTAGGAGCTGTCTAGCAGACCTAGGCGACCCTAGATCTAGGCCTGATTGTGCATGTGTGGTTGACACATTGGTGTCACGAGTCCCTTTCCTAAAACCTCTTTGCAAAACCTTCACATAAATAAAAGAAAAGGAAAAAGAAAAATCTTTTAAAAACTTGCAACTTGCCGCTAAAGAAAACTTGCAAACTCACTTCCACCACTTCTTCTCACTGACGTTATCTTACCCCCACATTCTGTTTTTCTCTTTTTTTCTGACTACACTACTCCTTTAGTGTATGTCACTTTGGACTAGGGATACTAACGCCCGATTAGTCCGTGTTTCGTTGGTACCGACCAACGAACCCTTCGGTGAACCCTTCGTCGAAATTCCCTCCATTTCCTTACCTCCACCTTTAAATTCTTCTTTCGAAGGTATGTCGGGATTCAACCCCAACGATACCTTACCGACGGGAATGATTCCACCTCCACCAGGTGCGAATAACCCGAATCTTCCGCCTGTTGTAGCGCCCGCACGAGTCGCGCTCCAGGATCTCTTCTACCCCGTCCGCACTTCTCTACCTACATGTCTTTCACCCCCACCGGCACATGGGGATAATTTTGAAATAAAACCACATTTCATCAATATGCTGCCTAAGTTTCATGGTTTGGAATCCGAAGATGCATATATTTTCATTAATAAATTCCAAAACGTTTGTGCCATGATGAAGACAACCCAATTAAGTGATGACGCTATAAGGCTAAGGGTCATTCCTTTCACCTTATGTGACCTAGCCGAGAAGTGGCTATATAGCACAGCATCACACTCCATTAGAAATTGGGACGAGTTTATGAGAGCTTTTCTGAAAAAGTTCTATCCTCACCACAAAACTGCTAGAATCAGAAACGAAATCATACAATTTTCACAGCTTCCTTCCGAACCATTTTGGAAGTGCTTCGAGAGATTTAAGGACCTACTCGTTCAATGTCCTCATCATGGGATAGAAAATTGGCAACTTTGCCAAACATTATACGAGGGATTGAACGCAGCAACGAAGCAGTTGCTAGAAACAATATGTCAAGGTCATTTTCTCTCCAAGTCTAGCGACGAAGATTGGCAGTTTCTTGAGGATCTAAGTGAGCAAACAATTCAATGGGAGAGTACCAAGACCACATCATCTTCTTCTAGTGGTCAATCTAGGGCAGGCATACATCAAATAGATATGTCGATAGCTATGAAGGCCGAGATGGCCTCACTTATGAAAAAGCTAGAAGCCATTGAGACCAAAATCTCATCGTCTTCTCCTGCCCCTACTCTACCCACACGAACTGTTTGTGCTTGTTGTTCTAACCCATCGCATTTAACCGAAGAGTGTCCTTATAATGCACCTATTCAAGGACAGGATCAAGTCAATGCTGCATTTCAGCAACGACAAAGAAACGATCCGTACTCTTCGGCATACAATCAGGGATGGAGGAGTCACCCAAATCAACAGTTCCAAGGGAATAACAATTTTCAAAGAGCTCCTCCACAACAACAACAAGCACCCTTACAAACTCAAAACCAGCAACCTTTCCAACAACAACCTTATACAAATCAAACGAACAATTTGGTTCAACCTAATGATGATAAGGTTAGCTCGCTCGAGAAAAGTCTTGAAGCATTTCTCAAGCAAACTACAGAATCCGCAGCAAGATTTAAAAGTTATGTGCAATCTTTAATGAATAACAATGCCTCACACGATCAAAGTATCAAATCTATTGAGGCACAAATTGCACAATTAACTGCTGCGTTGAGCGAGAGAGAAAAGGGAAAGCTTCCATCTCAACCATTGCCCAATCCCGGTCACCCACAAAACGCATATCACAATCACAATGTAAATGCGGTGACCACGTTGAGATCCGGAAGAGAGTTGCAAAATAATGTGGAAACTAGTGATGACATCCCCGCCGGTGGTTCTTCTTCCCCTTCTTCATTTTCTTCACTTCCTTCTTCACCTTTTCCTTTAGAGCCTATTCTCCACCCTTCACACGGC
Source organism: Agapanthus africanus (assembly GCA_030015575.1). Classification (NCBI taxonomy): domain Eukaryota; kingdom Viridiplantae; phylum Streptophyta; class Magnoliopsida; order Asparagales; family Amaryllidaceae; genus Agapanthus; species Agapanthus africanus. The sequence continues at coordinate 739,045,683 of CM057341.1, forward strand.
TCTACTTCTTCTGACTCGAACGGACCCATTTCTCACAACATGAACACATCTACACCGGGATCCGTTCCTACTCCACATTCTACTCCACAGACTTGTGACTCAACTAATTTTCAAAATGCTCCATTTCCAAACAGGTTGAGTCCTAATAAACCAAATACACAAGTGGAGAAGATTGTGGAGATATTTAAGCAGGTTAGCATAAATATACCTCTCTTGGATGCTATCCAACAAGTCCCTTCATACGCGAAAATCTTAAAGGGATTATGCACTTCAAAGAGAAAAGTATCTCAAGTACCCAAGAAAGTGCTAGTGGCTAATGCAATGAGCAATGCTATTAACCACCATCAAACCTTACCCCAAAAACGAAAGGACCCCGGCTGTCCTACGATTTCAATCACAATTGAGGATAAGAAAATTAATCGAGCACTTTTAGATCTTGGGTCTAGTGTTAACCTGATTCCTTATTCCGTGTACGAACAATTAGGGGTTGGAGAGTTGAAACCCACTCGTTGCACTCTCCAAATGGCTGATCGATCAATCACCTATTCAAGGGGTCAACTAGAGGATGTGTTGATCAAAGTCGGGGAATTCATATTCCCCGTTGATTTTATCGTTATGGATACACAACCTGTTGCTAACCCAAGAAACCAAATTCCGGTGATTCTTGGTCGACCATTTTTGGCCACTTCCAATGCCGTAATAAATTGTCGCAATGGCTCCATGACTCTATCCTTCGGAAAGAGGTCTAGTGAGTTCAATATTTATAAGATGGGAAGTCTGCCCCCCGTGCCTAAAACTAGTACACGAGAAGTTTGCTCTATTCACGAAATCACGCGGGAGGACTGCGAGCTTGAAAGATTTCTATTTGATGAAAACAGTTTTTACGCCACTAGTGTGTCCCTCCTTGAGCCTACCACCGTTGACACAACCGATGTTGATTATGAATGTTTCACTTTTTTGGATGATGACGACTCACAGCCCGAATATGAGTCATTTGAATTTTTGGATGAGTCAGTCGAACCATCCGAATCGGTTGTTTGCAGTGATTTCGAACCTGTGTTAAGTTCTTTGAGTTCGAGGTAGATTCCGCAATGATTCTTTCGCCTCAGAAATTCGAACTCACGCCCTTGCCGTCTCACCTTAGATATGCCTACATAGGTGAGAATGAGACTTTTCCCATTATCATATCAGCCTCTCTAGACTTCGAGCAAGAGAACGCTATTTTAAAAGTTTTACAAGATAGGCGGCAAGTTTTCGATTGGACTATGGCGGACATCGAGGAGATAAGTTCTCTCATAATTGAATATCATACACAATTGATGGATGATGCCATGTCAATAGAGGACCCACAGGAACATCTTGGGGGTATTGTGGTGAGTCAACTTCCTCCCTTAGAAATTGAAATACCCCCATTTCTTTTAATAAGGTACGAGAATGCCAACACTCCACTGATTGCTGATCATTTAAATTCTCGTTTCGATGCATCACCATCACCTGTATATTTACCTCCACACCTCCCATACCACTACTTCTATCTTCCCCAATTCTTTGCGGACCACCACAACTTATTTTTCCACCAACCAATATTCTTTACTGATAAATTTTTCAACTGGTTGGTGTTGACTTTTGGCCTATGCAAAGTTTGGTAGTAATGTCTAACATAGTTTAATTGAAGTTTGGGGGAGGGTCTTTTTGCATATATTTTTGTTTTTCTTAACTATAAAAAAAAACTATAAATAAATAAACAGGGGAGTATCGGTATTTTGACCCTCTTGGTTTAGCATGACAGTGAGGACACTGTCAAATTCAAGTTTGGGGGTATGCTCGGTACGTCTTCTTCCCTCGCATTCATTTGTACATATTTTTGCATTTGCATACTTATTTGAAAACCCATAAAAATTTGAAAAATTTCAAAAAAATTATAAAAATAATTGTATTCAATTTTGGCTAATTGACTTGAGTTTGACTAATAGGTTAACCGGCTAGGAACAACTAGATCTTAGACTTAGTAAGTTAAAAACCCTAAAAATAACCTTCCTTAAAGTTTAACGGTAGAAAGTATATGCCTTGTAGTTTATTTAGAAATAGGCAAATTTTGGGTTCACTTCTTGGGCTAAGTCGAAACAAAGGAAGAGTATTGATGTTCTTATTAGAGTATAAGTTTGAAAAATAGTTCCTAGCTTAAGTCTAAATTCTGAAAATGTATACCCTACAATTTGCACATTCACGCACCTTGAAACTTGGAATAGTAGAAGAGACCTTGAAATGCTCTTGTCTAAAGTCCTTAGTACAATGAAAATAAAAAAAAAGGTGAATAAAGAAAAAAAAAATGGACACTGGTTTTTGTGATTACTTAAGGCTGTAAAAATAGAAAAATATTTAGCGAGGGTGCTTCATCACCTAGTGCCTTAGACCAACTGGTTTGGGAGTCACTGCTAAAGCCTTAGGTGTTGCAAGGACTAGGAAGTACGCTTTAAAGTGCAAACGCATTTTGTAATCGGTCGTTGGTACCTCAAGAAGTATTAACGGTCGCATGAAAGATGTGTAAGCAAATTTCATTTAAATTCACCAATTAATAAGTACTTTGGACAATAGACAAGGGCATGATTGCTTGAATTGAATTTCCAAGTGTAGGGGTGATCTTTACACACATGTAGGGGCATGTGATTGGAATTTAGATAAAAGAGAGGAATGAAAGATAGAATTTGTATCTTTAATGGAGTTGATAGAAAATTCCTAAGTAGAGATGAAACCCTAGAAGGAAAACTTAATGCCGAAAGCTAAGTAAGTCTATAAGATATATATAATCTTCAGTTAAATGATGAGGAAGTGTGAAGAATATGGGTGGATGATTTACAAGTGGAAGATAATAGAATTCCTTGTTAGAAAACCTAATTGATGAACAAAAGTCAATGGGCCGAGTTGATAGGATTTTGTGGGTGTAATCCGCTGAAAACCCTCAGGAGACAACACTCCTCCTACTAGGGACACCTAGAGGTTTAACGGCTTGTTGCACGTGCTCAGTGCAATCGCGTTTCCCTGCGAAAGTGTGGTTAGGATTTTAGTGAATAATTAATAAGTTTGCTCGAGGACGAGCAAAAGGTAAGTTTGGGGGTATTTGTTCAGACCATAATATTGCATTTATCATTCCCCTATTCTTATCCTTTTTATAAATAAACAGGTACTCTTGACGCACGTTTGTTGCATATTACAGGATACAGGTTTCTGGAGCAAATACAGTGAAAAAGACACAAAACAACAGAAAAAGGGATTTTTGACCAACAAGTAGACGGATCCTACTCAAGCCTAGTCGAAGAACGGTGCAAGGTCCAAAAAGTCAAGTGAACGGTTAAAAGATCGCTACAAGTGTTCACTGAAACATCTGGAGAAGAACCAGAAGCCCAAAAGAGAAAATAAGTGAAGAAATAGAAGCCCAAAGAGCCACTGAACCAAGCCCAAAACGTACAGAGCCCAATTCCCTAGTTTGGCCGCGGATCCGCGGCCAAACCCAGCCTGGCGCCGCGGATCCGCGGCCATACAAGGCCCGTGTCGGTGCATATTTTATAAGTCGGCGCGTCGATGCAGATGTTAGGATTTTACGTAGGCAAATCTGTAATTTTGCATGTGCGAGAGTCTGTAGCCCTAGGTTTCCTATTTTCCTATAAATTGTAATTTTAGATCTGTAAAACCCTATGCCTCTTTTCAATAAATAAAATTCAGAAATTCTGGAAGTGACATTCAGATCTATTCTGTCTTCTACTTGGAGGGAGCCATCAAATCTGTAGGTAATTTATTTTCTTGCTTTTATTTTCTAGTATAATTTCTCATCCCCTAATGAGCGAGTAGTCTCCTCGCTTGTTAGGGTTAGCCTTAGCGAAAGGGTTGAGAGATAAGATCTCTCACCCCTTTCAATGTCATCTTCACTTTAGAATTAGAACTCCATGCATACGCACACATCCGCTCCCTACGGCACCCTACCCCTCGAGGTAACGGTGAACCGTAGTATAAAGGGCCGGTTGCGCGCGTTTTCCATGGGGGTTAGGATAATTATCAACAAAGGAAGGATACGAATCTAGAGGAAGAAATATCTTCCCAAAAGATTCGTATCCACTTTATTGATAATTAACTTAACACCTAATAGATCTAAAAAAAAAGAAGGCAATTGAAAGCGGTGAAGGAAACATTAATCTCCAAAACTTCCCCTAAGCCTAACCCTAGCAAGACTCTTAATTAGATTAATTAGATCCAGTTTTTATAGATTTTTATAAACCAATCAAAACGACAAATAGAATCAACTCGTTAAAACACACTAAAGGAATTTACCCGTCTCTGTGGATCGACCCGCACTCACCGGCTAGCTGCGAAGCGACGCCGTTTCTTGATTGCGGTAATTACAGTTTTTGACATACCAATCAATGCGCTAAGCGAACTCGTCTCTTTTTATTTGGCCAATCACCATAGAAATATCCTCTTCAAAGTCCTGCCACAACCTAGTATCGAAGATAGAGAGGTGGTACACCGGATCTACACTACTCAAGAGGATATCCCGGATTGGAGAAAACCTATAGTGGAGTTCCTCAAAGACAGAGTGCTCCCCGAGGACTGGATTAAGGTACACCGGCTTCGCATAAAAGCTCGCCACTTCGTGTGGAGCAAAGAAAATCTGTACAAAAAGTCTTACACTCAACCTCTACTCCTATAAGTCGATCTCGACGAAGCAGATTACGTTCTCCGAGAGATATATGAAGGAGCCGGAGGAGCACATCAAGAGGACCGCAGTTTAGTTCAAAAGACACTGTTGCAGGGGTATTACAGGCTGACTATACACCAAGGCGCATAAAAGCTGATCAGAAGATGCAAGATCTGCCAACTCTTTGGCAGCATTCCTTGGCTACCCGCTACCGAGTTAACGCCACTAAGTTCCCCTTGGCCATTCACGTAGTGAGGAATGGATATGGTTGGCCAACTTCGCATTGGCACGGGTGGACACAAATACATCTTTATCGCCGTAGACTATTTTATGAAGTGGGTAGAAGCCATACCGATCAGGAAACCGGATGCCACCTCTACGGTGAAGTTCCTGCAGAATAATATAATTGCCCGATTTGGAATCTCGGGATGCATCGTCACCGACCACGGAACCAACTTTGAAAATGACAAAGTCTTAGGATTCTGCAGCGACTATCACATATTGATGAAGTTCTCCGCAGTCGTGCATCCCCAATGCAACGGGCAAGCTAAGGTAGCAAACTGAGGTGTCTCAGGGCCTCAGAACCCGCCTGTAAGAAAGACAGGGCGGCTGGGTCGAGGAACTGCCATGGGTGTTATGGGCATTGCAAACATCGAGAAAAACACCCATGGGAAAACCCCGTCTAGCCTCTATTACAGAACTGAGGCAATGGTTCCCACAGAAATCGGCCTTCCCAGCTATCGAGTCAAACACTTTGACGATGAGGCCAATGTCTTGGCACTTCAAAGCAACTTAGACATCTTATTGGAAAAAAAGAGATCGGGCGCAAATAAGGATGGCCGCATATCAGCAACAGACCGCCGATATTACAACTCCCAGGTTAAACATCGAGGTTTCAAGGCAGGAGACTTAGTTCTGCGTCGAAACGAGTTCGAAGACCAAAGGAAGCTGCACAAGTTCTCCCCGATGAAAGTGTGTATTAGCATGTCTACTAAGTTTTCACATGCATCAAGTATGCAATTTTAAAAAATCTAGAGGTCTAAGCTACACTAACCTAGAATCGAACTAGAGAATTAGGGTTTTAAGCAAGCAAACTAGTTCTATAACTAAGTGAAAATGATTACAACCTTTGTAGACCAAGTCCTTTAGTTCTATAGCTCCAAGTAGTAGTCCCTAAACTCCAAGTAGTAATCCTTAGAACTCTTCTTAGATCCACAAGAAAGGATCGAGCTTGCTTTGATGTCTTCGAAGCCAAAAATGATCCATCTTGAAATCTCACTAACTCAAGCTATCTCTTCACTGATCAAGATATTAGTGAAGTGAACAACCTATACTAAAGAGCTAAGATAGTTTAGGTTGATAAAATAGGAATTTTGCTCACTTTAGAAATCATTTTCTAGTTATTTTTCCAACTAAAGAAAAAGATTAGAGGATGAAGAAAATGAACTTGGGTGAAGAAAATATCTCAAGTGATGATAAGAGAATGAACCATGGGCTGGTGATATTATTGGGATGAGAAAATATCTAGAGTAAGACAAAAGGAGAGATGAGTCATGGCTTCTACATGCTTTTACAAGTATCTTAAGCCATGCCCATTTATTCACTCATTTTATTTTACTCTTAATAAATAATTACCCCAATTATCATTAGGTCATGGTGTGAGTCTCATACACCCATGTTCAATGTATCATCTAACATGACACAATATAATATATATATATATATATATATATATAATTATATATATATAAAGAGAAGAGAAGAAAATCATAAATGAGCTAATATTAGTTAATATATATATATATATATATATATATATATCAAATTATTAAATCAACACTTGATTCAACAATCCGGTTATATCATATATAACCGACTAATATGACTTATATGTATATCACATTATCAAATTAACACTTGATTTAATAACCCGGTCATATCACATATAACCGACAACATTCAATATACTATATCAAATCAATACTTGATTCAATAATCCGGTTATATCATATATAACTGGCCAATATCAAATATATATACATATAACATATCATTGAATAAACACTTGATTCAACAATTCGGTTATATCACATATAACCTAACCGATATCAAATATCGCGAGATTAGAATACGGTATCACATACTCATATTTAATCAAGCTCCTGCACATATCAGCATATGTACCCTACTTCGTTTCGCTTGAGCTAGGAAACCTCTGTGTGGGACTCTAAAGACTCGTCAATACGCTAACAGTAGGTATTGATCATATCAGATACCCACAAGCCATCAGTGGTACTAGCTGGACGTAACGGCTACCCAGGTATTGAATGAATAGAAGATCAACAAGCAAGCTTATCCAAACTCTCGTGAAGCCTATAAGAAACACTTACCGTACAATCCGGTTTCTTCTTCTGATATGTCGCATATAGTCTAGGGGTGGAATCATCAGACCCCGGTAACTTGATAAGTCATGCCGATGTGTGGCCTATAACCGTTCAAGAAACTACTGATAACACTTACCAATAAACCTCATCAGCTCTGGCCAGAGACTTGCTGTTATAGCCAATCGAGCATAGCGCAACATCAACTCCCTATACCGGGAGAGACGAAACCCCTCCTATCGCTCATTGCCTCCATATGACTCAGTATTGTACCCAAAATCCACCTGTTTGCACGACTCCTTTGAGCCGTGGTAGGGAGGAAATCAAAGCACAGTGGGAACCACACAAGACTCTATGACGATCTCGGGTCTATAGACTAATCTGTACAAGTGTCACCAGAGAACTGCTATCTGACGATAGGTATGATACCATCTAGGAGTTCTCGGCGAGTCATGTTCGGTGTACCCATTCTCTAATGAGGATCTGTATACAATCTTTGATGTCAAACACCAATGGATGTGGGATCAGCCATTGCCCCATACAGGATCAAAAAATATACACACTAGTCTACTCTAGAATATCGATGCCCTATCTCGATATTCCCTCGATTAGGAACAGTTAAAGGATGTGCTTGCGGACTACACAAGCCGCACTAGTATGATTTGCATCATAGTCCTGGTAGTCAAGCTAACATCCTAAGGGTTTTATCAACATGTATCAGAGACAGTATAACAATACAAGTATACATGTTAAGATAAAGAGCAACCAGATAGCATACTATCATGTCGAGCAAGAAAGTCCTCTATAAATATGTCCAAGCATCCACTATATCATACAATAATGGCCTCTAGGGCATACATATTCCTAACAAGTGGGACAGTCCCTTCCTCATGACTGAGACACTGCCCGGCGGAGCCTACCGCCTCCAGGATTGATGGGGACGTGATTTTCCACGGCCATATAACATCGAAAAGGTTAAATTGTACAGATGAACTTGTACTCTTTTGAATAATGAGATTACTCTTTTTATTTCAACTAAAGTTATTTTAGTTTCTACGCTAAGCCATCACCGTGAGGCAGCTGAGTAGCTTCCTGCTCGGCCCATCCGCAGCAGGCAGCTTCCTGTCCGGCTGCGCTGTGGATCCAAAGCCCTCACCATGAGGCAGCCGAGTAGCTTCCTACTCGGCCCATCCGCAGCGGGCAGCTTCCTGCCCGCTGTGGACCTGAACCCCAACCATACTCAGATCCGAGGGACACCGATCTATTTGTACATGGAGTTCATATTTGGTGTTCGCTTGTCCCGGGTCACCTCGACTCCGGGGGAGGAGGGACACCGATCAATTTGTACTTGTGTTCATATTTGGCGTTAGCTTGTCCCATGTCACCTCGACTTCGAGGGAGGAAGGACACCGATCTACCCACACTTGTAAATAAATAAGAACGGAAGTATTACAGCCAGGCACTTCAAAGACAAGATAAAAATACTTTATTGATATTTCAAATTATATACAAGGTATTATAAGCTCCTCGGCTTTATAAAATGCCCGAAGGCTACAGAAATAAAAAAAGGGAGAAATAGAGAACGGGGCGGACGACGGCTTCAAACCGCCTTCGCGGCCAGGACCTCCCCGTCGTCCCCGTATTCGGCGCATCCACCAGGAGCCTCGATTACGACCGCAAGCTCTGCGCTTCCGCCTGGGGCCTCGCCTTCTCCCGCCAGCTCGGCGCTGCAACCCTGGGGCACTTCCTCGGTAAGGGAATACCCAGCACGAAGTTCCTGGTTGTTGAACCCAGGCATAGCTTCTTTGACGACGTCGAGGGCGTTGTGCCACCCGACGGCCGCAGAGTTGGCAAGGTCGACATAGAACTGGTCGGAAGCCTTGTACTCCTCCACGACCTTTTCCGTCATGCCCTCGGAATGCTTTGCCGCTTCGTGGACCGCCCGGGCATCCCTCTTGAATGAGTCTCTCTAACTCTGCATCATAGAGCCCGTTGACCTCCTCAATCTTGGCCTGAATAGCCCGGTTGGATTCCGTCAGGAGCCGGTAAGGCTCCTTCTGCTTTGCGATTGTCAGGCCATCCGTGACCAACCTCGAGTTCAGAGAGGCCGCTTTGTCCTCCGCCTCCTTCAGCTTGGCGAGGAGCTCTTCCGCACGCGAGAAAGACTTTCCGGTCTTTTTTTATCACCGGGGCCATCTCCTCGGCCTCCATAGCGGCAAGAAGGGTGCAATGCTGAAAGACCTGTGGAAAAAGACAAACCATTTTTAGAAACTAAACAGAGGAAAAAAAACATTTCAAAATTATAGAAAATTACCAACCTGAACGGCCACCTGAGCTATCGCCTCCACTCGGGCCTTCATGGTGCCACGGGGAATCTTGGCCCTCGCCGCCTTCAACATGTCCGCCACCAAGCAGTCGGACATAGAGAGTCTCGAGGACACCTCGATACAAAAGTCACCCTTCTGCACCTGTATACCGGCTGAGGGTGGCTGGGAAACCACTCTTTTCTGCTTCTTGAGAGGAAACTCAGCAAAGGACGGCGCTTCTGTCCTGGCCCGGAGCGCCGGATCCCGGGCATGCTTCTGCCTTCCGCTACAGCATTCCTCCGAGACGGGAGGGGCCATGGAGACCTTGGAGGAAGGGGCTTGTTGGGGGACCACGCCAGGTGCGGGTCTAGATGAGCTATCACTGCCGCCCTTCCTCCCCTGCGCCTTGGCAGCCATGACAGCCATGATCTTTGAACAATCCATTGGCTCTGCAGAAGAAAACAGAAGAAAAAGGTCAGCATCAGGGACAATATCAGGTCAAGCCTAAATTAATCAGCGAAACCATAACTTACCCCCGAAGCGTGAGGGGCTGAGTCCCACCCAGCTCAAAGCTTGCTCGGAAAGCAGGATATCGGCTTGCTAGATCAGCTTCCATTGCGACACTACCCTGGCCTCGGGAGAGTTAGACTGCTTGACCCATGGGCAATCCGTCCTGTGCCATTTGGTGGGCACCGGCCAATCCTCTCACTCCGAAGGACCGACAAAAACAAACTTCTCCTTTCGCTCATGGGTGGAAGAAAGGACGACCACTACCCCTGACCCGACCGTTCTACCCTTACATTTTTTAAAAAAGAGATACACCCGGCTCGGTTCGTCCTTGTGAGTGCCAAGGTGATTTTTGTAACGAAGAAAGGAAAGAAGAAGACTCAAGTCGAAAGGGATCCGATCAATCTTCAACCGGACCAGAAAACCGAGGAGGATTCTCCACGAGTTCGGCGCTAGCTGGCCCGGGGCAAGACGGAAGCAATGAAGTACAACACAAATCTCGGATGAGAAGGGCAGATGCATTCCTGCTCGAAACGCTTCCAGGTACAGGCCAATCTTATTGCCCTGTACCTAGTCTGCCAGCACTTCCTCCTTGGCCAGACAAAGTGAATAGCCGGAGGGATGTAGAAGCGATCCCGGATATCCGAAAGCTCATCCGAGCGATTCAACATTGAGGGCGCATCACAAGTATTATTGATGTGCACCCAGGGGGCCCTCTTCGCCACCCGACGATGAAGTATAAGGGCATCGCCACCCCTTGGGGGAGAGCCTGACGCAGAAGAAGAAGACAAAGAGAAAGAAGAACTTCCTCGGCTATCAGAAGCCGAGGAGGAAGAAGACATCCTGTCATGCCCCGCTTCCCGGTGTACAGGGAAGGAGACGTGGCGGGCCGTGACGTATTTACTCAAAAGTAAACACGTTAAGCGTAAATAAGCAAAATAAATAAATAACACAAGAATAACAAGAGATGTAATAAAACAGAAACTTTTTATTGATAACCATTCTTTACATACAACTGAAAATAAAGTACAATGAAAGAAAGCGATGCCTAAACAATAGCATATGAACTGAAAGAAAAGTAAGTACAAGTAGGAATTAGAACTCTGACTCCTCTGTAAACTGCTCCAAATCGTCCTAGCTGGACTCGATCTACTAAGAATCGGGTCTTCCTGACAATATTCCAAAGAAAGAAGAGACATGAATGTCGTTAGCAAACTAGCGCTCAGTAAGTCCCAAAAGATAGAATGGAATAGACAAATAAAGAGAATAGAACTGATAAATTATCTGTTTGTTATGCTAACATAATTGTTTGTAGCTTGGTACAAAATGTATCAGTGTTTACGAGAGAAGTCCAATTATCCCGTATACTATGGGAAACGAAAAGTACAAGGCCCCGTCAATACCCACGGAACAACGACATGGATGTACAGTAGGTGTCTTTTAGTATCCTTCATCATGCCACTTATAATACATTCCGTACCAATCTACCACATTAAAACCCCGTAATGTATATTGAATTGTTTTGTAGTATAAGACTTGCCGAAACCATGGTATAAGTTATTCATGTAAACGGTTCAGGATGTAAATGGATAGTCATGTAGACAAGTTCAAGATATGGCCATGGTTCGGTCAAGTCAAGTCATGTTGCATATTCGTATTGTTCGGTATTCATGTTCAGGTTCAAGTATATATTGGATTCATGTTGGATTGGAATTATGGTTGGATTCATGTTTGGATTGTATTCAAATTAGACTGAGACTCAGATTGAGTCAGACACTTAAACAGATTTGGATCCTAAATTAGGTTCTGGTGTTATCGGTAACTGTTGCACATGTACGGCAGGATTTGTGTCTTTTTCCAAGACAACTACCATTGATAACCCCGTTTTAGTTTTCTACCTTAAATAGGCAAGCACCCACTTTCTCTGGCTCCCTGAGGCTCAAGAGAATTGATCCCACTTAAACCTATATTTACTAAGGTCCTTAATATAAATTTAATATAACTTGAGGGGTTTTATGAAAAATATTTTGAATATACTTTCATAATAAACCTTAAGTATTTATTTATCGTATTTAAGGTTTTCATGGATGTAACTTTTAAAAGGTGGGGTATTCTAGTGAATATATACATAGTTTGAATAGTTCAAGGTATTTTAATATAAATTTTGACTTGTATTGATTTTTGATGGTATTTTCATAAAACTTGCAGTTCTTTATATTCTAGAAAACATGAAATTTTATTATATATTAAAAATATATGGTTTGATAATATTTATATAATTATTAAAAAAATTAATTTTTTATTATTAAATAGAAATCCTCGTTTTCCATAAAAATTGTATAAAATTCCATTAAGATCGTATGCTCCGTGAGGAGATCTGCATCTCACACTACTAGTCACGAGAATGTACTATAATCCGCACCATCCCGATCGGGTTCCCCAAAATGGGTTTTAGAGGCATAATCGTAAGGAATGAAGTAACACAATTCAAAGAAATCTGGGGTTTTTAATAGTTTAAAGTATTTTATTCAAAAATCATATTTTTCCATAAGATATTGGTTTCAAGAGAATCATGCTATGTCAAGATGTGTGTATGTGAGAAGTATGTCATTATCTCATGAGGTTTTCCAAAGGTATGCTAAACAAAAGTATTAAAAGTTGTCGTATGTAAACTTCATGGTGTTTAAACGAAAAAGCTTAAATAAAATTGTTTTACATGGAGTTTTAAGGTGAAACTTGTTTCAAAACATTAGTTAATGATTAACAAGCAAAGTATAGTGATATGGATGTGTGGTTATTAAGAAAAATTGTAGTTTTTAAGGTTTTAGAAACAAAAACCAGTATAACTCCACTAACCGACATGTTTTGAAAAGATATCATTTTAATGTAGGAAGAGGAGAAGAGAGATGGGATTTACTTGCTAGAAGATTAGGGAAGAGGTATAGGAAGAAATTGATTATTTCGTGGAGTCGCGGGGTCGCCGAAAACGTCTCGAATCCTCGCCGGAAAGTGATCTTGGGCTAACTCTAATTGTACTCTTCTTTGACTTAGGAAATTTTGAGAATTTTTTACAAGAGATTTCAGAATGAAGATGGCTAGGGTATGGGGTTGTATTTATAGGGTAAAATTAGGGTTTTGGAATTGAAGAGGAAATTAAAAATGCATTAAAAATAGGATTAAAAGGTGAATTTAAACTCTCTGGATAGATGCAGGAAAAACAAACAGAACAGGGGTTAAAGGGTAGGCCAAGGGTTTAGTGTGCAAAGCCCGGGCCTCATTCCCTACAGATGGCCCGGCGTCGCCGGCCCTAAGGGCAATCTTGCCGGTCTACTATTCACGTTAGGGTATTGGATCATCGCCATGTTTCCATCTCAGTTCATATAATATTTTGCACATGTTTGATTTTCTGTCTTTTCATTTCTTACATGTATTGCACGTGTAAAATTTTGGGCTTCCAAAAAGTTTAAAATAAAAATTCAGAAAAAATAAATGTGGCTGATGGGATTCGAACACAGGGGCTACGTCACAGCAGTGCAAGGCTTTACCAATGAACTACAAGTTGTTTCTTACTGTTCTTAAACAAATTAAATTTATAACTTGTGCTAAGGTTAGCAAACTCCATTCTGTACATTAACTTTTAAAAAATTTCGTATAGTGAAATCGGAGTCGTTACACAACCTACTGGACTCGGCTTCAGAAGCTGAAACCTCATTACCCAACTCGACCCCAACTATATCAATGGAAACTTCGGAAGAAGATATCTAACCTTATTCAAGAAAAGATTGACCGAAGAAGGGTTTCGGGTTGAAGGTCCGACCTAAGCGATAGTGCACCAGGCAAATCCTCAGATGGCAAAAGACGACTAAAGCAAAACGTCTGCCAAGGAATAGCATCCCATATTTATACACTCGGCATAAGCCATCCAACGGCCCAAATCTGTTCCCGTTGCAACAAAGCGTCGCACCCAACGGGCACGAGGACGCCATGTGGCAACTGATCATTGGACGCCTCGTCCCTCACACGGATCCAACCGACATATACGACGCCTCACGATCCACCATTCTATTGCGGCCACGTAGCTCGAAGATCAACAGCCTGAGCAAGTGAAGCGATGTCCTGGCTCCACCGTTTCGCCGATCCGCTGACATCATCGAGGATACGCACAGAAATTAAGGCGCTTCGTGAACTGCCATATGGACCTAGGAATCAAAGAGGCACAGCCGCGAATTACCACGTCGTTCCCAAACAACCCCCTACAAAGAATTCTCGGCTCCAAGCTGAACATTGAAAACCGAGCAGACCACTCTCGACCCGACACATGAATAGGTCGGAATGAGAGTGGGGGGCTAATGATGATGATCGTAGGTGAAAATTCCTCGGATTATGACACATAGCGGGTGACGTGTCGTCCACGTAAACCCACCAGATTCCTGGGGGGTACGGAGATGGAGTAAGTATGTGCATTGGGGACATTCCTCGGCACCTCATCTGCAGGGTTGCCTAGCACGGCAGCAAGGTTTCGGGAGGCATCGTCCATACCAAATTAAAATTTTTGCCGTTCTAACTAACCCTAACATAGAATCGTTTACTAGAAACCGACGGAATATTATGCAAACGACTTCGCATATGAAAAGTGAGCATGGAATACAATCTTTGTAGACCGGTCCTTCACTTCATTAGTCCGTGTAGTCGTCCCTTCGCTGCGATCGTGAACCACGGACTCTAGAGAGGCTCCCTTGAAGAAACGAACATGCTTGCTTCGAAGACTTCGAGACCGAAGACGATCTATGTCGAGGAGACACTAATCCAAGCTATCTCTTCACTAATTACGGAAATTAGTGAAGCAAACACCCTATACTAAATAGCAAGTAGTAGAGAATGATGAAGTAGGAAGTTTGCTCACATTAGAAATCATTTTCTCATTCAAAATCATCACTTTATCACAAACTAGATAGCAAGCTCAAGAGGAAGAAGAAGATGAAGTCAAGTGATGAATGAATTATTGTGTGAGGTTAGAATTGCAACCATGGTGAGTTAGTGTCATGCCTAACTCATGTAGAGAATAAACCATAGGTATGAGTTAAGGGTTGGGTTAACAAATATCTTAAGGTTGACAAACAAGTGGACTTAGTCAATGAAACCTACAAGCTTCTACAAGCTTTGAACCATAACTCATTATCTATATGTTTAAAATCCTTAAGAAAAATAAAACCCTAACTTAACCTAGCATGGTTTGAGTCTTATACTAACTATGTTGCAAGTGTAACCTAGCATGACACACTTATATATATCACATATATATTTTGTGCCAAAAAGAAAATAATACATATATCACATATATATAAAATATATCAAATGTGAGAAAAAAATCATAAGTGAGCTAATACCAGTTAATGTAAAGTAATAAATCAAATATATAATTATACATTAGATTATCAAATCAACTCTTGATTTAATAATCCGGCTATATTACATATAACCGACTAATATTTATATGTAACAACTTATCGAACAACTCTTGATCCGATAACCCGGCTATATCGCATATAACCGACCGATGTCATAAATCGCGAGAATAGAATACGGTATCATATATCGTATTAATTTCGGTCCCGCACATATCACATATGTGCTCCTACTCCATTTCACTTGAGCCAGGAAACCCCTGTGTAGGACTCTAAAGACTCATCAATACGCCGGCAGTAGGTGATGATCATATCAAACACCCACAAGCCGCAAGCGGTCTGCTAAACGTAACAGCCACCCGGTATTGAGCGATCAGAAGATCAACAAGCAAGCCTGCTCACACTCCTATGAATCCAATCAGTAAACAGTCCGGTCTCTTCGTCTAATATGTTGCATATCTCGTCTAGAGGTGGTAAACGTCAGACCCCAGTAACTCGATAAGTCGTGTCGATATGAGGCTCATAACGGGTCGAGAAACTACTGATAACACTTACCAGTATATCTCTGAAACAGCCCTGGCCAGGGACTTCCTATTATAGCGAATCGAGCACAGCGCAACATCAACTCCCAATACCGGGAGAGACGAAACCCTCCTATCACTCATTGCCTCCATGTGATTCGGGACTGTACCCAAAACCCACCGTTTTGCACGTTCTCTTGAACGTGGTAAGATGGAAATCAAAGCACAGTGGGAATCACACAAGACTCTAAGACGATCTCAGGTCTACAGAGTAATTTGTACCAGTGTCACCAAAGAACTGCCATCTGACGTTAGGTATAATACCATCTGGGAGTTCTCGGCAAGTCCGTTCAGTGTACCCAGTCTCCACTGAGCACCCGTATACTGTCTCTGATGTCAAACACCAATGGATATGGGATCATCCATCGCCTATCTACATGGGTCGAGAAGCTATACGCTAGTCTACTCTGGTATATCGATACCCTATCTCGATACACTCTCGACTAGGAATATTTGAAGGATGTACTTAGCGACTACACTGTCTCCACTAGTATGATCTGCATCACAATCCTGTTAGTCAAGTACTCATCCTAAGGGCTTTATCAACATGTAACATAGAGACAATCAGTGTACATGTTAAGATAAAGAGCAACCAGATAGCATACTATCATGTCGAGCAAGAAAGTCCTCCATATATATGTCCAAGCATCCACTACAATATACATCGTATGTACAGTAATGGCCTCTAGGGCATACATATAACTAACAATCTCCCACTTGCACTAGGGCCGTCTGTTGTAGTATCCAATACCCAACAATCAGCAGTGGTTGAAGTATCTCATACTCAACCATCCCATAAATGTCTCTCCTGGGAATAGGCCTTTGTGAGTGGATCCGCCCTGTTCTCCTCTGTTTCTACTCTCCTAATCTCGATCTCCCTGGAGATCATCCATCTCCATGATCAGGTGATAATGCCTAAGAATATGTCTGGATCATAGATGGGACGGGGGTTCCTAGGCCTAAGCCATAACTCCATTATCACACAATGGTAGGAACAAAGTTCATCTCATAAACTTATATACATCCAGACTACCTCTTTTAGTAGTATCCTTGGTAGCAATGTATCCAGCCTTTATCATCTAGTTTGCCACGGCATCTAGCTTGGAACTCTTCCAACATACCGTCCCTCCACTGAGAGTAAAGACAATGCCTGTGACTGACATTCATTCGACCTTACCACCCTGGAAGCTATCCAGTGATTCTCCCCAGGATCGATTGATACCATCTCACTACACCTAGTGAGAATCCTAACATCCATTTAGATCTATCTCATAGATTCAAAACTCAGGATTTAGGAGGTATCACCTTGATCCTATATGGAGAATCCTTGTGATAAGAGGAGATTGACCGAGCGTAGCATAGGAAACTCCTTTCCTATCAAGAGTATGTCATCCACATACAATACGAGGATCACCACCATACTCCCTACTACCTTTTTGTATATACAAGGTTCATTTACCATTTTGATGAAATCAAATGCTTTGATTACTACATCAAAGCAGATGTTCCAACTCCGCGATACCTGTTTTATCCCATAAAGTAACTTGCACACGTTTCCACTGCTCCCACTGTCTACGAAGCCCTCTGGCTGTGTACTTATAGACGCTCTCTTCTAAATCACTATTTAGAAATGCAGTAATGACACCCAACCGCCAGATATCGTAGTCATGGTATGTAGCAATGGCAAGTAAGATCCGGATGGACTTAAGCATAGGGACTAGAAAAGGTTTCATCATAATCCACACCTGGTGGATGACGAGAACCTTTTGCAACAAGTCTTAGCTTTGAAAGTCACAACTTTTCCATGTACACCAAGTAATCTTCTCAAGATATACTTGCTCCTGATGGGGATTTAACCCTTCAGATATAGCAACCAAAGTCCATACTTTGTTGGTTTATATGGATTCCATCTCAGATCGCTTAGCATCCAGCCATTCTCACAGAGTCCCCACTCTTGACAGCCTGCTCGAAACCAGTTGGGTCATCATCTCATGATGCAATCCTTGCTCCAACTGTCATAGAGAAAACCGAAGTATCTCTCAGATGGGTGAGGAACCTTACCAGATCGGCGGAGAGGTTGAGGTTCGTTGGGAGCTATTGAATCCTCCGGTTCTACCAAATCATCAGCTGCAGTTTGTATAGCTGTAATTTCTTCCAGTTCTACCTCATGACCACTAATTTCTTCATAAGAAATTCCCTTTCCAAAAGGTGGCATGCTGAGAAATAAAACACCCTTTATTCCTCGATGCGGTAGAAGATATTCCCTTGTGAATGCTTGGGATATCCAACAAACTTCCACAGAACTGACATTGTCTCGAGCTTCTCCGGATTTTGCTTTTAGACATAGGCCGGACAACCCCAAATCTTAACTTACTTAAGAGATGGGCTCTTCCCATATGGAGTGGTAGGCACCTGATTTTCTATTGGAACCCTATTCAATAGGTATGCAGCTTCTCAAGTGCATAACCCCCAAAAGGAAATAGGCAACTCGGTAGTACTCATCATAGAGCACACCATATCACATAGGGTGCGATTTGCTCCGTCCCGATATACCAACGTGCTGTGGTATATACGTAGGAGCAATGCTGAGAGAGAATCTCATACTCCTTTAGAATAGTCCATGAACTCCGTGCTCAAGTATTCTCCTCCTGATCACATCATAGGATATAATACTTATACCCGTTTTGGTTCTCTACTTTGGACTTATATTCTTTGAATTTCTCAAAAGGTTCAGACTTATGTTTCAACAGGTACATATGTCCGAATCTTGAGAGATCATCAGCAAATGTAATGAAGTACAAAGAACCTGTCCTGGCATATGTAGACAGGGGACTTTCATACATCAGCATGTATCAATCCCAAGAGTTCATTAACTCTTTCTCTGTTTTCAATAAACGGAGCTATGGTCATCTTATCTTTGTGACATGACTGGCAAGTTTCACAAGATGTAGATTCAAACTGATTTAAATATGTATCTTAATGTAACTTAGCTAATCGGGTCGCATTGATATGACCTGGTCTACAATGCCTCAAGTAGGATTCGTTCATTTCTGAACTTTTACCTCTTTTATGTGTTCTGTACGTTAAGAACTGTGGTTTGATTTAGAACGCATATGCCATTAGATAACGTGCCTGAACCGATCAACTCTTGATATAGGAAATGTTCAAAACATTATCCAACAATACAAAATTATATCCTTCTTTACTAAATAAAGAGACTGATATGATGTTGTATTTCAGGTCGATATCTAATAACATTCGTTCAAAATCAATGTATTCTGGTAATACAGGGTTATAACTGCCAACAAACTTGGCTGCAAAACTTGCACCGTTTTCAACTCTTGAAACTTATCATCCATTCTCAGTTCTCTACCTCTCTGTAGCCCATGTAACAGATTACATATGTGGGATCCTGATCCGGTATCTCATACCCAGGACGTAAAGGATACTGAGAAACAATTCTCGGTAATGAACACACCCGAAGAAGATGCATCATCATGCACTTTCCTCGTTTGGGTAGCACGGGAATCCTAGTAATCCCCTATTTCCTGCTCGGTCTTATAACAATTATAAGTTGGAGCAGGGCCAACGTTCCCCAGCTCAATATAACAAGCGGGTTCGGTCAATACATCCATATTATTATCTTGATTAAGACGTGATATGGTCGCCACCTGGAGAGAGAGAGAAGAAAACACTCAGCGTATGCTCTTGCAAGATTAGATTGGTTATTATTTTATCTAATCAGGATGGCTCCCACTGTTTTAGTCAAATATTTCTTCAAACCCTAAAAGGAAAGACTAGCCGGGATTAATTACACCCTACAAGTTCGCCAATCTTTCGGCCAGGCCAGTGCCGATACTTTGAGGGAGGTTCCCCGTGCTTTCGCACGGACCTAATTAAAATAAACCTCATTTTTCCAGAGGCATAACCCCGTTAACACCTTTCTAGACACCTACTTGATCGGCTAATTATGATGTGTAAAACTCTCCCAGGAGTAACTCTTACTTGCAGTGGGTATCGGGATCCAACTATCTCATAGAAGATATGCAATCTCATTACAAATTTTAATACTTGAAATTCCCAATAATATTTTACCCCTAGCATCCTATGACCTTGACGCAGGCCAAAAAACCCATAGTCCGCTAGTCAAGTTCAACCCGTACATTTCTTGATTGAATTAAATCCATCCGCACGACCCTTGACGCAGGCCAAACAACGCCGTACGAATACCCTAATCCAATCGGATCGTATACTAGCAAATAAGCACTAGTTAGCTACCATACACTACGCCTTGACGCAGGCCAAACTACCGTAGCACAAATACTAAGTAGTACTTATCTGAAATGACGGAGGGCTATGCAGGTTTTTAAGAAAACCTTTTGCGTAATGAACTTGATATCGTCGTAGAATCGAGTGATTTTTGAAAAGGAGTGTTTTTGAGGCTTTTACTAGTTTTGCTAAAGAGGTCACTCCCGGTGAAGGGATCTCGGCTCTTTTCTCGTCGAATGAAGTGCAGGATATTTCACAAATACCACTATACAAAGAAAAAACTATAAAAGCAATCAAAAGACAAACCGAGTTTGTAGCATCTGCTAATTTCGCTAAAGAGGCCACTCCCGGTGAAGGGATCTCGACTCTTTCCTTATCGAATAAGGTTCTAGATATTCTACAAGGAATACCGCTATGCAAAGCAAGAACTAGAGCTACCAGTTTTTAAAACAAGTTTCTACAACATCTTTTAGGTTTCTTTTATTTCATTAATCTCATTAATGAAGTCCCATTTATTATGCTTCCCAAGCAACACATATGAAACGAAAGCAGCAATATTAATTATATCTCATATATATAATATATAAGCATTCGTCTCAGAATATAATCAATGATCACATCACAGAATATCGCAGCAGAATAAAACATATGAAATATTGGATATACTAGGATTTCCGTGTTTTAGATTAAACCTGTATAAAACACGGATTTCACGGTCGTGATGAATAGCCAATCCCATACCCCTAAACACCAACGAGAGCGGCAAGCAACCCTACCAATTCTAGAGTTAAAAGACCCGGTCTCGACTCCTCGAGATGGTCTCCCACTGGACCCTAGAACCCGGTTACTTGTGCTCCCCGCCTTGAGTCTATCCTAATGCGGAAAAGTAAATAATATACAATGGTGACATCATCCTCAACCCGGAAGTGCCCCAATAAAAAATATTACATACAATGAATTTTATATGAATGAAAATAAAAAAAACTCTCATCTCACATAGAACCCTCGGCTATTCAATCACGACGATCCAATATAATATATCACAGCAACACATAACATCACGTGTCATCAACGTAAGTAAATATACGTATCCCAGTTGTCGTTGACATATAGCACCGAAACCGGCGATACACAACATATTACACTTACGGTCGCAGAAAAGAAAGTGAAAGTTGGAATTCGCAACCATCTTAGACATCATAAAACCAATATATCACATATATTGGATTTCATGCCTAACCAAATGAATTCCTTAGACATCGCATGCTTAACAATTATAAACCCCGCATTTTAGTCTCGATCTTGAAAACACTTTTCAATATCATGTCGGGAAATTCAATAAGATTCCCGACATCCTGATCGAATGCTCGTCGGAAACTTTAGTAGACGGCCGCACCCCCCGATACCGTCGACGAAGTGCACTAAGGCGGAACACCGCTGCCGCGAGCACCCGAACGGATACTTTTGGCGACGGGGTTCTCCTACAGTCACTTGGTCAGGGGTATGGGGCGTGGCTATGTAATAAGGTTACCCGGCGAGTATCCGCGTACGCTACGTGATTGCAACGGACTTTTGATCACATTAAAATCCCGTGGCAACCGATCAAATGAGACTAAACTGCTAGATTTATAACATTCAAATTAGTTATCTCATAACTACATTTGTGAATTCCAAATATTGTATCCCATCACATGATACCCGGACGAACGTTAAACTTTTCGATCGATTTATCAAAGTCCCACAATTTCCCGACAGCTCAATACTTGAGCACGGTTCAATAATACCCAGAATATGCCACAGTACTTATGCACCAACCGTAGGGCAGACCCAAGCCTCACTCATATCGCCACGGAACTACGGCAAACCCTAGGGTTTAACCGCGGTTCCGCGATCCAAAAATGTCGAGTTAGGGCTTCATTATTCTAGAGGGTTCATAGAATTACTTGCATGTTTTTCCGAATACGTTAAACTTGGAAAAATGGGTTTTTGACATTAGATCAAACATTTTAGCATCGCCTAGACAACATGCGAATAACCCGAAACAATGTTAAAACTACGAATAAGAAACACTCCGAATTGTTTATAGTGTAAGATTACATCACATGCAAAATTAGCGAAAACAAACAACACCTGAAACATCAAAACCAAGTCACTGGAACACACAAAAAATTTCAGGGGGTGGAGCTCGGATTTGGCCGAGATTGGGGGGTTAGGGGCCGGCCAAAAATTCTCCATTTTTCCTGAAATTTTTATGGTTTTCTTGTTACATCTCATACATCATTCTGTACTTGTTTTTAAAAAATTTGAACAACTTTTAAAATCAACAGAAACTTCAATTTTCCGTTTCAAGTTTCGGAGTATTTCGGTTTCGTAATCCTAACAAAATCCGTATAAATTTCTAGCATGGCTCTGATACTACTGCAGGGTTGCCTAGCACGGCAGCAAGGTTTCGGGAGGTATCGTCCATGCCAAATTAAAAATTTTGTCATTCTAGCTAATCCTAACATAGAATCGTTTACTAGAAACCGACGGAATATTATGCAAACGACTTCGCATATGAAAAGTGAGCATGGAATACAACCTTTGTAGACCGGTCCTTCACTTCATTAGCTCCGTGTAGTCATCCCTTCGCTGCGATCGTGAACCACGGACTCTAGAGAGGCTCCCTTGAAGAAACGAACATGCTTGCTTCGAAGACTTTGAGGCCGAAGACGATCTACGTCGAGGAGACACTAATCCAAGCTATCTCTTCACTAATTACGGAATTAGTGAAGCAAACACCATATACTAAATGCCAAGTAGTAGAGAATGATGAAGTAGGAAGTTTGCTAACATTAGAAATCATTTTCTCATTCAAAATCATCATTTTATCACAAACTAGATAGCAAGCTCAAGAGGAAGAAGAAGATGAAGTCAAGTGATGAATGAATTATTGTGTGAGGTTAGAATTGCAACCATGGTGAGTCAGTGTCATACCTAACTCATGTAGAGAATAAACCATAGGTATGAGTTAAGGGTTGGGTTAACAAATATCTTAAGGTTGACAAACAAGTGGACTTAGTCAATGAAACCTACAAGGTTCTACAAGCTTTGAACCATGACTCATTATCCAAATGTTTAAAATCCTTAAGAAAAATAAAACCCTAACTTAACCTAGCATAGTTTGAGTCTCATACTAACTATGTTGCAAGTGTAACCTAGCATGACACACTTATATATATCACATATATATTTTGTGCCAAAAAGAAAATAATACATATATCACATATATGTAAAGTATATCAAATGTGAGAAAAAAAATCATAAGTGAGCTAATACTAGTTAATGTAAAGTAATATATCAAATATATAATTATACATTAGATTATAATCCGGCTATATCACATATAACCGACTAATATTTATATGTAACAACTTATCAAATCAACTGTTGATCCGATAACCCGGCTATATCGTATATAACCGACCGATGTCATAAATCGCGAGAAAAGAATACGGTATCACATATCATATTAATCTCGGTCCCTCACATATCACATGTGTGCTCCTACTCCGTTTCGCTTGAGCCAGGAAAGCTCTGTGTAGGACTCTAAAGACCTGTCAATACACCGGTAGTAGGTGATGATCATATCAAACACCCACAAGCCGCAAGCGGTCTGCTAAACGTAACGGTCACCTGGGTATTGAGAGATCAGAAGATCAACAAGTAAGCATGCTCACACTCTTACGAATCCAATCAGTAACACTACCGTACAGTCCGGTCTCTTCGTCTGATATGTCGCATATCTCTTCTACGGGTGGTAAACGTCAAACCCCAGTAACTCGATAAGTCGTGTCGATATGAGGCTCATAACGGGTTGAGAAACTACTGATAACACTTACCAGTATATCTCTGAAGCAGCCCTGGCCAGGGACTTCCTGTTATAGCCAATCGAGCACAGCGCAACATCAACTCCCAATACCGGGAGAGACGAAACCCTTCCTATCGCTTATTGCCTCCATGTGATTCGGGACTGTACCCAAAACCCACCGTTTTGCACGTTCTCTTGAATGTGGTAAGGTGGAAATCAAAGCACAGTAGGAATCACACAAGACTCTATGACGATCTCGGGTCTACAAACTAACATGTACCAGTATCACCAGAGAACTGCCATCTGACGTTAGGTATAATACCATCTGGAAGTTCTCGGCGAGTCCGTTCAGTGTACCCAGTCTCCACTGAGCACTCGTATACTGTCTCTGTTGTCAAACACCAATGGATATAGGATCATCCATCGCCTATCTACATGGGTCGAGAAGCTATACGCTAGTCTACTCTGGTATATCGATGCCCTGTCTCGATACACTCTCGACTAGGAATATTTGAAGGATGTACTTAGCGACTACACTGTCCCCATTAGTATGATCTGCATCACAATCCTGGTAGTCAAGTACTCATCCTAAGGGCTTTATCAACATGTAACGTAGAGACAATCAGTATACATGTTAAGATAAAGAGCAACCAGATAGCCTACTATCATGTCGAGCAAGAAAGTCCTCCATATATATATCCAAGCATCCACTACAATATACATCGTATGTACAGTAATGGCCTCTAGGGCATACATATAACTAACATTATCTCCGATATATCATCCGACCTTTGGGGGGCCTCCCATGAATACACTCCCTAGTTGCCTGGCAACCAGCCGACAAATCGCCTCCGTGCCATCATACAGCTGAGGTTCCTTAGCCTGATCGCTCGTCTCCGGGCAGTCACCGAGCTGAGCTTCCTCGGCTTCCCTGTCCAGCCGTGTGCACGGAGCCTAAGCGCCCCCGTAACATGACGAGATCTCCGCCGCACCACGTCCCGCATCCCACGCTAGCGTATCTCGCCATTAATGGACGAATCCCGCCATCAACGCGAACATGACGCGGGAGCGTAACAGACGGCGATCGCATCAGCTCGCTCCAATGCGACCCCTATATAAACCCCTCCTCCAGACGATTCAGGTACGTCGAACTCATTGCCAAGACACCGCTGCTCTGCTCAATTACTCCTCGGTACTTACTTGATCATCGGAGGGTCCTACTGTGGTTTCCCATCCCGGGACTTTCCTTACAGATAGCTTGGTGTCAGCAACAACCGACAACCCATTGAGACCCACACACTCAATCCTCACACCAAATCTCAACCGTTCATCCCGCTGGCAGCAAAATCAACGGAGAACAATATCCGAGGGAGATTCTGGCCTCCATCAGACGTGGACTTGCAAGGATAATAGTTTTGCTGGTCGAACTATCGGCTGCTTGAGGCCGTTTTTGTTGCAGTTTTTGATCTGCAAGCAACCAAACTCTAGTATGAGGATGATTTTGTCTTTGCTTATTTGATGGATTAATCATCTAAGAAATCTTACCGACATTGCTAAGATATTGGAGAACATAGAGGTGCTCGAAGTTTGTTGAGTATCTCATATATTTCGTGAAGAGAATGTTGAGGTTGATTATTTGGCTAATGCTGTAGCATCAGTTAGTGATGTCAGGTATAAAGAGATACACTTGTAAGAGCTTTGTTTATCTGTATCCATTTACATTTCAGGATCTGATCAAAACCGATCTAACTTCCTTTGTGAATATTCTAAAACAAAAACACTAGTGGGCCCATGAAAAACAAACATAACAAAGGAGTAACCTCTTGTTTGCATCTCCCCATTTGAAGCCCAAAAAATATTCGGCCGACTATTTGACACCGCCACACCAAAAAAATCCAAATTAAACTTAAAATTAAGCCCAAATTCGACGAGTTGACGCCGCCTTGAAACTCCAACTACAAAAACGACCGCCACGTACGCACCCATCAGTGGGCCCAACGTTATCGACGAAGCGGCATCAGCCACGTGCCTCTACTTTACCGCGCACCCAGAATTAAAATAAGCAGAAAAACCGTGGACGCCTCTTTAAGAAGGACACATGTCAGCATATTACGGGCTGGGTCCACCGGCTATGCACATGGTGTTTTGAAATCACTGACACATTCAAAGAGTACTACAATTTGCGCTGAAGCCCCTAAACTTATTATATCTGGCATAAAAAACAAAAATTTCATATCATTTGTCAGGAATGGGTTTGCGGATTTGACTTCTCACTTTGAATTTGAAATTTTTACCATCTGGTCATTTGTTTTTGCTGCTTGTAACAATGCCCGGTAATGAAGCGAAACCATGGAGAATCGATTCGCTTATCTTCGTCACGAAGCGAAAAAAGTTCTCTTCGCTTTATCACGTGGATGAATTTGGCGAGGCAATTCGTCTCACCCGTCACGAATTGGCGAAGCGAGTGGGTTCCCAACTTTTCCGGCAGTATTTTGTTATAGTTCGCCTCGCCTAACTCACCAACTCGTCTTACTTTGTCTCGGGAATCGCCACAAATCGGCAAGAATCGCTGATTCGTCTCGTCTGGCATCGCCTCGTTGACCGATTCACCACGGATTCGTCTCGAACTTGCCATCCAACGATCCAAAACGACCGTCTGCTCGACGAAACGTTTCGCCTCGCCTTGGGTTTGTTTCGCCTCATCTTGAAATTCCCATCCAACGGCTACTAACAGACGAATCAAGACAAAATGAGACGAATTTTGATTCGCCCGATCTCATAAACACTATAAATGGCCAAAAAATTCAAACCCCCTCCCCCCCCTCCAAACCCTATAAATATCCCTTAAACCCCATTTCTTCTCATTCCGAACTATTTTTCTCTTCCAAAAAAAAGTCCCCATCTCTCTAAAAAAAATTACTCTAAATCTCTAATGCTATTCTGGCAATTTCCATTTCTCTAAAAAATAAAAACTCCGATCCGATTCTCCGACAGTCCGACTTCGAGTTTTCGAAGCTCCGAGTCTCTGATCGACCCTTTTTCTCTCTTTCTTATTTCCTGTTTTTAATTTATTAATTCTAATTTTCTACCCTAACACTCTTTTTTTTAACATTTAGTTAAAATATTGATATGGAGCGTTCATACGATACGCATCAAACCTAAATTTCTTCACCCGAACAACAAGCGGAAAGATCCACACATACATCAAGAGAAGCAAAAAAACATGCGACTGCTAGTGATATTTGGGATCACTATAAAATTGAATCTAGGGACGATGTTAGATATGTCGTTTGCAAATATTGTGGCAATACATATAAACATAAGAATAGTGCCGGCACCGGAAGTTTGAAAAACATGCAAAAAAACACTTAGAAGCCCCGGCCGGTTTCTCCACTACACAAACATAAATTGGTTTTGCCGGTCAAGATCTTATTCAATATACGCATGAATTAAATGTTTCAGAAATGGCAAGATATATTATGGCAGATGAACAGGTTCTCAGATTCGGAGAAAGCACGGATTTTGAGCGGTACATTCAAACAATATTGTAACAGGCATTCAAAAGGGTTCCGAGATCTACGCTTTAAAATCGTTGTTTTAGGCTCTACAACGACGGTAAACAGATATTAATTGCTACTCTCACTTCTTTAGATACTAGTATTTCATTAATTTCTGATATTTGGACGGATAGAAAAGAACTTCTCCGGATCTGTGTTGCTGCACATTTGATAGATTCTGACTGGTTTTTGAAAAAATAATTATTGCTTTTAGACAATTTCCATACCCGCATAGTGCTTTTCATATAGCTTCTGAAATTAAATCTATTTTAGAAGAATATCATTGTGTAAATGTAAATCCCCGTTCCCATCAATAAGATCTTTCTCTATTTCCCTAATTCCCCGAATATTTCCCTTTTTCTTTTCCTCGTAATTTTGTAGGAAATTGGTTGCTAGATTTGTCGTATTTAAATTTTTCTTAACTTTTAAAACGCCAGCCCAAGAAAACAAAATAAAACAAATAAAACCAAGCCCAAATACTTCCCAGCCCATGCCAATCCCTCACGCGCCAACCCGACCCGACCCATTAGCATTCTCTCCTTCCCCACGTCGTTCCTTTTCCCGCTCGATTCCACGCGCGTACCCACGTCGCCCCACGCCCGTGTAGTCGCCCCACGTCTCCGGTCGTCGACCCACGACCTCGCGCGCGCGTCTCAACCGCGCCTCGTCCCTCTAACCCTCTCCCCCTCCTCACTCTCGATCTCTCGTTCTCACTCCTCTCCTCTCTCCCAACTCCCAGCCTTATTCCCACAACCCACTGCACCCCCGACGACGACGATGCCGCCGCCGACGACTGTCATCTCGGCGACTCCCTCGCTTCCCTCTCCAGAACTCAAGCCCCTCACACTACCTCACCCCCTCACCTGCACACCGAACCCCACCGTCGAGCTCGAAGCTTCCCCTGCACCCTCACGCCGACGAGCTCCCATCGCGCCGCCGGCCACATCGTCGACTCCTCTGCATCCTTTGCATCACCATCACCTCCAAAACCCGAGCTCCACTACCTCACTCCCTCACTCCAAAAACCCACACCAAACTCCTCGCCACGAGCCTCGAACCCTACTGCACCATCGCCGGAGCGACCACCGCCGACCATCGCCGACCCCAGCACACTCACAGGAGACCCACTGAACCCCACTCCGCCTCCAGTGACCACGAGCCATCCCCCGGGCAACACCGACGACGAACCCGAATCCGAGCCAAGGCCGTGAACCCAAACCATACCGTTCGTCGCGCGTTCGTGCCGTTGCCGCTGCCGTGCGTCGCCAAAGTGTCTCCAGGCAAGTACCCTACTTGCTACATGCTAAATTATACTGTTATAATTCAAAATACTATTAATTCCATGTTTACGATTCGTGAAAACCTATATGACACAAGTGCTTGATGCAGAACCCGAACGAAAACTTTCTATTAAACTGACGGAACCTGATTATATATACTGGCCCGTGTGGCAATGAACATTGTGGTGAAATTTTACTGGAAAATATAATCGTTACTGGCTTGAACGATCACCCCCAATTACACCCGTTAAAACTGAATATTTTCCGCGTCTGAAACTTGTTAAAATCATAATTAATTGTGTACAGATTGAAATGATCCGTTCGAGGGCTCAAATCGAAGATGACTCGACGACCTGGAACCCTATAAAAGTTTTTAATTGTTTCTGTAGTGAAAATATGACGAGAACTGGTTCGGAGAGCGGCTCGGGACTGCAGTCCAAAGCAGCTCTGGCTGTTGATTTCTATCTCGTAATGCTTACTACTTTGCTGCCTGAACTTGTATGTTGCGGAACCCTACACTTTATTGAATATAAAACTGTTATCTAAATAACTCAAGTGATTTCACCCCTTTTTACCATCGTTTACTATTTAAACTACAATTTAAAAGAACAGGACGTATAGCAGTCCCAAACAGGGACAGAACTGACACCCTATGATTGAACAGTACATAACTTCTGATGTAGAGGCGCGATTGAGAATCCGTCTGGTGCGTTAAAAACCCTATTGAAAAACCTAGATTTCATTCAACTGTAGTGTCGTTAAATTCTACTCTCAACTGGGTGAAAATTGTGTCGCGAAATGGACGTTCAGTTCAGAAAATGAATTTCCTGCAGCAAGCACTTAAAATGAAACGGCTATAACTTGCAAATCCGAAATCCGATTGCACTAAAACAAATTTTTCTGAACTACCGACAGAGTGTACTTGTTACCGTATTTGTATCGTTTCACTGAATTCTGAACATATGATTTACTGCAATTTTTATAAGCTCATGAGATGCATAATAGTTCATATTACACATGACTCGTTTACTGCATAAAGGCACATATATTACCCGATGGCCACCCCCATAGTGATAGTGCGCGTTATTATTTAGTGTACAATACATTATCGTGCGTGAATGATATTGGTTTAGAAGTGTCAAGTACGCCAATGCAAAAGTGAATGATTCGTGACAGTGAATAATACAGTGAACAGTGACAAAACCGTGTTATTGGTGCATACTTGTACACGACTAAATCATAATCATCAATAGTGTAAACCTGGGGAAAAAGGGAAAATCGAAGTGGAAAGAGTATCGTATTTAGCGAGGATAGTGATTTAGAGGATGATCATTCGAACAGCGACTCTTATATATATTAGGTAGGATCTAGCGATCCGGCTGACAGGGTTATGTCCCGGGCGTGTGAGCCGTAGTCTCGGGTATGTACGAGACCCTCGTTAAACATGATCCTCCTTTCCACAACTCGATTTCAAATATGACTTAGAGACTGATAGGGACACAGATCATACTTTGCATCATTTAGTGACATAGTGATTATCTGCATTTCACTTCCACTGTTATTACCTTATTGTCTGTTTCATGTCACTATTATTATATTGATATTACATTGCTCTGACGACCTGAGTATGCATGCTCAGACCTCGAGGAAGAACCAGCGTAGGAGTCGGACTTACCCTTCGAGCTAGCGGAGATTTAATCTGGAGTACTTCTTTCTTCTTTTCTACTTTCCCTAAAGAGACCTTATAATCGAACTTGGTTAGTAGTTCTTTTCTTGCTTATTTGTAAATTGTGAACATGAAAGTTGATGTAATAATTTAGTGATGTATTTGCTTTACTTCTGTGCTTTATTTACTGATTACCATGTAATACTAGAAGCCGAAGTGTGACTACGGCGGGATTATTCCTTGACCGTAGGAGCATGGCTGGCCTAGTCATCCCTCGTTTTCCGTATTTTGGGAAGCGGGGCGTGACAGTAAATAAAATTTTTCTATTTCTTTCGATAATGCTTGTCAGGCCCCGCTTCCTAAAATACGGAATACGAGAGATGACTAGGCCAGCCATGCTCCTACGGTCAAAGAATAATCCTGTCGTAGTCACACTTCGGCTTCTAGCATTATATGGTAATCAGTAAACACAGCACAGAACTAAAGGAAATACATCACTAGTTATTACATCAAATTTCATTGTTCACAATTTGCAACAAAATAAAGAAAGAACTACTAACCAAATGTGAATACAAGGTTTTTTTAAGGGAAAACAGTAAAGGTACTGGAGGCACGACCGTCTAATTCTCTGTGAGCTCGAAGGGCAGGTCTAACTCCTGAACTAGTTCTTCCTCAAGGTCTGAGCATACATACTCAGGTCGTCAGAGTGACATAATAGCAATATTATAATTATAACAAGAGACAAGAAAATGAAAGTAATAACGGTGGAGATAAAATGCAGATAGTCAATATGTCATTAACTGATGCAATGTATGATATGTGTCCCTATCGGTCTCTAAGTCATTTTTGAAATCGAGTTACGGAAAGGAGGATCATGTTTAACGAGGGTCTCATACATACTCGAGACTACGGCCCGCTATCGTCCGGGACATAACCCTGTCAGCCGGACCACTAGGCCCAACCTAATATATATAAGAGTCGCTGTTCGAATGATCATCCTCTAAATCACTGTCCTCGCTAAATACAATTCTCTTTCCAGTTCGATTTCCCCCTTTTTACCCAAGTTTCACTATTCGTGAGTATAGGCTAGTTGTGTACAAATACGCATCAATAACACGATTTCTTTCACTGTTCACTGTATGGTTCATTGTCACGAATCACTCACTATTCATTGGCGTACTTGACACAACCACACCAATACTACACGCGCTCGACAATGCAATATATACTGAGAATTAACACGAATGTCCACTTTCACTAAAGGTCTTGTAGTCGAGTAGAACTATGAATCATGTCGTTAAACAGTTTATATGCAGTACAAGTCGCTATGCATCTTATGGGCTTAGAAAATTTGTATTAAATCATGCATTCAGAATTAAGCAAAAAGATACGAAAGCGATAATAAGTAAACTCAGTCAGAAGTTCAGCAAAATTAATTTCAGGACAATCGGATTTCGGGTTTGCAAGTTACAGTCATTTCATTTTAAGTGTTCGTTGCTGGAAATTCAGTTTCTGAACTGAATGTTCATTTCGCAACACAATTTTCACCTTGTTAAGATCAAAATTAGGCGACACTATAGTTGAACAAAATTTAGATTTATCAGTTAGGTTTCCAACGCACTAGACGGATCGATGATATCCATGGTGTACTGGAAGTTATGCACTGTACAACAAATGGGTATAAGTTCTGTCCCTGTTTGGGACTGCTATACGTTCTGTTAATTTAAAATACAGTTTAAATAGTAAACGACAGTAGAAATGGATGAAATCACTTTCATTAGTTAGATAACTGTTTCATCTTCACTATGGTATAGGGTTCCGCATTATAACATGTTCATACAGTAGAGTGAAAGTATTACAAAACGAGAATCAACAGCCAGTGCTGCTCTGGACTGCAGTCCAGAGCCGCACTCCGAACCAGTTTCCTTCATCTTTATAGCATAGAAACAAATTAAAACTATTATGGAGTTCTAGGTCGTCGAGTTTTCTTCGATATGAACCCTTGAACGCAACATTACGATTTTTAATCAATTAACTGTGAATTTTACGAAATTCAGATACGGGAAAATTTCAGTTTTACGGGTCTAAATGGGAAAGGCCTATCACGTCATTAAGGACCGTATTTTCCAGCCAAATCGTAACACGACGTTCGTTATTAATCGGGACATCCTATGTGATCTATTTCCGTCAATTTAATAGGGGTTTTCCATTCGGGTTTTACATCGAACACTTGTATTATATTAATTCGCACGAAGTGTATATACGGAATTTATTGGTATTTCGAACTGTGATAGATAAAATTAGCATGAATTGAACAAGTGAAGGGGGTTCACTTGCCTATTACGACAGCTCCACGACGACGGTCGCGCGGACACGAACACGACACGATCACGACACGAGGCTTGGCACAGCGTGGCCCGGGATCCTGGCGGCGGCGACTGTGGGTGCAGGGGAGCTCGGGGGCTACAGGGGTTGATCGGGTCTCTGTCGACGAGGTGTTGGTGGCCCTGCGGACGTCAGCGAGGCAATGTGGCTGCGACGGCGATGAGTTCGCAGGCGTGGGTTCTCGTGGTGAGGGGAAGCTGGTGGTGGCGTGCTCGTTGGGCGATGTAGGCAGCTGGGAAGCAATGGTGATGATCGACGGTTTCGAGGGGGTGTTGTGGTGATGGTTCCTTGATGGCTCGAGAGGGGAAAGGAGCTCGGGTGTAGTGGATGTTGGCAGTGAGCAGAGGAGGAAAGGAGACGGGGATCGAGCTCGTCGGCGGGGTCGTGCTGGTGGTGGCCGCGGTGATGGTCCGAGCTCGAGGGGGGTTCGGTGGTTGTCGTAAGGACTTGATGCGGGGGCTCGGGGGTTGCAGGCGTAGGCGAGATGAAGAGAGTTGTCGTCGGGGATGGTGGTGGTGACGTCGACGAGTGGACGAGGGTAGTGGCGAGGTAGGCGAGGAGCTCACCGTGGGTGTGAGCTCGCGCGCAGGAAAGAAGAATGAGAGAGTACGAGAGGGGAGAGAGAGAGTGCTGTGGGTTTTATAAAAATAAAAGAATATAATATGTGTAAAATGAGAGAGGGGGACGGAGTAATCAGTTGTAAAGAGATCAAAGTGAGTTGTAAAGAGAGGTGAACATGGGGACGTGTGGGGGAACGTGGCTTTTAACAAAGGCATGGGTTTAATGATAAAAAGAAAGAATATATATGTATATATTAGTAAGGAAGAGAGAACGTGTCTGATGTAATTTAGGATACAATGAAAATATATAATATAGAAGGGACATAATATTAATTAAATTTGAGTTTTTAGGCTAATACAAAAATACTCCAAGGTACGTCTGGATCGGGTCTAAAAATCTAGTTTTAAAATATGAATAATATACGTAATGACCAAAACCAAAATAGGATATCCAGATAACGAAAATGCATATCCCCAAGAACGGATATACGTAGCGTGTACGCAGCTATCCAAACGAGTCCGTTTCACTGAACGGGACGAGAACAAGATACGCGGATGCGACCATAGGGTTAGGGGTATGATGCAGGCCATACTAGATATTTTTAAAATATTTTATTTGATTATAATTGTATTATATAAAAATGCAGATGCCAGATACGATGCAGGTGAACAGGATATACAACATTAAAGTGCACGGATCCTCATAACTAGCCGGGATAAATCATAAACAGGAATCAAGACGGGTTACCAGCACGCGGGTCGGGTCGGATGCAAATACAGACACCAATTATACTATTCACATCCATAACAACAATAAATCAAGAAATAGTCATCCAATATATAAAATAACCAAATCAAGTATGGTATAACGAACTAGGGTGTTACATTATACCCAACTATAAAAAGAATTTCGTCCTCGAAATTCCCGGAACAAGAAAAGACGAACAAACATAAATCTACAAGAAAATATGCGAAAACTTCTGTCGAATCTCGTCTTCTCGTTCCCAATCGATTCTCCATGTGAGCGATTCCCCCATAAAACAAGTACGAGAAGGATAACCTTGTTCTTAAGGATCTTTTCTCTTCGATCAATAATCGACATCGGTCGTTCCTCATATATCAAGTCTTCCCACTTCCACGAAGTCCATGGTTATATGTTCTCACTTCCACTGAGAAATTATAAGTGGTTGCAACAACCAGCTACTTTTTGATGTTCAGCCTTGAGTTGCTGACATACCAACACTTTGCTACAAAGCGAGCAATCTCCCTTTTCATGCCTCCCCACCATAAATACTGTCGTAGGTCACGGTATATCTTCGTGCCTCCTGGATGTACGGAATATGTAGAACTGTGCACCTCCTTCATAACTTCTTCGCGAACATCTCCTTTCGGCATACACAAACGGCTACCATATCGCAACGAACCATTTTCATGAATCAACAAGTCCGTTCGAAGTCCCACTTCAACCTGTTCTCGAAACTTCTGCAATCTTGGATCCTGTGACTGTGCTGCCTTAATATTATCGATCAACGACGACTGTACTTGCAGTTGCATCAACTGTCCCGGAGAATGCGGTAACACGATCTCCAACTCGAATATCCGAAAATATTCGATAAGCTCTCTGTATGCTGTCAACATCCGAATTGCTGGCAACCGACTAAGCGCATCCGGTACTACATTAATTTTTCCCGGATGGTACTTGAGATCAGGATCATAGTCAGCCATCAGCTCCAACAATCTATGTTGTCTCATGTTTAAACTCTTTCTGCTTGGACACATACTTTGGGCTTTTGTGATCGGTGAATACTTCGATCTTTTCGCCCAATAAGTAGTGTCTCTAAATCTTGAAGGCGAAAATCACTGCTGCCAGCTCCAACTCATGAGTTGGGTAATTCTTCTCATAGGTCTTCAATTGTCTTGATGCGTAAGCTATAACCTTCCCATGCTGCATAAGAACACATCCCAAACTTTTCCCAGATGCGTCGCTGTGAATTACCAATCCTCCGGAACCGTCTGGCACGGTCAAAATAGGAGCGGTTGTCAATCTTTACTTCAATGCCTCAAAACTGATGCATATCTATTCGTCCGTACGAACGACACCTCCTTTCACGTACGCTTGGTCAAAGGCTCAGGCAAACGAGCGAAATTCTCCATGAATCTTCTGTAATATCCTGCAAGTCCAAGAAAACTTCTGATCTCCGCTACGTTCTTCGGAATCGGCCAATCTTGAACTGCTACAATCTTCTCAGGATCAACAGCGATTCCATCTCCGGATGCGATGTGACCCAAAAACTTTACTTCTTCGAGCCAAAACTCGCACTTACTTATTTTCGCATACAGTCTTTCTTGCCCAACCGTTTGCAGTGCGACCTTCAAGTGTTCTGCGTGCTCTTCTAAGCTCCTTGAATATACCAGAATATCATCGATAAACATCACTATAAACTGGTCCAAGAACGGTGCACAAATTCGGTTTATCAAGTCCTTAAATATTGCCGGTGCATTCGTGACTCCGAATGGCATCACTAAATACTCATAATGCCCATAATGAGTTCGGAACGCAGTCTTGCAAATATCTTCTGATTTAATCCGAACTTGATGATATCCGGAACGCAAATTTAGCTTCGAGAATGCCCTCGCACCATTGAGTTGCTCGAGTAATTCACCGATGCGAGGGATCGGATACTTGTTCTTAATAGTCACCCGATTTAATTCTCGATAATCGATGCACATCCTTCGTGTGCCATTTTTCTTCTTAACTAGAAGAACTGGAGCATCCCAGGGTGAATTGCTGCTGCGAATCCAACCGTTCTCCAGCAATTCGGTAACCTGCTTCTTGACTGCTTCCAACTCCAC
This sequence comes from Agapanthus africanus, assembly GCA_030015575.1. Classification (NCBI taxonomy): domain Eukaryota; kingdom Viridiplantae; phylum Streptophyta; class Magnoliopsida; order Asparagales; family Amaryllidaceae; genus Agapanthus; species Agapanthus africanus. Next base: position 739,081,973 of record CM057341.1, read on the forward strand.
TAGTGTCATTAGATAATACGCCTTTAAGATTGGTGCTGCACCAGGAACAAGATCGATCGCGAACTCCACATCTCAGTTTGGCGGTAAACTCGAGATGTCCTCAAACACGCCCATAAACTCTCGAACTGCTATCAGCGCTTCATTTGTAACTTGTCTACGAACTTCACTTTCCAGAAAACGGTTCTCCTCATCATGAATTTGCAAGTTGTTCTAAGACTTGAGGGTTATTAGCTCACCACTCTTCCGCTGTATAACTCTGATGATCTGCGGCGGGTTCATCGAAACTCCTCGAAACATCTTGTATCTGAAAGGTCTTGAAGCAGTCAGTACTGCTGCGATCAAACACTTCTCATGTATTACTCCGTTTTCTTCGAAACACAACCGGATTGGTCACTACGGGACAAGGGGAAAGATACAGCACGGTTGTTGGATTCAAGCTTGCGATAAAATATGAACTGGTAAGCAATGCAACCGAGAGAAACAAGGTAATATAACGACCAAAAATCAAGGAAGTGAATCAAGAATAGGACTCCAAGTTACTTAAATAGAGTACCGCATTGTAACCATGCTGCAGTTCATAGTTACAATCACATAACTCCCTTCAAGTCGCCCAAATCTTACTATCAGAATCGAAAGAATAGGTAGGGAGAAACAATAAGAAACCAAATGGATTTCAAGTCGAGATGAAAAGTCATTCCATCTCGTCAAGATAAAGGTCAAGAGAAAGATAAGAGTCAAGAATCATGACAACAATGTGGCAGGACATGTTCCTAATCACGGGTTTTCTGATTCGTGTATTGGGTCCAATACCCAACTACAAAAGAATCAAACCCGATTAACATAGAACCTATGGCTATGATACCAACAAAACCATGTCATGTCCCGCTTCCCAAAATACGGAATACAGGGGATGACTAGGCCAGCCATGCTCCTACGGTCCAGGAATAATCTCGCCGTAGTCACACTTCGGCTTCTAGCATTATATGGTAATCAGTAAACACAGCACAGAAGTAAAAGAAATAAATCACTAGTTATTATATCAACTTTCATTGTTCACAATTTGCAACAAAACAAAGAAAGAACTACTAACCAAGTGTGAATACAATGTTTCTTTAGGGAAAACAATAAAGGTACTGGAGGCACGACCATCTAACTCTCTGCGAGCTCGAAGGGCAGGTCTGACTCCTGAACTGGTTCTTCCTCAAGGTCTGAGCATGCATACTCAGGTCGTCAGAGCGACATAATAGTAATATTATAATTATAACAAGAGACAAGAAAATGAAAGTAATAACGGTGGAGATAAAATGCAGGTAGTCAATATGTCACTAACTGATGCAATGTATGATATGTGTCCCTATCGGTCTCTAAGTCATTTTTAAAATCGAGTTGTGGAAAGGAGGATCATATTTAATGAGGGTCTCGTACATACTCGAGACTACGGCCCGCTATCACCCGGGACATAACCCTGTCAGCCGGACCACTAGGCCCAACCTAATATATAAGAGTCGCTGTTCGAATGATCATCCTCTAAATCACTGTCCTCGCTAAATACAATTCTCTTTCCAGTTCGATTTCCCCCTTTTTACCCAGGTTTCACTATTCGTGAGTATAGGCTAGTTGTGTACAAGTACGCATCAATAACACGATTTCTTTCACTGTTCACTGTATGGTTCATTGTCATGAATCACTCACTATTCATTGGCGTACTTGACACAACCACACCAATACTACACACGTTCGACAATGCAATATATACTGAGAATTAACACGAATGTCCACTATCACTAGAGGTCTTGTAGTCGAGTAGAACTATGAATCATGTCGTTAAACAGTTTATATGCAGTACAAGTCGCTATGCATCTTATGAGCTTGGAAAATTTGTATTAAATCATGCATTCAGAATTAAGCAAAAAGATACGAAAGAAATAATAAGTAAACTCAGTCGGAAGTTCAGCAAAATTAATTTCAGGACAATCGGATTTCGGGTTTGCAAGTTACAGTCATTTCATTTTAAGTGTTCGTTACTGGAAATTCAGTTCCTGAACTGAATGTCCATTTCGTAACACAATTTTCACCCTGTTGGGATCAAAATTAGGCGACGTTATAGTTGAACAAAATTTAGATTTATCAGTTAAGTTTCCAACGCACCAGACGGATCGATGATATCCATGGTATACTGGAAGTTATGCACTGTACAACAAATGGGTATAAGTTCTATCCCTGTTTGGGACTGCTATACGTTCTGTTAATTTAAAATACAGTTTAAATAGTAAACGACACTAGAAATGGATGAAATCACTTTAATTAGTTAGATAACTGTTTCATATTCGCTATGGTATAGGTTTCGGCATTATAACATGTTCATACAACAGAGTGAAAGCATTACAAAACGAGAATCAACAGCCAGTGCTGCTCTGGACTGCAGTCCAGAGCCGCACTCCGAACCAGTTTCTGTCATCTTTTTAGCATATAAAAAAATTAAAACTCTAATGGGGTTCTAGGTCATCAAGTCTTCTTCGATATGAGCCCTCGAACGCAACATTCCGATTTGTAATCAATTAACTATGAATTTTACGAAATTCAGATACGGAAAAATTTCAGTTTTGCGGGTCTAAATGGGAAAGGACTATCACGTCATTAAGGACCGTATTTTCCAGCCAAATCGTAACACGAGGTTCGTTATTAATCGGGCCATCCTATGTGATTGATTTCCTTCAATTTAACGGGGGTTTTCCATTCGGGTTTTACATCAAACACTTGCATTATATTAATTCGCTCGAAGTGTATATACGGAATTTATTGGTATTTCGAATTGTAATAGATAAAATTAGCATGAATTGAACAAGTGAAGGGGGTTTCACTTGCCTATTACGACGGCTCCACGACGACGGTCGCACAGACACGAACACGACACGATCACGACACGAGACTTGGCATAGCGTGGCCCGGGATCCTGGCGGCGGCGACTGTGGGTGCAGGGGAGCTCAGGGGCTACAGGGATTGATCGGGTCTCTGTCGGCGAGGTGTTGGTGGCCCTGCGGACGTCAGCGAGGCGATGTGGCTACGACGGCGATGAGTTTGCAGGCGTGGGTTCTCGTGGCGAGGGGAAGCTGGTGGTGGCGAGCTCGTCGGGCAATGTACGCAGCTGGGAAGCAATGGTGATGATCGACGGTGTCGAGGGGGTGTTGTGGCGATGGTTCCTCGATGGCTCGAGAGGGGAAAGGAGCTCGGGTGTAGTGGCTGTTGGTAGTGAGCAGAGGAGGAAAGGAGACGGGGATCGAGCTCGTCGGCGGGGTCGTGCTGGTGGTGGCCGCGGTGATGGTCTGAGCTCGGGGGGGAGGGGTTCGGTGGTTGTCGTGGGGACTTGGTGCGGGGGCTCGGGGGTCGCAAGCGTAGGCGAGATGAAGGGAGTTGTCATCGGGGATGGTGGTGGTGACGTCGACGAGTGGACGAAGGTGGTGGCGAGGTAGGCGAGGAGCGCGACGTGGGTGTGAGCTCGAGCGCGGGAAAGAAGAGGGAGAGAGAGTACGAGAGGGGAAGGAGGTAGTGCTGTGGGTTTTATAAAAATAAAAGAATATAATATATGTAAAATGAGAGAGGGGGGCGGAGTTATCAATTGTAAAGAGATCAAAGTGAATTGTAAAGAGAGGTGAACATGGTTTCCAACATAGGGACGTGTAGGAAAACGTGGGCTTTTAATAAAGGCATGGGTTTAATGATAAAAAGAAAGAATATATATGTATATATTAGTAAGGAAGAGAGAACGTGTCTGATGTAATTTAGGATACAATGAAAATATATAATATAGAAGGGACATAATATTAATTAAATTTGAGTTTTTGGGCTAATATAAAAATACTCCAAGGTACGTCCGGGCCGGGTCTAAAAATCTAGTTTTAAAATATGAATAATATACGTAATGACCAAAACCAAAATAGGATATCCGGGTAACAAAAATGCATATCCCCAAGAACGGATGTACGTAGCGTGTACGCAGCGATCCAAACGGGTCCGTTTCACTAAACGGGATGAGAACAAGATACGCGGATGCGACCATAGGGTTAGGGGTATGATGCAGGCCATACTAGATATTTTTAAAATATTTTATTTGATTATAATTGTATTATATAAGAATGCAGATGCCAGATATACGATGCAGGTGAACAGAATATACAACATGAAAGTGCACGGATCCTCATAACTAGCCGGAATGAATCATAAACAGCAATCAAGACGGGTTTCCAGCACGTGGGTCGGGTCGGATGCAAATACAGACACCAATTATACTATTCACATTCATAACAACAATAAATCAAGAAATAGTCATCCAATATATAAATTAACCAAATCAAGTATGGTATAACGAACTAGGGTGTTACAATGCTAACAACAATAATTCTGCTATTGCTGAACTTATGAGACTATGCAAACCAATTTGCAGTGGTCATTTTTTTCATATTTGTCACGCGTGTCATATACTTAATTTTGTTGTACATGATGCATAAACCGTACGTAATACAAATATTCAATCAATTAAAAATGCATGTAGGTTTATTAAAAATTCTGGAAAAAAAATCTGAATACAAAACTAGATGCCTAGCTGCAGGTGTAAGGCCGTCTCTTTAAAAAGATGTAGCCATTAGGTGGAATAGTATATATGACATATTTCGTACTGCATTAAACACTGCTGGAATTATCAGTAATATGTATAATGAACAAATGCATGTAGAAAACCACTTAACACACGATCATTAGACGGTTGCAGATCTTTTTAAAGATTTTTTTTATAACTTTTAAAATAGCAACCGAACGATTTTCTGCTACTTATACCTCCAGTTCTCATATTCTTGTCTCTGAATTGTATTATATAGCTAATTGTTTTGCTAGTCACATCAAAAATCCAGTATTTCACCATCCGATACTTACTATTCTAACTAAGATTTCTAAATATTTCTCTGAAGTTCCAATTATTTACTGTTTATGTTTGGTAATGGACCCTATAATTAAATTAGAAAGTTTGGAGACTCTTTTAACTGGGTTCCACACGGCCATGGGACATGGTGTAGATATTGATACCTATGTTAGTATCGTTAGAAGTAATTTTGATGAAGTATTTGATTTGTATATTGCACGATCTTCTTCTGGTAGAACTAATAGACCACCGCTCTCAACCAGTTCGCGTGCTTCGACTCCAGCTTTTGCACTTATTCAATAGAAGAAAAGGGCTGTCACGACCCGGAAATGGCACGTGACCGGCACTTAAATCACGTGAAGTCTATAGGACCCTTCCATAACCTAAGTAAGCCGAAAATCAGGAATCTAAACATTTTAAGTAAAAAGTAGAAGCGGAGTTTTGGAAAAAAGGTATCGATGAAATCAAGTTCTTTCTTTTCAAAGTATAAGTAAAGTTTGTTTGAAAATGCAAGTGGGTTGTAAACTAAGTTTTAAAAACATTTTCGTTATTAAAAATTTAGGCAGCACATACTTTGTAAATTTTGATAAAAACAAGTACATATACAAAAATATATTCAACATCCCCAATCGGGAGTTATCACATAGCTCAAACGGTAGAATTACAACCGTGCAATATATACGACGCCCAAGACAAAAATCAACATGAGAAAGAAAGTAAAAGAATTACCAAAAATATCATCAGAACTCAACCATATCGTCATCAACTCAACATAAAGAATAATATATAAGTCTCGCTCTAAGTCTAAAAGAATATACAAGTCTGGTTTCTAAGTTCACAAATATACAAGTCTGGTTGATAAAGTTTTAACTAGATTATAAACGAATATACATATATCAATGGTGATTACGATCTGTAATATAACCCACCTACCAAGCAATCACCCAAAAGAAAAACGTGCCAGCAAACTACTACTGATCCGAGCGGTCGGTCCTGCAAGAAAACTATGACACAACGGGGGTTGAGTTGCCAGCTCGTGAGTAGAAGATATTATCAGGTAGAAATCAAATGTATAACGATCTACCTAGGTGATACTGTAATATAATATCATACTATGCGATAACGAGTGTGTACGTCTCTCTCTCTCTCTCTCTCTTTATATATATATATATATATATATATATATATATATGTATGTATAATATCGTGTCTGTATTGATATGTGGTTTATATATATATATATATAATATCGTGTCTGTATTGATATGTAGTAACATGTCATCCAAAGCATGTATGTATGTGTGTGTGTGTATCATCTAATAAGTGTCCATCAACGACACTCGAAATCATCATAAAACACTGAGTGCTCGGTATCGACACTTGAAATTCTCATAAATTCCGTATCCAATATCGACACGTAAATCCTTATATCTCAGGCGCCGTATCTCGGATTAGCCTTCATATCCATTTGTATCATATCACTCCGGTCGGTATCCTCCGAATATCCACCGAGTCTCATACTATCACCGGTAGGTAGTGTTCCTAGCCAGGCTCAATGCCTTTCTATTCGATTTTCTTACCCCTGAGTACCGTACCGGGTCTACCATGTATCCGCAGACGGTTGACTCCTCACTCCTCGAATCGGATAATAATTCTTGCTCAGAACCGAGAAAACTCATAGCGGATGCCGAAATATCATATAAAGAGAAAACCGCATTTTTAAAATATTCACAAGTTTTATAAAATTTTATCAGCGGTTTCTTAAATCTCAAAAATCTCATGAAAACACTATCCCGTAATAATATGGCAATAATGGAATAATATGTAAAGGCACAGAACGATAATATAATGCATGCTGATGTGAATTGAGCAGCAATCTAAAGTACTGGCAGGAATATAGTATGGTGTGAAATAACATCGTAAGTGTGTCCATATAAGCGTGTCCGTATAAGCAATGTAAGGAAAGTACAATATCCAGAACAATATGTGATGCTGAGTACTAACAGTAATCTATAATGCTAACCGGGTATGATGTGATACGATGACATGGCGAGTTCTATCTGTATACGCGGTATGGCAATTACCGATGATGTGTGTGAGTATACGAGTATGTGTACGTGCAACATGTAAGGTATCGATAAAGGTGCACGTGTCCTAGCAAACGAAGTCAAGTAGAGATAAAAGTATAAATGCAGTATATATCGTAAGTAATCGAAATGCGAGCATATACAGAAATAAAGAAATCGTAACGTGAGCAAGCGTCTAAAATATCCAACTACATATGAGCCATACAGTTATAGTTTAAAATAGTACGAAACGTTGTTTTGGAAATGAGAGACTACAATGGTTATTTTTGAAATAGATATCATTTGAAAATTCGTAGTGCACACTCGAACTTATCGTTTAAAAGTACGTAACGGTTCGTTAGTTTTTAAAATACGTATAGCTCTAAATATCTCATAATTTCCATTTTGTGGTTTTAGCAAGACTCCTCAAGTCGAAATAAATATCGGCCGTATTCGGCAATCTATCCTCAGTATATCACGTACGGAATATATCTCGTACTATATCATCCAATCAACACAGTACGGATCTATAGTCGCGTATGCTAATCTCATATCATGTTTACTTATATCGTAAATTTACTCATGTCATAGGTATACCTATATCATATACCTATATCATGTAAAGTGTGTGTGTGTAGCGTAATGGATATGAAATAGAGACTAAATATATAAATATCTGCATATGGTGTTCTAGCAAACCCTATAGGCTAGGTGTACGTTTTTAATATATATAATAACTTATTTTTACGGTTGAGGGGGTTGCTATACTCCATCCACCCGACTTCCCCCGTAGATATACATCTACTCATCTATCCGCCTCGCCCTAGTCGAAGCCGACGGATGCATCACCCTTCTTCGTCGTCTCGGAAATTCCCGCGGTTGTACCTACAATTGAAACCATATCGAATTGCATAAAAATTCATATCAAAACCAAAACGACGGGCGAAGCGCACATAGATTAGAACCAATAGTCCATGCATGCCAAAACGACAAAACACTCTCAGCGTCGACGTACGAACATTGAACGACCGAGTCGTATCTGTTGGGGTCGAAAATTGCACCCCGGTTGACCAAGGCAAAGTCAAGGTCAACCCCAAGCCAGGTGGGCCCAAGCCCAGATCAAGTGGGCCCATGCCAGAGTCGAGCCCGAACATGAAGCGGTCGGCCTCCCCCATGCTAACATAAAAATCATATAAAAAATAATTTTGATGTAATTTTTTATGCATGAATGTAAGCAAAATGGGCATAAAGCCAAATTTTTGTAAAGCCCATGGCTTATGTGCAAAAAGAAATGGCACATGAGCCATGGGATGGGCAAAATGCCATTTTGTAAAGCCCAAGGGGCTATATGCAAATATGTAAGCTTATATAAGGCAACATGATGAAAATATCTAATATATTTTTCATTCCCCCCAAAAAAACTAGGGTTCCTGTGCCTTCTTCTCCTTCCCCAAGATTCTAAACCTTTTTCTTTCTTTTGAATTAAATCAAGAGTTTTACTCTTCCTTTTATAAAACTAAATAGTTTTTCACCACAAAACCCACAAAGGGAAACTCAGATCTTCCATCAGATCTCAGAAAGGAAAGATTTTTAAAATCTCATACTTCTTGATCTTTAAGATCCGGCCAACAAAGAAAGAAGAAGGAGACTCATCTCCAGAAACCCCACTTTGGGGAAGATCCAGGGCTCAAGGGGAGAAGCCCCCCTTCATCAGCTTCAAAATATCTCAGGAGTTTAACTCCTCATATATATACATATATACAAAATAATAAGTGCTCCTTTCTGGGAGTATAACTCCGATTGCAGGGACCAAGTCCCTTTTGCCTCCCGAGCGCCCATATGCCTGGCACGTGAGGCGCTAGCGCCCTTGCGCCCAAAGCGCTAGCGCCCACGTGCCTGGCATGTGGGGCGCTGGCGCTCTTGCCCCCAAAGCGCTAGCGCCTACGTGCCTGGCACGTGGGGCGCTAGCGCCCAAAACGCTAACGCTCTTGCGCTCAAAGTGCTAGCATCCAAAGCGCTGACGCTTTTCCCATGCATCCTTTGGATGCCCTTTCCTTACACACACACACATACACACACACACACACTACGACATTGTCCCTGTTAGAAAAAAAAATTCTAACGGGACACTGCCCCGCACCCCGCAAGGGGGCTGCTAACCCCCTTGACCCCCAGCCCGCTATCCGGGTAGCGGGACCCCCATAAAAATTCTGCGGGGCCCCCGATATATCCAAAACCCCTTCAAAACACAATACTGCACATTGAGTTTGCATGACCAATTTAACCCGTCAATCGGAGGTTCTCTCGCTCCAAAGGCGAGAGGTAATTAACGGCAGCTTAGTCCGCGGCTGCCGAAGATTCGGATCTCCACAATCAATAAACCCCAGCTTACCCTAAGCAGGGGGAATCTGTAATGCGCCTGACAAGCGCGCGCGTATTCCCATCTCAATGGGGTGATGAAAAACACCCTACAGTATCATAGAAATTCGAAAACCAAGTTTAAAAACCATAATATATCATCAAAAGGCTATATAAAACTCCTCCAGATTTTTCCTTGGGACATCTGGGGAAAATCAAAGTATCACAGAGGCTTACTTATCAAGCATATGAGCTACTGACCAAACCACGATACCCAATTTAAAAATTGGACCGCCGAAATTGCTACAGTAACCACCACTGACGGTCTAATTTTTGAACTATAGTCTCATGTATCTGTGGTGGTCTCCTAGTAGTCTGATTAAGTCAATATAATTGTTTGTTTATCTTATAAAGACACCAAATTGCTTCAGAATTTATTTAAACTTCAAAAACTCAATAAAACCGACATTTGAAAATCTTAACTCGTGTTTTGAATTTGTAACACTTTGCAAATCAAGAATTCTTGCACCAAATGCTCTATTCTATTCAAAATAGGTTGTATTACCAAGAAAATTTTGCTAAAACCTTGCTACTATAAGTAACTATACACAAAACTTACATTTTTAACTTCTAACTCATAAAAACATGGTTTTTATGCATACTATATACTTTTCATGGCCATGATTTAAAACTTGACATCAAAAGAAATTATTTCTTGATGAAGATGATTCAAGAAGAGGTCTAAACTTGTAAGATGCTACTTGAAAAGCTTGTTGACTTGAAAACTTTGTGGCTTCAAGTTGAAGGGGTGATTTGTTTGTGTTTGGAGTTGGAAAAAGTACAAGGGAGTGTGAGGATTAGCCATAGGATTGTGAGAGACATGAGAATATTTGGATGAGAGGCGGTGAGGAGAGATGAGAGAGTGAGAGGAATGAGTGCGGGGAAGAGAGTGGTGAATGGTACGGACACAAACCATACCCAATTTTAAATTCCTCCCCCATGCTTCTTTTCTCTCTCTCATTCATTTTCTTTTCTTTTCTTTAAAATAAAACCATTATAAAACAAAGTGAAAACTTTTCTTTTCTTTAAAATAAAACCATTATAAAACAAAGTGAAATGTTAACATGTAATTAACATGTCATGGCAATTTAAATATGGTTTAACAAAAATCAAACTTGGTTTAGTTCACAAAATAAGAAAACATTAATTAGGTTTAACATGCTAATTTTGTATGGATATAATTATATGCTAATTTAAGAAATAACCAATTAAATAAATACTTTCAAGATTATAAATTCATTTTAAATTCCAAATTACTTTCCAAAATGGAGGTTTATAATTATTCCAATACATGAAAACTCAAATCCATACGTGGTATAATATCCGTAAAACTCATTGTATTTTTATTTAAATTACAAAATAATATTTACTGTTTTTCTGAAATGTAACAAGAGCAAAAAGCCCGGTAGCCTCATCATGGTCATTTTTAAATGAGTAGTCAATTTTTTTACAAACTGAGTCAGATTAGATTGAACTATAAATGATTTTGATATTTTAGCCTGGTGGAAAAGCCACGGACATTTATATCCAATGCTTTCTACAATGGCCTGTGATTTACTAACTGTTCCAGTATCCACAGTAGCATCGGAAAATACTTTCAGTATAGATGGCAGGATATTAAGCGAGAAAAAATACAGCTTGGCGTACGACATAATGGAGTGCATGATTTGCTCGCAAGATTAGGAAACAGCAGTCGTCAGGAAACAAAATGCAATCAGTTTGGACTCGGATTATCTATCTGAGATGCTTACAGAATCGGACGAGACCAACACCGAAGAAGAAGGAACTACAACCGGCGCCGAAGAGTAGTAAGCTAGCTCTGTAATAGTAGAAAAAGAACTACGTAGACCTGATTTCATCTCATTGAGATCAATATTTGGAAGGGATACGCAGGCAGCCCGAGTGGGTTCGATTTTTAATGTTTAAAAAACAACAAATTGTATTATGAAATTGTAATTTGATTAAGATTTTTTTTAATAAAAAAATTTGTTTAAATTTCAAATTTTTAAGCTTAATTTTAATTTTTTTTATTATAAAAAAGCAGTCAAGCCAGGCGAAAAATTTGTCTGGCTCGCCGAATTTGCCTCGCCTCGCGAACCGGCAAGACGAGCGGCTTCTGACTTCGCTACTGTTTTCATCGCCTCGCCTAACCGGCGAAGCGAGCAAAATTCGCTCCACCGGTTAGACGAAGCAAACGAATTTCGAAGCGAATTGCTTCAGCTCGCTTCATTAGCCATGCCTATTTGTTACGATAATTGCAACAAATACATATAGCCTTCGCAGTGTGAAAGTATACCATAGAGATATTTTTTAGCTATCACCGATTTTATAAAAATCTTAGTGTACTAAATCAATAAGAAGATATTATGGATGGTGGAAAGAAAACTTCACACTAAATGGTTAATTTGGGCTCAACGTCGATGGGGCCTATACCCGTAATTTACAAATTTAAAGCCCAAACTCCATGATCATAAATTTAATTGCTGTCGAAATCAAAATTTACAATCTTATATATCTTTTATATATATAAAAAGTGATGCGGAAGAGGACAAAAATGAGCTCGAATTTGTCCTCTTCCGCCCACTTAGCTTGCGCGTGAACATGGGTTTTGGGTTCAAAGTTTCTTCCAGGCCCCTCATTTAATATTCAATTCATCTTTACTCCTCTATGATTCAATTATATGGGTTGGAAAATTAATTTAGTGCCCACATTTAGCTTGAAATTTCATTTAACCTCTTTATTATGGATTAGGAATTTTCCTCACAAGCTTCCTAAAATCTCCACTAATTCTATAGCTATGGTCCGGTAATTTGGATTGAATTAGGATATCTAATTGTAACGAGATGCATTCGGTCAGGTAACAAGTACATTATGAAAATTGGAGCAATTTCATGACCACATTAAAGCTCTAAAAGCATTTCATACCATTGAATAACGATATGTATATTGAAATCGTATGATCATATTACTTTTATTTCTTTTGAGATCACTTCTAAGAAAATAATTCCGTAACTATTTACTTTTATTTCTTCGGAGATGGCTTTCGCGGTGAAAAATCCTGTTTTCCTGGAATAATCATAAATATATAACAAATAATGTTTTTGAAACTGCAAAGTCAGATTCCTTACTATTTATTTTCCGCTTTGCTCGGATATCAATTTTGGACAAAGATTGGGGCTGTTTGCGCCTCTTTCATTGTGTATATTTTCTTCTTTTTCATAGGCTTTGGATGGATTTCGATCATTACCAAGCACGATCCATACCCTATATAACTCCAGTTAAATGGAAAATCGAATAAAAATACATCACGAATAATAGTCAATTCAAGGTTATCTGAATGGAACCCAAAAAAGTTATGAGTAATAAATTTTTGGTTAATTCTAATCAATATGGTTGTCTCCGTGAGCATGGGTTATTGCTAGTTTTTCTTTTAATATAAAACTATATGGAAAAAGATTCCCACTTCAAACTGTTTTTTGTCTTTATGCATGGGGGTGTGTATATAAAGAGTGCCAATTCAAGTTTATTTTTGCCCTTTTGCACGGAGAATTAGACTCTGCCTCTTCTATTTTAATTAACTTTTCACTCAGTCCTTCTTTTGATCTTTTGCAAGGAATTTATCTCCGGCCCCTATAGTTTAAGTTAATTTTTATGCGGTACCTTCTAAGTTTATCCACACAAAGAAAAAAAAACTGTTTACATAGAAAATTAATTCCTTCAAACATGCTTGTGGACTAGATACATATGTATAAGGAAGGAGTAGAATAAAAAGATAATGACATGAAATGTTATGACAGGGGAATGCGAAAACATTGGAATCTCTGGACAAATTTATTACTCTGTTTCAGTTTTTGCCGAGGTATTTATTGAAACACTTATTTATATTTTTTTGTCTGGATATCTCAGTCTAGAACAAATTTTAATTTGTTCTATGTCTTCTTTTAGATTGAAACTGAATTATATTTAGGGACATTCTTTTAAATGATACACACACACATGCATACACACACACGTTAGGATGAGTTCGTGTTTTTTCAAATGCACGAATTTTTTCGAGTTGCGTTCTATGAACACGTCTTAGATAGTGTATGAATGAAAAATCATATTGATCGGAAGTGGTTTGCATGTACAGAAACATGTGGATTTATTTCAGCCGGCGATTTTTCATCCATACACTATATAAGATGTATAGAATAACTTAAATGGAACGTATCGTTCATAAGACACTACACGAAAAATTTCATTAATTAGAAAAACACGAACCCACCCTACAGTATCCGCAACCCCCCTCTCTCTCTCTATATATATATATATACAGAGAGAGAGAGAATAATGGAGGAAAGATGTCATAGGAGGGAATTTCCTCCTATGGCATCGAGAAAACACACCCTCCATCGTGTTTTCCGACAATCGGAATGCATCATCTTCATCGTTATCATCTAAGATATGGGTACACCAAATTTCATGTGATACTACAATATTTTCACCGTTCAATTAGTGGGTTCAAAATTAACGGTTTACCGACAATAGAACTTTTTACATTGCTAAATCAACGGTGAAAAAATTGTAGAATCACATGAAATTTGGTGTACCCACATTTTAGATGATAACGATGAAGATGATGCATTCCGATCGTCGGAAAGCAAGATGGAGGGTGTGTTTTTTCGACGTCATAGGAGGAAATTCCCTCATATGGCCTCTTTCCTCCATTATTCTCTCTCTCTCTCTCTCATATATATATATATATATATATATATATATATATGTGTGTGTATATGTATGAGAATAATGGAAGAAAGAGGCGATAGGAGAGGATTTCCTCCTATGGCGTCGAAAAAATACAACCTCCACTATTTTTTGCGACGATCGGCATCCATCATTATCATCGTTATCATCTAAGATGTGCATACACATGTGATTCCACCACTTTTTGACCGTTGAATTAACAATGTAAAAAGTTCTATTGTCGGTAAACCATTAATTTTGCACTAACTAAATCAATGGTGAAAAGATTGTATAATCACATGAAATTTGGTGTATCCACATCTTAGATGATAAACATAAAGGTGATGTATACCGATCGTCGAAAAAAATCATGGAGGGTGCATTATTCCGACGCCATAGGAGGAAATTCCCTCTTATGGCACATTTCCTCCATTAATCTATATATATATGAGAATAATGGAGGAAACAGACCCTAGGAGGCTTTTTCGTTAGGTAGCGTCAAAAACTATACCCTTCGCCATTTTATTCAACGATCGACACCGTCCATCTTGATTTTCATCGTCTAATATGTCGATACACCAAAATTCATGTAACTTATTTTCACCGTTGATTTAACAACGTAAAAAGTTCTATTATCGGTAAACCGTTAATTTTGCACCAATTAAATCAACGGTGATAAGGTGTTAGAATCACATGAAATTTGGTGTATCGATATATTTTACGATGAATATCAAGATGGACAGTCCCGATCGTCAAATAAAATGGTGGTGGGTAAAGTTTTTGATGCCACTTGACAAAAAAAAAACATCCTCAGGTCTCTTTCCTCTATTATTCTCTCTAGAAGGCGGGTTCACGATTTTAAAACCGCGAATCTGAATGAGAACCGTTGGATCTTGTGTTTTTAATCAACGGTTAAAATTAATTTAGCTCAATAAATCGTTAATAAATAGAAAGTAAATATCCACTTCAAAATATTGTGAAGGTAAAGGATCTGATATTTCTTTTGATTTTTTCCTTCTAAAATTAAAGAGTAAAATATTCAACCTCTATTTATTAATGATTTATTAAACTGGATTAATTTTAATCGTTGATTAAAAACGCAATATCCAGCTGCCCTCATTCAGGTTCGCGTTTTTAAAAACGCAAACCCGTCCTATGTGATCTCTCTCTCTCTCTATAATAAAAACAGATAGGGTAAAATTGGCTTAGGGTAAAACTTATTTTTTAGCTAGAAATCGAATTCTTAGAAATAGATATATAAAAAGATTTCTTATTTCAAAATTCTCACAAAACTTGACGCAGAAGTTGAAATTGAAACAAATTTAATTCGGATACATGCAACATATTTTGTTTATCTGTGTCGTCATCAAATTTTGATTTTAGTAATCTTTGTTTGTAATTCAGATACACATTATATTGTCTTCCTAGATTGTATTCATATAAGTTATTACTATTCATTCTAAATTGTATCATAACATATATGGAAAGCATTTTCTCTCTGGAAACATTTGGATGGAAAATTAGATGCTGCCCTTGATATCTTTTAAAAATTACAATTAGTCCATCCACTATTACCTGCAATACATGCATAAAAAATTAGATGTGACTCTTGATGTTTTTAAAAAAAAATTGCAATCAACACTTCAACTGCTAATTCGTATACATTTTCATCAACCAGATATGGATCAAATGTAGATATTATTATAATCGTAACATGTAGTTGTTGACAAATGCATATATGGACATGGATAATTATAAGAAATGAAAATCCATATTTATAAATCAACTAACAATACAGTTAAGAAATATTTATTAAAAGTTATATATACTTTTGAAATATACAGTCCCTTTCTTTTTGCTGCAAATTGGCACTCGGTCCCTTCACGGTGCATCTATAAAAAGCTGCCTCTGTTAATTTTCTATTTGCCCCTATCAGTAAATAGAACTCCAAAAATAGCATGTTCGACTTCAAACACGCTTGGCATCGATGATATATATATATATATAAGGATTAGAATAAAAAGATAATAACATATGAAAAGTTTTGACAAGGGATGGCGAAAATATTGGAAATCTCTTGACAAAAAATCAAATTCTCAGAAGAAGATAAATAAGATGTCTTATTTCAAAATTTTTACAAAACCTCATACGGAAAATAAAATTGAAACCAATTTAATTCAGATACATGCAATATATTTTGTTTATCTGTGTTGTCATTAAAGTTTGATTTTAATAACTTTTGTTTTAATTCAGATACACACTATATTGTCTCCCTAGATTGTATTCATATAAGTTATTACTATTCAATCTAGATTGTATCATAATATCTATGGAAAGCATTTTCTCCTTCCCTTGATATCTTTTGAAAATTACAATTAATCCATCCATTATTACCTTTCTATACGTAGATGCATGAAAAATTAGACGAGACTCTTGGTTTTTTTTTGAAACATTGCAATCAACACTTCAGCAGTTACTTTATATACATTTTTATCAACCAGATATAGATCGGATGTAAATATTACTATATTCGTATCATGTAGTCATTGACATATGCAAATATGGATACGGATAACTATAAGAAATGAAAATCCGTATTTTATAAATCAATTGCTAAAACAGTTATGAAATATATATTAAAACTTATATTACTTTTGAAATATATATTAAAAACAGTGAGTTGAATTACATAATATGAAAAATTGGCGAGAAATGGCGAATACAAAAGATTTTGTCTCCAAGCTTTTTTTGTCATCTTGTTTCGCAAAATTATCTTTCGTCCATTTCCTCTAAATCCCATTAGCATTAAACCTTAGCTCGGTCATCATATATTTAATTTGGAGTTGGCTGAAAAATTAATTTTCACCCTATCCTAAAAACTTCTCAACATTAAAATTTTCACTTGATTGGGAAAAATTATACTCACGCCATGATTTATGTTAGCTTTCCGCACAAATAGTTTGCATTAGCTGAGAATTTTACTTGGACTTAATCAACTCATGATTAAAAAATATATACTTTAAATTTTGGTTTTGGTCGGTCATTAGCTGTTTAGCTTGGAGTTGACTGGAAAATTAATTGTTCTCTTCCGAAACACGGAGACACGACCGCGTAGGTCCGTCTTGCCTGAATTTGGAGACAGTTGCTAATTGGTGCTATCCGTCCACCTCTCCGAAAATGCCAAGTTGATTTACGACACCATGTATCGAAAGTTTAAACGGATGCAGCCGATATAGCAGACTTCTTCAGATTCCCCCTCATTTGAAGGGTTTTTGATTGTGGGGACGCTCTTCCCTGCCGGCGCAAGCCCCTGCAGTTAATTACGCTACCATATCGCGGTAACAACTTTCTCCTTCTTCAGATGGTCACTTCGTGTCGTGGGTATTTGTTTTGTTTTTTGTTGCCGGTGGATTGTATACGGAGACTAATTTATGTTGTCGCCCGTAGGGCGTGGATTATTCCAAATCCGTATTTTCTTAGATTTGGGTTTGGGGGTTGGGTTTAAATATACATTAGTCTCATTTGAGATTAAGATCAACTTAAACATTTGTTAAGGATACGTTAGTCTATTTTTAGACTAAGATCAACTTAACGGGATCATTTAGATCCAATAAGAGAGCATTTGGCCTCTGTTGTTTAGTTTAGGGATATTGTGGTCGGTTACCAGTTTAAGGATATGGTGGTCCAATGTTAGTTTAAGAACATCTCGGTCCATTGTTAATTTAAGGACATTACGGTCTATGGGTTTAAAAGAACCTCACAGTCCGAGATTAAGAACATTATAGTCCATGGGTTTAAAAGGATCCCACAGTCCGAAATTAAGGACATCATAGTCCATGGATTTAAAAGGACCCCACAGTCCATAGAATGATTGGTTATCGGGACCCGTCACCTCTTTGAAGACATTGAAGAATTACAACGAAAAATATCAAACGAGTGAAGAGATGTACCCTTTAACCAAAATTGATTGGGAAATCTGTAGTCCAATTTGGAACTAAAATCAATTAATTAGATTATGAGCACATTGGCTCAGTTAAATTTGAATTGAGAACTTATGGCCAACTTGGGTTAAGTCCAATTAAGTTTGAAATGTTAGCCCTTTGTTGGACTGTTGAACATTTGTCTGGGTTCAACATCCCCATTATTTAGCAATGCTAAACAGAGGTCTGGGGGCTCTGACAACATTTAGTCTTTGGCTAAGCACTAACCATTCATTATAGCTCTGAATTTTAAGGTTCATTTGAATGGGAGATTTGCCTCTGGAAAACTTAGCCAATTTAGGCTACGCTTGGTTTTTAAAATAGTGTTAAACACTAGAGGATATTTGGTAATCATGTGCTCTCACGTGATGTGCTAAAAATAGTGTTAAACACTAAGGACAAAGCGCTTAAAGTAGTGTTAAACACTAAAATTGAATTGGTCATGTGGGGTCACGTGAGGCATCTGGAGATGGGGCCAGACTTCCTTTATTTTATTGTCAGAATATTCAAATAAGTGTTAAACACTTTATCTTAACGGCCATCACGTGTGGGCACGTGATGGGTATCCATGCATTGATTATTATAGTGTTTATTAGGGGTCACGTGAGAACACGTGAGGGCGCCCAAAATCAGTACTGCCTTTGGCTTTGTTCCCTTTATTTTGAGGGTCACGTGGGAGCATGTGAGGCATTGCCTCTGGGCTAATTCCTTCTTATTTTGAGGAGTCAATTAAAGGGTCACGTGTGGGCACGTGAGCATGCTTTATTCATTCCTTTTTGTTCGTTGGGATGAAGGGTCACGTGTTACCACGTGATCCTGTTGGATACTTGATCTGTACGTGCATGGAGAGCTTTAAGTCTCTTGTTTTAAGAATTAAATTCTTTTATAGGGTTAAACCCTAGTTCTGTTTTAGAGCAATTAAATTCCTATGTATTTGAAAGAATTAAATTCTTATGTAGGGTTAAACCCTATTTCATTTGGAGGAATTAAATTCCTGTGAATTTGAAAGAATTAAATTCTTGTATAGGGTTAAACCCTAGTTTCATTTGGAGGAATTAAATTCCTATGAATTTGGGGGAATTAAATTCCCTAAACTCAATTCCCCCTCTAAATTTTGGATCTGCGGGGCAGAATCTCCCCGATGAGAATTAAATTCTCAACTTGTGGGGAGATCTGCTTCTGCAGATTTTCAACCAAAGGAAGAACTAAGTTCTTTTCAGAAAAGTTAAACTCTTAAATTGAGAATTAAATTCTCTTTTTTATTTTATGGAGCTTAGATCTCTTTCCCTTTCTCACCTAGGGTTTCTTTTTCTGAAGAGATCTTCTTTTTCTCTCTTGAGAATTAAATTCTCCTCTCTTTTTCTCTCTGTTGTTGTATATAAAAAAATTCCAAGGATCCTTCTTTTCTCTTCTTCGCTTCTATTTATAGGAGAAAGAAAAGAATCAGTTTGTTTAGTTAATTTTTCATTGAAAGATTTCAATTGATTTGGTAACCAACATGATCTTTTACATCACTCAGTGAATTTTATTCACTATTAGATTTTTAATCCAAAAGATATTCTGTTTGTTATTCTTGGTGAATTTCAAGGAGATCTTTCCTTGTATAGAATTTTTCTATAAATTGGTAATTTTTAATCACCGTTGGATTTTTAATCCAACGGTGCTCCACTTTACAGAGCACAATCTTTTTTTTGGAAAAATTTAGAGAAATATTTTCCAATTAGGGTTCTCGATTCCTTCTTAATTAGAATTTAATTATATTAATTCAGAAGGTTTTAAAAGCCTATTACGTGTTGGCACGTGATCCCATTATTTGATCATTTAAATAGAATTTAATTCTATTAATTAAAGAGCTTAGGAACCTATCACGTGTTGACACGTGACCCCCTTTGATTAACATTTTAACCAGAATTTAATTCTGTTGTTTTAAAGAACTAAGAAATCATCACGTGTCAGCACGTGACCCTTGGTCACGTGTCAGCACGTGATGCCCCATTTGGGTTTTTCCTTTGTTTTTATTATATCTTTTAATCTCTTTCAGTGGGTTTAAAGGCCCATCACGTGTGGGCACGTGACTCCTGTTGATTAGAATTCAATTCTATTATAACAGAGTTCCCAGTAAACCATCACGTGTTAGCACGTGACCCTTGGTCACGTATGAGCACGTGATACTCCATTGGGGTTTCTTTCCTGAATTTTTATGAGAGAACAAATGCCCCCACAGCGTTGTTCTCAGGTGTTTGCACGTGAGTGCAACGCTATCATCTTTTGTTGCCGTTGGATCTGCCTAGGGAAGAGAGAAGATGAACCGTTTCCCATCACATCGTATAAATGCAGGGGTCTCTTCAGAAGCGCCTCCACTTTTCATCTTCTTCCTTACTTGTTCTGGCCTTGAGAATTTAATTCTCCCTCTCAGAGCTTAGTTCTCCGTTTCAAAACTTTCCAGAGTTTAACTCTGTTAACAAAAGAGTTCCTTTTTCAGGTAATGATCTTGAACGGCTGAAGAACTTCTTATAAAAATTTTCTTTGGATTTTAAATCCACACCAAGGGGTTTTCCCTTTAACAAGAACCCATCTTTCCAAGTTAAAATAATGCCCAATCTTTAGATAGTAAACTCCCTTTGTTAGGGCTTCTCCGATCTCAGAGATCGGTGGTGATACTTGTCTTCTCTCTGGAATTTAATTCCATTCCAAAGAGCTCTAGCTCTGAAAATGTTTTCTGGGAATTTAATTCCCCTATTCGAAAGGAATTTAATTCCTTTAAAGAACTCAGTTCTTCACAGAGAACTTCTTGGGATTTTCTTGCCCTGAGTTGTTCTTTGCAAAAAAGTTCCCAGAGAGATCCTTCATGATTTGCATAGAGTCTGCAATGGGTGTTCTCCTTGGGAATGTGTAGAGTTGTTTGAAATCCACTGTTCATTTATTGAGAATCTTCCTATTATTCCCATAATGATTACCCTGCCTCATCATTAGTGAGCCGCCATTTTGATTTTATGGGGCCCCTGTGTTTTGTAACCAATGGTCCCATAAAATAAGTTTTCTGTCGCTTTCTTCTACTGTCTTTCTTTATATATATATTTATGAACATATATACACATGCGGACTTCATTAACAATTTCTTTTTATCTGTTTTCATAAACAATGGCTTCTCTTCCGTACTTCCCTTTCACCCGCTCGGAGGCTGTCTTTCCTCAGTCACCATCCGATAAAGAGGTAATGGCGATGATTAGAGCTCACGATCCTAATTGCACCAACTTGCTTTTATGGGGGACCTGGTATGGGCACATCATTCGGGGCCGCCGCAGCTTTCTTTGCGAGATACCAACAGAGCCTACCTACCCATTTTTGCCGATGGAGCGTCCACGGACAGCCTTTGCTGTGGAGATGTTGAACTGGACCCCTACGGGACGGCTCGAGCCGTCGACAACTAGGATTCCAAATCACCCTGTGCCGGCTATATACATCTTAGGGCGTCGTATCTGCCAAGGTGAAGCCCAGCCCTGGAGACAGGTTTACAAAATAGGGCTTACTCCTTGACAACCCACAGGTTACCTTCTCTGGGCTCGTTATATCCTGTCTGCCCATCGTGGGCGACTGCAGAGGGTCGGGCTCTATCAGGTGGTGTACGCGTCTCTCTTCCACTATCAGTCCCGCTATATCTGGTGGGTTAAGGCTTTCTTAAATCAATGGAATCTTCCTACCAACAATTTCTTTCAAGGGGACCGCGAAGTTTCAATTTCTCTGGAAGAGTTTTGCGAGATCTCGGGGTTGCCGGTCAGGGGGACGCTTTATGAAGAACTATTGCCTCCTGATGAGTATGTTTTCGAAACTGAGCCTGCTATGCTTGACGGCCTGTCGACTGAAAATGCCGTTCGCCATAAGCACCCAAATTTAATCAAGACTCTGAGCATTTTTGAGAAGCTATTCACAGAGTCAGAGGAGCAGGGCGTCACTTTCAAAAGCTTTATCGCATGCTTCCTTAGCGGAGACGTTCTATCAAAGACGGCTCCAAAGTTCGCGAATATCAACGACCCCTTTGGGTTCGGTTTAAATAAGCTACCGGCTACAGAAGAGGATTTGCCGCAGTTCTACATTCCAATCCTGTCGGCTGTACCTTTTGAGTCGATCGCAGCTCCTGGCATAGATAAAGAGACTTTCTTCGTGGGTTTTATTAGCGTCTGGCTCAGCTAGTTCGTCATTCCAACGCACCGTCGATTCATGAGAGCTTCGGTCATTTACCCTGCTCATCGCATAGCTGGAGGGACGCGACTAGCCGTGGGCATTGCGGGGCTAGTGCATCTGTATCATGGGTTAAGCGCTGCAGCCAATATCTCAACACCAGGCGTGAACGTAGTGAATTTCTCTCTTCATTACTTTACGTCATGGATTGAGATGCATGTGCTAGGAGCATTTGCCGCACATCAGAGACCCGGCTTTTATGATGCCTACACTTTTCTGCGGCTCATGAGATTGGTGGACGCTTCTGCTCCCGATCCGACTCAGTCCGGAGCTATTCGTGTGCTGATTAATCCCTATGCAAATACGGGCGGGATGGTATTCAACGATCGAGTCCTCTCTGCTCTTTCAGGACCGATTCAACAGCTTTGTGGCTCGTCGAAAGAGGGAGTACCTTCCCTGAAGCCCAAGGAAGCCATGCACTTATATTCGATCAGACCGGGTTATCTGGTATTTTGTCAGAACGGTGTGGCCTTTTTTATGCGGTACAACCCACACCGCTTTGCTCGGAAACTGGGGTATGACGAAGGTGTCCCCTTTGAGGCATTTACAGTGGAGCCCAGCCCATCGTCAGAAGTCGTTCGCGACGCCACTCATCACTTCATGCTGCTGAACACCGGCTCTCGCTTTGTGATTCCTGAAGCTGACTATATTCCTCGATGTGTGGGGTCTTTCACAGGCTGGTATCTCTACCGAGTCAGTCCCATTATTGCCGAGGAGAGGAGGATGCTCCTCGGATATAGGGCTCCTATTCCGATCCAGGCTACGGGAGTCCTGCCGCGACCGCGGGCAGGGGTTCGCCCTCCCTTGAGAGATACTGGTATCGTGCTTATTCCGGAGGCGGCGGAAGTGGATCTGACTCCCACAGCTGGTATGCCGCCGCGAACTAGAGCTCAATCAAGGGCTAATAGGGCACCAGTAGCAGTATCATCAACTGCGGCATCAGCAATGGCAGTGTCGTCGTCGGTAGCACTGCCGAGTGAGGATATTGAAGGCGAAGTGGGTCAACGTCGCACTAAAGCACCGAAGGGAAAGAAGCGATCGTCTTCTCCAGTTAGTTCTGGGTCCAAGAGGCGAAAGAAGACGGTCACCAATCTGCTCGACTTTTTAGTGGAATCAGAGCCTATCCTTCAAGATGAACCACTAGCCATGCAAGAATCAGATGGTGGTCTGCTTTTCCCGGGTTCATCTACCGAGGAAGCCGCACAACTGGCTGAGGCTATAAGGCACTCAAAGGATGAATCTGAGAATGTAAGGATCCCGAAGAGGCCTTATCCTGTCGTCATCTTTTATGAAGATCCTCCATCGATACGGTGGATATTCATAGGTCCTTTGGAAGAAGAAGGCGAGAGAGCCCTTAAGTAGCCTATCTCAGCCGACGCCGAAGATACGCTTTTATTGTGGACTGGTGGCCACGAGTCTACCCTCGAACCCCGGCGAGCATACCTCCTCCGGAAGGAACGCCGGCTTGAAAAAGCCATACAAGAGGCTCCTTTGCGCATTGGTATACTCATATATCTCTTTGTAATATTTTGTACTGCTCATATACATACATACATACATACATACATACATACATACATATATATATATCTCCTTATCTTCATGAGAACTTTGCAGGGACTTTGGCAATGGCGGAGGATCTGAGTTCGAGTCGCGCTTTGACCATGGACTCTACCAATATCCCCGTGAGACACTAATAAGTGTGGAGGGGGTCAATACAACTGTTGTTCCTGCAGCGGAGCTTCCCTCGGTGACTCCCGTTCCCCCGGTCCTTGCTCCCCTGGAAGAAGCGTCTTCATTGGCCGCGGATTCAATGGATCTTTCTGGGTACGGCCCGGAGACTGCGGGACAGGTAGTCGAGGCCACCGTCTTTTCATTGGAGCCTGCAGCGATGGCCACTGCCGCTCCACCGGAAGTTATTATACCGGCCCATATCCCTGATAATGTGCCTGGGGTACGGAGGAGGCCGCTGAAGCTGCTATCCCTCCAGTCCAGAGTGGGAGGAGTATTGAAGGTATTCTTCTATCTTTTATTTTAATGATCTCTTCATTATCTGAACCTTCCTGCCTTTTCAGAGCTACGAGGATTGGCAGCGTTTATCGTGGACCTGTCCCCCAGGAAGTCTTTTCAGCGTCTGCTAGAGATGGCCGCTCCGCAGGCGATATCTCCTCAATGCATCGTTCTCTCTTCCGGGCAAGGTTAGTGTCATTTGCCCTCTCCTCACGGCATTATTATTATTTCATATAATGACACTGATGTCTTTTACAGTTCTGAAAGCTGATAACGAAGTCGAGATTCTTGACGGGCCTGGGGAGCCTTCAGACCCTTCTTGCATGACCGTGGGTAAGTAAAGTTTCAATGTTGTTCCACCCGTTCTTTACTTGTGAGTCTCGCTGATTGTTTTCTACGAATCTTAACAGTTTTGCCAGTGCCTACCACGCTGGAATCTCGCATCGTCATGTCACTCGGCCCCTATGCTCTACGTGCCTCGGTACGGATGGCAAAGCTAAGACTTCACTCCTTGTCAGCTCTGATTGAAGACCTTCGTGCTGGCAGTCTGATCATGGCCGAAGTATTTACCGCTGAAGCCAACGGTTCTCTTTCCTTTCTTTCTACTTACCATAGTGAAACATTGGTGCAAGTCTGGGTTGAGTTCTGTCGTCAGGTGGAGGCTTGCTTGCATATTCTTGAATGTACACGCCTTCCTTCAGAGGTTGTGGCTGCAAAGGCGAGCTTACGGGGGGTGATTGAGTGGTGCGCTGTGAATACGCTATCATGCGAGAAGAGGCTCAGCCGCAAATTCTCAGAGAGGAAGTTGGCTTCGACCGCTCTAGGGGAACTTCAAGCTAATCTTACGGCCAAGACCACTCGGGCGTATGAACTTTGGCGAGGGCTTCAGGAGGCTATCAAGGAGATGGTAGCCATTGATAAAGCCGTCATTTTCATTCGCGAAATGGTCGAAGCTCATACAGTTACCGAAAAAGAGCTTGAAAGTCGGCTTGTCTCGTACCAGGCCCAACAGGCTCAAGCGGAGGCACGTCTTTTAACGATAAAAATCATGAAGCCGAGACCCAGCGGAAAAAGGATGAACTGGCAAATCTATTAAATCGTCCGCCGGCTTGAAGAATTGTATATTTTTTTATTCTTCTTTTGTATATACTCCTGAGTGAGAGTATTATTTTTTGATTCTTTCATAAACTGTACTTTGTATTCATTTTGATTCATGAATAAAAGACATATTTTGCTTCATGATGGTGTGTCTCTTTTAGTAAATGCATTTTTTGAATAATCTATTTTGATTTCCTTGTAGGACAGCGATGGCTTAGGAGTCAGGGTTAGGATCGCCTCCTAAGAATTTTCAACTTTATGAGCCGTGAGGGTCTCATAAAGAATTTTCTCCCTACAGGCCGAGAGGATCTCGTAGGTGTAATTTCTCCTTAAGAATCGTGAGGATTCCTAAGTGCATTTTCTCTTGAGATTCGTAAGGATCTCACAAGAGAGTTTTCTCCCTTACGAGTCGTGAGGACCCGTAAGTGATGGACGAGGTTGACAATATCCGCATTTCACGGAGTCAAGGGTTATTCTGGCCATTTCCCACGGGGTCAAGATTGACTTTAATTGTGTTCTATGGGACCAGGATTTGCTCTGGACGCTTCCTACGGGGTCAGGGTTGACATAAACCGTGTTCCGCAAGGACCGGGATCCGCTCTGGACGTTCTCCACGGGGTCAGGATTGACATAGGTCGTATTCTACGAAACCAGGATTTGCTCTGGATGCTTCCCACGGGGTCAGGATTGACATAAGCCGTGTTACGCAAAGACCAGGATCCGCTCTGGACGTTTTCCATGGGGTCAGGATTAACATAGGCCGTGTTCCACGAAACCAGGATTTGCTCTAGATACTTCCCACGGGGTTAGGATTGACATATGCCGTGTTCCGCAAGGACCAGGATTTGTTCTGGATGCTTCCCATGGGTCAGGATTGACATAGGCCGTGTTCCACGAAACCAGGATTTGCTCTGGATGCTTTCCATAGGGTCAGGATTGATATAAGCCGTGTTCCGCAAGGACCGGGATCCGCTCTGGACGTTTTCCACGGGGTCAGGATTGATATAGGCCGTGATCCACGAAACCAGGATTTGCTATGGATGCTTCCCCTGGGGTCAGGACCGTGTTCCGCAAGGACCAGGATTTGCTATGGACGCTTCCCACAGGGTCAGGATTGACACAGGCCGTGTTCCGCAAGGACCAGGTTCCGCTCTGGACGCTTCCCACGGGATAGAATTGAAATAAGCCATGTTCCGCAAGGACCAGGATCCGCTCTGGACGTTTCCCACGGGGTCAGGATTGACATAGGCCGTGTTCCACTAGACCAGGATTTGCTCTGGACGCTTCCCACTGGGTCAGGATTGACATAGGCCATGTTCCGTAAGGACCAGGTTCCGCTCTGGACGCTTGCCACGGGGTCAGAATTGACATAAGCCGTGTTCCGCAAGGACCAGGATCCGCTCTGGACATTTCCCATGGGGTCAGGATTGACATAGGCCGTGTTCCACTAGACCAGGATTTGCTCTGGACGCTTCCCACGGGGTCAGGATTGACATAGGCCGTATTCCGTAAGGACCAGATTCTGCTCTGGACGCTTCCCACGGGGTCAGGATTGACATAAGCCGTGTTCCACGAAACTAGGAAGGGTTGACTTTTGATTGTCTGTGCATCGTCGAGTCATGGAACTGGGAACTTCGCCGTAGCTCCTATTTGTTGATGTTGCGTCTGTTGTAATGAGACGAATATTGAGATGATCTCCAAGCTGTCTGTGAACCATCGAGATGTGGCTTCTTTTTCTGATGGAGCCTGGTGGGAAGGTATGGTTCCCTCTTAATTTGTGCCCCTGAATTGTATACAGAGATCGATGTGATCTCACCTGTAGAGCAAAAAGTTTCATTTTATATATTTTCCTTTCCTAGGCAGAGAGAGCGGCTCTCCTACATACACCGGCCTTTGCGAGAGTCGACGTAGATACATGGCCTCTATTATGCCAATATTTCGACTCTCAGCGCAAACATGTACGTATTTTAAATGTAATTCATTGTTTAGTATATAATTTATTTTTTTGTGTTGCTTAATTAGAAAGCTAAATCTGAATGTGTTGTGCAGAAACAGGCCGATCAAAATAAAGAGAATAGGAAGTCGGCGAAGAGAGGTCTCCCCACTTATACAGGTGGCTCGAGGAATATTACTCGTGCCATGGAGTTATCAGTAAATTATAATAGACCGGCCTTTGTGATATAATGTAATATTAAGAGTTATTTTCTAATATATGTAAATTTTTGGCAAATTGCAGAGAGCTCAGACCCTGGCGCAGGGTGGTACACCGAGTGTGCTGTCCGCGTATCTTGCCGTCCACGGCTCCTCAACAGATCCCGCCACGGGCGAGCTTCGATACCCCGATACTGCTATCCAGGAGTATTGCGTAAGTGTTAATATTTATTCAACCCCTATTTGAAATTTTTTTCTGAAAGGTTCAAATTTAAATGATATACTTATATTTTACTGGTTAATGTGGGTGTAGGAGCGGGTGGTTGAGCAGGTGGAGGCATCGGGGATCGATTTTACTGGACAGAACGATCCGATACTGCTGACCCCAATCCTAGACGCCGCACACGGAGGGCACCACGGAGGTTGGGAGAGAGGCCGGGGATTGGGTCCTAGCAGGGCCTATATGAGGTTAGACTCCACTCCGGCGGTTACTTCCTCTATCTCCCGTGAGCGACGTCTAAAGCAAGAACTTGACACCTTGAAGGCCACCATCCAGGAGTTGAAGGAGATGATGGTATGTATACTACTTAATAGTAAAATATTATGTCATATTATAGATAGCAACATATCCAATATTAGTACGTAGCCTGAGCTTATTTGGTTGTAGACTTAGTTTTGATTAATCATACATACATAGAACTGTCTAAGTAAAATAAACTACGGTTTTCCAAACTAGATATCCAAACGAGACCTAAGTCCCTAAGTATTCATAGATTGGGGTTTCTTAATAACCTGATAATGATACGAATTCGACTAATACACAGTTCTTACTCGTTTATTACACGCAAAACTGAACAGATGGGACAGGGTATTTTGACTGAGGCTCCATATGCATCTCTTTCGGCTCCTACAGCTCCACAGCCCGCTCAGACTCCCGCAGCCGTGGCTCCGTACGCCACTACCTCGGCGGCGGTTGCGCAGACCACTCCTACAGCTCCACAGCCCGCTCAGACTTCCGCACACTCCGCATTGCTCGAGATATTAACTCAAGATATATCCGAGGAGCAGGCGCGCCAGATTACGGCGTTTATCAGAAGTGGAGCTGGACCGAGCTAGGTAGCTTTTTGATTCTTATATTTTAAACATGTATTCAGTTATATGATACATATTGTATATATTTTGGACGATATTGATATTGGTGGTGTTTGCGTGTTCATATTGATTTAGATTTATATCGTATTCTTCTTGTTTATTTGTTTTATATATTATGCGTGAGATACTGATTATGAATACTGCGGTATATATTCTACGTGTTGATTACTTTTATATATGATGTATACATTATTGTGCATAGGGCGAGGAAAAAACAGGCAGCCATTTTAAAAAAAAAACCTAATAATATGTCCCTACGGATTAATCCGTAGGTACAAATGTTGCACCTACGGATTGATCCGTAGGTACAAATGTTGCACCTACGGATTGATCCGTAGGGTCCTATTTTGCCCCTACACATTTATCCATAGGGGCAAAATATCAGGATACCTGATATTTTGTCCCTATGATCTCAGTAAGAGGGGTTATGCTCGACTCTATGGATTAGACCGTAGAGGCATAAACATACCCCTACACAGGTATCCGTAGAGACAAAATATCATGATATCTGATATTTTGCCCCTACACATCTGGACCTATGCATATATCCGTACGAGCAGCAATTTGGCCCTACAAAGTCATCCGTAGAGACAACTATTTTATTTTATAAACCGATAAATTAAATAACTTTTTTGTCCCTACAGTCTAATCCGTATGGACATATGGACCTATGCATTAAGCCGTAAGGGTAAGTATTTAACCGTAGGGGTATGTTTAAGGCTAAGACTTGCATCTGCGGTGTTTGCACCTACGGCGTAATGTCTTGCCCCTACGCTATAGCCGTAGGGGCAGTGGTTTGCTCCTACGGATTTATCCGTAGGAGCAACCCCTATTTGTAGTAGTGTATTTTGGAGACGTTTGCGATGGAATTGTTTTGAGAGAAAATGAAGAAATTTTATAATTTGTTTGTAGAGAATTTAGGTCAAGTTTTAAAGATTAGACTGTAATATAATTATACGACTCCAATCATCTATGCGAGACCATATTTTTCCTGTGCCCGTGCATGACACGGGGCACTGGCCGGTTTCAGGATAAAATGGCTGAAAAACTCATACCACCTTTCATCAAAATATCTCAACAAAGCAACATATATACAAAGAAAAAGGACAAAATTTACTAATCTGTGGGACATGAATTGCAAGAATCAAGGCAAGTAAAATTTTCCAATCTGAATGTAATTAAACACCAGATGGAAATTAAAGGCACCAAGATAACCAAAGTTTAATTTCACAAGCATACGCTGCCAGAGCATAACGGTAAAACCTCTTATTAGCGAGCGGGGTAGCAACTCAAACCAATTTATGGTTTTGGAAAAATAGGATCCTCTTGAATTGAAGATATAAAATTTGCAACCATAACAAGGATTGCAAATAAATATTACAACAGGACTTCCATGCAAACCAACCAAAACCCCCACTATAAATAAGCCTTGACAAAAATCATCGATAACCAAAAAGCCCTAGGGTCTGTGTGTGCTGCTGTGAGATAGAATAACAAAGAGAAAGAAAGCAGATCTAAAATCTCTCTCTTTCTCTTCTATTCCTTCATCATCAGCTGCACTCAAAATAAAACCCAATAAATACGTTTATAATCATGTCTCGCTTTCTCTCCGCCTCCAACCTCTTCGCAACTCTGCTCTCCAACAGGTGACTCTAGAGCCCTTTAGGGTTTTAGCTGGTACCAATTTCCTTTTTAATGTGAGAGCTCACAAGTTAGATTCCTATGTTTGATTTTATTAACAAAAACTCTAGCACCCGACGGTCTAAAAAAAAATAAGTAAACCCGTATGCTTGTTATCGGATCTTGACCTTTTTTTCCCTTAATTTTTGCAGGAGGGGTTACTCATCGGCGGCGGCGGCGATATGGAGAGAGGGAAAGAACGCAGTAGAAGAGAATGTAATGATGATGAAGGGGAACAAAGCAAATAACATGGAGACGGCCCGGTCGGCTTCGTGGGTTCCGGATCCTGTTACCGGGTACTACAGGCCTGCGGATCGGGTCAGGGATTTGGATCCGGCGGAGCTCCGAAAGATCATGCTGTCAAGGAAAGCTTGAATGAATTTTAGATGTATTGTCCTTTTCTTAATAACTCTTGTTGGTTCTTTTTATTATGTTTGGTTTTAGCTGGAGGAGGAGCCAAAAATTTTGATAGATGGATATAGTAATAAAGAGGAGATTAGTTTTATAAGTTTTTGTTGATTGCTTGGATCTTATCTGTAGGTGTCAACAAACATAGGCTCGGGTTTATATTACTTGTACCCGTTCCGTTCGTTTTCAAGTATTATTGGGCCGATCTGATCTATGAATTTATAGGTTTTATCCTGTACGTCATCAAGACGTCCCGATCCGGGTTAGTGGGTTTTCCTATAGTCCGTGTTGAAAAGGGTCGTGTTGAAAAGGGTCGAAGGCTTTTCATTAATTGTCATGGTCATGAGAATAAATCTAAAGTATGCGCTACTAAGTGAAAATGAACAAAAGTTTTGCTATAGTCTCATTTGACATATATGCTCTTTATTTTAAATTTAGTCATCTAATTCTGTATATTAAAGCCTTTTAGGGTAGAAGAGTATATTTAATTTAAAAGTAGAGTGGTTATATAGCATGTATGCTCCCACTTTAATATATATATTTAATTGCATTTGTTATCTCGGAATGCATTTAATTAAAATATGTTGTAGTCCCTTTTAAATGTTCATCCCTGATTATATTAGTCCAACTCATTTATATTAGTTATAATATTATTATCGTAGCTGTAATGGTGAAATTAATAAAGAAAAGTTATATTAGTGAAAGTAATAATGATTGGTAAGAGAAAATAGAATATAAAAAGATTGTTTTATATAGAATTTACATTTATTCTATAATCTTCTAAAATATATATCTATAGTACTTTACTAAATTAAAGGAGAAATAAGTTTCGATAGTATTCTTTTATAAGTTTACAAGTTTGTTTTTTAATTTCACTTTAAGCAACTATAAAATGAATTCAATTTAAATTGGAGTACAAATATTCTGGAACAGTAGGTGTGCACATATAATTACTGGTAGTTCTCATTTAATGCAGCTCTTAAGCTTCTACAGTATTATCACTACCACTAGTCATTTATCAAGCTAACTAGCAGAATGACCTTTCATATAATTTGCAAATTTTAAACTTTTTCATTTTATGTTTAGGTTAGTGCTTTAATTTGAATATTTATGGTGTCATGGATATACTAGAAGGAGGATGGAGACATGTAAAATCTGCATATATATAATGCAGGACGACATCGCTAACCATGATGATAGCTTTATTAATCATTCTGCATAATTTGCCTATTGGTAGAATCATTATTTAACTCACTGCTTAAATTTATATAGTTTAAGTAAATACATAGTTTGGTAATGATTCATTGGTGTTGATTTATTTAATTAACAATTTTGCAAAGGCTGTCGAAGAAGAGATCTCGGCGATGACACATATTTTTTTGACAAAATGTGACATTTAATATTGACACAGGATTTACTTTTATTTCTGAATGTAAGAGCAAAACTCAGAAATAAGCCCTTCCCATAAGCTTTATTAAAAAAACGAAAAGAGAAGAGAATATCAGCAGTACAATATAACAAGAGCAAGGCTGCAGGCCTTCCTGTGCGTGCACACAGACACCCTAAAGGAAAAAAAGGAAGAGAGAAGAGGAAGAGGTGATTAGACAAGACTACAAACAACAAAAAGTAAGAATATCACATGTAGAAAAGTAGAAAAACAATGCATCAGCTAACAGAGTAAGCATCACACGAGCCATGCATGTCAGGAAGCAAAAATCATATAGCAAACAGAGACAGTCACAAGAACGCTGACACACACACACACACACACACACATACAGGAAGCAAATATCATATGGCAAGCAGCCTTGGAAGGTTAGGAAATGAATAACAGCAGTTTTAATGATGTGTTGTATGATGAAGTGCACATTTGGCTTCTGTTAAAAGAAGAGTTTTGGTTGTGCTCGATAAAGAGCAACCCCAAGCTAAAAAGTGTACAAGAGCAAAATATGAATGAAGCCATGTACTGAGCCCCCAAAACAAAGCAACAGTTGTTAAAACATTTTGAGAATAACTTAACCAATCAATATCTTTTGAACACGGTAATTCGTGAGATCATTAGGCTTATCGGTGATCGGTGATGTATTGATAAAAATAGATTGATGTAATTAAAAGAGTTGTCATTAAGTATAGAAAAGAAAACCTAAACAGGTAGAACTAATCACCAAATATTGATCTAGAATCATCTACTCCTAGATGGAAAAATTATCTACTCATATCATAAAAATAAGGTAATAAAAGAGACATAATAAAATAAATTAAAATAAAAGTAAGTTGTTTACAATCTAGACCTTGCTCTTGAAACCCTAACCGCCAAAAGAATAAAAAAAAAAAAGAAGTTTGCCCTCTGTATTCGATGTCTTTAAACAGCCTTTTAATCGACTAAAGGCAGTGATGGATCCAGGATTTTACCAAGATTAGGTCAAAATTGCTATCGTTGTAAAGACTCCGGGTCCGAACATGGGGTTTCGGGAGGCAGTAGCCCCTAAGCCAAACTTTTTGAGTAATAGCACGTATATGGTGTTTCCATGTGATGCATAAAAAGGCTTTTATATATATATATATATATATATATATATATAGAGAGAGAGAGAGAGAGAGAGAGAGAGAGAGCGCATGAGAAAACTACTATATTATCTAATTATATTTTTGATGAAGTTAAAATAAGAAGGCAGGGCAAAAGGAAACTATATTGTGAAGGAGTTTTGAATAGTGTAAGAATAATTTAATTTGAAGAAAAAAGTCTTTAGTAAGAATTGAACCCACACCACATTCAGAGAGAGAGAGAGAGCATGAAAAAACTACAATATTATCTATTTATAGTTTTGATGAAGTTAAAATAAGAAGGCAGGGCAAAAGGAAACTATATTGTGAAGGAGTTTTGAATAGTGTAAGAATAATTTAATTTGAAGAAAAAAAATCTTTAGTGAGAATTGAACCCACACCACATTCAAATACCAAAGTTTAAGTCTAGCATCTAAAACCACCCTCATCTTCATATTTATATTTATATTTATATAATGATATATATACATATAATTATATATACATATATAGGATGCTTTTTTATCAAAACAGGGTGGGGCCATGCCCTCAACTGGGTCCTGTTGTATATAATGCCCTCAGAGTCAATTATTGGATCACATGCACGTGATTGCAATGATTGAGGGAGGACCTATGCCGGTAGGACAGTTTTACTCAAGATGATAGTATGCTATCTGATTTATCTTTATCATCGTGTACTGCTTTAGGTGACATTACTGATCACTATTGCACGTTGATAGAGCCCTTAGGATTCTTGCTTGACTACCAGCAGTATGATGGCGATCATATACGTGGGAGCTGGGGTCTATAAGCATATCCTTAAAAGGTCCCTAGTCGTGGGAGTTTCGAAACAGGGCATCGATACTCCAGAGTAAACTA
Organism: Agapanthus africanus; assembly: GCA_030015575.1. Lineage (NCBI taxonomy): Eukaryota > Viridiplantae > Streptophyta > Magnoliopsida > Asparagales > Amaryllidaceae > Agapanthus > Agapanthus africanus. The sequence continues at coordinate 739,116,235 of CM057341.1, forward strand.
GTGTATACAGTCGAGACCCCGACGAGGGGCGGTGGCCGGTCTCACAAGCCACTGGTGTCAGTTGGTTCACCTAAGATGTATACATGTGCTCATTGGGTTATGAGTACACCGGACATGACTCGCCGGGAACATGCTAGTTGGTATTATACCTAGCGTCAGATAACAGTTCCCTGGTGACATGTGTACAGGTTAGTTCATCGACCTGAGATCGTCATTTGTCTCGTGTGAGTTCCTACTGTACTTTGATTACTACCCTACCACGGCTCAAAGGAGTCGTGCAAACAGGTTTTAGTTGGGTACAGTCCCGACCACATGGAGGCAGTGAGCGGATCTGCAGGGGTTCGTCTCTCCCGGTATTGGGGGTGAGGTTGCGCTGTGTCTAGGAGAGCCATTACACGAAGTCCTTGGCCAAGGCAGGAGATTTACTGGTAGGTATTCCAGTAGTATCTCAGGGTGTTCTGGGCTACACTCCGACACGACTTGTGCCGCTTTTGGGGGTCTGACTTTTACCAACCCCCTAAGCCCGCCATGCGATGCTCATAGACGAACGGACCGGACTGTACGGATATTGTCACTGACAGGCTCAATAGGGTGTCAGGATGAGTTCGCTCATCGACGTCCCTTTTGGTCAATACCTGGTAGCCCGTTACGAATGGCTAATACCTCTGACGTGCTAGTGGTTAAATCCACAGCCAAAATATTGACGAGTCTTTAGAGTCCCCCACAGACAGTTTCTCAAGTTTCGGGCGAAACGCTGTAAAGGCCGTATGGAGATATGGCAGGGTTCGATCATATACGTGCGGTATTGCACGGATCATGATCGGACGGATAATACTAGCAGGCTTTGGTTTAAGCCGGATCCTAGTATTGTACAGTATAGAGTTTGTCTCTTTGCATTTGTATTCGGTCGAAATACAAATGCGGGTATGTATATACAGTCGCGGGGTTTTCCTGTAATTTATTACGGGATCATTTTTTTGAAGTTGCCAGTTTGCATTCCGTTTCGGCCAGTTTTCCTTTGTTCCTTCACGGCCGGATTTTTGTGATGGGAGGGGCTAATTTGCAAGTTTGCAAATTAGCAATTGTGGAGGGGGTTTCTTGTATATTGAGGCATTATGATGGGTATAGCATTATTAGATTCCTTTTGGATCAATTCCTTTGCATTAATGAGATGGGCTTTGTGAAAGGATGGGATGGGAAATTGATGTGATCCTTTTTTCTCATTATTATACACTTTCCCCACTTGTATTTTTTGATCTTTTTTTCCTCCACTATGGAGAAGGGGTCGGCCACTTCTAGTGAGGAGAGGGAATTCATTTTGAGAGTGGAATTCATTCTTCATCTCATTCTATGCTTGAAAATGATAGCTCCATTTTTCTCCAAAGTTCATTCTTCACCTCCATCAAATGGCAACTTCATACCCCAATGAGACAAACCTTTCTATACTTCATCTACAGCATCCTTGGGCACGTCGACTTGCCAACTTCGTGCTCGAGTTGCCTCGGTCCAAAGGTGGGAGCCCGTAAAAGAACCCGGCGATGTGGTGCCCGTTCCGACGAGGAGATGAAGACCGGAGATTCCGTGAGGAGATCGTAGTGGAGGCCGAAGACCGAAGGACACGGATCGCTCGGTATAGCTTCCTTCCTATTTTCTAGTTTGCTAGGAGTAGGTTAATGGCCCGATCCGGGTTTTTAGTGCGCGGCAGTACCGGTTTACAAGTTTTGTAAAAGTTTCGTTTCCGCATTTTGGCCTCGGATTGACGGCCGGGGCGCTGCCGTGTACTTACAAGTCCGCCCCCGACTACATGGTACTAATATGATTAACATAAGTTCACAAAATCCGAGAACAAAACTTAACCTAATCGGTCTAAGTAGACCAGCTAAATAGCCGATACGGTTGGCTAAACCGTCAGTTTAATATGATTAACATAAGTTCACAAAATCCGAGAACAAAACTTTGCATTTCTCCAGAACACCCCGTATCACTATGAACATCCACTCCTATTGGATAAATCCATCATATAGTTACATACGAACTCAAAGGAATTCGTTCCAGATTCGAGAATGGTTTTCAGTTCAGGAGAAATAGAATAGGATTATTCAGATGTCCTTTCTCATTACCTTCTCTCAGGTTGCGAGAGCTCCTGACATAAGGAGTGTACACCAATTACGCTTATTGGATAGTCTTCTTCCAAACCTTAGACTGGTGTCGAAGGGTAGGAAAGAAAGAAAACCAATTAGCCTAAAGAAGATGTACAAAAGATAATAAGTAAAAACGTAATAAAGGGATTGAAGTGAGGGCAGGTAAGTATATGGTTACTGTCATGAATCAGGATAGTGGAAGAGGCGTTAATAGGAATACCAGGTTAACCCCTTCGAAACATTTTCATGTTTCAGTCCTACTGTGCGATATTAATTGAAAACTGTTTTTCCAATTGGAATTTAACTCAAGGGTATGTATTTACCAGATTCGTTTCTCACATCTGTATAGTGTTACAAATGGTGAGTGGGAGTAAGATATTGGGAATTAGGTGATTAGATTCTCATTATATCGGAATTCGTTGTAATTAGTGATATTTGAGGAAATCATCTGGTTTTTTGCCTGACGGAAAATTTTTGGTTTTGAATATCCGTTGTTATGCACCAATTTCAAATTGATATATCTGTACCTTTATTTTATAAAGCGAGATATAACTTTTTGTAATTATGTCTATGACATTTACCTATATCAGTTGGTGATTAGGTAAGGTGCACTCAACAGCGGTGTAATTCATCTTAACCATAGTACAGTTTTCAGTCTACGACACACAGTGTTTGAGTTATTGAATTCAGTGGACTTATACAAAGTATTGTATGTTGTCCGGTGTCCATTAGGATAAACGGGTTGGTACTCGTACTATATTCTGTTTACTCATGACTTCTCCAGTTCTAGACAAGTATTTCATTGAAATGCAAGGTCCTTGAGAAGTTATAGGTATAAGAATAAAGTAGAGAACCATTTGTTAGAAATATCAGGATTCTTCGATGTAGTCGAAGATGTAGATACTTGTGTTTGGTATTCCGTTGATAATAATGGTTTTGAGAACTTGCTTCTCTTTCAGCTTACTCATATATGGATTCACTCCTAGTTGAGTAATACTGATTGACCTTATTCCATTTGGTTGATATGCACTGGAGACAGCTGCATGATTTTAAATCTGGTTCCAATTAAATTAGTGCTTTTGTTTCTATATTGAATATATATAGAATCAATTTATATCTTAATGATGTTAAGGTATAGGGAGTTGTTCGGCTGATACTTAAAACCAGAATCCGGATAAACTCGAGGCACGTTTCAGTAATAGCAGTTTGTGGTTTATCCCGGGTTTTGACGAGGGTTAACTTTCTACCATCAGGAAGATCAATAGTGATATTGTTCTTGAATCGCCACAATCTTAGTAAAATGGATTTTTTCAGAAAACAGAAGTGGGAGTATGGTAGAACTGGAAGTGATTTCAGAACCACAAACGATCACTGAAGATTTAATAGAACCTGAGAATTCAATTGGTTTTGACATTCCATTAGCCACTCCGCAGATTTGGTGGGTAATCTCAGGCACCCGAGATGTACTTCGGTCTTCTCAGAGACGGTGACAGAGAGGTTCTTGTTTATCCAGACTTGCCATTGCTGCTGTTCTAGACTATAAGACCCGGCAGGAGGATGAGTATAGCGTCGTTCTAAACTACCTTTAGAAGTGCACGTGTATATGACTCTGCCAGAGGGTCGTTGTAGTCAGTGGGAGCAGCAGAAGAACAGTGGGAAAGTAGCTTATGTCTATTTATAGACTAAACCAGGTACAGCGGAAATAGATCATCTATTTTTGATGTGACAGTCATAGGCTTTGACTTCATCAAAGTAGGAGATGGATCTGGTAAGAAGGTAGTAGGGTGTGATGTCCCAGTATTTGGGATGCCATGCACTTTATAGAAAGTGAAATTTCTATACTACGATCAGTTATATTGTGGTTGTCACACAGTTGTTTTTCCACATAGGACATGGATATAATATCAGGGTTTCTGGTTACTGGATTTATGGTTTTAGATCTAGATTTGGGAAGTGTCCCAATTTGGGTACTTGACACTATTCTAAAGTGTTTTAGAATGGACGACTCCTGACATGGTGGTGTACCTGCAGGTGATGAAGTCACCCTCTCTAAAGGTATCTTACAGACTAAAGGGGATAGGGATCTGCATGATTAGCATATCACTTGCTTAGGCAATTGAGTTAATCATGAAATGTCAAGTACCGCACCAGATGTTGTTTTTGCACTAGCTGCAATAAACATATATTAATCCAATCCCGGAGAAATGTAGGGAAGAAGTTTATGAACATAAATGGATGTTCTAGGGATATGATAACGGCACTCTCTTTCAGAAGACGGTTATCATTTCAGCCTTCCAAGGTGACCTGGATGACAGAGTGGCTGTCTGAGTTATAGTTTTTCCCTCTTCTGAGGGACATTATGTTGGACAGGTGGTCCAAGTGGATACTGAAGAAGGCATGGCGCAGATTACTAATTAAATTCAGTGGATGATACAGTCTAAGAAATTTGTTGGATTTGGAGTTCATTTATGAACTGGGTTCCATCAGATATCCAGACATATTCTAAGACAGGTATTGCTCATTTCGGGAGATAGTCTTTCTCCGCGAAATTGAGTTATAGAGAGATAAAGATAGAAACACTGGAGCGGATCCACTCACTGAGGCTATTTCTCGAACACAATAGTTTCACAAACAGGATTTGTGAGACTGATTAGTAGAGAAATTGGGTGTTCGATATCACACGGGCTGTGAGTATGCGATATCACAATAATTGGCCTTAAGTGCAAGTGGGAGATTGTTGCTACAGTGCCCTCAAGGCAATTATCGTAATCGCAGTTAGGTGATTATGATGATTGAGGGAGGACCTATACTGGTAGAACAGTCTTACTCGAGATGATAGTATGCTATCTGGTTTGTCTTTATCATCACTATTACATGTTGATAGAACCCATAGGATTCTTACTTGACTACCAGTATTATGATGGTGATCATATACGTGAGAGCTAGGTGGTCTATAAGCACATCTTTAAATGTCCCTAGTCGTGGGAGTATCGATACTGGGCATCGATACTCTAGTGTAGACTAGTGTATACTGATCGAGACCCCGACGAGGGGCGGTGGCCAGGTTTCACAAGCCATTGGTGTTAGTTTGTTCACCTAAGATAGTATACAGGTGCTCATTGCGTTATGAGTACACTGGACAGACTCGCCGGGAACCTGTTAGTTGGTATTATACTTATTGTTAGATAGCAGTTCCCAGATGACATGTGTACAGGTTAGCCTGTCGACCTGAGATCGTCATTTGTCTCATGTGAGTTCCCACTGTGCTTTTATTACTACCTTTCCACGGCTCAAAGAAGTAGTGCAAATAGGTTTTAGTTGGGTACAGTCCCGAGCCACATGGAGGCAGTGATCGGATCGTCGGGGATTCGTCTCTCCTGGTATTAGGGGTTGATGTCGCGCGGTGCACGGGTGGCCATCACCAGAAATCCTTGGCCAAGGTAGAGGAGAATTACCGATCCAGGATTGATAGTTTTTCAGGTGGTGATGGATTTCATACCGACACTAAATGTCGCGTTGTTAGGGGTCTGACTTTATCCACCCTCTAGACTCGATATGCGATACTCTTAGATAAACAGACCGGACTGTACGGATATTGTCACTGTCAGGCTCAGTAGGGGTTCAGGATGAGTTTGCTCGTCGGCCTCCCTTTCGCTCAATACCTGGGTAGCCGTTACGCACAGCTAGTGCCGCTGACGTGCTTATAGTTAAACCCACTGCCAGCGTATTGACGAGTCTTTAGAGTCCCACACAGAGGGTTTTCACGGTTCAGGCGATATGGTGTAGATGACGTATATTGGTACATACAGGTATCCGATTAAATATGTGTACATGCTGCACAGATTTTAATCGGACGGTTGATAATACTAGCGGCTTAGGATTAAGCCGGATTATTAAATCAGGTTTTGATTTAATAATTTAAATATGTATTTATATATATGTATTCTAGTATTATTGTTCACTGTTCATTTTCTCTCTTGGCTATTCGTATTTTTGTACGAATACGCGTATATGTATTTCGATACGTATACCGGATTGCATTCCACATTTATACGGAATAGTTTCTAGAAGATGACCACCTCATTTTTTGATTTTCCTTTTTAGAAAATCATTTGGTAAATGAGGTGGAGGGTTGAGTTGGCATGAGCATGGGCTTGAGCATGTAGAGAGGTATGGCATGGTTTTGTTTAATGTAAAAATGAGATGAGATATTTGTGTGCATGATTGAGAGAGAGGGGCAGCCACTTCTTGGTGAGCCTTGTTCATTTCTTTTCTTCACTTGGTTTTCTTGGCTTTCTCACTTCTTTTTCTTCACATGGTTCATTCTATTCTCACTTGGAGAAAAGACTTAGCACATTTCTTTAGTTGCTCATGCCACATGTTTCCTCACCTCCTCTTCATCTTCTTGAGTTGCTCATGGAGCATTTGTGATGAAAGAAAGATTATAGTGACACATTCATACATCTCCACTCTCCATTGCTAGCAACTTTGGAGCGTCGGTTACCTCGCTCGGCGAGGCTGAAACTTGCGCTGTTTCCCTCAGGTGGATCATCGTAGATGGAGGAAGACCGGCAACCAAATTCGATCAAGGAGCCTCAGAAGCTTGGGGATGATGGTTGAAGACCGAAGGACACGGATCGACTCGGTATAACCATTCTAACTTCTTTATATATGCTTGCTAGTATAGGGTTTAGGGTAGATCTGGGCATCGGGTCATGGTAGCGCTAGTTTAGAAAAAATTTGTTCCGCATTTGGCCACGGTTTGATGGCCGGGGCGCTGCCGTAACCCAACATGGTTACAGAGACAACCTGTAAATCCCTTACTAGCAGTTTTAGATAATTTTAAAGTATCGAAATCGAAACAACCCCAAAACAGTGCACTGCACATTTCAGTTTCTGTCGAAATTTCAGAGTCTTCAAAAAAAATCTAAAGCAACTGCAGAAGACTATTTGTATGACCACAAGAGCACACACCAAATACTAACCCATTTCACCTGTTTTCACCCGAGCACATGCTTAAAATTTCCGATCCATCCGGCCTGGGGAGGGAGTTTGGGCTTCGTATTTTGTGTGTGGTCTTGTCTCTAGAATATTGGTGCAGTGGTATTGTTTGTTTTTCCTAGTTTGGATATTTTGTTATCTATTGTTCAGAGGCAATTCGGGGTGTTTCGAAGTCGATAATTTAACATTGTTTAAATATTCATAGTACATGCATTACTATCTGCGACCGTGAATGTCATTCGAACGGTATAACTCGTCTAATTGCTATATGTTCTTTTAGACGAGTTTGCGAACGAGATATTCACGTTGATATTCTGTGTTGTGCTGTGTTGTGGTTGGATCGTCGTGGTGGATAGCTTGGGTGCAATGGCAGTACTGTTTAGTTTCATTTGTACATTTGATATTTCGGGGTGAGCGTCCGACATATGGACTGTCGTCACTGCCAGTTTGTATATTATTTGATTGGGGCACGACCGGGTTGAGCTCGATGTCACCCTTGTACATATTATTTTCTTTTCAGTACTAGGATTACCCCCCGGTGGAGTGCACGAATAGCCAGGTTCTAGAGGGCAACGGGTCCGCATCTCATGGCGTTGAGACGGAGGGGACCTTACTCTAGAATTGGCGGGCTATTCGCCGTACTCGTAGAGGGTATAGGTTGACCCATGGAGGGGTGCCCAAGTTATCGGATTCCGTGAAGTGCTGGGTGGCCCATTCACGTTGTTGATTAGGGTTGCATCGCTTCTGGAATTGGCGGGTAACTTGCCGCGCTCGTAGGGGTCTAGGTTTTCATTGCACAGGCTATCCACACGACAGGGAACGCCGGGTCTCACTTGCGGCTCAAGTGAAACCCGGGGCTCCAAGATTATCCACCATACTGTGTTGCTTCTGTGATACTTCTGTGATATTGCTTTATATCATGCCTGGGACGATTGTTGTATATATTTATATATATTCTAGTAGATGTTGTATATGTTTTGCACCCGCGCTAGTCCAGTCCCCGCTCTGTCTTTAGTTAAGTAACCTAACGGGTGTTGATGGGACCCAGTGGCGAATGCGGATGGCATATATGTACATCATATATTTTCGTTATTTTCTGGTGTGATTAATTGATGGGACCACGTTGATTCTTGTCAATGCAAGGATAAAACAAACCTATATATGATGTTGTTGGAACCAAGTTTTTAAAACTGACATTACAGACGCTTTCTTTTGCTTTGCACAGTGGTATTCGGTTATGAATATCCTGCACCTCATTCGACGAGGCAAGGGCCGAGATCCCTTCATCGGGAAGGACCCCTTGAGCAAAAGTTTGCGTCAGCGTAATAATTTCACTATAGTCATTTCTTTTGCTTTGCATCATGGTATTCAGTTTGGAATATCCCGCACCTTATTCGACGAGGAAAGAGTCGTGATCCCTTCACAGGAAGTGACATCTTTAGCAAAAGTTTGCGTCACTATATATATTTGTACAAACCACTCGGTTCCTTCAACGATATCAAGTTCATTACGTTAATGGTTTTCCGCCAAAAACTAGCCATAGTCCTCCATCATTTCTTATAAGTACTATTTAGTATTCGTGCTATGTTTGTTGGCAAGTGTCAAGGCATAGTGTACGGTAGCTGAATAATACTTATTTGTAGTATGGATATGCGATTGATCGGGACAGTCGTACAGCTTTGTTGGTAAGCGTTAAGGGTTTTGTACGGGTGGGTTCGAGTTAATCCAGGACAATGACGGGTTGAACTTGACTAGTGGCCTATAGCTTGTTGGCAAGTGTCAAGGTTATAGGTCGTTAGGGGAAAAAATCACATCGGGAGTTTCAAACATACATGAAATTTGCCAGGCATGAGCATACCTTCTGGAGTGTGATGACTTGAGTGGATTCCATCAAGTTATCATGCGATGATAGTTGGATCCCGATTCCCACTGATAAGTAGGTTTACTCCTCGGGTGATTTTAGATGATCCCGACTAATTCTCCTTTTGGGTTTGGAGGAGAATTTGAGGAAACAGTGGGAGCCATCCTGATTAGATAAAGTGATTAACCATTCTGATCTAGATTAGAGTGCACGCTGAGTGTTTCTTTTCTCTCTCTTTGGCAGCGACTATGGCCCGACCCTTGACTAAAACTCATGAACCAAGTTAATCCAATCTTCTTAAAACACTTTGGCTTTTGGAATGTCACGGTGTCGCATATATCATTGCCACTTCTAAATCACCTTTGCATTTCTCCAGAACATCCCGTATCACTACGAACATCCACTCCTATTGGATAAATCCATCGTATAGTTACATACGAACTCGAAGGAATTCGTTCCAGATTCGAGAATGGTTTTCGGTTCAGGAGAAATAGAATAGGATTATTCAGATGTCCTTTCCCATTACCTTCTCTCAGGTTGTAAGGGCTCCTGGCATAAGGAGTGAACACCTATTACGCTTATTGGATAGTCTTTTTCCAAACCTTAGGCTGGTGCCGAAGGGTAGAAAAGGAAGAAAATCAATTAGCCTAAAGAAGGCATACAAAAAGTAATAAGTAAAAATATAATAAAAGGATTGAAATGAGGGCAGAAAAGTATATGGTTACTGTCATGAATCAGGATAGTGGAAGAGGCGTTACTAGGAATACCAGGTTAACCCCTTCGAAACATTTTCATGTTTCAGTCTGGCTGTGCGATATTAATTGAAAACTGTTTTCCCAATTAGAATCTAACTCCAGAGTATGTATTTACCAGATTTGTTTCTCACATATGTATAGTGTTACAGATGGTGAGTGAGAGTAAGATATTGGGAATTAAGTGATGTTTCCCTCCAATAAAAGAGCAAAGCTCTGTTCAAAATTTGAAAGGGGCAGCGCCTCACGTGCCTTGCATGAGGGTGTCAGTGCCAAGAGTTAAAAACTCTGTGGCAGCGCCTCACGTGCCACGCACGAGGGCTCTGGCGCCAGAACTAAAAGTTCTCTGCCATTGGATCAAAGATCCAACGGAAATGATAAATCATCAAAGCACAAATTAAATTCCGATTGAGGAAATACTCCTCAAATCAGGGCACCGTTGGATTAAAGATCCAATGGTGATTAAAAATCACCAAGCTACAGAATAAGCTCTGTAGGGAAAAACATTTTCCCCAATCTTTCTAAACAAGAAAGATTATGCTCTGTAAATCAGAGCACCATTGGATTAAAAGATCCAATGGTAATTAAAAATCACCAAGCTACAAAATAAGCTCTGTAGGGGAAAACATTTTCCCCAATCTTTCTAAACAAGAAAGATTGTGCTCTGTAAATCAGAGTACCGTTGGATTAAAGATCCAATGGTGATTAAAAATCACCAAGAAACAGAATAAGCTCTGTATGAGAGAAACCATTTTCCCCAATCTTTCTAAACAAGAAAGATCACGCTCTGTAAAACAAAGCACCGTCCAATGGTGATTAAAAAATCACTAAATTACAGAATAAGCTCTGTATGGGAAAATATTTTCCCTATCTTGTTAAAAAAACAAGAAAAATGTCTTCTGTAAAACAGAAGCCCTTGGATCAAAGATCCAATGGTGGGTAACATCCCCAAATCAATTAAGAAATCTCTCAATAAGAGATTTTCTTAACTGAATCAACAAATCTGCCTCTGCTATATAAAAGCCCCAAGATTTCAAGTCTAGTAGAGAGGATCCCCCCATAAACTTCAAGCTTAAAAAGAAGAGCAAGCAAAAAGAGGTTGAAGAGAGAAGAAAGAAGAAGAACTTTCTTCAAGGTAAATAGAGATCATAGTATCTCATCTGCATACCCGAGGGTTTAACCCTTATAAAAGAACATAGTTCTTTTCCTGGATCTGAGATCCATGAGACAAGTCTTCCACAAATGAGAATTTAATATCGTAGGGATGAATTTGTTCTTGGAGATTGAAGATCTAGGGGAGAACAAATAATTGAACTCTTCAGAAAAAGGCATAAAGAAGGAAAAAGCGCCAAGCGCTTCACGTGCCCCTCACGTGGGCGCTACCTAATAAAGAGTGCTTAGCACTCAGTGATTGGCGCCCAGCGCCGAGCGACTCACGTGCCCTTCATGTGGGCGCCGCTTAAATAAGGAGTGCTCTGCACTCATTGGTTGGCGCCCAGCACCCCACGTGCCCCTCACGTGGGCGTTGTTGAAATAAAGAGTGCTCTGCACTCATTGGTTGGCGCTCAGCGCCAAGCACCCTATGTGTCCCTCACATGGGCGCTGCTCTGCACTCATTGGTTGGCGTCCAGCGTCGAGCGCCTTACGTGCCCCTCACGTGGGCGCTGTTTAATATAAAGCGCTCTGCAAATAGAGCCCAACGCCATAAAGAGTGTTTAACTCTGAAAAAAAAAAGCAAAGAAATAAGGTGAGCGTCAGAGCCCATATCGATGCTTAGCATCGTTGCAGGAAAAAGGGACCGAGCCCAAACAAGTGTTCAACACTTTATTCAAAACTGAGTGGACTGAGCCCAAGTTGACCAAAAGTCCCTAATTCAGATCAACCGAGCCCATGTGCTCACAAATTTTCTAAATTGGTCTTAGTCCCAAACCCAACTACGGATCTCCCAACCGACATAGGTTCAAGGGTACATCTCCCTACATCTCTGATACATATCATTGTAATTCTTCAATGTCTTCAGAGAGGTGGCGGGTTCCGACAACAAACAATTCTATAGACCGTAATGTCCTTAAACTACTATGGACTGTAATGTCCTTAAACTAGATATAGACCGCAATGTCCTTAAACTAGCCATGGACCGTAACGTCTTTAAACTAACTGTGGACCGTAATGTCCTTAAACTATCTTATAATGTCCTTAAACTAAAACGATAGAGCCCAAATGCTCTTTCGTAGGATCAAAAATGATCCCGGACCCCCGTTAAGTAGATCTTAATCCAATATCGGATTAACGTATCCTTAACAAATATTTAAGTTGATCTTAATCTCAAACAAGGTTAACGATTCTTAAATTAAACCAAATCCAAATCTAAGAAAATACGGATTTGGACTAATCCACGTCCTACGGGTGACAACACAAATTAGTCTCCGTATACAATCCACAGGCAACCAAAAATAAAACAAACACACATGACACGAAGTGACCTTCTGGAGCAAGAGAAAGTGGTTATCGCTACACGGTAACGTAATTAACCGCAGGGGCTTGCGCCTGCAGGGAAGAGCATCCCCACAATCAAAAACCCCTCACAACGAAGGGGAATTTGACGAAGTCCGCTATAACGGCCGCATCTGTCTAAATCTCCAATACACGGTGCCATAAATCAACTTGGTATCTTCGGAGAGGTGGACAAATAAAACCAAATAATATCTGCCCCTAAATGCAAGCAAGACGTTTGTTTTCCCGGTTTTCGGCGGTAAACAGATTCTAGCACGCCCGGTGGGACCTTTTCCTCTTTCCACTCCACACTTCGTGTGTCGTGTTTCGCGAACAAATCGCGGTCTGCTATGGTTGCCCCTGGAGTCGAGGTACTAAGATTTGGTGTTTTGCTCCTGTGCAGAGAAAAGAAGATCAATGGCTTCCAAATGTACTTGCAACAGCAACTCTTGCTCCGTCCCATCTGGAGGAGTAACTTACGGGCCCCAAGCGGCCTCCATCTTCGCAATGCCGGTGGAACAGGTGACACAGGACACCAGTGGATTGTTCTTCGGGACCATGATCCCGCCAACAACCTTCAGCGTCCCGATGCCATCACAGGAAGCTCCGAAGAAGTCGGCCTTCGATCGGCTTGCAACTATCATGGCCTCTCTCAACGGGTCGTCCAATTCCAACGCCTCAGTTTTTAACAAACTGGGCCAAAGTTCCAGTGAAACCGCAAAGAGGCCCGCAATACCTGAATGGTACTCGGAACTTCCGAATGACTCCATGAAAATATTCACAGAAATGGAGTTGCTATTCACCCAGTGTTTCGCAAGCGCTAGTGAACGCACCCCGATTACGACATTGATCAATGCCAGGAGAGACTTGGGTTCAATATGCAATTCAGTGGCGGAACCTATGGTCGAGATGCGAACAACACATAGAAGAAGCTCCTGCCGTGGGCATGTTCGTGGGGACCCTTGATCCGCAGGCAACTATATCCTAATTTATAATGTTCTTCAAGCCGACCACTTTCCAAGACTTGATCGACAAGCTGGCCCAAATGGACCAGATGGGCCATAGACAACCCTCCTCGAAAATGGAACTTCGAAATTAAAAGGTCAAAGGGAAAGCAACCTTCATCGCCAACACTCAGCAATAGCTGAGTGATCTAAAACCAGCTGCTCGCCAAAACGATAAACCGTGATCACTCGAAGAAAAGTTGAGACGTCCTTACTCATTCCATCGGGATAAAACGAGAAGGCTGTTCGAACTGGCGGTGCGCAACAGGCTCATCACTTTGCCGGATTCGAGACGCCCACTGCAACCGGGCAACGTCAACAATCCCAATTACTGCCCCTACCATCGAATAGTGGTCCACCCAATCGAAGATGTCTTCGTCTTCAAAAACTGGGTTGAGGACCAATACCAACAGGGCAGGTTCGCGTTGTCTGAAAACGGGAGGGTAAACCCGCCACAACAGCACGCTCCTAAAAATGTAGACACGCCGGGGGCATCATGCTCATTTATAGAGGATGTTCCGTGGGAAGTTGTCCTTTCAGCTAAGACCAAAAGAATGCTAAAGGATCTTCAAGCATACCCGGCAATCAGGTGGAAAAGCCCGCTAGTGCCCGAGATCATTGAGGGGATGCTGAAACCGCACCCAACACCGAGAATTGGTAACGATGTGCAAAATACCCAGGCCCAGCCGTCGAAATCTTCGAAGAAGAAGAAGAAGAAGACCAAAAAGCCCGCGTAGTCTGACGACAAACACACGGACCTGCAAAAGCATATGGACGCGCTAGAAGAATATAACCAGAAGGCGCGAACCCCGGTCACACTCCAAAAGTTTCTCAACCATAACCTTGAGGGCGGGGATAATGACAATGATGAGGGAAAAGACTTGTCAGAAGAAGCCGAGAATTATGTGGCAAGTTGTCACATGATTTCTCATTTACCAATAAATGACGAAGAAGCTCACTCGGCATCAGAAGATAATATAGAGGAGCCGGGGGCAGGATTAGTGCCAAAATCCTTAGAACCGTTAGACGAGATGATTGACATGCTGCTGAACGAAGCCCGCCAGAAGAGCAAAATTGATCAAGAGCATGAAATGGACATATTCGAAAAGGCCAGGGGTCGGCATCAAGTTAAAGAAGTCATGGTAGGGATAAGTCACAAAGTACCTCAACCAGATCAAAGTGCCCTTACCATCAGCAGGAGCAGAATCAAGATAAGGAAGTAGTTCGCCAAAGCTCTGTCGATGGGAATGAAGCTGCCACCTTTCAAAGAAAATACTTCGGGGAATACATGCCCCGACGAACCGGATGTCCATCCGAAATACTGCTTGTATCATCGGAGGGTCACATACCCTACCGAGGAGTGCAATGCCTTCAAGAAGTGGTGGCAGGGATACGTTGCCCACCAACAACACTTCAAGCGAGTAAAGTGCAAAGCCCGTCGGGAACAGAGAAGCACGACAGACGAGCGTGAAGGAACAGCCGGCAACTGTCACATGGTTGATACCTGGGGATCGCAAGTTCTCACCTTCGAAAGCGATTCTGACGAAGAAGTAGCCCTCGGCCCTCTCTTCAAAGAATCCACCTTAGGAAAAGAGGAAGAGATAAAGAACTGTAAGAATATTCAGCTGCGTAATCATACGTTGCCTGAAAAGAATCTCGGACCTTCAAACAAAGATTCGGGTAAAAGTGACAAGGGGAAGAAAAAAGTTCATGAGGAGATTGCCCTCGATGATAGAGTCGTTGAAGAGCTCACTGCCAAGAACCCGCCCAAGAAGAACAAGGTGGATTACAACGTCCTGGCACATTTGAGAAAGATACCCTCACAATTGAGTATCTTGGATGCCTTTCTCCTGTCTAAAAAGGCACAAGATTCCCTGATCAAGGCGTTACAAGAGCCCGACCAGTTTCAAGCCTTCCTTACAGAAAAGAAGATGAAGGACGAGCTGGAAGAAGTCTATATGGCTGACATCACCTTCAGCGACGAAGACCTTCTTCTCAGAACGTGTGAGCATAACCGTCCGCTATATGTAACCGGGTATTGTCATGATATCAAGATAGGGAAGATCCTGGTCGACAACGGGTCTTCCGTCAACCTTCTCAACGTAAGGGTGTTGAAGAAGATTTGCATGAACGTTCAATATCTGGCGTGGGACAAAATTACTATCTTCGGGTTCGACTCGCAATCATCACAAACGTTCGGGTCTGTAATACTGACATTACGCTTCGGGTTGCTCGTCACCGACATCAAGTTCCATGTTATTGACGCCAAGACTTACTACAACGGTTTGCTCGGCAGACCTTAGTTACATGAGTACAATACCATCCCTTCTACGCAACATCAGTGTATGAAGTACTTTAAGGATGGCCTTGAGTACACAGTTACAGGGGAGCTAAACCCATTCTCCGTAAATGAAGTCCGCAAATATGAAGACGCCAAGTACTTCTTACCAGACTTCGAAGAAATGGAAAGATATCGCAAACCGGAGAATAAACAAAAAGCCATCGCCACTATCCCGATCTTTGGGAGCGATACCGAGGAGGATGGAAAGATGGTCTACTCGGGACAACCCTAATGCAACAGGCTAGAACCATCCACTCCCATTTTGGTCTTTGGCAGTGACTCTGAGGACGAGACCAATGCAGTATTCTCCGTCCACCCATCAATACAGACCTTTACTGGAGCTGGCCAAAGTTTACAGATTATCCTGGTCCCGCAGTGGCATTACAAAGAACTTGATGCACTTGGTACGTATAGCGTGCAAGAGCAGCAGACCTTCTACGTCCCTCCTAAGTAAAGAGGTGAGAAGGCGATCCTTTTCTACCAATCTACGGAGACTAAAGTGGAGAAAGAAGTATGGCACGGTGCCGAACTTGCACTCGACAGGCTTCAACCTATCCGTCCGCCTAGATACTACGCAAATGGACTGAAAAGACTATTGAGACGCCAAGGCATACCCTTTAAACAGACTGCTCGACCAGCCCAGTTCTATAAGCGGATTTGGAACGTTCCCGGGACTCAGTGAAAGATACCCAACGAGAGAATAGAGACGACTGGCCTTGGATACGTTCGGTCCAAGAAACGAGAGCGGTTCCATGACTGCCATGTCATAAATAACTCCGATGAAGAAGTGAATACATTTCCAGATAGCATTGATGTCGAATCAGAGCGAGATCCCGCCGTGAGAATACCAAGCCCATCATTCGAAGAACAGATTGACAAGCTGATAAAAGAAGCAGGTCAAAGGGTTCGGGATGACCACGGCTGCGAAATGGCCATTTACGAAAAAGCCCGGACGCAACATATCATTCAGCAGGCCACGGAGGATGACGATCCCTTTCACCCCCAACTTGCTATGCGCTCTCGCGGCAAGAAAAAAGCCCTACGTAGAAACAACAGCAAGATCAAGAATGAGTACGGCATTCAAACACAGCGAAGCGGATCCAAGAAGCCACGCGAGTGAGGAAAAGTCAGCTGGAACCCGTCTTTTATGAAGAAGATGGGTCGGGAGTACTCTTTCCCTCAAGACAAGACAAGGAAAATCTTCGACCTTGTCATAAAACATCAAATGATGGTACTCCCAGAGTCTCAGTGCCCCGAACAAATAGACGAAGGCCATCACCCGGATTATTGCTCCTACCACCGAGTAGTAGGACTTCCTCTGGATGACTGCTTCACCTTCAAAGATTGGGTTGAAGATCAGTATCAGCAAGGCAGGTTTGCTCTATCCGACGGTTGGAGGGTAGCCCCACCACGAAAGCATGAGCCGAGAGCAACCTACACTGCAAAGGAAAGTCCAGATCAACATCAAGCTTGGAAACGAGCTCGCACCTGCCATATGATAACATGCTCAAAAGAGGGAGAGCACGAGAATACGAACTACTTCTCCCAATGCTTCGCAAATGAAGATGAGAATGAGGTGATCTCAGAATTTCCACTAGCGCCAAACGAGCTGGAAGATGGGATACACACCACAGCAGAAAACTTGAGAAAAATCGACTTGGGGATGGCAGACGACGCAAGGCCAACGTTCGTCAGTAAGCTGCTGTCTGAGAAACAAGTAGCCACGTTAAAGGACGTGCTTATGCAGTATAAAGACTGCTTCGCATGGAACTATTCCGAGATACCGGGATTAGATCCAGAGATAGCTGTGCATAAACTGGCAATATCACCGGACATCAAGCCAGTCAAATAGGTGCCAAGAAGAATGCGGTTCGAGCTTGAGATGAGTATCAATGTCAAAGTCAAGAAGCTAATCGACTCCGGCTTCATCCAAGAAGTTCAATACCTTGACTGGATCACCAATATCGTTCCGGTAATGAAGAAAGATAGGACAGTACACATCTGCGTAGATTTCTGGGATCTCAACAAAGCTTGTCCGAAAGATGACTTCCCAGTGCCTGTTACCGAGCTGATGATTGATAACACATCCACCCATGAAGTGTTCTCCTTCATGGACGGATCCTCAGGGTACAACCAAATCAAGATGCATCCTGAAGACCAAAAGCACACTGCTTTCCAGATTCCGCTAGGCATATTTTACTACAAAGTGATGCCCTTCGGTCTGAAGAACGTTGGCGCCACTTACCAGAGGGCCATGACAAAGATTTTTGATGACCTCATACACGAGATTGTCGAATGTTAAATTGACGACCTCGTGGTGAAAAGCAAATCATACGAGAAGCACTGGGAGCATCTAAAGATAGTGTTCCAGCGCCTTCGGAAGTACAACCTAAAGATGAACCCTCTGAAATGCGCGTTTGGATTTTCCTCAGGCAAATTCCTAAGATTCATCGTACGACACCGGGGCATCAAAATAGACCCGTCAAAGATCAAGGCGATTATGGAAATTCCTTCGCCAAGAACTCTCAAGCAACTGCGGTCTCTCCAAGGAAAGCTCGCGTATATCCGGTGGTTCATAGCTAACCTCTCCGGTAAATGCCACCCCTACAATCATCTAATGAAAAAAAGGACTCGTTCACTTGGGATCGAATATACCAGAGCGCACTGGACGAAATCAAACAATATCTGTAGAACCCACCGGTACTGACCGCGCCGATCAAAGGAAAGCCCCTCATCCTGTACATTCTTTAGGCGCGTTATGGGCACAGGAGAACGGCCAGGGGAAGGAGAGAGCTCTCTATTATTTGAGTCGAGTTCTCCTGGGGGTAGAAAACAACTACTCCCTCATCGAAAAGCATTGCCTAATATTGATCTTCGCAGTAACAAAGCTCCGACATTACGCCTTGGCAAATGAGATCTATCTCATATCAAAGGTGGATCCTCTCAAGTATTTGATGTCAAGAGCCATGCTGACAGGAAGGCTTGCCAAATGGGCCCTCCTCTTGATGGAGTTCTCGATAGTATATCGACCCCTCAAGGCAATAAAAGCCCAGGCCGTCGCCGATTTTCTCGCTGAGCATCCGATACCTGCTGACTCTCCCTTGAACTGCGAGTTGCCAGACGAACACGTGTTTGACGCAATCGACGGGGAGAAAGAAGGGAATGATACCCGATGGGAACTCTACTTCGAAGGAGCATTGTCTATGAAGAGGCAGAAGTAAAGCACCCTCATAATCAAAGCCGGAGTAGGCCTTATCTTTGTGACTCCACAAGGAGGGATAATGCGTTTTGCCCTTTCTTTAACGGAACCGAGAACAAATAATGAGGCTGAGTATGAAGCTTTGATAGCAGGTCTCGAGATTGCTGTCAACATGGGGATAGAAAACCTCCCCATATATGGAGACTCCCAGCTGGTCGTTAGCCAAGTAAATGGCGACTACTAGACATGCAAACCGGAAATGATCAGTTATGGCGAAAAAGTGCAGCAACTGCTGACGCAAATCCCCTCCTACGTCCTGGAAAGTATACCGCGTGCAGAAAATAGCAAGGTGGATGCGTTAGCCAAGCTCTTTAAAGAACTGGCCGACGAAAACCTCGATGACGTAAACATTATTGTGCAAAGTCGCCGGGTTCTCGCTCCAGCAGAAATATATCCAGAGTCGTCTAAAGGTGAGGAAGCAACCGAACAAGAGGCCTTCTAATTGGAGGATGAAGAAAGGGTGAAGGATTGGAGAGAAGTCTTTGTCGACTACTTCAAATCCCATCGAACGCCCGAAGACGCGTCGTCAAGACATCAGCTCATGAAGAGAGCCATGTCTTTCGCCTTCGTCAATGGTACTCTTTATAAGAGATCATTTGATTATCTATGGCTGAGATGCCTAGGACCAGAAGAAGCAAAAAGGGCCGTTCAAGACACTCATGACGGACTCTGCAGTTCCCATCAAGCTGGGCCAAAAATGAAGCTGAATATCAAAAGAATGGGCTACTATTGGCCTACAATAGTTTAGGACTGCCTCGAATATGCGAAGCAGTGTCACTCATGCCAAATTCAAGGACTTCATCCACCAGCATCCGAACCTGCTACACCCGACATTGGCTAGTTGGCCATTCGAAATGTGGGGAACGGACATAATTGGCCCCATTGAGCCAGCGTCATCTAAGAGACATCGGTTCATACTAGCAACAACCGATTACTTCTCTAGGTGGGAAGAAGCAATACCGCTAAGAGAGGTGAAGACGGAGAACATCCTCCATTTCTTCAACACACACGTCCTCTACCGGTTCAGCACTCCGCGGCGGATTATCTTTGATAACGGGCCAGCCTACAGAAGCTATAAGATCAGCCGCTTCACACAACAGTATAAAATAGATTGGAGATATTCTTCAGTTTATAATCTCCGAGCTAACGGTCTAGCTGAGACTTTCAATAAGACCTTGATAAAGATCATAAAGAAAACTGTGTCCCGAAATAAAAAGGACTGGCACGAGAGATTGCATGAAGCTCTCTGGGCCTATCGGACTACGTTCAAGATGGCCACGAACACAATACCATTTGCGTTAGTATTCAACACAGAAGCGGTACTTTCCTTGGAGATAGAGCTACCCTCTTTACGAGTAGCAATTCGATACGAGCTGACGAACGAAGAGAATGCCCATCTTCGGCTTGAGGAGCTAGATGCCCTTGATGAAACTCGTCTCATGGCGCAGCAAAATCTAGAAGCTTACAAAGCAAGGATGACGCGCTCATATGAAAGATTGACTAGGCCGAGAACATTCCGCCAAGGCGAACTCGTGCTAGTCATAAAAAGACATATAATCCCCAATCGTGCCAAACGAGGGAAATTCGAACCGAACTATAAGGGCCCGTACATCATAGACAAGGTCTACCAAGATGGAGCCTACTTACTCATGAATATGCATGGCGAAGACCCTTCCGGCCAATAAATGGCCAATTCCTGAAAAAATACTATGCCTGACGAGTCACGACCGAGGTCAATGATAGATGACGTCGCCTATGTCCGCTCACTATCTTCTTGAGTCAAGACTCTAAGAGTAGTTCCCAACAGTAATCCATCTCAAACATGGAGAGCTACGGACCGTAACGTCCCTAAACCAGCTATGGACCGTAACGTTCTTAAAACTAACAACGGACCGCAACGTCTTTAAACTAGCTACGGACCGTAATGTCCTAAAACTAATAATGGACTGAGATGTCCTTAAACTAATATCGGACCGAGATGTCCTTAAACTAACAATGGACCGGGATGTCCTTAAACTAATATCGAACCGAGATGTCCTTAAACAAACAATAGACCGAGATGTCCCTAAACTAACAACGCCGCCTCAAACCCGGCGACAGTGGAATGCAAGTCCACAAGTCCCAGCGGTGAGGACTGCAACTCAAGTCTTACCGGCAAAACGGATGGATCACATGCGGTGATGTTAGTTATATGTATGCCCTAGAGGCCATTACTGTACATACGATGTATATTGTAATGGATGCTTGGACATATATAGGGAGGACTTTCTTGCTCGACATGATAGTATGCTATCTGGTTGTACTTTATCTTAACATGTACTCTGATTGTCTCTATGTTACATGTTGATAAAGCCCTTGGGATATGTACTCGACTACTGGGACTATGATGAGATCATACTAGTGGGGCCACGGTAGTCGACGAGTACATCCTATAACTGTTCCTAGTCGAGAGTGTATCGAGACAGGGCATCGATGCACCAGAGTAGACTAGCGTATACGCATCTTGACCCATATGATGGGCGATGGATGATCCCATATCCATCGGTGTTTGACATCAAGGATAGTGTACGGGTGATCAGTAGAGACTGGGTACACTGGACGGACTCACCGAGAACTCCCAGATGGTATTATACCTCACGTCAGATGGCAGTTATCCAGTGACACTGGTACAGAGTAGTCTGTTGACCCGAGATCGTCATAGAGTCTTGTGTGATTCCCACTGTGCTTTGATTTCCATCATACCACGTCCAAGAGGGCGTGCAAAAAGGTGGCTTTTGGGTACAGTCCCGAATCACATGGAGGCAATGAGCGATAGGAGGGGATTCGTCTCTCTCGGTATAGGGAGTTGATGTTGCGCTGTGTTCGATTGGCTATAACTGGAAATCCCTGACCAGGGTTGCTGAGATTTACTGGTAAGTGTTATCAGTAGTTTCTCGAACTATTATAGACCTCATATCGACACGACTTATCAAACTACCGGGGTCTGACGTTTACCACCCCTAGGCGAGATATGCGACATATCAGACGACGAGACCGGACTGTACGGGAGTGTTACTGATTGGATTAGCAGGAGAATGTACAGGCTTGCTTGTTGATCTTCTGATCACTCAATACCTGGGCGGCTGTTACGTTTAGCTGACCGCTTGCAGCTTGTGGGTGATTGATATGATCATCACCTGCTACCGGCGTATTGACGATTCTTTAGAGTCCTACACAGAGGTTTCTTGGTTCAGGCAAAACGGAGTGGGGGCACATATGTGATATGTGCAGGACCGAGGATAATGCGATATGAGATACCGTATTATATTCTCGCGATATTTGATATCGGCTGGGTCATCGGATCAAGTGTTGATTCGATGAATTGGTAAATGATATATTAGTCGGTTATATGCGATATAGCCGAATTGTCGAATCAAGTGTTGATTCGATGATTTAATGTATAATTATATATATGATATATTAAATTACATTAACTAATATTATCTCACTAAAAGATTCTTTTTCTCACTCGGGTAATACATTGATATATATGCGATATATATTAATTGTATTATTTTATTTTGTCACAATAAATATTATATATGTGATATATAATATTGTAACATGATATGATTACTAATGCAATATGTTTAGTGGAGATTAAATAAGGTTAGGGTTTGATTTGGGTTAGTTCATTCATAAACCTTCTAGAAGGTTTCTTTTTGTTTTGTGTAAAGATATTTTGTAAAGACCCATTGTTTAACCCAACCCAAACCTTAGCCCTAGTTAAATCTCTACATGGGATAGCCTAGTCATTGTTAACCATAGTTGCATTATTCATCATGATTATCTTTTCATTATTCATCACAAAAGGATCACTATTCTTCTTCTTCATCTTTGAGCTTTGGAAAAAGCTTTCTAGATTTTTCTTGTGTGATGAAAATGAGAATATGAAAACAAATGAGAGCTAAAATCCTACTTCATCATCCTCATCTATCCTTGCCATTTAGATGAGGGTATTCACTTCATTTAGTGAGTGAGAGCTTGTGTTAATGAAACTTCAAGGTAGATCATCTTTGTTATCGAAGATCGGAAGCAAGCTTGCATCTTTCTCTTCGTGGAGCTTCTCGAGAGTCCGGAACTTGATGATCGCAGCGAAGAGACCACAACACGGAGCTTATGAAGTGAAGGACCGAATCTACAAAGGTTGTAATCCCTCCCACATAGTGTTAAAGTGTTTAACATGCTTGTTTTCACCTAATCTCTAGTTTAAAGATCTTGTTAAGGGTTGTTCGGCACGGCTAAATTTTAAATCGGGCATGGTTGATGCCTTGTAGACCCTTGTTAGAGTGCCTAGTAACCCTACAGTGGTATCAAAGCCAAGCTAGAGCTTCAAGCGAAGTCTAGGCGAAGTTTAAAGTCCGATCGAACTCCGAATACCCGTAAAACCCTAGTTTCTGGAAATTTTTCGAAACTGTTGATTTTTCCATATTAAAAATGCTTTAAAAAATTAGCAGGGAATTCTGTGGACACCTGTGAAAAACGACACCATAAGGCCACTATAGCGCCGCGGAACCGCGACCAAACTGGGGTATTGGCGGCGGTTCCGCGGCAATAATTGAGAAGTATGGTTTCAATTTTCTACAGTATCGTCCGTATGTGTTTCCTGATGCTTCTGGGTATTTTTAATTTATACTCAAGTGTTGAGTTTTCTGGGTTGTACTGGGGACTCGTTGATTCTATCGGATAATTTAACTTCGTTTAAGTTTTTTCCGGATAATTTTAGAAACTGTTAAAAAGTTCGAACGGATATCAATAACTCACTTTTTCCCCTGTCGGAAAATTTTTCAAAAGTTGGATTTTTTCTCGAGTTTGAAACTTCCGGAAAATCATGCAAGTAACGCGGTGGACCCACTAGAAGAACACAAACCTTAACTCTAATATGTGACCGTCTGAACCGCCTCTGAACCTTAGGCTTTGGGGCAGTACGGCGTTGCCACATGTGAGGCGTTGGCTTGACCCTTCTACGGCTGGACCATTGGTACTGTGGCATGTGATGGATATTTTTTGAACTCCGCTCAAGTGTTGAGCTATTTGGGAAATCTTGGGTGTTTGATTATTCGATCGGAAAGGTTAACACTGTCTTTTTATCTGGAATGTGATACAATATTTGGAATCCACAAGTAGTTATGAGATAACTAATTTGAATGTTATAAATCTAGCAGTTCAATCTCAGATGATCGGTTGCCACGGGATTTTGATGCGATCAAAAGTCCGTCGCAATCACGTAGCGTACGCGGATACTCACTGGGTAAACTTAATAGATAGCCACATCCCATAGCCCTGACCAAGTGACTGTAGGAGAACCCCATCGCCAAAAGCATCCGTTCGGGTGCTCGCGGCAGCGGTGTTCGCCTTAGTGCACTTCGTCGACGGCATCCGGGGGTGCGGCCGTCTACTAAAGTTTGCGACGAGCATTCGCTCAGGATGTCAGGAATCTTGTTGAATTGCCCGACTTGATATTGAAAAGAGTTTTCGATAATGAGACTAAAATGCGGGGTTTATAATTGTTAGGCATGCGATATCTAAGGAATTCATTTGGTTAGGCATGCGATGTCTAAGGAGGTTGTGGATTCCAACTGTTGTAGTTTTACACTTTCTTTTCTGTGACCGTAAGTGTAATTGTGGTGTATCGCCGGTTTCGTTGCTATACATCAACGACAATTGGGATACGTATATTTACTTACGTTGATGATATGTGATATTATGTGTTGCTGTGATATGTTATATTGGATCGTCACGTTCTGAATAGCCGGGGGTTTTATGTGAGATGAGAGTTTTTCTTTTTCATTCATGTAAAATTCATTTGTATGTAATATTCTTTTATTGGGACACTTCCGAGCTGAGGATGATCTCAGCATTGTATATTATTTACTTTTCCGCATTAGGTAGACCCAAGGCGGGGAGCACAAGTAACCGGGTTCCACGGTCCAGTGGGAGACCATCTCGAGGAGTCGAGACCGGGTCTCCTAACCCTAGAATTGGCAGTGTTGCTTGCCGCTCTCGTAGGGGTCTAGGGATGTGGGTTTGACTATTCAGCGCGACCGTGGAATCCGTGTTTTATACAGGCTCGTACTAAAACACGGACGTCCTGGTATATCCAATATTTCATATATGTTCTTCTGCTGCAATATTCTGTGATGAGATCATATTACTGCCTGAGACGAATGTTTATATTATATATATGAGATATATGTTATATTGCAGATTTCGTTTCAAATCTGATGCTTGTGAAGTATAATAAAATGGGACTTCATTAATGAGATTAATGAACTAAAAGAAACCTAAAGATGTTGTAGAAACTTGTTTAAAAACTGGTAGCTCTAGTTCTTGTTTTGCATAGCGGTGTTCCTTGTAGAACATTCAGCACCTTATTCGATAAGGAAAGAGCCAAGATCCCTTCACCGGGAGTGATCTCTTTAGCGAAACTAGCAGATGCTACAAACTCGGTTTGTCTTTTGATTGTTTCTATAGTTCTTGCTTTGCATAGTGATATTTGTGAAATATCCTGCACCTTATTCGATGAGGAAAGAGCCGACGATCCCTTCATCGGGAGTGACCTCTTTAGCAATACTAGAAAAGCCTCAAAAACACTCCATTTAAAATCACTCGATTCTACAACGATATAAAGTTCATTATGCAAAGGGTTTTCTTAAAAACCTGCCGTAGCCCTCTGTCATTTCAGATAAGTAGTTTTTAGCATTCGTGTTGTGTTTGTTGACTTAGTCAAGGCGTAGTGTGCGGTAGCTGATTAGTGCTTATCTGCAAAGCATATGATGCGATTGGATTAGGGTAGTCGTGCGGCCTTGTTGACTCAGTCAAGGGTCGTGCGGGTGGGTTTAATTCAATCGGGAAATGACGGGTTGAACTTTACTTGCGGTCTATGGTTTGTTGACTTAGTCAAGGTCATAGATCGCTTGGGGCAAAATATTATTGGGAATTTCAAGTGTTGAAATTTGCAATGAGATTGCATACCTTCTATGGGATAGTTGGATCTCGATACCCGCTGCGAGTAAGAGTTACTCCTGGGAGAGTTTTACACATTACAATTAGCCGATCAAGTAGGTGTCTAGAAAGGTGTTAACGGGGTTACGCCCCTAGGAAAATGAGGTTTATTTTAATTAGATCTGTGCGAAAGCACGGGGAACCTCCCTCAAAGTACCGGCACTGGCCTGGCTGAAAGATTGGCGAACTTGTAGGGTGTAATTAATCCCGGCTAGTCTTTCCTTTTAGGGTTTGAAGGAAGATTTGACTAAAACAGTGGGAGACATCCTGATTAGATAAATTGATAACCAATCTAATCTTGTAAAAGCGCACGCTGAGAGTTTTCTTCTCTCTCTCTCCAGGTAGCGACCATGTCACGCCTTAATCAAGATAATAATACGGATGTATTGACCGAACCCGCTTATTATACTGCGCTAGGGAACGTTGGTCCCGCTCCAACTTATAATTGTTATAAGACAGAGCAGGAAATATGGGATTACCAGAATTCCCGTGCCGCCCAAACGAAGAAAGTGCATGTTGATGCATCATCTTTGGATGTGTTCATTACACAGAACTGTTTCTCAGTATCCTTTACGTCCTGGGTATGAGATACCGGATCAGGATCCCGCAAATGTAATTTCTTACATGGGCTACAGATAGGTAGAGGACTGAGAACGGGTGATAAGTTTCATGACATAGAAACGGTGCAAGTGTTGCAGCCAAGTCTGTTGGTCGTTATCACCCTGTATTATCAAAATACATTGATTCTGAATGAATGTTATTAGATACCGAACCTGATATACAACATCATATCAGTCTCTTTATTAATAAAGAAGGATATAATTTTGTATTGTTGGATAATGTTTTGAACATTTCCTATATCAAGAGTTGATCGGTTCAGGCACGTTATCTAAAAGCATAGACGTTCTAAATCAAACCACAGTTCTTAATGTACAGAACACACACAAGAGGAAGAGTTCAGAAATGAACGAATCCTTCTTGAGATATTGTAGACTAGGTCAAATCAATGTGACCCGACTAGCTGAAGTTACATTTAGATGCATATTTAAATTAGTTTGAATTTACATCTTGTGAAACTTGCCGGTCATGTCACAAAGATAAGATGACCACAGCTCCGTTTATTGGAAACAGAGAAAGAGTTAGTGAACTCTTAGAATCGATACATGCTGATGTATGAAGATCCCCTGTCTACACATGCCAAGACCAGTTCTTTGTACTTTATTATATTCACTGATAGTCTCTCAAGATTCGTACATGTGTTCCTGTTGAAACACAAGTCCGAAACTTTTGAGATAATCACATAATATAAGTTAAAAGTAGAGAACCAAAAACGGGTAAAAGTATTATGTCCTTTGATGTGATCAGGGAGGAGAATACTTAAGCACGGAGATTCCTGGTCTATTCTAAAGGAGAATGAGATTCTCTCAGCATTACTCCTCCTTATACACCACAGCACGTCGGTGTATCGGGGCGGAGCAATTACACCCTATGTGATATGGTGTGCTCTATGATGAGTACTACTGAGTTACTATTTCCTTTTGGGAGTTATGCACTTGAGAAGCTGCATACCTATTGAATAGGGTTCAAATCAAATCAGTTGCCTACCACTTCATATGTGATATGGAATGGGAAGAGCCCATATCTTAAGTAAGTTAAGATTTGGGGTTGTCCGGCCTATGTCTAAAAAGCAAAATCCGGACAAGCTCGAGACAAAGTCAGATCTGTGGAAGTTTGTTGGATATCCCAAGCATATGCAAGGTAATATCTTCTACCTAGCCGAGGAACAAAAATGTTTTGTTTCTCAACATACCACCTTTGTGAAAGGGAATTTCTTGTGAAGAAATTAGTGGTCATAAGGTAGAACTGGAAAGAGTTCCAGCTATACAAAACTGTAGCTGATGATTTGGTTGAACCAAAGGATTCAGTAGTTTCCAACGAACCTCAGCCTCTCCGCCGATCTAGTAGGGTTCCTCACCCACCTGAGAGATACTTCGGTTTCTCTATGACAGTGGGAGCGAGGATTGCATCATGAGATGATGACCCAACTAGTTTCGAGCTGGCCATCGGGAGTGGGACTCTATAAGAATGGCTGGATGCTTAGCGATCTGAGATGGAATCCTTATATACCAACAAAGTATGGACTTTGGTTGCTTTATCTGAAGGGTTAAATCCCCATCAGGAGCAAGTATATCTTGAGAAGATTACTTGGTGTACATGGAAAAGTTGAGACTTTCAAAGCTATGCTTAAACTCCATCCAGATCCTACTTACCACGGCTACATACCATGACTACGATATCTGGCGGTTGGGTGTCATGACTGCTTTTCTAAATGATGATTTAGAAGAGAGCGTCTATAAGTATACAGCCAGAGGGCTTCGTAGATAGTGGGAGCTGGGGAAACGTGCGCAAGATGTTTTATATAATAAAGCAGGCATCGCGGAGTTGGAACGTCTGTTTTGATGTGGTAGTCAAAGAGTTTGACTTCATCAAAATGGTAGATGAACCTTGTATATACAAAAAGGTAGTAGGGAGTATGGTGGTGATCCTCGTAGAGTACGTGGATGACATACTCTTGATAGGGAAGGAGTTTCCTATGCTACGCTCGGTTAATCTCCTCTTATCACAAGGATTCTCCATATATGATCAAAATGATACCTCCTAAATCCTGGGTTTTGGATCTATGAGATAGATCTAATTGGATGTTAGGATACTCACTAGTTGTAGTGAGATGGTATCAATCGATCCTGGGGAGAATCACTGGAAAGGTTCCAGGGTGATAAGGACGACTGAATATCAGTCGCAGGCATTGTCTTTACCCTCAGTAGAGGGACGGTATGTTGGAAGAGTTCCAAGCTAGATACCGTGACTTACTAGACGATTAAAGGCAAGATACATCGTTACCAAGGATGCTACCAAAGAGGCAGTCTGGATATATATAAGTTCATGAGATGAACTTCGTTCCTACCATTGTGTGACAATGGAGTTGTGGCTTATGCCAAGGAACGTCCGTCCCATTAGAAATCCAGATATAATTCTTAGGCAGTATCACCTGATTATGGAGATGATTGATCTCCAGGGAGATCGAGGTTAGGAGAGTAGACACAGAGGACAACAGCGCGGATCCACTCTCAAAGGCCTTTTTTCCCAGTAGAGACTTTTATGGGATGGTTGAGTATGAGATACTTCAACCACAGCTAATTGTTGGGTATGCGATACCACAACAGATGGCCCTAGTGCAAGTGGGAGATTGTTATATGTATGCCCTAGAGGCCATTATTGTACATACGATGTATATTGTAATGGATGCTTGGACATATATAGGGTGGACTTTCTTGCTCGACATGATAGTATACTATCTGGTTGTACTTTATCTTAACATGTACTCTGATTGTCTCTATATTACATGTTGATAAAGCCCTTGGGATATGTACTCGACTACTGGAACTATGATGAGATCATACTAGTGGGGCCACGGTAGTCGACGAGTACATCCTATAACTGTTCCTAGTCGAGGGTGTATCGAGACAGGGCATCGATGCACCAGAGTAGACTAGCGTATACGCATCTTGACCCATATGATGGGCGATGGATGATCCCATATCCATCGGTGTTTGACATCAAGGATGGTGTACGGGTGCTCAGTAGAGACTGGGTACACTGGACGGACTCGCCGAGAACTCCCAGATGGTATTATACCTCACGTCAGATGGCAGTTCTCCGTTGACACTGGTACAGAGTAGTCTGTTGACCCGAGATCGTCATAGAGTCTTGTGTGATTCCTGTAGGGTTCCTAGGCACGCTAGTGAGGTCTCCCAAGCTATCAACCATGGCAATTTCAAAAATTATGGTGCCTACAAACCCTAAACTACGGATCGATAACTAGATGTCTAGGCGAACAATGAACTAGTTAACACTTAACTAATGAGAAAACGGAAATACAACCTTTGTAGATCCGGTGCTCCACCTCCATAGCTCCGCAACGAAGTCCTCTCCGCTGTCCAAGTCAAATCCGGGCTCTAGAGTCGGCTTCGTCGGAGAATGGGCAAGCTAGGTCGTCGATGTCCATGCCGAAGATGATCTACGTCGAGGCATCGCTAGATCAAGCTCACAACTTCACCAAGTCATGAAACTTGTGAAGTAAACACACTCTACTACTTGGCAAGAGGTAGAGGATGAAGAAATAGGAGTTGGGTTAACTTTAGAATTGGATTTCTCACTCTAATTCATCAATCACCATTGATGAGGTAAGCTTTCTTCACTTGAAGCAAGGAAGAAGAAGAAGAAATGTTATGATAAGTTAAAAGAAAAAGAAAAGAATAATAAAAACTTATCATGACTAAACCATGGTAAAGTGTAGAGATTCAACTAGGGTTAAAACAAATGGTTAGGTTAAGCATGAGATAAGAATGGTGGACAAAGTCAAAGGTTCATGAATCTTCAACTACAATCCAAAACAAGCCACCATTTTCCTCATTTCCTTTTCCAAAAAGAAAATAAATAAATAAATAAATAAATAGATAAATAAAGGAAATGAAACCCTAACCATTCTTTTAACCATGGTTTAAATCTTTGCACTTAACCAAGTAAACATGTATCATCAAACATGATACAATCAAATGCACAAAATCATATCGCATATGTAATGCGCACATCCGAGTGAGAAAATCCATCTTAAGTAAACCGATACTAGTTGATGCAAAGTAATATATCAAATATATAAATATGCATTAAATCATTAAATCAACACTTGATTCAATGATCCGGTTATGTCGCACACAACCGACTAGTATACAATATATCGGCTTATCGAATCAACGCTTGAATCGATAACTAGGTTATATCACATACAACCATTCGATACATTTATCGCGAGAATAGAATACGGTATCACATACATGCATTATTCTCGGTCCCGCACATATCTCATATGCGCTCCTATTTCGTTTCGCTTGAGCCAGGAAACCTCTGTGTAGGACTCTGAAGACTCGTCAATACTCCGGCAGCGGATGATGATCATATCAAACATCCACAAGCCGCAAGCGGTCTGCTAAACGTAACGGCCACCCGGGTATTGAGCGATCTGAAGATCGACGAGCAAGCCCGCTCACACTCCAGTGAATCCGACCAGTAACACTACCGTACAGTCCGGTCTGATCGTCTGATATGTCGCATATCTTGCCTAGGGGTGGTAAACGTCAGACCCCAATAGCTCAATAAGTCGTGTCGATATGAGGTCTATAACTGTTCGAGAAACTACTGGTAACACTTACCAGTAAATCTCAGCAACCCTGGCCAGGGATTTCCTGTTATAGCCAATCGAACACAGCGCAACATCAACCCCCTATACCGGGAGAGACGAATCCCCTCCTATCGCTCATTGCCTCCATGTGAATCGGGACTGTACCCAAAAACCACCGTTTTGCACGCCCTCTTGGACGTGGTAAGATGGAAATCAAAGCACAGTGGGAACCACACAAGACTCTATGACGATCTCGGGTCAACAGACTACTCTGTACCAGTGTCACCAGAGAACTGCCATCTGACGTGAGGTATAATACCATCTGGGAGTTCTCGGCGAGTCCGTCCAGTGTACCCAGTCTCTACTGAGCACCCGTATATCATCCCTGATGTCAAACACCAATGGATATGGGATCATCCATCGCCCATCTGTATGAGTCGAGAAGGTATACGCTAGTCTACACTGGTATATCGATGCCCCGTCTCGATACACCCTCGACTAGGGACTTTGAAGGATGTACTTATGGACTACCATGTCCCCACTAGTATGATCCGCATCATAGTCCAGGTAGTCAAGTACAGATCCTAAGGGCTTTACCAACATGTAACAGAGAGACAATCAGCATACACGTTAAGGTAAAGTTCAACCAGATAGCATACTATCATGTCGAGCAAGAAAGTCCTCCCTATATATGTCCCAGCATCCACTACAATATACATCCTATGTACAGTAATGGCCTCGAGGGCATACATATAACTAACAATCTCCCACTTGCACTAGGGCCATCTGTAGCAGTGGTTTGAAGTATCTCATACTCAACCATCCCATAAAAGTGTCTCTCTCTGGGAACAGGCCTTTGTGAGTGGATCCGCTGTGTTGTCCTCTGTGTCTACTCTCCTGACCTTGATCACCCTGGAGATCAACTATCTCCATGATCAGGCGATACTGCCTTAGAATAAGTCTGGATCACTGATGGGACCGGCGTTCCTCGGCAAGAGCCACAACTCCATTGTCTCACAATGGTAGGAACGTAGTTCATCTCATGAACTAATATACACCCAAACAGCCTCTTTGGTAGCATCTTAAGTAGCGATGTATGCTGCCTTTATCGTCTAGTATGCCACGGTATCTAGCTTGGAACTCTTCCAACATACCGTCCCTTTACTGAGGGTAAAGACAATGCCTGTGACTGACACTCAGTCGTCTTTATCACCCTGGAACCCTTCCAGTGATTCTCCCCAGGATCGATTGATACCATCTCACTACTACTAGTGAGAATCCTAACATCCAATTAGATCTATCTCATAGATCCAAAATCCAGGATTTAGTAGGTATCACTTTAATCCTATATGGAGAATCTTTGTGATAAGCGGAGATTGATCGAGCGTAGCATAAGAAACTCCTTTCTTATCAAGAGTATGTCATCCACGTACTCTACGAGGATCGTCACCATACTCCCTACTACCTTTTTGTATATACAAGGTTCATCTACCATTTTGATGATGTCAAACTCCTTGACTAATACATCAAAACAGACGTTCCAACTCCGCGATGCCTGCTTTATCCTATAAAGCATCTTGCACATGTTTCCGCTGCTCCCACTGTCTACGAAGCCCTCTGGCTGTGTACTTATAGACACACTCTTCTAAATCATTATTTAGAAAAGCAGTCAAGACACCCATCCGCCAGATATCGTAGTTATGGTATGTAGCCGTGGCAAGTAGGATCTGGATGGACTTAAGCATAGTCACTTGAAAAGGTTTCATCATGATCCACGCCTGGTCGATGACGAAAAGCTTTAACAAGTCTAGCTTTGAAAGTCTCAACTTTTCCATCTACACCAAGTAATCTTCTCAAGATATACTTGCTCCTGATGGAGATTTAACCCTTCAGATATAGCAACCAAAGTCCATATTTCGTTGGTGTACATGGTTCCATCTCAGATCGCTAAGCATCCAGCCATTCTTACAGAGTCTTACTCTTGATGGCCAGCTCGAAACTAGTTGGGTCATCATCTCATGATGCATTCCTCGCTCCCACTGTCATAGAGAAACCGAAGTATCTCTCAGGTGGGTGAGGAACCCTACTAGATCGGCGGAGAGGCTGAGGTTCGTTGGTATCTACTGAATCCTTTGGTTCTTTCAAATCATCAGCTGCAGTTTGTATAGCTGGAACCTTTCCAGTTCTACATTACAGACCTTGCCTCGAGCTTGTCCGGATTTTGCTTTCAGACATAGGCCGGACAACTCCAAATCTTAACTAACTTAAGACATGGGTTCTTCCCATTCCATATCACATATGAAGCGGTAGGCAACTGATTTGATTCGAACCCTACTCAATAGGTATGCAGCTTCTCAAGTGCATAACTCCCAAAAAGAAAATAGGAAACTCAATAGTACTCATCATAGAGCACACCTTATCATATAGGGTGAGATTGCTCCGCCCCGATATACCATCGTGCTATGGTGTATACGGAGGAGTAATGCTGAGAGAGAATCTCATTCTCCTTTAGAAAAGTCCAGGAATTCCGTGCTCAAGTATTCTCCTCCTTGATCTCATCAAAGGACATAATACTTTTACCCGTGTTTTGGTTCTCTACTTCTCGCTTATATTCTGTGAATATCTAAAAAGGCTCGGACTCATGTTTCAACAGGAACATATGTCTGAATCTTGAGAGATTATCAGAGAATGTAATGAAGTACAAAGAACCGGTCTTGGCATGTGTAGACAGGGGACCTACATACATCAACATGTATCATCCCAAGAGTTCATTAACTCTTTCTCTGTTTACAGTAAACGGAGCTATGGTCATCTTATCTTTGCGACATGACTGGCGAGTTTCACAGGATGTAAATTCAAACTGATTTAAATATGCATCTATATGTAACTCTAGCTAGTCGGGTCACATTGATCTGACCTAGTCTACAATGCCTCAAGTAGGATTCGTTCATTTCTGAACTCGTCCTCTTATGTGTGTTCCATACACTAAGAACTGTAGTTTGATTTAGAACATTAATGCTTTTAGATAACGTGCCTGATCCGATCAACTTTTGATATAGGAAATGTTCAAAACATTATCCAACAATACAAAATTTTATCATTTCTTTACAGATAAAGAGACTGATATGATTTTGTATATCAGGTTCGGTATCTAATAACATTCGTTCAGAATCAATGTATTGGTAATACAGGGTGACAGTGACCAACAGACTTGGCTGCAACATTTGCCCCGTTTTCTGCCTCATGAAACTTATCACCCGTTCTCAGTTCTCTACCTTTCTGTAGCCCTATGTAACAGATTACATATCTGGGATCCTGATCTGGTATCACATACCCAGGACGTAGAGGATACAGAGAAACAGTTCTTTGTAACGAACACACCCGAAGATGATGCATCAGCATGCACTCTCTTCGTTTGGGCGGCACGGGAATTCTGGTAATCCCCAATTTCCTGCTCTGTCTTATAACTATTATAAGTTGGAGCGGGACCAACGTTCCCCAGCTCAGTATAACAAGCGGGTTCGGTCAATATTCCGTATTATTATCTTGATTAAGGCGTGATATGGTCGCTACCTGGAGAGAGAGAGAAGAAAACACTCAGCGTGCGCTCTTGCAAGAATAGATTGGTTATTATTTTATCTAATTAGGATGGCTCCCACTGCTTTTTATCAAATCTTCCTTCAAACCCTAAAAGGAAAGACTAGCCGGGATTAATTACACACTACAAGTTCGCCAATCTTTCAGCCAGGCCAGTGTCGGTACTTTGAGGGAGGTCCCCCGTACTTTCGCACGAACCTAATTACTGTAAACCTCGTTTTCCCAGAGGCGTAACCCCGTTAACACCTTTCTAGACACCTACTTGATCGGCTAATTGTAATGTATAAAACTCTCCCAGAAGTAACTCTTACTCGCAGCGGGTATCGGGATCCAACTATCTCATAGAAGGTATGCAATCTCATTGCAAATTTCAACACTTGAAATTCCCGATAATATTTTGCCCCTAGCACCTATGACCTTGGCTAAGGTCAACAAATCATAAGCACTAGTCAAGTTCTACCCGTCATTTCGTGATTAATTAGACCCACCCACATGACCCTTGGCTAAGGTCAACAAAGCCACCAGTGAGAACCACACAAGACTCTATGACGATCTCGGGTCAACAGACTACTCTGTACCAGTGTCACCAGAGAACTGCCATCTGACGTGAGGTATAATACCATCTGGGAGTTCTCGGCGAGTCCGTCCAGTGTACCCAGTCTCTACTGAGCACCCGTATATCATCCCTGATGTCAAACACCAATGGATATGGGATCATCCATCGCCCATCTGTATGAGTCGAGAAGGTATACGCTAGTCTACACTGGTATATCGATGCCCCGTCTCGATACACCCTCGACTAGGGACTTTGAAGGATGTACTTATGGACTACCATGTCCCCACTAGTATGATCCGCATCATAGTCCAGGTAGTCAAGTACAGATCCTAAGGGCTTTACCAACATGTAACAGAGAGACAATCAGCATACACGTTAAGGTAAAGTTCAACCAGATAGCATACTATCATGTCGAGCAAGAAAGTCCTCCCTATATATGTCCCAGCATCCACTACAATATACATCCTATGTACAGTAATGGCCTCTAGGGCATACATATAACTAACAATTCCCACTGTGCTTTGATTTCCATCATACCACATCCAAGAGGGCATGCAAAAAGGTGGCTTTTGGGTACAGTCCCGAATCACATGGAGGCAATGAGCGATAGGAGGGGATTCGTCTCTCCCGGTATAGAGAGTTGATGTTGCGCTGTGTTCGATTGGCTATAACTGGAAATCCCTGGCCAGAGTTGCTGAGATTTACTGGTAAGTGTTATCAGTAGTTTCTCGAACTGTTATAGACCTCATATCGACACGACTTATCAAACTACTGGGGTCTGACGTTTACCACCCCTAGGCGAGATATGCAACATATCAGACGACGAGACAGGACTGTACGGGAGTGTTACTGATTGGATTCGCAGGAGAATGTACAGGCTTTCTTGTTGATCTTCTGATCGCTCAATACCTGGGTGGCTGTTACGTTTAGCTGACCGCTTGCAGCTTGTGGGTGATTGATATGATTATCACCTGCTACCAGCGTATTGACGATTCTTTACAGTCCTACACAGAGGTTTCTTGGCTCAGGCAAAACGGAGTAAGGGCATATATGTGATATGTGCAGGACCGAGGATAATACGATATGAGATACCGTATTATATTCTCGCGATATTTGATATCGGCCGGGTCATCGGATCAAGTGTTGATTCGATGAATCGGTAAATGATATATTAGTCGGTTATATGCGATATAGCCAGATTGTCGGATCAAGTGTTGATTCGATGATTTAATGTATAATTATATATATGATATATTAAATTACATTAACTAATATTAGCTCACTAAAAGATTCTTTTTCTCACTCGGGTAATACATTGATATATATGCGATATATGTTAATTGTATTATTTTATTTTGTCACAATAAATATTATATATGTGATATATAATATTGTAACATGATATGATTACTAATGCAACATGTTTAGTGGAGATTAAACAAGGTTAGGATTTGATTTGGGTTAGTTCATTCATGAACCTTCTAGAAGGTTTCTTTTTGTTTTGTGTAAAGATATTTTGTAACGACTCATTGTTTAACCCAACCCAAACCCTAGCCCTAGTTAAATCTCTACATGGGTTAGCCTAGTCATTGTTAATCATGGTTGCATTATTCATCATGATTATCTTATCATTATTCATCACAAAAGGATCACTATTCTTCTTCTTCATCTTTGAGCTTAGGAAAAAGCTTTCTAGATTTTTCTTGTGTGATGAAAATGAGTGAGAATATGAAAACAAATGAGAGCTAAAATCCTACTTCATCATCCTCATCTATCCTTGCCATTTAGATGAGGGTATTCACTTCATTTAGTGAGTGAGAGCTTGTGTTAATGAAACTTCAAGGTAGATCATCTTTGTTATCGAAGATCGGAAGCAAGCTTGCATCTTTCTCTTCGTGGAGTCTCTCGAGAGTCCGGAACTTGATGATCGCAGCGAAGAGACTACAACACGGAGCTTATGAAGTGAAGGACCGGATCTACAAAGGTTGTAATCCCTCGCACTTAGTGTTAAAGTGTTTAACATGCTTGTTTTCACCTAATTTCTAGTTTAAAGATCTTGTTAAGGGTTGTTCGGCACGGCTAAATTTTAAATCGGGCATGGTTGATGCCTTGTAGACCCTTGTTAGAGTGCCTAGTAATCCTACAGGTGAAACTATTCTTGAGAATTTCATCGTGCAAAAAAAAAGGTACGTCCACAAGCGAAATGGGCACGGATGAAAACCCGAAAGGGCACCGTGAGTAAAAACAGCAGGACTACCGGTGAGTTTGTGAAAACCCGAAAGGGCGTAATCTCGTCAAAATAAAGACACCTGCAAGGTCCTCTCGACCTTGTGAGGAGAAAATACCTGCGTGAGATCCTTACGACTCACAAGAGAGCAACACACTTAGGGATCCCCACGATTCCTAAGAAGAAATTGCACTTACGAGATCCTCACGACTCGTAAGGAGAATTCCCCTTATGAGACCCTCACGGCTCGTAGGATTTAAAAGCCTTAAGCTACAGGGATCTGAATCTATTCTTAAGCCATTACTTCCCCCAATTTACCCTACAAGCGGTTCAATATTGACCCTTGTATACAATCCACGGGCACAAATAAACGTTTCCATCACCAAGTCCTACCAACGATGAGGAATGTCCTCATGTGGTGAACGACACTTGTAAGTCCTCTCGACTTATAAGGAGAAAATACTCTTGTAAGATCCTTACGACTTATAAGAGAACATACACTTAGGAATCCTTACAATTCCTAAGGAGAAAAACGCACCTACGAGATCCTCACGACTCGTAGGGAGAAACATCTTCATGAGACCCTTACGGCTCATGAAGTCAAAAGCCTTAGTCGACGGGATCCTAACCCTGTTTGCTAAGCCACCTTTGTTTGAACCGACAAAGGCAAAATGATGATACGCTCCTGGCAATGTCCCAATGGTAGCGATGTTGATGCCTAAATCGGCATCAAATGCCATGTCCTTTCACGGCAAATGATGATTTGCTCCTGGCAATATCCCAGTCGCAGCGGTGCTGATGCTAAGATTGGTATCAGGTCTTGAGTCCTATACTCACAGCAAAAATCAGTGAGCCAAAAATGCATATGAAATAGCTGAAATGATAGGGTAGCTTGCAACAAAAATCAGCAAGTAAAATATATGGATACAAAAATAGCCGAAATGATTGGGAAACTCGCAATAAAAAACAGCGAGTAAAGAAAAACAAAAATAGCCGAAATGATTGGGCACCGCGAGAAAATAGCCGAAATGATTAGGCAATCGCGACTTTCGCGATATAAAAAGCTGAAATGATAGAGCATCGCCGAAAGAAATACAAAAAAATGAAACATTGCCCTACAAGCAGTTCAATATTGATCATTGTATACAATCCATGGGCACAAACAGAAAGGGAACCATATCGTCCCACCAGGCTTTGGCAAAGGGAAGCAGATCTCAATGGCTACATCTACAACCAAGAAATCAACAACGACGTTCCTTCTCTTTCCAACCAGAAGCAGATGCGACGTCAACAAACGGAGCCACGACAAAGTCCCCTAGTTCCAAATCTCAACGGTTCACAGACAGCTTAGAGACTACCTCGGAGCCACGGAAAAGTCCCCTAGTTCCAAACCTCGACAGTTCACAGACAGCCTAGAGACTACCTTGGAGCCACGGTAAAGTCTCCTAGTTCCAAACCTCGACGGTTCATAGACAGCCTAGAGACTACCTCGAAACCATGGCAAAGTCCTTAGTTCCAGGTCTCGACGGCTACGTCTATAGCCTAGAGATCAACAACAACGTTCTTCTTCCCTCCAGCAGGATACAGGCGCGACATCAACAAATAGAGCCATGGCAAAGTCCCCTAGTTCCAAACCTCGACGGTTCACAGACAACCCAGAGACAACCTCGACATTCGACACAATATTGTAGACACAATGTCAACCAACGAAGCCAAGGAAGATCCCTAGCTTCAGGGTCCTGACGGCAACTCTAATGAGACCTGAATGACTATCGGAGACCATCCCACTCCAGCGCGGAGTGGTCATGACTCATCGGGGCTCCCAAATTGAGCCTAACCTCAAGTAAAAAGCGCCATGGAATATCCCTAACGCTTGCTCTTTCGACGGTAATATTACCTGGAAGATTACTTGAAGACGTCTTGTCCAGCCGCTTAAGGGATCAGAGACACGACAGTCGTGGGAGTACCCGAATAGCAAGATTGCATATCGTGGAACATATCGGCCAACGCGACAGTGCGACGGGTAAAAAACCCTAGTACCACAGACCCTAACGGACTTCTATTAGCAAGAGCTGTGACGTTAGGAAATCCTTGCAAGAACTTCTAGATTCATCTCGACTCGTGAGGAAATTAGTGTCATCGCGAGAACTTCTCAACTCGTCTCGACTCGTAGGGGAAAACCTTAGGCAATGGGGATAAGGACCTGTTTCCTAAGCACTGGGGCCCTGCAAGTCGGTCCAAGATGGACGCTTGCAAACTATTCACGGGCCACACTCTCCAAAGTCGAATCTCGACAAGAAGGGAAACAACCACTTATGAGTCCTCTTGACTTATAAGCGGGAAAAATTCTCTTATGAGATCCTTACGACTCTCAAGAGAAAACGCACTTAGGAGTCCTCACGACTCCTAAGAAGAAAACACATCTACGAGATCCTCTCGACTCGTAGGGAGAAAAGTCTTTACGGCTCATAAAGTTGAAAAGTCTTAGGCGGCAGATCTGATCCTGTCTTCTAAGCTATCGCTGCCCTGCAAAGGAGATCAAGATAGACTATTTACAAAATACATTTGCCAAAGGGACACGCCAGTATAAAATGAAATAAGTCTTTTATTTATAAATTCAAGTGGATACAAGATACATTTCACAAAGGAATCAAAATGAATACATGTTATTCATAAACCGCAAGTTTACAAAAAAAGGGGGTACAAAGACGATTATTGAGGAGGAGGCGTCTTCAACAAATCAGCCAGCCGCTCGCGCGCTCCTCTCAATCCTTTCTCGTGATCGGCCACCGCGGCCAACTCCGCTTCAACTTAGATCCGTTGTCACAAACAAGACGAAAGCTTTTCATCGGTTCCTAGTATGGCAGCTTCGCAGTCCTGCATGACCCGCTCGGTAGAGTCAAGCGTCCGCCTCAGCGTCAACCCATCCGAAATGCATCGCTGGAGATTGTCGAAGACAGCTTTTAACTGCGCTGCATTCGCTTCAACCTGGGCGCGTAAGAGGGCAGATTCTCTTGAAGCCACTTCATGTTCCTTTCACCTCAGGGTCGCCTCTTGTTCAAAATGACGAATGAAAGGAACACTACTCTCGACCCACGCAGCCCGCTGGGAGTTCAAAGCTAATACTTCAGGAGCGAGACGCTTGAGCTCAATCTCGTGCAGGCAAGCCTTGTTCTTTCTACAGTAATCAACCCAAGAGCCGACGAGATCTTCATCATGAAAGTTTACGAGTGTCGCCAGCATTGGATTGACTTCAACTGCAAAATCCGTAGCAGAACTGAGGGCCTCGGCATCGAGATCTTTAATGAATTTGCTCAACATTCGCCAACTATTCGCAGCGCCCCGGAAAGATGTGCGTTTAGCAAAGGGCCTGCCGGCATTGGGATGCGAGACTCAAAAGGAGCTGGAGCTGGTGCAATTGCTGCAAAACAAATTATGGTTAAATTTCGACCCAGGAGGTAAAGAAAATACACGAAAGATGGAATCTATTATACCGGCTGTGGCAGATGACAGAATTGGGAGTACCGGAGGAGCGGCTATGCTTTCATCTCCGCCTCCGATCCGTGACGCTGCAATCGATATAAAGAAGACTTAGCAATAATACAGCTATTCATAAAAAGAAAGAAGGAGACATTAGCTGAAGAATATACTAACCAATACCAACAGGCGGAATGACTTCCGACTGGAAGGAGAAATGCGGGTTCAACACCTGGTATAGATGGTCGAAAAGGACTCCTACAGAGTTGCGACAATATACTGTCAATACAAGAAAGATGGTATCCACAGCTAAACTAAACAAGTCGTAAACACATACCTTCCAATATTTGAGAGGACATGGGAGAAGGCGAAGGGACGGCGACTGTCAAAGCAGCGACTGGTGACGGTTCTTCAGATGGCACAGCTTCAGGATTCACCGCGCCTGTACTCAAGACAAACAAAATATCATTAGAAGGGCTG
Organism: Agapanthus africanus; assembly: GCA_030015575.1. Lineage (NCBI taxonomy): Eukaryota > Viridiplantae > Streptophyta > Magnoliopsida > Asparagales > Amaryllidaceae > Agapanthus > Agapanthus africanus. The sequence continues at coordinate 739,157,707 of CM057341.1, forward strand.
AACAAGATTGAAAAGCTTGAAAATAGCGACTCAGCAATTACCTGATGAATCAGGGACCGAAACCATAGCGGAGGCATCATCGGGTGTAACGGCTTCTTCACTCTCTCTCAAAGGAGTAGATTCCACGCCCATAGCTTCATCCCCTGACTCGATGAGGGCCGTCGTGATGCTTGCGATGCCCGCCGATACCAAGGAGCCACAGGGAGAAAGGGCAGCGGTCTGGACAGTCCCAGATTCTAGAGAGAGGGTAGCAACTTCGGGCACGGTAACCACCAGGGTTTCACCCATCATCCCATCGCCGATGCTTGGACCTGCAGAAAATGCATATGTCAAAATTCGAAGATCGAGTTCTAGTAAAAGACTCAGTATTACGTTACCTTGGAGCAGCTTTTCAGTGTCTTCCCGAGCCATGCGTGCGTCCTGTCTATGGGCGGTAGACAAGACAGAGGGAATATCTGCCGAAGGAGTTTCAGCAAGCGGAACGCTGCTTGAGCCTGCACCTACGGCCAAACTGGCATCGCGTTCCCTTGCCGCATGCTTCCTACGCTTCCTCTCGGTCTGAGCAGTGAGAAGCGATCTCCTCAAGACCTCTGACAAAGGGACGTCGTCGTTCGAACCAAGCTCTGCCTGTGGAGCCGTTACGGCATCCTTCATCGGCTGTTTCAACAAAGCCTCCTGCGGGGACGTTAGGAGAACTGGGTCCATAACAGCTGGCTCCGGAAGTTTTGCCGCATCGCTGTTCGGGATCGACACCCTTGGAATAACCCGAGTCAAGGTAGTCCCTGCAACAAGATGAAAGAAAGGGTCAGAACAAGAATAAAGAAAGGAATAAAGGCATAATGAATGGAATTTTACCAAGGCCCAAAGAAGCGCAGAGCCTCTCTTCCTCTTCGAATGTCTTGAGGGAAGCCGCGAGAGCCTCTTCAGCAGAAATACCTGTTAAAGAAGAAAGCGTCAGTAGAAGCATAATAAAGAAGATAGCCACGGAAGAATGTAACTGAAATATACCTGACTTCGCGATAGTGATCAGTGCCGCTTCATCGCGAGCCAGTCGCTCGGAGGCCACAAGGGCAGCCTGGAGATCAGTATCATCCGCAGGTGCGATTAATAAACCCTCATTGGTCCCATACTCGCACAAACCCTCGCTGTAAGGAGCATGTGTCTCCTGGCCAAATATGCCGTCGGCAGAAAACAACGACTTCTTCTTCTTTTAAGAGCGAGCGCCGGCAGCCGATGACAAGAGCTTGCGCTTAACGGGCATTTTTGGGCGGCGGGTCCTGATTTCTACACCAACTCCAGACTCTGGAGACGCTGCAGCTACCGTTTTTACAGGAATACGGGGTAGAGGCTTCTCAGGAAAGGCGTGCGGGATCACAACTGCAGCAGCTTCTCTTAAGGAAGGACGAACGGTGGTCCATCGCTTCAAAGGAACGGCTGGATTACCAGGTGGGACAACATCCTTGAGATCAAGTAATAGCCGCCTCTCTTCCACGATAACAGCACCTATCACATGCTGATTCCACGCCACATAGGCATTCGAAGCTTTCGGCACGTAGCTTGGCTCACTAATGAGAAAGCTAGACCCTGTGTTTAGCTGCATGAAATGGTGCAGCACGCTGCGGATACCCTCTTCCGTAGCAACCGGCTCAGCTAAGAAAGCCTTAAGCGGGACACCTTGATCGTAACCCAACTGTTGAGCAAAATGGTGCGGGTTATACCTCATGAACAATGCCAAGGCGCCCTGCCTGAACACTAGAAAGCCTGGCCTGATCGATTATAAGTGTAGGATCTCCTGGGACTTCAACGTAGGAGCCTCGTATTTGAAAGTATCGCGCAGCGGTTGCACTACCTTGGTAGATTCCTTACCGATAGTTAAAACTCTGTCGACAAAAGTCATACTATCCCTGACCATACGCAGGCAAAGGACCAGACGTTGAGCCTCTCGTTGCGACGGATCTAATACGGAAGCGTCAACTAGAGATATAACCCGGGGAAAGTTTTATCTGTCGTAGAAGCGGGGCGGTTTATGGACTCCGAAAGCACTAAGCACGTGCATTTCGACCCAAGACATAAAGTAGTGCAGCGTAAGATGCACAGGTTTTACTCCGGGTTGAGTAGTATCCGCTGCTAAGCTCAAGTCGTGGTATAGATGAGCCAATCCCGCAATCCCAACAGCCACACGCGTCCCCGCAACCATGCGGTGGGCTGGGTAAAAGACTGACAACCTCATATAGCGAGGGTGCATCGAAAGCACAAACCAGTTCAACCACAAGCCAATAAACCCCAGGAAGAATGTCTCTTCATCAACGTCTGAAGCAGCAAGCTCTGCGAAAGGAACAACTGGGGTGTCCGGAATAAAGAACCTTCTTAAATCTGCTTCCGCCGTCGGCTGGTTATCCAAACCAAAACCAAACGGGTCATCAAGCTTGGCAAATTTCGCAGCCTGTTTTGATAAAACTTTTGGGCAAAGAAAGCGAGCGATGAAGTCTGTGAAGCTGACTCCATGCTCTCCAGACTCTAGAAATAGGCTCTCGTAAATGTTCAACACCTTAATCAGACTCGGGAATCGATGCTGAATGGCATTCTCCGGGGTAAGGCCCATCACCACTGTTTTGGTGGCGAATATGTACTCGTCAGGGGGAAGTATCTCCTCATAATGTTCCCCTCTGACGGGTAAGCCGAAGATCTCCGCGAACTCCTCCAAGGAGATTGAAACTTCCCGATCTGATATAAGAAAGGTGTGAGTCAGGATATTCCATTGTTCCAAGAAAGCTTTGACCCACCATACAGGGGGCGTGGAATACTGGAAAAGAGACGCATAAATCGCGGGGTACAACCCGAGCTTCAGCAGCAGCGATTTCTTGGCCAACAAGATGTATCGAGCCCACTGTAAATATCCGACTGAATGGCGAGGAGTCAAGACAATTATGTACACTTGTCCCCAAGGGCGCGACTCGCCTTGACATATGCGTCGTCCCAAAATATCCAAAGCCATGGGCGGCTGTACAGGTATTGAAGCCATAGAAGGCTGAAGGCGACCCTCTGAGGTCCAGTTGACCTCCTCTGCAGCGTAATTCACTTGAGGCGAGTCGGCGTAGTGAATCGCTAAAATGGGCTCTAAGGGTACTGCGCAAGAAAAACTACGGCAATCCTGGATGATTTGATTGTATCACGACCCCCATAGATGAAGAGATTTCTGCTCTGGGTCGTGATATTTAATGAGCGCGAAGACTTCCCTATCTACGGGCGCGTCAGCGAAGGCGCTCTCAGAACGAACAAAAGGAAAGGAAGAATCGAAAGCCATGGTACCTACACGAAAAAAGGCGAGAGTTAGTTGCCAACGCTATTCTAACACTTGGTACTTTAAAATTGTACTACACTGCAATGCAGGAGAAACGGACCAAGAGGGGACCCACAAAATCAAAATGACGGCTCATCATTGATGAGACGGCCACTCATTAAAGAGGAAATCCTAAAAGAATTCTCATTTAATGAGAGGCTCATTGGGCCAAGGAGTTGAACTCCCTCGAGAGCAATGCTCTGCAGACAGAATTTACATCTGTCAATTAAGAAGAGAATAAAATTCCCCAAAAATTTCTAAAGAGCTAAACTCTGTAAAGCCCCAAGATCTTTAAAGATCTGAAGTAGAAATTCTAGAAACTCTAAGAGTTCTTCATCAACAGGTTAAGAAAACCCTAAAAAAGATTTCTTTAGATCTATGATCTAAGAAGAGCAAGGCTCTGTTCTAATTAACGGTTTAAAGAAACCCTAAAAATATTTCTTTAGATTTATGATCTAAGAAGAGCAAAGCTCTGTTTAAGGGGTTCGATTATGATCCTTACCAAAAAATTTAGGCAAAGTTATAACTCTAAAAGAGTTTCCTTGGACAGAGATCTAAGCTCTGGAAAAAGAATTGAATTCTCAGAAAGAAGAAAAATGGAAGATGAGCAGCAGTCATCTTAAGGGCCAAAGGCCCTACTTATAGGCATGGGAAGACGATCCAACTTCCAAGAACATCCAACGGTGGAAAAGCTGCCACCGCTGCACTCACGTGTAAACCACGTGAGCGCAACGGTGGGGGCATTTGTTTCCCCCCAATAAAAGAGCAAAACTCTATTCAAAATTTGAAAGGGGCAGCGCCTCACATGCCTTACACGAGGGCGCCGGCGCCAAGAGTTAAAAACTCTGAGGCAGCGCCTCACGTGTCCCGTATGAGGGCGCTGGCACCAGAACTAAAAGTTCTCTGCCGTTGGATCAAAGATCCAACGGAGATGATAAATCATCAAAGCATAGAATTAAATTCTGATTGAGGAAATACTCCCCAAATCAGAGCACCGTTGGATTAAAGATCCAATGGTGATTAAAAATCACCAAACTACAGAATAAGCTCTGTAGGGGAAAACTTTTTCCCCAATCTTTCTAAACAAGAAAGATTGTGCCCTGTAAATCAGAGCACCGTTGGATTAAAGATCCAATGGTGATTAAAAATCACCAAGCTACAGAATAAGCTCTGTAGGGGAAAACATTTTTCCCAATCTTTCTAAACAAGAAAGATTGTGCTCTGTAAAACAGAGTACCGTTGGATTAAAAATCCAATGGTGATTAAAAATCACCAAGAAACAGAATAAGCTCCGTATGAGGGAAAACATTTTCCCCAATCTTTCTAAACAAAAAAGATTGCGCCTTGTAAAACAGAGCACCGTTGGATTAAAGATCCAATGGTGATTAAAAAAACACCAAATTACAGAATAAGCTCTGTATGAGAAAATATTTTCCCAATCTTGTTAAAAAAACAAGAAAAATATCTTCTGTAAAACAGAAGCCCTTGGATCAGAGATCCAATGGTGGGTAACATCCCCAAATCAATTAAGAAATATCTCAATGAAAGATTTCCTTAACTGAATCAACAAATCGGCCTCTACTATATAAAGGCCCCAAGACTTCAAATCTAATAGAGAGGAACCCCCCCTAAACTTTAAGTTCAAAAAGAAGAGCAAGAAAAAAGAGCTTGAAGAGAGAAGAAAGAAGAAGAACTTTCTTCAAGATAAATAGAGATCATAGTACCTCATCTGCATACCCGAGGGTTTAACCCTTATAAAAGAACATAGTTTTTTCCCTGGATCTGAGATCCAAGAGACAAGTCTCCCACAAATAAGAATTTAATTCTCATATGGATGAATTTGTTCTTGAGGATTGAAGATCCAGGGGAGAACAAAGAATTGAACTCTTCAGAAAAAGGCATAAAGAAGGAAACAGCGCCAAACGCCTCACGTGCCCCTCACGTGGGCGCTACCTAATAAAGAGTGCTTAGCACTCAGTGATTGGCGCCCAGCGCCTCACGTGCCCCTCACGTGGGCGCTGCTTAAATAAGGAGTGCTCTGCACTCATTGGTTGGCACCCAACGCCAAGCGCCCCACGTGCCCCTCACGTGGGCGCTACTGAAATAAAGAGTGCTCTGCACTCATTGGTTGGCGCCCAGCATTAAGCGCCTTACATGTCCCTCATGTGGGCGCTGCTCTGTACTCATTGGTTGACGCCCAGCGCCAAGCGCTTCACGTGCCCCTCACGTGGGCATTGTTTAATATAAAGCGCTCTGCAAACAGAGCCCAGCGCCATAAAGTGTGTTTAACTCTGAAAAAAACAAAGAAATAAGGTGAGCATCAGAGCCCATATCAATGCTTAGCATCGTTGCAGGAAAAAGGGACTGAGCCCAATCAAGTGTTCAACACTTTATTCAAAACTGAGTGGACTGAACCCAAATTGACTAAAAGTCCGTAATTTAGATCAACCGAGCCTATGTGCTCACAAATTTTCTAAATTGGTCTTAGTCCCAAACCCAACTACGGATCTCCCAACCGACATAGGTTCAAGGGTACATCTCCCCACATCTCTGATACATGTCGTTGTAATTCTTCAACGTATTCAGAGAGGTGGCGAGTCCCGACAACAAACAATTCTATGGACCGTAATGTCCTTAAACTACTATGGACCATAATGTCCTTAAACTAGATATGGACCGCAGTGTCCTTAAACTAGCCATGGACCGTAACGTCTTTAAACTAGCCGTGGACCTTAATGTCCTTAAACTAGCCTATGGACCGAGATGTCCTTAAACTAGCCTATGGACCGTAATGTCCTTAAACTAAACGATAGAGCACAAATGCTCTTTCGTTAGATCAAAAATGATCCCGAACTTCCGTTAAGTAGATTTTAATCTAATATCGGATTAACGTATCCTTAACAAATATTTAAGTTGATCTAAATCTCAAACAAGGTTAACGATCCTTAAATTAAACCAAACCCAAATCTAAGAAAATACGGATTTGGACTAATCCACTCCCTACGGGTGACAACACAAATTAATCTCCGTATACAATCCATGAGCAACCAAAAATAAAACAAACACACATGACACGAAATGACCTTCTGGAGCAGGAGAAAGTGGTTATCGCTATACGGTAACGTAATTAACTTCAGGGGCTTGCGCCTGCAGGGAAGAGCATCCCCACAATCAAAAACCCCTCACAACGAGGGGGAATCTGACGAAGTCCGCTACAACGGCCGCATCTGTCTAAACCTCCGATACACGGTGTCATAAATCAACTTGGTATCTTCTGAGAGGTGGACAGATAAAACCAAATAGCCTCTGCCCCCAAATGCAGGCAAGACGTTTGTCTTCCTGGTTTTCGGCGGTAAACAAGTGATTAGATCCTTATTATATCGGAATTCGTTGTAATTAGTGATATTTGAAAAAATCATCTGGTTTTTTGCCTGACGGCAAATTTTTGGTTTTGAATATCCGTTATTATGCACCAATTTTAAACTGATGTATCTGTACGTTTATTTTATAAAGTGAGATATAACTTTTTGAAATTATATCTATGACATTTACCTATATCGGTTGGTGATTAGGTAAGGTGCACTCAACAGCGGTGTAATTCTTCTTAACCATAGTACAGTTTTCAACCTACGGCGCACAGTGTTTTAGTTATTGAACTCAGTGGACTTATACAATGTATTGTATGTTGTCCGGTGTCCATTAGGACAAAGGGGTTGGTACTCAAACTATATTCTGTTTACTCATGACTTCTCCAGTTCTAGATAAGTATTTCGTTGAAATGCAAGGTCCAGATATTTAGAAGTTATAGGTATAATAATAAAGTAGAGAACCATTTGTTGGAAGTATCAAGATTCTTCGAGGTATTCGAAGATGTAGATACTTATGTTTGGTATTCTATTGATAGTAATGGTTTTAAGAACTTGCTTCTCTTTCAGGTTACTCATATATGGATGCACTCCTAGTTAAGCAATGCTGATTGGCCTCATTCCATTTGGTTGATATGCACTGGAGACAGCTGCATGATTTTGAATCTGGTTCCAATTAAATCAGTGAATTTGTTTCTATATTGGATATATATAGAATCAATTTATATCTTAACGATGTTAAGGTATAGGGAGTTGTCCGGCTGATGCTTAAAACCAGAATCTGGATAAACTCGAGGCACGTTTTAGTAATGGCAGTTTGTGGGTTATCCCGGGTGTTCCCTCATAAAATACAAGGAAAACCCCCAATGCGGCATCATGTGCCCACACATGATCGGGGGTTACGTGCCGACACGTGATGGCTTCCTAAGGACTCTGAAATAATAAGAATTGAATCCTAATCAAATAGGGTCACGTGTCCACACGTGATGGGCCTTTAAACCCACTGAAAGGAATTAAAAGATATAATAAAACAGCAGGAAGAAAACCCTAAATGGGGCATCACGTGCCCACACGTGATAGGGGGTCACGTGCCAACACGTGATAGGCTCTTAAACCCTCTGAAACAATAGAATTAAATTCTAATTTGAATGCTTTAAAAAATAGGGTCACGTGCCAACACCTGATAAACTCCTAAACCATCTGAACTACTAGAATTAAATTCTAATTAAGAAGGAAATCAAAAACCCTAATATTTATCTAGATCTTTCCAAACAAAAAGGATTGCGCTCTGTAAAGAGGAGCACCGTTGGATTAAAAATCCAATGGTGATTAAAATCACCAATTTATAGAAAGATTCTATACAAGAAAATATTTTCCTAAAATCTGCCAGGAATAACAAATAAAATATCTTTTGGATTAAAAATCCAATGGTGAATAAAATTCACCGAGTGATCTAAAAGATCATGTTGGTTACAAAATCAATCAAAAGCTTTCAATGAAAGATTGACTAAAAAAACTGATTCTTTTTTTTCTCCTATAAATAGGAGCAAAAGGGGAAGAAGAAGGAGATAAAACAACAGAGAGAGAATACAAAAGAAAAGAGAATTTAATTCTCCAGAGAGAAAAGAAGGTCTCTTCAGAAAAGAAAGAAATCCTAGGTGAGAGAGGGAAAGAGATCATTCTATAAGCTCCCACAAAATAAAAAGAGAATTTAATTCTCAAACTAAGAGTTTAACTTTTCTAAATAAGAACTTAGTTCTTCCTTTGGTTGAAGGTCTGAAGAAGCAGATCTCCCCATAAGTTGAGAATTTAATTCTCATCGGGAAGATTCTGCCATGCAGATTTAAAACCTAAGAGAAGACCTAAGTTCAAAGAATTATATTCTCCCATAAAATACATAGGAATTTAATTTCTCTAAATAAAATTAGGGTTTAACCCTATAAAAGAATTTAATTCTTTCAAATACATAGGAATTTAATTGCTCTAAATAAAATTAGGGTTCAACCCTATAAAAGAATTCAATTCTTAAACAAGAGACTTAGACTTTTCATGCACGTAAAAAGATCAAGTACCCAACATGATCACGTGGCAACACGTGACCCTCCCATGGTCAAAAAAGAATGAATAAGATGGGGTCACGTGCTCCCACATGACCCTTGGATAAATCCCTCAAAATAAAGAGAACAAAGCCAAGTCAGAACAGATTTTGGACGCCCTCACGTGTCCCCACGTGACCCCTAGCAAATCCTTTCAATATCCAGTGCATGGGTACCCATTACGTGCCCACACGTGATTGCCATGAAGATTAAGTGTTTAACACTTATTTGAATATTCTAAGAATAAAATAAAGGAAGCCTGGCCCAATCCTCAGGTGCCTAACGTGACCCCACGTGAGCGCTTCACTTTTAGTGTTTAACACTATTTTGAGTGCATAAATTAATCTCTGTATACAATCCACGGGCAACCAAAAACAAATCAAACACACACGACACGAAGTGATCATCTGGAGCAGGAGAAAGTTGTTACCGCGATGCGGTAGCGTAATTAACAGCAGGGACTTGCGCCTACAGGGAAGAGTATCCCTACAATCAAAAACCCCTCAAACGAGAGGGAATCTGACGAAGTCTGTTACAACGGCCACATCCGTCTAAACCTTCGATACACGGTGTCATAAATCAACTTGGCATCTTCGGAGAGGTGGATGGATAGCACCAAATAGCATCTGCCCTTGAAATTCAGGCCGGACGTCCCAACGTCCCGGTCGCGTCTTTCGGCGGAGAACAGATTCTGGCACGTCCGGTGGGACCTTTTCCTCTTTCCACTCCACACTTCATGTGTCATGTTTCGTGAACGAATCGCGGTTTGCTATGGTTGCCCCTGGATTCGAGGTACTAAGATTTGGTGTCTTGCTCCGTACAGAAAACAGAAGATCAATGGTTTTCAACTGCGCAAATTGCAACAACTGCAACAACTCTCACTCCGTCCCCGCCGGAGGAGTGACCTACGGGCCCCAAGCGGCCTCTCTTTTCACAATGCCGGTGGAACAAGTGACCCAATCCACCACTGGGATATTCTTCGGGAGCATGATCCCACCAACGAGCTTTAGCGTTCAGATGCCGACACCGGAAGCTATGAAGAAGTCGGTCTTTGATCGGCTTGCAACCACCATAGCCCTTCTCAGCGGGTCGTCCAACTCTAATGCCTCAGTCTTCGACAGGCCGGGTCAAAGCTCAAGAGGGCCCGCAAAGAGGCTCGCAATACCAGAAAAGGACACTCCAACTCCTGCTACAGTCGAAGTCTTTCAAGCTGCTCTCCCTACTCGAAGGTCGACTTTCGACAGGTTGACCATTCTCTCTCAGCGAACGTCTGTCTTTGACAGGCTGACGCCAACAACAGACTTTCATCAGAACAGAGGGCATGAAAAGGCTCATCCAACAGCGGAGGTGATCCCGGCCGCACGACATGCTCGATGTTGCCACTGGCACCGAGTGAGGAAAGATGGGGGCAGTTCACCCTCTGGACTGACCCCGCCAGCTCCAACTGTGGAAGTTGATGCTGCTGTTCCAACTGGGAACAGGTTTGAACCACTCAGGAGGGTCCGCAAGAACTCTCCGACTGCTGTGCTAAAAAGATCTCCTCCACCTGTGGAGAATGCCATAAAGGCGAAGCTTGAACAGCCCCCTCAGCGGCTGTCCTCTAAAATTTACAAGGTCTGGCGTCAAGTCCAATACTCGGTGATTGATCAAGATTACTCCCGCCAATCGAAGAAGATAAAGGTTAGGCAAGAGAAGGACCACTCTGTCGTACCATAGAAGGTGTCGTCTACCTGGGTGCCCCGCTGCAACGGCCCCCTCAACGTCACCAGTCCACAAAAAGAGAAGGCCGGAGAAGATCCCTGTGTCTGTGACAAATGTCAAGGGCACTGAGATTAAACGCCCTAAGTCTGAGGGCACGGTGGTGTGTACCGTCTATATGGCATCTGGAAAAGAGGATAGCCGTATCTCCACTGGTCATCGACTGCTTACGCGATCAGTGAATAAGGCTCAGGAGCAATAACAACAAAAGCTCCAAGAGATGCTAACAGCCATGGTCGCACTCACGGGACCAAAAGCAAGCCCAGAGACATCATCGGAGCAGCGTCGTGAGCAGGAAACAGATGCTGAATTCCTTCATAGAATGCTTAAGAAGAAGGACAAAGAAGCTGCGGAACAAGCGGCCAACATAAAACAAATGGCCCTCCTATTCCAAGATATGGTGGGCATGATGATCCAGCCGGATCCTCCAGCTGAAGATCCTCCGATTATCCTCGAAGACGACCGAGCGGAGACGTCAAACCCTCTTCCGGCTTGTTCAGCAGCCAAGGAAGAGATCATTTCTAAAGCCGCCCTGGATGACTACATCGCTCAGCAGATACGAGTTCATCAGGCGAATGAAGCAGCTGGGCAAATTGTTAAGATGGACGACCCTATCCGGGTTGGTACGACCAAATAAAGTACCCGCCGGGATACATGATCCTCAAATTCCACGTATATAAGAGGATGGGGAATCCACACCAGCACGTTGCTCAATTCAGGGCTTTGTGTGGCAACACTGGAGGGGATGACAAACTATTGCTTCGCCAGTTTGTTGGCAGTTTGTCGGAAACAGCGTTTGAATGGTACTCCGAGCACCCGAACGACTCCGTTAAGACATTTGCGGAAATGGAGTTACTGTTCACGCAGAGGTTCGCAAGCGCTAACGAGCGCACCCCGATCACCTCATTAATTAACGCCAGAGTGAAGCCAGGCGAAACGTGGGTGCAATACGCCATTCGATGGCGGAATCTATGGTCGAAGTGCGAACAATGCATCGAAGAAGCTCTTGCGGTAGGCATGTTCGTTGGGACCCTCGACCCTCAGGCGACCATTTCTCAATTCATGATGTTCTTCAAGCCGACCACTTTCCAGGGCTTAATTGACAAACTGGCCCAAATGGCTCAGATGGGTCATAGACCATCTTCTTCGAAGCTGGAACCTCGAAATGAAAAAGGTAAAGAGAAAGCGACCTTCGTCGTCAATGCTCAGCAGCAGCCCAGTGGTCTAAAGCCAACCGATCGCCAAGATGAAAGACGAAGATTCTTCAACGAGAAACTGAGGCGCCCTTATTCGTTTCTCGGGATAAAACAAGGAGACTGTTCAAGCTGGTGGTGCACAACAGGCTCATCACCTTGCCGGATCCAAAACACCCATTGCAACCCGATGAGGCTAATAATCCCAATTATTGCCCCTATCACCAAGCGATAGGCCATCCAATCGATTGCTTCGTCTTCAAATGGTGGATTGAGAACCAATACCAACAGGGCAAATTCGCACTGTCCAAAAATTAGAAGGTAAACCCGCCCCAACTGCACGCTCTCAAAAAGGCGGACACACCGGGGGCATTATGCTCTTTTATAGAAGAAGCTCCATGGGAGATCGGTCTTTCAGCCAAAACGAAAAGAATACTGAAGGATCTCCAAACATGCCTGGCGATCAAATGGAAAAGTCCGCTAAAACCTGAAGTCATCAAGGGAATGCTGAAGCCGCGCCTAACTCCAAAAATTGGTGATGATAGTCAAAGCGCCCATACCCAGCCGTCAAAGTCTTCAAAGAAGAAGAAAAAGACCAAAAAGCCCGTGAAGCCTGATGACAAGCGCACGGACCTGCAAAAACATATCAACGCGCTGGAAGAATATAACCAGAAGGCGCGGACCCCGGTCACACTTCAAGAGTTTCTCAGCCACGTCCTTGAGGATGGAGATGATGACAATGGAGAAGACTCATCAGATGAACTTGAGGATTATGTGGCAAGCTGCCATGTGATCTCTCACTCGTCAATAGACTGGGAAGAAGCTCCTAACGCAGAGAAACTAGGGACAGATCCTGAACCAGAACTCCTAGAACCGTCAGACGAGATGATTGACAGGTTGCTGAACGAGGCATGTCAAAAGAGCAAGGCTGATCGAGAGCGTGAAACGGCCATATTTGAAAAAGCCAAACGTCGGCGACTGGATGAAAGGGTTGGAACACTCCCACCAGTTCAAAGTATATCCACTGCAAATAAAAGCAGGTTCAAGACAAGGAAAAGGTTCGCCAAAGCCATATCGATGGCAATTAAGCTGCCACTTTCCGGAGGAAACACTCCTGATGGGATACACCTTAACAATGAGGACATACATCCTAACTTCTGCTTATATCATCAGAGAATTGCACACCCTACTGAAGAATGCAACGCCTTTAAAAATTGGTGGCAAGGGTATGTCGCTCACAGGCAGTACTTCAAGAGGATGAAGCGTGAAGCTCGTCGACAGCGGAAAAATGCTTCAGACGAACGAGGAAGAGCTGCCGGCAACTATCACATGGTTGATAGTAGAGGACCGCAAGTGCTAACATTCGGGAGCGATTCTGAAGAATAAATGGCTCTCGGCCCTCTCTTCAAAGAAACCACCTCAGGAAAAGAGAAAGAAACGAAGAGCTGCGAGAACATTCAGCTGCGCAATCGCACGCTACCTGAAAAGAATCTTGGACCCGCAAATAAGGGATCGAACAAAAAGGATAAGGGAAAAGAAAAGGTCCCAAGGATATCGCCCTCGATGACCAAGCCGTCGAAGAGCTGACAGCCAAGGACCCGCCCAAGAAAAATAAGGTGGATTACAACGTTCTGGCACACCTGAGAAAGATACCCTCGCAGCTCAGCATTCTCGATGCCCTTCTGCTCTCTAAAGGGGAGAGAGATTCATTGATTAAGGCACTACAAGAGCTCGAGCAGTTCCAAGCTTTCCTTGCCGAAGAAAAGATGAAGGACGGGTGGGAAGAAGTGCACACGGATGACATCACTTTCAGCGAGAAGATCTACTCCTCGGGACGTGCGAGCATAACCGTCCCCTTTATGTCTCTGAATACTGTCATGATATCAAGATAGGCAAAATCCTGGTTGACAATGGGTCCTCCGTCAATCTCCTAAACGTGAGGGTGCTAAAAGAAATCTGCATGAGCAATCAGCACCTCGCTCGTAATAAAATCACCATCTCCGGGTTTGACTCCCAGTCATCACGGACGCTCAGGTCTGTGATACTGACGTTACGCTTTAGGCTGCTCGTCACTGACATCAAGTTTCACGTCATTGACGCCAAGACATGTTACAATGCTTTGCTCGGCAGGCCTTGGTTACACGAGTACAACATCATCTCTTCTACACAACATTAGTGTATGAAGTACTTCAAAGATGGTCTCGAATATACCGTGACGGGGGAGCTAAACCCATTCTCCGTAAATGAAGTCCGCGGATACGAAGACGTAAAATACTTCTTGCCAGACTTCGAAGACATGGAAAGGTGTCATAAGCCAGAGAATAAGCAGAAAGCTATCACCACCATTCCGGTCTTCGGGAGCGATACCGAGGAGGAGGAAGAGATAGTCTATTCAGGACCGCCCCAATGCAACAAGCCGGGACCGTCCACCCCTATTCTGGTCTTCGGCAGCGACTCTGAGGATGAGGTCAACGCAGTATTCTCGACTCGTCTATCAGTACAAGCGTTCATTGGGGATGATCAGAGTTTGCAGATCGCCATGGTTCCGCAAGAGCATTACAAGGAGCTCGACGCACTTGATACCTACAGTGTGCGACGTTCTTCGTCCCTCCTAGGCTTAAAGATGAAAAGGCGATCCTCTTTTATCGATCCACGGAAACCAAGGTGGAGAAGGAGATCTGGCATGGTGCCGATTCTACACTTAACAGGCTCCAGCCCATCCGTCTGCCCAGATATTACACAGAAGGATTAAAAAGGTTGTTGAGGCGCCAAGGCGTACCCTTCAAACAGATTGCTCGACAATCTCAATTCTACAACAGGATTTGGAACGTCCCCGGAACTCAGCGAAAATTGCCCAGTGGGAGAATGGAAACGATCGGGTTTGGATATGTTCAATCTAAGAAACGGGAGCGATTCTATGGCTGCTACGTTGTACATGACTTTGATGAAGAAGGAGATGCTCTGTTAGAGAATGCTAACCCTGAACCAAAACGAGGTCCCGCCATGAAAATGCCAAGTCCATCGTTTGAAGAACAGATGGACAAGCTAATAAGGGAAGCAGGTCAAAAGGACCGGGATGACCGTATCCGCGAAATGGCCATTTACGAGAAAGTCAGAACGAAGCGCCTCCTTCAGCAGGCTACGAAAAATGACAATGATCCTCGTCGTCATCCCGTCATACAAAAGACCCGACGCAGAGGTAGAAACAAGTTAAAGAACGGAAAAAATGTCCGACAGTGGCCAATCGGGTCTGCGAAGCCGCGCGATCGAGAATTGAGCAGCTGGATTCGTCTCTAATAAAGAAGATGGGTATAGTATATTCTTTTCCCCAAGAAAAGACAAAGAAAATCTTTGACCTCGTCATGAAACATCAGATGATGATACTCTCGGAGTCCAAACACCCCGAGCAAGCAGGAGGTCCATCACCCAGACTATTTCTCCTATCACCAAGCGATAGGGCATCCTCTTGAAGACTGCTTTACATTCAAAGACTGGGTAGAAGACCAGTATCAGTAAGGAAAGTTCTCTTTATCTAGCAGTTAGAGGGTAACCCCGCCACAGAAGCATGTACCGAAAGCAGCGAGAGTAGAACCAGATCAATATCGGTCTTGGAAACGATCTCATACCTGTCACGTAATAACACTGACAGAAGAAGGAATGCCCGAGAATATGGACGACATCTCCCGGTGCTTCGAAAACAATGATGACGAGGTGATCTCAGAGTTTCCACCGGCGCCAAAAGAGCTGGAAGATGGGATACATACTACTGCAGATAACCTCAGAAAAATCGTCTTGGGGACGGCAAACGACCCGCGGCCTACGTTCGTCAGTGAGTTGTTGTCTGAAGAAGAGGTGGCTACGCTGAAAGACATGCTCATGCAGTATAAAGACTGCTTTGCATGGAACTATTCCGAGATGCCAGGATTAGATCCAGAAATAACCGTCCACAAATTGGTGATCTCTCCAGACAACAAGCCAATCAAACAAGCACCAAGAAGAATGCGGCTCGAACTTGCGATGGGCATCAATGCCGAAGTCAAGAAGCTAATCGACTCCGTCTTCATCTAAGAGGTTCAGTATCCTGACTGGATCGCCAACATCATCCCAGTGATGAAGAAAAATGGGACAGTATGCATCTGCGTAGATTTTCGGGACCTCAACAAAGCATATCCGAAAGATGACTTTCCCGTACCGGTTACCGAGCTAATGATAGACAACACATCTACTCACGAAGTCTTCTCCTTCATGGATGGCTTATCAGGGTACAATCAAATAAAGATGCATCCCGAAGATCGAAAGCATACCGCTTTCCGGACTCCTCTGGGCATATTCTGCTACAAAGTGATGCCTTTCGGTCTGAAGAACACCGGCGCTACCTATCAGAGGGCCATGATGAAGATTTTCGATGACCTCATACATGAAGTCGTCGAATGCTATATCGATGACCTTGTGGTGAAAAGCAAATCGCACGAAGAACATTGAGAGCGTCTGAAGATCGTGTTTCAGCGCCTTCGGAAATATAACTTAAAGATGAACCCTCTGAAATGCACGTTCGGAGTTTCCTCAGGAAAATTCCTAGGATTCATTGTACAACACCGAGGCATCGAGATAGACCCGTCGAAGATCAAGGCGATCATGGAAATGTCTCCGCCAAGAACTCTCAAGAAACTGCGGTCTCTCCAAGGAAAACTCGCATATATTCGACGGTTCATAGCCAACCTCTCCGGCAAATGCTGCCCCGACAGTCACCTGATGAAAAAGGGGAACCCGTTCGTCTGGGATCATAAATGCCAGAGTGCACTCGACAAAATCAAGTAATACTTGCAGAATCCGCCCATGCTGACTGCTCCGGTCAAGGGAAGGCCTCTCATCCTGTACACAACAGCCCTTAAAGGTTCTTTAGGCGCATTATGGGCACAAGAGAATGACCAAGGGAAAGAGAGAGCCCTCTATTATTTAAATCGAGTTCTTCTGGGGGCATAAAACAATTACTCCCCTATCGAAAAATATTGCCTGGCGTTAATCTTCGTTATAACGAAGCTCAGGCACTATGCATTGGCGCATGAGGTCCACCTCATATCAAAAGTGGATCCTCTCAAATATTTGATGTCAGGAGCCATCCTAACGGGACGGCTCGCTAAATGGGCCCTATCTTGATAGAGTTCTCGATAACATATCGACCTTTCAAAGCAGTGAAAGGCCAGACCATTGCCGACTTCCTCGCTGAGCATCCTATACCTTCCGATTCACCCTTAAATTGCGAATTGCCAGATGAGCACGCGTTTGATACGATCGACAGGGAGAAAAGAGAGAGTAACACCCGATTAGAACTCTACTTCGACGGGGCATCTTCCATGAAAAAACAAGAGCACAGCACCCCATAATCAAAACTGGGGTAGGCCTCATCTTCGTGACTCCACAAAGAGAGATAATGCGCTTTGCCTTTTCCCTGACAGAGCCGAGGACAAACAATGAAGACGAATATGAAGCTTTGATAGTAGGTCTTGAGATCGCTGTCGACATGGGAATTGAAAACCTCCTCATATACGGAGACTCCCAACTGGTAGTTAGCCAAGTGAACGGCAACTATCAGACATGCAAACCGGAGTTGGTAAAGTACGGTGAGAGAGTGCAGCAATTGCTGACCTAAATCCCTGCTTACGTCCTGGAAAGCATACCGCGCGCGGAAAATAGTAAGGCGGATGCATTAGCCAAGCTCGCTAAAGAACTGTCCGACGAGAACCTCGATGACGTAAGGATCGTTGTGCAAAGCCGTCGAGTTCGCGCACCGGCAGAAATATCTCCGGAGTCGTCCGAAGAAAAGGGAGCGACCGAGCAAATAGCCCTACAAATAGAGGACCAGGTAAAGGTCAAGGATTAAAGAAAAGTCTTTATAGACTACTTCAAATCCCGTCGAACACCTAAAAATGCGACCTCGAGACATCAGCTCATGAAAAGAGCTCTGTCTTTTGCCTTCGTCAATGATACTCTGTATAAGAGATCGTTCGACTCCCTATGGCTAAGATGCCTAGGACCGGAAGAAGCAAAGAGAGTCGTCCAAGAAACTCACGATGGACTCTGCGGTTCTCATCAAGCCGGGCCGAAGATGAAACTGAAGATCAAAAAGATGGGATACTATTGGCCCACGATGATTCAAGACTGTCTCGAATACGCGAAGCAGTGCCACTCGTGCCAGATTCACGGGGAATTTATCCACCAGCATCCAAATCCGCTATACATCTAACGATGGCTAGCTGGCCATTCGAAATGTGGGGAACTGACTGTCACGACCCGAAATGGCACGTGACTGGCACTTGAATCATATGAAGTCTATAGGACCCCATCTAATTCAAGTAAGCCAAGAAATCCCAGAAATCTAAACCATTTAAAGAAAGAAGTGAAGAAAACATGTTTTAAAACAAGGGTTTTTAATAACATAAGTTGAAATATGCATTTTCAAAATCTCAAGTCTTTTCTGAAAATTTCGGCAGAGTTTCCTTTGTAAATACTGGCCCCAAACGGGGTACAACATGAATAATATATGCACAAAGATAAAAGGCATCCCCAAGCGGGAGCTGGCTCTTCGTCAATTGACGGTCATAACCATGCAGGCAATATAATATACAACGCTGAAGGGCGAGGATCAAAACTTAAAAGGAAACTCAAAATATCAAGAAAACCATAATAATACAACGCGTGACTCTAAGGTCGAAAGAATAACCAACTAGTCTTCTAAGTCTAATAAATATACAAGTCTGGTTGATAGAGTTTCTTGATACAACTGAAATAAATAAAGTATAATGGTGGTCACGATACGAGTGAACCCACCTACCAAGCAATCAACCGGAAAAGGACAGTGTGCCAGCAAAGCCGCAACGAACCTATACGACAAAACCTGCAAGAAACTGTGGCACAACGGGGGTGAGTTGCCAACTCGCGAGTAGAAAACATCACAAAGCAGAAATCGTATGTATGACTCAATCCTAGGTCAAACGATCAGTAATATATATATATATATATATATATATATATATATATATATATATATATATATCCTCAATATGATAAAGTCTGAAGCATGAAAAGGTGGCAAGGGTAAACATCTAAACATAAGTGTAATACTAAGTGCTCGTGTCAGTGCCTCAGGTAGCAACATATCATAAATATGAGCTATGATCAATGCAATCAACATGAAGTCAGTGTCAACTATATCATGAAGTCTATAAGTATGTGGATATCATCCAACTATGTAATCAATGCCTGTATGCGTGTGGATCTCGTCCACGTGTCAACCAATGACACAATAACATCATGCATGTAAATGTCGTAAAAGCATATGCATAAAAGTATAAGGATATAAATCAACGGGTGTCCCTCGCGACACATCAAAATCATGAAAACCTAAGTGCCCAGTATCGACACTCGAAACATCATGAAACCCGTGTCCAACATCGATACGTAAATCCTCATATCTCGGGCTCCGTCAGTCTGGATCGACCCTCGGGCTCTGTCAGTCTGGATCGACCCATATCATCTTTCGACTCCGGTCGGTATCCTCCGGATATCCGCCGAGCTCAAATACTATCACCGGTAGGTAGTGGTCCCTCTGCCAGGCTCACCGTCTCCTGCACAGCAGATCCGTTCTCGCCCCGGGGTACCATACCGGGTCCACCATGAACCCGCAAACGGATCATCCTCCTCCTCGAATCGGGTTTCTATCATACGTCTCAGAACCGAGAAAACGCATGGTGGACGTACTGAAATATCATAACAAGAGAAACCGGGTTTTTAAAACAGTACATACTTTCTTTTGAAATAGCCACGGTTTCTCAAATCCAGAAATATCATGGAAACAACATATCTCAATGCGTATAATCATAAAGCATGATGTATGCGACATATAATAGAAATGAAAGTATATCAGTATATCATGCAACATAAAATAGTAATATGCACATATCGAGGGAAAACCGCTCTTTAAATGAATCCAGTTTAAAATATATCATGCGGTTCCCAAATTTCCAAAATCAAGCCAGAATCATCTATATATGTGCAAATATGTATGTATGCATGTATGGGTGTACAATATGTGGGTACGCCAGTATGGGTGTACAATATGTATGTATGCCAGTATGTCATACAAGGAGTCATATCCTGATGCAACAATTCTACTGTATAGTGACATGGCAATTAT
This sequence comes from Agapanthus africanus, assembly GCA_030015575.1. Taxonomy (NCBI): domain Eukaryota; kingdom Viridiplantae; phylum Streptophyta; class Magnoliopsida; order Asparagales; family Amaryllidaceae; genus Agapanthus; species Agapanthus africanus. Next base: position 739,177,653 of record CM057341.1, read on the forward strand.
CGATGATAAAGTGTATGAGCTGACAAGCAGGTGTACGTGGAATATGCGCATCATCGATAATGGTGCCGGTGTCCTGACAGCATGGGTTTAATATAACAATAAACATATTTAAACATACAATGCGATGCGAATAGCAAGAATATGCAGAAAATGAATAATAAAAGCAACAGTGAAGAATCTACATCAATATATATATGTCATACAGTTCTGCCATTTGAAATAACACGAATCGTGGTGTTTAGAAAAATAAGGGCTACGGTGTTTTTAAGAAAAAATGCGTCTTTTGAAAATATCCGTAGAATCCCTTGGCCTGTCTTTAAAATACTCACGATTCATTAGTTTTGAAATAGGTATGACTCGAGTCTAGTCTAACATCTACAAGTATACTACAAGACTAATCGAAAGGTAAGGAAACCACCTAAATCTGAGTCGATACATATAAATATAATAGTCGGTGATCCCGCCTTAATAGTACCACATACGATACAATATATATTATGACATCCTCGAGTCAAGAGCGCGGATCTATCATCAATATATAGCTCGTACGTAAATCCGTCGTACGGCATCCCAAATCTGGGTACGGGTCAAATATCACATTCATCTCATTATTCATCTGGTATCCATTATCATCATATCCTGTATTAGGGGTACTGATCTAAGTCTAGTACCTACTGATACCATCTATATATATATATATATATGCGTGTATGAAAACACACGCCTAAAGGTCCGCTATAATCTCATGTCGTATCTCATAATACGAACCAAAACATATCACCGATCTCACGGCATCATGCCTAATCTTATCGACTCATCTCTGAGTACCATCTAAAATCCTCATCATCCATGTATGTGTGTGTGTGTGTAGTCCCATACCTGTGTGTGTGTGTGTGTGTGTGTGTGTATACATATCCCCATAAACGCATAAGTAAAACAATGTAAACATGTGTGAGTGTGTGCGTGTGGGTGTAAACCTCATTCTAGGGTTCGCGACTAAACTAACTAACGACACTATCATCTAATTATACTACATTATCCATGACTTCCCAAAGTCTATCTAGATACTCATAATCTTAAAATAAACATATGAATATACCCATATAATATGTACCCTACCCTACACTACACTACGAACTGCGGGGGTGCTATACGCCATCCACCCGACTTCCCCCGTAGATATATATCTACTTACCTTGATCTTCGTTTGCCGATGCCGACGTCGCCACTCGCTTTCTTATCGTCTCGAAGTCCACATGGGGGTATCTACATGTCACAACGTATCGTATCGTATTAAAATCCAAATCAAAACCAAAACGACACGCGGAACTCACATAGGTCAAAACCCATGGTTTGCTCTCGTGATCAACCAAATAACACTCGATTTCGACGTACAAACGTTAAGTGATCGAATACAAAACCAAATACCAAAACTTAGATTCAAACACATCGCAAAACATAAGGCAGTAACTTTGAAAACATGCTCCAGATTTTAGTTCAGGAAAAAACAAGGTAAGCAAACAACACTGGGGTGATATATAGAGTGTATGTGAGCTACTGAAGGAACCCTAACCCCTAACTCCACCAAGTGGCCGAGCACTCTATCCTGAAATCCGTGCTCGCCGGCCCTGGGTGCCTGGATGGGTCTCGTATTTGTAGGGTGGCCTCCTAGTGGTCTATCTAGGTTAGTGGGTTTGTTTACTTATCTCGTAGTTATCCCAGGTCATCCCAGATTCCCCTGCACATCCTAAACACTCACAAAACCGACATGAACAGTTTCAGTTTTCCAGAAATTTGGGTTTCAGGTTTTATCTTGTGTATTTCTGGGTTTGTAACACCATGGGGGGTTTATGGTCACTAAATACACTCAAGTTCACCACACAACTCAACTTAAAACCTAACCCTCTCTAGGAATTTCCAACGTGCACAAAACTACACGAAATTGAATTTAAACTTGAATAGAGGCTAAAGCAAATGGAATACTACACTTGATGTGAAATAATTACCTCATTTGGCACTCACGAATCCCCTAGAGCACCAAAATGCAAACTTTCTAGGTCCAAAGTGTAGCTAGAGGGCTTGTACACATTTTTAATGAAGTGGAGATGGAGTTTTAAGGTGTTTTCGATGATGAAATGAGGTGTTTAGAGGGAGGAGGGAGATGGGTGCTGCCATGAGAGAAGAGAGGGGAGAGAAATGAAGAAGAAAGAATGAAGGGACAAGCAGCCATGGTCTTGGGTTGACCCCTCATCTCTCTCTCTCTCTCTCTCTTGCCCATCCCTCATTCTTTATTATTTTCTTTTGTTTTGTTTTGTTTTCTTTTATTTGAAAACCCAAATGAAAATCCAAAATCAAAATGTCATGGTTAATAAAATGCACAAGTATAAAAATGTGACATGGTGCAAGTTATGTGCACAAAACCAGCTTAATGCGCGATTAGCATATTTAATCGCGATTAGCATTAAAATAGTGTATAATTAATCATAAGATTTCATAATTTGCTTAAATCCAATAAAACACCCTCATTTCAGTAATTTCCATAATTTTCCAAATTTTTCCCAATTTATCGGTATTTAATTATACCGCCTTATTAAAATATTTAATATAATATTATTTAATTATAAAAATTCCCAAAAACAATATTTTATTTTTATGAAATGTTACAGTCTTCCCCCCTTAAAGAAATTCGGTCCCCGAATTTAAATTTAAACCCTCAAATACTAAAACATTTCAGTAAAAAGTCAAAGTCGTCAGGGCTCCGAAATCATAGACAAAGTCTACCAAGGTGGGGTTTACTTGCTCATGGATATGCATGGCGAAAGGCCCTTCAGGCCAATAAACGGTCGGTTCCTAAAGAAATACTACGCCTGACGAGTTACAGACTGGGTTAATGATAGATGACGACGCCTATGTCCGCTCGCTATCTTCCCAGGCCCAAACTCCAGAAGTGGTAGCCAACGAAGCCGTTGCAACAACGGACCGAAATATCCTAAAACTAACGACGGACCGAAATGTCCTAAAACTAACAACGGACCGAAACGTCCCTAAACTAACGACTGACCGAAACGTCCCAAAACTAACGACTGACCGAAACGTCGTTAAATTACTACAAACCCGCGGTGTCCCCAGGCTGACGTGGTAAAAAAAACGGTATGTCCATAAGCGAGATGGGCACGGATGAAAACCCGAAAGGGCTCCGTGAGTAAAAACAGCAGGGCTACCGACGAGTTTTGTGAAAACCCGAAAGGGCGCAATCTCGTTAAAAGGCACTTGCAAGGTCCTCAAGAGAAAATGCCTGCGTGAGATCCTTACGACTCACAAGGGAGCAACACACTTAAGAATCCTCATGATTTTTAAGGAGAAAACCTACTTACGAGATCCTCATGACTCGTAAGGAGAATTCCCCTTGAGACCCCCACGGCTCATAGGATTCAAAAGCCTTAAGCTACAAGGATCTGAACCTGTTCTTAAACCATCACAGTCCCCAGAAATGCCCTACAAGCGGTTCAATGCTAACCCTTGTATACAATCCATGGGCACGAATAAACATTTCCTTAACAAAGTCCCACCAGCGACTAGGGATATGCTCACACGGTGAACAAACACTTGTAGGTCCTCTCGACTTGCAAGGAGAAAATACTCTTGTAAGATCCTTACGACTTATAAAAGAACGCACACTTAAGAATCCTCACGATTCTTAAGGAGAAAACGCACCTACGAGATCCTCACGACTTGTAGGGAGAAATACTTTTATGAGACCCTTACGGCTCATAAAGTCAAAAAGCCTTAGTCAATAGGATCCTAACCCTGTTTGCTAAGCCAACTTTGTTCAACATCGACAGAGGCAAATGATGATTCGCTCCTGGCAATGTCCCGGTGGTAGCGATGCTGATTCCTAAAACGGTATCAAATTTCAAGCCCTTTCACGGCAAATGATGATTCGCTCCTGGCAATATTCCAGACGTAGCGATGCTGATGCTAAGATTGGCACCAGATTCCAAGTTCCACACTCGCGATAAAAATTAGCGAGCTATAAATGCATATAAAATAGCCGAAATGATGGGGCAACTTGCAACAAAATCAGCAAGTAAAAATATATGCATACAAAATAGCCGAAATGGTTGGGCAACTCACAATAAAAAAAAATCAACAGCGAGTAAAAAGAAAAAAAATAGCCGAAATGATTGGGCACCGCGAAAAATGGCCGAAATGATTGGGCGATCGCGACTTTCGTGATACAAAAAGCTGAAATGATAGAGTATCGCGGAAAGAAAAAAAAATATATGAAATGAAACTTTTGCCCTACAGATGAGATCATATCGACCCCTGTATACAATCCAGGGGCATAAACAAAAAGGGAACCATACCTTCCCACCAGGCTCTTTCAAACGGAGAGTCAGATTTCAACGGCGACATCTACAGCCTAGAGATCATCAACGGCGTTCCTCTTCATTCCAGCAGGATACGGACGGGACATCCACCAAACGGATCCATGGCAAAGTCCCTAGAGTCAGATTTCGACGGTGACATCTACAGCCTAGAGATCATCAACGGCGTTCCTCCTCATTCCAGCAGGATATGGATGCGACATCCACCAAACGGAGCCATGGTAAAGTCCCTAGTTCCAGATTTTGACGGCAACATCTACAGCCTAGAGATCATCAATGGCGTTCCTCCTCATTCCAGCAGGATACGGACGCGACATCCACCAAACGGAGCCATAGCAAAGTCCCTAGTTCCAGATTTCAACGGCGACATCTACAGCCTAAAATCATCAACGGCGTTCCTCCTCATTCCAGCAGGGTTCAGACGCAACAATCAATCTCGGAGCCATGGCAAAGTCCTTAATTCCAAGACTCTACGGTTCACAGACAACCTAGAGATCATCTCGACATCTATTTCATTACAACAGACGCAACATCAGCAAAGCGAAGCCATGGCAAAGTTCCCAGTTCCAGGACTCAGCGGTGCACATACAACCGAGAGTCAACCCCTGACCCCGTATGGCCAAAGTCAGTCATGACCTCGTATGGCTAAAGTCAACCCCTCCTGCTTCTGTAGAACACGACTAAAGTCAATCTTGACCCCGTGGGAAACGGCCAGAGCAAATCCTGGTCATGTAGAACACGGCTAAAGTCAATCTTGACCCCGTGGGAAACAGCCAGAGCAAATCTTGGACCTGTAGAATACGGCTAAAGTCAATCTTGACCCCATGGGAAACAGCCAAAGTAAATCCTGGTCACGTAGAACACGACTAAAATCAATCTTGACCCCGTGGAAATGGCCAGAGCAAATCCTGGTCACGTAGAACACGGCTAAAGTCAATCTTGACCCCATAGGAAACAGCCAGAGCACCACCTGGTCATGTGGAACACGGCTAAAGTCAATCTTGACCCCGTAGGAAACAGCCAGAGCACCACCTGGTCATGTGGAACATGGCTAAAGTCAATCTTGACCCCGTGGGAAACAGCCAGAGCACCTCCTGGTCATGTAGAACACGGCTAAAGTCAATCTTGACCCCGTGGGAAACAGCCAGAGCACCTCCTGGTCACGTAGAACACGGCTAAAGTCAATCTTGACCTCGAGGGAAACAGCCAGAGCACCTCCTGGTCATCTAGAACACGGCTAAAGTCAATCTTGGCCCCATGGGAAACAGCCAGAGCGAATCCTGGTCACGTAGAACACGGCCAAAGTCAATCCTGACCCCGTGGGAAACAGCCAGAGTGAATCCTGGTCCCGTAGAACACGGCTAAAGTAAATCTTGACCCCGTGGGAAACAGCCAGATCAAATCCTGGTCCCGTAGAACACGGCTAAAATCAATCCTGACCCCCGTGGGAAACAGCCAGAGCAACCCCTGACCCCGTATGGCTAAAGTCAATCCTGACTCCGTATGGCCAAAGTCAACCCCTCCTGGTCCCGTAGAACACGGCTAAAGTCAATTCTGACTCCATGGGAAACAGCCAGAGTAAACCCTCGAACTCCCCGTCAAAGCAATGCTTTGACTCAGGAGCAGGTCAACTCATCAATCACTTACGAGTCCTCTCGATTTGTAAGGAGAAAATTCTCTTGTGAGATTCTTATGACTCTCAAGAGAAAACACACTTAGGAATCCTTACGATTCCTAAGGAGAAACCACGTCTGCGAGATCCTCTCGACTTGTAGGGAGAAAAGTTTTTATGAGACCCGCACGGCTCATAGAGTTAAAAAGTCTTAGGTAGCACATCCTAACCCTGTCTCCCAAGCCATCATTGCCTCTCAGAGAAATCAAGGTAGATTTTCTACAGGCTACACTCTCCTAAGTTAAATATCGACAAGAAAGAAAACAACCACTTACAAGTCCTCTCGACTTGTAAGGAAGAAAATTCTCTTGTGAGATCCTTACGACTCTCAAGAGAAAATACACACTTAGGAGTCCTCACAACTCCTAAGGAGAAAATACACCTACGGGATCCTCTCGACTCGTAGGGAGAAAAGTTTTTATGAGATCCTCACGACTCATAAAGTTGGAAAGTCTTAGGCAGCAGACCTGAACCTGCTTCCTAAACCATCGATACCCTACAAGAAGGCTAGGATGAAATATTCTCTACGCTTGCCAGAATAACATAGCGACAATACAGCAAAGAGGAAAAATGACAGAGGGAGACAAGAAAAATATGTCTTTTATTCGTGAATCAAAATGAATACAAATTACAATCTATGAAAGAATAAAAAAAATACTCTCATTCAGGAGTATGTACAAAAGAAGAATAAAAGGAAAAATATACAATTTTTCAAGCCGGCGGATGATTTAACAGATTTGTCAGTTCATCCTTTTTCCACTGGGCCTCGGCTTCATAATTTGTTATCGCTACGAGACGGGCCTCCGCTTGAGATTGTTGGGCCTGGTACGAGGTAAGCCGACTTTCAAGCTCATGTTCGGTGACTTTGTGGGCTTCAACCATCTCGCGGGTAAAAATGACGGCTTTATCAATAGCTACCACCTCCCTGATAGCTTCTTGAAACACCCGCCAGAGTTCATACGCATGAGTGATCTTGGCCGTAAGTTCAGCCTGAAGTTCCCCCAGCGCATTTGAAGCCAGCTTCCTTTCTGAAAATTTTCGGCTGAGCCTCTTCTCGCATGACAGCATATTTGCGGCACACCGTTCAATCAGCCCCCGCAAGCCCGCCTTTACAGCCACAACCTCTAAAGGAAGGCGCGTACATTCAAGACTATGCAAGCAAGCCTCCACCCGACGACAAAACTCAACCCAGACTTGCACCAATGTTTCACTATGGTAAGCATCAAGAAAGGGGAGAGAACTGTTGTCTTCGGTGGCAAATTCTTCGGCCGTGATCAAGCTACCAGCACGAAGGTCTTCGATCAGAGCTGACAAAGAGTGAAGGCTTAGCTTTGTTATCTATTCAGAGGCACGTAAAGCATAGGGGCCGGGTGGCATGACGATGCGAGATTCCAGCGTGGTAAGAACGGGAAAAACTGTTAAGATTCATAAAAAAGAAAGCAGCGAGAGTTGCAAGCAAAGAGTGGATGAAACAACGTCGAAACTTTACTTACCCACAGTCATGGAAGAAGGGTCTAGAAGATCCCCAGGCCCGTCAAGGATCTCAACTTCATCATCAGCTTCCAGAACTACAAAAGACATTAGCATCGTTATATGAAGTAATAGCAATGCCATGAGAGGAGCAAATAATACTAACCTTGCCCGGAAGATAGGACGATGCGTTGAGGGGTTATTGCCTGCGGAGCGGCCATCTCTAGCAGACGCTGAAAAAACTTCTTGGGGGACAGGTCCGCGATGGACGCCGCCAATCCTCGTAGCTCTGGAAAGACAGAAAGGTTCAGATAATGAAGAGATCAATAAAACAAAAGATAAAAGAATACCTTCGATGCTCCTCCCGCTCTGAACTGGAGGGATAGCAGCTTCGGCAGCCTCCTCCATGCCTTTAAGCATATCATCGGGGACATGGGCCGGTATAACAGCTTCCTGTCGAGGAGCAGCAGCCACCGCTGCAGGCTCCAATGAAAGGACGGTGGCATCGGCTACCTGTCCCACGGTCTCCGGGCCGTCCCCAGAAGGATCCATTGAATCTGCGGCCAATAAGAATGCCTCTTCCGGGAGAGCAAGCACCGGGAGAACGGAAGCCACCAATGGGAGCTCTGCAGCAGGAATAGCGACCGTAGCGACCCCATCCACACCTGCTGGTGTCTCATCGGGGATATTTACAGGATCCGCAGTCAAAGCACTGCTCGAACTCAGATTCTCTGCCATCGCCGAGGTCCCTGCAAAGTTTTACGGAGATAAGAAGACATGGAAAGCAAAATAAATTACTTGCCAAAGGAAAAATACAAAAAACGTGCATACCGATTCGCCAAGATGCATCGAGTATAGCTTTTTCAAGCTGACGTTCCTTCCTAAGAAGGTATGCTCGCCGGGGTCCTAAGGTGGATTCATGGCCGCCGGTCCACAAAGACAATTCATCTTCAGAAGCAGCAGAGATAGGCTTTTTGAGGGCTATTTTGCCTCCCTGCTCCAGAGAACCTATAAATACTCGCCGCACTAATGGAGGATCTTCATAGAATATCACGGCGGGATAGGAACTTTTCGAGACGCGCACACTCTCGGTCTCATCCTGGGAACGCCTTATAGCCTCAGCCAATTGTGCGGCTTTCTCGGCGGATGAACCTGGGAAAAGAAAACCATCATCCGGTTCTTGCATAGATATTGGTTCGTATTGAATGATAGGCTCAGATTCCGTTAAAAAGTCAAGCAGACCGGTGACTGTCTTCTTCCTCCGCTTCAGCCCGGAACTAGTGCTGGAAGATGATCGCTTCCTTCCCTTCGGCGCTTTGGTGCGACGTTCCCTAACCTCGCCTCTACTATCCTCTTTTGGAAGTGCTACCGATGATGACACTGCCATCGATGACACTACAACTGATGGAACTGCCGCTGGCACCTCGGCCGAAGCCTTTGCCCGAGCTCTAGTACGCATCGGCATCCCTGCAGTGGGAGGAATCGACTCGGTTTCTGCGGCCTGCGAGATGACGACCGCACCACCATCCCTCAAAAGAGGGAGAACGACTGACCGCGGTCGCAACGGAACGCGAGCAGCTTGATTTGAGGCAGGAGTTTTATATTCAAAGAGCACTCGCCTTTCCTCGGCAATGATAGGGCCAACCCGGTGGCGATACCAGCCCACAAAGGAGCCCACAGACCTGGGGAGATAGTCAGGTTCTGGGATCATGAACACGGAGCCCGTATTCAGACGCATAAAATGATGAATAACGTCGCGAATAACTCCTAATGATGAAGTAGGCTCAACCAAGAACGCTTCAAAAGGGACGCCCTGATCATAGCCCAGTTGCCGGGCAAAGCGGTGCGGATTATACCGCATAAGGAGAGCTGTATCATTCTGGCAAAACACCAAATAGCCCGGCCTGATCGAGTATAGATGCATGATCTCCCTAGGCTTTAAAGAGGGTGCTCCCCCTTTTGACAAGTCAAACAACTGCTGGACAGGCCCTGCCGGAGCAGAAAGAATGTGATCAATAAACATCATTCCTCCCTCGTGGGTATATGTATTGAGCAGAACACGGAGGACCCTTAATTGAGTCGGATCGGGAGCGGAGGCATCCACCAATCTCATAACTTGGGGGAAAGTGTAGGAATCATAGAAGTTCGGCCGTTGATGTGCCGCGAATGCCCCCAGCACGTGCATTTCAATCAAAGATGTGAAGTAATGAAGGGGGAGATTCACAACATCTACACATGGAGCCGAAGTGTTGGCCGCAACACTTAACCCGTGATAAAGATGCGATAGTCCCGCGATGCCGACGGCCATCTTTGCCCCTTCAGCTACAAGATGGACGGGATAGAAGACGGAAGCTCTCATGAAGCGTCAGTGTGACAGTATCACAAACCAGCTGAGCCAAAGGCTAATAATGCCGACAAAGAAGGTCTCTTCGTCTATGCCAGGGGCCACAATTTCATCAAAAGACACGGCCGACATGATCGGAATATAGAACTGCGGTAGATCTTCTTCTTTGGTCGGCAGTTTATTCAACCCGAATCCAAAAGGGTCGTCAATGCTCGCAAACTTCGGGGCCTCCTTGGATAAAATATCCCCCCGAATGAAACAGGCGCTAAAGCTCTCGAAAGTGACACCTTGCCCTTCTGACTTCGCAAATAATCTGTCGAAAATTCTCAAAGCCTTGATCAGACTAGGATACCTATGACGAACGGCGGTTTCAGCTGTCAGACCATCGAGCATAGACGACATGGTAGAGAAAACGTATTCATCTGGAGGCAACAGTTCTTCGTAATGCTCCCCCCTAATGGGCAGTCCTGAAATCTCACGGAATTCATCCAATGAGATAGACACCTCTCGATCCCCTGGCAGGAAGGTGTTGGTGGGCAGATTCCACTGGTTCAAGAAAGCTTTCATCCACCAGACATGGGGAGTATGCTAATGAAAGAGCGATGCATACACCGCCTGATATAGTCCAAACTTCTGCAGTCTTTCACGGTGGGCAGAAAGAATATAGCGAGCCCAAATAAGGTAGCCCACTGGGTGCCGGGGGGTGATACCCACTTTATAAACCTGCCCCCAAGGTCGAGATTCACCTTGGCAAATCCGACGCCCCAAGATGTCTATAGCTGGCAAGGGCTGGTTAGGTATCCCAGAGGTAGAGGGCTCCAGCCGGCCCGAAAAAGTCCAATTGGTCACTTCTACTACATAAGCAGTCTGTAGGCGTTCCATCAGCAATATAGGACGAAGAGGTTCCATCGGCTCCCCACAAATAAAACTCCGGCGACCCCGGATGATATGACCGTACCAGGCTCCCCACAAAAGCAGATTGGCGCAATCCGGGTCATGGACTCTAATCATCGCCATCGCCTCTCGTCAGACGGTGACTGAGGAAAGGCAGCGTCCGAGCGGGTAAAAGGGAAGTATGGAAGAGAAGCCATTGTTCTTGGAACAAAGGAAGGGGAAACTGTTAATGAAACCCACACGTGTACATATCTATCTATATATATATATATAAAGATGGTGGAAGAAAACGACAAGCCACTTATTGTTTCATGGGACCATTGGTTGCAAAACACAGGGGCCCCACAAAATCAAGATGGCGGCTCACTAATGATGAGGCAGGATAATCATTACGAGAACAAAGGAAGATTCTCAATAAATGAATAAGTGGATTTCAATCACCTCTACACATTCCCCAAGAAAAAAACTCATCACCAACTTTGGGAGAAATCCAAGAAATATCTCTCCTCAAATTTTGCTAAGAACAACTGAAGATGAAAATCTTAAGAAGTGTTGTTTGAAAACTAAGTTCTCTAGAGGAATTAAATTCCTTTTAAACAGAGCAATTAAATTCCAAGAAAAATTTCAGAGCTAAGCTCTTTGAAAGAGAATTAAATTCCAAAGGGAAAGCAAGTACAATCGTCAATCCCCTAAGATCGGAGAAAGATGCCCAACATTGGGGGCTTACTACCTAAAGATCATACTTTCTTAGAGTTCAGGAAGATGAGTTCTTTTTAAAGGGAAAAGCCCTTGGTGTGGATTTAAAATCCAAAGAAAATTTCTATAAAAGCTCCTTGGTCGTTCAAAACCATTACCTGAAGAAAAGATTCTTTCTTGGACAGAGTTAAACTCTGAAATTTTTAGAACAGAGAACTGAGCTCTGAGGAAGAGAATTAAATTCTCAAAGAAAAATGAACACGGAAGAAGATGAAAAAGTGGAGGCGCTTCTGAAGAGACCCTTGCATTTATAGAATGTGATAGGAAACGGTTCATTTGCCCCCTTCCCTAGGCAAATCCAACGGCAACAAAGATGACAGCGTTGCACTCACATGCAAACACGTGAGAACAACGCAGTGGGGGCATTTGTTCCCTCGTAAAATACAAGGAAAAAACCCAATGGGGCATCACGTGCCCACACGTGATCGGGGGTCACGTGCCGACACGTGATGGCTTTCTGAGGACTCTGAAATAATAAGAATTGAATCCAAATCAAATGGGGTCACATGTCTACACGTGATGGGCCTTTAAACCCACTGAAAGGAATTAAAAGATATAATAAAACAGCAAGAAGAAAACCCTAAATGGGGCATCACGTGCCCACACGTGGTAGGGGGTCACGTGCCAACACGTGATAGGCTCTTAAACCCTCTGAAACAATAGAATTAAATTCTAATTTGAATACTTTAACAAATGGGTCACGTGCCAACACGCGATAAACTTTTAAACCATCTGAACAAATAGAATTAAATTCTAATTAAGAGGGAAATCAAAAATCCTAATATTTCTCTAGATCTTTCCAAACAAAAAGAATTGCGCTCTGGAAAGAGGAGCACCGTTGGATTAAAAATCCAATGGTGATTAAAATCACCAATTTATAGAAAGATTCTATACAAGAAAATATTTTCCTAAAATCTGCCAGGAACAACAAATAAAATATCTTTTGGATTAAAAATCCAATGGTGAATAAAATTCACCGAGTGATCGAAAAGATCAAGTTGGTTATAAAATCAATCAAAATCTTTCAATGAAACATTGACTAAACAAACTGATTCTTTTCTTTCTCCTATAAATAGGAGCCAAGGGGGAAGAAGAAGGAGATAGAACAACAGAGAGAGAATACAAAAGAAAAGAGAATTTAATTCTCCAGAGAGAAAAGAAGGTCTCTTCAAAAAAGAAAGAAATCCTAAGTATGAGGAGGAAAGAGATCATCCTATAAACTCCCACAAACTAAAAAGAGAATTTAATTCTCAAATTAAGAGTTTAACTCTTCTGAATAAGAACTTAGTTCTTCTTTTGGTTGAAGGTCTGCAGAAGCAGATCTCCACATAAGTTGAGAATTTAATTCTCATCGGGGAGATTCTGCCATGCGGATCTAAAACCTAAGAGAAGACCTAAGTTCAGAAAATTATATTCTCCCACAAAATACATAGGAATTTAATTTCTCTAAATAAAATTAGGGTTTAACCCTATAAAAGAATTTAATTCTTCCAAATATATAGGAATTTAATTGCTCTAAATAAAATTAGGGTTCAACCCTATAAAAGAATTCAATTCTTAAACAAGGGACTTAGACTTTTCATGCACGTAAAAAGATCAAGTACCCAATATGATCACGTGGTAACACGTGACCCTCCCATGGTCAAAAAAGAATGAATGAGATGGGGTCACATGCTCCCACATGACCCTTGGATAAATCCCTCAAAATAAAGAGAACAAAGCCAAGTCAGTACAGATTTTGGGCGCTCTCACGTGTCCCCACGTGACCCCTAGCAAATCCTTTCAATATCCAGTGCATGGGTACCTATCACGTGCCCACACATGATTGCCATGAAGATTAAGTGTTTAACACTTATTTGAATATTCTGAGAATAAAATAAAGGAAGCCTGGCCCAATCCTCAGGTGCCTCACGTGACCCCACGTGAGCGCTTCACTTTTAGTGTTTAACACTGTTTTGAGTGCATCACGTGGGAACACGTGATCGCCAAATATATGCTAGTATTTAACACTATATTCGAACCAGTCTTCCAGAGGCAAGACTTCCCTTTGAATGAACCTCAAATACACCCTTGTCTTCCAAAATTGATCATCTCATATGGCATACGAGTGCTCAGTACTCAATAAAAGACAAAAATATTGTCAGAACCCAGACCCATGCTTAGCATTGCTAAGTAAAGGGGGGCTGAGCCCAGACAAATGTTCAGCAGCCCAAACAAATGTCCAACGTTTTAAAGCTTACTGGACTTAGCCCAAGTTGGCTATAAGTCCTCAATTCAGATTTAACTGAGCCCATGTGCTCATAATCTAATTAATTGATCTTAGTCTCAAATTGGACTACAGATCTCCCAACCCACATCGGTTCAAGGATACATCTCTGCATTCCTCTGATATGTGTCGTTGTAATCCTTCAACGTCTTCAGAGAGATGATGGGTCCCGACAACCAGACATTCTATGGACTGTGGGGTCCTTAAACTCATGGACTATGATGTCCTTAACCTTGGACTGTGGGGTTCTTAAACCCATAGACTATGATGCTCTTAACCTTGGACTGTGGGGTCCTTAAACCCATGGACTATGATGTCCTTAACCTTGGACTGTGGGGTCCTTAAACCCATGGACTAGGTTGTCCTTAATCTTGGACTGTAATGTCCCTAAACTAATCGACCGCAAAGTCCGTAAACTAAAACAATAGAGTTCAAATGCTCTTTTGTTGGATCTAAATGATCCTGTTAAGTAGATCGTAGTTTAAAATTAAACTAACGTATCCTTAACAAATGGTTAAGTTGATCTTAGTCTAAAAATTAGACTAACGTATCCTTAACAAACATTTAATTTGATCTTAGTCTCAAGTGAGATTAATGTATCCTTAAACCCAACCCAAACCCAAATCTAAGAAAATACGGATTTGGACTAATCCACGCCCTACGGGCGACAATATAAATTAGTCTCCGTATACAATCCATGGGCAACAAAAAAAAAACAAATACACACGACACGAAGTGATCATCTGGAGAAGGAGAAAGTTGTTACCGCGATGCGGCAGCGTAATTAACTGCAGGGGCTTGCGCCTGCAGGGAAGAGTGTCCCTACAATCAAAAACACCTCAAACGAGGGGGAATCTGACGAAGTCTGCTACAACGGCCACATCCGTCTAAACCTTCAATACACGGTGTCATAAATCAACTTGGTATCTTCGGAGAGGTGGACGGATAGCACCAAATAGAATCTGCCCTCGAAATTCTGGCCGGACGTCCCAACATCCCGGTCGCGTCTTTCGGCGGAGAACATCGGGCTTTGACGAGGGTTAACTTTCTACCATCAGGAAGATCAATAGTGATATTGTTCTTGACTCGTCACAGTTTTAGTAAAATGGATTGTTCTTCGCTGAAAGACGCGAATGGGGTATTGGGACGTCCGGCCTGAATTTTAGGGGAAGATGCTATTTGGTTTTATCCGTCCACCTCTCCGAAGATGCCAAGTTGATTTAAGGCACCGTGTATTGGAGGTTTAGACGGATGCGGCCGTTGTAGCAGATTTCGTCAGATTCCCCCTCGTTGTGAGGGTTTTTTGATTGTGGGGATACTCTTCCCTGCAGGCGCAAGCCCCTCCAGTTAATTACGTTACCGCGTAGCGGTAACCACTTTCTCCTGCTCCAGAAGGTCACTTTGTATCGTGTGTGTTTGTTTTGTTGTTGGTTGCCCGTGGATTGTATACGGAGACTAATTTATGTTGTCGCCCGTAGGGCATGTATTAGTCCAAATCCGTATTTTCTTAGATTTGGGTTTGGGTTGGTTTAAGGATCGTTAATCTTGTTTTACATTAAGATCAACTTAAACGTTTGTTGAGGATATGTTAGTCTAATTTTAAACTAAGATCTACTCAACAGGATTTTCTTTAGTTTATAAGGACATTGCGGTCCGTTGGGTTTAAGGACATCATAGTCCATGGAGTTTAAGGACATCATAGTCCATAGTTTAAAGACGTCATAGTCTATAGAGTTTAGTTTAGGGACGTTGCGGTCCATTGGGTTTAAGGACATCATAGTCCATGAGTTTAAGGACCTCATATTCCATGTTTAAAGACATCATAGTCTGTATAGTTTAAAGACATCATAGTCTGGTTTAAAGATATCATAGTCTGTATGGTTTAAAGACATCATGGTCTGGTTTAAAGATATCATAGTTTGGTTTAAAGACATCATAGTCCATGGGTTTAAGGACCTCATAGTCCATAAGGTTTAGAGACATCACAGTCTGTACGCTTTAAAGACATCATAGTCTGTAAGGTTTTGGTTTAACCGTTTGGGGATGCGCCAAAAGTTATTGGTTATTGGGACCCTCCATCTCTCTGAAGACGTTGAAGAATTACAACGACATGTATCAGAGGTATGAAGAGATGTACCCTTGAACCAATGTCCCGACTGAGGGGGAATGGGACGAACATCATTTTAGATGCCATCTGTTGGGAGCTCATTTGCTATCTCTAGGACTGAGTTTGGATTTGGAGACCTTAAGCATGAGGAGCTCAATTGACGCTTCTCGGGAAATTTGGTCTGAGTTTGGCTAACATTGGCCTTTCGTAGTGTTAAACACTAGTATATGCTTAGCGCTCACGTGCTCCCACGTGAGATGCTTGAAATAGTGTTAAACACTAAAAATTGGAGGCGCTCGCGTGGGGTCACGTGAGGCACTTGAAGTAGTGTTAAACACTAAAAATTTGAGGCGCTGCTTCCTTGTGTTTATTCCCTTGTTCTTTTCTGAGCGCTAAGCGCTATTGGGGCATGTGGGGCCACGTGAGGCGCCCCAAGTGGAAACTGCATTTTGATTTACTCCTACTTGGGGGGTCACGTGGGATCACATGAGCCAGTCTCAGTTGTCCTCTTTTGTTCATCAAGGGTGTTCATGTGGGAGCACGTGATCGGTCGTTATCATGTTGGATGCCAATCCTTTTACGTGCATGGAGATCCTTAGTTTCGAGACTCTCAAACCCAGTGTTTTGTAAGAATTAAATTCTTAGAACTTAGTTTTTCTCTTAGGGTTGGGATATGTTTGGCAGAATCTCCTCGATGAGAATTAAGTTCTCAACTTGTGAGGAGATCTGCTTCTGCATATTTTTCACCATAAGGAAGAACTAAGTTCTTATATGAAGGGTTAAACCCTTGTTTTATCAGAGGAATTAAATTCCTATATACTTTTTGGGAGAATTAAATTCTCTGAACTTTGATCTTACCCTAGGTTTTGGATCTGCATGGCAGGATCTCCCCGATGAGAATTAAATTCTCAACTTATGGGGAGATCTGCTTCTGCAGATCTCAACCAAAGGAAAAACAAAGTTCTTTTTAGAAGAGTTAAACTCTTATGGAGGTGAAGAGGAGATGAGATATTCTCTGTGTTTCGTTCCTTCTCTTACCTAGAGTTTCTTTTTTCTCTCTTTCTCTCTGGAGAATTAAATTCTCTTTTTTTTAAACTTACGAGGGGGGTTTTCTCTACTTTTTTCTCTCTCTTTTCTTGTGTCTCTTGGCTCCTATTTATAGGAGAAAGAAAAAAATTAATTTGTTCAGAAAATCTCTTATTGAGAGATTTTGATTGATTTTATAATCAACCCAAAATGATCTTTTAGATCAATCGGTGAATTTTATTCACCGTTGGATTTTTAATCCAAGGACTTCTGTTTTACAGAAGATATTTCTCACAAAATTAGGAAAATATTTCCCTATACAGAATCTTCTTCTGTAAATTGGTGATTTTTTAATCACCATTGGATTTTTAATCCAACGGCGCTCTGCTTTACAGAGCGCAATCTTTCTTGTTTAAAAAGATTTAAGGAAGTATTTTCCAAATAGGGCTTTGATCCCTTTTATTTTAGAATTTAATTCTATTGGTTCAGAGGGCATAGGAGCCCATCACGTGTAGTACGTGACCCCTTAAAGTTAAGCACATCAAAGAGCGTCACGTGCTATCACGTGACTTTTCCCTGGCTAATTGTTTGTTTTAAGATGGCGCCTATATATTTTGTATATAGAAGGTCACGTGTCTGCACGTGAGGCTCAGTTTTAGCCTCAATTTCAGCCTTGCTTTATCAAGCGTAGTGCCTATCACGTGTGGGCACGTGATGCTCCATTTGGGCACTTTTCCTATTGCTTTTTATATTTATTATTTATTTTTATTTTATTGTTATTATTTTATAAGGGAGCAAGTTTTGAACCAAAATTTTGGCGAGAACAAATGCCCCCCACTACTTTGCCTATATAAGTATGTACATGGGTGAAGTAGTGCAGAGTTATGCATGGCCATAGAATTGAGAGCTTAGACGACAAGTTTAGGGTCTTTGTAGTCTAAGACTTTTTTTCAACTCTATGAGCCGTAAGGGTCTCAAGAAGGTTTTTTCTCTCTACAAGTCGAGAGGATCTCGTAGGTGCAAATTCTTCCTAGAAATCGTGAGGATTTCTAAGTGTTCATCATCTCCGTGAGTCGTAAGGATCTCACTCGGGTATTTTTCTTTATGAATCGTGAGGACCCGTAAGTAGCTTCTTTATTTCATTGGCGAATATGGCTTTGGCAAATATGGCCCGTAGATAGTCCATCTTAACCTCCTTGTAGGGCAGCGATGGCTTAGGAAATAGGTTTGGATCTGCCGCCTAAGACTTTTCAACTTTATGGGCCGTGAGGGTCTCATTAAGACTTTTCTCCCTACGAGTCGAGAGGATCCCGTAGGTGTAATTTCTCCTTAGGGGTCGTGATAACTCTTAAGTGTGTTTTCTCTTGAGAGTCGTAAGGATCTCACAAGAGAATTTTTTTTATGCGCAGGGACACTAATTTCCCCCAGGTCGAGACGAATCGAGAGATTTCTGCAAAGACACTGATTTCCTTACGGATCGACGCGAATCGGGAGGTTCTCGCCAAGGACGCTGATTTTCCTGAATCGAGAGGTTTTTGCCAAGGACACTGATTTCCCTGGGGTCGAGACGAATTGAGAGATTCCTGCAAAGACACTGATTTCCTTGCGAGTCGACGCGAATCCGGAGGTTCTCGCCAAGGACGCTGATTTCCCTGAATCGAAAGGCTTTTGCCAAGGACACTGATTTCCCTGGGGTTGAGACAAATCGAGAGATTCCTGCAAAGACACTGATTTCCCTGCAGGTCGACATGAATCGGGAGGTTCTCGCCAAGGACACTGATTTCCCTGAATCGAGAGGCTTTTGCCAAGGACACTGATTTCCCTGGGGTCGAGACGAATCGAGGGATTCCTGCAAAGACATTGATTTCCTAACGGGTCGACGCGAATCGGGAGGTTCTCGCCAAGGACGCTGATTTCCCTGAATCGAGAGGCTTTTGCCAAGGACACTGATTTCCCTGGGGTCGAGACGAATCGAGGGATTCCTGCAAAGACACTGATTTCCTTGCGGGTCGACACGAATCGGGAGGTTCTCGCCAAGGACGCTAATTTCCCTGAATCGAGAGGCTTTTGCCAAGGACACTGATTTCCCTGGGGTCGAGACGAATCAAGGGATTCCTGCAAAGACACTGATTTTCTTGTGGGTCGACGCGAATCGAGAGGTTCTCGCCAAGGATGCTGATTTCCCTGAATCGAGAGGTTTTTGCCAAGGACACTAATTTCCCTGGAGTCGAGACGAATCGAGGGATTCCTGCAAAGACACTGATTTCGCTGCGGGTCGACGCGAATCGAGAGGTTCTCGATAAGGATGCTGATTTTCCTAAATCGAGAGTTTTTTGCCAAGGACATTGATTTCCCTGGAGGTCGAGATGAATCGAGAGATTCCTACAAAGACACTGATTTCCTTATGCGTCGACGCGAATCGGGAGGTTCTCGCCAAGGACGCTAATTTCCATGAATCGAGAGGCTTTGCCAAGGCCACTGATTTTCCTAGGGTCGAGACCAATCGAGAGATTCCTGCAAAGACACTAATTTCCTTGCGGGTCGACGCAAATCGAGGTTCTCACCAAGGATGATGATTTCCCTGAATCGAGAGGTTTTTCCGAGGACACTGATTTCCCTTGGGGTCGAGACGAATCGAGAGATTCCTGTAAAGACACTAATTTCCCTGCGGGTCAACGTGAATCGAGAAGTTCTCGCCAAGGATGCTGATTTCCCTAAATCGAGAGGTTTTTGCCAAGGACACTGATTTCCCTGGGGTCGAGACAAATAAAAAGATTCCTGCAAAGACACTGATTTTCCTGCGGGTCGACGCAAATCGAGAGGTTCTCGCCAAGGATGCTGATTTCCCTGAATCGAGAAGTTTTTGCCAAGAACACTGATTTCCCTGGGGTCGAGACGAATCAAGGGATTTCTGCAAAGATACTGATTTCCTTGCGGGTCGACACGAATCGGGAGGTTCTCGCCAAGGATGCTGATTTCCCTGAATCGAGAGGTTTTTGCCAAGGATATTGATTCCCTTAGTGTCGAGACGAATCGAGGGATTCCTGCAAAGACACCGATTTTCCTGCTGATCGACACGAATCGAGAGGTTCTCGCCAAGGATGCTAATTTCCCTGAATCGAGAGGTTTTTTCCAAGGACACTGATTTCCTTGGAGGTCGAGACGAATCGAGAGATTCCTACAAAGACACTGATTTCCTTGTTGGTCGACGCGAATCGGGAGGTTCTCGCCAAGGACGCTGCTTTTCCTGAATCGAGAGGCTTTGCCAAGGACACTGATTTCCCTGGGGTCGAGACGAATCGAGAGATTCCTGCAAAGACACTGATTTCCTTGCGGGTCAATGCGAATCGAGGTTCTCGCCAAGGATTCTGATTTCCCTGAATCGAGAGGTTTTTTCCAAGGACACTGATTTCCCTAGAGGTCGAGACGAATCGAGAGCTTCCTTCAAAGACACTGATTTCCTTGCGGGTCGACGCGAATCGGGAGGTTCTCGCCAAGGACGCTGATTTCCCTGAATCGAAAGCCTTTGCCAAGGACACTAATTTCCCTGGGGTCAAGACGAATCGAGGGATTCTTGCAAAGACACTAATTTCCCTGCGGATCGACGCGAATCGGGAGGTTCTCGCCAAGGACACCGATTTCCCTGAATCGAGAGGCTTTTGCTTAGGACACTGATTTCCCTGGGGTCGAGACGAATCGAGGGATTCCTGCAAAGACATTGATTTCCTTGCGGGTCGATGCGAATCGGGAGGTTCTCGTCAAGGACGCTGATTTCCCTGAATCGAGAGGTTTTTGCCAAGGACACTGATTTCCCTGGGGTCGAGACAAATCGAGGGATTCCAGCAAAGACACTGATTTCCTTGCAGGTCGACGCGAATCGGGAGGTTCTCGCTAAGGACGCTGATTTCCTTGAATCGATAGGCTTTTGCCAAGAACACTGATTTCCCTGTGGTCGAGACTAATCGAGGGATTCCTGCAAAGACACTGATTTCCTTGCAGGTCGACACGAATCGGGAGGTTCTCGCCAAGGATGCTGATTTATCTGAATCGAGAGGCTTTTGCCAAGGACGCTGATTTCTCTGGGGTCAAGACGAATCGAGAGATTCCTGCAAAGACACTGATTTCCCTGCGGGTCGACGCAAATCGAGAGGTTCTCGCCAAGGATTGTGATTTCCCTGAATCGAGAGGTTTTGCCAAGGACACTAATTTCCCTGGAGGTTGGTTGACCTGTTTCCGAGACGGAGTCATTGGATGACGTATTTCCGTGATGGGGTCATTGGATGACGTATTTCTGAGACGGGGTCATTGGATGACGTATTTCAGTGACGGGGCCATTTGCTGACGTATTTTCGAGACGGGGTCATTTACTGACGTATTTCCGCGACGGGGTCATTGGATGACGTATTTCCACGACAGGGTCATTGGATGACGTATTTCCGAGGCGGGGTCATTGGATGAAGTATTTCCGAAACGGGGTCATTGGATGACGTATTTCCGCGACGAGATCATTGGATGACGTATTTCCGAGACGGGGTCATTGGATGACGTATTTCCGCGACGGGGTCATTGGATGACGTATTTCTGCGACGGGGTCATTGGATGACGTATTTCCGAGATGGGGTCATTTGCTGACGTATTTCCGAGATGGGGGGTCATTGGATGACGTATTTCCGCGACGGGGTAATTGGATGATGTATTTCCGCGATGGGGTCATTGGATGACGTGTTTCCGCAATGGGGTCATTTGCTGACGTATTTCCGAGACGGAGTCATTTGCTGACGTATTTCCGAGACGGGGTCATTGGATGACGTATTTCCGTGACGGGGTCATTTGCTGACGTATTTCCGAGACGGGGTCATTGGATGACGTGTTTCCGTGACGGGGTTATTTGCTGACGTATTTCCCAGACGGGGTCATTTGCTGACGAATTTCTGAGACAGGTTCACTGGATGACGTATTTCCGCGACGGATTCATTTGCTGACGTATTTCCGAGACGGGGTCATTGGATGACGTATTTCCGAGACGGGGTCATTTGCTGACGTATTTCCGCGACGGGGTCATCGGATGACTTTAGGTTGTCTGTGAACCGTAGAGTCCTGGAACTGGAGACTTTGTCGTGGCTCCATTTGGTGGTGTCGCGTCCGTGCTCTACTGGCATGAGGAGGAACGTCGTTGTTGGTCTTTAGGCTGTAGATGTTGCCGTTGAGATTTGGAACTAGGGACTTTTCCATGGCTCCGTTTCGCTGTGTCGCGTCCATGCCCTGCTGACATGAGGAGGAATGTCGTTGTTGGTCTTCTGGGATGCAGATATTGTTGTCGAGATCTGAATTTCCCTTTGACAGAGTTTGTTAGGACATGTGGTTCCCTTTTCGTTTATGCCCATGGATTGTATACAGAGGTCAGTATGGACTTACCTGTAGGGCAAAATTTTCATTATTTCATCATTTTTTTTATTTCTTTCCGCGATGCTTTATTATTTCAGCTTTTTATATCGCGAAAGCCGCGGTTTCCCAATCATTTCGGCTATCTTTCGTGGTGCCCAATCATTTCGGCTATTTTTTTCTTTACTCGCTGCTTTTTATTACGAGTTGCCCAAACATTTCGGCTATTTTTATATGCATATATTTTATTCGCTGATTTTTATTGCGAGTTGCCCAAACATTTCAGCTATTTCATATGCATTTTTTTGCGAGTATGGAACTCAAGATCTGATACCAATTTTAGCATCAGCATTGCTGCGACTGGAATGTTGTCAGGAGCGGATCATCATTTGCCGTGAAAGGACTTGGAATTTGATACCGATTTAGGCATCAGTATCGCTACAACTGGGATATTGCCAGGAGCGAATCATCATTTGCCTTTGTCGATTTAAACAAAGATAGCTTAGCAAATATGGTTAAAATCCTGTCGACTAAGGCTTTTAACTTCATAAGTCGTAAGGGTCTCATAAAAGTGTTTCTCCTTACGAGTCGTGAGGATCTCGTAGGTGTGTTTTTTCCTTAAGAATCGTGAGGATTCTTAAGTGTGTGTTCTCTTATAAGTCGTAAGCATCTTACAAGAGTGTTTTCTCTTTATAAGTCGAGAGGACTTACAAGTGTCATTCACCACATGAGGAAATTTCGCGCCATTGGTGGAACTGGGTGGGGGAAGCGTTTATTTGTGCCCGTGGATTGTATACAAGGGTCAATATTGAACCGTTTGTAGGGCAGTCTGGGAAATGTGATTGCTTAAGAACAGGTTCAGATTCCTATAGCTTAAGGCTTTTGAATCTTATAAGCCGTGAGAGTCTCATAAGAGGGTTCTCCTTACGAGTCGTGAGAATCTCGTAAGTGTAATTTCTTCTCAGGAATCGTGGGGATCCCTAAGTGTGTTGCTCCCTTGTGAGTCGTAAGGATCTCACGCGGGTGTTTTCTCCTTACAAGGTCGAGAGGACCTTGCAAGTGTGCATAAAAAATTTTAACAAGTCTGCGCCCTTTCAGGTTTTCACAAACTCACCGGTAGCTCTGCTGTTTTTACTCATGGAGCCCTTTCGGGTTTTCATCCGTGCCTATTTTGCTTATGGACGTACCGTTTTTTTTGCGTCAGCCCAAGGATGCTGCAGTTTGTAGTAGTTTTAGGACGTTTCGGTCCGTCGTTAGTTTTAGGACATTGCGGTCCATAGCTAGTTTTAGGACATTATGGTCCATTGTTAGTTTAGGGACGTTTCGGTCCGTTGTTCATCCTGTATGCATGTGTATTTATCACGTAACGGGATACATAACGATAAAGTGGGATACACCCATTTAGGGTGTGATTTGGTTTCGTTGGGGTGTTTTGTGGTCCATCCCTACCGCGACTTCTTCAACTTAACGCCGATGCCTGGCCTTTTCGAATATGGCCATTTCACGTTCTCGATAAGCTTTGCTCCTCTGACGGACTTCATTTAGCAGCACGTCAATCAACTCATCGGACGGTTCCAAGGATTTTGGTGCCGATTCTGCCCCCAGCTCCTTTATGTTATCTTCTAACGCTGAGTGAGCTTCTTCATCATTTAGTGACAAATGAGAGATCATGTGCCAACTTGCCACGTAATCCTCGGGTTCTTCTGACGAGTCGTCTCCCTCGTCATTGTCATCATCTCCGCTCTCAAGGATATGGTTGAGAAACTCTTGGAGTGTGACTGGGGATCGCGCCTTCTGGTTATATTCTTCCAATGCGTTAATATGCTTTTGCAGGTCCGTGCGTTTGTCGTCAGACTGTGCGGGCTTTTTGGTCTTCTTCTTCTTTTTCGAAGACTTCGACGGCTGGGCATAGGTATTTTGCCCATTGCTACTAACTCCCGGTGTTAGGCGCGACTTCAGCATCCCCTCAATAATCTCAGGCTCCAGCAGGCTCTTCCACCTAATCGCGGACATGCTTGCAGATCCTTCAGTATTCTTTTCGTTTTGGCTGAAAGGAAAACTTCCCACGGAGCTTCTTCTGCAAATGAGCGTGATGCCCCCGGCGTATCTACCCTTTTAGGAGTGTGCTGTTGTGGCGGATTTATCTTCCAGTTTTCGGACAGCGCGAACTTGCCCTGTTGGTACTGGTCTTCAACCCAGTTTTTGAAGACATAGCAATTTTCGATTGAGTGGCCCATTATTCGGTGGTAGGGGCAGTAATTAGGATTGTTGATATCGTTCGGTTGTAGTGGGTGTCTTGGCTCTGGCAGAGTGATGAGCCTGTTGCACAGTACCAGTTCGAACAGTCTCCTTGTTTTATCCCGGGAAAACAAGTAGGGACGTTTCAACTTCTCATCGAGGGATCGCTGCTTATTATTTTGGAGAACAACCGGTCTCGGGCCACTCGGTTTTTGTTGAGAGTTGGCGACGAAGGTTGCATTCCCTTTGCCTTTTTCATTTCGCGGCTCCGTTTTTGAGGAGGACGGTCTATGGACCATCTGGTCCATTTAGGCCAGCTTGTCGATCAAAGCCTAGAAAGTGGTCGGCTTGAAGAATATCATGAATTGGGAAATGGTTGCCTGAGGGTCAAAGGTTCCCATGAACATGCCTACGGCAGGAGCTTCCTCTATGCGCTGTTCACACTTTGACCATAGGTTCCGCTATCGAATTGCATATTGAACCCATGTCTCTCCCGGCTTCACTCTGGCGTTGATTAACGCCGTAATTAGGGTGCGTTCGCTAGCGCTCATGAAACTTTGTGTAAACAGTAGCTCCATTTCTGCAAATGTCTTAACAGATTCATTCGGGAGGTCGTAGTACCATTCGAATGCTGTCTCTGACAAGCTGCCAACAAACCGGCGAGGCAGCAGTTTGTCGTCGTCCCCAGTATTACCGCACAGAGCCCTGAATTGAGCAACGTGCTGGTGTGGATTACCCATCCCCTTATACACATGGAATTTAGGGATCGTATATCCTGGCGGGTACTTTATTTGATCGTACCAACCCGGATAGGGTCGTCCAGTCTTGACGATTTGACCGGCCGCTTCGCTCGCCTGATGAGCTCGTATCTGTTGAGCTATATAGTCATCAAGGACAGCTTTGGAGATGGTTTCTTCCTTGGCTGCTGACAGAGACGGAAGAGGGTTTGATGTCTCCCCTCTGTCATCTTCAAGGATTATTGGAGAGTTTTCAGCTGGAGGATCCGGCTGTATCATCATCCCGACCATAACTTGGAACAAGAGCGCCATTTGTTTTATGTTGGCCGCTTATTCCGCGGCCTCTTTGTCTTTCTTCTCGAGCATTCTTCGGAGGAACTCGGCGTCGGTCTCCTGTTCCTGGCGTTGCTCCGACGACGTCTCCGGGATTTCTTTCGGCCCAGTGAGCGCGGCCATCTTCGTTAGCATTTTCTGGAGCTTTTGTTGTTTCTCCTGGTCTTTTGTCACGGATCGGATAAGTGGTCGATGACCCGTGGAGATACGGCTATCCTCTTTCCCGGAAGCCATGTAGATGGTGTGCACTGCCGTGTCCCCAGACTTGGGGCGTTTGGATTCAGCACCCTTGAGATTTGTCGCAGACATAGAGATCTTCTCCGGCCTTCTCCTTTTATGGGTGGTCGAAGTTGAGGGGGTTGTCGCAGACGATATTTTTCGTGGTACGACGGTGGGACGGTCCTCCTCTTGTCGAACTTTCATTTTCTTCTGTCGGCGGGAGTAGTCTTGGTCAACTACAGAGTCTTAGACTCTTCGCCAGACCCTGTGGATTTTAAAGGACAGCCGTTGAGGAGGCTGTTCCGACTTCACCTTTGTGATGTTTTCAGCAGGCGGAGGAGTCTTTTTCAGCATGGCAGTTGGATAGTTCTTGCGCACCTTCCTGAGCGGTTCAAACCTGTTTCCAGTTGGAACAGCAGCATCAACTTCCACCGTTGGAGCTGGTGGGGTAAGTCCGGAAGGGGAACTGCCCCCAGCTTTCCTCATTCAGTGCCAGTGGCGACGTCGAGCATGTCTTGCAAATGGTACTGGCTCAGTTACGGGGATGGATTCATCATGCCCTCTGTTCTGGTAAAGGGTTACTATTGGTGCCAGCCTATCGAAAACTGACGTCCGCTGAGAGGGGACGATCAATCTTGCAAAGACCGACTTTTTGGCAGGGAAAGCATTTTTAACGACTTTTCCTGCAGCAAGAGTTGGAATGGCCAGCCCTGCAAAGACCGATCCCTTAGCAAGAGAATCCCTTTTGACAACTTCGTCCGTCAGCGTTGGAATGGCTATCCACTTCGGGATGACTCTTTCAGGTATTGCAGGCTTCTTTATGGGCCTGCTTGAGCTTTGGCCTAGTCTGTTAAAGACCGAGGCGTTGGACTTGGACGACCCGTTGAGAGGGGCCGTGGTAGTGGTAAGCCGATCAAAGACCGACTTTTTCGCAGCTTCCTGTGATGGCGCCGGAGCGTTGAAGCTGATTGGTGGGAGCATGGTCCCAAAGAACAACCCAGTGGTGTCCTGTGTCACCTGTTCCACCGGCATTATGAAAATGGAGGCCGCTTAGGGCCTATAGGTCACTCCTCCAGCGAGGACGGAGTGAGAGTTGATGTTGCAGTTGGTGCAGTTGGAAGCCATTTTCTCTTCTGCACGGAGCAAAACACCAAATCTTAGTACCTCGAATCCAGCGGCAACCATATTAAACCGCTATTCATTCGCGAATACGGCACATGAAGTGAGGAGTGGAAAGAGGAAAAGGTCCTACTGGGTGTGCCAGAATTTGTTCTCCGCCGAAAGACGCGACCGGGACGTTGAGACGTCCGGCCTGAATTTTGGGGGCAGATACTATTTAGTTTTATCCGTCCACCTCTCCAAAGATGACAAATTAATTTATGGCACCGTGTATCGGAGGTTTATACGGATGCGGCCGTTGTAGTAGACTTCGTCAGATTCCCCCTCGTTGTGAGGGTTTTTTGATTGTGTGGACGCTCTTCCCTGCAAGCGCAAGCCCCTGCAGTTAATTACGTTGCCGCGTAGCGGTAACCACTTTCTCCTGCTCCAGAAGGTCACTTCGTGTCGTGTGTGTTTGTTTTATTGTTGGTTGCCCGTGGATTGTACGGAGACTAATTTATGTTGTCGCCCGTAGGACGTGGATTAGTCCAAATACGTATTTTCTTATATTTGGGTTTGGATTGGTTTAAGGATCGTTAATCTTGTTTTAGATTAAGATCAACTTAAACGTTTATTGAGGATATATTAGTCTAATTTTAGACTAAGATCTACTCAACATGATTTTCTTTAGTTTATAAGGATATTGCGGTCCGTTGGGTTTAAGGACATCATAGTCCATGGAGTTTAAGAACATCATAGTCCATAGTTTAAAGACGTCATAGTCTATAGAGTTTAGTTTAGGGACATTGCGGTCCATTGGGTTTAAGGACATCATAGTCCATGAGTTTAAGGACCTCATAGTCCATGTTTAAAGATATCATAGTCTGTATGGTTTAAAGGCATCATAGTCTGGTTTAAATACATCATAGTCTGTACGGTTTAAAGACATCATAGTCTAATTTAAAAACATCATAGTCCATGAGTTTAAGGACCTCATAGTCCATAAGGTTCACAGTCTGTACGGTTTAAAGACATCATAGTCTGTAAGGTTTTGGTTTAACCGTTTGGGGATACGCCAAAAGTTATTGGTTATTGGGACCCTCCATCTCTCTGAAGACGTTGAAGAATTACAACGACATGTATCAGAGGTATGAAAAGATATACCCTTGAATCAATGTCCCGACTGAGAGGGAATGGGACGAACATCATTTTAGATGCTATCTGTTGGGAGCTCATTAGCTATCTCTAGGACTAAGTTCGGATTTGGAGACCCTGAGCATGAGGAGCTCAATTGACGCTTCTAGGGAAATTTGGTCTAAGTTTGGCTAACATTGGCCTTTCGTAGTGTTAAACACTAGTATATGCTTAGCGCTCACGTGCTCCTACGTGAGATACTTGAAATAGTGTTAAACACTAAAAATTGGAGGCGCTCGCGTGAGGTTACGTGAGGCGCTTGAAGTAGTGTTAAACACTAAAAATTTGAGGCGCTGCTTCCTTGGGTTTATTCCCTTGTTCTTTTCTGAGTGCTAAGCGCTATTAGGTCACGTGGGGTCACGTGAGGCGCCCCAAGTGGAAATTGCCTTTTGATTTACTCCATTTCTATAAGTGCTAAGCACTACTTGGGGGGTCGCGTGGGATCACGTGAGTCAGTCTTAGTTGTCCTCTTTTGATCATCAAAGGTGTTCACGTGGGAGCACGTGATCGGTCGTTATCATATTAGATGCCAATCCTTTTACGTGCATGGAGATCCTTAGTTTCGAGACTCTCAAACCCAGTGTTTTGTAAGAATTAAATTCTTAGGACTTAGTTTTTCTCTTAGCTTTGGGATCTGTATGGTAGAATCTCCTCGATGAGAATTAAATTCTCAACTTGTGAGGAGATCTGCTTCTACAGATCTTTCACCATAAGAAAGAACTAAGTTTTTATATGAAGGGTTAAACCCTTATTTTATCAGTGGAATTAAATTCGTATATACTTTTTGGGAAAATTAAATTCTCTGAACTTAGATCTTCTCCTAGGTTTTGGATCTGCATGGCAGGATCTCCCCGATGAGAATTAAATTCTCAACTTGTGGGGAGATCTGGTTCTGCAGATCTCAATCAAAGGAAGAACTAAGTTTTTTTTAGAAGAGTTAAACTCTTATGGAGGTGAAAAGGAGATGAGATATTCTCTGTGTTTCATTCCTTCTCTTACCTAGAGTTTCTTTTTTCTCTTTTTCTCTCTGGAGAATTAAATTCTCTTTGTTTTAAGCTTACGAGGGCGTTTTTTCTCTTCTTTTTTCTCTCTCTTTTCTCGTGTCTCTTGGCTCCTATTTATAGGAGAAAGAAAAAAATCAATTTGTTCAGAAAATCTCTTATTGAGAGATTTTGATTGATTTTATAATCAACCCAAAATGATCTTTTAGATCAATCGGTGCATTTTATTCACCGTTGGATTTTTAATCCAAGGACTTCTGTTTTACAGAAGCTATTTCTCACAAGATTGGGAAAATATTTCCCTATACAGAATCTTCTTCTGTAAATTGGTGATTTTTTAATCACCATTGGATTTTTAATCCAACGGCGCTCTGCTTTACAGAGCGCACTTTTCTTGTTTAGAAAGATCTAAGGAAATATTTTCCAAATAGAGCTATGATCCCTTTTATTTAAGAATTTCTATTGGTTCAGAAGGCATAGGAGCCCATTACGTGTAGCACGTGACCCCTCAAAGTTAAGCACATCAAAGAGCGTCGCGTGCTATCACGTGACTTTTCCCTGGCCAATTGTTTGTTTTAAGAAGGCGCCTATATAGTTTGTATATAGAAGTTCGTCTCCACGTGAGGCTCGGTTTTAGCCTCAATTTCAGCTTGCTTTATCAAGCGCCCGAGAGGTACTTCGGTCTTCTCAGAGACGGTGACAGGGAGGTTCTTGTTTACCCAGACTTGTCATTGCTGCTGTTCTAGACTATAAGACCCGGCAGGAGGATGAGTATAGTGTCGTTCTAAACTAGTTTTAGAAGTGCACGTGTATATGACTCTGCCAGAGGGTTGTTGTAGTCAGTGGAAGCAGCGGAAGCACAGTGGGCAAGTAGCTTATATCTATTTATAGACTAAAACAGGTATAGCGGAAATAGATCGTCTATTTTTGATGTTACAGTCATAGGCTTTGACTTCATCAAAGTAGGAGATGGATCTGGTAAGAAGGTAGTAGGGTGTGATGTCCTAGTATTTGGGATGACATGCACTTTATAGGAAGTGAAATTCCTATACTACGATCGGTTATATTGTGGTTGTCACACAGTTGTTTCTCTATATAGGATATGGATATCATATCAGGGTTTCTGGTTACTAGATTTATAGTTTTAGATCTAGATTTAGGAAGTGTCCCAATTTGGGTACTTGACACTATTCTAAAGTGTTTTAGAATGGACGACTCCTGGCATGGTGGTGTACTGATTGAGTGATTTAGCGTGCTTGCGCTTTCTAAA
Source organism: Agapanthus africanus (assembly GCA_030015575.1). NCBI lineage: Eukaryota > Viridiplantae > Streptophyta > Magnoliopsida > Asparagales > Amaryllidaceae > Agapanthus > Agapanthus africanus. The sequence goes on from CM057341.1 coordinate 739,208,048, forward strand.
AGATAGATCAAAAATATTTGTAACCGCAATCAAGAAGGCGTCGCATGAAGCTAGCCGGTGAGTACGGGTCGGTCCACAGGGATTTTGTGAATTTCCGATTCGTTCTTACGAGTTAATTCCGAAGGGTGTTCGGATTGATTATTAAATCTAAAATCCTAAATTATTCTACCTAGGACAATTAATTGAAAGTTATAACTAGGGCAGAGAAATAAAATCTATACTAGGGCAGGAAAATAAATTTAATCTAGGGCATGAATTGAAATTATTTAGGGCAAGAAAATAAACAAATCTACTTACTTTACAGATGCATTTCTCCAATCATCCATGCAGGGTTGTCAGATCTGAATTTCAGAATTGAAGAGAGGCACCGATGCTCTCCATAAAGAATTTTGGAATTTTTATTAAAAGGAGGCATAAAGTTTACAATGAATTAGAGTCCCTATTTATAGAAGATAGGAAACCCTAGGGTTACAATGACTCGCATATTTGCATTTATAAAAATAGCCCTCTAGGAAGACCGGTCAACGCCGCCACTTTATTTCGCTAAAAAATTAATTTTTTATTTCTTTAAACCTGCCGCAGAACCGCGGCCTGAGGCATGGTTTGGCCGCGGTTCCGCGGCCAAGTGTTGGAGTTGGGCTGCGCAATTTTGTGCTTTTGTTTTGGGTCTTCTTGGGCTTCTGGTTATTTGGTTCTTTCTCCAATTGGGCTTCTATATTAGCTCCAGATCTTCAGTGAACCATTTGCAATGGATTTTTAACCGTCTGCTTTGTATTTTTGGACCTTAAGTTGCCTTGTTAATTGTGAACTGTCTTTTGATGTAGGCTTGACTAAGGTCCTCCCATTTGTTGGTCAAAAGTCCATATTTCCATCGTCTTTTCATCGTTTTCACTGTTTCCTGTCCAAGAACCTGTAACCTGTAACATGTAGCAGACATGCGTCAAAAGTACCTGTTTATTTATAAAAAGAATAAGAATGGGGAATATAATAATGCAATATTATGGTGTGAACAAATACCCCCAAACTTATATTTTGCTCGTCCTCGAGCAAACTTATTATTTATTCTCGATAAAACTCTAACCTAGCCGCACTTTCGCAGGGAAACGCGATTGCACTGAGCACGTGCAACAAGTCGTTAAACCTCTAGGTGTCCCTAGTAGGAGGAGGGTTGTCTCCTAAGGGTTTTCAGCGGATTACACCCACAAAATCCTATCAATTCGGCCTATTGACTTTTGTTCTCCAATTAGGTTTTCTAACTAAGAATTCTATTATCTTCGACTCGTAAATTATCCACCCATATTCTTCACACTTCCTCATTATTTAACTTAAGATTATATATGTTATGTAGACCTACTTAGCTTTCGGCATCTCTTAAGTTTTCCTTCTAAAGTTCCATCTCCACTTAGGAATTTTTGTCAACTCTATTAAAGATAGAAGTTCTATTCTTCATTCCTTTCTCTTATCTAAATTCCAATCACATACCCCTACGTGTGTGTATAGATCACCCCTACACTTGGAAATTCAAATCAAGCAATCATACTCTCGTCCGTTGTCCAAAATACTTATTAGTAGGTGAATTTTTAATTGAATTTCGCTTACACATCCTTCATGCGACCGTTAATACTTCTTGAGGTACCAACGACCAATTACAAAATGTATTTGCACATTTAAGCGTAATTCCTAGCCTTGCAACACCCAAGGCTTTTAGCAGTGACTCCCAAACCAGTTGGTCTAAAGCACTAGGTGATGAAGCGCCCTCGCTAAATATTTTTATATTAATGCAGCCTTAAGTAATCACAAAAACCAGTGTTCATTTTTTTTTTATTCTTTATTCACACTTATATATATATTTTTTTTTCATTTTCATTGCACTAAGGACTTTAGACAAGAGCATTTCAAGGTCTCTTCTACTAATCCAAGTTTCAAGGTGCGTGATTGTGCAAATTGTAGGGTATACGTTTTCAAAATCTAGACTTAAGCTAGGAATTATTTTTCAAACTTATACTCTAATAAGAACATCAATACTTTTCCTTCGTTTCGACTTAGCCCAAAAAGCGAACTCAAAATTTGCCTATTTCTAAATAAACTACAAGGCATATACTTTCTACCGTTAAACTTTAAGGAATGTTATTTTTAGGGTTTTTAATTTACTAAGTCTAAGATCCAGTTGTTCCTAGCCAGTTAACCTATTTTTCAAACTCAAGTCAATTAGCCAAAATTGAATACAATAATTTTTATAATTTTTGAAATTTTTCAATTTTTATGGGTTTTCAAATAAGTATGCAAATGCAAAAATATGTACAAATGAATGTGAAGGAAGAAGACATACCGAGCATACCCCCAAACTTGAACTTGACAGTGTCCTCACTGTCATGCTAAACCAAGAGGGTCAAAATACCGGCACTCCCCTGTTTATTTATTTATAATTTTTTTTATTTTATTGTTTTGAAATTTTTTTTATTTTTTATAGAAAAAGAAAAACAAAAATATATATACATATATACAAAAAGGTTCCCCCCAAACTTAAGCTTGGCCTTACACAAGCCAAAAGTTAGCACCAACCATTCAAAAATTTTATCGTGGTAGTGGTATAGTTGGTGAAAGAATGGGGTGTAGAGCAAAGAAATGAGAAACATGCGAGACCGTATGGAAAGAAGAATGGTAGAATATGGTCTCGGTGGAGGAACAGAATGGCGGAAAGGAGAAAGAAGGATCGCGCGATCTTGAGGGTGTAAATCGAGTGAATAAATTAGCGCAATTTGTGATGACCGATGTGTTAAAAGCGATTGCGCTAACCTATCAACCCGTCGAGAAATGGGATCAAATCCCTCAAGATTCGCAAGAAAACATGGGTACGCCGAACTTGGTATAGGAGTTGAAAGCGTAACAGTCACTTGTTCGGTCGGAACGATAGGAAGGAGGGAGGGTGATATAACAGTCAAAGGTTCAGAAGGCTGAATTTGAAAATCCGACACATTAAACAAAAATGGGTCAACCACAATATTATTCTCAAAACTCTCCTCAATATTATCCTTAAAATTTTCCTCAAAATTCAACTCATCCATGCCATTATCATCAAATTCAAGAAGCATATTAGATTCGGGAGAAACCTTTAATAACTCGGGATGATGATTTGAACATAAAATCTCAATCAAATCGACAGGTTCATCATCCGAAATATTCCCGGCGTGTATATCCTCAATCAAGTGAAAATCAATTTCTTTAGACACCTCATCAAAAGCATGGATATCTATCGATTTAAGTTCTAGATGGGAGGTGTAAAGATCGAAAGGATTAGGTGTGGTTTCACTCGAAAGGGGTTGCTCACAATCTGGCAAATCAAACACTACAAAATCACACAACTCGTTTTTATTTTCAACTGGTGAATCATTTGGAACAATCGATGGAAAACCGGAGTTGTGGGCTTCAATTGGGTAAGGGTATGTTTGATTTGAAAATACTCTCTCATTCTCACTCTGTCCAACCGCCTCCTTATACATTAATAAATTTTGAGCTAGCGGGAAACTAGCTACCAGTTCGGTAGGTTGCATAAGGGCGGCTAAAGACGCTTCCACATTCCTAGTCATTTTATTCGTTGCTGCAATGTACGCTTCCAACGACTCTTCCAAACTAGACTTAGGTGGTGAGGGGGTTTCGGTAAAAGATTCAAAATGGTGTGGATATGCAAAACTCCCAACAGGCTGTGTAGAAACGGTGCCTAGTGAAGGTGGGAAGGTTGGGTATGACTGGTAGGAAGTGGGTGGTTGGGCAGGGGTAGGGTCAACATATGGATAAAAAGGTGAATAGTCGTGTTGATCCCTAGAACTAGACGAGTGGAGAGGGGTGAAAGATCGACTGGGAGATTGAGCATTATGCTCAGCAATGGACATCGGCCTAGGAGTGACAGAAGGACTTGAAGAAGTGGTATCAACATATGTAGGTGGTAAATGTTGACTCGGTTGACACAAAGTAGGTTGAAAAGTCAAACTATTTCTCCTAGACGCCTCTATGTGATCTTTCAAAGATTTTTTAGGCATGGAGGGATCGTTTTTAAATTGACCGAACAAATTAACATATGACGCAAAATTAGGTTCGGGATACCAAGGTTCGGCTAATGATTTATTGTGTGGGGTACCCATGTTAGAAGAAGAAAGGTGACAAGAAGGAAGGTTGGATGGTGCAAGGATTTATTTGGGGCTAAAAAATTTTGCAAGTTCTATAAAATATTTGTCCTTTTTATTTTCATTTTTCATTGATTTTTTTCTTTCTCTTTATTTGGAAAAATTTTGTTGCAAAAAGATTTTTAGAGAAAAGATATGCAACAGCAAAATATTTTATAGAAAAGATATGCAACAGCAAAATATTACTTGCAATCTAATTTTCATTTCAAGCGGGGCCCAAAAATCCTGCACAAGATCATTATTTGGGAGGGAATAAATTTTTTAAAGCACACGGAATCTTGCAGGAATTTCCAGAAAAGATATATGGGAATTTGCAGAGGGGAGGATTAGAAAGCAAGCCAGTCAAAAATTTTACGATGAACAGTCCAAACGGCCGCGGTTTCGCGGTTTTTGGCGCATCAAGGCCACTGTTCCGCGGTTGTTCTGCAGGATCGGGTCGTGAAAAAAAATTGTACGGCTCTGTTGAGGCACTCTCCGTCTGTTCTGATCTACCCTTTTCTGATTTGCCTTCTGGAAATTTCCAGATCCGTCTTTGTGTAGATCCTGCAAGATTAAAACAACACAGTACCCTTTCCAAAAATAACAATTGATATATTTTTATAATTTTTGGGGTTTTTCAGATTTTTATGATTTTTTATGTTATGATTAACCCGAAATTGCGAAAAGGAAAGTTCTACGCCATCCCCGGCAACGGCGCCATTTGATTGAGTGATTTAGCGTGCTTGCGCTTTCTAAAAGATAGATCAAAAATATTTGTAACCGCAATCAAGAACGGCGTCGCATGAAGCTAGCCGGTGAGTACGGGTCGGTCCATAGGGATATTTTGAATTTCCGATTCGTTCTTACGAGTTAATTCCGATGGGTGTTCGGATTGATTATTAAATCTAAAATCCTAAATTATTCTACCTAGGGCAATTAATTGAAAGTTATAACTAGGGCAGAGAAATAAAATCTATACTAGGGCAGGAAAATAAATTTAATCTAGGACATGAATTGAAATTATCTAGGGCAAGAAAATAAACAAATCTACTTACTTTACAGATGCATTTCTCCAATCATTCATGCAGGGTTGTCAGATCTGAATTTCAGAATTGAAGAGAGGCACCGATGCTCTCCATAAAGAATTTTGGAACTTTTATTAAAAGGAGGCTAAAGTTTACAATGAATTAGAGTCCCTATTTATAGAAGATAGGAAACCCTAGGGTTACAATGACTCGCATATTTGCATTTACAAAAATAGCCCTCTAGGAAGACCGGTCAACGCCGCCACTTTATTTCGCTAAAAAATTAATTTTTTATTTCTTTAAAACTGCCGCAGAACCGCGGCCCGAGGCATGGTTTGGCCGCGGTTCCGCGGCTAAGTGTTGGAGTTGGGCTGCGCAATTTTGTGGTTTTGTTTTGGATCTTCTTGGGCTTCTGGTTATTTGGTTCTTTCTCCAATTAGGCTTCTATATTAGCTCCAGATCTTCAGTGAACCATTTGCAATGGATTTTTAACCGTTTGCTTTGTATTTTTGGACCTTGAGTTGCCTTGTTAATTGTGAACTGTCTTTTGATGTAGGCTTGACTAAGGTCCTCCCATTTATTGGTCAAAAGTCCATATTTTCATCGTCTTTTCATCGTTTTCACTGTTTCCTGTCCAAGAACCTGTAACCTGTAACATGTAGCAGACATGCGTCAAAAGTACCTGTTTATTTATAAAAAGAATAAGAATAGGGAATATAATAATGCAATATTATGGTGTGAACATGTACCTGCAGGTGATGGAGTCACCCTCTCTAAAGTTGTCTTACAGACTAAAGGGGAGAGGGATCTGCATGATTAGTATATCACTTGCTTAGGCAATTGAGTTAATCATAAAATGTCAAGTACCGCACCAGATGTTGTTTTTGTACTAGCTGCAATAAACATATATTAATCCAATCCCGGAGAAATGTAGGGAAGAAGATTATGAACATAAATGGATGTTCTAGGGATATGGTAACGGCACCCTTCTTCAGGAAACGGTTATCATTTCAAACTTCCAAGATGACCTGGATGATAGAGTGGTTGTCTAAGTTATAGTTTTTCCCTCTTCTGAGGGACAGTATGTTGGATAGGTGGTCCAAGCGGATACTGAGGAAAGCATGGCGCAGGTTACCGATTAAATTCAGTGGATGATACAGTCTAAGAAGTTTGCTGGATTTGGAGTTCATTTATGAACTGGGTCCCATCAGATATCCAGACATATTCTAAGACAGGTATTGCTCATTTCGGGAGATAGTCTTTCTCCGCGAAGTTGAGATATAGAGAGATAAAGATAGAAACACTGGAGCGGATCCACTCACTGAGGCTATTTCTCAAACACAATAGTTTCACAAACAGGATTTGTGAGACTGATTAGTAGAGAAGTTGGGTGTTCGAAATCACACAGGCTATGAGTATGCGACATCGCAATAATTTTCTTTAAGTGCAAGTGGGAGATTGTTGGCTATAGTACCCTCAAGGCAATTATCGTAATCGCAGTTAAGTGATTATGATGATTGAGGGAGAACCTATACCAGTAGAACAATCTTACTCGAGATGATAGTATGCTGTCTGGTTTGTCTTTATCATCACTATTACATGTTGATAAAGCCCATAGGATTCTTTCTTGACTACCAGTATTATGATGGCAATCATATACGTGAGAGCTAGGTGATTTATAAGCACATCCTTAAATGTCACTAGTCATGGGAGTATCGAGACTGGGCATCGATACTCAGTGTAGACTAGTGTATACTGATCAAGACCTCGACGAGGGGCGGTGGCCAGGTCTCACAAGCCATTGGTGTTAGTTTGTTCACCTAAGATAGTATACAAGTGCTCATTGCGTTATGAGTACACTGGACGGACTCGCCGGGAACCTGCTAGTTAGTATTATACCTATTGTCAGATAGCAGTTCCCAGGTGACATGTGTACAGGTTAGTCTGTCGACCTGAGATCATCATTTGTCTCGTGTGAGTTCCCACTGTGCTTTGATTACTACCCTACCACGGCTCAAAGGAATCGTGCAAACAGGTTTTGTTTGGGTACAGTCCCGAGCCACATGGAGGCAGTGATCGGATCGTCGGAAATTTGTCTCTCCCGGTACTGGGGGTTGATGTCGCGCGGTGCACGGGTGGCTGTCACCAGAAATCCTTGGCCAAGGTAGAGGAGAATTACCGATCCAGAATCGATAGTTTCTCAGGTGGTGATGGGTTTCATACCGACACTAAATGTCGCGTTGTTAAGGATCTGACTTTATCCACCCCCTAGACTCGATATGCGATACTCTTAGACGAACAGACCAGACTGTACGGATATTGTCATTGTCAGACTCGGTAAGGGTTCAGGATGAGTTTGCTCGTCGGCCTCTCTTTCGCTCAATACCTGGGTAGCCGTTACGTACAACTAGTGCCACTGACGTGCTTGTGGTTAAACCCACTGCCAGTGTATTGATGAGTCTTTAGAGTCCCACACAGAGGGTCTTCACGGTTCAAGCGATATGTTGTAGATGATGTATGTTGGTATATATATGTGTCCGATTAAATATGTGTACATGCTGCACAGACTTTAATCGGACAGTTAATAATACTGGCTGCTTAGGATTAAGCCGGATTATTAAATCAGGTTTTGATTTAATAATTTATATATGTATTTATATATATGTATTCTAGTATTATTGTTCACTATTCATTTTCTCTCTTGGCTATTCGTATTTTTGTACGAATACGCGAATATGTATTTCGATACGTATACCGGGTTGCATTCCACATTTATACGGAATAGTTTCTAGAAGATGGCCACCTCATTATTTGATTTTTCTTTTTAGAAAATCATTTGGGAAATGAGGTGGAGGGGTGAGTTGGCATGAGCATGAGCTTGAGCATGTAGAGAGGTATGGCATGGTTTTGTTTAATGTAAAAATGAGATGAGATATTTGTGTGCATGATTGAGAGGGAGAGAGGCAGCCACTTCTTGGTGAGCCTTGATCATTTCTTTTCTTCACTTGGTTTTCTTGGCTTGCTCACTTCTTTTTCTTCACATGGTTCATTCTATTCTCTCTTGGAGAAAACACCTAGCACATTTCTTTAGTTGCCCATGCCACATGTTTCCTCCTCTTCATCTTTTTGAGTTGCTCATGGAGCATTTGTGATGAAAGAAAGATTATAGTGATACATTCCTACACCTCCACTCTCCATTGCTAGCAACCTTGGAGCGTCGGTTGTCTCGCTCGGCGAGGTTGAAGCTTGCGTCGTTTCCCTTAGTGGATCATCGAAGATGGAGGAAGATCGGCAACCAAATTCGATCAAGGAGCCTCTAGAAGCTTGGGGATGATGGTTGAAGACCGAAGGACACGGATCGACTCGGTATAACCATTCTAACTTCTTTATATATGCTTGCTAGTATAGGGTTTAGGGTAGATCCGAGTATCGGGTCATGGTAGCGCCAGTTTAGAAAATTTTTGTTCCGCATTTGGCCACGGTTTGATGGCCGGGGCGCTGCCGTAACCCAACATGATAATCATTTATTTCTGAAGTGTCCTATCGTAGTGGAGATATGGCTAAGAATGTCAAGGCCTTCTAGAATTGCAGTGTTACTAGACTCTATTGAGGAAATAATTATCGGATGGGATTCTCCGAATACTTTGGCTTCTCCAGTTTGGTCTAATCTTAAAATAATCGTTTGTTACTATTTGTGTATTAGAAGAAATTTAATTTTTGTTACCGACACTAATATATCTTCAGATGAGATAAAATTCAGAATTGAATATCTTTGTATTTTATGGGCATCTTCAACACCATACAAAATAAAGGATATATTAAAGAGGACATGTAACTGTTCAAGATGACGAATTGGTTTTCAAATTTATGATTTTGTATATTTTGTTCCTTCCTTTTTCGTGTTGTTAGTAAAAGATTTTGATGTTATTAGTTTTTATTTTTATTAATATACATATGAGGTTAGCTACGTCTCAACTTTTTTATCCCAAAAAAAGTTTTTGTAGATACAATCGAAATGAGATTATCCTTGAACCTTTTTATCTTCCATGATAATAAGAATAGTAGTAATAATAAAAGAGTAAGGCTGTAATGCTGACCGATTTTGGATCTTAGAACTTGCTCATGAAGATCTAAACAAAAATGTTGGGGCTGAAAATAAAGTCCTTATGATCATATATGTAATATATTTACAACCATATATAGGTGAATGCAACTACCTTTACAACCAAAGTACCACACAAAGGTAATATTTTCCTCTACAAATTGAATGGTCGCCGGTTCTAGTCCTAAGAAGCTTTGCATCCCGAAAAAATACCTGAGCATTTTCATTAAAGGCCAGCGCAAACATTACAACGTACATTTCCTTTCGTTTATTGATAGAATAAAAAAGCATTTAAATATTAAGATTTAAATTTGTTCAAAACTTTGGATCGAGTTATGCACAGAAAATACATTGAATAATAATAAAGAAAGGGATAGAGAGATGGAGGAAGAAGAATATATTGAAGAAAGAAGAAGCCTTGAGAGATTTTCTCTCTATTATGGTTTTTCTTTATATATTATTTCATATATATCTTTTGTTTACAACCAGATCAATCATACACAATCTCTCAAATATATTGTTACAGCCGAATCTCTCAAAATCTTCCAATGAAATCTTTCCAAACAATTCTGCACTCGACAGGGACAGATGTCTGACCCATATATGGGCAAACGTCTGTCGACAATATTTATCTCAACCCAAGACTCCAACCCAAACGTATGGATTGAAGATAGACATCTTGCTGCGCCCTGTTAGCCATGGTCAGACGTTTGACCTGAAATGATCAGACGTCTGTCGACATGGTCAGACGTCTGATATGAAGTGGTCAGACGTCTGTCGTCTGATTCTGGTCTTAATTGCTTTGGTTCGTTATTACGTCCCCTCAAGCTGAACGACGGTTGAACGACGTTGAGCTTGATTCACAGCTCGACAAAGCGTTGTCTTGATAGGAGCTTGGTGAGAGCATCAGCATGTTGATCACACGTGGAGATATAACACACAATGAGTTTGTTTTCTGTGACACGTTCGTGAACAAAATGAAAGTCAATTTCAATGTGTTTAGTACAAGCATAGAAAACAGAATTAGCAGCAATATAAGTAGCGCCAATGTTATCACACCACAACATCGGTAGGAAATGATTGAACCCAAGCTCGTGCAGTAAGGATTGAAGCCAAATGAGCTCAGCTGTAGCATTCGCAAACGCCTTGTATTTAGCCTCTGTGCTTGAGTGAGCAACCGTTGCTTGTTCTTAGAGCTCCATGAAATAAGATTGTGATCCAAGAAAATAGTATAGCCGCTGGTGGAACGGCGATCTACAGCATTCCCAGCCCAGTCAGCATCACTGAAAGCATGCAAATGACGTGGCGAATCTCTGTAGAGAAGAAGGCCATAAGAATGAGTACCTTAAATATAGCAAAGTATTCGCTTAACCAGCGACCAATGGTGCTTGGTAGGAGCATGCATATGCTGACAAGCCCGATTGACTGCGAAGGAGTCATCAGGACGAGTGATGGTGACGTATTGAAAACGCCTACAATACTACTGTCACGCCCCGCTTCCCAAAATACGGAATACGAGGGGTAGACAAGGCCAGCCATGTTCCTACGGTCAAGGAAAAGTCCTGCCGTAGTCACACTTCGGCTTCTAGTTTATCATGGTAAACAATAAATGATGCGCAGGTAATGAGAAATGCAGTAACTGAAAGGAACAAAGTAAAGAACTGACCTGAAGTGGAACAAAATATGTAACTCGGAATGGCGAGTCAAGAAGACTGTGATGCACTGGTCCAGACTAAATCTTCTCCTCACACTGAGCATGCATACTCAGGTCGTCAGAGCGACACAATAGCAATATAATGTATATAATCAAGTAACAGTTCTAACAGTGGTAATAGATATGAATAACAGTAAATCAATAACAGCATGAAAATAAATGAGCAGGGATCAATGCAGCGGAACAGTAAAGCGGTATAACGATATGTCACGTATATCAACACAGTATACAAGGAATGTAAATGACAGTAACCCTATCAGTCTCTAAGTCTCACTGCACAGGTCAATAAGCCTATCGTCAGTCCAAGTGTGAGAGTCAACCACTCGCGAGTGTCCTCCACCCAAGGGTAGAACCCAAGGGCAAGGGACCACGGGCCCAACATGTAACGAATGTATCACGGTGTCTATAGCACATACCCTGTAAATCTCCATATAACTCCCTAAATATATAAGCCGGCATGGGACTCCCGAGATTCTGTTGAATTCATACTTGAACTACCCCACACCCCGAGGTCTACATCAAACACTAACCATCAATCTAAATACTAATCGATCCGTGACAAGTCTGCGCGAGAATTGGAGGCAGGACCTCCATCAAGCACGTCCCGACTAATACCTAAGATAAATGGCAGTGTCGGATGCCTTATCTGTGACACCCGTGCAAGCGCTTCCATAAGTGTCCCATACCACTTATAGTCACACGTACACGCATCCCACAGACGTCGACAATGCAATAGAATAAAAGGGACACTGATTGTGCACAAGTACGTATCACTTTCACTTAATCACGGATACACGAACACTGACGTACTTGCCACAATCACCACTAAAATCTAACACTGGGTAAATGCACGATGTCACTAGGTTATCACTATAATGATATAAGTATGATATGATGCATGAACAGTATAAGAAGCACAACTAAGGCATCATAAAACAACAGTCTATCACTTGCACGATTTATTATGAAACATATGTATATAATTTAGCGAAATGATAAACAGGTAGTAATTAATATGTTCAGTTAGTTATCCATCTAATTTGGTTTCGAGCCAATCGGGTTTCAGGATCATTAGTTATAACCATTTCATTTTAAGCGCACGCGGCTGGAAATCCGGTTTCAGAATCAGGAATCCATTTCGCAACGCATTTTAACCCCAGTTGGGATCACAATTTAGCGACGCTACAGTTGAATGAATTCTAGGGTTTTCAGTAAGGTTTTTAACGCAACAAACGGATATTCAATCGCGTCTGTACGTTAGGAGTTATAATCTGTTTAATATTAACACGTCAATTCTGATTCTGCTGGGACTGTTATGTGTCCCGATCTTCTAAATTACAGATTAAATATCAAACTTTAACGAAACAGGATGAGACCAAAAGTGTTGTCTAGCTAACAGAGTTACCTACAATACGCAGCGGAGTTCCGCAACCTACGAGTTAAGGAATTTCTGTTGTATCCAATACGGAACAGCAAGCAACAACTGGAGTCGCTCTGGACTGCAGTCCAGAGTCGCACTCCGATCCGAATATCATCACAGTTAAAATACAGAATGTCTGAAAACTAGTATAGGGTTAAAGTTCATCGAGTAGGCTTCGATTTGAGCCCTCGAACGCACCATTCTAATATGTATATGATTTATGGTGAATTTAACGGTTTTCAGGTGCAACATAATTTCAGGTTTGCAATTAAACTTGGGGATGGTCGTTTTAATCTTTAACGGTCGTATTTTCTAATGAAACTTGCACAAGGTATTCATCATATCCAGGGCCACAGCATTATATCTAGTTCCGTCAAATTGGATAATAATTTTCTATGAGAACAAGCATCGAACGGTTTTATGGCGATATTTAGCATCAAGCAAAACATGGAATATCTACGATTTTAATTTGTAATTTAATGATAAATAGCATGAAAGCAAGTAAAAACTTGCCTGGAGTCGTACTGCAGCGAGGTACAGTACGGACGCACGACGAGCTATCACCGCGACGGTACGGCTCCGGGTGAGCTCGGGTCTATTCTCGATCAGCGGGGCTCGGGGCGTCGTCGAGGAGTCTGTGGTGGTCGTAACTCTTGATGGTGGGCTGCTTGTGTGGTGGTGGCCGGAAAGTGGAATGTTGGCCACAGAGAGAGAGAGAAGGAATGCTGAGAAAGAGAGACAGAGAAGTGAAGAGTGAGAGAGAGAAAGACAGAAAGACAGAGAGAGAGTGAGAGAGAAGTTACAGAGAGAGGGAGAGGAACGAGAGAGAGAGTTAGAGAGAGTGAGGCAGTGAGCGAGAGAGAGACTGCAGAGAGATGCAGAGAGAGAAGAGTGAGAAAGAGAGAGAGAGAGAGAGAGAGAGAGAGAGCAGCAGAGAGGGAAAGTAAGAACAGAGAGTGAGGGGGTGAGCAGTTAGAGAGAGAGTGACGAGAGGGAGAGGGGAGTATGCGGAGAGAGGGGATGACGGCGATAATGATGATGATGATGCGGTCGACAGGGCGGCTCGGCGCAGTGAGGGGTTCGTCGACGTCGAGCTCAGGTGGGGTCGAGATCGGGTGAAGTGGGTTGGGAGTGCAGTGAAGTCGATTGGTGGGTGCAAGGGCTCGTGAGAAGTGAGTTGAGTGAAAGGGAGGAATTATGGGGTCTCCGAAGGGGTCGTCGTCGTCGGAGATGAGGAGATTTGAGGGGTGCCGTGGGTTTCGTGGTGGGTTGGTTGAGGGAGGTGAGGAGGTGATGGGTATGATGGAAGCGAGGGAGAAGAGATGGGGAGACAAGGGGATGAGCGTCGTGGGTGTAACGCTCGCGAGCGTGATGAGCGGCGTCGTGGGCGCGGGCGGGGGAGGCGGCACGAGAAGCGGATCGCGCGCGTTACCGTTGGGGATTTTAAACGAAGATGAACAGTAGCGGGGTCGGGTTGGTAGGCGCGCGGGTGAGGAAGTGGGAAAAATGGGCTGGGCTTGTCTAAGTAATTCTAAAAAAACAAAATGAAATGGGCTGAAGAAAGGTGGGTTAGGCCGAAAAGAAATAATAAGTAAGGCAAAATGAAGAGACCGGCTGGGGAAATGAAATGGGGGAGTAGAGAACTAAAAATAGATTGGAACATTTTAAAATAATGAAGAGTTATAAAATTTTATAGGTGAAAAGAAAATACAGGTGTAGACGTACAAAAGGGCTGGGTATTACATCATACCACCCTTACAAAAATTTCGTCCTCGAAATTTAAAGGAACAACTAGCTTTAAAATAATGAGTGAGGAGTCATCATACCGAAAACTAATACATGTTGATTTACAAAAAAAAAAAACAGGTAGACAAAGTTTTGGAGGCACATACATATACATGAGAACCACATACAAAAGGTTAGGTCTAAAAGGCATAATGCAGGAACACTATAAGGGGCAACTACAAATATACGGAAACATAGGTAGCAATAACGAATAATAACAATCAAGGTGTGCTCGATAAGAATCGAGACTTAAATATGTGCACATCTAAGTCTATCAAAAATAAGCAGAAAGAAACAAAATAATAATAATAAGGCTCAACCATTTATAGCACAAACCCTAAATAAAGTAACGACAATAATGTAGCGAAAACTAGTGAGTAGGTTAAAACATTTTAGGAAAACGTATCGAAAATAGTTTCAAAATAGCTTAGAAAACTCATATAGTGAAAATAAGAAACATGGAACAAAATGTGCGCGGTTTAAGGTTGCGCTACTAAAAGAATAATAATAATGCACTTAAAATACGTAAAACAGGGTAATCAATATCACGTACTCTTTGACAAATGCAGAATACTAAAACTACATTTTAAAATAATAGTGCCCCTAAATCTAGTTGGGTCAACACGGAAAAGCATAAGTGTGTCCAAGCTTAGGTAGGGTAGAGATTACAACGGGATGTGGCTGATACAAAAGGTCGAAGGATGACAGCTTTAGGCTGAAGATCAAGGAAATTGGAATCGGGTCATCACAAAAGTAAAGGTGAGCCACAAAGGGCTACAAGGGAAACAGTATGGGGAGGATAACTTTCGGTATATCGTATGAATCAAGAATTTGAAGGGTTAGCTAACTCAAGGGTTTCACTATGAACTTCTCCTTCCAGAAGGATTTCAAACGGGCACAGACGAGGGATGAGGATGGCTCATTCCAAGGATCAGGATGCGGTGAAAACTATACAACGAGTAGGGGTGGACAGACAGGGAACTCGGCAGAAAATAAATGGGCATGGGTAATAAACAAGTATTAAGCGATCCAATAATCAAAAGATTTACAAACTCAGAAGATTTATTTCATTCAAGAAAATTTGAAACAAGGCATTCTCTAAGACGAAAAGTGGCCCTAACTATATACATTTTATTTGGCCAGAAAAACAACATCAAAAAGGAATTCCGTCAATCGCGGTTGTGGAGATTCAGTCGGTTGCGGTAGCCTCGCGCACTCAGGTAGGGGCGTCCATTTCCATAGTGCCTCGCAGGTATCGCTAGAGGTAGTTCTTCCATGGCAGGGTCTTGATCTTCTGGTCCTTCATCCTCGGATAGAACTTCTTCATCGAGGTCCGATCCCATGTGGTTTTCTTCTTCTGCATTTTCTTCCATGGGATTTTCCTCCACTGGATTTTCTTCCATCGGTTCTTCCTCGGGGTCTTCCTCTAACAGGTTCTCTTCAGGATCTACTTCTTCTCCGTCAGAATCAGCTATCATGCCAAACTCTGGGGCGGCTGCTCCTTCGTCCTCTGAATCATTGTTTTCAAAGTTGACCTGTGGACCATTGATCTCATCATCGGAACTCGTCAGTGTGTGATCTAAGGAAACGCATGACTGTGCATCCTCGTCTAGATGCGGCGCTGCTCCAGGATGGGCCATGTCTGAAAGAAAAGAGTCATGATTAGACAATGGAATACATCAAGGAAAGCTCAGGGTACGAAATATAAGAAAATAGGCGGTTGCAGGAACTGAAAGATCAGAATGAAAATACTGTGATAATGAATAGAATTTGACTTAGAGAAAGCTTGAGAATGATACCTATATTATGATTCAAATTTCATTTCATTTAACTAAAGTTCAACGGATACAAGTTCGCAAACTGAAAGAATTATTCATAGAAGATAACAACATTATTATTGAAATTGGAAAATCATAAAATTCTTCCTCGATTGCCAACACGCTGCGTCATCGTTACGCTAGTTGAATTCTGAGTTAGATCCGCCTTATGGTCGAAGTTAAAACTACGCGATAATCCTCACTTGGCTGAAGTGGGGAGTGTGGATGAGTTTCCTCCTTGTAGTTCTTTCCTTTCTGGGCAACCGTTGATGAGATGTTTGTCGGAACCGCATATCAGACATTTCCATTGAGCACGGCGACAATCCCTCTGAAGGTGTCCTGGCCTCTTACAATATCCACAGCAGGGGTTCTTCCGGTACTTCTGTTGCGGGGAAACAAATTGGCGTTTCATCTTCTTCCCTTTTCTTCGTCCAATAGAGATCCCTGTATGATAGGAGACTCCCGCTGGGGTCTGACTCACTTGTCTTCTCAGCCCTTCAGCTAATAGGTCATTTGTTCGCTCCTGGGCTTCCTTTAAACCTTGTAGTACACTGAGGATCTCAACAGTATGATTCTGGGGAGCGGACAAAGATGAAGAGTCGTTGGAAGACATGATCCTGAAACAACGATTTGAGGATGATATAAGTCACAAGCTAAATGAATCAAAATATAATATGGATAGAACAAGGATTCAAGAATATCAGAGATGATGAATATCATTACAAGTGGGGAATCAACAGTATCACTTTAAGTCACTTGAATAGAGTACGGTAGTGCAATTGCCACCACGTACCCTTGTCAAGTCATCCGAAACCATAGTGAATGGATAGCTGAACACACGATGTGAATATGGATCAAGAATGACAAGTTTACAATCTAGACCGAGTGATGTCTTAGATTGCCAAACTCTACACGGAAAACTGCAATCTCAATCTATGCAAAACCTGGGCTCTGATACCAACTAAACCATGTCACGCCCCGCTTCCCAAAATACGGAATACGAGGGGTAGACAAGGCCAGCCATATTCCTACGGTCAAGGAAAAGTCCTGCCGTAGTCACACTTCGGCTTCTAGTTTATCATGGTAAACAATAAATGATGCGCAGGTAATGAGAAATGCAGTAACTGAAAGGAACAAAGTAAAGAACTGACCTGAAGTGGAACAAAATATGTAACTCGGAATGGCGAGTCAAGAAGACTGTGATGCACTGGTCCAGACTAAATCTTCTCCTCACACTGAGCATGCATACTCAGGTCGTCAGAGCGACACAATAGCAATATAATGTATATAATCAAGTAACAGTTCTAACAGTGGTAATAGATATGAATAACAGTAAATCAATGACAGCATGAAAATAAATGAGCAGGGATCAATGCAGCGGAACAGTAAAGCGGTATAACGATATGTCACGTATATCAACACAGTATACAAGGAATGTAAATGACAGTAACCCTATCAGTCTCTAAGTCTCACTGCACAGGTCAATAAGCCTATCGTCAGTCCAAGTGTGAGAGTCAACCACTCGCGAGTGTCCTCCACCCAAGGGTAGAACCCAAGGGCAAGGGACCACGGGCCCAACATGTAACGAATGTATCACGGTGTCTATAGCACATACCCTGTAAATCTCCATATAACTCCCTAAATATATAAGCCGGCATGGGACTCCCGAGATTCTGTTGAATTCACACTTGAACTACCCCACACCCCGAGGTCTACATCAAACACTAACCATCAATCTAAATACTAATCGATCCGTGACAAGTCTGCGCGAGAATTGGAGGCAGGACCTCCATCAAGCACGTCCCGACTAATACCTAAGATAAATGGCAGTGTCGGATGCCTTATCTGTGACACCCGTGCAAGCGCTTCCATAAGTGTCCCATACCACTTATAGTTACACGTACACGCATCCCACAGACGTCGACAATGCAATAGAATAAAAGGGACACTGATTGTGCACAAGTACGTATCACTTTCACTTAATCACGGATACACGAACACTGACGTACTTGCCACAATCACCACTAAAATCTAACACTGGGTAAATGCACGATGTCACTAGGTTATCACTATAATGATATAAGTATGATATGATGCATGAACAGTATAAGAAGCACAACTAAGGCATCATAAAACAACAGTCTATCACTTGCACGATTTATTATGAAACATATGTATATAATTTAGCGAAATGATAAACAGGTAGTAATTAATATGTTCAGTTAGTTATCCATCTAATTTGGTTTCGAGCCAATCGGGTTTCAGGATCATTAGTTATAACCATTTCATTTTAAGCGCACGCGGCTGGAAATCCGGTTTCAGAATCAGGAATCCATTTCGCAACGCATTTTAACCCCAGTTGGGATCACAATTTAGCGACGCTACAGTTGAATGAATTCTAGGGTTTTCAGTAAGGTTTTCAACGCAACAAACGGATATTCAATCGCGTCTGTACGTTAGGAGTTATAATCTGTTTAATATTAACACGTCAATTCTGATTCTGCTGGGACTGTTATGTGTCCCGATCTTCTAAATTACAGATTAAATATCAAACTTTAACGAAACAGGATGAGACCAAAAGTGTTGTCTAGCTAACAGAGTTACCTACAATACGCAGTGGAGTTCCGCAACCTACGAGTTAAGGAATTTCTGTGGTATCCAATACGGAACAGCAAGCAACAACTGGAGTCGCTCTGGACTGCAGTTCAGAGTCGCACTCCGATCCGAATATCATCACAGTTAAAATACAGAATGTCTGAAAACTAGTATAGGGTTAAATTTCATCGAGTAGGCTTCGATTTGAGCCCTCGAACGCACCATTCTAATATGTATATGATTTATGGTGAATTTAACGGTTTTCAGGTGCAACATAATTTCAGGTTTGCAATTAAACTTGGGGATGGTCGTTTTAATCTTTAACGGTCGTATTTTCTAATGAAACTTGCACAAGGTATTCATCATATCCAGGGCCACAGCATTATATCTAGTTCCGTCAAATTGGATAATAATTTTCTATGAGAACAAGTATCGAACGGTTTTATGGCGATATTTAGCATCAAGCAAAACATGGAATATCTACGATTTTAATTTGTAATTTAATGATAAATAGCATGAAAGTAAGTAAAAACTTGCCTGGAGGCGTACTGCAGCGAGGTACAGTACGGGCGCACGACGAGCTATCACCGCGACGGTACGGCTCCGGGTGAGCTCGGGTCTATTCTCGATCAGCGGGGCTCGGGTCGTCGTCGAGGAGTCTGTGGTGGTCGTAACTCTTGATGGTGGGCTGCTTGTGTGGTGGTGGCCGGAAAGTGGAATGTTGGCCACAGAGAGAGAGAGAGAAGGAATGCTGAGAAAGAGAGACAGAGAAGTGAAGAGTGAGAGAGAGAAAGACAGAAAGACAGAGAGAGAGTGAGAGAGAAGTTACAGAGAGAGGGAGAGGAACGAGAGAGAGAGTTAGAGAGAGTGAGGCAGTGAGTGAGAGAGAGACTGCAGAGAGATGCAGAGAGAGAAGAGTGAGAAAGAGAGAGAGAGAGAGAGAGAGAGAGCAGCAGAGAGGGAAAGTAAGAACAGAGAGTGAGGGGGTGAGCAGTTAGAGAGAGAGTGACGAGAGGGAGAGGGGAGTATGCAGAGAGAGGGGATGACGGCGATAATGATGATGATGATGATGCGGTCGACAGGGCGGCTCGGCGCAGTGAGGGGTTCGTCGACGTCGAGCTCAGGTGGGGTCGAGATCGGGTGAAGTGGGTTGGGAGTGCAGTGAAGTCGATTGGTGGGTGCAAGGGCTCGTGAGAAGTGAGTTGAGTGAGAGGGAGGAATTATGGGGTCTCCGAAGGGGTCGTCGTCGTCGGAGATGAGGAGATTTGAGAGGTGCCGTGGGTTTCGTGGTGGGTTGGTTGAGGGAGGTGAGGAGGTGATGGGTATGATGGAAGCGAGGGAGAAGAGATGGGGAGACAAGGGGATGAGCGTCGTGGGTGTAACGTTCGCGAGCGTGATGAGCGGCGTCGTGGGCGCGGGCGGGGGAGGCGGCGCGAGAAGCGGATCGCGCGCGTTACCATTGGGGATTTTAAACGAAGATGAACAGTAGCGGGGTCGGGTTGGTAGGCGCGCGGGTGAGGAAGTGGGAAAAATGGGCTGGGCTCGTCTAAGTAATTCTAAAAAAACAAAATGAAATGGGCTGAAGAAAGGTGGGTTAAGCCGAAAAGAAATAATAAGTAAGGCAAAATGAAGAAACCGGCTGGGGAAATGAAATGGGGGAGTAGAGAACTAAAAATAGATTGGAACATTTTAAAATAATGAAGAGTTATAAAATTTTATAGGTGAAAAGAAAATACAGGTGTAGACGTACAAAAGGGCTGGGTATTACAACTACGATACATAAATGGATCGAAGAGAAGAGTGGAAAGTGAATCATCGGTAGTCGTGACGGTGGCCAAGGATGTGAACATCGGATGCGAGGCAGTCATTTTGGAGCGCTTAAGAATATCCACAATATATTGAGATTGAGATAAGAGGTAACCGTCGGGGTGAGGACAAAGTTCGATCCTATGAAAATAGTGAGCGGTGCCAAGATCACGAATGGAGAAGTCCCGTTGAAGAGAGGCAATAAGGTTAGTGACGCCCCTTTGATCGGAACCAGTTATTAGAATATCAGCGACATAAATTAAGACATAAATTCATTAGTGTCAGTTCCAACAAAAGAACAGCGAAGTATCGATCTTGGAACTAAGGAAGCCGAGCTGAAGGAGTCGGGTGCTCAGACGTTAGAACCAAACACGAGGATCTTGACGAAGTCTATAAAGAGAGCGATGCGGTCGACAGACATGATTGGGAAATTGAGGTTGCTTGAAGCCCCGGAGCTGATCTATATCGACCACTTTCTCGTGATGACCATATAAAAATGCATTTGATACATCCAGCTGTCGTACTGGCTAACCCGAGCTAATCATAATTGCAAGGATCAAGCAAACCGTGGTGATCTTGATAACTGAACTGAAAGTGTCGAAGTGGTCAACACCGGGTTATTGCCGAAACCCCTTAGCCACGAGCCGCACCTTGTGACGCTCAATCGAACCATCAGCACAATATTTCAACTTAAACACCCATTTACACCCGATGATATTGAAATGATATTGGCGAAGGACGAGCAACCATGTGTCATTGCGAAATAGAGTATCGAATTCAGAGGACGTAGCCGAGAGTTACGACGGGTCCTTAAATGCGTAGGTAAAGTAGGTAGACTCGACCGAAGCAGTGATAAGAAGTGCTGTAGTGTCCCGACCCGAAATAGCACGTGACTGGCACTTGAATCATATGAAATCTATAGGACCCCATCTAATTCAAGTAAACCAAAAATCCCAGAAATCTAAACATTTTAAAGAAGAAGTGAAGAAAACTTATCTTTAAAGCAAGTGGTTTTAATAACATAAGCCGATGTATTGCGTTTTAAAATCTCAAGTTGGCAGAGTTTCCTTTGTAAATACTAGCCCCAAAAGGGGTACAACATGCATAATAAGAATAAAGGCATCCCCAAGCAGGAACTAGCTCTTCGTCAACTGACGGTCACAACCACGCAAGAAATATAATATACAATGCCAAGGGCGAGGATCAAAACTCAAAAGGAAACTCAAATCATCAAGAAAAACTATAATAATACAACGCGCGACTCTAAGTTCGAAAGAATAAACAACTGGTTTTTCTAAGGTTAACAAATATACAGTCTGGTTGATGGAATTTACTAGATACAACTGAATATAATGTACAATAGTGGTCACGATACAAGTGAGTTCACCTACCAAAGCAATCACCTAAAAAAGGACAGTGTGCCAACAAAGCCGCAACGAATCTGTACTGCAAAACCTGCAAGAAACCATGGCACAACGGGGGTGAGTTGCCAACTCGTGAGTAGAAAACATCACAGAGCAGAAATCGTATGTATGACTCAATCCTAGGTCAATACGATCAGTAATATATATCCTCAATATGATAAAGTCTGAAGCATGATAAGGTGGTAAGGGTAAACATCTAAACATAAGTGTAATACCAAGTGCTCGTGTCAATACCTCAGGTAGCAACATATCATAAATATGAGGTATGATCAATGTAATCTAATGAAATCAGTGTCAACTATATACTCAAGTTTAAAAGTATGTGGATATCATCCAACCATGTAATCAATGTCTGTATGCATGTGGATCTCGTCCACGTGTCAATCAATGACACAACAATATCATACATGTAAATATCACAAAATCATATGCATGAAAGTATGAGGATATAAATCAACGTGTGTCCCTCGCGACACATCAAATCATGGAACCTGAGTGTCCAATATCAACACTCAAAACATCATGAAACCCGTGTCCAGCATCGTCACGTAAATCCTTATATATCTCAGGCTCCGTATCATCTGCGGGATCGGCTCGCGGGCTCCGGCAGTACGGATCGGCCTATATCCATCTCATGACTCCGGTCAGTATCCTCCGGATAACTGGCAGGTCCAAATACTATCACCGGTAGGTAGTAGTCTCTCTGCCAGGCTCATCGTCTACTGCACAACATCCCTTTCTTGCCCCGGGGTACCATACCGGGTCCACCATGAACCCGCAAACGGATCATCCACTCTTCGAATCGGGTTTCACATATCACACGTCTCAACACCAAGAAAATGCATGGTGGACACACTGAAATATCATATCAAGAGAAACCGGGTTTTTAAAACAATACTTACTTTCTTTGAAATACCCACGGTTCTCAAATCCAGAAATCTCATGAAAACAGCATATCTCAATGCGTATAATCATAAAGTATGATGTATGCGACATATACAAAAATGTAAGCATAACCATATATCATGCAACATGGAACAATAATATGCACATATCGAGGGAAAACCACTCTTTTAAATACATCCAGTTTTTAAAATATATCCTGCAGTTCCCAAATTTTCCAAAGTCCAATGCAATATCGTATAAAGGTGCATATGCAACTATCGCAAGAAATTTACGCAAGGAGTCATATCATGATACAGCAATCCTACTGTGTAGTGATATGGCAATTACCGATAATGATGTGTGTGAGCCGGCAAGTAAGTGTTTGTAGACATACGCATCATCGGTAATGGTGCTGGTGTCCTGATAACATGGGTTTAATATAACAATAAACACATTTAAACATACAATGCGCCGTGAGTAGTAAGAATATGCGGAAAATGAATAATACACGCAACAATAAAGAATCTACATCGATATATGTGAGTCACACAGTTTTGACATTTGAAATAACACGAATCGTAGTGTTTTTGGTAAATAGGGACTACGGTGTTTTTAAGAAAAGGCACGTCCTTTGAAATATCCGTAGAATCCCTTGTCCTGTCTTTAAAATACTCATGGTTCGTTAGTTTTGAAATAGGTATGATTCGAGTCTAGTCTAACATCTATAAGTAACTACAGGACTAAACTAACAGGCTAATCGAAAAGGTACGGAGACCACCTAAATCTGAGTCGATACATATAAATATAATAATCGGTGATCCCGCCTCAATAGTATCACATAAGATACAATATATAACATGACATTCTCGAGTCAAGAGTGCGGATCTATCATCAATATATATTTCGTACGGTAAATCCATCGTACGACCCAAATCTGGGTACGGGTCAAATATCACATTCATCTCATTATTCATCTGGTATCCTTATCATCATATCCTGTATTAGGGGTACTGATCTAAGTCTAGTACATACTGATACCCTCTGCAAATATATGAGTGTGTATGAAAACACACGCCTAAATGCCCGCTATAATCTCATGTCGTATCTCATAGTACGAATCATAACATATCACCGATCTCATGGCATCATGCCTGATCTCATCGACTCATCTCCAAGTACCATGTACAATCCTCATCATCCATGTGTGTGTGTGTGTGTGTGTAGTCCCATACCTATGTGTGTGTGTGTGTGTGTGTGTATATATGCATATCCCCATATACGCACAAGTAAAACAAAGTAAGCATGTGTGTGCGTGTGAGTGTAAACCTTATTCTAGGGTTCGCGACTAAACTAACTAACGACACTATCATCCAATTACTAAAATTATCCATGACTCCCAAAGTCTATCTAGATAATCATAATCTCACAATAAATATATAAATATATCCATATAATATATACCATACACTACGCTACGAACTGCGGGAGTGCTATACGCCATCCACCCGACTTCCCCCGTCGATATATATCTACTCACCTTGAACTTCGCTTGCTGGAGTCGATGACGCCACGCTTATCCTCGTCGTCTCGAAGTCCACATGGTGGTACCTACATATAACACATAGTGTCGTAAACTGAAATCGCGAACGAAAACCAAAACAATACACGAAACGTACATAGGTTAAAACCTATGGTCTAAGCATGCACGAATAACCAACAACTCTCGACGATTAACGTATAAACGTGAATCGACCGAGATAAAACACAAATACCAAATTCCAATTCATTAAAAGCCGCAAAACGAATTCAAAAACTTCGTAAAACACTTCCAGATTTTATCCTAGGTGAAATTATCCAATTTTGCATATATGGAGGGGCTATTTACTGGACAAAGGAGCTATAAACCAAACACGAAGCACCCAGGTCAAGTCCTGGCCGCAATTTGGGGCCAGGGTGCATTTATTTGCGTCCTAGTATAGGGGTTTGGGTCTCAGGTCTTAGGAAATGCTTCAAGGTTGCCTGCATATATCACTGTGTTCGCTAAATAATTTTCAGGTCACCCGGGTTACAGCAGATATCAATATACCATCACAACAGTTAACAAAATACGATATCGGGGTTTCTAAGTTTGGGAATTGGGGGTTTACTCTATGGTTTTAGTCCAATATACAATCCCTACAGGAGTTTAAGATCACTATTAAGCCTCAACTTCACCTTTAGATTCAAAACAAACCCTAACTTCTTCTAGAGATTTTCTAAATTCACAAAACAACTCAATATCGATACTAAACATGTATGGATGCTTAAGAAATTGAAATACTACACTAATGGTGCAGAAATTACCTCATTTGGTAACTCAAGAAAATTCTTGAGTTGTCCCAAGTCTTCAAAATCCGATTTTTCTTGGTCCAAAGTGTTTGTAGGAAACTTGTGCATGCTTTTAATGAAGTGGGGATGATGTTTTGGGTTGTTTTTGGTGATGTTTGAGAGGGTTTTGTGGAGGAGGGAGATGGGGGCTGCCATGATGAAGGAGAAGGAGAGACGAATGAGTGAATGAGTGATGTGAGAATGATCCAAGCCCAAGGTTGACCCCTCACCCTCTCTCTCTCTTGCCCATACCTCCATTCTTTATCATTATCCATTTACGTTTTCTTTTCTTTTCTTTTCTCTTTTCTTTTCTTTCTCATTTTAAAAC
This sequence comes from Agapanthus africanus, assembly GCA_030015575.1. Taxonomy (NCBI): domain Eukaryota; kingdom Viridiplantae; phylum Streptophyta; class Magnoliopsida; order Asparagales; family Amaryllidaceae; genus Agapanthus; species Agapanthus africanus. The sequence goes on from CM057341.1 coordinate 739,233,476, forward strand.
CCAAACCAAAACAAAGAAAAGCCATGTAGAAAAATGCAATAAGTGTGAAAAAAATGTGACATGGTGCATGTCATGTACACAAAACCGAATTAATGCAAGATTAGCGATATTTAATCATGATTAGCATTAATATTGTATATAATTAATTATAAAAATTCATAATTTGCTTAAATCCAATAAAACATCCTCATTTCAGTAATTCCTATAATTTTTCTAAACATTTCCCAATTTATCGGTATTTAATTATACCGCATTATCAAAATATTCATAATATTTATTATTTAATTTCTTTAAATTCCCAAAAATAATATTTTATTTTTCTGAAATGTTACTGTTGGGGTAAAAATTTACACCCCCGTTGACCGAGTCAAAGTCATGGTCAACCCCAAGCCAGGTGGGCCCAAGCCCAGGTCAAGTGGGCCCATGCCCAAGTCGAGCCCGCGGCCAGCCTTCTCCATGCCAACAACAAAATCATTTAATAAATAATTTTTTATGTAATTTTTTATACATGAATGTATGCAAAATGGGCATAAAGCCAATATTTTGTAAGCCCAAGGCTTATGTGCAAAAATGAAATGGCACATGAGCCATGGGATAGGCAAAATGCCATTTTGTGAAGCCCAAGGGGCTATATGTAAATATGTAAGCCTATAAAAGGCAATATGATGATGAATAAAAAACACAACTTTTCATTCCCCCAAAATCTAGGGTTTTTTGTGCCTCCTGCTCCTTCTCCAAGGTTCTAAACCTTCTCATTTTTTTTGAATTAAATCAAGAGTTTTACTCTTTCTTTTCCAAAACTAAGTAGTTTTCCATCACAAAACCCATAAAGGGGAACTCAAATCTCCCATTAGATCTCAGAAAGGAAAGATTTTTAGATCTCACATTTCTTGATCATCAAGATCCAGCCAATAGAGGAGGAAGAGGAAGAATCCCTTTCATCAACCAAAACATTTTAGGAATTTAACTCCATATATTTACATAGATATATATATATATATAATAATAAATATCTCCTTTCTGAAGCATAGCTTCTGATTCTGGGACTAAAAGTCCTTTTGTCTCGCCAGCGCCCAGCGCTCGAGCGCAAAGCGCCCACGTGCCGACACGTGGCGCGCTTGCGCTCAGGCGCACTGCGCTCGAGCGCAAAGCGCCCACGTGCCGACACGTGGCGCGTTTGTGCTCAGGCGCACTGCGCTCGAGCGCAAAGCGTCCACGTACCGACACGTGGCGTGCTGCGCTCAAGCGCACTGCGCTCGAGCGCAAAGCGCCCACGTGCCGACACGTAGCGCACTTGCGCTCAAGCGCAAAACGCCCACGTACCGACACGTGGCGCGCTTGCGTCTGAGCGCACAACACCTAAGCGCACAGCGCTCAAGGCGCTGGCCCCACGCATCCTTTGGATGCCTTTTCCCCCCTCTTTCCTTTATATATATATACATATATATATATATATACACACACATATGTATAAATATTTACACACACACATGCTCCGCGACACTGTCCCGTTAGAAATTTTTTCTAACGGGGCGCTGCCCCGCACCCCGCAAGGGGGCTGCTAGCCCCCTTGACCCCCAGCCCGCTATCCGGGTAGCGGGACCCCCGTAAAAACTCTGCGTGGCTCCCGATATATCCAAACCCCTCTTTCAAAACACAACACACATACACTGCATATTGAGTTTGCATGACCATTTTAACCCGTTAATCGGAGGTTCCCTCGCCCCAAAGGCGAGGGGTAATTAACGGCAGCTTAGTCCGCGACTGCCGGAGATTTGGATCCCCACAATCAATAAACCCCGGCCTACCCTAGGTAGGGGGAATCTGTAGTATACGCCTGACAAGCGCGTGCATATTCCCATCTCAATGAGGTGACGAAAAACACCCTACAGATTCTGGCACGCCCGGTGGGACCAATCTCTCCTCCCATATTTCGGGTTAAGCGTTCATGCGGACTCAATCAATATACATACCTGTATTTATACTAAAAATAATGCTTTTTCATGCAGATTTTCAAGAAATCACCTTCCGACGATGTCTTCGATGATGAACTCAGCTCCCGTCTCCTACACGATGAGGATAGACTCTAGGACGGTCCTTCCGGCCAGTCTCGGGCGACAATGGGAGGAGCCGCTGCTACCATTCGGCTCTATTATGTTCATGCCAGTTGGCGCCATCCCAGCTCCTCAAGCCCCGGTGGCAGACAAACCGGTCTCGAAAGGCAGGAGACCAAATGTGGTGATCTCAAGGGCGCCCCAACCCAAACGCAAGTCGGTATCTGAACGACTTTCCTTGGCCCCAGCTGGGGGCAAGGCCATCAACACTAACAAAGCTGCAACGCGTCCCGAGCAAGCTCCAGCGGCGCCCCTGACAAATGCTCGATCGGGTGTCTTCTCTAAGCTCCCCGCTGATCAACTCACAATGGCTTCCCGGGTAGCGGATACCCGCCAAGCCTTCAAAATCGAGAAGCTGAGGGAGAAAAGGCTCAGATATAGAGCCAACAAAAGGGCTAGGGCTCCTGCCAGGCTGAACCTCATGAGGTTCGAAGAACAGGGTTACCCCGCCGAAGATGAGGAAATGGCTGGGTATGTGGTCCACACTGCCTACACGGTGGGCACGCGCAGCAAGAGCAAGGACGGGGCTACCACATCTCAAACCCAATCTGGCTTGAATGTGGTGGCCGCTTCCCAAGAACAGCCGCCTCTGCTGGGTGATGAAAACCCTCTTGATGAGGATGATAGGCGGAAAGACCCTTCGGTCCATGAGGAGTCGGGCTCGGAAAGCGAAGAAGAGCCGACTTTCCGCCCCAGGACCGCGGAGCAAGAGCTGCTTCAAGAGCTTCGAAAGCAGCTCAGAAACAAAGACAAGGAGATGGACAAACTCTACTCCAAAATCGATGACTTGACGAATGTCGTGATGCAGCTCACGGCCCGACTTGCCTCTCAGCCGCCCAATCAGGCGCAGGGCTCTCATGAACTGGGAAATGGTGTCCCAAAGCAGCCGACGCCTATTCCCTCAAATCCAAAAGTGGGCGGACCGCATGAAAGTCAATCGCATCCTATCTCACGAAATGTCTTGGCTACTGATGACAGTAGCCCGCTAACTCAAGATCAAATCATGGATTTGGTTGCCAGCAAAGTCAAAACATTGGTGGCCGAAGCCAAAGCGCAAAAAGATATCAGCAGTAGTGGGAGACCATATCCTGCTCAGTATGATCTGGTAGAATTTCCTAGCGGCTATGTCATCCCCAAATTCGGAAGATTCGATGGGACGGGAAATGCGAATCAACACATCGCCCACTTCAAAGCCTCATGCGGGAATACTGGGGGTAATGATGCGCTTCTCCTCCGCCAGTTCGTTAATAGCTTGACCGATGTTGCTTTCGACTGGTACGCGAGCATACCGGATGGCTCCGTCACAACTTTTGTCCAAATGGAGTCTCTGTTTCGGCAGAGGTTCATGAGCGTCAGCGATAAGATTACCATTGCCGAGCTCGTAAGGACCAAGCCTAAGAACAATGAAAGCGGCACGGATTTTATAACCCGATGGCGCAATCTCTCCGTCAAATGCGAACCGTCGATAGAGCAGGACCAATCTGTCAGTCTCCTCGTCGGAAATCTCAACAATTGGATGGCCCCGTTTCTATGCACCGCGGGTCTCAAAACATTCCAAGAGCTGACCAGGAAAGTTCAGATGTTGGAGCACTCAAATCAGGAGTCCTCCTCGGATTCCCAAAATAACAATAGGTCCAGGAGAAACCGAAAGGACGATAATCGCAAAGGCGGAAACTCCGATGATTCTGAATCTTTCAACACTTCGGCTAACCGAAATAAGCAAGGGATGAGCGGGCCTAGCGCCAACCAGCCTCGGAAGCCATTGTTCGGAGAGGGAGGAGAATCTCCACTGAAAGAGAAGCTGGATAAGGTCTATTCCTTCAGAAGGGACAAAATCCGTAAAATATTCAAAGACGCCCTGAAGAACGGTCTACAACTGCCAGAGTCAAAAAGACCGCAGGAAGCGAATAGGACCGACGACCCCAAATACTGCCCCTATCACAGAGTGATAGGTCATGCCATTGAGGACTGCTTCGTCTTCAAAGATTGGGTCGAAAAGCAATACAAGGCAGGAGAGATAGAACTGTCCAAAGGCGTGTTAACAAACAGTCAAGCTGCAACCGCCAATTTCATACAAACGGAGACCGAAGTTCTTCGTGAAACCGATTCTCTCAGACATCTGCCTTTCTCTGAAAACAATCGACCACCATGTCATTAAATTGGGAACAGTCGACCACCACGTCATTAAACTGGGAACAGTCAACCTCTAAGTCGTTAAACCGGGAATGTAAAAAAAATGTGTGTATATAAAAAAAATGTGTAAATAAAAGAAAAATAAAGAAAAGCCGAAATGATGGGGCAACTCGCAATAAAAACCAGCGAGTAAAAATGAAAATAAAGCCGAAATGATGGGGCAACCGCGAATAAATAGCCGAAATGATAGGGCAATCGCGACCTTCGCGACAAGAAAAGCTGAAATGATAGAGCAATCGCGGTAAAACAAAAAAAATGGCGAATGATGAGTCGCTCCTGGTACCATATTCCAGTGCAGCGATGCATACGCCAACCAAATTCCAAATCCCAAAACGGTGAATGATGAGTCGCTCCTGGTACCATATTCCAGTGCAGCGATGCAGACGCCAACCAAATTCCAAATCCCATACCCCAACGGCGAATGATGAGTCGCTCCTGGTACCATATTCCAGTGCAGCGATGCAGACGCCAACAAAGTCCCAAAAATTTTTATGGCCCTACGGTCTGGATCATACATCCTGCAAAACCGTATACAATCCACGGGCGTAAAACAATCCCAATCTCTCCGAAAAAAAATATAATAATAAAATAAAAAAAATGTATGTCCACAAGCAAAATGGGCACGGATGAAAACCCGAAAGGGCTCCGTGAGTAAAAAACAGCAGGACTGCCGGCGAGTTTGTGAAAACCCGAAAGGGCGCAAACTCGTGAGAAAGAGATGAAATGCACTCACAAAGTCCTCTCGACTTTGAGAGGAAAAAATTCCCGCGTGAGATCCTTACGACTCACAAAGGAGCAACACACTTGGGAGTCCCCACGACTCCCAAGGAGAAAATACACTTACGGGATCCTTACGACCCGTAAGGAGAAAATGCTTTGTGAGACCCTTACGGCTCACAAAATTGAAAAGTCTTAGGTGATAGGGATCTAAACCTGTCTCCTAAGCCATCGTTTCCTAATAAGCAAATGCAAATGATGATTCGCTCCTGGTACTATATTCCAGTGTAGCGATGCTGATGCCAAACAAAAAAACCAATCCCCAAATCCTCTCATGACAAATGATGATTCGCTCCTGGTACCATATTCCAGTGTAGCGATGCTGATGTCAACCCAAATCAAATCAAACCAACAACCTCTACGGAGAAATCATGCTTCGTCCCAGAATTTACCCCGTGTCGAAATCATGCTTCGCCTCGGGATATCTACCTTCCCTGCCGGAATTATGCTCCGCCTCGGAATCAAATCAACCAACCAGCTCTGTGTCGGAATCAAGCTTCATCTCAGAATGTGCACACCGTGTCAAAATGATGCTTCGCCTCGGTGTACCTGCCTTCCCTGTTGGAATTATGCTTCGGCTCGGTATCAACCAACGACCCCGCTCTTCGGAATGATGCTCCGATCCTTGGAATCATGCTCCACCCTTCGGAATGATGCTCTGAATCCTGGAATTATGCTCCGCTCTTCGGAATGATGCTCTGAATCCTGGAATTATGCTCCGCTCTTCGAAATGATGCTCCGAACCCCTGGAATGATGCTCCGCTCTTCGGAATGATGCTCCGAACCCCTGGAATGATGCTCCGAATCCTGGAATTATGCTCCGCTCTTCGGAATGATGCTCCGAACCCCTGGAATCATGCTCCGCTCTTCGGAATGATGCTCCGAACCCCTGGAATCATGCTCCGCTCTTCGGAATGATGCTCCGAACCCCTGGAATCATGCTCCGCTCTTCGGAATGATACTCTGAATCCTGGAATTATGCTCCGCTCTTCGGAATGATGCTCCGAACCCCCGGAATGATGCTCCGAATCCTGGAATTATGCTCCGCTCTTCGGAATGATGCTCCGAACCCTGGAATCATGCTCCGCTCATCGGAATGATGCTCCGATCCCCGGGAATCATGCTCCCCGAGGGATACTCCGACCCTGGAATCATGCTCCGATCTTCGGAATGATGCTCCGACCTTTAGAATCATGCTTCACCCTTCGGAATGATGCTCCGAACCCCTGGAATCATGCTCCGATCTCTGGAATCATGCTCCGCTCATCGGAACGATGCTCTGATCCCTGGAATCATGCTCCGCCCTTCGGAACGATACTCCGAACCCTGGAATTATGCTCCGCGAATCGGAACGATGCTCCGAACCCTGGAATTATGCTCCGCGAATCAGAATGATGCTCCGATCCCCGGGAGTCATGCTCCTCGGGATGATGCTCCGCCTCTGGAATGATGTTCCACCTCGAAGTTCAGCTTCAAGATCCATCAATTTCATGCACACAACTCAAATATGCGGTGTGCATTTATTGATGGGGGGCACTTTGTTAGGGTAAAAATTTACACCCCCGTTGACCGAGTCAAAGTCATGGTCAACCCCAAGCCAGGTGGGCCCAAGCCCAGGTCAAGTGGGCCCATGCCCAAGTCGAGCCCGCGGCCAGCCTTCTCCATGCCAAAAACAAAATCATGTAATAAATAGTTTTTTATGTAATTTTTTATACATGAATGTATGCAAAATGGGCACAATGCCAATATTTTGTAAGCCCAAGGCTTATGTGCAAAAATGAAATGGCATATGAGCCATGGGATAGGCAAAATGCCATTTTGTGAAGTCCAAGGGGCTATATGTAAATATGTAAGCCTATAAAAGGCAATATGATGATGAATAAAAAACACAACTTTTCATTCCCCCAAAATCTAGGGTTCTTTGTGCCTCCTGCTCCTTCTCCAAGGTTCTAAACCTTCTCATTTCTTTTGAATTAAATCAAGAGTTTTACTCTTTCTTTTCCAAAACCAAGTAGTTTTCCACCACAAAACCCACAAAGGGGAACTCAGACCTCCCATTAGATCTCAGAAAGGAGAGATTTTTAGATCTCACATCTCTTGATCATCAAGATCCAGCCAACAGAGGAGGAAGAGAAAGAATCCCTTTCATCAACCAAAACATTTTAGGAGTTTAACTCCATATATTTACATAGATATATATATATAATAATAATAAATATCTCCTTTCTGAAGCATAGCTTCTGATTCTGGGACTAAAAGTCCCTTTGTCTCGCCAGCGCCCGGCGCTCGAGCGCAAAACGCCCACGTGCCGACACGTGGCGCGCTTGCGCTCAGGCGCACTGCGCTCGAGCGCAACGCACCCACATGCCGACACGTGGCGCGCTTGCGCTCAGGCGCACTGCGCTCGAGCGCAAAGCGCCCATATGCCGACACGTGGCGAGCTTGCGCTCAGGCGCACTGCGCTCGAGCGCAAAGCGCCCACGTACGCAAAACACCCACGTACCGACACGTGGCGCGCTTGCGCTCAGGCGCACTGCGCTCGAGCGCAAAGCGCCCACGTACCGACATGTGGCGCGCTTGCGCTCAGGCGCACTGCGCTCGAGCGCAAAGCGCCCACGTGCCGACACGTGGCGTGCTGCGCTCAAGCGCACTGCGCTCGAGCGCAAAGCGCCCACGTGCCGACACGTAGCGCACTTGCGCTCAAGCGCACTGCGCTCAAGCGCAAAACGCCCACGTGCCGACACGTGGCGCGCTTGCGTCTGAGCGCACAGCGCTCAAGGCGCTGGCCCCACGCATCCTTTGGATGCCTTTTCCCCCCTCTTTCCTTTATATATATATACATATATATATACACACATATGTATAAATATTTACACACACACATACTCCGCGACACTGTCCCTGTTAGAAAAAATTTCTAACGGGGCGCTGTCCCGCACCCCGCAAGGGGGCTGCTAGCCCCCTTGACCCCCAACCCGCTATCCGGGTAGCGGGACCCCCGTAAAAACTCTGCATGGCTCCCGATATATCCAAACCCCCCTTTCAAAACACAACACACGTACACTGCACATTGAGTTCGCATGACCATTTTAACCCGTTAATTGGAGGTTCCCTGGCCCCAAAGGCGAGGGGTAATTAACGGCAGCTTAGTCCGCGGCTGCCGGAGATTTGGATCCCCACAATCAATAAACTCCGGCCTACCCTAGGCAGGGGGAATCTGTAGTATACGCCTGACAAGCGCGTGCGTATTCCCATCTCAATGGGGTGACGAAAAACACCCTACAGTTACATGTAGGTAATGCATGACGGCTGGTGAGCGCGTGAGGTGGCGAAGAATCAATGAATGGTCAGTGGAGGCATAGATGTCAGCAAGAGAGCGCATGTGAAGAATAGAAGACTCATTGGAAGTGCTCGGTGAGGTGGTGGAAGGGGAGTCCGAGAACGGGGAGAATTGTGCTGAATGTTGGGGACCGGGTTCATCTTCAGATGGTGACTGAGGAGCACGAGTGTGAGCGCGACTGGGAGTTGATGGTGAGGAGCTCGCTGGAGAAGGAGAGACTGAAGATAAGCGGCTTGTTTGGCAAGTTGCGGCGATAGGCGTGGGGAAGGCCCAAGGATGCCAGCTGCATAATGGGAAGCGATTGCCGGCACTAGCGGTAAAGCTGGGCTCGGAACAGGGCCAAAGCTAAGGATGCCCGCTCCTGAAAAGGGCTCAGTGTTTTGCGGCAAGCCTGTGGGAGAATTTGAACCTAAAAAGGAGAAGTAACTTTCATTAAAAATAACATACCTAGATACGTGCATTTGGCCGGATTGTACGTGAAGACAACGGTAACCATAGTGTTGAGTACTATAAACCTTGAACACACAGCGATCGGACCAATTAGTAAGTTTATATGGGGTGTAGGGACGAAACCAGGGATAACACGCACAACCAAATGTGCGTAGGAAGGTATAAGCAGGACGGTGACAAAATAATTTATGGAGAGAGGTATCGTTACGAATGACTGGTGTAGGGAGACGATTAATTAGAAAGGCGGCGGTTTATACGGCCTCATCCCAGTAATGAGAAGGAATGGAAGTGTAAGAAAGAAGAGTACGCACGGCCTCTATAATATGACGGTGTTTGCGTTCTGCTATCCCGTTTTGTTTGGGAGTGTGGGGGTAAGAAACACGATGGAGAATATCCTCCGTGACTAGATGACGATGAAGGGATTGATATTCATCACCCCAATCAAAGTGAAACATACGTATTTTTCTATTGAAATAGCATTCAACATGTCGTTGGAGGCGACAAAAGATATCAAATAAATTAGACTTATTACGCATTAAAAATAACCGGGTAAATTTGCTATAGTCATCAACAAAAGTAACATAATAACGGAAACCAGAATGAGATAAAATAGGAGTAGGGCCCTAAACATCAGAATAAATTAAATCTAAAGGTGCTGAAGACACTGTTGATGACAATTCAAAAGATAGTTTATGACTTTTGGCCTTCATGCAACTAGAACAGACTGACTCTCTACGACTCTTAACAGTTGGTAAATGAAAATGAGATAGAATCCTGACTAGAGTTTTTAAGGCAGGATGACCTAAGCGAGCGTGCCATGAGGAATTAGAGATATATTCGCCAACAAGCGCAGTGGAAGACGAGTCATTTGGAAGAGGCAATTTGTACAGTCCATTATTGAGATGACCTTGAAGTAGAACTGTCCCCAACTTCGGATCTTTCACAAAACAATCAAACGGATGAAAGTAAAAAATAACATCATTATCTTTAGTAAATTAATGAACGGATAAGAGATTTTTCGTTATTGAAGGAACATGAGGAACATTGTTCATGTGAAGTGATCGAGAAGACGATGGAATTGATGTGTGACCGTAGTTAAGAATACACAGTCCTGTACCATTACCTACACGTAGTGTATCCGTACCTTTGTAAAGGGCTGCCGAAAGAAGTTGAGTATAGTCTTGCGTGATGTGATGAGTTGCCCCCAAGTCAGGTTACCAATCAGAAGAGGCAACACTTGAACCGCTCGAGAAATATGGTGGTGTATGTGACAACATGACATATGGTGCAGGTCCTTGATAATACCCATCTGATCTTCCATTCTGACACTGCGGGACAGAAAATTACGGAACACCTCTTGGACCGCCAAAGAAGATCTGATTGAAGCGCTGTGGGCAGCTATTGCCATAGTGGTCAGCTGTTATGCAGATTTGGTATCGAGGAGGACCATGACCGCGGCTTCGACCGTGACCCTGGCCATTACGACCGCCGCTCTCGGTGTTATAGCCGCGCTGATAGGAATCTGAAGAGGAACCTCCACAGCCCATGGTTGCGGTGTTGACAGACGGAAAGGGAGTTGTATCAAGAGACTTATCTTGTTACTTGTAAAGGCTCTCGTGTGCAACTAGCATACCATGCAGATCTTCAAGCGAGATATCGTCTATGTGGATTGTGATAGCAGGAACAAAGAAGTTATAGGCTGATCTCAGGCCGGCCAAAACATGCATGACAAGATCAACATCGGAAATTCTATGTCCAATGACAACAAGATTTTCGGAGGCAGTCTTGATGTTCTGAATTTACTCTGTGATGGAGGTGGATGCTCGTTTGATATTCTAAAGTTGTGTCTTCATTTGAAGGATGCGAGCGCGAGAGTGCGATGCGAAGGCTTTGGAAAGTGTCTCTCATACCACCCGTGATGTAGTTCGACCAACCACCAAGACAACTAATGATTCAGTCAGAGATGCTAACATCCAACTCACGATCAATTGATTCTTTTGGATCCATATAGCATATGCCGGATTGTATGCTAGACCAAGCGGATTTTGTTCATCAGGAACAGTCATGGGCGAGCACTTTTCGGTGCCGTTGAAGATACCTATGTACCCTTATGACTTGAGGACGGCTTCAAACTGCATCTTCCAGCCGAGATAGTAGTCGTGAATGAGTTTGATGTGCTGGAAACTTAGGCTCACTAGCAAACTAATTTTGCAAGATGGCAACATGGATTTCAAAAATTTTCTAATTTGCTCAAGTTCCGAAACCATGAATCGAACTAAAGAGCTAGAACTTGTATACAAAAACCTAGTGAGCTAAACTAATCTACTATGTATAGAATACTCACATTCTCAAGCTTTCTTCAAGTGCTCTGGATCGCGCTTGCAAGCCGGTCCTCATTTGCCGAAGATGATCCACCTGAGAGAAACGATCCAAGCTTCGGCTTCGCCTAACGAAGCAACCGACACTCTGCCTAACGAAGCAACCGACGCTCCAAAGTCTTTAGTAGAGAGTGGGGATGTAGAAATTTTCCACTATCTTTTTATTTCATTTCTTAAACTCAAGTGAGCAATTAAAGAAGAAGGAGGAGGAGGTGAGGAAAACTAAGGCACGAGCAACTCAAGAAAAATGAGCTAGTGTAGAAGAGCTATCAATAATGATAGAATGAAGAGTGTAGTAGCATGTAGAATAAAATGGCTACCAATTTTTACAACCATGGAAAATGTCTCACAACATTTTACAATAAAAAAATAATGGCTCATTCCTCTCTACATACCTCCAATCATGCTCATATCACCTCACCCTCTACCTCATTTGCAAATGATTTTCTAAAAAGAAAATCATATAATGAGGTGTCCATCTTCTAGAAGATATTCCGTATGAATACGGAATACAATCCAGTATACGTATCGCAATACATATACGCGTATTCGTATAAAAAATACGAATAGCCAAGAGAGAAAATGAATAGTGAATAATAATACTAGAATATATATACTAAATATATATATATATATATATATATAAATTATTAAATCAAAACTTGATTTAATAATTCGGCTTAATCCTAAGCCGCTAGCATTATCAACCGTCCGATTAAAATCTGTGTAGCATGTACACATATTTAATCGGACACCTGTATGTACCAACATACGCCATCTACATCATATCGCCTGAACCTTGAAAACCCTCTGTATGGGACTCTAAAGACTCGTCAATACGCTGGCAGTGGGTTTAACCATAAGCACGTCAGCCGCACTATCTGTACGTAATGGCTACCCAGGTATTGAGTGAAAGGAATGTTAATGAGCAAACTCATCCGTATTCCTACTGAATCTGTCTGTGACAATCTCCGTACAGTCCGGTCTATTTGTCTAAGAGTATCGCATATCGTGTCTACGGGGTGGATAAAGTCAGACCCCTAATAACGTGATATTTCGTGTCGGTGTGAAGCTCATCACCCACTGAGAAACTACTGATCCAAATCAGTAATTCTCATCCACCTTGGCTAAGGATTTCTGGTGATGGCCACCCATGCACAGCGCGACATCTACCCCCAATACCGGGAGAGACGAATCCCCGACGATCCACTTACTGCCTCCATGTGGTTCGGGACTGTACCCAACTAAAAACTGTTTGCACGACTCCTTTGAGCCGTAGTAGGGTAGTAATCAAAGCACAGTAGGAACTCACACGAGACAAATGACGATCTCATGTCGACAGACTAACCTGTACTCATGTCACCTGAGAACTGCTATCTAACAATAGGTATAATACCATCTAGCATGTTCCCGGCGAGCCCGTCCAGTATAACTCATAACCCAATGAGCACATGTATACTATCTTAGGTAATTAATTGACACCAATAGCTTGTGAGACCGGCCACCGTCCCTCGTCGGGGTCTCGAAAAGTATACACTAGTCTACTCCGGAGTATCGATGTCCAGTCTCGATACTCTCTCGACAAGGGACATTTAAGGATGTGCTTATAGACCACCCATCTCCCACGTATATGATCGCCATCATAATACCGGTAGTCAAGTAAGAATCCTATGGGCTCTATCAATATGTATTAGTGATCTGTAATACCACATAGTGTAAGTACATGATAATAAAGTCATACCAGACAGCATACTATTATTTCGAGTAAGACTATTCTATCCGTATAGATGCTCCCTCAAGCATCACAGTCGCCCCGCCTGCGATTACAATAATTGACTTGAGAACACTATGTCCAACATGATGTGGAGAAGTGACATGAAATTCGGTCAATGTGTTGCAAAGGACAACGATACATTAGGGTTAAGAATTGGTGTTGAGGCAAGGAGCGGAGTTGATGAGACAGGGGATTGATCTGGGTTGGTTGTCATTGTAATAGAAATATAGAGAGAAGAAAAAATTTAATTGCGTTAGTCTTTATGGCTCTAATACCATAAAGAAATTGCAAGAGATAGAGGAAGAAGAAGTTTTGAGAGATTTTCTTTCTATTGTGGTTTTTCTTTATATATTATTTCATATATATCTTTTGGTTAAAACCAGATCAATCATTCACAATCTCTCAAATATATTGTTACAACTGAATCTTTCAAAATCTTCCAATGAAATCTTTCCAAACAATTTTGTTCTCAACGGGGACAAACGTCTGACGCATATATGGGCAGACGTCTGTCGACAATATTTATCTCAACCTGAGACTCCAATCCAGACGTCTGGATTGGAGACAGACGTCTTGCTGCGCTATGTTAGCCATGGTAGGTTAGACGTCTGACCTGAAAGGATCAGACATCTTTCAACATGGTCAGACGTCTATCGTCTGACCTGAAGTGGTCAGATGTCAGACGTCTGTCGGCTAATTACGGGCCTGATTGCTTTGGTTCGTTATTAAATAATTCTTTATATGTTCTTTGACTCTTTGATTGGAAGACACATGCTTCATTCATGCATTAATCAGATTTCATTCACGAGCCATGATTTACTTTCATGGTAGGCTTTTTAGATGCAAGAGGTCATAGAATTGAATTTGGACAATACTTATTTCTCTAAAACACTAGGTACATCGTTTTTTTTCACAACACAATGATGACCATTTGGTTTGCTCATACCCCCACTGTTAAAGAAGCCTACTCTCTCATGCCAACTTCACGAATTGCCAGTTAGGGATGTAAACGAAGTCGGACAATTAATCCGATCCGGCTATGTTTCCCAATCCGAAAAATACTGGATATGCGTACTCGAAATCAGTATCTAACCGGATCTGGATTTGGATAGCAATGTATTAGAAACCTCGGATCAATATGGATAATTTCAAAATAAATAAGATTCGGATTGGGGATCCAAATGAATTCATACCAAGCCCGCCATCCACTGCCCAATACCCATTAATATTAATAAGTTAAAGTGGTTGATAGTAATTTGATATGCAAACACAATCCGTTTAAATTATGCAGTCCCATTTACTCGATTTTCTCTAGAAAAAGATACAGAAAATCAAGCCTGCTAATCCAAGTGAAAATGACATGATGAAAAAGCAGCATGTAGTCTTCTTGGTAGAATTTCGCTGTTTCTTTTTTCTATTTTATACATGTCATAAAAATGATCGAGGTAGAACTTAGGAATTGAAACAATGCAGAAAGAGTATGGCATATAAGTTTCCTTGAAAGGAAATTACTTTAGAAACAATTACATTTTTTCAATTTAAAAACTAAGAATTCGAGAGTTTACGAAAGGTAATCAAGTTCATGTATGCTTCTCATGCAACTTTATGTAGAAGACCTCGGAATAATCTTGTGGATATGAATGGAGGAGGATGAAGATAGAAACAATTTGGTAAATCTATATTTCTCTTGAAATCATTATTGTTGTTTTAGTGTGCTTCAGCTGAAAAGGCTAGCATTGGTTGTATTTTTCAAAGTTGGATGGTATTTTAATGGAATTCGAAAAGGCTGATGAAGTTATAATGTTTATAAGTTTTTCTTCTTCTTTTTTCCCCTTCTCCTTTTATCAATAACATCAGAATTAATATAAATAATAATGGACCACTTGGTGCTTTGAAAATTAAGTGAAAATTTTTGAATGCCAAATATGTTATTGTACTAAACATATCATATGCACTGTTGAGTTTTGGATGGTGATGCGAAGGTTTAATGTTCAGAGTAATCACAATCATAACGATGCCTTACTTGCTTAATTTGCAGTAGAGTTATGAGTGCGGTGCATATGTAAATATACAAAATAAACAACATGCAGTATTCATTTTTACTGTATTTTGTTTCAAAAATAATTTATTATTGAGATTGGCTTAAGAAAATGTTTGCATCACAATCAAAATTAGTAAAGGATATAATAGTATTTATGCGCATATATGTAATCAGTTGACATAAGCCACTACGAATCTTTTAGATAATATTTTTAATTTGATACATATTGACATATATTGCAATTATTCGTTTGATCCTTTTTAGACAGAAATTAATCTTTGGAAGACTTTCAACGACATTTGCAATTCTAACTTTAAACTTATTATTTAAGTTCTACGATGGTTCTAATATGCAATAAATAACCAAATGTCACAAAATAAGCCTTTCGTTCCATATAACAAAAAGAACTTAAACAATACATGCAAAAAATAATTCCCATTATTTTTCAACACATATGACAGATTCAAGTACATTATTTAAAACTAATCGAAAATTTCCTCAGTATATTTACAGGGTCATGCCCCCACAAAGCCGCTCAAAAGTGACCGAAAAATTCCATCCATTCGTCTCTCCTGTGTGAATGCATTGCAACTTTTATACTGATGGAGGTCCTTTTGGGGTCTCCGTCAGATGTTGTCTTCCGTTGATCTCCCGGTGGATTTCGGCGGTGATCTTCTGTTGCGTGTGGGTCTCAATGGGTTTTAAGGAGATTGGTGATTTGAAGAGTTTAGCGCCGAGTACTTGCAAAGAAGTCCCGGGGTGGTTTGATACCACCGAGGACCCTCCGACGATCAAGTTAGTACTAGATCCGAGCAGAGTAACGGCTAAGTGGAATCCAGAATGGCTTACTTGACCCCTCTGTCATGGGGGTTTACATAGCGGCGGCAGCACGCAGCAGCAGGCATGAGAATCTCACCGGCAGTTACGCTCTCGACGTCACGCCCGCGTAAAGAGCGGATCGCCCATTAATGGGGATCGTGATGGCGTGGAACGCGGGATGTTGCTAGCGGAGAATCTGCGCATGGCGAGATTTGCGGAGCGGCGGTTACGCCTGTGAGTGGTGGAGTTGGTCGGTCGGAGGGACCGAGGAAGACGGCCTCGGCTGGGAAGCTCGGAATCGAGCAAGAGGACTGAGGAGTCTTGGTCATGTGGCAGCTCGGGGTGAGCTGAGGGGCCGAGGAGGCAAATTTGTAGGAGGCCCCCAGGAGGGCCAGCTTGTGCTTGCAGGTCGGGTACAAGGGTGACCTGGTCGGTCTCTGTAGGCCCTTTCTTCTGGATCTTGGGACATATCATCCGCCACGTGTCCTGATCTCGCATCGCCAATATTGAGCATCATCATATACATACTGATTGAATAATTTCTCACATTAATCACACATCAAAATCTTGATATCAACAACAATCACTAGTTCTTAAGAAATCAACACGAAGAAAAATATAGGTATAGTTTGAGTTTCAAACTTACAAAAAATAAGGAAAAAACTGTCGCGGCCTATTATTAGTAATGTGGAATTTAAAATCTTAAAGCAAACTAATTTTTTATCTTTTTTTTTAATCATGAAAAGCATCTTAAAGACATGCATGCCCATTATACATTTCTTTTTTCCTAGATAATAATAACTCATTCGACCAGGCTCGATTCCCAATGCCATGCCATCCCGAAACAAAATTTACTGTAAAACAAAGCAATCAAACACTGTCGTGAAAGACCCAAGTTGTTAGAATGGAGCACTGGAGCTGTTCGACCATTGCTGAGAATGAAACTTATATCCAATTTTGATCAAATACATATAGTTATTTAATTTCATTTTCAATGTCTATCCGTATATGTATCTACGAACAGCCACTGGATATGGTAACACCCATCTCCGTTTCCATATACCTATCTGATATCAAAAATAGTCATGCTTGATTTAATCAGGTAATTCTTTCCATTATTCATTTCATAGCTGTATCCGAATCCGATTTTTGAATTTTACCAAATAACGATAGTAACTTCCATTTCCGGTGACCATCCATAATTATGTTCAAATTGATTTATGTCTATGGATATAAATAAGGTAAAACGCAATCCTCTAATTGAAAACTATAAGCTCGAGACCAAAAATGCATCCTCCAAATTTCAAAAAAGTGGTTGATTTGATCAGGTAATTCTTTCCATATTCATTTCATTGTCATATCTGAAGCCGACCCAGGCCCAGACATCAGACGTATTTTTGAAATGAGCATGTGATGTGTTGGTGTGGACGTGTGTTGTGCATAGATTAGGGCTTAATTAGGGGCCAGTGCCTCAAAAAAGGGGAAATTTTTTCACTAGCTCAAAGAATGGGTTATGTATCATCAATGGTTAATAATGAAGAGTCGAGCCATACCTAGAGCGATTCTCTTCACTATACATGGAGATTGGTGGATGAAACGATCCCGATGAAAATACAAGCAGCAACAGCCTATCTATAACAAGCAAAGGTAAAACTGCAATGAAAATATAAAAATAGATATACCCCTCGACCATCATAAAAAACTGGGGGTTTAGGTGCAGTGGACCAGTGGCAGCAAGTTCAGGATACTATGTAGGGCAGTATCAAAGCAACCCGATTCAATTGCTTCCAAAACACACTTTAATATCTTAAGTTATAGTAAAACAGACTATTTTTGAAATTCTCCAAATCTTAAGTTTTAGTATCTGGTTCATGCTGCATAAAAAAACTAAAACAACAGACCCCCCACCCCCCACCTCGGTCCTTACCTTACACACTAAAACTACTCCATTCACTCCCAAAAAGAAAGCAACAACCTTCAGTAACTTTTAAACCATTCAGCATATATAGTCTAGAACAAAATAACATATATTCCAAGAGTCTTTCCTTATTTATAGAAGGCAGTGGTTATGGCTTCACTGGTCAATAGAATGAGCAAACCTTTGGCGCCGCCGATAGTCGTCTGCAGCCAATAACAAAAATTACATGTATTAGACTAGTCTATGAGGGATCAAAAAGCATATTTCTCACTAGATACCAATAAACCAACAACCTTTAATATGTATTATCAAATAAAAACAACCTTTAATATGGACTTGGCCAATTAATCAAAAAAAATAAGGACCCAAGATTCAAACAATGGTATCACTCTTAGCTTCGCATAACTTTTACGTAATTATCTACTGGAGAATCAGAATTGCCCTGGGTTCATGAGAATCCCCTCTTGTCCAAAATTTTCACATCCATAAACTTATAAATAATTAGCGTTGTTGACAACCTTTTTAATGGGAAAATAATGCTTGTAGATAATTCGGTTGATGGTGATCTCCATGAATGTTGATGATCACCATGAATCGGATGGCCTTACTTATCCTTGCTCAAAGATAGCAAGTTAATCTCCCACAAAATCCCCATAACAAAAATAGAACTTTCAATTCATGTGACTCTAAAATATAATAGCAGACCCCAATTTGTTAAAGATAATACAAATGCTTCATAAAATTCTCCTAGGATCAAACATAAGCAAAAACCCTAGATCAAGATCTGCATTTTGTTTAAGAAAGTAAAGTTGCCAGTTTCTTATCCAACATCCACACAAAATGAACCCCTCAATATGATCATCTTCTTTTTCACAATGCGGGCACATATCCACATTGCAGGAACACATCGAAATTCTCAATTGGAAAATCTGCAGGCACAATTCACACCAGAAACTGAAGATTATCCCAGATCCTTTCAACTTCCACGAATTAACAAAAAAAAAACGCAAGACTTTAACGGTTTCCCCTTTCAGATCTTGGAGCTTATTCATGGAGATTCAATCTGAGATGGTGAGCTAGTTACACAACTTGTACGATTATACGTGCAACCCATTTACGACTACCATAAATGTATGCAAGTGCCTTTACAACCATAAGTGCAAACAGGAGGAATATTTCCACTCCAAAGTGCGAGGCCGCCGATTCAAGTCCTAAGAAGCTCACATCGAAAAATAAGAAGAAGAAGAATACAAGAACAATTACTTACCATTTCAATAAATGGCCAATGCAATCACTGTAATGTATATTTTCTAATGATTATTAATACAATTAAATATTAAGAGTTAAATTTGTTGAGATCCAATCATGCATATGAAAATTACATTTATTAAGTAATAACTCTTTATACGGTCTTCGTGTCAAAGACATGTGCTTCATTCATGTAATCAGATTGCATTCATGAATCATTATTTGCTTGCATGGTAGGCTTTTAAATGCAAGGTTTCATAGCATTTAATCTACATATTTCATTAATAATTTGATAAATATAGAGATTTCAAGATTCATTGCTTAATAATGAATGTTAGACCTATAAAAGAGTAAGATTACCACGGTTTTCTTCACAACACAATGGCAACCATCTAGTTTGGTAACACCCCGCATTTAAAGAAGTCTCATTTCCTCTTCTTATGGCGGCGGCCTAACAAGTAATTTTTCGATCACAATTGGCTTGCATCAAGAAACTGCTTTAAGTCCATTCTTTTTTGCCATAATGATAGATGAACTTACTAGAACTATCCAAGATGAGGTATCTTGTGTATGTTATTCGCTAATAATTTTATTCTGGTAAATGAGACAAAAGCAGGGGTTAATACCAAATTGGAGTTATAGAGGCAAACGTTAAAATCGTGGGGGCTAGATTGAGTAGGTCCGAAACAGCATATATGCAATGTAATTTCAGTAAACAGAGAAGTCGAAATCATAAAGGTATAACACTGGATGGACAAGAAATATTACCGAGCGATCAATTTAGATATCTAGGTTCCATCATCCAAAAGAGTGGGGAGATCGATAGTGATGTCAATCAGAGAATTCAGGCCGGTTGATTGAAATAGAGTGCAACGGGAATTCTGTGCGATCGTAACTTTCCGTTAAAGTTGAAATGAAAGTTTTATCGAATCGCTATTTGGCATGTCTTATTATACAGTACGGAATGCTGGCTCTGAAGAAACATCATGTACAAAAGATGCATGTAGCGGAGATATGAATGCTTCGTTGGATGTGTGATAATACTAGAAAAGATAAGATAAGAAATGAGAATATTCGTGCAAAGATTGGTGTAACACCTGTAGAGGAAAAGATGCGAGAAAACCGTTTAAGATGGTTTGGTCATAATACAACATAGACCTACAGAAGTATCAGTTCGACCAATGGATATTTTCGATTTAGGCTAAGTCAAAAGAGCTAAATGGAGTCCGAAGAAGACGTGGATGGAAGCGATACGAAAAGATATGGATGCCAAAGACCTTAATGAAAGTATACTGTTCAATAGGAGTGAGTGGAGGCTAAAGATTCATATGCTCGACCCGGCGTGATTCTCATGTTGGTTCATATAGCCTACCCCATATGCTTGGGATAAAAGGCTCAGTTGTTGTATGGTGACTTCATGAATGTGGTAAACATTGGATAGGCTCAAAGAAAGTGGGCTTACACACTAAAACCCACCGACATGAGGCTATTAGAAAGTGAGGTGAATCCCAGAAAATAATGCGAATCCAGCATCAAACGTAAGTAAATCATTAATTTTTTGTATTTTTATATTTCTTCAAGAGAAACAGTCTAAGGAATTAAGAGAGTTCAATTTGAAACCTTAATTTTGAAGTCCATTGAGATATCTTCCCCCCAAAACCTTGATTTTGTTTCTTCGACTCTCCTGCCTATAGTTTGATATTATTGTAAAATACATCAAAAATTTATACATTGGTGTTTGGAATTCAAAATTTTGAAACCACGATATCGATAGGCCACAATTTACAATCCATAACTTACAATGATGTTTTGTCCCTTCTTTCGGTTTTCTAAAAATACAAATCAATATATGATATCCAACTATTAGATTAAATAGCTTTTCTAACTATAGGCTTTGAAATTATCAAGCTACGATCAGAATCACGTCTCGTATGACAAAGAAGCATAGGAAAGCTACAAGACCTCTTCTATTTGTTTGTGCTTTATTCTCCTCATTCTCTAAAAACGATGACCAATAAGCTAAATAAAATGGTAACAAATCTTAACTAATTTTTCTCACTTAATTTTAGGACCATCCTGTGTTGGAAAATCTCTCGACTACCAGTATATACGAGCTTGGAATTCAAAACAAGTACAGTAGAATCGATTATAGAGTCCAGGATTTACAGGTTCAGGTCAACAACCAACACTACGGATAAAAGGACCAATTGTATTAATGAAAAAAGAGTAAGCCATACATGAGAAGACACTACAACCATTGAAAAAAGCAATATAATCAACACTTTTCTATAGTGCAAAGATCGCTAAAATGGTTCTTAACATTCACTTAATTACTTATTTTGCATATTAGAGTTTTAATTTGCTATATTCGTGGGATTTAAGAAAACATATACAATTATATAACAATAAACATCTCTCTCTCAATATGAGACTAAGCTTATAAATATTTTATATTATAATTAGACTTCTACAAATCTTAAATTTGAATCTTATGTGTCTGTACACGAACTTTTTTGTGGGACGTCTGATCGGCGATCTTTTTGGTTCAAGTTGATCAACACAGTCTATAAAATCACGTTGTTTGAAAAAGTATAAAGATGCATACAAATGTGAACTTATTTCAACTGTAAAATATTTATAATTTTAAAACTAATCGTATCATGTCTAAAACACTTCCAAACAATATAAATACTTGTATTTTATCAACATTAACAATCATTCCATCTAAAATTTAATTACTTTCTTATGGGATAAGCTTAATTCAACTATAGAAAGTTTTGCGGTTGTTGATGTATGAGTAGCTTTTGATTACAAGGTGTAAATTATCATATAAGTTTTGCTTGGTTCCTTTTGGTTACAAGGTGTAAGTATATAAGTTTTTGAGGTTCCTACTGCTTAGTGTGGCAATCTCCCATTCCCAGTTGTCCCAGGCCGACAACCCAACCGCTTATCCGATTAGGTTGGCAACCCCTGCCATCGATCGGACACCAGCCAAAGCTTGCCCATGCCTGACCTCGACAACCGCCCACCATAGCCCATCGCTGCAAACTAGAGGCCATCACGCACTGCTGATCGTTGTTGGTAATCGTCCACTTAACGTTTTAATCGCAGTTCAACATAGGCCATTGTTGCCGCCCTCCACGATTGCACACAATCAATCGCCATCACTGGCAACTATCCACCACAGGCCATTGTCGTGGTCAATCGCCCTTAGTCATTGTCACCCCCGCCAACAGCCGTTCACCACTGGGCGTCCTCATCGCTGCAGCCCCTCGCCTCTATCGGTTGTCTTCATGTCATTTTCAACTTTACACCGGCTAGACTAACTTAATACATCTCAAAAATTTATAGGGATTTCGAAATCAAATAACTAAAATTCGAAAATATAAAAAAAAATTATATCAAAAATGATCATTTTTTTATTTTCGAAAATCAAAATTCTTAAATTACTCGGGTCTGACACCCCTTAAACTTTGTACATAATTCTATATCCAAGAATTGGAATTTTCCCCAATCTAAAAAGAATTCGCTCCCTTGTCCATAATTTCCTCGCTCATAAATTTAGCATTATCAATAATCAAGAAAACCTTTTTGGTGGAAAATTTTCAGTCCAAATAACAAATGATGGTGGTAATGATGATTGATCTCTATAAATTTGTACAGCTCCCATATAATTTTCATTCCATAACTCCAATTACTAAACATAACCTAAGTATTCATAAACATATACCCTAGATCAACAAAAAGAAAAAGGCAAAGCAGAAAAATTACCCATTTTCGAGCCATCTAATCCTCTCAAATCGAACTCCGCAGTCTAATCTTCTTCTCATCTTCATCCCCGCAATCAATTCCGCATCCGCACTGCGGCAGCACGTCGAAATTCGCAATCAGGAAATCCGCGGAGGCAATCCCCACCGAAAACTCGAGGTTATCATCGATCCTCTCGACCTCGACGATATTCACGAAAAAGAGCAGGACTTTGATGCTGACCCCTTCGAGATCTTGGAGCTTGTTCTTGGAGATGCGGCCCGAGATCGTTGGCTGGTAACGGAGCTGGTGCGATCCCTGAAGGGAGAAGATGCAGACGCCGTCGAAGTAGACGGAGAAAATGCCGGTGGCGGCGTCGAAGTCGTAGCCGGTGGCGCCTTTGGGAAGGATGCCAATGGGGAAGTTGTAGGATAATAGGATGTCGTAGGCGCTGGGGGAGGCGGCGGCGATGGCAGGGGTGGCGATGAGGAGGAGGAGAGAGAGTTTTGGGCCATTGATTTTGATGAATTAGGGTTTGGAATTTTGGGGATTTTAGGGTTTGATCGCTTGATTTGGGGTGAGTTTGTTCTTTTTACAGAGGAGGGAGAAGAAAGGACACGTGGCGTACTATGGGGAGGCCCTGTGCTGGGGACTGATGAGTCATGCGAAGTGACTGGACAGTTGCTTGAATTTCACCAAAATACCATGAGTTTTGCGTCTTTTAAATAAGTTCCATTTGCTTTGTATAATGCATATGAGGACTATAAAGTTGCAATGCCATGAAAGTTTAAGCATGTTCCAATATATAATACAATACCATGTCTTTCGAATAAAAAAAGGCTGTAAACGAGCGTTATATATCTGCAATTTCAAAACGCTCAGATTTATGGCATGATTTAAAGATTATGACGTGTTTACTATCTAACCAAAAAAGGTCCAAACCGATAACATCTTGCTAAATAAAACAACCTAGATAACCATAACTAGAAGCATAACCATCCATGATCTTGTAGATTATTTCACTTATTTGAATATGACTACCATCTTCAACACAAACGAACTCAGATGAATATGAAGTCTAAACACATGATGGCTAAATTTATTTTATATAGGTCAAGAATTAAAACTATTTGGTTATATATCTAAAATAATATTACTAAAATACTTGTTTATTTTAATAAAATTCAAAATAAATATGATTTTATCATGTGTCGCCACCCACGGCCTTTCGCAAAAGCGCAAAACGTTTTATCACTTGAGCTAGATATCATCTTTGCATGTTTATAATATAGAAATATATATAACATACTTAAAACACCAAAACTCTAAATCGATATCAGTATTTTTCCGAACTTTGAGCGGGGGCAAAGTTCCCCCTCTCAGATTTGAGTGGTCCACTGGTGGATATAGACGGCAAACGAACCTTAGAAAACAAGGTAAGACAGGAAATTGTCAGGTCAAATCCTACCTTGCATCTCTATTGCATAATCCAACCTTACTATCTCAATTATGAATATCACTGTTACTTCACTTGTTGGGTTATGGCTTATTATTTCCCAAAAATGAAAAATAAAAACCCTATCGACCAAAACAAAACAAACATTGATCCAGTTTTATTTTACCAAATTTATCTTTACTATTTAATTGAACTGTCAAATCAAGATTGATTGACAAAATGGATTATTTTTCGTCGTTTTTGAATTTTTCTCTCCTTTCTTTCTGCTCAAGATCATTGACGGAATCAAACATAGTCAAGGAGCATCTCTTCAGAATATGCACCGGATGCGCCTTCGGAAGGGCCCCACTCACCTTTATTTACCAAATATCATAATCACTCCTATAACAAGTTCGTAAAAAAAAATTACAAGCAGTAAAAAAAAAGCTCGCATTTCACACCACTTCCCGCAGCCTAATCGGATTCGGGTTCAGATCCCCTCCGTTCACGCAATCAAACCCGCACCCGCACTGCGGGATCTCCTCGAAGTTATCGATCTCGAAGCTCGCCGACGCGATCCCCACAGAAAAATCGAGCTCGTCGCCGTTCCTCTCGACGTCGACGATGTTGAGCCAGAGCAGCAGGACCTTGACGCTGACCCCTTTGAGGTCGCGGAGACTGTTTTGGGAGATCCGACCCGAGATCTGGGGCTTGTAGCGGAGGGAGTAAGAGCTCTTGAGGGAGAAACTGCACGTGCCGTCGAAGTAGACGGTGAAGTCGCCGGTGGCGGGGTTGAGGTCGTAGGAGGTGGCGCCCTTGGGGAGCAGCCCTGGCGGCAGGTTGTACGACTTCAGGATCTCGTATGCGGAAGCCGCCGGCGGCGAGGCGGCCGCGGCGGCGGCGGCGGCGGCGGAGGAGGAGGAGCGGAGGAGAGAGAGGAGGAGGAGGAGGAGAGAGAGGATGCGAGATTTCATTTTGAGGGGATTTGGGGATTTTAGAAATTTTTTTGGTGAGATGAGTCGTGGAGATTATTGGGGTTGAGGTCTTTGCATTGGAAAAGGAATCACACGTGGCCGCATGCGGGAAAATTAAACAAGGTGAGGATTCCGTTTGCCATTTCGCATCTAAATTTGTTCCTTGCGCAGGGCTGTTAAAAATGTTTGGAAGGGTTGGATAAAATCTGGTTAAAACTTATTTGATAGTTAATTAAGCGGGTCTTGAATATAAATTGAAGTTTGATAAAATATAAAAACAAATATTAACACAAATTGTTGGAGCTCTGCTCATGTTAGGTGCACTACATTATAAAAGAAATTATAATAAATTTCTTTATTAATTTAGCTATATACATCATACTTGTAAAGTGATGGCAATTTAATTATGTGCATCACACGTATAAAATAATAATGACGTAACATATAGTTACATGCATTATACATAAAATAATAGTGGTTTTTTAGGCAAATCGCTACTCAATTTGAAAATTAAATGACCCTCATCTTTTCTTTACTTTTTTAGTAGAGATCTAGTGATAATGATAAAGCAGTTCCTAATCCTTAAGGTCAAATGATGTCAATGAATCAAGATTTCGGCAGCATCTTAAACAAGTGCTAACCTGTTTCGTTTGGTAATAATAAGAATATATTTTGCATAATTTGTCAAAATTGCTGCTGAACAGATATATGTTTTTCTCTCTATATTCTTGTAATTTACTGTAGCTCATTTTCTAGATTTTAAACAGGCTCAGTAAAGCTCGAGCCTTGGTTTGGGCTTGATGAAAACTAGTTCGGGCTTATTTGACAAATAAAGGATCGGTGATTAAACAGGTTTTTAAGCTCGTTTAAATAATTGAGTCAAGCCGAACAACCTAAATCTTGGCTCGTTTGGCTTGTTTAACGGCCAAACCTTCTAGCATGAGCACATGTGATGCAATAAAACAAAAGTTTATTGTTTTATATTCTAATGGTATGGAGTTGATATGAGTTTATTTTTAAGTGGAGAGGCAGAACTGATGCAAATTCGTTTACAAAAGGATACCTTCACATAAAGTTTTACTTTGTTGGGGTATCTACCTTTGGAGTTTTCTAAACTCCAAAATGTTGCTAGGAGTTATCTGAACCGCTATTGAATAACATAAAGTCATTAAAATAGGCGTGTTATCTTCACAAATTTCAAAGTTCCAATAACTTCCTTTAGACCGGAGCTTTCTAAATTGCGATTATCTCAACTGTGAAGTTTAGAAATACTTTGAAATTCATATCAAACTTGACTCAGTGATTTTAGAGTTAAATTTAAATATATTTATGAAACTAGGATTATCCTAATTTTAACTCCATTCCAAAACAGGGCTTTAAAAGGTGTATATAATTTTTTTTAATGCTCAGTATAAATGATTTTTTAGTTTCTTTTCATATGAATGCATGTAGGGCTAAGGATTCACATTTTTTTCGGCAACTGACCCGAAAGCCTAACTTGTGCATACAGCACACACATCACGTACAAACGCATCTCACACACAAGGGGGCCCCACAAATTTACCCTGAAAACGTTAAATTATGGCTATTTCCCTCCACTTGGGATCGAACCCCCACACTCTCCCCAGAGAGGGAAATGTCGTATTAACTGAGCTATTGCCAATACGAGGGTGAGAGTTTGATCCCAAGTGGAAGAAGTGGCCATAATTTAACGCTTTTGGGGCAAGTTCGTGGATCCCCTAGGTGGGTGTGTAATGTGTGGTGTGTTGTATGCTGGTTAGGGTTTACGGGCCAGTTCAAAAAAAAAGTCCAAGGGGGTTATGTGAAATTTTTGGACTTCAAAATATGTATTTATATTTGTGTCCTGTCCTAATCCAAGATGGAGAGGGAGGGAGAGAGAGAACGGAGTGATGATGGGGAGGCTTAAGAATAAAGAAATGATAAAAACCAAAATCTTGCTCTCATTTTATGTTGACTTCTTCTTCCAAAAAATCGAGTAGATGCCACGCAACTCTCTTGGGTTCTAATCGTCACTGCACACATATTGTGCAAGTTAGAATGAGTTTTTTTCTCTACAACATGTCCAATTTTAATGTAATGCATTCAAAATCAGCCCAATAGAACATCGAACGTGATTTGACTAAGCTTTCTATCCCCAATACAGTGGCAAATAAGTGCGTGTTTTGGGTCCAATCCAATCTGATCCGATGCACAACCCTATGCTTGTCTCATGACCATAAAGAAAGATAAAATTGTAGTTAATGTCGTGATTTGAGCTAGAGATAAGAAAATCTGTATAAGAAATATGTTAGTTGTTACTCAACCTAAAAGTCGCTCTTTAAAAATTAGAATGAAAAAATAAAAATTTAAATAGAATTCATGATTTTGATCCTAAAATTTCCACATAAAATCATGTTATTTTGTTATGGTTTGCTAAGAGATGCAGCTTGTATAGTTTTAGGCCCTGTTTGGTAATGTAGTTAAGTTTTCTAAAATGGGGTTTCATAAAGTTAGCAAAACTTAACTACAAAATGCAAAGGTTGGCCATATTTTGGAGTTGAATAAACCGCAATTCTCTTGACTTTGAGGTTAAGTTACCAATATCTCTACTCCAATCCGTTCTGGGTTTTGTAAACTTAATTTTTCAAAAACATCTTTCATAATAAGACTAGTGTTTAATTTTTAATGGAACATCGCAATTACAGACCATAGCCTATGCATCCTTTTACCTCCACTTAAAAATAAAACTCCAGACAGCCCTCCCTGCATATCCAAGTAGGGCCTTAGTGTTAGAGACATTAAATGTAAATTCCACTTCACCGAGTTATGATAAGCTTTGTGAGACTATATTTTAATCGTAACACGCTCCTGTGGGAAGAAAGCCATTCGGCCTTGAGCATGGGCTTCACCCAGTGTATTTTTTATTTAAATTAATTCTTAATAAGTTTCCAATTGGAATCCTATGAGAATTGCTCTAAAACCATAATAAATGATCCTTCCATTATGTCTGTTAAGATATGCATATCTTTTATCATATCTTTTATATCATTTAGTATTTATCTTTTTATATTAGGGTTTACATGTATTATACGTATATTACGTATTAGGATTTTATCGTGTGGACTATATATATTAATCTTTAGTATTATTTTCCTCCTATACCAAATCCACGATTTCTAAGGATATCAATAC
The DNA here is from genome assembly GCA_030015575.1 of Agapanthus africanus. NCBI lineage: Eukaryota > Viridiplantae > Streptophyta > Magnoliopsida > Asparagales > Amaryllidaceae > Agapanthus > Agapanthus africanus. The sequence goes on from CM057341.1 coordinate 739,261,876, forward strand.
TTGGAAGTTATGATGGTAGTCTAGAAAATATATATTTTTCTATGAAGAGGACAAATTTTCTTGAAATGTTGTCCCTAATAAAAGTATTTCAAAACCTAGCAATTAGTCAGATAGTTACGACATATAACTTTAATTTACAATTAATTAAAGTAAATCATAATGGAGGCGATGAGATGGGCCAGGGACGGTCAGTTGGTGTTCGTCGGCTAAAAAATGCAAATGAGGGGCATACGTCCCTCTCCCTCTGTCCTTAAAGAGAGGCTCTATCAAATGAAATCCAAGCGAGTCCCTCTGTCTTTCTTTCATACTGAGCTGCTGAAAGCATTCGTTGTATTCATTGGGATGCTGCACACTTTGGCTAGAGAGGTTCAAACCATCTCCCAGTGGGAGATTGAAATCGGGGAGTATTACTCACTACATCAAAAAATTTCCATTAATGAATCACACGCTTCATTACTTCAAAGGGCCCATCATAACGCGGTATTAAGCCACGGTAAACCATTTAACCGCTTATTTTTTTTAGATCTGGAGAGTGCTCTTTAACTAGAGGATTTGTCCCCAACCTTAAAACGAACGCCTTTCTCGACAAACTAGCCCACGTCTTTCTATCGGACTAGACCGAACGAAGTAGCTTGTTCCGTGATACAAAACCCCCTTACTCGCCAGAAACTTTGGGCTTTCTGTGTTTAGCAAACATACATTGGAAAAAACGAGGAGGAGCCTTCGCGAGTGAACGGAGATATCGACAAGCACTTGGCCGGTCTACCTTTCCAGGAGAGGGGGTTTCTTCAGGTGGAATTCCTGCTTTGCTGAGGCCACTTTTGAAGCCAAATCCCACGCAAGATTCAATGCATTTTGATACACTTTTTCCTTGATTTTTCCAGAAGGCGGCACTTTCAAGTCCTCTGGGTCGTCCACTAAGTGAGTAAAAGAGGTCTCATTGGGAGATTCTTTCAACCTGAGATTGATGAACTCAGAATCTCCTTCTTTAGGGAAATAAAAAACGTATTGAAACTCATACAGACCAATATATATGACTAGGGAATTCAAATATGACCAAAGCACAGACTTCTTTAATGTTCCGGATGCTCATACAGACTCTTTCCGCTTCTTAATTGCATACACAGAAATCTGCTGCCTCAGTCGGGCGACGGAAGTGAAGTCGTCGGACAGGCAACGATCGGCTCCTTGTTTTTATTCAATTATGAATGACTCATTTTGATGGAGATTTGTAGCATCATTCAAGTAAATACAGATTGAGATCGTAGAAACATGAGCTTGTTCGCCCTTGGTCTACGCGGATCAGGGGCCCAGCTAACGCGTGAAACACTCTGCCTGGCCCTTTTTTTTAGTGAGGTTAGGGTACCCCTCGTCTCAAAAGGGCGAGGACTCAAACCAGACAAGCTAAAAGACGAGTAAGTGGTTGTCTTGGGCGACCACGAACGATAGGAGCTTCCCTTGAACGAGTGGAGCGCGAGATCTAGGGCCTAATGGTCTCTTGTAATGAACGAAAGTCGATTTGCCTTTGAAAAGTCAAAAACTTTTCTGATCATTTTCAAAGTCAAATGCGACGTCTTCACGGTGGCGGTCATCGAACCGAACTCGTTTCTAATTAGGGCGGGAGAACCCGCTGATCCGAAAGGAAACCTTTCGGCCACGCAGAGTGCCTTTGGCACAAACCCGGTCGAGGCTATGATAGCCGATAGGGAGAGACCGACGGGTTTATGACTAGGACGGGACTCCCGAGTTTCCTGAAAGGAAACGCAGCGGGTAATATGTTGGTTATATACAGGGAAGTGATCCATTGCAAACCGGTCCGCGTTTTTTTTTAAAACGGGAACTCTTTATCCACTGCATATTTTAACGATACAAACCGTTCATGTTGATCACGCTATTCTCACATATATGTGTATAAAAAATTAAAGGATTTGAAGATCTCTAATCCATGCATCGGATGAGTGCAAAATAAACGTCGTTCAATATAACAACATAAACTCTATCTAATACATTGATTAGAGGTTTTTTTGGTTTTGTTGTTATTTCGTTAAAATATTTTTAATGAAACGCGAGGTTTTCGAGCTTTCGTTTTACCAGAAAAAATAAAAAATAAAAACAACATAAACTCTATCTAATGCATTGGTTAGGGGTCTTCAAATCTGTTGATTTTTCACACATATAGACTTGAAGGTAGAGTGATCAACTTGAACGGTTCGGATCGTTCAAATATGTCATGGATCGAGAGATCCTGTTTTTAAAAAACGCGGATCAGTTTGCAATGGAGCACTCTCTCATATATGTGTGTATATACACTAGAACTTGTGCACGTGCGTTGCTCATGTCAAATGTAATATTTCATATTTGTGAGAATGGGTATATATGTAAATTTGTAAATAATGAGGGTTTATATGTAAATCTGCATTTCATATATGTGAGAATGAGTATAGATGTAAATTTGTAAATATTGAGGGTTTATATATAAATTTATATTGCAAGACATCTTTTTTGTTCTCTTCCTTAACGAGGTGGAGGCCTTAGGAGAGGATGATGAGATGAAGTTCAAAGAAAAAATGATTTTTCTCTTTTTTCTTTGAATTTTGGAAAATGAAGAGGGTGTCCTCATCAAGAGGGTATTTGCATTAAATGCAAGTGTGTGTGTGTAGAGAGACAGAGAGTCCCACTCTATCCTAACAAATCATCCTAACCACATATTCAATCAAAAATCAATGAGCATAGCTAAGTTGGTATGACACTTTCTCTACCGAGGAGAGTACATGATTCAATCCATAGGAGAAGTGGTCATAATTTAGTATTTTTGGGGAAAATTCCTCCCTGTGCATGCGTGTGGGATGTGTTGTGTATATAAGTTACGTTTTCCAGCCAAATTCAAACAAAAAAAAAATTACAATATTTTAATTCGCGTGCTGTAAATAAATAATTGCATTTCCTATTAAGTTATTTAGAGTATCTGCATAGTAGCTCCTCACATTTCTCGGCAGAATCAACCAGACTCTCTGGGAAGCCCATAACTTGATGGCTTTTAGTTTCAGGCCTAGCCTTGGCCCATAATTTAGTATTTTCGGGCCATATGGTGTTTATATGGTTAAAATCGTTTTATTAATGAAGGGTAAGTTGTCAAAAAGCCCCCGCCCGCTTCAAACTTGTGTGAAAACCCCTGTGCCTTTTGCTCTTATTAAAGAAAAACCCTAGGCCCCATCAAAACCCTAGGCCCCATGTATATCAGTTGCATGTAATATCTAAGCAGTTGGTTGTAATATTTAAGCAGTTGCTGTTGCCTGTAATATCTAAACAATTGCATGTAATATCTAAGCAATTGCTTGTAATATCCAAGTAGTTGAGAGAATACAATGCCTAAATGAAATACAGCTCAGGGTTTTCTCAAAAAGATTTTGAATAGTAGGCCCTTTCCAACAATTTCGAAAATTACATAGGTTTTTAGACAACTCCGCAGGCCAGGGGCTTTTTGACAATTTACCCATTAATGAATTATATGTAATACATGAAATAAAAGTTCATAACATTCTTGTTTTGGCATTTTCTAAGGCTACTTTGCTATGTAGATGACATTAAATTGAATCTTATAAGGTGAAGATATCTATTAAACCGTTATAAGAATATTAAGCGTGCGTTTGGCCTCACATAAATATATTTTGGATTTATATTCGTTAGTTATTTGTACAAGACAAAATAATCTCTCTTATTTCTATATTAAAAAACGAATTTATTGCACTGGTTTTCGGTACATAAGTGAATCCCATCCCTTCAAGCAACACAAAACACATATGCATGGTTCTTCTATTGTCCACCGTTGTGGACCATCCGATTTTCCTGCAGTGATATCAGTGCAGATAATCTGAATTCCTCGACTAGGGCTCATGATAGGCTTTTTCTCTCTTCTTCAATAATTCTTAACATAACGCTCACCATTGTTGTATTAAGTAAAAGACAGAGGAATGTTTGGATAGCTCTAATCGTATGGATTTTAGATTAAGATTCATTTTTCCAATGAATTAGCTCAATTTCTCAAGAGTGGTTGATTGGATACTAATTTTCAACAGTAATCCGGATGCTCTAAAAATCTCCAATCAAATAGGATTATTTCTAAGGATAAAAAAATTTAACTCGGAGCTAATTTTTTAATTCTGAACTCTCTCTCTCTCTCTCACTTTCACCTTCTTCTTTGAAATTTTTTTCCTTGGGTCTTTGTTTCTATTTTTCACTTTGATAAAAAACAATTTCTACCGCCCTTCTCTTCTTTATATTATCTCTTACATCCTCCAGTTTTCTTCTCTTTTCTATTTTCTTGAATTAGATATGTCATTTTGAGATGGGTTGTATGGTACAATAAGTAATAAATTTCTTATTATAAATTTCTCGTAAAACAAATCATGAGACGAGCTTATTAAGTTGGTTTGAGACCAGAAAATAGAAAGATGATGAAATGTGAATGTTAGAAGTCAACCAAGTAATTTAGGTAAATAGTAATTAGTAATTTAGGGAAATAATAATTTGGGTAATTAAATAAAAGAGGAAATAGTAATATGTGTATTTGGAAAGGGAATATTTGTATATTAGAAATATTGTTATTTTCCTTTTTATACCTTCCCTATTTGTATCCACTATGCTATAATAAATAAATAGGTGTGGGAAGGCATTCTTCTGGACCTAAAAAAATTATCTCAAATCATCCACTTTAATTCTCTCATAGCATTAGAGCCACAGCCAAAACCTAACCCTAAATCTAAACTAATCCACTCTTCCTCTCTCTATTGCTGCTCTCTCGGACATCACCACAACCGTTCCAAAGGAGAAGCATGTTGAGGCGAACTCCAATCCCTCAAATCCTAATTTTATCACTCAAATCTGATTTAGCAACGATAATTATTCGAGATGGAAACAATGTGTTGAATTGTTTGCCAAGGAACATAAGTCAATGAAGTACTTGACTGAGCCACCACCTAGCAACCCATTAGAAGAATGGGCCTCACAAGATCCAATATTACAGAGGCTGATGAATTAGGCGATGGAGGAAGATATGGCGCGACAGGTATACAAGTACTTGAACGTCTATGCCATATGGAGTTATCTTATAGAAATGTTTGACGGAAAATTTAATTCAAGTAGGGCCTTTGATGTATGGGGAGTCCTATATAAGATCAAGGAGAGCCCCATATATATGAGGGAACAAGTCAGTTTCTTCATATTATGGTGAGATCAAGGCTCTGGAGGTTGAACTTCTATCCATCTATCCCATTGACGACACAGAGAAGAAACGAAAGGTGTGTCATGATCACATGATGGTAATGGAGTTCTTGGCCGGCTTGGGCCCGGAATTTGATAGCATACGTCCACAGATATTGGATGGCACAGATGTCCCCTCTTTGGCAGATGCTTATCGAGCTATTATACGAGCTTATCCCTCTACGATTGTGGAGGGTACTACGGAGGTCGCACAGAAGGAAGCTGAAGACAAAACTGCCTTTATCTTTTATGGCCGAGGACGAAGCATACGAGGAAGGGGTCGAGGAGGAAGAGGTTTCCTTGGAGCAAAAGGCCATGGAGGAGATAGATATTGCACACACTGTGAGATGCCAGGACATACCCAGGAGAATTGCTACACACTGCATCCAAAGCTTTGAACTCACAGTCGCTAAGGTGGCCAATACGGATAAGGAATCTTCTGGATCGTTCATTGGGTTCTCTGAAGAGGATTTAGCATGACTCAAGTCTCTCCTCATGGATTCTGTATCCTCTAGCACCACCACTGATCTTGCTGAAGGTAATACATTCTTCTTAGTAGTATACCTCCATCATTTTATGATATGATTCAAGAATTAGAATAACAAGGTGGCAGGATATGTTCCTAATCACGAGTATTCTGATTCGTGTATTGGGTCCAATACCCAACTACAAAAAGAATCAAACCCGATTAACCTATATCCTATGGCTCTGATACTAAAAGAACCATGTCACGCCCCGCTTCCCAGAGTACGCTAAAATAGTCGCGTGACATAGCCAACCATGCTACCTATGGATAGGAAAAAATCCTTCCACAGTCACATTACGGCTGTAGAGATATCAAGAACATGAAAGTAGATTAAACTATCTAGTACATGTCCATGAGCCAGAATAAATGAGTCAAGAAATGATAATATACGGAAGCAAAAGATACAATAAATGAAACACCTGGAAGGTAAAACTGCATACCAACAGGATCTTCACCGCTCGGTCTAACAGCGGCAATACTCCTGATCAGTCTGCAACAAAGGTAGAGGATCTGGGCCGTGCAAAACCCAGACGTCAGCGCGTCATAACATCAAGCAATAATATAAACAGGGGTAGCAATACATGCAAGTATGAGCATAAATGGTAAACAAGCATAACAGTGATATAAGTAAGGACAGTGGGGTAATGCGTAGTGAGTGATCTAAACTGGTATATTGGGTTAACTACTTTCAGGTCTTTGAAATCAATTTGATGAATTATCGATGTAACTCAATAGTATCCCGTGCGTGCCCGGGACCACGGTCAAGATTCTCGGGCTGAATCCGAGACGTGCCGCTAGGTAGTAAAAGGTAGCATGTAAAGATGAGTGATGTCAGCATCATCACCCCGGGGCTGGCCTAGCCCGTAAGACTGATCAGAACAGGTGTCGAACTGTCGAGTTACAAGTCAGGTTTCATCATTGATTTCCCCATACCCCCAAGTTATATGTGTTCAAGTCAGGTATTAAGTAATCAAGAACTAATGCCAACTCAGGATCAGGTAGGTGCAGGTTTGTCTGGATAGACAACAGGAACGGTCCGTAAGGACTACATGTTATGTTTGTTGGCATTAGACACAAGATCAGGTAACAGGTAAAGCCATGGTACATCAGGTCAAGTCAAGTAGTGTATTTAGGTGTCATGTCATGTCAAGAGTGTACGGTACCATGCCGTGTCAAGTAGGAAGTGCAACATATCATGTCAGGAAGCATAAAATGTTATGTGTGTGCTCATAAATCAAACTAACATAAACATGGTTATAAGTAAACAAGCACGGATACTATCAGAAGAATAAACTGGACATGTAATATAATATGCAAATAGGTACAGGTTAAATTATATCGATGCACGGTTAACATTTAGAGTTCGGTTTATGGTTCCAACATCAAGTATCATACACTTAAACAAATATGGATTGTTGAAAATCATGTTAATGTGTACTAAAATAATCTAAAGATGCAATTGAATATAAATCAGGTTAGTTGCATGCAAACGGTCGTCCGACAGGGTATAAAATATAAAAGGGTACTGTGGGTTATGCAAATAATTGTTACAAGATTTAAATATGAATGTGGGTACTATGTATAATAGAACTAAATGCAAACTGGTATGTTTCGAGCCATGAATCTAAAATGATATAATGGGACATCGACATGTTAAAATGGAATTCTGGTGTTAAATGGAAACTACAGGTCTAACGTGCACTCTAATAGGTACATAGTAATTTAAATAGCATATATATAGTAGTTTAACTAGCATGTAGCAAGTTTCACTTGCCTCAGAACAAAGGTCGATATGCAGGCGGCCTGGTGCGACATGACACGATACGGTGTGTGAAACGGCGTGACACAGTACTGGGTCTAGTCGCGATCCGGTGTATGGTCTGGGCGCGATCTAGACACGATCCGGTGCATGGTCTGGTCACGATCTGGACGCGATCTGGCTGCGACACGGTCGTGATATGGAAGTGGTGATGGTATGATTTTGGTATTGTAGTGGTACTGTGGTGATGGTATAGTTCGTCCGGATCGTCGTCGGTGGCATGGCTCCAGCGGTCACCGAAAAACGTGAATCAAGAGAAGAAAATAGGAGGAGAAAAGAAGAAGAAGAAGAGAAGGAAGGGCTGGGGTTTGGTGTGGCTCTAGGTTTTGGTTCATGGATCAGAGAAGGCAGCGAGGGGCGAGGACGAGGTGGTGGGTCACCGGCGATGGATTTGCCGGCGAGGCAGTGGATGTGCATAGAGGGTTTCCTGGGTTCTTGGGATTTGGTGCATGGGTCGTGGCTTGCAGGGAAGGAGATGAGAGAAATGTTGGTGATGGTGATGAGGCCGATGAGGTCGGAGCTCCGGCGAGGAGCCGGTGATGGGTTTCGGAGAAGGTGGGTGCAGCGGTTTGCAGAGAATCGTCGGTGAGGGTATAGAGAGGAGAGAAGACAGAGGAGGTCGAGGAGGCGACGGCGAGGTCGTTGGTGGCGAGGTGCAGGAGCGGGGAGATGGGTGCGAGCGAGGGCAGTCGGGGTTCTAGGGTTTCGGGCTCGGGATCTTGGGGAGAAGGAGAGAGGAAGGTGAGGAGGTGGTTGTGGAGAGGAGAGGCCGACGAGGTGGTCGGCGGTGAGGGACGAGGCGAGGGCGTCGCGGGTTCGAGCGTGGGTGAGGTTTGCAGGAGACGGCGGGGAGAACAGAAAAAAAAATGGAAGAAGGAGATGAGAGGAGAGAGAGAGAGAATTGCATGGGATTTATAAAATAAATATACAAAATAGGTAAGTGAAGGAGGGAAAGAGAGAGGGAGAAAGGGAGAGAGGGAGATGTGTCAGGCGAGAGAGAGAGAGAGAGAAACGTGCAGAATAGTTAGGATAAGATTTAAAAAATATTTTTAGTTTAATATATATATATATATATATAAACGTGTGTGTGTATATATATATATATTAAATAGTTTAAATATATCGAATATAATATTATAATATTAGTCCGTTTTGAGATTTTGGCAAATACAAACTTACTCCAAAACACGCCCGGGTCGGGTCTAAAAATTCAGATTTAAAATATTAAAAATATATGCAACTTCCAAATTTCAAAATGAATGCTCAGTTAAAGAAAATGCATACCCCCAAGAACGGATGCACGTACGTGCGCGTAGCCATCCAAACACGTCCGTTTCACTGAACGGGACGAGAACAAGATGTGCGGATCTACCACGGGGTTAGAGGTATCATGCAGGATATGAAATGTAATTTTAAATTATTTTCTGTGACCTAAAATGTTATATGATAAAGGATGCAATACCATGTAAAATGCCTGTATGAACTAATCATGAGATGCGCGTGTCCATGCAATAAGTCAATGTAATCTATAGTATCAAACAGGTTTAAGCAATCGGGTCAGGTCGAATGCAATGTAGGATGTAAACTACCATTCGCATCCAAATATGATAAATCAAGAAAATACCATGGATAAGTAAATACGGAAACTGGAATTGGTATAAATGAACTCGGGTGTTACAAGGTAATACATGTCTTCTTAGCAGTATACCTCCATCATTTTGGATTATTGATTCAGGTGCATCCTCTAGAACCATTGTCGTTCTAGAGGAAGGTAATACATGTCTTCTTAGTTTTATACCTCCATCATCTTGGATTATTGATTCAGGTGCATCAAATGACGGGATCATCAGACTTGTTATCATCTTTGGCCCATACCACCATTTCTAGTGGAATCATGCTTGTAGATGGTTCTATTTCCAAAGTAAAGGGCATCGGTTCTACCACTTTAACTCCATCTTTTTCACTATCATCAGTTCTATATGTTCTATCATTTCCATTCAATTTACTATCTGCTAGCAAATTGGTCCATAATCTGCATTACTCGGTAACTTTTTCTCCTACTGGTTGTGTAATACAGGAACTGAAAACAGAGCGGATGATTGGGGCCGGACGTAAGTCTGGAGGTCTCTACTACTTCGACGAACATCCACCAAAGGTTGCTTGCTCAACTTCTAATGATTTTCTATATGATCACTACCGTTTAGGACATCCCTGTCTGTCAAGTTTAAAGAAATTGGTCCCCTCTTTATCGAGTCTGTCTTTCTTAGAGTGTATAGCTTGTGAGATGAGAAAGCATAAGTGTGCTTCCTATCAGTCTAGAATCAATAAATATGCTGAAAAATCTTTTAATTTAATACATTCTAATGTCTGGGGCCATGCCCAGTTGTCCCTAATCGAGGTTATCGATATTTTGTAATATTTATTGATGATTGCACATGAGTAACTTGGATATATTTGTTGAAATCTAGAACGGAGGTTTTTGATGCTTTTAAATCGTTTGTCACAAGCATGAAAAACCAATTTTATACCAGTGTTAAAACATTAAGTGACAACGCAAAAGATTATTTTAATGCTAACTTTAATCAATTTCTCTAGACAAATAGTATTACTCACCAATCGTCATGCCCTTATACATCACAACAGAACGGTGTTTCTGAAAGAAAAAATGAGCACTTGTTAGAAGTAACACGTTCACTTTTGTTTCATATGAATGTGCGTAAACTTTATTGAGGTGATGCTGTTCTCACTACATGTCACCTTATTAACCGATTACCAAGTTTTGTGTTGGAAGGGGAGATTTCCATGTCGACATTACTGTCCTCCAAACAGTTGTTTCCTTTACCTCCACGTGTCTTCGGATGCACATGTTTTGTCCATAATCATCAACCAGGAGCATCTAAACTTGATCCACAAGCTGTCAAATGTGTCCTTTAGGGTATCTTCATGATCAGAAAGGGTACAAGTATTATAGCATTGAACTTATAGGATATTTATATCCGCGGATGTCACTTTTCATGAAAACACCCCATATTTTAGTAATAAAGCGTATGCCACTACACAAACTATTAGAGAGGATTTTCCCATCGATGAGAGTGACATCATTGTTGTCGAGTATCAAAACCCTATTGGTAATCAGGAAGAAACTCATTCTAATCAGCAAGCATCTCAGGAGGAAGGAAATGAAGAAGAAGAAGAGCTTACAGCCACCGAAGGACGATCACCTAATCCTGATCCAGATCCAGACCATTCAAATCATTCAGATCATCTCAACCTTCAAATTCCTATTGCTTTGAGAAAAGGTAATCGAACAAGTAAGCATGTTTATCTATCTTCTGATTATGTGACTTATGCTAGACTTTCACCGTCTTGTTATGCTTACATATCTTCTATGGAGTCCTATTCTATTCCGTCATCTGTGTCTGATGCTCTAGCCCATTCGGGTTGGAGAAAAGATATGGAGGAAGAGATGTCAGCCTTGCGTTTGAATGGTACATGGAGGCTTACTCAACTCTCTACCAGCAAAAGGGTGGTTGGTTGCAAATGGGTATATACAGTAAAGCTCAATCCAGATGGCTCTCTAGCTCGCTTGAAGGCCAGAATAATAGCGAATGGGTATTCACAGATTTACAGTGAAGACTGTGATGGGACTTTCTCTCCGGTGGCCAAGATGACATCAGTACGTATCCTTCTATCTTTAGCGGCCAATTACCGATGGACTCCACACCAACTTGATTTCAAGAACGCTTTTCTCCATGGTGATCTAAAGGAGGAAGTATATATGCATCAACCTATTGATTTTGTTACTCAAGGGGAGTACAGATAGGTGTGTAAGCTTTAGAGATCGTTATATGGCCTTAAGTAGTCTCCATGTGCTTGGTTTGGGAAACTCACCACGGTTGTTTAGGAGTTTAGTCTCCGGAGGAGTAGTAATGACTACTCAATATTCTTTCGTTTCCGAGGAGGTTTGAGGATTTTGATGGTGATCTATGTTGATGACATCGTTATTTCTGGTGATGATAAAAAGGGCATCTCAGAATTGAAGGGATATCTTCAGAAGAAGTTCTACACCAAGGATTCATGGGAGCTCAAATATTTTCTTAGCATTGAAGTGACATGGTCTTCTTCCCAAGGTGGCATTTTTATTTTGCGGAGGAAGTATGTTCTTGATATGCTCAAAGAAGCAAAGATGGCCGGTTGCAAACCTATTGAGTCCCTTATGGATCCAAATGTCAAGCTATATCCGAATTAGGGGAGCAGCTAGCCAACCCGGGACAATATCGCATATTGGTAAGAAAGTTAAATTACATTGCTTTTCCAGTTAATGTGATTAGCCAGTTCATGGGAGATCCCACAGAACCACATTAAAGTGCAGTCATGCGCATTCTTCATTACCTGAAGGCCGCGTTAGGAAAGGGCCTTTTGTACAAAGAAAAATGACACTCTACAGTTGAAGGATCCACTGATGCTGATTGGGCTGGATCGCCAAGTGATCGGCGGTCAACAACAGGATTTTGTGTATTTGTTGGAGGAAATATTGTGTCATGGAAGAGTATGCAGCAAGTTGTCTCTCGTTCCAGTGCCGAATCCGAATATAGAGCCATGACCAACACTACCAGTGAACTGATATGGATCAGATTTCTTCTTATAGAGTTGGGTTTTGCACCCCGGGGAGCAGTGATGCTTTATTGTGACAATAAAGCCGCTATTTATATTACCAATAATCCTGTGTTTCATGAAAGAATGAAACATATTGAGGTCGACTGTCATTTTGTTCGAGAAAAGGTTGAAGAAGGCATAATTGACATGGTACATGTAAAGACTGACCATCAATTGGCCAACTTGTTCACAAAGTTATCCGGGAAGACACGTGTTCAGTATATTTGCGGCAAGTTGGACATGCATGACATATACGCACCAATTTAAGGGGGAGTGTTAGAATTCAACCGAGTAATTTAGGTAAATAGTAACTATTAATTTAGGAAAATAATAATTTAGGTAATTGAATAAAAGAGGAAATAGTAATGTGTATTTGGGAGCAGAATATTTGTATATTAGGAATATTGTTATTTTCCTTTTTATACCCATCCTATTTGTATCCACCATGCTATTATAAATAAAGAGGGGTGGGGAGTCATTCACCTGAACCCAAAACAATTATCTCAAATCCTCTACTCTAAATCTCTCAGTGAAATTAGAAAAAATAAATAATTTGAAAAAGAATATAAACATGTTGAAAATTGAGAAAATAAACATGACGATGGGCCCTGAAAATTAAGAAATATTGAAAATTAAGAAAAATATTGAAAAAGAAGAAGATGATGTGTTGTAGAAATTTTGGAGATAAAATGAACATAACAATATGTTGTGGCATGTGCGAATTGAGATAAAAATTGAAAAAGAAGATGAAGGATTATGGAATTAAAAAAAATCAAGATAGAAGATAACGAGTTAGAAAATTGATTAAAGAAAATAGGAAAATAAGTTGGAAGAAAATGTGTTATGAAATGGATAAAATATTAAGTTGAAAGATAATGGGCTATGAAATTGAAATAAAATTTAAGTTAGAAGATAATATATTGAGAGATCTAAAAAAATGAAGAAGATAAAAATATCATTTTGTCTATACTTTTAATATCTATATAATTAATAATATTTAATTATGTAAGCATATCCTTTACTTGTCAAACAAGCTTTGATATAAAAATTCTCTGGATTTTTTCACCAAAACACATGCCTTCTAAGAATTTTTTTATCTTAAATGAAATCCAACGAATTTTTATACTAAGTACCCTTATATGGAGAAATTTTGTGGTGGTAACAGCATTTCTAATTATCAGGTAACTGGTTACGCTGCAACAACTAATGCAAAAGTTAATATTTCTTAAAATTAATTAAGCAGAAGATATTTACCTTAATATTTTCTAGTTTCCTAAACAAAAACATTAATATCTCTACTGTATAAGTGAAAACATAAGGAACATGTGGTACTTCCCATTTCTGTTCAAGGAAAGAATTGATACAAAAAAATTCCTTAATTATTATCATCATCGTTAAAATTCCAAAATAAAAATATATAATAGTTAATTGCAATCTTTTTCGTTAAGAACAATGTTATGTTTGTCTCGTATTCTTGATCTCTATATGTTTCCCATCACATTCGGCGTTTTATGGAGTGTCCCAGTTTCAGATATGTCTACAGCAAAGGGACAGATGTATGAAGCCCAAGCTTCAAACGTCTGATCCATATTCGAAGACATACACACAAAGAGACGAGAGACGTTTCCTCTCTTGTTCTTCAGACGTTAGTTAACGCTCTATTTTTTTGGTAGACATTTGCCGTGCATTCATCAAAAGTGTACGCGCTCTCGGGATCTGCTGAAGGTTTTGGGCAGACGTCCGCCAAGCCTTTCAAACGTTTGATTTTTAATATATCGATATTTTCTATTAATATTTTGACATCATCAAAAAAGGGGAGATTGATGGCTTATTTCATAATCCTATTATGTAGTTTTGATGATATTATAGAATATTAATAGATCTATACATGTGATTCATATTGCATATTTTATAACACTGTATATGAGCTTGGTCGTGTTTGAGAAAGATTTCAGGATATCAACCGACATAAGCCTACGACGTAGGATGGAGGAAATTGAGCTAAAATGGAAAATCTATTGGAGGTTGAAGAATAATGGACTAGAGATCTTCAATGATCTAAGTTTCATAAAGCTAAGGAGCCAAAGTCTAAGTTTAAAGAATCAAAGAAATCGAAGAAATCAAGAGTTCGAGTTACAAGTGCATTCTCTAGGAAATCGATATAAGTACTTCATGGTTTATGAGATTAGCATGCAAAAGCTCAAACACATACACTATTGCATACATCAAATCTTTGGGCAAAACTTGGCATAATTTTTCATTCAAAACGTTTTTCAATTTCAAGTTCAAAATTTTCTGTGCATTATTTCTTCAGACGTCTGTCTAAGTCTTATCAGACGTCTGCGTGCTATTGTAAAACATGCACAAGTTTTGAAATATTAGTTTCTTCTTCAGAAAAAACGTCTGAAGTATGCCAGAACAAACGTTTGGTTGTTCTATGGATTTTCATTATTTAAAACTTTTGACAGAATAAACGTTTGTCGATACTTCTTCATACGTCTGTTTGTTCTCTGGATTTTCATTGGCTTAAAACTTTTTAAGAATAAACATCAGTAAAATCTTCATCAGACGTTTGGTTGTTCTCTATATTTTCATGGTATTCAAACTTTTTGTGGGAACAAACGTCTGAACCTTATTAGCACAAACGTATGAAGATTAAAACTTTGAAAATCTTTTCTTCATGTTCTTCAAACGTCTGGTTGTTTTGTGTACTTTCATTTGCCATGTTTTGAAAACTACGGCAAACATCTGAAACCCATGATGACAGACGTTTGAAGCTATTTTTGTTTGAAAAATATTATCGTTACATACATTTAATGTTATAACGGTATAACGGCTAGTTTTATTTTGCCTTTAGACATCTGTACTCTTTACCTTCAGACGTCTGTTCTTCTGCCTGAGGCGTAATAAATGCATGTACTTATTTGATTTTTGTGTAGGGTTTAAAAGGGATTCTTGTGTAGTTATTGCACAACAACTATTCTGAAAATTGCATTCATTCTTTGAGTTCATCCTCACCCACCAAAAGAAAAAGAAAACACTTGAGCTTTAATTGCAAATCTAATACTCCTTTGAAATATTCTAGAGCTTGAATTGTAAACTCTTGAGAGTGTATCTTGGATTGCCTTCTTCTTCTTCTCTCTTTGTATGGAATCTCTTGAGTGCAGGAGAGTTCTTGTAAGTGAAGAGAAGTATTATGAAGAGAGTCACTCGTGTGTCGATTGACGTGTTGTTATGGGAGTGCAATATATTTGTCTCGGTGGAGACGTGATTAAGTGGAACGGGTTCGTACGCTTAAAGAAAGAGCACTAAGGGATCTCTCGAATCTCTCTAAATCTCTTGTGTTTGCGTCTTGTTTCTCTCTTACCATCTTTTCTTTGCAATTGTGCTATAATTGTGTTTCTTTTTATCTTACAAGTAGAAATTTTAATTTGTGAGTTTTGTTAGTATAATCCTATTCACCCTCTTCTAGAATTATTTTAATTGGTATCAAAGTAAGGTGCACTTATTTATTAGGATTAAAACCCTATAGAGATCCAATAGCCCCATCTTCTTCACATAGTATGGGACACTCCCAATCCATTACCAAACCACCATACTTTGATGATATTAATTTTACCATTTAGACGTTAAGATGGGGTCCTTTTTAGAATCATAAGGTAGAGATGTGTAGAGATACATCTTTTTGAAGGAGTATGAGTTACTCACCACCGATGAGGATTGCTGGAGTGTAGTTGATAAAAAGGCTTATGAAGCTAATCATAAAGCCAAGTTTGTTTTTTTTCTTATCTCAACGAAAATGATTTGGCTCATGTTATCAAATGTAGAATTGCTTTTGCTATGTGGAAAATTTTATTAGTTGCTCATGAAGGGAGTTCCAATGTTAAAAGGGCTAAAATTGATCTTTTGAAAATGGAGTATGAAAATTTTCGAATGTTTCCCGATGAAACATTGATGATATTGTTCACCGCCGGAAGACAGGGACGAACCGGGATGGATTGTCTTGCCTGAATCTGGAGGCATATACTATTTGGATTTATCCGTCCACCTTTCCGAAGATACCAAGTTGATTTATGGCACCATATATCGGAGGATTGGACATACATGACTGTTGTAGCAGACTTTATCAGATTCCCCCTCATTTTATGAGGGGTTTTTGATTGTGAGGACGCTCTTCCCTGTAGGCGCAAGCCCCTAAAGTTAATTACGTTACTGCATTGCGATAACCACTTTCTCTTTCTCCAGTAGTTCACTTCGTGTCGTGTGTGTTTTTGTTTGTTTTAGTTGCCCGTGGATTGTATATGGAGACTAGTTTAGGTCGCCCGTAGGGCGCGGATCAGTCCAAATCCGTATATTTTAGATTTGGGCTTAGGTTTATTTAAGGACCATCAATCTGGTTTGAGATTAAGATCGACTTAAAACATACGAGCATTTGGGCCCAATTATTTTAGTTTAAGGGCATCATGGTCCATTATCGCCATATTTAAGGCGGAATTTTAGTTTAGAGACATTTCGGTCCATCATTCATCTTGCACGCACGTGTATTTGTTACGTGGCGAAGTGAACGATGGAGACATGGAATGCGCCCAATTTGGGGTGCGATCCGATTTGAGGTGTGCACGTCAATTTAGAAGTGTATCAATGTATGACGAAAGGAGTTGTTGGTTGTCGTGACCCGCCATCTCTCTGAAGACGTTGAGGAATTACAACGACATATATCAGAGGTGTGGAAAGATACACCCTTGTACCAAATCCCATATTTGAGGGAAATAGTTTGTGGTGGTCCTAAGAATCATTAGTCATATTTGAGACTAGGATTACTTTAGGAGATACGAGACGAATATCATTTTGGATATCATCAATGAGAGATTATTAGTCATGTTTGAGACTAAGATCAGTTTAATAATGTTTTTAAGGATCATTTTTACTTAAGATCCAGTAAAAGAGCATTTGGGCTCAGCTGCAAGAAAACTTCAGAGACTTAGCCAATTTGAGCTTAGTCTGCTTATTCTTTTTCTTTTTCATTCAAAAGTGCTAAGCACTTATTTGGGCTCTGTTGGTTCAGCCCTTTTCTTTTTTATGTAAAAGTGCTAAGCACTTATTTGAGCTCTGATGCTCACATATATGTCATGTGAAGCATTCAGTCATGGGCGCTGCCTAATGAAGGTTGAACACTTTAGTCTTTTTGACTAAATGTGAAGTGCTAAGCATTTCCTATGGCGTCCAGTGAGGTGCACGTGTGGCGCTGGACGCTGCCCAATCAGTGCGAAGCACTCAACTGTTTTGGCTGTATATGGAGTGCTGAGCACTTTTTATATGGCGCCCACGTGAGGCGCTGGGCGCTGCCCAATCAGTGCTAAGCACTTAGCTTCCTTCGGATGTATATCGAATGCTGAGCACTTTTTATATGGCGCCCACATGAGGAGCACGTGAGGCGCTGGGTGCTGCCCAATCAGTGCTAAGCACTTAGCTGCCTTCGGCTGTATATGGAGTGCTGAGCACTTTATTCAGCGCTCACGTGTGTTTCACGTGAGGTGCTGGCCTTCTGTTTTGGGCGCTCGCATGTTTTTCACATGAGGCGCCAGGCACTGTTAAAATGGCGCCCACGTGGGAAGCATGTGAGGCGCTAGTCTTTTTTTATATGGAGATTTAATCTCTGTTGATATTTTCAGAGAGGTTAAACCTCTATCAATGGTGTTTTGACTATTAACGCTCGCCAAAATCACTATATTTTGAGAATTTCCGGTTGAGTTTTTAGAGAACTAAGTTCTTGATTTGAAGGAACCGAGTTCTTGGAGTATTATGGACTCCATTTTCTTTCTTTTTAAATTTGTTCTTCCCTGAATCATTGATTCTCAAGAACGAGATCTTCTCAATGAGAATTAAATTCTCAACTTGTGGAAGACTTGTCTTGTGGATCTCAGATCCAGAGAAAGAACTGAATTCATTTAAAAATGGTTAAACCCTTAGATGTGATATTATAGGTAATAGAGATATTTTGATCTCTTTTCTTTACCTAGGGTTTTGAATAGAAAGATTTTCTTTTTTGAGAATTGAATTCTCTGTTCTTTCTATCTGTGGTCTCTTCCTCTCTCTGTGTGGTCTCTGTGTGTGTGAGACTTGAAGTCTCGGGAGAGGCAGATTGTTAATTAGTTTTGAGAGAGATTCCAATTGATTTAATTAGTCTCAAAATTGATTTGGGGAATTTTACCCACCATTGGATTTTTGATCCAAGGACTTCTGTTTTACAGAATATGCTGTTCTTATTTTTAACAAGATTGGGAAAATATTCCTCCATATACAGATTTTATTCTGTTAAGTAGTGATTTTTAATCATTATTGGAATTTTAATCAAAGGGTTCTCTGTTTTACAGAGAGCAATCTTTTTCTGTTTAGAAAGATTGAGAGAATATATTCCCAAAATAGAATTTTATTCTATTATTGGATCATTGATCCAACCGAGAGTATCTTTCTTATTTAAAAAAGTTTAGGAGATATTTTCTCCTAATAGAATTTGATTCTATATTTTGATGACTTATCATCTCCGTTGGATTTTTTATCCAACGGCTCTATTTAACAGAGAATATCGTAGAATTTAATTCTACTTGGGCGTCGGCGTTCACATGTTGTGCACGTGGACGTCACATAAGAATTTAATTCTTAAGATGGGTATTCCTGTGCTTTGCACATTAGCGCCCGCATGATGTGCACGTGCAGCGCCATATAAGAGTCTTACTCTTATGTAATAAATTCTCTTGTGTTTTGCACACTGGGCCCGCATGAGGAGCGCGTGAGGTGCCACCATAGGATTTAATCCTATAAGATTGGCTCTGGCGCTGGCGCTCTCGTGAAGAGCACGTGAGGCGCTGCCTTATTAAATTCCTATAGAGCTTTGCTCTTTTACCATGTTTAAATATTGGGGAAACAAATGCCCCCACCGTTGCTCTCACATGGTTTGCACGTGGGTGCAACGGTGTTATCTTTTTCCACCATTGGATCTTCTAGGGAGTTGAACCGTCCTTTCACATATTATAAATAGAGCCTTTGGCCCTTAAGATGATTGCCGTTTCGTCATCTTCCTTGAGAATTTAATTCTCTTCTCAGAGCTTAGATCTCTGCCCAATCAAACTCTTAGAGTTTAACTCTGTTTAAGAAACTTGGTAAGAATTATGACCAATTTTTTAACTCTTAAAAGAAACTCTTTTTTGTTTTGGGTTTTTAACTCATCATCAGAGCTTGGCTCTTTTCCTTGAAATGATCTCTTAGAGATCTTAAAAAAAACTTTAGTTAGGAAGACCGTAGGTCTTAGAAATCTTGGGGTTTTACCCTACTACTCTGATTTTTAAGGGTTCTCTGGAATTTAATTCCAGTGTATTTCCCAAGGGGATCTCTGGGATTTAATCCCATCATTAGAGGAATTCAATTCCGGTTTTTTCTACAGAGCTTAGCTCTAAGAAAATTTCTTTTGAAAATTTTTGGGAATTTTATTCCCTTTTCTTATTTTCTTTTCAGGGTTTTATTGTAGATTCTTCTCACAGATTTAGATCTGTTGTAGAACATGTTCTTCGAGAGCGTTGGGAGTCTTGAACTCCACCGTTCAATGAGATTTTTCATTAAGAATCCTTTTGGATTCGTACAATGAGTGCCTGCCTCATCATTGATGGGGCATTACCTTGATTTTGTGGGGCCCATTGTCTCTTTTCTTTGGACTGTGGTGACTTTAATATGCCAGAATGTAGTACAAATTTGGATGTACTGAAAATGCTAAGGCCTTTAATTATAGTTGATTTCATTGTGTCGATAACTAACCCCTTTTTTTAGGTACTATGGCTTCCGACTCCTCCTTCCCCTACGTTCGCTCGGAGAGCGCTTTCGCCGATGCACCTATAGATCAGAAAGTCTTTGCACTAATTCGGGACTATGATCCAGAGTAGAAGTCTCCTCATTTGTGGGGGTCATAGTACAGTTACATTATCCGGGATCGACGCAGTTTTACTTATGCAGCGCCGTCAGAACCGATCTCGTCGATTTGTTACGCAAACCCTCCCCAGGTCGCTTACGCAGTGGAAGAGGTCAACCGGATCTCGGAAGGTTGTCTCCAACCTTCCATGGCGTCGATACCCATGCAGCCGCCAATGGCCCCAGACATTCTGGGGCGTTGCATATGCCAAGGAGAAGTGCGTTCTTGGGGCCAGGTCTATACTATAGGAGTGATCCCTCGTCATCCGGCTGGTTATCTGCAGTGGGCCCGTTACATTCTGTCGGCTAAGAAGTCGCTGCTGCTGAAGACCAGGCTATATCCAGCGATCTACGCATCCCTCTTTTATTACCACACTCCTCATGTGTGGTGGGTTAAATCCTTTCTTGAGCAATGGAATATCCCGACCCACACATTTCTCTTATCGGATCGGGAGGTGTCAATCTCGCTGGAGGAATTTGCCAAGATATCTAGGTTACCTGTCAGAGGAGATCCTTATGAGGAGATACTTCCTCCTGACGAGTACGTCTTCGCTACTGAATCGGTGGTTATGGGTCTTACCCCAGAGAATGCTGTTTTACACAAGTTTCCAAGCTTGATCAAAGTGTTGAACATATATGAAAGCTTATTCTTGGAGTCTGGCGGCACGGAGTTAGCTTCATGGACTTCGTTGCTCGTTTCCTTCGTCCGGAGGCTCTATCGAAGAAAGCTGCGAAGTTTGCCAAGCTCGATGATCCGTTCGGATTTGGTTTGGACAAACTGCCGACCGCGGAGGCAGATTTGAAGAAATTCTTTATTCCAGATACTCCAGTTGTCCCCTTCGTGGAGATTGCCATTCCGGACATTGATGAGGAGACGTTCTTCTTAGTGTTTATCGGCTTGTGGCTGAGTTGGTTTGTGCTTCCAATACACCTTCGCTACATGAGACCATCTGTCTTTTATCCGTCTTATCGCATTGCCGCGAGGACGCGCATGGCTATCTGGGTCGCAGGATTGGCTCATCTATATCACGGTCTGAGCATAGCGGCCGACACCACTCAGCCGGGTTTGAAGCCCATAAATCTCCCATCGCACTACTTTACCTCGTGGATCGAGATGCACGTGCTGGGTGCTTTTGGTGTGCATAAACGACCCAGATTTTATGAAGGATATAATTTTCCTCGGATCATGTAATTGGTCGATGCTTCTTCTCCAGACCTAACCCAGTGATAGGCTCGGCGATTGCTTCTTCATCCGCGCATGGTTGGGGATAGCATGGCCTTCGTCGACAAGGTCCTGACCATCGGCAAGGAATCTTCCAAGGTAATCCAGCTGCTCCACGATGTCTTCAAGGATGGAGTTTCTGCGTTGAGGGCCCGAGAGATCATTCATTTATATTCTATCAGACCGGGTTTCCTCGTGTTCAGACAGGATGCTTCAGTGTTATTTATGAGATACAACCCACATCGTTTCGCCCAGCAATCCGGTTACAACCAAGGCGTTCCCCTTGAAGCGTTCCTCATTGACCCAGTTGCTACAGAAGAGAGCGTTCACAATGCGGCGCATCACTTCATGCGGCTAAACACGGGGTCTCATTTCTTGATTAGTGAGCCGAGCTATATCCCGAAGGCCTTAAATGCTTTTATCGCTTGGTACCAGTATGCCACGGGTGCCATCATCAAAGAGAAAAGGCGGATGCTTCTTGACCATAAGGATTCTATCCTGGCCAGTAATCTCGCGGTCCCGCTGAAGCGACGGGAAATTATCCGTCCTTCTTTAAGAGATAGTGCCACAACTGTAATTCCGTGAGCCTTTTGGATAAGCCAGGACCAGATGTAAGTGCTCCTGTGACTGTAGTGGCCATGGCATCCCCTGAGTCGGGTATTGGCTCGGAGATCGGAACTCGCCGTCCGAAGAAGCCCGTTAAGCGCAAACTTTTGTCGTCGGGTGTTGGGGCTGGCTCGCAGAAAAAGAAGAAATCTTTATTCTCAGCTGACGTTGTGTTCTGTCAGGAGCCGTATGCTCCTTATAGCGAAGGCTTAGCTGAATACGGCACCAACGTTGGTCTGTTCGAAGCCTTCGTCGACGAGAATGCCGCTACTGATCTTCAAGCCGCTATCAAGTCTTCTGAAAGATTAGCCTGTGAGCAGGCAGCGCTTACTTCTCTTGCGGCGTCCGGTATATTCCATTTACATTCTTCGGTACATATTTTTTCTTTGAATTTATTATGCTTAATTAACGCTATTTTTCTTAACAGGTTTCTCTACTGAAGAGGCCCTCTTGGCGTCTCTCAAGACATTTGAGGAAGAGGAGAGGCTTCGCGCTTCCATGGATCTCGGTATGTTTTGCGACATATTTACATATTTAATTCATTTCGTTCATACCCTGACTCCCTTCCTCTTTCTGTTATAGGAACCACCACCACTCATGCTGTTCCGAGTACCATGCCGTCCCTAGGTGGTGGTGCAAAGGAGCCTTCAGAGCCACCGACTACGGTTGAGGTCACCCCAGGGACACCACGGGAGGTGTATTTAAAGCAGCCGATGATGGATGTTGCAGTAGATCCGGAGGCCGAGCCTAATTTGGGCAAAGATGTCCCCCTGTCGGAGGTCCTGAGGAGATCCATTCATACGGCCAAGGCTGAGAGGAAGCGCAAAAAGCACGCAGTAAGGGAGCATTAGGCTAACTTGGCCGCAGGCGCGGGTTCGAGTGATGCTCGACCCTCTAACGTTCCCATGGAGGAAATTCCTCCTATCTTGTCCACCGCTCATAGGCAGGTTGCGCGTGCGGCTCGCGAAGAGGCCGAGCGGTTGCTTCAAGGTAAAATAGCGTACGATCTCTTATTAAAACTTGGCATGGCTCGTTTACTTTTCCAGGTTTCTTCTTACAGTAATTTTTCTCGAATTTTAACATATTTGCTCCTAAATGATGTGACAGGGCCGAGTTTGGGTATCAGTGTGGTGGGCGAAGCAACCGCGTTTGAAGAGTCTAGGGTGTCTGGCCTTCTTTTCGAATCAGGGGCTGCTCCAACTGCCGTTTCCTCCCCCTGTAGATCCCCAGCATCGGCAGGTGATGCGAGCATGACGACGGCCCTTATTGTTTCGGGGGATGAAGGTGTCGACATTGAATCCATCTCCCCAATGGTGGTGGAAACCGAGGAAGCCGTCATGGTTAGTGGCGCTCCAGACACTGCTACGGTCTCTATCCCGCCAGGTATTCCTTGTGTTATTTCTTTTGGGCTCTCTATCTCGTCAAACATGTTCGTTGATATTTCTTTTATTCTGAATATAGATATGGTAGACCCCGGCGTTGCGCTAATTGAAGAATCACTGTCAGCCGCCGTCGTGACTATCACTGTTCCACATCTTTCTTTTGTGCCCCCCGAGTTCTTTCGGGTCTAATGAAGGAAGGTAAAGATTTTTCAATTCCTTATTTCACTATATATATTATTTCTTGGATTAATTTCTTTACCATATATTGTTACGATACTGCAGGAGTGCTTTTTTACCATGCTAAGATTGCACTTTGCCTTCCAATCAGAATTCGTTCCTGCTTCGAGCATCGGTTAGTATACTCTTCATCTCTCATTTCATCTTTTCACGAGTGATCTCTCTATCGCTAAACTTTCTCGTATTGGTAACAGTCTTACGGCTCGAGGGAGAAAATGAAGGAATAGCGGAGCCTCCTAAGCTTCTTGATTTACCACTTTCGACTACTGGTATGCTAGATCTCATTCATCATCGTCCTTTTTAGTTCTTAGGTCAAAATCTGACCCTGCTTTGTGCGTGCTTTATTCTACAGCAGATACACCGGCTTTGGCTCCTTTTGAGTCTCGCATATCTATGCTTGCGGGGCCGTTCGCTAAGCGTCAGTCCTCCAGGGGTGCGGCAAATAGCAGGCGGATGCTGAGCGAGTTTATCGAAGACCTCAATGTTGAAGCTCTCACTTCCACTGCGGACTTTGTGGATGAGGTCAATCCTATGCTGGCGACGCTTGTGACTTTCCACAATGAGGACTTTGTTGGCGTTTGGGTTGACTATTGTAGGCACATTGAGGCTTGTCTTCATGAAATCGAGCACAAGCGTCTTACGCCTGAAGCATTAAACTCGAAAGCTCAACTAATCGCATGGATCGAGCAAAGTGCCACTTCCCTTCAATACTTTGAGCAGATGTTGGCCTTGAAGCAGAGAGAACATGAGACATCTTCTGGAGAATCTAGCCAATTGCACGCCCAGGTCGAAGCGAATGCCGCACAGCTGCAAATTATTTTTGGGATCTCCAGCAATGCATTTCTAAGGGAATGGCGCTGAGGCAGCACCTTGACTCTACCGAGCGGGAAATGCGAAATTGCGAAGTGGCTAAGCAGGAAATTGCCGAAAAGCTTTCATCATGCTTGCAACAACGGGCCCGAGTTGAAGCAATGCTGGCTGCAATAGCAGCACGTGAAGAGAAGCTACGAGAAGAGAGTGAGAGGGTTGCCGATTTATTGAAAGCCCCACTTTCTTAATGGCTAAAATTGTATCCCCTTTTTATTTAAATTGTATTTTTCAAACACTTTGATTCATGAATAAAGAATATACATTTTTTTTTCATGCGTTCCTCTGTGTTTGATGTCTTAATTTAGCGCTAGTTAGTTTATTCACTCATCTCGGAGTCTCTAGTTTATTCACTCGTTTCGGAGTCTCTGGTTTATGTACTCATCTCAGAGTTTATAGTTTATTCACTCATTTTGGAGTATCTTTAGTTTACCTCCCTTGGATTTACAGGAAAACTTGTTGATTGATCTGTAAAGTGTAGTAACCGCAATCAATAACGGTGTCGCGTGTAGCTAGCCGAGATGAGTACGAGTCGTCCTCAGGGATATGTGGAATCTTTCAATCTTACTTTAGACGTGTTGAAAAAAAGAAAGAATAGAATAATAAAGAATAGTGAAGAATAGTTTCTAGATCTACGTCAAACACAGATGTAGAATACAGATCGAGTTTAAATACGGATGTAGATTTTATAAGAAAAAGGCTTGTAGGGTTCGTTAGGATTTAGTAGTCATGGATGATTAATAAAAATTACTCCTTTTATCTATTGATAGATTTAAAACTAGATTGATAGTGATGAATGAGGATTAGGGTTCTTGGAAGAAACTAGGGTTTCCACACTATTGACCCTTGTCCTTTCATTGATCTTTACTCATGTCCAGCCTTTAACAAAACAATTGTTAATCTAATTTCAAATCGCGGTCGAGACTAGCAATAAATTCGTAGCGCGCCTGATTTGGATGTTAACGATTGTTTTGCTAAAGTTTATAAACTTCATAAGATTTAAAAGAAATTAAAATATTTTCTCATCCATTGTTCTACTCTAATCCTACGAACCCTATCAAGTGGAGAATTACTCACGCATGATGGAGATAGAAAAAGAACGGATAGAGAAAGAGATTATAATGCAGAAATTAAATGCTAAATAATTAATTTAACGATCTACTTTTATTAATCAACTTCACAATTACAAAACTTTCGAGTTTAGATTACAAGAGGAAGAAGAAGTTGCTCTCGATCTCTGCCTCGTAGGAAGTAAATGCTCCGTCGAATCTCACATTGCGTTATCACGTCGAAATTTGGACCTGTCTTGGATCACTTGTTCTTTGACGGTGATTAACTTGTGTAAAAGATTGATGATTTTTAAGTTTAGCCCTCGGTCCTTTATATAGCCCCAAAGCCAGAAACCAAAGATCCCTAGAATTAGGGTTTGTTGTTGGAAATCATAACTAAAAATCCTAAATCTTGACTCAGTGAATCGGCCGCGGATCCGCCGCATATTGCATGGTTTGGCCGCGGATCCGCGGTTTGTTGGTGAGATCTTGGCTTCAGAATTCTGGAGCTGCGTTGTTGTGACACATGGAGATTTATTTGATGTCTGGAATCTTCATATCTTTTCCGAGTCTCTGCCAGTATTGATTCTTCGATTTTATTTATCTTTATCGGCATATTTTTGATTCCCGACATTTCAACATCTCGATCTTCTGACCTATACTAAACCTTGCACAATATCTCAATGAATAATGTTAGTAATATTTGGTATTTTTGAGATATTATCCTAACCAATTTGATATGATATTATATTTTAAGAATATTGATTAAGGATATTTGATATGATATGCATATTTAAATTATCAAAATATTATATAAATATTATATGCATACATTTTCCTTCATAATGTTAATTATAATATATAAACATATGATAAATAGTATTTTTACAGATAAACCCAAATATGTGTCATATTTATAATAAACACCTTTAGATATTTAAGAAAAGTAAGGAAAATGTTATATCAAAAGTGTGATATTTTCGACCGAACACTTATCCTAACGTTGTATGTAGATAACTCCCATTCTTTACGACAGAGGTCCGTTAGGCTTGTGGTACTAGGGTTTTAGTCCGTGGTACCGTCACGTTGGCTGATGTATTCCTCGATATACAATCTTTAAGCTGTTGTTTGAGTAACCCCGCGACCGTCGTGTATCTGATCCTTTCGGGGGATGGACAAGACGTCTTCAAGTAATCTCCTTAGGTTGTATTACCATCGGAAGAGCAAGCGTTAGGAATTTGCCATGATGCTTTTTACTTGAGGTTAGGCTCAATTTGGAGCCCCGATGAGTCATAATCGCATCCTTCGGGGATGTGATGATCTCCGACGGTCTTTAGGCTTTATATGAGTTGTTGTTAAGACCCGAAGCTAGGAATATGCCGTCACTTCATTTTTTGCTTTGACGATATCGCGCCGATTCTTTGCTGAAGTAGAGTAGACATTTGTAGGACTTCTATGCTATATGTATTGCAATTGAAGTCCGGAACTAGAAATATGCCATTGCTCCAATTTTATTTGATAGTCGTGTCCACATCCTGCTGAAATGAGGTGGAACGCCGAGATAGTCTCTAGGTTGTATATGAACCGTCAAGACTTGGAGCTAGGATTTTGCCGTGACCCTTGGGTCTTTGTTGACGTCGTGTCTGCACTCTGCTGGCATGAGAAGCACGTTGAGTCGATCTTTAGGCTGTAGATATTGCCATCAAGATCTGGTTCTCCCTTTGATGGAGTCTGGTAGGAAAATATGGTTCCCTTTCTTTCATTTGTGCCCATGGATTGTATACAAGAGTCGTTGTGGACCTATGTGCAGGGCAGAAAAGTTTCATTTTCATTTTTTTCTTTCCGCGATGCTCTATCTTTTCAGCTTTTATGTCGCGAAAATCGCGATTGCCTAATCATTTCGGCTATTTATCGTGGTGCCCAATCATTTCGGCTGTTTTTGTTTTTACTCGCTGTTTTTTATTGTGAGTTGCCCTATCATTTCGGCATTTTTTAAAGGGATTTGAAATATGATACCAATCCTGGCATCAATATCGCTACTACTGGAATATTGCCAAGAGCGAATCATCCTTTGTCTTGAGAGGACTTGGGGTTTGACACTTATTTAGACATCAGCATCGCTACAATTGGAATGTTGCCAGGAGAGAATCATCATTTGCTTTTATTGGTTTGAACAAAGATGGCCTAGCAAACAGGGTTAGGATCCTGTCGACTAAGGCTTTTTGATTTTATGGGCCGTAAGAGTCTCATAAAGGTATTTCTCCCTACAAGTCGTGAGGATCTCGTTGGTGTGTTTTCTCCTTTTGAATTGTGGGGATTCCTAAGTGATATTTTCTCTTGTATGTCGTAAGGATCTTCCAAGACTTTTTTCTCCTTATAAGTCGAGAGGACTACAAGTGTCATTCACCATATAGGGACATTTCTTGTCATTGGTAGAACTTGGTGGGGGATATGTTTATTTATGCCCGTGGATTGTATACAAGGGTCGATATTAGACAGCTTGTAGGGCAATATTAGGGGAATATGACGGCTTAAGAACAGGTTTGGATCCCTGTAGCTTAAAGCTTTTGAATCCTATGAGCCGTGAGGGTCTCATAGGGAGGAATTCTCCTTACGAGTCATGAGGATCTCGCAAGTGTACTTTCTCCTTAGGAATCATGGGGACTCCTAAGTGTGTTGCTTCTTTGTGAGTCGTAAGGATCTCATGCAGGTATTTTCTCCTCATGAGGTTGAGAGGATCTTGTAAGTGCACATGAATTTTTTTATTTTATGAGTTTACGTCCTTTTCGGGTTTTCACAAACTCGCGGGCAGTCCTGCTGTTTTTACTCACGGCGCCATTTCGGGTTTTCATCCGTGCCCATTTTTCTTGTGGACATATCGTCTTTTTTTTTTAATTTATTTTATTTTTATTTTTATTTTTTGGCGAAACTCTTGAAAGTAGCTTCGTCGCAGGTGACCCATCGCTTGCCAGTGGGATTTGGGGGTGGCTTCATCACTGGAGTAGCTATGTAGCCAGTGAGACTTGAGTTGCAATCTTTTCTGCTAAGACTTCGATTGCAATATAGATCTCACGGGAATGTATCGCCGTATTTGGGGCGATGCACTAGTTTAGGGGAGTTCCGGTCCATTATCGCCATGTTTGAGGCAAAATTTTAGTTTAGGGACTTTTCGGTCCATTGTTGCCATATTTGAGGCGAAGTTCTAGTTTAGATACATCTCGGTCCATTGTTGCCATATTTGAGGCGAAGTTCTAGTTTAGAGATATCTCGGTCCATTGTTAGTTTAGGGGCATCTCGGTCCGTTGTTAGTTTAGGGACATCTCGGTCCGATATTGCCATATTTGAGGCGGATAATTTGTTTAAGGATTTCTCAGTTCGATGTCGCCATATTTGAGGCGGATAATTAGTTTAAGGACTTCTCGGTCCTATGTCGCCATATTTGAGACGGATAATTAGTTTAAAAACTTCTCGGTCCTTTGTCGCCATATTTGAGGCAAAGTTCTAGTTTAGGGACATCTCGGTCCGTTATCGCCATATTTGAGGCGGATAATTAGTGTAAGGACTTTTCGGTCCTATGTCGCCATATTTGAGGCGGATAATTAGTTTAAAAACTTCTCGGTCCTTTGTCGTTGTCTTTGGGGCGACAGAGCTTTTTTGTATACTATTCTCAAAGTTCTGACTCAGGAAGATAGCGAGCGGACACGGGCGTTGTCATCTATCATTGACCTAAGTCGTGACTCGTCAAGCGTAGTATTTTTTGAGGAATCAACCATTTATTGGCCGGAAAGGTCTTTCGCCATGCATATCCATGAGTAGGTATGCTCCACCTTGGTAGACTTTGTCTATGATGTATGGGCCTTCATAGTTCGGCTCGAATGTCCCCCGTTTTGCACGATTAGGGATCATGGGTCTTTTGACGATTAGCACGAGTTCGCCTTGGCGGAATGTTCTTGGCCTGGTCAGTTTTTCGTATGACCGCGTCATCCTTGCCTTATAAACTTCCAGATTTTGTTGTGCTATAAGGCGAGTTTCGTCGAGGGCATCAAGCTCCTCAAGCCGAAGATGAGCATTTTCTTCATCTGTCAGCTCGTATCGGACCGCTACTCACAGTGAAGGGAGTTCTATTTCCAGGGGAAGCACTGCTTCCGTGCCGAATATCAACGCGTATGATGTTGTATTTGTAGTCGTTTTGAACATTGTTCGGTACGCCCAGAGAGCTTCGTGCAGCCTTTCATGCCAGTCTTTTTTTATTTCTGGACACCGTTTTCTTTATAATCTTTGTCAAGATCTTATTGAAAGCTTCAGCTAGATCGTTGGTCCGAGAATTATAGACTGAAGAGTATCTCCAATCTATTTTATGTTGTTGTGTGAAGCGGCTGATTTTATGGCTTTTATAAGTTGGCCCATTATCCGAGATAATTCGTCGTGGAGTGCCGAACCGATAGATGACATGCGTCCTGAAGAAATGGAGAATATTCTCCGTTTTCACCTTCCTTAATGGTACTGCTTCTGCCCACTTAGAGAAGTAGTCGGTCGTTGCCAATATAAACCGATGTCCTTTGGACGATGCCGGTTCAATGGGGCCAATTATATTGGTTCCCCACATTTCGAACGGCCAGCTAGCCATTGTTGGATGTAGCGGATTTGGATGTTGGTGGATGAAGTCCCCATAGATTTGGCATGAGTGACACTGCTCCGCATATTTGAGGCAGTCCTGGATCATCGTGGGCCAATAGTAACCCATCCTTTTTATCTTCAGCTTCATCTTTGGCCCAGCTTGATGAGAACCGCAGAGTCCGTCGTGAGTTTCTTGGACGAATTTCTTTGCTTCCTCCGGCCTCAGGCATCTTATCCACAGACAGTTGAACGATCTTTTATATAGAGTATTATTGACGAAGGTGAATGACAAAGCTCGTTTCATGAGCTGATGTCTAGACGATGCATTTTTGGGCGTTCGTTGGGATTTGAAGTAGTCTATGAAGACTTCCCTCCAATCCTTGACCTTTTCTTTGTCTTCTATTTGAAGGGCTACTTATTCAGTCATTTTTTTTCTTTCGGATGGCTTTATCAGGTCTTCCGAAGATATATTCGTCGGTGAGAGAATCCTGAGGCTTTGCACAATGATCCTTACGTCATCGAGGTCTTCATCAGCCAGTTCCTTAACCAATTTGGCTAATGCATTTGCCTTGCTGTTTTCTGCACGCGGTATACTCTCCAGGGTGTAGGAAGGGATTTGTTTCAGCAGTTGCTGCACTCTTTTGCCATATTTTATCAGCTCTGGCTTGCATGTCTGATAGTCGCCATTTACTTGGCTAATGATCAGCTGGGAGTCTCCATATATAAGGAGGTCTTTGATTCCCATATCGATAGTGATCTTGAGACCTGCTATCAAAGCTTCATATTCAGCTTCGTTATTATTCTTTGGCTCTGTTAAGGAGAGGGCATAACGCAATATCCCTCCTTGCGGAGTCACGAAGATAAGGCCTACTCCGGCTTTGATTATAGGGGTGTTCTGCTTTCGCTGCTTATGCTCCATCGAAGTAGAGTTTCCATTGGGAATCATTTTCTTCCTTCTCTTCTTCGATTGTGTCGAACGCATGTTCATCTGGCAACTCGCAATTTAAGGGGGAGTCTGTCACGACCCGAAAGTACCAAGCGTGACTGGCACTTAAATTACGAACGTCTCGAGGCGTACGTAATCTAAGTAAGCCAAAACCCAGAAATCAAAACGAAGTAAAGCAGTAGAGTGAAGGAAAAACCAATTTTAAAGCAAGAAGTTTGACAACATAAGCCGAGGTATGCATTTTTAAAATCTCAAGTCTTTTCTAAAAATTTCGGCAGAGTTTCCTTTGTAAATACTGACCCCAAACGGGTACAAACCTGATAAAGCATATATAATGAATAAAGGCATCCCCAAGCGGGAGCTAGCTCTTCGTCAATTGACGGTCACAACCACGCAAGCAATATAATATACAACGCCGAAGGGCGAGGATCAAAACACATAATGAAAACCATCATCATCAAGAAAACTAGAGGAAAACAATGATAATATAGCGCGCGACTCTAAGGTTGAAAGGATATACACCGGTCTTCTATATCTATCAAATAATTACAAGTCTGGTTGATGGAGTTTACTAGATACAACTGAAATAGTAAATGTACAATGGTGGTCACGATGCAAGTGAACCCACCTACCAAAACAATCACCCGAAATGAAAGCAGTGTGCCAGCAAAGCCATCAAGAAACCTGTACGGAAAAATCTGTAAGAGCTGTGGCACAACGGGGGTGAGTTGCCAACTCGTGAGTAGAAAATATCACAGAGTAGAAATCGCATGTATGACTCTATCCTAGGTCATATCAAGTAATATCCTCAAATAAAATCCTGATCCCTCTACATATAAGTGCAATACCACGTGCTCGTGTCAGTGCCTCAGATAGCAACATATCAGATATATGATGTATGAATGCACTACGAATGAAAACAGAATACATCATGAGTGAGACAACTATTTTCTTTATTTAATGAGATTTCTGTATGTATATAAATCGAGTATCATCAATGAAATCAACAGAGAAATCAGTGTCAAGTATCGATACAAAACATAAATCTCAATATCTCAATATCTCAGGCTCCAGCTATCCGGACTGGCCTGTATTATCAAATCTCAATATCTCAGTGTTTCAAATCTCAATATCTCAATACCTCGGGCTCCGTCAGTCTGGATCGGCCCATATCATCAATCACACGACCACGAACGGTATCCTCCGGATATCCGCCGCGCCAAACAATCACCGGTAGGCAGTCTGCCCATGCCGGGCTCATCGTCTACAACTCGAGCTTCTTGCCTCGGGGTACCATACCGGGTCCACCATGTGCCCGCAGACGGTTCATCCAACTCCTCGAATCGGGTCTCGAAAACCATCTCATAACCGAGAAAACATCATGGTGGACAAGACTCATCATATCAAGGAAAACCGTATTTTTTCTTTTTAAAATAAATCATCAGTTTATAAAACTTTCACATGCGGTTTCCAAATCCAGAAAATCTCAAGAAGGATCCGAAATCATCAAATCACCATGCCAATAAACAATGAAAACCGGCATAAATCTCCATAATACTGCATGACCAATGAATATATGAATGCATCTGATATCATGTAATGAATGCAATAGTTAAACTAGTATATGAAAGCTATAACATATTGCAACTATCAGCTAGCAAGCTATGTCAATGAAATAATATTCTCTAAAGTATACGTGACTTGGCAATTACCGATGATGATGTGCGTGAGCCGGCAAGCAGGTGTACGTGGAACTTACGCATCATCGGTAATGGTGCCGGTGTTCTGACAGCAGGGTTTCATAATAATAACAGACAACATATGTATAAGCATGCAATGCGATGAAACATCATGAAAATATGGAAAGTAATGTAGTAACAACAACACTGAAGAATATACCTATCTAATATACGAGTCATACAGTTCTGGGTAATTAAAATACTCACGATTCTCCACTTTTGAAAATGAGTATGACCCGAGCCGAGTCAAAAGGGTAAGGGAATCCACCTAAGTCTGAGTCGATCTATATATATATCTAGTAGTCGGTGATCTCGCCTCAAAAGTATCACGTACGATACAATATATCAGATGACATCTTCGAGTCAAGAGTGCGGATCTATCATCATAATTATATCTCGTACGGTAAATCCACCGTACAGCATCCCAAATCTGGGTACGGGTCAAATATCATGTTTATCTCATTACTTATCTGATATCCTTATTATCATATATCATGAACTGAGTATTGATCTAAGTCTAGTACATACTGATACCATCAACAAATATATGTGCGTGTGTCTGAAACACATTGCCTAAACATCCGCTATACTATCATGTCGTATCTCCTAATACGAACCAAATCACATCACCGATCTTATGGCACCATGTCCAATCACATCGACTCATCTCCAAGTATCATATACTATCCTCAATCATCAGTGTGTGTGTGTGTGTGTGTGTGTGTGTGTGTGTAAACCCACGCATCCACATCTATCTATATACATATAACATATACACCTAAAACCATATCCCGTGCGTGTATGTGTATGTGTAACAACCCTACTCTAGGTTTCGTGACTAAGAACCCAACTAAATCACTTCCTCCAAATCTCGCTAACACTAACCCATGATCTCCTAAAGCCTTTCTTGCTAAGTGTTCATCTCTCTCAATAACACATAAATGTATATCTATATCACATCACATCATTTCTTACGACTTTGCGGGGGTGTGATACGCCATCCACCCGACTTCCCCCATAGATATAAATTTACTCACCTTGATTTTCGCTTGTCGAAGTCGATGTCGCCATCTTCTTCTTCATCATCCGAATTCCACGTGGGGGTACCTACATATATACACATATAGCATCTTAAACGAAAATCATGCACGAAAACCAAAATGTCGCACGAATCACACATAGGTCAAAATCTATAGTTTACGCATGCAAAACACAACTAATTAACCCTCGTCGTTGACGTTCGAACGTCACACGACGGAATTAAAACCAAATACAAAACTAAAGTCTCAAAATTGCAAAATACGGAAACAGCAACTAGGGAAAACCACCTCCAGATTTCGTCTCAGGTAAAATTAGCAAATTTTGCATATGGGGTTGCCCTAGATATCAGATAACAATGCCACAGACCAAAAATCATAAGTTTTCATCCCAACATGGCCGCAATTTGCGGCCAATACGAATAAATCTACGGCCATGTTAATGAATTAGGGGCTAGGGTTTCAGGGGTAGTCTTCTGGTTACCTGCACAACTCTCAGTCTTTGCTAAATAATTTTCCAGGTCCCCGAGTCATTCCAGATTCCTAAATACCATCACAATTCTCACAATTTCCCGATGTCGGGGTTTCTAAGTTCGTGTTCCGAGGTTTAAGTCTCAGATTTTCTCCAAAATACTAACATTACAGGGGTTATATGGCCTCTACTAGCCTCAATTACACAATCATAACTCAATAATCCCTCAAACCCTAACTTGAAATTTCCAAACCTCACCAAACAACATCTAAACACTTCTAAACATGCAAGGATACTAAAGTGAAACAAATACAATGCTAATGGTAAAGAAAATATCTCATTTGGGCAACCCAAGAAAAACCCTAGTTTCTCCAAGTCATTAAAATCAAACTTTTCTTGGTCCAAAGTGTAGAGGGTGAAGAGGGAATCACTTTTAATGAAAGGGGTTTAGGGTTTTGATGGAGATTTGGAGATGATTTCTTAGGGTGAAGGTGGAGGGAGATGAGGTTGAAGAAGGAGAAGAAAATGATGTAAAATAAATGGGGGAATGAAATGAGGTAGCCCCTCACTCTCTCTCTCACTTATTCTCACACTCTCTCTCTCCAATCATTCTAAACTTTAACCCTTTTCTCCTTTTCTTTTCTATTTAAAACCAAAACAAATAATACCCAAAACAATATAAGAAATAACATGAAATCAAATGCGACATGACACGGTGCACTAACCATAGAAAACTGTATAAACACGGATTTGGCTTAATCGCGATTAGCAGTGCACTAATCGGGTTTTATCCAAACTGCATATAATAAACTTTTAAAAATGCCAAATCCGATAAATATATTTTTAAATGAATAAATCATTTTAATTCCCAATTATTTCACAATTATTGGTATATATTTATACCCTTTTTCAAAAACCCCAATTTCGCAAATCGGGCAGTTTTTGGGAAATATATTATTTTAATATTAAATTCCAAAAATAATATTTTATATTTTCTGAAATGTTACAGAGTCGGCTGATATCGGATGCTTCGTGAGAAACTCGGCAATGTCCTGGCCTTTCACTGCTTTGAAGGGTCGATACGTTATCGAGAATCCATCAGGAGGAGGGCCCATTTGGCAAGCCTTCCTGTTAGTATGGCCCTTGATATCAGATATTTGAGAGGATCTACCTTTGATATGAGATGAACCTCATGTGCCAAGGTGTAATGTCTGAGCTTCGTTATCGCGAAGATCAGTGCCAGGCAATACTTTTCGATGGGGGGAGTAGTTGTTTTCTGCCCCCAGGAGAACTCGAATTAAATAGTATGGAGCCCTCTCTTTTCCCTGATCGTTCTCTTGTGCCCATAGCGCGCCTAGAGAATCCTCAAGGGATGTTGTATATTGGATAAGGGGTTTTCCCTTAACCGGAGCGGTCAATAACGGCGGATTTTGCAGGTACTGCTTGGTTTCGTCTAGTGCATTTTGGCACTTTTGATCCCAGATGAATGGGGTCCCCTTCTTCATTAGATGACTGTAGGGATGACATTTTCCGGAGAGGTTGGCTATGAACCGCCGGATATATGCGAGGTTTTCTTGAAGAGATCGCAATTGTTTGAGAGTTCTTGGTGTGGGCATTTCCATAATCGCCTTTATTTTTGAGGGATCAATTTCGATACCCCGGTACCGTATGATGAATCCTAGGAATTTTCCTGAGGAGACTCCAAACGTGCATTTTAGAGGATTCATCTTCAGATTATACTTTCGAAGACGTCGGAACACTATTTTTAGATGTTCCCAATACTTCTCGTGAGATCTGCTCTTTGCCACAAGGTCGTCAATATAGCATTCGATGATCTCGTGTATGAGATCATCGAAGATCTTTGTCATATCCCTTTGGTAGGTAGCGCCAGCGTTCTTTAAACCGAAGGGCATCATCTTATAGCAGAATATGCCCAGGGGTTTGGAAGGCGGTATGCTTTTGGTCTTCAGGATGCATTTTTATTTGATTATATCCTGAAGATCCATCCATGAAGGAGAAGATCTCATGGGCAGTGTTATCGATTATTAGCTCGGTATCAGGTACTGGGAAGTCATCCTTCGGGCAAGCTTTGTTAAGGTCCCGAAAGTCCACGCAGATGCGCATCGTCCTATTTTTCTTCATGACTGGAACGATATTAGCGATCTAATCAGGATATTGAACTTCTTGGATGAAGCCGGAGTCAATTAGTTTCTTGATTTCAGCGTTGATACTCATTTCAAGTTTAAGCCGCATTTTTCTTGGCGCCTGTTTGACCGGCTTTATGTCCGGCGATATGGCCAGTTTATGTACTGCTACTTTCGGATCTAGACCTAGCATCTTGGAATAGTTCCATGCGAAGCAATCTTTATACTGCATGCGCTCGTCCTTTAACCTGGCTACCTATTTTTCAGATAGTAGCTCACCGACGAACGTTGGCCTCGGATCATTTTCCGTCCCTAAGTCAATTTTCCTTAGGTTGTTCGCCGTAGTGTGTATCCCATCTTCCATCTCTTTTGGCGCTGGTGGAAACTCTGAGATCACCTTATCCTCGTCTTCATTTACGAAGCACATATGGAGGTCATCTATAATCTCGTGCCCTCTCTCTTTTGTGAGTGTTATCATATGGAAGGTACGAGTCCGCTTCCTTTTTTGTGGTTGAGCTGGTCCTATCCTCACGGTATAGGTCCTCTTTGGCTCATGCTTTTGCGGTGGGTTTACCCTCTAGCTGTCGGACAAAGCGAACTTGCCTTATTGATACCGGTCTTCTACCCAGTCTTTGAAGGTGAAGCAGTCTTCGAGGGGATGACCTATTTCTCGGTGGTAGGAGCAATAATCCGGATGATAGACCTCATTTATTTGTTCGGGGGTGCCGAGACTCCGGAAGTGTCATCATTTGGTGCTTCTTGTCAAGGTTGAATATTTTCCTTGTTTTGTCTTAGGGGAAAGAGTATTCCCAACCGATCTTTTTTTTATAAAGGATGAGTTCCAATCGATCTTTTCTCGATTGCACGACTTCTTGGATCCACTTTATTGTTTTCGAACGTTGTTTGCATTCTTTACCCTGTTTTTGCCTCTATTTCGAGATTTTCCTTTTTCGCGAGGACATATAGCGGGCCGGGGATGAAGAGCATCACGGTCTACTTTCTCCGCAGATTGTGATTGAGGCGTTGCGTCCTGGCCTTCTCATAAATGGACATTTCATGACTGTAATTGTCTCGGCTCTTTTGACAATCTTCTTTTATTAACTTGTCTATTTGTTCTTCGAGTGACGGACTTAACATTCTTAGAGCGGGATTTCCCTCTGTTTCAACGTTACGGCCATTCGGAAGAGCATTTTACCCTTTGCTGGAGTTGTTTATGACACGGCAGCTGTGGAATTGCTCCCGTTTTTTGGACCGAACGTATCCGAGCCCAGTTGTCTCCATCTTCCCGTTGGGCATCTTTCGCTGAGTCCCGTGAATATCCTAAATCTTTTTGTAGAATTGGGCTTGTTGAATAGTTGGTTCGAGGGGTACACCTGGCATCTTAACAGTCTTTTCAATCCCTCCGCGTAGTATCTTGGCAGACGGATTGGTTGAAGCCTGTCAAGTGCAAAATCGGCACCATGCTAGACTTCTTTTTCTACTTTGGTCTCTGTAGATTGGTAGAAGAGGATCGTCTTTGCACCTCTTCGCCTGGGAGGGATGTAGAAAGTCTGTAGTTTTTGTACGCTGTATGTATCGAGCGCATCAAGTTCTTTGTAATGCCGAGACGGAGCCATTGTGATTTGCAGACTCTGATCTGCTCTGGCGAGGGTTTGCACTGACGGGCGGATGGAGAATACTACGTTGGCCTCGTCCTCTGAATCGCTGCCAAAGACCAAATAGGAGTAGATGGTTTGGATATATTGTTTTCTTTCAGGGGTTGCCCTGAATAGACTATTTCTTCATCTTCCTCGGAATCGCTTCCAAAGATCGGGATAGTGGCGAAGGAATTCTGTTTATCCTCTGGCTTATGACACCTTTCCGTATCCTCAAAGTCTGGTAGGAAGTACTTTGCGTCTTCATATTTTCGGACCTCGTTTATGGAGAATGGATTTAGCTCTCCTGTGACGGTGTATTCCAAGCCGTTTTTGAAATACTTCATACACTGATATTGTGTAGAAGGGATGACGTTGTACTCATGTAACCAAGGCCTGCCGAGCAAAGCATTATAGCAAGTCTTGGTGTCAATGACATGAAATTTAATGTCGGTGATGAGCAACCTGAAGTGCATCATCGGTATTACGGACCTGAGCGTCCGTGACGATTGTGAGTCGAACCCGGAGATGGTAATTTTGTCTCGGGACAGGTGCTGAACACTCATGTAAATCTCCTCCAACACTCTCACGTTAAGAAGGTTGACGGAGGATCCGTTGTCGACGAGGATCTTTCCTATCTTGATGTCGTGGCATTACCTAGTGATGTATAACGGGCAATTATGTTCGCACGTACCGAGGAGGTGATCTTCATCGCTGAATGTAATGTCAGCCGTGTGGACCTCTGCCAGTTCATCTTTCATCTTCTCTTCCGTGAGAAAAGCTTGGAACTGATCGGGCTCTTGTAATGCCTTAATCAGAGAATCTCGTGCCTTTTTGGACATGAGGAGAGCATCCAGTATGCTCAGTTGTGAGGGTATTTTCCTCAAATATGCAAGGACATTGTAATTCACCTTATTTTTCTTAGGCAGGTCCCTCACTGCGAGCTCTTTTATAACTCCATCGTCGAGGGCAAGAATTTTTCTTTCCCCTTTTCCTTTTTTCTTGAACCTTTGTTTGTAGGTCCGAGATTCTTTTCAGGCAGTATGCAGTTACGCAGTTGAATATTCTCGCAGTTCTTCTCCTCATCTTCTTTTTCGGAGGTGGAGTCTTTAAAGAGAAGGCTAAGGGGTATTTCGCCCTCAGAATTACTCTCAAAAGTAAGAACTTAGGGTTTTCCCCTTCCGAAATGGTATCAACCATATGACAGTTGCCAGTTATTTTTTCATGTGCATCTGTCGCACTTCTTTGCC
Source organism: Agapanthus africanus (assembly GCA_030015575.1). Taxonomy (NCBI): domain Eukaryota; kingdom Viridiplantae; phylum Streptophyta; class Magnoliopsida; order Asparagales; family Amaryllidaceae; genus Agapanthus; species Agapanthus africanus. The sequence continues at coordinate 739,301,297 of CM057341.1, forward strand.
GCCGACGAGCTTCATGCTTCATCTTCTTGAAGTGTTTTTAATGGGGGCAACATATCCTTGCCACCACTTCTTGAAAGTACTGCATTCTTCGGTGGGGTGGGTAACCCTCCGATGATATAGGCAGTAGTTTGGATGTGAATCCTTTCCGTTGAGGCATATGACCCGGGGAGTGTTTCCTACGAGAGGTGGCAGTTTCATTCCCATTGATAGGGCTTTGGTGAACCGCTTCTCTGCTCTGATCCTGCTCTTATTTGTCGCAGGTATACTTTGGTTTGGTTAGAGTACTTTACGACTCCTCTTTGCCGCAGTTTCTTCATCCTGACGCCGACGCTTAGCCTTTTTGTATATGGCTGTTTCGCGTTCTCGATCAGCTTTGCTTTTCCGAAAGGCTTCGTTTAACAGCCTATCGATCGGGTCTTCTTGCAGTTCTGGGGATTTTAGCGCCGATCCTGCCCCCCGTTCTTCTGCGTTGTTTTCTGACACCGAGGCAGTTTCTTAAAACCCTATCGTTTGTGGTCGCCTTTGGGCGGGGGAACTCCGAAGACCCGAAAGGCGATTCATCCTTTAACGACGAATGGGAGACCATGTGGCAACTTGCTACATAGTCTTCGGTTTCTTCTGATGAGTCATTTTCCTCATCGTTGTCACTATCTTTGTTCTCAAGAATATACTTGAGGAACTCTTCGAGCATGACCGGTTTTTGCGCTTTCTGGTTGTACTCCTCCAGCGCGTCAATGTACCTTTGTAGGTCTGTGCGCTTGTCGTTATACTCGGCAGGCTACATAGGCTTCTTGGTCTTCTTCTTGGTCTTCTTCTTTTTCTTTGAAGACTTCGGAGGTTTGGCTTGGGGATTTTGCCCTTTGTCAGCAACTTTCGGTACGAGACACGGTTTCAGCATCCCTTCGATGATTTTGGGTTCAAGAGGGCTTTTCCACTTGACTGCTGGACATGCCTACAGATTTTTCAGCATTCTTATGGTTTTAGCTGAAAGAACGACTTCCCATAGAGTTTCTTCTACGAGCGAGCATGATGCCCCCGGCGCTCCACCTTTTTGGGAGTGTGCTTCTGTGGTGGGTTTACCCTCCTGTTGTCAGACAGCGCGAATTTCCCCTGTTGATACTGGTCCTCGACCCAGTTCTTGAAGATGTAGCAATCCTCAATTGGGTGGCTCACCATTCTGTGGTAGGAGCAATAGTTGGGGTTATTGACGTCACCGGGTTGCGGTGGACGCCGTGGGTCTGGCAATATGATGAGTTTGTTATGCACTGCTGTTTCCCTAATATATTTAACCTAATAAAAGAGCAAAGCTCTATTGAATTCAATGAGGCAGCGTCTCACGTGCTCTGTAAGTCCACGTTGCTCACCCCGGTTCTTACGGGGAGGCGGAAACGGCGAAAAACAAATTTTTTTTTGGCGCAAAGGCAACATAGACTAAAAGAAGGATCTTTGCTAAACTACAAACTAGCAAACTACTAGAGGTGCTATCTACTATGCCATAGAGATTATACCTCATGATACCGGTCCTTCGGGTCTTCATTCCGCTGTCCTGCTCGTCCATCCACGCTCCGAGGATTGATCCGGATCTTGGTCACCTCCGAGGCCTTCTTGAGTCGAAGACGATCCACCCGAGAGTTGTGCTCCGAGCTCCGCCTCGAGCCGAGGCAACTAGGGCAACAAGATCGCCAATCTTGATGTCCTAGGTTGTGTAGATGTAGTAGATGGATGTTTTTATCTATTTGGATCCTTTTTCTCTCAACACATGAGATCAAAGGAATTTTCAAGAGGAGGAAGAAAAACTAGCAACCATGGAGCTCTTTTCTTTTCTTCTCACAAGAGAGAGAATGAGAAATGAATAATGAACTAAAGAAAATGAACCATGGTTGCAATAATACACAAACATCATCATTACTAATCCTTTCATGATAAAATTGATGGCTACATTTGAATTGACCATTTTCATATCAAAAATAAAAAGAAAACCAAAGAATACTCTAGACCTCTCATGAAGGTCCAAGTCAACTTTGGTCAAACGGTCAACAAAGTCAAGTGTGGTCAAATGGTCAAAGCAATTAGCCATAACATAATTATCACTAAAAAGATTAGTAAATGATGTCTCCGGCTCATAATGGTTTTGTCCGAACCAACTGCCAAAACCCAAATGAGTCCGCCTCAAAAATGGTTTTGACCGAATTAACTGTCAAAACCCTAATGAGTCCGCTCCTCCTTCTTCGCTCCTCAATACTGCGCATACACACCCGCATCCGCAATCCATAGAATGCGAATGCACAGAAGACAAAACAAATCCATCCGTGCAATACTAGGATCCGGCTTAAACCAAAGCCCACTAGTATTGCCTGCCCGAACAGCATGCGCACACAAGTGCACGTAAGTGATCGTAGCCCTGCCGTAAAACCATACGGCCTCTACACGTTTCGCTCAGTGCAGGGAAACTCTCTGTGTGGGACTCTAAAGACTCGACACTACGCTGGCAGTGGGTTTAACCACAGACCGCAAGCGGCACTAGCTGTACGGAACGGCCCCCAGGTAGATGTCGATAAGAAGGCCGATGAGATAAACCCATCCGAACTCCTACTGAGCCTGTATGTGACAATCTCCGTACAGTCCGGTCCGTTCGTCTGAGAATATCGCATGGCGGGCCTAAGGGGAGGTAAACGACAGTCCCCTAATAGCGGTACAAGTCGTGTCGGATTGTAGCCCAGAACACCCTGAGACAACACTGGAAACCTACCAGTATATCTCGCTTGCCCTGGCCAGGGACTACTTGTGTAATGTGTAATACCCAGCCCCTTTTTATATCAAAATCGGTATTTTATGCTCTAGAATCCTATTTAGTATTATTTACAATTTTATCCATTTTACTTATAATTTATTTATTTTATTTACAAATTTATTTCATTCTAAACCCTATTTTCTTCATCAATAAAACCCCATTGAACCCAAAACCTAATTCTAATTACTTTTTCCAAACCAATCCCAAGCCCATTCCTTTATCTTTTCATAAACTCAATTCCTTTGTAATTATCCTCGGCCCATTCTTTTAAACTAATCTCTTTTACTCAAGCCCAGCTTTCTGGCCCGGCCCTTCTCAACATTTAGTCCTTTCTTATTTAATTCCCCAGCCCAACACACTCCGAGCCCGTCTCCCCAGCCCGGCCCGTTTCTATTTTTATAATTACTTTTCTTTATTTTTCCCTCATATTACCCATACAAATCCCCAGCCTACTACTCTTTAATTTAAATCCAATCCCTTTAAATTCTGCCTGAGCCCACCCCATTTCCTCAACCATTTTCCCTATTCTTTTCCCATAATTCTTTCTAGCCCGGCCCCTTCCTTTTCATTTATTCTAAATTCTCCAAGGCCCGGCCCACTCGTCACCTTCCCTCACCCGCTTCAACCTCGACCCGACCCAAACCCCATTACTGTTCCTCTTCTTCAAATCTCCAACGGCTAATTCCTTCATTCCCGCGCGCTTCTCGCGCCGCCTCCTCCGCCGTCGCCCACGCTCACGCCCACGTAGTGCCGTTGCTGCCGTTCCCATCACAACCTCACATCTCTCTTCTCTTTCTTTTTGGGAAATCCATGACTCTCCCCATTCTCCAAAATCCACCAAGCACCCAAATCTCCTCGACCACCACCTTGTACCATCGTCATCGACGGCGACCACCATCACCAACCACCTCATCCCTCTACCCACCTTCTCACTCCCCCGACACCCTCACTCACCGGAGCTCGAACTCCAGACGACCCCCTGCACACCACTCGCTCGAGCTCCAACTCCCCGACACCCTGTTCCGGCCACCTGTGCAAGCCGACGAGCTCCCTTGCCGTCCCGTGTCGCCTCGTTGACACCCGAGCACCCCGGCACCAACCCATTTTCCGCCCAGCTTTCCCTCCCGTCACTACATTCTTCTCCCTCTCGCTGCTCTTCTCTTCTCTCTCTCTGTGCTGCTCTCTCTCTCCCCCGTTTCTCTCTCTGCTCATCTCTCTCCCCTCCTCACTCTCTCTCTTTGCCTATCTCTCTATCTCTGGCTCCCTCTTCTCCTCACTCTCTTTCTCTCACCCTCTCTCTCCCAGCTTTCCCTCTCTCTCTTTACATCTCTCTTTCTTTCTGATTCCCTCTCACTGCATACCCGTGACTCTCTCTATACTCTGTAACTCTCTCTTTCCCTCTCTCAGCACTCTCTCTCACTGCATCCCAGATCTCTCTCTCTCTCTCTCAGTCTCTTTCTCACTCTGCCTCTCTCTCTCAATCCTTCTCTCTCTCTGTCTCTCTCTCTCTAAACCCTTTCTCTCGCTGCAGTCACTTTCTCTCCCCTGCAAATCCCTCGCCCTCGGCCTCGACAACATCAGCAACCCCTAGTTCGACACCGCGTGAAATCGCAACAACCCCTCCAGCTCAAACCAAGCCCGTGCCAACCAGTTCAAGCCGAGGCCAAATCTTGACGTTACCGCTCGCGCGTGTGTCACTGCCGTGCCGCACGGGTGTCGTGTCGCTGTCGTGTGCCCCAACGTTTCCAGGCAAGTTCTTTACTTGCTTACATGCTATATATCCTGGTTATAATCGTTAATTTCATAAATCATAGTGTTACACTTTTGGATTAATATTGTACCATACCTGTTCGACATTTGTTCCCAATGAAAATACCCATCAAATTTGGCGGAACTAAACGGTATTGTTTGGCCCGTATAGCTGTGAACTTAGTGTATGAATTTCGTTGGATAATTTGATCGTTAATGACCAAAACAACTACCCTCAAGTTTAACCGTAAAACTGGAAGTTTCTTGCACCTGAAAATCGTTAAATTCACCATAAATCATATATATAGTAGAATGATGCGCTCGAGGGCTCAAATTGAAGCCGACTCGATGAACTTTAACCCTATACTGGTTTTCTGATTTTTCTGCACTTAAATTGTGATGATATTCGGATCGGAGTGCGACTCTGGACTATAGTCCAGAGCGACTCCAGTCATTGCTTGCTGTTCCGTATTGGATACCACAGGATTTCCTTAACTCGTAGGTTGCGGAACTCCGCTGTTTATTATAGATAGATCTGTTAGCTAGACAACACAATTGATTTCATTCTGTTTCGTTACCGTTTGATATTTAATCTGTAATTTAAAAGATCGGGACGCATAACAGTCCCAACAGAATCAGAACTGACATATTAGGGTTAAACAGATTATAAATCCTAACGTACAAATGCGATTGACGATCCGTCTATTGCGTTGAAAACCTTACTGAAAACCCTAGAATTCATCCAACTGTAGCGTCGCTAAATTCTGATCCCAACTGGGGTTAAAATGCGTTGCGAAACGGACTTCTGATTCTGAAATTGGATTTCCAGCCGCGTGCGCTTAAAATGAAATGGTTATAACTATTGATCCTGAAACCCGATTGGCTTGAAACCAAATTTGATGGATGGACAACTGAACATACTAAATACCACCTGTTTATCGTTTCGCTAAATTATACACGTACTTTTCATGATAAATTGTGCAAGTGATAGAATACTGTTTTTATGACATCTTGATCGTACTTCATATACTGTTTACATATCATATCATGCTCATAACATTGTAGTGATAACCTAGTGATATCGTGCATTTACCCAGTGTTAGTTTCTAGCGATGATTGTGGCAAGTACGTCAGTGTTCGTGTATTCGTGATTAAGTGAAAGTGATACGTACTTGTACACAATCAGTGACCCTATTATTCTATTGCATTGTCGACGTCTGTGGGATGCGTGTACGTGTGACTATAAGTGGTATGGGACACTTATGGAAGCGCTTGCACGGGTGCCACAGATAAGGCATCCGACACTGCCATTTATCTTAGGTATTAGTCGGGACGTGCTTGATGGAGGTCCTGCCTCCAGTTCTCGCGCAGACTTGTCACGGATCGATTAGTATTTAGGGTGATGGTTAGCGTTTGATGTAGACCACGGGGTGTGGGGTAGTTCAAGTGTGAGTTCAACAGAATCTCGGGAGTCCCATGCCGGCTTATATATTTAGGGAGTTATATGGAGATTTACAGGGTACGTGATATATACACCGTGATATTCTTGTTACATGTTGGGCCCGTGGTCCCTTGCCCTTGGGTTCTACCCTTGGGTGGAGGACACTCGCGAGTGGTTGACTCTCACACTTGGACTGACGATAGGCTTAGTGACCTGTACAGTGAGACTTAGAGACTGATAGGGATACTGGCATTTACAATCCTTCTAACTGTGTTAGCATACGTGACATATTGTTCTACTTCTTTACTGCTCCGCTGCATTGATTACTGCACATTCATATTCATGCTGTCATTGATTTACTGTTATTCATACCTATTACCACTGTTAGAACTATCACTTGATTTTATATATATATTATTGCTATTGTGTCGCTCTGACGACCTGAGTATGCATGCTCAGTGTGAGGAGAAGATTTAGCATGGATCAGAACTAGACGTGCATCACAGACTTCTTGACTTGCTATTCCGAGTCACTTTCGTTTGTTCCACTTCAGGTCAGTTTATATTATTGTATCTTTCAGTTACTGCATTTCTCATTACCTGCGCATCGTTTACTGTTTACTATGATAAACTAGAAGCCGAAGTGTGACTAAGGCAGGACATTTCCTTGACCGTAGGAGCATGGCTGGCCTTGTCTACCCCTCGTATTCCGTATTTTGGGAAGCGGGGCGTGACATGGTTTAGTTGGTATCAGAGACAGGTTTTGCATAAATTGGGATTGCAGTCTTCCGTATATAGCTTGACAATCTATGACATCCCTCAGTCTAGATTGTAAACTTGATATCCTTGATCCATATTCACGTAGTGTGTTTAGCTATCCATTCGCTATGGTTTACTTAAAATCATACAGTTGATTCTTCACTTCTAATAAATTCATCACCTCTGATATTCTTGAATCTTTGTCCTATCCATATTACATTTTGACTCGTTTAGCTTGTGACTTATATCTTTCGCAAAACTGTTGTCTCAGGATCATGTCTTCTAACGACTCTTCACCCATATCCACTCCCCGGAATCAGACCATCAAGATCCTTAGTGCATTGCAAGGTCTAAAGGAAGCCCAGGAGCGAACAAACGACTTGTTGGCTGAAGGGCTGAGAAGGCAGGTGAGTCAGACCCCAGCGGGAGTCTCCTATCGTAAAGGGATCCCTTTTGGACGAGGAAAGGAGAAGAAGATGAAGCGTCAACAGAAGCATCAGAAGAACCCTTGCTGTGGATATTGTAAGAGGCCAGGACACCTTCAGAGGGATTGTCTCCGCGCCCAAGGGAAATGTCTGATATGCGGTTCCAACGAACACCTCATCAACGGTTGCCCAGAAAGGAAAGAACTACAAGGAGGAAACTCGTCCACACTCCCCGCTTCTACCAAGTGAGGATCATTGCGTAGTTTGAACTTCGACCATAAGGCAAACCTAACGCAGGATTCAACTCGCGTAACGAAGATGCAGCGTTCTGGCAGTCAAAGAAGAATTATATGTTTTCCAATTTCAGTATTATGTTGTCATCCTCTTATAAACATTTCTTTCCGTTTGAACCTTTGTATCCGTCGAACTTTTAGTTGAATGAAATAAAATTTGAATCATAATATATGTATCATTCTCATGCTTTCTCTATGTCAAATTCTATTCATTATCACAGTATTTTCATTCTGATCTTTCAGTTCCTGCAACCGCATATTTTCCTATATTTCGTTACCCTGAGCTTTCCTTGATGTATTCCACTGTCTAATCATGACTTCTCTTTTCAGGCCATGGCCCACCCTGGAGCAGCGCCGCATCTGGATGAGGATGCACAATCTTGCGTTTCCTTAGACCGCACGCGGATGAGTTCTGACGATGAGGTCGACGGTCCCCAGATCAATTTCGGAAACGACGATTCAGAGGACGAAGGAGTAGCCATCCCAGAGTTTGACATGATAGGCGATTCCGACGAAGAGGAAGAATACCTTGAAGTAAACCCAATAGAAGAAGATCCCGAGCAAGAGCTGATAGAAGAAAATCCAGTGGAGGAAGATCTCCTGGAAGAGAATCCAGAAGAAGAGAATCACATGGAATCGGACCTCGATGAAGAAGCTCCATCCGAGGAAGAAGGACCAGAAGATCAAGACCCTATTATTGAAGAACCCCCAGCGGCGATGCCTGTGAGGTGATATGGGAATGGACGCCCCTACCTGAGTGCGTGAGCCTACCGCAACCTGCTGAATCTCCACAACCGCGACTGATGGAATACCTTTTGATGTTGTCTTTCTGGCCAAATAAAATGTGTATAGTTTAGGGCCACTATTCGCCTTTGAAAATGCCTTGTTTCAGATTTTCTTAAATGAAATAAATCTTCTGAATTCATAAATCTTTGATTATTGGTTCGCTTGATATTTGTTTATTTCCCATACCCATTTATTTTTCTGCTGAGTTCCCTGACTGTCCACCCCTACTCATGGTATAATTTTCACCCCGTTTCGATTTGAAAGTACCGCACCCTAATCCTTGGAATGAGCCATCCTCCATCCCTCGGCTGTACCCCGTTGAGAATCCTTCTGGGAGGAGAACAGTTCCTGTGAAACTTCCGAGTTCACTAACTCTTCAAATTTTGATTCGTGTGTTGTACCGACTGTTGTTTTCCCTACACCTTTCCTTTTGTTTTCCTTTGTTGCTCATCCTTACTTCCTGTGCTGACCCTATCCTAATCTCTTTAACATTCAGCCTAAAGCCGCCACACTCCGACATTCTGATTGAGCCACACCTTCTTGTAATCACTACTCTAGCTAGCCTTATTCATATTGGTGATTTCTCTTTTACCCCAAATATATTTAGAGACACTATTATTCAAAATTTAGTTTTCATTATTTTAAATTTATCAAAGAGTGTGTGTTACTGGTTACTCTGTTTTATGTATTTTAAGTACACTATTAGTATCCTCATTTTTCTGTAGCGCAACCTTACACCGCGCAAATTTTGTTCCATATTTCTTAAATTCACTATACAAATTTTATAAATCATTTTAAACTTATTTTCGATACGTTATCCTAAAAATTTTATAATCTACCGACTAATCTTTCACTCCTTTATTGTCAATACTTTATTTTCGGGTTTTGTGCATATGATTACGATGATAGATGGTTGTGCCTTATACCTATTATTTCTGATGAGCTACTTTTGATATACATATATATGCACATATTTGAGTTTCGAATTTACCTAGTACATCTTGAATATTATTGTTCGTTACTATTATTATTCCTATTCTCGTATAAATGTTATTGATTTATTGACCGTTCTTGCATTATATTTTCGACCTACCTTTTTGGTATGTTCGTATTATACCTTCAAAATTTATCCACTCGTTTAAAGTAAACCACTAGTGTCCAATATAGTAATGTTTTCGCTTATTTACTTATAGTTGTCGTCCTTTGAAATTTCGAGGACGAAATTTTTATAAGGGTAGTATGATATAATACCCAGCCCCTTTTTATATCAAAATCGGTATTTTATGCTCTAGAATCCTATTTATTATTATTTACAATTTTATCCATTTTACTTATAATTTATTTATTTTATTTACAAATTTATTTCATTCTAAACCCTATTTTCTTCATCAATAAAACCCCATTGAACCCAAACCCTAATTCTAATTACTTTTTCCAAACCAATCCCAAGCCCATTCCTTTATCTTTTCATAAACTCAATTCCTTTGTAATTATCCTCGGCCCATTCTTTTAAACTAATCTCTTTTACTCAAGCCCAGCTTTCTGGCCCGGCCCTTCTCAACATTTAATCCTTTCTTATTTAATTCCCCAGCCCAACACACTCCGAGCCCGTCTCCCCAGCCCGGCCCGTTTCTATTTTTATAATTACTTTTCTTTATTTTTCCCTCATATTACCCATACAAATCCCCAGCCCACTACTCTTTAATTTAAATCCAATCCCTTTAAATTCTGACCCCATTTCCTCAACCATTTTCCCTATTCTTTTCCCACAATTCTTTCTAGCCCGGCCCCTTCCTTTTCATTTATTCTAAATTCTCCAAGGCCCGGCCCACTCGTCACCTTCCCTCACCCGCTTCAACCTCGACCCGACCCAAACCCCATTATTGTTCCTCTTCTTCAAATCTCCAACGGCTAATTCCTTCATTCCCGCGCGCTTCTCGCGCCGCCTCCTCCGCCGTCGCCCACGCTCACGCCCACGTAGTGCCGTTGCTGCCGTTCCTATCACAACCTCACCTCTCTCTTCTCTTTCTTTTTGGGAAATCCATAACTCTCCCCATTCTCCAAAATCCACCGAGCACCCAAATCTCCTCGACCACCACCTTGCACCATCGTCATCGACGGCGACCACCATCACCAACCACCTCATCCTTCTACCCACCTTCTCACTCCCCCGACACCCTCACTCACCGGAGCTCGAACTCCAGACGACCCCCTGCACACCACTCGCTCGAGCTCCAACTCCCCGACACCCTGTTCCGGCCACCTGTGCAAGCCGACGAGCTCCCTTGCCGTCCCGTGTCGCCTCGTTGACACCCGAGCACCCCGGCACTAACCCATTTTCCGCCCAGCTTTCCCTCCCGTCACTACATTCTTCTCCCTCTCGCTGCTCTTCTCTTCTCTCTCTCTGTGCTGCTCTCTCTCTCCCCCGTTTCTCTCTCTGCTCATCTCTCTCCCCTCCTCACTCTCTCTCTTTGCCTATCTCTCTATCTCTGGCTCCCTCTTCTCCTCACTCTCTTTCTCTCACCCTCTCTCTCCCAGCTTTCCCTCTCTCTCTTTACATCTCTCTCTCTCTCTGATTCCCTCTCACTGCATACCCTCGACTCTCTCTCTATACTCTGTAACTCTCTCTTTCCCTCTCTCAGCACTCTCTCTCACTGCATCCCAGATCTCTCTCTCTCTCAGTCTCTTTCTCACTCTGCCTCTCTCTCTTTCAGTCTCTTTCTCACTCTGCCTCTCTCTCTCAATCCTTCTCTCTCTCTGTCTCTCTCTCTCTAAACCCTTTCTCTCGCTGCAGTCACTTTCTCTCCCCTGCAAATCCCTCGCCCTCGGCCTCGACAACATCAGCAACCCCTAGTCCGACACCGCGTGAAATCGCAACAACCCCTCCAGCTCAAACCAAGCCCGTGCCAACCAGTTCAAGCCGAGGCCAAATCTTGACGTTACCGCTCGCGCGTGTGTCACTGCCGTGCCGCACGGGTTTCGTGTCGCTACCGTGTGCCCCAACGTTTCCAGGCAAGTTCTTTACTTGCTTACATGCTATATATCCTGGTTATAATCGTTAATTTCATAAATCATAGTGTTACACTTTTGGATTAATATTGTACCATACCTGTTCGACATTTGTTCCCAATGAAATTACCAATCAAATTTGGCGGAACTAAACGGTATTGTTTGGCCCGTATAGCTGTGAACTTAGTGTATGAATTTCGTTGGATAATTTGATCGTTAATGACCAAAACAACTACCCTCAAGTTTAACCATAAAACTGGAAGTTTCTTGCACCTGAAAATCGTTAAATTCACCATAAATCATATATATAGTAGAATGATGCGCTCGAGGGCTCAAATTGAAGCCGACTCGATGAACTTTAACCCTATACTGGTTTTCTGATTTTTCTGCACTTAAATTGTGATGATATTCGGATCGGAGTGCGACTCTGGACTATAGTCCAGAGCGACTCCAGTCATTGCTTGCTGTTCCGTATTGGATACCACAGGATTTCCTTAACTCGTAGGTTGCGGAACTCCGCTGTTTATTATAGATAGATCTGTTATCTAGACAACACAATTGATTTCATTCTGTTTCGTTACCGTTTGATATTTAATCTGTAATTTAAAAGATCGGGACGCATAACAGTCCCAACAGAATCAGAACTGACATATTAGGGTTAAACAGATTATAACTCCTAACGTAAAAATGCGATTTACGATCCGTCTATTGCGTTAAAAACCTTACTGAAAACACTAGAATTCATCCAACTGTAGCATCACTAAATTCTGATCCCAACTGGGGTTAAAATGCGTTGCGAAACGGACTTCTGATTCTGAAATTGGATTTCCAGCCGTGTGCGCTTAAAATGAAATGGTTATAACTATTGATCCTGGAACCCGATTGGCTTGAAACCAAATTTGATGGATGGAAAACTGAACATACTAAATACCACCTGTTTATCGTTTCGCTAAATTATACACGTACTTTTCATGATAAATTGTGCAAGTGATAGAATACTGTTTTTATGACATCTTGATCGTACTTCATATACTGTTTACATATCATATCATGCTCATTACATTGTAGTGATAACCTAGTGATATCGTGCATTTACCCAGTGTTAGTTTCTAGCGATGATTGTGGCAAGTACGTCAGTGTTCGTGTATTCGTGATTAAGTGAAAGTGATACGTACTTGTACACAATCAGTGACCCTATTATTCTATTGCATTGTCGACGTCTGTGGGATGCGTGTACGTGTGACTATAAGTGGTATGGGACACTTATGGAAGCGTTTGCATGGGTGCCACAGATAAGGCATCCGACACTGCCATTTATCTTAGGTATTAGTCGGGACGTGCTTGATGGAGGTCCTGCCTCCAGTTCTCGCGCAGACTTGTCACGGATCGATTAGTATTTAGGGTGATGGTTAGCGTTTGATGTAGACCACGGGGTGTGGGGTAGTTCAAGTGTGAGTTCAACAGAATCTCGGGAGTCCCATGCCGGCTTATATATTTAGGGAGTTATATGGAGATTTACAGGGTACGTGATATATACACCGTGATATTCTTGTTACATGTTGGGTCCGTGGTCCCTTGCCCTTGGGTTCTACCCTTGGGTGGAGGACACTCGCGAGTGGTTGACTCTCACACTTGGACTGACGATAGGCTTAGTGACCTGTACAGTGAGACTTAGAGACTGATAGGGATACTGGCATTTACAATCCTTCTATACTGTGTTAGCATACGTGACATATTGTTCTACTTTTTTACTGCTCCGCTGCATTGATTACTGCACATTCATATTCATGCTGTCATTGATTTACTGTTATTCATACCTATTACCACTGTTAGAACTATCACTTGATTTTATATATATATTATTGCTATTGTGTCGCTCTGACGACCTGAGTATGCATACTCAGTGTGAGGAGAAGATTTAGCCTGGATCAGAACTAGACGTGCATCACAGACTTCTTGACTTGCTATTCCGAGTCACTTTCGTTTGTTCCACTTCAGGTCAGTTTATATTATTGTATCTTTCAGTTACTGCATTTCTCATTACCTGCGCATCGTTTACTGTTTACCATGATAAACTAGAAGCCGAAGTGTGACTACGGCAGGACATTTCCTTGACCGTAGGAGCATGGCTGGCCTTGTCTATCCCTCGTATTCCGTATTTTGGGAAGCGGGGCGTGACATAATGGCTCTACTAGACACAGCGCGATATCAACCCCCAATACCGGGAGAGACGAATCCTGTCTAACCGTCGCTGCCTCCAAGTGCTTCGGGACTGCACCCAACTACTACCTGTTTGCACGACTCCTTTGAGCCGTGGTAGGATAGTAATCAAAGTACAGTGGGAACACACTCGAGGCCAAGTGACAGTGTCAAGTCAGCGGACTAAGCTGTACTCATGTCACCTGGGAACCGATAACTGACGATAGGTATAAAACCAACCAACAGTTCCCGACGAGTTCTGTCCAGTGTACTCGTAACCTAACGAGCACCCGCATACTATTTCCAGTACGACGTACTGATGGCTGTGGGACAGACCATCTCCCCTGCTGGGATAAGAAGCGCATACGCTAGTCTACTCCGGAGCATCGATGCCCTGTCTCGATAGTCCTACGACTAGGGACCTGTATAAGGATGTGCTTATAGATTACCCAGCCCCCACAAGCGTGACTGCCATCACAACGCTGGTAATCAAGCAAAGATCCTAAGGGCTCTACTAATATGTATAAGCGATATGCTAAAAGAAACATATGCACATATTGAAGTAGAGACAAACCAAGTAGCATACTACCATTTTGAGCAAGATTGTCTATACAACTGTGAATATCCCAAGCTTCCATCAAGTAATATACAAACTAGTATGATACAGTAATGGCCTCTAGGGCATATACACTAACAATCTCCTACTTGCACTAAGGCCATGTACTGGCGTATCGAAGACCTATCATCTCGATCAGCCGCTCGAACTGAGTCTGGGGTAGGGCTTCGTGAGTGGATCTGCAGTGTTATTCTCCGAATCTACTCTCTTCACCTCGATCTCCCGGCGATCTACGATCTCCCTGATCAGGTGGTACCGCCTCAAAATGTGCCTGGACTTCTGATGGGACCTGGGTTCCTTCGCTAAAGCTATAGCGCCGTTGTTGTCGCAATACAGTGGTATCGGATCAACAATGGTAGGAACCACCTGAAGCTCCGTGAGGAACTTCTTCATCCAGACAGCTTCCTTTGCGGCATCGCAAGCAGGTATGTACTCCGCTTCCATAGTTGAGTCAGCAACGGTTTCCTTCTTGGAACTCTTCCAGCAAACCGTCCCTCCATTGAGGGTAAAGACATAACCCGACATGGACTTGGAGTCATCCTTGTAACTCTGGAAGCTGGAGTCAGCAAAGGCCTCGATCTGGAGGTCTTTTCCGCCATACACCAAGAACATCTCCTTAGTCCTTCTCAGGTACTTGAGAATGTTCTTTACCGCTATCCAGTGTTTCTCCCCTGGGTCCGACTGATACCGGCTTACAACGCTCAATGCGTATGCTACATCTGGTCTGGTACATAACATCGCATACATTATAGAGCCTACCGCAGAAGCGTAGGGTATAATAGACATGCGATCCCTTTCCAAATCAGTCTTGGGAGACATCTCTTTGGAGAGGGTGATCCCGTGACAAGCCGGTAAATCACCGCGCTTGGAATCTTCCATACTGAATCTTTTCAGTATGGTGTCGATGTATCTGGACTGTGAAAGTCCCAACATCCTCTTAGATCTATCACGATAGATCTGGATCCCCAGAATGTAGTTGGCATCGCCCAGGTCCTTCATGGAGAACCTCTGCGACAAGAATCCTTTGACTGACTGTAGCATAGGAATATCATTTCCTATTAGGAGAATGTCATTCACGTACAAGACGGGAATACCACAGTTCTCCCTACAATCTTACTGTAAATGCATGGTTCATCTGGGTTTTTGATAAAGTCGAATTCCTTGACAGTATTATCAAAGCAGATGTTCCAACTCCGCGATGCCTGCTTCAGTCCATAGATGGACTTTAGCAACTTGTACACTTTACCGCTGCTCCCACTCTAAATAAATCCCTCCGGCTGATCCATATAGACGCACTCTTCTAAATTTCCATTTAGGAAAGCCGTCTTATGTCCATCTGCCAGATTTCATAATCGTGGAAAGCATCAATGGCAAGAAGGATCCGAATGGATTTGAGTATAGCCACTGGAGAAAAGGTCTCGTCATAGTCCAAACCAGGTCTTTGACGAAAACCCTTTGCAACAAGTCTATCTTTATAGGTTTCAACCTGCCCATCTACACCAATCTTCTTTCTGAAGATCCATTTGCAGCCTACGGGTTTTACCCCTTCCGGAGCAAAGTCCAAAGTCCAAACTTTGTTGGTGTACATAGACTCCATCTCAGTCCGCATTGCATCTAGCCATTTTACCGAGTCACCGCTCTGAATGGCTTGCTGGAAGCTAGTACGCTCACCATAGTCAATGGTGCAATCCTCTCTATCCCCGTTTATGAGAAAACCGTAGTATCTCTCAGGCGGATGAGACTGCCCACTACTCCCGCGGAGTGGCGTTGGGATGTCCGGTTCTCTTGAAACTTTTGGTTCTTCCAAGCTTTCAGTAATAGCTTGTGGTTCTGGAATTTCTTCCAGTTTTATTGCGCTCCCACTTATCTGATTTTCTAAAAATTCAGTTTCCAAGAAGTGGGCATGCTGAGAAACAAAAACCTTTTGTTTCTCTGCGGAATAGAAAAGATACCCCCTGGAGTTCTTTGGGTATCCCACAAACTTACACAGTACTGAGCGTGCCTCGAGTTTGTCTGCATGCTGCTTCTTTAAAAAAGCTGGACATCCCCATGTCTTAAGATACTTAAGACAGGGTTTCTTCCCACTCCACATCTGATATGGGATGGTAGGCACAGTCTTGGTTGGAGCCTTGTTTAAGAGATATGCAGCTGTTTCTAGTGCATAACCCCAGAAAGATCGCGGCAACTCAGCCTTACTCATCATGGAACGAACCATATCTAATAGGGTTCGATTCCGCCTTTCCGATACACCGTTGTGTTGTGGTGTGTATGGAGGAGTAAGCTGAGAGAGAATTCCATTCTCTTTTAAGTAGTCCAGAAACTCGGCACTCAAGTATTCATCACCTCGATCAGATCTCAGTGTCTTGATACTTTTGCTTGTTTGTTTGTCAACTTCATCCTTGTATTCCCGAAATTTCTCAAAAGCCTCGGACTTGTGCTTCATAAGGAAGACATGTCCATACCTGGAGAAATCATCTGTGAAAGTAATGAAGTATGAATAACCACTTTGCGCATGTGTAGACATTGGACCACACACGTCACTGTGTATGAGTCCCAAGAGCTCGCTTGCTCTTTCTCCGTGTCCAGTGAACGGAGTCTTTGTCATCTTTCCCACGAGACAAGATTCACAAGTGGCATAAGACTGATACTCAAACGGATTCAAGTATCCCTCTTTATGTAACTTTGTTAACCGTGTCTCATTAATGTGACCCAGTCTACAATACCATAAGAAAGCCTGATTTGTTTCCGGAGACTTTCTTTTAAGTGTGTTGTAGACACTGAAAATCTGAGCTTGATTCAATACGTATATTCCGTTTTGTAATGTACCTGACCCAATCAGAACTTGATTTAGGTGGATGTGGACCACATCGCTTACAAAAGTAAAATCATATCCTTCCTTAGAAAGTAAGGATGCAGATATGATATTACAAGTCGCACCTGGTACATAAAAACAGTTACGCAGAATCAATATCTGCCCAGTTGTCAGTCCAAGATGATATTCCCCTACGGATTCAGCGTATATGCTCATTCCGTTAGCAATCCTGAGAGTCATATCACCTATCTTGATAACCCTACGGTTTCTCAGAGCCTGTAACGAATTACAGATGTGAGATCCTGATCCGGTATTCAATACCCAGGAAGTAAGGTTAACTGACATACAGTTCTCTATCACAAACACACCCGAAGCCGAAACCACAACATGCTTCGAATCCTGGCTACTGGCTTTGCTAGCCTTGCAATCCTTCTGCCAATGTTCATTCCCGTAACAATAGGAACGTCCCTCTTTTACTACATCCAGTCCCGAAACTTTTGCCCTTCCCTTTCCTTTTACTTCCCTGGTTTCCTTCAGGGTAGAAGGTAGAGAATGCAGAATCAAGTCAGTACCTGACCCGTTCTTCAACGTGGTCTTCAGGTCCGTGAGCTCAAAATAGCTGGTCTCTGTAAGGACGTTGCCCCCTACAGATGACCCGATAGCCAACCTTGCTTGAAGCAATTCGTTCGAGGTCTCATATCTTGCGATACGAGATTGCTCTCTATATAAATCTTTGTTATGGAGGAAAATAGAAACTAAGTCCATCTTCTCGTGCTGCCTCTGGTATGCACCATCAACTGAGTCTAACACGAGGCACTTGGCTTTCGCACAGTCTTTTCCCGATGTCATACGGATATCAATATCCGTGACAGGGGAAACTGGTCCTGAGACGGCAAGGGTTGGATTGGTTAAGAGTTGTCCCAGCTTGTCATGGGTAATGGACATCTGGACAGACCTTTGCCAGTCATAACAGTCAGATTCAGTCATTTTATTATCTAGATGTAACCTAGGTGTGGTCACTGGGTCGCTGCAATTAAGAGAGAGAGAGAAGAAAACACTCAGCATGATGCTCTTGCAAGTTTAGATTGGTTTTTAATTTATCTAAACAGGATGGGTCCCACTGTCTCTCGAATCCCTCCTCAAACTATAAAGGAAGAATTAGTCAGGATCAATCTCACCGTACAATACTTGCTTAACCGTTCAGCCAGGCCAGTGTCGTGTCGGTACTTCGAGGGAGGTTTTCCAACGCTTTCACGAAGTTCCTTAATTAAGTAACCTCTTTTCCCTGTGGGCGTAGCCCCGCTAACACCTTTCTAGACACCTACTTGGTTTATAGCATTGATCGTTAAGTGAGAAAGTTCCCGAGGAGTAGCATATACTCACAGTAGGATCGGGATCCAAATATCATCGTGCGATAAAACTGAAGGAATTCTACCAGAATCATCACACTCCAAATGGTATGCAGCACTAGCAAGTTTCAGTTTCTTTAGAAACCCCCGATGTGGATTTTTGCCCCATGCTCTTATGACCTTGACGAAGGTCAACAAATCATAAGTCACATGTCAAGTTCTACCCGTCATTGTCCAGGTTAATTTGAACCCACCCGTATATACCCTTGACGAAGGTCAACAAGGTAATACGACTGTCCCAAACCAACGCATCTATCTATGTTACATATGAACACCCAACAGCTACCAATCACTATGCTTTGACGAAGGTCAACAAACATAGCTTGAATACTATTGAATATTCATATGAAATGACGGAGGGCTACGAATGGTTTTGGCGAAACCGTGAACGTAGTGAACTTGATATAATCGAAGGAACGAGATAGCTTTTAAAAGGAGTGGTTCAAGCTCCGCATTTAAAAGTTGGTTTTTGAAAAGAACTGAGTGGTTTTGAAAGTGTTCCAACGACTTTACTTTGGTTTATTTTCTTGCATTAATTTAATGCGTCCCATCATTTAATCCTACCATTGCAGAAAACAACGAAAATATGACGTACGCTTATGCCATCCGCATTCGCCACAGGGCCCCGTCATCACCCGTTAGGTTACTTAACTAACGACAGAGCGGGGGCTGGACTAGCGCGGATGCAAAACATAAGCAACGCCTAAATAGATATCATATATAGATATATACATTCGTCAGATGCAATGATAGCCATTCCAGATCATAGATGAATACTTTGGATATACTAGAAATCCACGATTCGTTCGAGCCTGCAACGAAAAGCGGATTACACGGTCGCGATGAATAGCCAAACCCCACCCTAGACCCCTACGGGTGCGGCAAACTACCCGCCAAGTACCCGAAGCGAAGCAACCTCCTTCAACAACGTGAGTAGGCCACTCGGCACTTCGAGATACCCGGTAGTTTGTGCACCCCACCTTGGGTCTATCCTAGGAGCAAAAACAGTAAAAGAAATTATACAATGGCGGCTACAACCTCATCCCGGATGTGCGGCCATAAAATAATATTACATCAATTACAAATTTTACATGAATTGAAAGATAAAGAAACTCTCATCTCACATCCACCCGGCTATTCATCCGCGACAATCCAACGAGTTCATATACACAAACCATCAACATTACAGATCATAGATATGCATAACCCCCACTAATCGACGTATAGCGATTAGCAGACGTTCAATACATATATCACATCGCAGAAAATATCCATTAGCCAAAATCTACGGAATTTCGATCAAAATACGGATTTGTAACCACCCCAAAAACAAATTTGTTCTCTGGAAAATCTGGGCAGAAACAAACTATACTAAAAATCCCAAAACATCCAAATAAGAACATTGCACAAAACCCGGTCCACGGCCGAGTCAACTCGGCCGCGGATCCGCGGCAGGAAGCATGTTCTTGCCGCGGATCCGCGGCGCTTTGACCGAGTCACTGGATCGTTTTTGTTCTGTGTTTTAACAAAACCCTGAGCCGATTTTTCATGTATGTTAAATCATTTTTAGAGTAGTATAAAAAATCGGCAGAAACATGGTTTTTCCGGACGTGTTTTGCGATTTTTTTCCGATCGAAATTCTAAACACTTTGCTAACTTGCTAGTTTATGTTTAGCTAGGCTCTGATACCACTGTAAGTCCACGTTGCTCACCCCGGTTCTTACGGGGAGGCGGAAACGGCGAAAAACAAAATTTTTTTTGGCGCAAAAGCAACATGGACTAAAAGAAGGATCTTTGCTAAATTACAAACTAGCAAACTACTAGAGGTGCTATCTACTATGCCATAGAGATTATACCTCACGATACCGGTCCTTCGGGTCTTCATTCCGCTGTCCTGCTCGTCCATCCACGCTCCGAGGATCGATCCGGATCTTGGTCACCTCCGCGGCCTTCTTGAGTCGAAAACGATCCACCCGAGAGTTGTGCTCCGAGCTCCGCCTCGAGCCGAGGCAACTAGGGCAACAAGATCGCCAGTCTTGATGTCCTAGGTTGTGTAGATGTAGTAGATGGATGTTTTTATCTATTTGGATTCTTTTTCTCTCAACACATGAGATCAAAGGAATTTTCAAGAGTAGGAAGAAGAACTAGCAACCATGGAGCTCTTTTCTTTTCTTCTCACAAGAGAGAGAATGAGAAATGAATAATGAACTAAAGAAAATGAACCATGGTTGCAATAATACACAAACATCATCATTACTAATCCTTTCATGATAAAATTGATGGCTACATTTGAATTGACCATTTTCATATCAAAAATAAAAAGAAAACCAAAGAATACTCTAGACCTCTCATGAAGGTCCAAGTCAACTTTGGTCAAACGGTCAACAAAGTCAAGTGTGGTCAAATGGTCAAAGCAATTAGCCATAACATAATTATCACAAAAAAGATTAGTAAATGATGTCCCTGGCTCATAATGGTTTTGTCCGAACCAACTGCCAAAACCCAAATGAGTCCGCCTCAAAAATGGTTTTGACCGAATTAACTGTCAAAACCCTAATGAGTCCGCTCTTCCTTCTTCGCTCCTCAATACTGTGCATACACACCCGCATCCGCATTCCGTAGAATGCGAATGTACAGAAGACAAAACAAATCCATCCGTGCAATACTAGGATCCGGCTTAAACCAAAGCCCACTAGTATTGCCTGCCCGAACAACATACGCACACAAGTGCACGTAAGTGATCGTAGCCCTGCCGTAAAACCATACGGCCTCTACACGTTTCGCTCAGTGCAGGGAAACTCTCTGTGTGGGACTCTAAAAACTCGACACTATGCTGGTAGTGGGTTTAACCACAGACCGCAAGCGGCACTAGCTGTACGTAACGGTCCCCAGGTAGATGTCGATAAGAAGGCCGATGAGATAAACCCATCCGAACTCTTACTGAGCCTGTATGTGACAATCTCCGTACATTCCGGTCCGTTCGTCTGAGAATATCGCATGGCGGGCTTAGGGGGGTGGTAAACGTCAGTCCCCTAATAGCGGTACAAGTCGTGTCGGAGTGTAGCTCAGAACACCCTGAGATAACACTGGAAACCTACCAGTATATCTCGCTTGCTCTGGCCAGGAACTACTTGTGTAATGGCTCTCCTAGACACAGCGCGATATCAACCCCCAATACCGGGAGAGACGAATCCTGTCTAACCGTCGTTGCCTCCAAGTGCTTCGGGACTGCACCCAACTACTACCTGTTTGCACGACTCCTTTGAGCCGTGGTAGGGTAGTAATCAAAGTACAGTGGGAGCACACTCGAGACCAAGTGACAGTGTCAAGTCAGCGGACTAAGCTGTACTCATGTCACCTGGGAACCGATAACTGACGATAGGTATAAAACCAACCAACAGTTCCCGACGAGTCCTGTCCAGCGTACTCGTAACCTAACGAGCACCCGCATACTATCTCCAGTACGACGTACTGATGGCCGTGGGACAGACCATCTCCCCTGCTGGGATGAGAAGCGCATACGCTAGTCTACTCCGGATTATCGATGCCCTGTCTCGATAGTCCTACGACTAGGGACCTGTATAAGGATGTGCTTATAGATTACCCAGCCCCCACAAGTGTGACTGCCATTACAACGCTGGTAATCAAGCAAAGATCCTAAGGGCTCTACTAATATGTATAAGCGATATGCTAAAAGAAACACATGCACATATTGAAGTAGAGACAAACCAAGTAGCATACTACCATTTTGAGCAAGATTGTCTATACAACTGTGAATATCCCAAGCTTCCATCAAGTAATATACAAACTAGTATGATACGGTAATGGCCTCTAAGGCATATACACTAACATGCTCTACACGAGGGCACCAGCGCCAGAGCCAATCTTATAGGATTAAATCCTATGATGGCACTTTACGTGCTCCTCATGCGAGCGCCAATGTGCAAAGCACAGAAAAGTTCATAAGAGTTAAACTCTTAGATGGCGCCGCACGTGCTCCTTACGCGGGTGCCTATGTGCAAAGCACAGAAGGGTTCATTATATAAGAGTTAAACTCTTAGTTGGAGCCGCACGTGCTCCTCACGCGGGCGCCATTGTGCAAAGCACATAAGTACCCATCTTAGGAATTAAATTCTTAAGTGGCGTCCACGCACATAACATGTGAGCGCCAGCGCCCAAGTAGAATTAAATTCTACAATACTCTCTGTTAAACACTGTATTTCCTAGTATAAATCATCAAAATACAGAATTAAATTCTGTTGGGAGAAAACATTTCCCAAATCTTTCTAAAATAAGAAAGATACTCTCGGTTGGATCAAAAATCCAATTACAGAATAAAATTATATTTTTGGAATATATTCTCTCAATCTTTCTAAACAAGAAAGATTGCTCTTTGTAAAACAGAGAACCCTTGGATTAAAAATCCAATGGTGATTAAAAAATCACCGTTTTACAGAATAAATTATGTATAGGGGAAAATATTTCCCCAATCTCGTTAACAACAAAAATCATATTTTGTTAAAACAGAAGTCTTTAGATCAAAAATCCAATGGTGGGTAAAATTTCCTAAATCAATTAGAATCTTTCAATAAGAGATTTTCTCAAAACCAATTAACAATTTTTCTCCATTATATAAAGGATCCGAGACTTCAAATCTCGAGGGACAGACGAGAGAGAGGGAGATAGAAAAAACCCCGTTAAGCTTCTGCAAAAATACAGTGAGCTCTTGAGAGAACAGAGAATTTAATTCTCAAAGAAAGAAGACTCTCCTCCTTCAAAACACTCTAGGTAAATAAAAAAGGAGAGATTAAAAGTATCCCTCTTTCCTAGTATAACGGATATAGGGGTTTAACCCTTCATACAAGAACTAGTTCTTCCTCTGATTTGAGATTTGCAAAAGCAAATCTCTCCACAAGTTAAGAATTTAATTCTCATCAGGGAGATTCTGTTCTTCGGACTCAAAACTTAGGGAAAAGACCTAGGTTAAAAAGAAAAAGAAAGAAAAAGAAAAAGAACATATGTTCTGGGGATTTAATTCCCCCGAAATTAGGGTTAACCCTACATAAAGAACTTAGTTCTTATAAAAATAAAGCGAATTTAGTTCTCCAATAATAACAATGATGATTCAAGATCTTCAAAACAGAAGTCTTGATGATCATCAATGACTAAAATGTCATAAACAGAGATTAATATCTCTGAAAACAAGAAGAACTTGGCGTCTCACATGAAACACACGTGAGTAAAATTAGTGCTTAGCACTATTATTTTGCATCATGTGTTTTCCACGTTAGTGCTTAAAACAGATAGAAGAAAAACTAAAACGCCTAACATGCTTCCCACGCGAGCATCCAAAGAGCAAAGGAAAACCCCTTTGTGTTGATTAGGCAACAACCAAATAAAGCAGCCAACACCCCAAAACAAAGCAATCACGAGAAATACATGCGAAACACTCTTGGAAACACAAAATCTGGCATCTCACGTGCTTCACACATGGGCCCCAGCTAAGTGCTTAGCACTTATGTCAAAAAGGGGGGAGCAAATAAAACCTGAAACCAACGCTCAACACTCACGTGCTTCCCACATGAGTGCCATACAAAATACTTAGCATTCCATGTTCAGTCAAAATGACTAAGTGCTTAGCCCTGGTTGGGCAGCGCTCATATTTGAGCGTCTTACGTGAAAAACACGTGAGCGCCAGAAAAGATTATTGCTCAGCACTATTCCAGTGCCCCACGTGAAATACACGTGAGCACGGTATATATTAGTGTTTAACACTACTGGGTAGTATAGAAACCCAATCTCAGTCCAAATTGGCTAAGTTTCCTGAGGTTAAACCTCTTTGATTTTAAATCAACCGAGCCCATATTGCACATGATCTCCCAAACTGATTTTAGTCTCATACATGACTAAAGATCTGTCATTGATGATATCCAAAATGATATTCATCCTATATCTCCTAGGATAATCTTAGTCTCAAATACGACTAACGATTCTTAGGACCATCACCCCCTTTTCTCTCAAATACGTGATTTGGTTTAAGGGTACATCTTTTCACACCTCTGATACATGCCGTTGTAATTCTTCAACGTCTTTAGAGAGGTGGCGGGTGTTCATACCATAATTTTGCATTATTATATTCCCCATTCTTATTCATTTTACAAATAAACAGGTGCGTTTGATCCATGTCTGCTACATAGTTGCAGGTTACAGGTTCTCGGAACAAAAACAGTGAAAACGATGAAAAGACGATACAATAGTGAGACTATGACCAACAAATGGAAAGATCTTGATCATGCCTACAGTTTGAAGACTAAACGAAGATCAATGGACGATTTCACAAAGAACAAAAGCAGCGCAAGGTTCAACACTTCAATACGAAGTAAGCGGTAAAGTCCACGAAATTATTCACTGTGGAATTCTGGAAGAAACTAGAAGACCAAATGAGAAACCAAGTAAAGAAACAAGAAGCCAAAAGCAGCAGAAAGAACCCCAGGAAAAAGCAGCCAGCAAGCCTTCAAGATGGCCGCGGAACCGCGGCCAAACCAAGCTTATGGCCGCAGATCCGCGGCCATATAGTGCACGTGTCGGTGCAGTTTCATGTCGGTGCGGCGGTGCGTTGACTAGTCTTCCTAGGGGCAAAATTGTAAATGCAGATGTGTGTCGATTGTAATCCTAGGGTTTCTATATTCTATAAATAGAAATCCTAAAACCTCTTTTGAGGTATGCCTCTTCTTGTGCCTTATTGTATCTATCCAAATTCAGAATTCAATTCCTGTAAATGATTGAAGAGAGCATCAAATAAAAATTAGAGTAAGTTTCTTTTTATTGCCCTAGTTAAATTTTCTTTCCTGCCCTAGTATAGATTTTTCATTATCTGCCCTACTTAGATAGTTAGAAAATGTTTATCAATTCCCTAATGAGTGAGTAATTCCTCACTTGTTAGGGTTAGGAATAGGGAAGGCTTGAGAAATGAAGATCTCTCACCCCTTTCTTGCCCATCACATATTTTTATAGGACTCCATGCATACATACACACACCGCTCCCTACGGCACCCTATCCCACGAGGTAGCGGTGATACCGTAGTATAAAAGACCGGTTGCGCATGTTTTTCATGGAGATTAGGGTAGGAATTAAGAAAGGAAGGACAAGAACCTAGAGGAAGAAACATCGTTTCTTCCCGATGGTACTAATCCACTTTATTAATTATTACCATAACACCTCATAGATCTTAATCAGGGCATAGAAAGCGGTGAGGAATATTGACTTTCCAAACTTAACCTAAACCTAACCCTAGCAAGATTTTAATCCTAATTTAGATCAAACTTAGTTTTTAGATTTAATCAATCCGACAACAATCAGAATTAACTCGTTAGAACAAATTGAGAATACACAAAATCCCTGTGGACCGACCCCTACTCACCGGCTAGC
Source organism: Agapanthus africanus (assembly GCA_030015575.1). NCBI lineage: Eukaryota > Viridiplantae > Streptophyta > Magnoliopsida > Asparagales > Amaryllidaceae > Agapanthus > Agapanthus africanus. The sequence continues at coordinate 739,327,014 of CM057341.1, forward strand.
TACCAAGCGACGCCGTTCTTAATTGCGGTTAACAAATTCTTTGAACAATCAAATGACGCCGTTGCCGGGGACGGCGTAGTATTTTCTTTTTGCAATTTCGGGTTAATATAAAATTATAAAAATCATAAAAACTGAAAAATAAAAAAAATTATAAAAAAGTTATCATCTTGTTATTTTGTGAAGGGTATTCTTTTGAATTGTGCAGAATCGAAGAACAGATTCAGATTTGGAAAATTTCAGAGAGCGAAACAGCAAATAGCAGATCTGAACCTACAGAGGAGAAGCACAACAGATAAACAGAAAAGATTTGGAGATCTGAACAGACATATTGACCGTGGAACCGCCGCGTTGACCCACCTTGGACCACGGATCCGCCGCGGGTTGCTGACTTCAGCAATCCAAAATCCCTCTGTAAGCATCTTTTCTTCTTCTGAACCCCATGATATCCTCTGAAAAATTTTCCTGCAGGGTTCTTTGCGCAGAAACTTCCCCCCTTCTAAAATAACTTGATCTTGTGCAGGATTCTTTGCGCCGCAATAAAAATAAAAAAATTTGGCAAGTGTTTGATTGTGTTTTACTGCTTTGCATTTTTAAACCGACTTTAAGGGGCTTGAACACCAATCCAGATTGGGTGGGGATTTCATCACCCTTCTCAGGACCCCAAAAATCACATAAGGCATATTGCATTGACCATCAAGTTAATTAAAAAATATTAGACTCAGCCCTAAGGATTTCGCACTCAATAGGACAAAGGAATAGTTGTAGGCATCGACCGTTGATCCTAACCTGACTTTGTGGTGCCTAGGCTAGACAGGTAGGGAAAGGTAACTTTAAAAGGCCCGTCTCACGGTGATTCGTGAGCGGATCCCTCCTTTCTCTACTTGTGCTTACCTGACCATAATTGGCGGTGAAGAGGCGGTTTGAGGTCCTCACAACTTGCCTTTTGGAACAGTTAGGAGCAGTCTAGTTGACCTAGGTGACCCTAGATCTAGGCTTGATTGTGCATTTGTGATTGATTGAACGTGTGTCTAAGTCTTTTATTGAAAAATCTTTTTTCAAAAAGCTCCTTATAAAAAAAACACAAAACAGAAAATATTTTACAAAAACTTGCCACTTGTTGCTAAGAAATCCATTGCACCCCACTTGCACCCACATTCTTTTTCTTCTCCTTCTTACATAATGGGTACCCCACCTCCCAAAACTCTTTCCGAACTTTGGTACCCTCATCCAAACATTGCTTCCGACGCGAATTGTTTTGGTCGAATTACGGACGACCCCTCCATGCCCAAAATTTCTTTGAAAGATCGAATAGAAACGTCTAGGAGAAACAGTTGGACTCCGCAATCCACTGTGTATCAACCGTTTCAACATTCACCACCTTCTTAAGTTGATACTCCTTCTCCGAGTCTTGTTGTAACTCCGAAACCCATGTCTATAGCTGAACATATTGAACAATCTCGTAACCGATCTTTCACTCCTTTCAGCACTTCCAGTTCTTAGGATCAACAAGTCCATTCATCTTTTTATCCAAATGTTGATCCTACTCCTGTCCAACCATTCAATTCCTACCAGTCCTACCCGACTTCCGCACCTTCCCTAGACATTGCTTCTACACAACCATTTGGGAGTTTCACATATCCAAACAACTTTGAATCTTTTACTGAAACCCCTTCACAACCCATGTCTAGTCTAGAGCAGTCGTTGGAAGCTTATATTGTAGCGACAAACAAACAGATGAGGAATTTGGATGCATCCATTTCCGCCCTTATGCAACCTAGTGACCCGGTATCTAGTTTCCAACTAGCTCCAAAAATTCCAATGTATGATGAGGCGGGTGGACAGAGTGAGAATTTGAGTGATGAGAGTGAGTTCTACACACTTCCAAATCAAACCTACCCATCACCAATTGAATCCCACAACTCCAGTTTTCAAACAAGTGTCCCAAATGATTCACCAGTTGAAAATAAAACGTTTAATGAGTTGTGCGACTTTGTAGTGCTTGATTTTCCAGATTGTGAAGGGTCCCTTTCGAGTGAAACCATCACCAATCCTTTTGACCTCTACACCTCCAATCTAGAACCTGAATTGATAAATATCCATACTTTTGAAGAGGTGTCTGAAAAATTGATTTTCACTTGATTGAGAATATAGACGCAGGGAATATTTTGGATGATAAACCCGTAGATTTGACTGAAATTTTATCTCCAATTCATCATCCTGAGTCATTAAATGTTTCTCCCGAACTTCATATGCGTCTTGATTTTGATGATAATTGCATGGATGAGATAACTTTTGAGGAGAATTATGAGGATAGTATTGAGGAGAATATTGAGGATAGTATTGAGGATGGACCAGTTTTGTTTGATGTGTCGGATTTTCCAATTCATCCTCCTGAACCTTTAACTGTTATACTTCCTAAATCACCCTCCTCCTTTCCATCGTTCTGACCATACAAAAGATCACACGGGAGGACTGTGAGCTTGAAAGATTTCTCTTCGATCACAGCAGTTTGGACGCCACTAGTGCGTTCCTCTTTGAATCTGACACAGTTCTCACAGACGATAACGATTATGAGTGCTTCACTTTTTCGGACAATTTTGAAGACTCACCGCCCGAGTTTGAGTCCTTTGAATTTTCAGATGAGTTAGTTGAACCATCAGACTCGGTTGCTTACAGTCATTTCGAACCATTGATGGAATCCTTCGAGTTCGAGACAGTTTACTTAGGTGAGAATAAGACTATCCCTAAATCACTCCCCTTCGTCCTTTCCATCGTTTCGACCACGCAAGAATCCGTCGCGCTTCCATGTTCAATGGATGTGTTACCAAGTTCAACGTACCCATGTTTTCTTACGAATCTTGAGGGATTTGACCCCATTTCTCGACAGGTTGATAGGTTAGCACAATCGATTTTAACACATCGGTCATCATAATTTGTGCTAATTTATTCACTCAATTTACAATCTCAAGTTCGTACTACACTTCTTTCTCTTTTCCGACATTCTTCTCCTATACCGAGACCATATTCCACCTTTCTTTCCATACGGTCTCGTGTGTTTCTCATTTCTTTTCTCCACACTCCATTCTTTCACTAACCCTACCATTATCACGATAAAATTTTTGAATGGTTGGTGCTAACTTTTGGCCTGTGTAAGGCCTTGTATAGTTTGATTTTTCTTCTCCCTCACTCTGAACTTTAACGCTTAAAACAGTGGAAACACTGTCTCACTTAAGTTTGGGGGGGGTTCTTTTTGTATATATATTTTGTTTTTATTTTAACAATAAAAAAATATAAAAAAATAAACAGGGGAGTGCCGACATTTTGACCCTCTTGGTATAGCCTGACAGTGAGGACACTATCAAGTTTAAGTTTGGGGGTGGTGCTCGGTAAGCCTTCTTCCTTCGCATTCATGTGTATATTTTTGCATTTGCATACTTATTTTAAAACCCATAAAAATTGAAATATTATAAAAATTATAAAAATTCAATTTTGGCCATAATTGACTTGAGTTTGACAAAATGGTTAACTAGCTAGGAAAAACCAGATCCTAGACTTAGTAAATTAAAAATCCTAAAAATAACCTTTCTTAAAATTTAACGGTAGAAAGTATATGTGCTTGTAGTTTACTTAGAAATAGGCAAATTTTGAGTTCACTTCATGGGATAAGTCAAAATAAGGGATGAGTATTGATATTTTATTAAAGTGTAAGTCTGAAAAATAATTTCTAAGCTTAAGTCTAAATTCTGAAAATATATATCCTATAAATTGCACAAACACGAACCTTGAAACTTGGAATAGTAGAAGAGACCTTAAAATGCTCTTATCTAAAGTTCTTAGTATAAAGGGAAATTAAATAAAAATACAAGTGTGAATAAAGAGATAAAAAATGAACACTGGTTTTTGTAATTACTTAAGGCTGCATAAATAGAAAAAATATTTAGCAACGGTGCTTTATCACCTAGTGTCTTAGACCAACTGGTTTGGGAGTCACTGCTAAAACCTTAGGTGCTACAAGACTAGGAATTACGCCTTAATGTGCAAACACATTTTGTAATCGGTCGTTAGTACCTCAAGAAGTATTAACGGTCGCATGAAGGATGTGTGAGCAATTTCATCTAAAAATTCACCAATTGAAAAGTACTTTGGAGGGTGGACAAGAGTATAATAGCTTGATTTGAATTTCCAAGTGTAGGGGTGCTTTATACACATACGTAGAGGTATGTGATTGGGGTTTAGATAAGAGATGGGAATGAAAATAGGACTTATATCTTAGTAGAGATGATAAAAATCCGAAGTTGAGATGGAACCTTAGAAGGAAACTCAAAAGATGCTAAAAACCAAGTAAATTACAGAATATATACAATCTTAAGTTAAATGATAAGGAAGAGTGGAAGAATACGGTTGATAATTTCTGAGTCAAAGTAATGAGAGTTCCTTGTTGGAAAACCGAATTGGAGAATAAAAGTCAATAGGCCGAATTGATAGGATTTTGTAGGTAGTATCCGCTGAAAACCCTCAGGAGACAACACTCCTCCTACTAGGGACACCTAACGGCTTGTTGTACGAGCTCAGTGCAATCGCGTTCCCTGCAAAAGTGAGGCCAGGTCTTTTTCAAGAATAAAACTAGGTTTGCTCGAGGACGAGCAAAAGATAAGTTTGGGGGTTTTTGTTCATACATAATTTTGCATTATTATATTCCCCATGCTTATTCATTTTACAAATAAACAGGTGCGTTTGATCCATGTCTGCTACATAGTTGCAGGTTACAGGTTCTCGGAACAAAAAACAGTGAAAACGATGAAAAGACGATACAATAGTGAGACTATGACCAACAAATGGAAAGATCTTGATCATGCCTACAGTTTGAAGACTAAACGAAGATCAATGGACGATTTCACAAAGAACAAAAGCAGGCGAAGGTTCAACACTTCAACACGAATTAAGCGGTAAAGTCCACGAAATTATTCACTGTGGAATTCCTGGAAGAAACTAGAAGACCAAATGAGAAACCAAGTAAAGAACAAGAAGCCAAAAGCAGCAGAAAGAACCCCAGGAAAAAGCAGCCAGCAAGCCCTCAAGATGGCCGCGGAACCGCGGCCATATAGTGCACGGTGTCGGTGCAGTTCATGTCGGTGCGGCGGTGCGTTGACTAGTCTTCCTAGGGGCAAAATTGTAAATGCAGATGTGTGTCGATTGTAATCCTAGGGTTTCTATATTCTATAAATAGAAATCCTAAAACCTCTTTTGAGGTATGCCTCTTCTTGTGCCTCATTGTATCTATCCAAATTCAGAATTCAATTCCTGTAATGATTGAAGAGAGCATCAAATAAAAATTAGAGTAAGTTTCTTTTTATTGCCCTAGTTAAATTTTCTTTCCTGCCCTAGTATAGATTTTTCATTATCTGCCCTAATTAGATAGTTAGAAAATGTTTATCAATTCCCTAATGAGTGAGTAATTCCTCACTTGTTAGGGTTAGGAATAGGGAAGGCTTGAGAGATGAAGATCTCTCACCCTTCTTGCCCATCACATATTTTTATAGGACTCCATGCATACATCACACACACCGCTCCCTACGGCACCCTATCCCACGAGGTAGCGGTGATACCGTAGTATAAAAGACCGGTTGCGCATGTTTTCCATGGAGGTTAGGGTAAGAATTAAGAAAGGAAGGACAAGAACCTAGAGGAAGAAACATCGTTTCTTCCCGATGGTACTAATCCACTTTATTAATTATTACCATAACACCTCATAGATCTTAATCAGGGCATAGAAAGCGGTGAGGAATATTGACTTTCCAAACTTAACCTAAACCTAACCTTAGCAAGATTTTAATCCTAATTTAGATCAAACTTAGTTTTTAGGTTTAATCAATCCGACAACAATCGGAATTAACTCGTTAGAACAAATTGAGAATACACAAAATCCCTGTGGACCGACCCGTACCCACTGGCTAGCTACCAAGCGACGTCGTTCTTAATTGCGTTATAAATTCTTTGATCAATCAGCGGGTCCAACGACCAACAACTTCTTTTGTCCCATATTGATGCACTTCCAAATTGACATGCATGGCCTAAAATCGGATCGTGTCCTAAATTGGGCACATTCCATATCACCATTGTTCATTTCATCACATAACAAATACACGTGCGCGCAAGATGAATAAGGGATCGAAATGTCCCTAAACAAATATTCGCCTAAAAAATGGCGATAATGTATCGAAACGCCCTTAAACTAATATTCGTCCTCAAAATGGGAATGTTGGACCGAAACGTCCTTAAACTAATATTCGTCCCCAAAAATGGGAACGTTGGACCGAAATATCCTTAAACTAATATTCATATCTAAAACGGGAACGTTGGACCGAAATGTCCATAAACTAATATTTGCCTCAAACATGGCGATAATGGACCGTAACGTCCTTAAACTAAAACATACTGAGCCCAAATGCTCATATATATTTACGTTGTTCTTAATCTCAAACTAAATTAACGGTCTTTAAATAAACCAAACCCGAATTTAAAAACATACGGATTTTGACTAATCCGCGCCCTACGGGCGACGACATAAACTAGCCTCTGTATACAATCCACGGGCAACCAAAACAAACAAAAACACACACGACACGAAGTGAACTTCCGGAGCAGAAGAAAGTGGTTAGCACAATGCGGTAACGTAATTAATTGCAGGGGTTGCGTCTGCAGGGAAGAGCGTCCCAGTATCAAAAACCCCTCATAAAATGAGGGGGATCTGATAAAGTCTGCTACAACGGTCGCGTCTGTCTAAACCTCCGATATATGGTGCCATAAATCAACTTTGTATCTTCGGAGAGATGGACGGATAAATCCAAATAGCATCTGCCCCCAGAATTCAGGCCAGACGTCCCAACGTCTCGGTCTGTCTTCCGGCGGTGAACAGATTCTGGCATGCCCGGTGGGACCTTTTCCTCTTTCCACTCCACACTTCATGTGTCGTGTTTCGTGAACAAAATCACGGGTCACTATGCTTGCCCTTGGATTTAAGGTACTAAAATTTGGTGTCTTTCTTCTGTGCAGAAGAAGAAGAAAATCGATGGCTTCTAACTGCACTTCTTGCTACAATAACTCTCGCTCCACCCCAGCTGGAGGAGTGATCTACGGGCCTAACGCGGCCTCTATCTTTTCAATGCCGGTGGGGCAAATAACGCAAGCCACTACAGGGTTGTTCTTCGGGATTATGCTCCCACCAGTGGGTGTCGGTGCCTTAGCGCCGCAGGAAGAAGCTCCTAAGAGGCCGGTCTTCGATCGACTAGTGACTACAACGGTCCCTCTCAATGGGTCTTTCAAAGCTGACGTCTCAGTCTTCAACATGCTAGGCAAGAACCCAAACGGGCCCGCAAAGAGGCTCGTAATACCTGAAGGGGCTGCCCCAAAATGGATGGCCCTCCCAACTCCTCCTGCAGGTGAAGACGTCAAAGGTGCTTCCCCTACCAGAAAGTCGGTCTTTGAAAGATTGGCCGGCCCTCCTCAAACCTTGCCAAGGACGTCGGTCTTTAATAGGTTGACGCCAACAGCAGCCCCTCAGCAAAGACGGGGGCAAAAAAAAGCCGCTTCCAAAATTGAGGCGGCCTCGTTTTCAAGACACGCTCGACGTCGCCATTGGCGTCGGGTGAGAAAAGATGGGGGCAACTCCCCCTATGTACTTACCCCACCAGCTCCAATGGTGAAAGTTGACGCTCTTGTTCCAACTGGAAATAGCTTTGATCTACTCAGGAGGGTACGCAAGAACTCTCCTGTTTCCCCCCAATAAAAGAGCAAAGCTCTGTTCAAAATTTGAAAGAGGCAGCGCCTCACGGGCCTTGCACGAGGGCGCCAGCGCCAAGAGTTAAAAACTCTGAGGCAGCGCTTCACGTGCCTTGCACAAGGGAGCCAGCGCCAAGAGTTAAAAACTCTGAGGCAGTGCCTCACGTGCCCCGCACGAAGACGCTGGTGCCAGAACTAAAAGTTCTCCGCCGTTGGATCAAAAGATCCAATGGAGATGATAAATTATCAAAGCGCAAAATTAAATTCTGATTGAGGAAATACTCCTCAAATCTTTCTAAACAAGAAAGATTATGCTCTGTAAAATAGAGCACCGTTAGATTAAATATCCAATGGTGATTAAAAATCACCAAGCTACAGAATAAGCTCTGTAGGGGAAAACATTTTCCCCAATCTTTTTAAATAAGAAAGATTATGCTCTGTAAAACAGAGCACCGTTGGATTAAAAATCCAATGGTGATTAAAAATCACCAAGCTACATAATAAGCTCTGTAGGGGAAAACATTTCCCCCAATCTTTCTAAACAAGAAAGATTATGCTATGTAAATCAGAGCGCCGTTGGATTAAAGATCCAATGGTGATTAAAAATCACCAAGCTACAGAATAAGCTCTGTAGAGGAAAACATTTTCCCCAATCTTTCTAAACAAGAAAGATTACGCTCTGTAAAATAGAGCACTGTTGGATTAAAGATCCAATGGTGATTAAAAAATCACTAAATTACAGAATAAGCTCTGTAGGGGAAAATATTTTTCCAATTTTGTTAAAAACAAGAAAAATGTCTTCTATAAAACAGAAGTCGATCCAATGGTGGATAAAATCCTTAAATCAATTAAGAAATATCTCAATGAGAGATTTCCATCACTGAATCAACAAATCTGCCTCTACTATATAAAGGCCCCAAGACTTCAAGTCTTGTACAGAGGAACCCCCATAAACTTCAAGTTCAAAATGAAGAGCAAGCAAAAAGAGCTTTAAGAGAGAAGAAAGAAGTATAACTTTCTTCAAGGTAGATAGAGATCATAGTATCTCATCTGCATACCCAAGGGTTTAACCCTTATAAAAGAACATAGTTCTTTCCCTAGATCTGAGATCCATGAGACAAGTCTTCCACAAATGAGAATTTAATTCTTGTAGGGATGAATTTGTTCTTGGGGTTTGAAGATCCAGGGGAGAACAAAGAATTGAACTCTTCAGAAAAATGCATAAAGAAGGAAACAACGCTGAGCGCCTCATGTGCCCCTCACGTGGGCGCTGCTTAATAAAAAGTGCTTAGCACTCATTGGTTGGCGCCCAGTGCCGAGCGCTCCACGTTCCCCTCACGTGGGCGCTGCAAAAATAAGGAGTGCTTTGCACTCAGTGGCTGGCGTTCAGCGCTAAGCGCCTCACGTGGGCGTTGCTTAATAAAAGTGCTTAGCACTCATCGGTTGGCACCCAGCGCCAAGCGCCTCACGTGCCATTCACGTGGGCGCTGTTTAACATAAAGCGCTCCGCAAATAGAGCCTAGTGCCACAAAGAGTATTTAACACTCCATAAAAAACAAAGAAATAGGGTGAGCGTCAGAGCCCATATCAATGCTCAGCATTGTTGCACATAAAAGGGGCCGAGCCCAAACAAGTGTTTAACACTTTATTCAAAACTGAGTGGGCTGAGTTCAAGTTGACCAAAAGTCCCTAATTCAGATCAACCGAGCCCATATGCTCACAATTTTTCTAAATTGGTCTTAGTCCCAAACCCGACTACAGATCTCCCAACTGACATTGGTTCAAGGGTACATCTCCCTACACCTCTGATACCTGTTGTTGTAATTCTTCAACGTCTTCAGAGAGGTGGCGGGTCCCGACAACCAACAAAGCTATGGACCATAACGTCCTTAAACTAGCTATATACCGCAACGTCCTTAAACTAAACCCCCTTACCAAAAATGGTGATCTATGGATCGTAACGTCCTTAAACTAAAACAATAGAGCCCAAATGCTCTTTCGTTGGATCAAAAATGACCCTGATCCCCCGTTAAGTAGATCTTAGTCCAATATCAGATTAACGTATCCTTAACAAATATTTAAGTCGATCTTAATCCCAAATGAGATTAATGATCCTTAAATCAAACCAAACCCAAATTTAAGAAGATACGGATTTGGACTAATCCACGCCCTACGGGCGACAACACAAATTAGTCTCCGTACACAATCCACGGGCAGCCAAAAATAAAACAAAACACACATGACACAAAGTGAATATCTGGAGCCGGAGAAAGTGGTTACCGTGATACGGTAACGTAATTAACTGCACGGGCTTGCGCCTGCAGGGAAAAGCGTCCCCACAATCAAAAACCCCTCGCAAACAAGGAGGGATCTGACGAAGTCTGCTACAACTGCCGTATCTGTTTAAACCTTCGATACATGGTGCCATAAATTAACTTGGCATCTTCGGAGAGGTAGACAAATAAAACCAAATAGCATCTTCCCCTAATTCAGGCAAGACGACCTATGTGGTTTCGTCTCCATTTTTGGCGGTAAACAGATTCTGGCACGCCCGGTGGGACCTTTTCCTCTTTCCACTCCACACTTCGTGTGTCGTGTTTTTCCGCGATCAAATAATCGTGGTATATATGTTTGTGGTTGCCCTTGGGTGATGGGATACCGAAGCCGGCATTTCGTCTCTATAAAGAATGGCGTTTGCTCCCATCCTAGCAACTCAGGCTCTGTCATATCCGATGGCGTCAAGTATGGGCCGCTTGCAGCCTCAAATCTCTACAATCCGACTTTTCAAGAAATCAACGGGTTTCTTTTTAGGTCGATGCTCCCACCTCCCACCCTCGATGCCTCAACACCGATGGAGGAAGCCCAGAGGAAGTCTGTCTTCCACAGGTCAACGCAGGGGGCAGAATATTAAGCTCTCAAAGGAAACAGGTGGCAGGCTTGGCAAAATCCTGAAGCTAATCAAATCCCGACTGCAAGAAACGGTCGACGTCGATATCGACATCATACAAAATGAGCTGAGGGCAGTTCTCCGTATGGTTCTATTTTAACCCCAGTGGTGAATGTTGTTGTTCCAATCGGGAACAGCTTCAAACTGTTGCGAAGGATTAGACAAAATTCTCCCATCACAATATTAAAGAAGTCTCCGTAGCCCATGGAGATCCCACGAGAGCAGAAACCAGTTCACTCCCTGAGACAACTTTCCTCATCTATATATAAGGTGTGGAAGCAGGTGAAGGGGACTCATCCCAAGACGGATTCTGATACAACGGTTCCTCCCAAAAACAAAGTGGCTTTTCACAAAAAAGAGAGGCCAAATAAAGCTCAAGTGCCCGAAGCAAACTCCAAAGGCCAAAACTCCAAACACCCCAATCTTGGGGGCATGGTAGTTCACATAGTCTATGTGGTGAATTTCAAAGATGAAGTTTGAGTTTCTACTAGTCACCGACCCCAAACTCTGTCCCTGACAAAAGTCCAACTGCAACGTGAAAAGCTACACGAGATGCTCGCTCAAGCAGCAACAAACGCTAATCCATCGCCTAAGGAAAATCCTGAGGATGCACCCGAAGAAAGAGTAGAGAAAGAATTGGATATTGATTTCCTAAAGCGCGCTCTAAAGAAGAGATGATGACGTCGATGGCTTCCAACTGCACCAATTGAAACAACAACTCCCATTCCGTCCCCGCCATAGGAGTGACTTACGGGCCCTAAGCGGCCTCCATCTTTGCAATGCCAGTGGAACAGGTGACTCAGGCCACCACTGGATCATTTTTCGGGACTATGCTCCCACCAATGAGCTTCAATGCTTCAGTAACATCGCATGAGGCTCCAAAGAAGTCGGTCTTCGATCGGCTTGCAACTACTACGGCCCCTCTCAATGGGTCGTCCAATTCCAACGCCTCGGTCTTCGATAGGCTGAGCCAAAACTCCACTGGGCCCGTAAAGAGACCCGCAATACCTTAAGGGGTTATCCCTAAGCGGATAGCTATTCCAGCTCTGATAAACGAAGTCATAGAAGGGGCTTCTCCTGCTAAGGGATCGGTATTCGCAAGACTGGCCGTTCCAACTCCCACTATGGGTTAGACTTTCCCTCTCAACGGACGTCAGTCTTCGACAGGTTGGCACCAACAGCAGCCTCTCATCAAAGCAAGGGGCATGATGAGATCTCTTCTACAACTGAACCATTCCCATCCACACGACATGGTCGACGTCGCCACTGGCGCCGAGTAAGGAAGGCTGGGGTCAGTTCCCCTTCTGGACTTACCCCACCAGCTCCAACGGTGGAAATTGATGCTGTTGTTCCAACTGAGAACAGCTTTGAGCTAATCAGGAGGGTGTGCAAGAACTCTGCAACCGCTATACTGAAAAAGCCTCCTCCGCCTGTCGAAAACACAACACATGTGAGGTCGAAACAGCCTCCTCAGCGGTTGTCCTCCAAGATCCACAGAGTTTGGCGGAAAGTCCAAGACTCTGTAATTGACAAAGATTATTCTCGCTGGCTGAAGAAGATGAAGGCTCGGCAAGATGAGGACCATCCCTCCATCGTACTACAGAAGGTATCATCTGTGTGGGTGCCTGCTGCAACGGCCCTCTCAACCTCGGCCTCCCACAAAAAGAGAAGGCCTGAGAATCTCCCACCACCGGCGGCAAATATCATAGGCAGTGGACCCAAACGCCCCAAGTCTGGGGGCATGGTGGTACACACGGTGTACATGGCTTCCGGGAAAAAGGAAAGCCGTACTTTTACAGGCCATCGACCACTCACACGGTCTGTAACGAAAGCTCAGGAGAAACAACAAAATCTCTAGGAGATGTTGACAAGGATGGCCGCACTTACTAGGAAGAAAGAAAGCCCGGAAGTATCGTCGGAACAACGCCAAGAGCAGGAGACCAACACCGAATTCCTACGGAGGGTGCTTGAAAAGAAAGAAAAAGATGCCGCGGAATAAGCGGCTAATATAAAACAGATGGCGCTTCTGTTCCAAGACATGGTTGGGATAATGATCCAGCCAGATCCTCCAGCTGAAGACACTCCAGTAATCATTGAAGACGACAGAAGGGAGACATCAAACCCTCCTTCGGCTTTATCAGCAGCCAGGGAGGAGACGATCTCCAAAGCTACCCTCGATGACTACATAGCTCAACAAATACGAGCTCATCAAGCGAACAAAGCAGCAGGCCAGGTAGTTTGAGCTGGGCGACTTTACCCAGGCTGGTACGACCAAATTAAATACCTGCCAGGATATATGATTCCCAAATTCCATGTGTATAAGGGGACGGGCAATTTTCACCAACACGTTGCTCAATTCAGAGCTCTATGCAGCAATATTGGAGGCGATGACAAACTATTGCTTCGCCAATTTTTCGGCAGCTTGTCGGAGACGGCATTTGAATGGTACTCGGAGCTCCCAAATGACTCTGTCAAGACATTTATGGAGATGGAACTACTGTTCACACAACGGTTCGCAAGTGCAAGCGAGCGCACCCTAATTACGGCATTAATCTTTCGTTTTCTGCACGGAGTAAGACACCAAATCTTAGTATCTCGAACCTAAGGGCAACCATATCAAACCGCGATTCATTCGCGAACACGACACGTGAAGTGTGGAGTGGAAAGAGGAAGAGGTCCCACCGGGCGTGCCAGAATCTGTTCCTCGCCGAAAACCGGGAAAACAGACGTCTTGCCTGATTTTCTGGGCAGATGCTAATGGGTGCTATCCGTCCACCTCTCCGAAGATGCCAAGTTGATTTATGGCACCATGTATCGAAGGTTTAGACGGATGCGACCGATGTAGCAGACTTCGTCAGATTCCCCCTCGTTGAGGGGTTTTTGATTGTGTGGACGCTCTTCCCTGCAGGCGCAAGCCCCTGCAGTTAATTTCGCTACCGCATCGCGGTAACCACTTTCTCCTTCTCCAGATGGTCACTTCGTGTCGTGGGTGTTTGTTTTGTTTTTGGTTTCCCGTGGATTGTATTCGGAGACTAATTTATGTTGTCGCCCGTAGGGCGTGGATTGGTCCAAATCTGTATTTTCTTAGATTTGGGTTTGGGGGTTGGGTTTAAGGATACGTTAGTCTCATTTAAGACTAAGATCAACTTAAACGTATGTTAAGGATACGTTAGTCTAATTTTAGACTAAGATCAACTTAACGAAATCGTTTAGATCCAATAAAAGCGCATTTGGATTCTATTGTTTAGTTTAGGGACATTGCGGTCGATTTGTTTAAGGACATTACGGTCCAATGTTAGTTTAAGGACATCTCGGTCCAAGGTTAAGGACATCATAGTCCGTGAGTTTAAAGACCTCACAGTCAAGGTTAAGGACATCATAGTCCGTGAGTTTAAAGACCTCACAGTCAAGGTTAAGGACATCATAGTCCATGGGTTTTAAAGGACCCCACAGTCCGTGGAATGTTTGGTTGTCGGGACCCGTTACCTCTCTGAAGATGTTGAAGGATTACAACGACAAATATCAGAGGAGTAAAGAGATGTACCCTCGAACCGATGTGAGTTGGTTGAAAGATCTGTAGTCCAATTTGGGGCTAAGATCTGTTAACATATTTATGAGCAGATGAGCTCAATTAATATGGGTTGGGGACTTATGGCCAATCTTGGGCTAAGTCCAATAAATATTTAACATTTTATTTTGGGTTGTTGACCATTTGTTTGGGCTTGGCCCTTTTAACAATGCTGAGCATTAATTTGAGTTTTGACAGTATTTCTGTCTTGTAAAAGAACAATTTATGTTCTCTTAGCGCCCATGTGAGGGACATGTGGTGCGCTTGGCGCCAGTCAAAGAGCGCAGTGTGCTTTTGCTGAGTAGCGCACACGTGAGTGACACGTGGCGCGCTTGGCGTTGAGCACCAGATGATGAGTGCATTGCGCTAATATATGAGCGCATTGCGCTATTAATTCAATGGCGCACACATGAATGACACGTGGTGCGCTTGGCGCTTTGCGCCAGCCCATGAGTGCAATGCGCTATTTCAAGAGCGTAAAGCGCAAGTTGTTAATTGGCGCATACGTGATTGACACGTGGCGCATTTGGCGTTGAGCGTCAGTCCAGAGAGTGCCGAGGCGCAGTTCAAGAGCGCAAAGCACATTTGATCAATTTTATGATCTGAGAAACAAATTTATGTTCTTTTAAAAGAGATTTTGTCTCAAGATCTAAGAACAACAGTTCTTATTTTGCAGGAGATATTTCCAATATTGATTAAAGGCTTTGCCTTTATAGATCCATGATCTGTGAGAAGAATTATGTTCTTCTTTTATTTTACGATGAGATCTCTTGATCTCTTTGTGAAAAACTTTTTTTCTTTTTAGATCTATGATCTCTTTAAAGAAGTAAATTCTTCTTTTTATGAGATGATTTCATCTCTATGTTCATCATTAACATTTTTAGCTTGAAGAAAGATCTTCTTGCAAGAGCTTGCTCTTTATCTTTGAGTTTCTCAAAGTTTATAGGGGGGTTCCTCTTTTTTTGACTTGATGTCTTGAGTCCTTTATATAGGACAAGCTGATTTGTTGAATCAGTTAAAGAGATCTTTCTCTGATTGATTTGGGGATGTTTCCCTACCATTGGATCTTTGATCCTAGGGCTTCTGTTTTATAGAAGGCAATCTTCTTGTTTTCAAAAAGATTGATAAATCTTTTCATACAGAATTTATTCTGTCTTTTGGTATTTTTTATTTACCATTGGATCATTGATCCAACGGTGCTCTGATTTACAGAGCACAATTTTGTTATTTGGAAAGATTTTGAGGAATCTTTCCTTAACAGAATATAATTCTGATTAATTAATGATTTATCATTATTATTAGATCTTTGATCTAATCGGTGGGGAGCTTTTAGCTCCAGCGCTAGCGCACCCGTGCTTTGCACGTGGTACGCTGCTTAAAGGGCAGCGCATATTGCGCTAGCGCACCCGTGTTTGACACGTGGTGCGCCGCTCATAGCGCAGCGCACTTAGCGCTAGCGCATCCGTGTTTTACACGTGGTGCGCTGCTTAGAGCGCACCCAGCGCTAGCATACACGTGCTTTGCACGTGGTGCACTGCTTAGGGCGCAGCGCACTTGGCGCTGCATCTGAAGCGTTGCTTCATTTTGAAATTTAAATTTCAAACTGAGCTTTTCTCTGATTGGGGGAAACAAATGCCCCCCCACCGTTGCGCTCACGTGGCCCACATGTGAGTGCAGCGGTGGCAGCATCTGCGCCCTCGGATCAACTGAGAAGTTGAAACGGCACTCAATGCCTATAAATAGGACCTTTGGTCCTTAGGATGATTTCTATTCATCTTCTTCTTGTTTTCTGAGAATTTTTATTCTCCCACAGAGCATAGCTCTCCATCTTAAGAATTTTCTTAAGGACAAAAACTCTGTCAAAATTTAGGTAAAGATTAAATCTTTTAATAATCTAGGGTTTTACCCATTAACAGAGCCTTGCTCTTCATAGATCTTTGATCTAAAGAAAACCCCTTTAGGGTTTCATTAACAGAGCTTTTGTTCTCTTCAAATCATGAAGAACTCTTAAGAGTTTGTTCATGGATCTTGAAGATTTTAGAATTTTAATTCATATATATAAAAAATTGATTTCAATTTTTCTGATGGGGTTTTCCATCATCTTTACAGATCTAGGCTCTTGAGGAATTTTTATTCCTTCATGATCAGAGTTTGACAAGTGTCACTTTGTCACAGAGCACTGCTCTCAAAGGGAGATTTACTCCTCTGCCCGAGGGGTCTCTCATTTAATGAGAATTTCTTGAGGATTTCCTCATTTAATCAACAGTCTCATCAAATGATGAGGCTGTTTAATTAATGATGAACTGTCATCTGGATTTTGTGGGCCCCTTTTGGTCCCTCTTCACTGCATTGCAGTGTGGTACAAATTCTAAAGTATCAAGTGTCAGAATTTAAATTATAGCACTGGCGGCTGACAATTTGTTCTTTTCCCATGCAGGTATTATGCCTTCTGACACCTCTTTCCCGTTCGTCCGCTCGGAAGGTGGGTTTCCTGAAGCGCCCGTGGACCGAGAGGTTATTGCGCTGATTAATGATCATGACCCAGAATGCAAGAATCTTCATCTATGGGGTAGATGGTACGATCAAATCATCAGAGGCCGCCGGACCTTTTCTTGTGCGACGCCCTCGGAGCCCATCTCTGCGATCCCTTATGCAGATGCACCCCCGATCAATTATACCGTGGAGGAGGTAAATTAGACTTCAGAAGGGCTCCTTCGGCCTTCTATTGCCTCAGTTCCCGTGAAGCCGCCGGTGGCTTTGGACACCCTAGGGCGGCGCATATGTCAGGGTGAATCGCGCCCTTGGGGACAGCCCTACAACATAGAACTAACTCCCCATCACCCGGTCGGATACTTACAGTGGGCCCGATATATTTTGTCGGCGAAGAAGTCGCAGCTACTAAAGCTCGGATTGTATCCTGCGATCTACGCTTCCTTGTTCCAGTATTCTGCACCTCCTACATGGTGGATCAAGGCATTTTTAGAGCTGTGGAACATTCCGACCCACACCTTCCTCCTATTGGATCGAGAGGTCTCCATTTCCTTGGAGGAATTTGCCGAGGTTTCTGGATTACCAGTTAGGGGAGAGCACTACGAGGAGCTGCTTCCTCCGGATGAGTATGTTTTTGCCACCAAATCAGTGGTAATGGGTCTTACCCCAGAGAACGCCATTCAGCACCAGTTCCCAAGTCTAATAAAGGTGTTGAATATGTATGAGAGCCTCTTTCTTGAATCTGGAGGCCGGGGGGTCAGCTTTGCGGACTTCATTGCCCGCTTTCTTCGCCCATAAATTTTGTGGCGACAAGGTGAAAAGTTTGCTAAACTTGATGATCCTTTCGGCTTTGGCTTGGATCGTCGGCCAATGTTGGAAGCCGATCAAAAGGGTCTTTCTTCCCGACGTCGCGATCGTCCCCCTGTCAGAAATTGCCGCTCCGGGCATTGATGAGGAAGCGTTATTTCTCGGGTTCCTCGGTTTATGGTTAAGCTGGTTCACGCTTCCTATGCACCCTCGCTACATGAGGCCTTCTGTCTTCTACCCTGCGCATCGCATGATTGCCGGAATACAAGTGGCCATTGAGATCGCCGGGTTAGCCCACCTACATCACGGCCTCAGCTTGGCAACGGATACCACTGAACCAGGGGTGCATCCCGCCAACTTTTCAATGCATTACTTCATTTCATGGCTAGAGTTGCACGTGCTTGGGGTCTACGGTATCCACAAAAGACCTTCTTTTTACGACAGATGCAGATTCCCTCGGATAATGAGGCTGGTTGACGCCTCCATCGTAAGTCCGTCACCGCGGGAAGCTAGGGGTTTGCTCCTTCGTCCGCGCACGATTGGAGATGGTATGTCTTTCACCGACAAAGCCTTGACCGTTGGCCAGGAAACTTCAAAAGCGGTGCTGCCATTGCAATACATCTTTAAAGACGGGGCCTCTGTGTTGAAAGCTCGGGAGATTCTTCACCTGTACTCCATCAGGCCGGGCTTTCTCATATTCAGGAAAAATGATGCGGCGTTATTCATGAGATACAACCCGCATCGTTTCGCCCAGCAGCTGAGTTACAATCAGGGCGTCCCACTTGAGGCTTTCTTGGCCGAACCTGCTGCTACCGAAGAGGGAATGCGGAGCACGCTGCATCATTTCATGCGCTTGAACACAGGGTCCAACTTCTTTATCAGCGAACCGAGCTGTGTTCCAAAGGCCCTTAATGTGTACGCGGCATGGTATCGGCATTCAATGGGCGCCGTCATCAGGGAGGAGAAGCGATTGCTGCTCGATCGTAAAGGTGTACCCCCTACTGGTGATTGAAATGCCCTTCTGAAGCGACGGACCATTGTCCCACCTCCCTTAAGAGAAGCTGCGGTGATCTAAGTCCCGCATGACAGGCCCGAGTTACCGATACCCCGGGTTCCTGTAGAAAAGGTGACTGTAGCTTCCCCCGATTCTGGCGTGGGCTTAGATATCGGGACTTGTCGCCCCAAGGTGCCTACTAAACGTAAACTTGTGCTTGCGGCGACCGGAGCTTGCTCGCAGAAGAGGAAGAAGAAGTTGATCTTCTCTGCCGACGTTGTATTTGGTCAGGAGCCTCATGCTCCTTATAGTGAGGGCTTGGGCGAATATGGGACCAATGAGGGTTTATTCGTAGTGCCGGACGATATCGACCTCGAGGCTGCTATTGCAGTTTCTGTGCGATCAGCAAGCCACAAAGCGGGACTGGCCATTCTCGCTCAATCAAGTAAATATCAGCCGTACCTTCTGTCATTGCATTATATTTTTATTATCATATTTTGACTGACACTTTTCCTTTTTTAACAAGCATTTCCACTGAAGAGGCTCTCGCGGCCTCTCTTAGGACCTTTGAGGAGGAGGAGAGGATTCACGCTTCGCTGGGCATTGGTATATTCCGGCTCACCGCGTCTCTGCTTCCGTTTCTTATGGGTAATCTGACTCCTCCTTTTCATCTTATTACAGGAACTACCTCTACTCAGGTTATTCTAGGCGTAGCACCGACTTCACAGGGTGGTGCGGAGATGCTTCCCGGGTTGGCTATCTCAGTTCCGCCGGTATTGCCGAAAGAAGCTTCACTTAAGCAACCGATGACAGATGCCATAACAGCTCCAGAGGTAACTATTGGCACGGACGATGATGTCCTGTTGAAGGAGGTCTTTAGAAGATCCGCCCTCATGGCCCGGGCGGAAAGGAAGTGTAGAATGCACGCGGCAAGGGAGCATGCCGCCGCCTTGGATGCAGGTGCAGGTCCAAGCGCTGTTACCCCTGCCCTTACTCTTTCAGAGGATACTTCGGCTGCCTTGTCTACCGCCCACAGACAGGCAACACGTGCGGCTCGGGAGGTAGTCGAAAAATCGACCTAAGGTAACGTGATATTGGGTTCTTTTGTCAATGCTTTAATTTTCAAGTTCTCATATATCCTATCCTGTAGGGCCGAATCTTGCCGAGGAAGTGGTAGGTGACGTGGTGACAACCACCGAGCCTGAGGTAGCGGCAGGTGAGACAGCCACAATCGCCGAGCCCGAGGTAGCCGTGGGTGAAACAGCTACAATTGTCGAGCCCGAGGTAGCGGTGGGTGACATGGCTACAATCGCCGAGCCCGAGGTAGCCACTCTTTCTCAAGAGTCGGACACTGCTCCAATCGTCGCCTTTTCCCCTTGCGTCTCCTTGCCGTTGCCAGGCGCTGCGAGCGTCACGACGATTCTCGTGGAATCAGGAGATGAGGCTACGGGTGGCGAGACCATTCCGATGGAGGAGGGTGAAGCATTTGCTGCCTCCAGTGACGCCCTTGTCGCGGTCTCGACCGGTGACTCACTTGGTAGATTTTGGGTCATTACTTTCCCCTTTATTCTGCAATCCCTTTTAATTTCTTTTCGACAGCGTTTCTCTTATTTCTAATGCAGGTGTGATGAGCGTTGGGGTTGTGCTACCCGAGGAAGCATCTCCAGTTGCTGCTTACCATCTTAAATGCTGGAAAGTGCGGATTTGTGACCCATCAGCTTCATTATAGGCAGTATACTTTATGTACTAACATTGCATTATTACATCCTCGCAGGAGTTCTTTTTGATCACCTGTATCAGGTGCTACACCCTCACTTCTCCTTTCAGTTAGAGATTGCCTCCTCTAGTGGTGCTGGTGAGTACAGCCTTTAGCTAATTTCTCTTCTTTTCTTTTAAGGCTAGTCAAATCGTTTCTGATTCTTCTTTATTTTAATCACAGCCCTACAGCTCGAAGGGGGAGACGAAAGAACAGTTGCACCGCCGGTACTCCCATTCTTGCCCTCTGCTGCAGCCGGTATAGTAAACTCCGTTGTTCATGAACCTCCTTTATTTCTTGTACCGTTATTTGACTGTGATTTGCTTTGTAGCTGTGACACCGACTTCAGCTCCGTTCGAGTCTCAAGTCATAATGCCAGCAGGCCCCTTCTCTCAACGCCCTTCCTCCAAAGGTGCTGTGAATAGCCTGCGCACGTTGATCGATCATCTCGACGAGCTTGATGCGGAGACTCCTGCCCTTGCTGCAGATTTCGCTGCTGAGGTTAATCCCATGCTGGCGACGCTCGTACACTTTCATAATGAAGGCGTCGTGGAGTCCTGGGTTAATCATTGTAGGAAAATCGACGCCTGTCTGCATGAGCTTGAGTTTAGACGTCCTGCCCCCGAGGTCTTGGCCGTGAACTCCCAGCGGGCTGCATGGGTCGAGGAAAGCACCCCTTACTTCCGCCATCTTGAACAAAAAGCGTCTTTGAGGTGTAAGGAGCGCGAGGAGACTTTAAGCGAATCTGCTCGTTTGCATGCTCAAGTTGATGCAAACGCTGCACAGCTGAAAGTCATCTTTGAAAGCCTTCTACGGTGTATTTCTGACGGGCTAACGCTGAGGCAGAAACTTGACCTCATCGAGCGAGATGCACAGAATCGCGGGGCAGCTCAGTAGGTCATCGAAGAGCAACTTTTATCCTACTTGCAGCAACAAGCCTAGGTCGAAGCAGAGTTGGCCGCGACAGCTGCGCAAGAAAAGGGGCCGAGGGAAGTGCGCGAGCGGCTGATCGGTCTATTGAAAACGCTTCCCTCTCAATAATTGTTTTTTTGTACCATTTGTAATTTTTAATAAAATGTATCCATTTTTTATTCTTTCATATGATGTATTTTGTACCCAATTGAATTTATGAATAAAAGATACATTTCTTTCACAATGTCTTGTGTCATCTCTTTGCTTTCTTCTTTTCTTTGTTATCAGCATGTCACTTTAGTAAGCGTAGCTTGCAGATGATAGAGAGAGCATTCCATTTTGAATTCTTCGAGAGGTAGTGATGGCTTAGAAAGCAGGTTCAGATCTACTGCCTAAGACTTTTCAACTTCATGAGCCATGAGGGTCTCATAAAGACTTTTCTCCCCACGAGTCGAGAGGATCTCGTAGGTGTATTTTCTCCTTAGGAACCGTGAGGATTCCTAAGTGCGTTTTCTCTTATAAGTCGTAAGGATCTTCCAAGAGAGTTTTCTTCCTTACAGGTCGACAGGACCTGTAAGTGATTGATGGTGTTGCCATTATCCGCACTTCACGGAGTCAGGAGTTGCTCTGGGCGTTTCCCACGGGGTCAAAATTGACTTTAACCGTGTTCCACGGGACCGGAGATTTTCTCTGGATGCTTCCCACGAGGTCATAGCCGTGTTCTGCGAGGACCAGGCTCCGCTCTGGACGTTTCCCACGGGGTCAGGATTGACATAATCCGCGTTCCACGTGACTAAGAATTTGCTCTGGATGCTTCCCACGGGGTCATAGCCGTGTTCTGCGAGGACCAGGCTCCGCTCTGGACGTTTCCCACGGGGTCAGGATTGACATAAGCCGCGTTCCACGTGATCAGGAATTTGCTCTGGATACTTCCCATGGGGTCATAGCCGTGTTCTGCGAGGACCAGGCTCCGCTCTGGATGCTTCCCACGGGGTCATAGCCGTGTTCTGCGAGGACCAGGATCCGCTCTGGACGTTTCCCACGGGGTCAGGATTGACATAAGCCACGTTCCACGTGACCAGGAATTTGCTATGGATGCTTCCCACATGATCATAGCCGTGTTCTGCGAGGACCAGGCTCCATTCTGGATGCTTCCCACGGGATCATAGCCGTGTTCTATGAGGACCAGGATCCGCTCTGGACGTTTCCCACGGGGTCAGAATTGATATAAGCCGTGTTCCACATGACCAGAAATTTGCTCTGGATGCTTCCCACGGGGTCATAGCCGTGTTCTGCGAGGACCAGGCTCAGCTCTGGACGTTTCCCACGGGGTCAGGATTGACATAAGCTGCGTTCCACGGGGTCATAGCCGTGTTCTGCGAGGACTAGGCTCCGCTCTGGACGTTTCCCACGGGGTCAGGATTGACATAAGCCGCGTTCCACGTAACTAGGAATTTGCTCTGGATGCTTCCTACGGGGTCATAGTCGTGTTCTGCGAGGACCAGGCTCCTCTCTGGATGCTTCCCACGGGGTCATAGCTGTGTTCTGCGAGGACCAGGATCCGCTCTGGACGTTTCCCACGGGGTCAGAATTGACATAAGCCGTGTTCCACGTGACTAGGAATTTGATCTGGACGTTTCCCACGGGTCAGAATTGACATAAGCCGCGTTCCACGTGACCAGGAATTTGCTCTGGATACTTCCCACGGGGTCACAGCCGTATTCTGCGAGGACCAGGGTCCGCTCTGGATGCTTCCTACGGGGTCACAGCCGTGTTCTGCGAGGACCAGGATCCGTTCTGGACGTTTCCCATGGTGTCAGAATTGACATAAGCCGCGTTCCACGTAACCAGGAATTTGCTCTGGATGCTTCCCACGGGGTCATAGCCGTATTCTGCGAGGACCAGGCTCCGCTCTGGACGTTTCCCACGGGGTCAGGATTGACATAAGCCGCGTTCTATGTGACCAGGAATTTGCTCTGGATGCTTCCCATGGGGTCTGATTGACATAGTCGTGTTCTGCGAGGACCAGGCTCTGCTCTGGAAGTTTCCCACGGGGTCAGGATTGACATAAGCCGCATTCCACGTGACCAGGAATTTGCTCTGGATGCTTCCCACGGGGTCATAGCCGTGTTCTGTGAGGACCAGGCTCCGCTCTGGACGTTTCTCACGGGGTCAGGATTGACATAAGCCGCGTTCCACATGACCAGGAATTTGCTCTGGATGCTTCCCACGGGGTCTGATTGACATAAGCCACGTTCTACATAACCAGGAATTTGCTCTGGATGCTTCCCACGAGGTAATAGCCGTGTTCTGCGAGGACTAGGCTCTGCTCTGGACGTTTCCCACAGGGTCAGGATTGACATAAGCTGTATTCCACGTGACCAGGAATTTGCTCTGGATGCTTCCCACAGGGTCATAGCCGTGTTCTGCGAGGACCAGGCTCCGCTCTGAATGCTTCCCACAGGGTCAGGATTGACATAAGCCGCGTTCCACGTAACCAGGAATTTGCTCTAGATGCTTCCCACGGGGTCATAGCCGTATTCTGCGAGGACTAGGCTCAGCTCTGGATGCTTTCCACGGGGTCATAGCCGTGTTCTGCGAGGACCAGGCTCCGCTCTGGACATTTCCCACGGGGTTAGTATTGACATAAGCCGCGTTTCACATGACCAGGAATTTGCTCTGGATGCTTCCCACGGGGTCATAGCCGTGTTCTGGGAGGACCAGGCTCCGCTCTGGACGTTTCCCACGGGGTCACGATTGACATAAGCCGCGTTCCACGTAACCAGGAATTTGCTCTGGATGCTTCCCACGGGGTCATAGCCGTGTTCTGCGAGGACCAGGCTCCGCTCTGGATGCTTCCCACGGGGTCATAGCCGTATTCTGCGAGGACCAGGATCCGCTCTGGACGTTTCCCACGGGTTAGGATTGACATAATCCGCGTTCCACGTAACTAGGAATTGTTGACTTTTATCCGCATTTTATGGAGTCGGGGTTTGACTCTCGGTCATCTGTGCACCGCCGAGTCATGGAACTAGGAATTATCGCGGTTCTGCTTTACTTGATGTTGCGTCTGTTGTAATGAGACGAATGTTGAGATGATCTCTAGGCTGTCTGTGAACCGTTGAGATTTGGCTTTTTCTTCTGATGGAGCCTGGGGAGGGAAGGTGTGATTCCTTCTTTGTTTGCGCCCCTGGATTGTATACAGGGATTTATGTGATATCACCTGTAGGGCGAAAGGTTTCATTTTATATATTTTTCTTTCCGCGATGCTCTATCATTTCAGTTTTTATATCGCGAAAGTTGCGATTGCCCAATCATTTCGGCTATCTCTCGCGGTGCCCAATCATTTCGGCTATTTATTTTATTTTTACTCGCTGCTTTTTATTGCGAGTTGCCCAATCATTTCTGCTATTTTGCATGCATATATTTTTACTTGCTGCTTTTTATTTGCAAGTTGCCCCATCATTTCGGCTATTTCGTATGCATGTGTGGCTCGCTGGCTTTTCGCTGCAAGCTTGGGATTAGACACTGATTTCGGCATCAGCATATTGCCAGGAGCGAATCATCATTTGCCTCTGTCGATGTTGTACAAAGGTGGCTTAGCGAACAGGGTTAGTATCCTGTTGACTAAGGCTTTTGACTTCATGAGCCGTATGGGTCTCATAAAGGTATTTCTCCCTGCGAGTCGTGAGGATCTCGTAGGTGCGTTTTCTCCTTAGGAATCGTGAGGACTCCTAAGTGTATGTCTTCTCATAAGTCGTAAGGATCTTACAAGAGTATTTTCTCCTTCTAAGTCGAGAGGACTTACAAGGGCTGTTCACCGTGTAGACATATCCCTTGTGATGGGACTTTGTTAGGAAAATGTTTATTCACGCCCGTGGATTGTATACAAGGGTCAGCATTGAGCCGCTTGTAGGGCTGCATTGGAGGTTGTGGTGGCCGCTTAAGAACAGGTTCAGATCCCTGTAGCTTAAGACTTTTGAATCTTATGAGCCGTGAGGGTCTCATAAGAGGGTTCTCCTTACGAGTCATGAGGATATCGTAAGTGTAATTTCTCCTTAGGAATCGTGGGGATCCTTAAGTGTGTTGCTCCCTTATGAGTCGTAAGGATCTCACGCAGGTTGTTTCTCCTCACAAGGTTGAGAGGACATTGCAAGTGTCTTTTAACGAGGTTGCGCCCTTTCGGGTTTTCACAAAAACTCACCGGTTGCCCTGCTGTTTTTACTCACGGAGCCCTTTCGGGTTTTCATCCGTGCTCATTTTGCTTATGGACATACCGTTTTCTTTCTATTTTTTATATATTTTATATTATATTTTTTTTGTCAGCCTTGGGATGCTGCGGTCCACAGTAGTTTATCGACGTCTCGGTCAACAGCCAGTTTTAGGACATAGTGGTCCATTGTTAGTTTAAGGACATTTCGGTCCGTCGCCAGTTTTAGGACATAGTGGTCCATTGTTAGTTTAAGGACGTTTCGGTCCAAGAAAAGGAAGCCGGGTACTACTTACAGAGTTTAGGCTTAGGAAGATAGCGAGCGGACACAGGCGTCGTCATCTATCATTGACCTAGGCCATGACTCGTCAGGCGTAGTATTTTTTTAGGAAGCGACCGTTTATTGGACTGAAAGGTCTTTCACCATGCATGTCCATGAGTAGATATGCTCTACCGTGGTAAACTTTGTCTATGATATACGGGCCATCATAGATCGGCTCGAATTTCCCCCGCTTGGCGTGATTGGGGATCATAGGTCTTTTAACTACTAGCACGAGTTCGCCTTGGCGGAACGTTCTCGGCCTAGTCAATTTTTTATATGAGCGCGTCATCTTTGCTTTATAAGCCTCCAGACTCTGTTGCGCCATGAGCCGGTTTTCATCAAGGGCATCAAGCTCCTCAAGCCGAAGGTAGGCATTCTCTTCATCTGTTAGCTCGTAGTGAACCGCCACTCGTAGAGAGGGTAACTCTATCTCAAGGGGGAGTACCGTTTCTGTGCCGAATACCAATGCTTACGGCGTTGTGTTCATACCCGTTTTGAACGTAGTTCGATACGCCCAGAGAGCTTCATGCAGTCTCTCGTGCCATTCCTTCTTATTTCGAGACACCGTCTTTTTCACGATCTTCGTCAAGGTCTTGTTGAAAGCCTCAACTAGACCTTTAGCTCGGGGATTATAGACCGAAGAATATCTCCAGTCTATATTATGCTGTTGTTCGAAGCGGCTGATCTTGTGGCTTCTATAGGTTGGCCCGTTATCGGAGATAATCCATCGCGGAGTGCCGAACCGATAAATGACGTGTGTCTTGAAGAAATAGAGGATATTCTCCGTCTTCACTTCCCTTAGCGGTACTGCTTCTGCCCAGTCTTTGAATGTGAAGCAGTTTTCGAGAGGATGTCCTATTGCTCGGTGATAGGAGAAATAATCTGGGTGATTAACTTCACCTGCTTTCTCGGGGTGCTTGGACTCCAGGAGGGTAATCATTTGATGTTTTATGGAAAGATCAAGTATCTTCTGTGTTTTGTCCTGGGGAAAAGAGTATGCTTGACCCATCTTCTTTATAAGAGACGAATCCGGATTGCTCGATTCCCGATCGCGTGGTTTCTTGGTCCCGCTTTGTCGCTGTCGAACGCCTTTCCCGCTTTTTGATTTATTTTTTCCTCTACGCCGGGTCTTCTTTGTGACGGGTTGGCGACGAAGGGCATCGTCATTCTCCGCAGCCTGCTGAAGGAGGCACTACGTTCTGGCTTTCTCATAGATGGCCATTTCGCGATTATGATCGTCTCGAACCTTTTGACCCGCTTCCCTTATAAGCTTATCCATCTGTTCTTCAAACGACGGACTTGGCATTTTCACGGCGGGAGCTCGTTCTGGTTCAGGGTTAGCATCTTCCCACAGAGCATCTCCTTCTTCATCAAAGTCATGTATGACGTAGCAGTCGCGGAATAGCACCCGTTTCTTAGATCGAACATATCCAATCCCGATCGTTTCCATTCTCCCGTTGGGCAACTTTCGTTGAGTTCCGGGAACGTTCCAGATCCTGTTATAGAACCGTGCTTGTCGCGCAGTTTGCTTAAGGGGTACACTGGCGTCTCAAGAGTCTCTTTAGTCCGTCTGTGTAATATCTGGGCAAACAGATGGACTGGAGCCTGTCAAGTGTAGAATCCGCACTATGCCAGATTTCTTTCTCCACTTTGGTTTCCCCGGATTGGTAGAATAGGATCGCCTTTTCACCCTTTCGCCTAGGAGGGACGTACAATGTCTGCAGTTCCTCCACACTATAGGAATTAAGTGCGTCAAGCTCTTTGTAATGCTCCTGCGGAACCATGGAAGCTTGCAAACTTTGATCTTCATCGGCGAAGGTTTGTATCGATGGCCGAGCGGAGAATACGGCATTGACCTCATCTTTCGAGTCGCTGCCGAAGATCAACATAGGAGTGGACGGTCCTGGCTTGTTGCATTGGGGCGGAGCTGAATAAACTATTTCTTCTTCGTCCTCAGTATCACTCCCGAAGACTGGAATAGTGGTGATAGCTTTGTTCTTGTCCTCCGGTTTGCGACATCTTTTTGTGTCTTCGAAATCTGGCAGGAAGTATTTTGCATCCTCATATTTGCGGACTTCGTTCACGGAGAATGGGTTTTGTTCCCCTGTCACAGTGTACTCGAGACCATCCTTGAAATACTTCATACACTGATGTTGTGTAGAAGGGATGATGTTGTACTCGTGTAACCAAGGCTGGCCGAGCAAAGCATTGTAGCAAGTCTTGGTGTCAATGACGTGAAATTTAATATCCGTGACGAGTAGCCCGAAGCACAACATCAGTATCACAGACCCGAGCGTCCGTGATGACTGGGAGTCGAAACCGGGGATGGTGATTTTATCACGAGCGAGGTGTTGAACGCTCATGCAGATTTCCTTCAATACTCTTACATTGAGGAGATTGACGGAAGACCCATTGTCAACCAGGATTTTGCCTATCTTGATGTCATGACAGTATCCGAAGACATAAAGGGGACGGTTATGCTCGCATGTCCCAAGGAGGAGATCTTCATTGCCGAAAGTGATATCCGCTGTGTGCACTTCTTCCAGTTCGTCCTTCATCTTTTCTTCAGCGAGGAAAGCTTGAAATTGGTCCGGCTCTTGTAATGCCCTGATTAGAGAGTCTCTCGCCTCCTTAGATAACAGAAGAGCGTCGAGAATGCTGAGCTGCGAGGGTATCTTCCTCAGGTGTGCAAGAACGTTGTAATCTACCTTGCTTATCTTTGGCGGGACTTTGGCTGTCAGCTCTTCGAGGGCTTGGTCATCAAGGATGATATCCTCAGGGATCTTTCCTTTCCCCTTATCTTTTCTATTTGACCCACTGTTAGAGGGCCCAAGATTCTTTTCGGGCAGCGTGCGATTGCGCAGCTGAATGTTCTCGCAGTTCTTCGGTTCTTCCTCTTTTCCTGACGTGGATTCTTTGAAGAGAGGGCAAAGAGTAATTTCTTCATCAGAGTCGCTCCCGAAGGTGAGAACTTGAGATCCCCCAGCGTTGACCATGCGACAGTTGCTGGTAGTTCTTTTATGCTCCTCGGTCGTATTCCTTTGCTCCCGACGAATTTTGCGTTTCATGCGCTTGAAATGTTGTCGGTGAGCAACATACCCCTGCCACCATCTTTTAAAAGCGTTTCACTCTTCAGTGGGGTGCGCAATCTTCCGATGATATAAGAAGTAGTTAGGATATGTTTCCGCTTCACCAAGAGCGTTCGCTTCGGAGGGTGGCAGCTTCATTCCCATCGATATGGCTTTGGCGAATCTCTTCCTCGTCTTGAACCTGCTTTTATTTGCGGCTGGTGTACTTTGATCTGGCGGGAGTGTTTCAACTCTTTCGTGCAGTCGCCGGCATTTAGCTTTTTCAAATATGGCCATCTCACGCTCTCGAGCAGCTTTGCTTTTAAGAAGAGCCTCGTCCAGGAATGCATCAATCATTTCGTCTGATGGCCCTAGAAGTTCTGGCTTAAGATCTGCCCCCAGTTTCTCTATGTAAGGAGCTCCTTCATTGTCTATCGACGAGTGAGAGATCACATGGCAACTTGCCATATAATCTTCAGATTCATCTGACGAGTCTTCTCCATTATCGTTATCTCCATTCTCAAGGACGTGGTTGGGAAATTCTTGGAGTGTGACCGGAGTTCGCGCCTTCTGGTTATATTCTTCCAGCGCGTCAATCTGTTTTTGCAGGTCCGTGCGCTTGTCACCAGGCTTTACGGGCTTTTTGGTCTTCTTCTTCTTCTTCGAAGACTTTGACGGCTGGGTGTGAGTGCTTTGGCTATCACCACCAATCTTTAGAGTTGGGCGCAGTTTCAGCATTCTCTCGATGATCTCGGGTTCCAATGGATTTTTCCACCTGATCGCCGGGCATGTTTGGAGATCTTTCAGCATTCTTTTAGTTTTGGCTGAAAGAGTGACCTCCCATGGAGCTTCTTCTATGAAAGAGCATGATGCCCCCGGTGTATCCGTCTTCTTGGGAGCGTGCGGCTGTGGCCGGTTCACCTTCCAATTCTCGGACAGGGCAAATTTCCCCTGTTGGTATTGGTCTTCGATCCAGCCTTTAAAGACGAAGCAATCTTCAATTGGATGGCTTACCGTTTGATAGTAGGGACAATAATTGGGTCTATTAGCTTCGCCGGGTTGCAATGGTCGTTTTGGATTCGACAAATTGATGAGTCTGTTGCGCACCGCCAGCTCAAACAATCTCTTCGTTTTGTCCCGAGAAAATGAATAAGGGCGCTTCATCTTCTCATTATAGAATTGCCGCCTCTCCTGGGCGATCAGTTAGTTTTGGGCCACTGGGCTGCTGTTGAGTATTCGCAACGAATGTCGCCTTCCCTTTACCCTTTTCGTTCCGCGGCTCCGGCTTTGGAGGAGACAATCT
Organism: Agapanthus africanus; assembly: GCA_030015575.1. Taxonomy (NCBI): domain Eukaryota; kingdom Viridiplantae; phylum Streptophyta; class Magnoliopsida; order Asparagales; family Amaryllidaceae; genus Agapanthus; species Agapanthus africanus. The sequence goes on from CM057341.1 coordinate 739,357,170, forward strand.
ATGACCCATCTGATCCATTTGGGCCAGTTTGTCGATCAAGGCCTGGAACGTGGTCGGCTTGAAGAACATCATGAATTGGGAAATAGTTGCCTGAGGGTCCAGAGTGCCCACGAACATGCCCACTGCCGGCGCTTGCTCGATGCGCTGCTCACATTTTGACCATAAATTTCGCCACCGTATTGCGTATTGTACCCAAGTTTCGCCAGGCTTCACTCTGGCGTTAATTAATCCGGTAATTGGGGTACACTCGCTAGCGCTCGTGAATCTCTGCGTAAACAGCAGTTCCATCTCCGCAAATGTCTTGATGGAGTCATTTGGAAGTTCAGAATACCACTCGAATGCCGTCTCCGACAAGCTACCAACAAACTGGCGGAGTAGAAGTTTATCATCACCCCCTGTGTATCCGCACAAGGCTCTGAATTGAGCGACGTGCTGATGCGGATTTCTCGTCCCTTTATATACATGAAATTTAGGGATCGTATATCCCGGCGGGTACTTTATTTGGTCATACCAGCCTGGATATGGTTGCCCAGTTTTTACAATTTGGCCGGCCGCTTCATTCACTTGGTGAGCTCGTATTTGCTGAGCAATGTAGTCATCTAGAGCGGCCTTGGAGATGGTTTCCTCTTTGGTTGCTGAAAGAGCCGGAGGAGGGTTCGATGTCTCCCCTCTGTCGTCTTTAACGATGATCGGGGGATCTTCAGATGGAGGTTCCGGCTGTAACATCATCCCAGCCATGTCTTGGAACAAAAGAGCCATTCTTTTTATATTGGCTGCCTGCTCCGCAGCCTCTTTTTCTTTCCTCTCGAGCATTCTTCGGAGGAACTCGGTATCAGTTTCTTGTCCCCGACGCTGTTCCAAGGTTTCTGGATTTTCTTTTGGCCTAGTGAGTGCGGCCATTGCAGTCAGCATCTCCTGAAGTTTCTGCTGCTGTTGTTCCTGGGCCTTCGTTATTGATCGGGTAAGCGGTCGATGACTCGTAGAAGCACGGCTTTCTTCTTTTCCGGAAGCCATATAAACGGTATGTATTAGCATGCCCCCAGACTTGGAGCGTTTGGATTCAGCCTCCTTGCGGTTCGCCGCGGCCATAGGGGCTTTCTCCGGCCTCCTTCTCTTTTGAGCGATTGACGTTGAGGGAGCCGTTGCGTCGAACACCCAGACGGATGACGTCTTCTGTGGTACCATGGGATGGCTCTTTTCTTGCTGAGCTTTGAGCTTCTTTGGCCGGCGAGAGTAGTCCTGGTTGATCACCGATTCCTGGACCTGTCGCCAGACTTTATAAATTTTGGAGGACAGCCGCTGAGGGGGCTGCTCCGGCTTCTTTTCTGTAGTAATCTCCATAGGTGGAGGAGATCTCTTCAGTACGGCGGTCGGAGAGTTCCTGCGTACTTTGTTAAGCAGTTCAAAGATGTTCCCGGTTAGAACAGCATCATCGATTTCCATCGTTGGAGCTGATGGAGTTAACCCGGACGGAGAGCTACCCCCGGCTTTCCTTACTCGGCGCCAGTGACGACGGCGATCATGTCGCGCGGATGGTGTTGGTTCAGCTATGGGGATGACTTCTTTATGCCCCCTGTCATGGCAGAGGGTTACCGCCGGTGTCAGCCTCTTGAAGACCGATGTCCGTTGAGAAGCAGTATCCAATCTGTTAAAGACAGACCTTTGGACAAAAGCGGGTGCCGGAGTGGCCAGCCTTGTAAGGACCGATCCTTTGATGCGAGAAGCTTCTTTGGTGACCTCGAGAGCAGGAATGGCTATTTGTTTTGAGATGGCCTCTTCAGGTATCGTGGGCTTCTTGACGGGCCCATTGGAGTTCAGGCTCAGCCTATCGAAGACTGATGCTGTCGGCTTGGCATTGGATGACCCGTTGAGATGGGCCGTGGTGGTAGTGAGCCGATCAAAGACCGACTTCTTCCGCGCTTCTTGCGGCAGCGGGATGTTAACGCTCACTGGCGGAAGCATGGTCCCGAAGAACAACCCGGTGGTAGCCTGCGTTACCTGCTCTACCGGCATTGTGAAAAGGGAGGCCGCCTGGGGCCCGTAAGTTACACCTCCAGATGAGACGGAACGGAAGTTGCAGTTGCAGCTGGAGCATTTTGTGCAGGTAGAAGCCATTGATCTTTCGTTTTTTGCACGGAGTAAGAAACAAAATCTTAGTATCTCGAACCCAAGGGCAACTATATCAAACCGCGATTTGTTCGCGAACACGACACGTGAAGTGTGGAGTGGAAAGAGGAAGAGGTCCCACCGGGCATGCCAGAATCTGTTCCCCGCCAAAAACCGGGAAGACAGACGTCTTACCTGAATTTCGGGGCAGATGCTAATAGGTGCTATCCGTCCACCTCTCCGAAGATGCCAAGTTGATTTATGACACCATGTATTGAAGGTTTAGACGGATGCGACTGATGTAGCAGACTTCGTCAGATTCCCCCTCGTTGAGGGGTTTTTGATTGTGGGGACGCTCTTCCCTGCAGGCACAAGCCCCTGCAGTTAATTACGCTACCGCAGCGCGGTAACCACTTTCTCCTTCTCTAGATGGTCACTTCGTGTCGTGGGTGTTTGTTTTGTTTTTGGTTGCCCGTGGATTGTATACGGAGACTAATTTATGTTGTCGCCCGTAAGGTGTGGATTAGTCCAAATCCGTATTTTCTTAGATTTGGGTTTGGGGGTTGGGTTTAAGGATACGTTAGTCTCATTTGAGACTAAGATCAACTTAAACGTATGTTAAGGATACATTAGTCTAATTTTAGACTAAGATCAACTTAACGGAATCGTTTAGATCCAACAAAAGAGCATTTAGACTCTATTGTTTAGTTTAGGGACATTGCGGTCGATTAGTTTAAGGATATTGCGGTCCAATGTTAGTTTAAGGACATCTCGGTCCAAGGTTAAGGACATCATAGTCCGTGAGTTTAAAGACCTCACAGTTAAGGTTAAGGACATCATAGTCCGTGAGTTTAAAGACCTCACAGTCAAGGTTAAGGACATCATAGTCCGTGGGTTTTAAAGGACCCCACAGTCCGTGGAATATTTGGTTGTGGGGACCCGTTATCTCTCTGAAGACGTTGAAGGATTACAACGACAAATATCAGAGGAGTAAAGAGATGTACCCTCGAACCGATGTGAGTTGGTTGAAAGATCTGTAGTCCAATTTGGGGCTAAGATCTGTTAACATATTTATGAGCAGATGAGCTCAATTAATATGGGTTGAGAACTTATGGCCAATCTTGGGCTAAGTCCAATAAATGTTTGACATTTTATTTTGGGCTGTTGAGCATTTGTTTGGGCTTGGCCCTTTTAACAATGCTGAGCATTGATTTGAGTTTTGACAGTATTTCTGTCTTGTAAAAGAACAATTTATGTTATGTCAGCGCCCACGTGAGGGACACGTGGTGCGCTTGGCGCCAGTCAAAGAGTGCAGTGCGCTTCTGCTGAGTAGCGCACACGTGAGTGACACGTGGCGCGCTTGGCGTTGAGCGCCAGATGATGAGCGCATTGCGCTAATATATGAGCGCATTGCGCTATTAATTCAATGGCGCACACATGAATGACACGTAGTGCGCTTGGTGCTTTGCGCCGGCCCATGAGCGCAATACGCTATTTCAAGAGCGCAAAGCGCAAGTTGTTAATTGGCGCATACGCGATTGACACGTGGCGCATTTGGCGTTGAGCGTCAGTCCAGAGAGCGCCGAGTCGCAGTTCAAGAGCGCAAAGCGCATTTGATCAATTTTATGATCTGGGAAACAAATTTATGTTCTTTTAAAATAGACTTTATCTCAAGATCTAAGAACAACAGTTCTTATTTTGCAGGAGATATTTCTAATATTGATTAAAGGCTTTGCTTTTATAGATCCATGATCTGTGAGAAGAATTATGTTCTTCTTTTATTTTACGATGAGATCTCTTGATCTCTTTGTGAAAGATTTTTTGTCTTTTTAGATCTACGATCTCTTTAAACAAGTAAATTCTTCTTTTTATGAGATGATTTCATCTTTATGTTCATCATTAACATTTTTACCTTGAAGAAAAATCTTCTTGCAAGAGCTTGCTCTTTATTTTTGAGTTTCTCAAAGTTTATAGGGAGGTTCTTCTTTTTTTGACTTGAAGTCTTGAGTCCTTTATATATGGCAAGCTGATTTGTTGAATCAGTTAAAGAGATCTTTCTCTGATTGATTTGGGGATGTTTCCCCACCATTGGATCTTTGATCCTAGGGCTTCTATTTTACAGAAGGCAATCTTCTTGTTTTCAACACGATTGATAAATCTTTTCATACAGAATTTATTCTGTCTTTTGGTAATTTTTATTTACTATTGGATCATTGATCCAACGGTGCTCTGATTTACAGAGCACAATCTTGATATTTGGAAAGATTTTGAGAAATCTTTCCTTAACAGAATATAATTCTGATTAATTAATGATTTATCATTATTATTATTAGATCTTTGATCTAATCGGTGGGGAGCTTTTAGTTCCAGCGCTAGCGCACCCGTGCTTTGCACGTGGTGCGCTGCTTAAAGGGCAGCGCACATTGCGCTAGCGCACCCGTGTTTGACACGTGGTGCGCCGCTCATAGCGCAGCACACTTAGCGCTAGCGCATCCGTGTTTTACACGTGGTGCGCCGCTTAGAGCACAGCGCACCCAGCGCTAGCATACACGTGCTTTGCATGTGGTGCGCTGCATCTGAAGTGTTGCTTCATTTTGAAATTTAAATTTCAAACAGAGCTTTGCTCTGATTGGGGAAAACAGCTACGTCTTTAAAAACTGGGTTGAAGACCAGTACCAGCAGGGCAAGTTCGTATTGTCCAAAAACTGGAAGGTAAACCCGTCGCAGCAGCACGCTCCTAAAAAGGTGGATACGCCGGGGGCTTCATGCTCATTTATAGAAGAAGCTCCGTGGGAAGTGGTCCGTTCAGCTAAAACTAAAAGAATGCTGAAGTATCTTCAAGCATGTCCGGTGATTAAGTGGAAGAGCCCGCTGGAGCCTGAGTTCATTGACGGAATGCTGAAGCCGCGCCCAACGCTGAAAGTTGGTAACGATGGACAAAACCTCTAGGCCAAGCCTCAGAAATCTTTAAAGAAAAAGAAGAAGGCCAAGAAGCCCGTGCAGCTCGACGACAATCGTACAGGTCTACAAAAGTACATCGACGCGCTGGAGGAATACAACCAAAAAGCGCGGGCTCTAGTCACATTGGAAGAATTCTTCAAACATGTTCTTGAGAACGGAGACAGTGACATTGATGAAGGAGATGACTCGTCAGAAGAACCCGAGGAGTATGTGGCGAGTTGCTACATGATCTCTCACCCGTCGATAAACGGCAAAGAAGCTCTTGACGTAGAGAAACTGGGGGCAAATCCAAAGCCAAAACCCATGGAACCGTCAGATGACCTGATCGACAAGCTACGGAACGAAGCCCTCCAAAAGAGCAAAGTTGATCGAGAGCGTGAAGCGTCCATTTACGAAACGGCCAAGAGTAGGCGTCAAGCTGAAGAAGCCTCGGTGATGAGAAGCCATAAAGTACCTCAACTAGATCGAAGCGCCCCTGCCACCAGCAAGAGCAGAATCAAGATAAGGAAGCAGTTCGCTAAAGCTCTGTCGATAGGAATGAAGCTTCCACTTTCCAAAGAAAATACTTCCGGGAATACGTGCCTCGACGAACCGAATGTCCATCCAAAATACTGCTTGTATCATTGGAGGGCCACACACCCTACCGAAGAGTGGAATGCCTTCAAGAAGTGGCGGCAAGGATACGTTGCCCACCGACAAAAATTCAAGCGAATGAAGCGCAAAGCCCGTCGGGAACAGAGAAGTGCGACAAACGAGCGTAAAGGGACAGCCGATAACTGTCATATGGTTGATGCCATCCCGACAAGAGCAAAACTTCAAGTTCTTACCTTCGGGTGCGATTTTGACGAAGAAATAGCCCTCGGCCCTCACTTCAAGGAATCTATCTTTGAAAAAGAAGAAGAGATGAAGAACTATGAGATCATTCAGCTACGTAACAAAAGAATCTCGAACCTTCAAACAAAGGTTCGGGCAAAAAGGACAAAGGAAAGGAAAAAGTCCCTGAAGAGATCGCTCTCGATGATAGAGTTGTTGAAGAGCTCACAGCCTAGGACCCGCTCAAGAAGAACAAGGTTGATTACAATGTCCTGGCACATCTAAGGAAGATACCTTCACAATTGAGTATTTTGGATGCCCTTCTCTTGTCTAAAGAAGCACGAGATTCCATGGTCAAGGCATTACAAGTGCCCGACCAGTTTCAAGCCTTCTTGGCGGAAGAAAAGATGAAGGACGAGCTGGAAGAAGTCCATACGGCTGATATCACCTTCAGCGATGAAGACCTCCTTCTAGGAACATGCGAGCACAACCGTCCGCTGTATGTAACGGGGTATTGTCACGACATCAAGATAGGGAAGATCCTAGTCGACAACAGGTCCTCTGTCAACATTCTCAATGTAAGGGCGTTGAAGAAGATTTGCATGAACGTGCAGCACCTGGCTCGCGATAAAATTACCATCTCCGATTTTGACTCACAGTCATAAAAAACGCTCGGGTCCATAATATTGACACTACGCTTTGGGCTGCTCGTCACCGATATCAAGTTCTATGTTATTGACGCCAAGACTTGCTACAACGCTTTGCTCGACAGGCCTTGGTTACATGAACACAACATCATACTTCTATACAACATCAGTGTATGAAGTACTTCAAGAATGGCCTCGAGTACACGGTTATAGGGAACTGAACCCATTCTCCGTAAATGAAGTTCACAAATATGAAGACGCCAAGTACTTCTTACTAGACTTCGAAGACATGGAAAGATGTCGCAAACCGGAGAATAAACAAAAAGCCATCGACACTATCCTGATATTCGGGATCAATACCGAAGAAGATGAAGAGATGGTCTACTCAGGACAACCCCAAGGAAATAGGCCAGGACTATCTACTCCTATGCTGGTTTTTGGCAGTGACTCTGAGGACGAGGCCAACGCAGTATTCTCCGTTCGCCCATCAATACAAACCTTTGCTGGAGCTGACCAGAGTTTACAGATTACCCTGGTCCTGCAGCGGCATTATAAAGAACTTGATGCACTTGGTACGTACAGCGTGCAAGAGTTGCAGACCTTCTACGTCCCTTCTAAGTAAAGAGGTGAGATGTCGATACTTTTCTACCAATCCACGGAGACTAAAGTGGAGAGAGAGGTATGGTACGGTGCCGAACCTACGCTCGATAGGATTCAACTTACGTCTGCCTAGATACTACGTAGAGGGATTGAAAAGACTATTGAGACGCCAAGGCGTCCCCTTTAAATAGACCGCTCAACAAGCCCAATTCTATAACAGGATTTGGAACGTTCCTGGGACTCAGCAGAAGATGCCCAACGGGAGAATGGAGACGACTGACCTTGAATACGTTCGGTCCAAGAAACGGGAGCGATTCCATGGCTGCCATGTCATAAATAATTCCGGTGGAGAAGCGGACACATTTCCGGACAGCGTTGATGTCGAACCAGAACAAGATCCCGCCGTACGAATATCAAGTCCATCATTCGAAGAGCTGATTGACAAGATAATAAGAGAAGCAGGTCAAACGGTTTGGGATGACCACAGCCGCGAAATGGACATTTACGAAAAAACCAGGACGCATCGTATCATTCAGCAGGCTACGGAGGATGACGATCCCTTTCACCCCCAACCCACTGTGCGCTCTCATGGAAAAAAGAAAGCCCGACGTAGAAACAACAGCAAGGTCAAGAATGGGGACGGCATTCCAAGACAGCAAAGCGGATCCAAGAAGCCACGCAAGTGAGGAAAAGTCAGCTGGAACCCGTCTTTCATGAAGAAGATGGGCCGGGAATATTCTTTCCCTCAAGACAAGACAAGGAAAATATTTGACCTTGTCATGAAGCATCAAATGATGACGCTCCCGGAGTCTCAGCACTCCGAACAAATAGACGAGGTCCATCACCCGGATTATTGCTTCTACCACCGAGTAGTGGGACATCCTCTTGAAGACTACTTCACCTTCAAAAACTGGACTGAAGATCAGTATCAGCAAGGCATGTTTGCTCTACCCGATAGGTGGAGGGTAGCCCCGCCACGAAAGCATGAGCCGAGAACAACCTACATTGCGAGAGAAAGTCTAGATCAGCATCGAGCTTGGAAACGAGCTCGCACCTGCCATATGATAACATCCTCAAAGGAAGGAGAGCATGAGAATATGAACGACCTCTCCCAATGCTTCGCAAATGAAGATGAGAACGAGGTGATCTCAGAATTTCCACCGGCGCCAAAAGAGCTGGAAGATGGGATACACACCACAGCAGACAACCTCAGAAAAATCGACTTGGGGATGGCAAACGAGCCAAGGCCAACGTTCGTCAGTGAGCTGCTGTCTGAGAAACAGGTAGCCACGTTAAGGGACGTGCTTATGCAGTATAAAGACTGTTTCGCATGGAGCTATTCCGAGATGCCGGGATTAAACCCGGAGATAGCTGTGCATAAATTGGCAATATCGCCGGACGTCAAGCCAGTCAAAAAGGCACCAAGAAGAATGTGGCTCGAGCTTGAGATGAGTATCAATGCCGAAGTCGAGAAGCTAATCGACTTCGGCTTCATCCAAGAAGTCCATTACCCTGACTGGATCGCCAATATCGTTCCGGTAATGAAGAAAAATGGGACAGTACGCATCTGCGTAGATTTTCGGGATCTCAACAAAGCTTGTCCGAAAGACGACTTCACAGTGCCTGTCACCGAGTTGATGATCGATAACACATCCACCCATGAAGTCTTCTCCTTCATGGATGGATCCTCAGGGTACAACCAAATCAAGATGCACCCTGAAGACCAAAAGCACACTGCTTTCCGGACTCCGCTGGGCATATTCTGCTACAAAGTGACGCCCTTTGGTCTAAAGAACGCTGTCGCTACCCACCAGAGGGCCATGACAAAGATCTTCGATGACCTCGTACATGAGATTGTTGAATGTTATATCGACGACCTCATGGTGAAAAGCAAATCATACGAGGAACACTGGGAGCATTTGAAAGTAGTGTTCCAGCGTCTTCGGAAATATAATCTGAAGATGAACCCTCTGAAATGCGCGTTTGGAGTTTCCTTAGGCAAATTCCTAGGATTCATCGTGTGACACCAGGGGATCGAAATAGACCCGTCAAAGATCAAGGCGATTATGGAAATTCCTTCGCCAAGAACTCTCAAGCAGCTGTGGTCTCCCCAAGGAAAGCTTGCGTATATCCGGCGGTTCATAGCTAACTTCTCCGGTAAATGTTGCCCCTACAGTCATCTAATGAAAAAAAGGGACCCCGTTCGTTTGGGATCGTAAATGACAAAGTGCACTGGATGAAATCAAGCGGTATCTGCAGAACCCGCCGGTACTGACCGCGCCAGTCAAGGGAAAGCCCCTCATCCTGTACATAACAGCCCTTGAAGGTTCTTTAGGTGTGTTATGGGCACAAGAGAACGACCAGGGGAAGGGGAGAGCTCTCTATTATTTGAGTCGAGTTCCCCTGGGGGCAGAAAATAACTACTCCCCCATCGAAAAGCATTGCCTGGCACTGATTTTCGCAGTAACAAAGCTCCAACATTACGCCTTGACAAATGAGGTCCATCTCATATCAAAAGTGGATCCTCTCAAGTATTTAATGTCAAGAGCCATGCTACCAGGAAGGCTTGCCAAATGGGCCCTCCTCTTGATGGAGTTCTCAATAGTATATCGACCCCTCAAGGCAATAAAAGGCCAGGCCATCACCGACTTCCTCGCTGAACATCCGATACCTGCCGACTCTCCCTTGAACTGTGAGTTGCCAGATGAACACGAGTTTGACGCAATTGACAGGGAGAAAGAAGGGAATGATACCCGATGGGAACTCTACTTCGACGGAGCGTCCTTCTTGAAGAAGAGAAAGCAAAACACCCCCCATGATTAAAGCCGGGGTGGGCCTTATCTTCGTGACTCCACCAGGAAGGATTATGCGTTTTGCCCTTTCCTTAACAGAGCCAAGAACAAACAATGAAGCTAAATATAAAGCTTTGATAGCAAGTCTCAAGATTGTTGTCAGCATGGGAATCGAAAACCTCCTCATATATAGAGACTCCCAGCTGGTCGTTAGCCAAGTAAATGGCGACTACCAGATGTGCAAGCCAGAACTGATCAGGTATGGTGAAAGAATGCAGCAATTGCTGACGCAAATCCCCTCCTATACCCTGGAAAGCTTACCGCGTGCAGAAAATAGCAAGGCTGATGCGTTAGCCAAGCTCGCTAAAGAACTGGCCGATGAAAACCTCGATGACGTAAAGATCATTGTGTAAAGTCGCCGGATTCTCGCTCCAGAAGAAATATCTCCGAAGACGTCTAAAGGAGAGGAAGCAACCGAACAAAAGGCCTTCAATTGGAGGATGAAGAAAGGGCGAAGGATTGGAGAGAAGTCTTCATAGACTACTTCAAATCCCATCGAACGCCCGAAGACGCGTCGTCAAGACATCAGCTCATGAAGAGAGCCCTGTCTTTCGCCTTTGTCAATGGTACTCTTTATAAGAGATCATTTGATTATTTATGGCTGTGATGCCTGGGACCAGAAGAAGAAAAAAGGGTCGTCCAAGAAACTCATGATGGACTTTGCGGTTCCCATCAAGCTGGGCCAAAGATGAAGCTGAAGATTAAAAGTATGGGCTACTATTGGCCCACAATAGTTCAGGACTGCCTCGAATATGCGAAGTAGTGTCACTCGTGTCAAATTAACGGGGACTTCATCCATCAGCATCCAAATCCGCTACATCCGACATTGGCTAGTTGGCCGTTCGAAACGTGGGGAACCGATATAATCGGGCCCATCGAGCCAGCATCGTCCAGGGGACATCGGTTCATATTGGCAACAACCGATTACTTCTCTAAATCGGCAGAAGCAATACCGTTAAGGGAGGTGAAGACAGAGAACATCCTCCATTTCTTCAGGACGGATGTCATCTACCGGTTAGGCACTCTGCGACCGATCATCTCGGATAATGGGCCAGCCTACAAAAGCCATAAGATCAGCCGGTTCGCACAACAACATAAAATAGATTGGAGATATTCTTCAGTTTATAATCCCTGAGATAATGGTCTAGCTGAGTCTTTCAACAAGATCTTGACAAAGATAATAAAGAAAACGGTGTCCAGAAATAAAAAGGACTGGCACGAGAGATTGCATGAAGCTCTCTGGGCCTATCGGACGACGTTCAAAATGGCCACGAACACAACGCCATTTGTGTTAGTATTCGGCACGGAAGCGGTACTTCCCTTGGAGATAGAGCTACCCTCTCTACTAGTGGCGGTTCGGTACGAACCGACGGATGAAGAAAATGCCCATCTATGGCCTGAGGAGCTAGACGCCCTTGATGAAACTTGTCTCATGGTGCAGCAAAACCTAGAGGCTTACAAAGCAAGGATGACACGCTCGTATGAAAGATTGACTAGACCGAGAACATTTCGCCAAGGCGAAATCGTGCTAGTCGTAAAAAGACCTATGATCCCCAACCGTGCCAAACGGGGGAAATTCGAGCCAAACTATGAATGCTTATACAATATAGACAAGGTCTACCAAGGTGGGGCCTACTTGCTCATGGATATGCATGGCGAAAGACCCTTCCGGCCAATAAACGGCCGGTTCCTTAAGAAATACTACGCCTGACAAGTCACGGCTCAGGTTAATGATGGATGACGACGCTCGTGTCTGCTCGCTATCTCCCTGAGTCCAAACTCTATAGGTAGTATCCAGCGAAACCGCGCTTCAAAATGCTACGGACTGAGATGTCCTCAAACTAGCTACGGACCGCAATGTCCTTAAACTAGCTATGGACCGAGATGTTCTTAAACTAATATTGGACCTAGATTTCCTTAAACTAACAACAGACCGAGATGTCCCTAAACTAACAACGTCGCCTCAAACATGGCGATAGTGGAATGCAAGTCCACAAATCCTAGCGGTGAGGACTGCAACTCAAATCCCACTGGCAAACGGATGGATCACATGCGGCGAAACTATTCTCAAGAGTTTCATCGTGCAAAAAAAGGGTACGTCCACAAGCGAAATGGGCATGGATGAAAACCCGAAAGTACGCCGTGAGTAAAAACAGCAGGACTACCGGCGAGTTTGTGAAAACCCGAAAGGGCGCAATCTCGCTAAAATAAAGACACCTGCAAGGTCCTCTCGACCTTGTGAGGAAAAAAATACCTGCGTGAGATCCTTACGACTCACAAGGGAGCAACACACTTAGGGATCTCCATGATTCCTAAGGAGAAATTGCACTTACGGGATCCTCACGACTCGTAAGGAAAATTACCCCTATGAGACCCTCACGGCTCGTAGGATTCAAAAGGCTTAAACTTCAGGGATCTGAACCTGTTATTAAGCCGTCACATTCCCCAAATTGCCCTACAAGCGGTTCAATATTGACCCTTGTATACAATCCACGGGCACAAATAAACGTTTCCCTCACCAAGTCCCACCAATGACGATGAGTGTCCTCATATGGTGAACGACACTTGTAAGTCCTCTCGACTTATAAGGAGAAAACACTCTTGTAAGATCCTTACGACTTATAAGAGAACATACACTTAAGAATCCTCACGATTTTTAAGGAGAAAATGCACCTACGAGATTCTCACGGCTCATAGGGAGAAAAACCTTTATGAGACCCCTACAGCTCATGAAGTCAAAAGCCTTAGTCGACAGGATCCTAACCATGTTTGCCAAGCCACCTTTGCTCGAATCGATAAAGGCAAATGATGATTCGATCCTGGCAATGTCCTAGTGGTTGCGATGCTGATGCCTAAATCGGCATTAAATTCTAAGTCCTTTCACGGCAAATGATGATTCGCTCCTGGCCATATTCCAGTCGCAGCGATGCTGATGCTAATATTGGTATCAGATTTCAAGTTCCATACTCGCAGCAAAAAGTCAGCGAGCCATAAATGCATATGAAATAGCCGAAATGATAGGGCAACTCGCAATAAAAATCAGCGAATAAAATATATGCATACAAAAATATCCGGAATGATTGGACAACTCGCAATAAAAAGCAGCGAGTAAAGAAAAAGGAAAATAACCGAAATGATTGGGCACCGCAAAAAAATAGCCGAAATGATTGGGTAATCACGACTTTCATGATATAAAAAGCTGAAATGATAGAGCATCGCAGAAAGAAATACAAAAAAAATGAAACTTTGCCCTGCAAGTGAGATCACATTGACCCCTGCATACAATCCATGGGCACAAACAGAAAGGGAACCACATTGTCCCACCAGGCTTCGTCGAATGGAAGCTAGATCTCGATGGCTACACCTACAGGCTAGAAATCAACAATGACGTTCCTTCTCGTTCCAATCAGAAGTAGATATGGAATCAACAAACGGAGTCACGACAAAGTCCCCTAGTTCTAAATCTTGACGGTTCACAGACAGCCTAGAGATTGCTTCCGGAACCACGGCAAAGTCCCCTAGTTCCAAATCTCGACGGTTCACAGATAGCCTAGAGACTACCCCTGGAACCATGGCAGTCCCCTAGTTCCAAATCTCGACGGTTCACAGACAGCCTAGAGACTACCCCCGGAACCATGGCAAAGTCCCCTAGTTCAAAATCTCGACGGTTCACAGACAGCCTAGAGACTACCCCGGAATCATGGCAAAGTCCTCTAGTTTCAAACCTTGACGGTTCACAGACAGCTTAGAGACTACCCCAGAGCCATGGCAGAGTCCCTAGTTCCAAGTCTCGATGGCAGCATTCACAGCCTAGAGATCAACAACAATGTTCTTCCTCCCTCCAGCAGGATACAGACGCGACATCAACAAACGGAGCCATGGCAAAGTTCCCAAGTTCCAAATCTCGACGGTTCACAGATAACCCAGAGACAACTTCGACATTCGTTGCAATATTGCAACAAACGAAGCAAAGGAAGATCCCTAGCTTCAGGGTCTTGACGACAACTCAATTGAGACCTGAAAGACTATCGGAGACCATCCCACTCCAGCGCAGAGTGGTCATGACTCATCGGGGCTCACAAACTGAGCCTAACCTCAAGTAAAAAAGCGATATGGAATATCCCTAACGCTTGCTTTTTCGACGGTAATATTACCTGGAAGACTACTTGAAGACATCTTGTCCAGCCCCCGAAGGGATCAGAGACACGGCAGTCGCGGGGCTACCCGAACAGCAAGATTGCATATCGGGGAATATATCGACCAACGCGATGGTGCGACGGGTAAAAAACCCTAGTACCACAGACCCTAACGGACTTCTATTAGTAGGAGTTAACTGTGACGTTAGGAAACCCTTGCGAGAACTTCTCGATTCGTCTCGACTCGTAAGGAAATTAGTGTCCTTGCGAGAACTTCTCGATTCGTCTCGACTCGTAGGGAAAAGCCTTAGGCAATGGGGATAAGGACCTGTTTCTTAAGTACTGGGGCCCTACAAGTCGGTCCAAGATGGACTATTGCATACTATCCACGGGCCACACTCTCCAAAGTCGAATCTTGACAAGGAGGGAAACAACCACTTACGAGTCCTCTCAACTTGTAAGCAGGAAAAATTCTCTTGTGAGATCCTTATGACTCTCAAGAGAAAACGCACTTAGGAGTCCTCACGACTCCTAAGAAGAAAACACACCTACGGGATCCTCTCGACTCGTAGGGAGAAAAGTCTTTATGAGACCTTCACGACTCATAAAGTTGAAAAGTCTTAGGCGACAGATCTGAACCTGTCTTCTAAGCCATCACTGCCCTGCAGGGAGATCAAGATAGACTATGTACAAGATATATTTGCTAAAGAGACACGGCAGTACAACTGCGTATCTGCTTAAATGTGAATGGTGTTCAAAATGCGCTGATTTATGTACAACACTACAATAGTGCTCGCACTTAAAAGAAAACTCCTATGGGTAAAGTAGAAAGCTCATGTACAGAGGCGGGATACACGTACGAATGTATGATGAACAGAAAACATTCAACAGAAAACATTCAACACTCAATAATAAGGGAAATACATTGATATAAATATACTACTCTACAGGGAAAAGATCACCAAATATGGGATCAAAGATACAAGGGTTAACAAAACAAAATACAACGTTCTCCAATTCCCTCTCTGTCTTCTCCACCATGTCGAAGCGACGGTCTTCGCGAGGAGTTGCTCCCCACCGATTAGCACCGTGCTCATCAGCAAAAGCGGACATGATGGCTTGCCGGGCTCTTATCTGACTCAGTAAATGCACTGATCGGTCCCTCAAAGACTGGGTAATCAAATGTGCCTCATGAAAGCACTCGATCTTATCCTTCGCCGCATCGAGAATCGCCGGAGTCATCTCTGTCGGATGAGGGGGGATGTCGGCAAGAAAGGATAAAAAGATCATCTGGAGCCAAATGGAGCTCATAGGAATAGGAGAGCCCCTATGAGTCAGAAGCTCATACATCACCGCGTCACATTGAGCATCGGTAAGTGTAACGACTCTAAAATTCCTATATCTTCGTATTGATAAAATTCTGTATTTTTATATTTGGTATATTTTTATTTCCATGTTATTAGTTATATTTAATCCCTTCATCTATTTTTCTCATCTAAGTATTTTCTAAAACTCATTTCTTTTTACCCAAACTTATTCTTTAAGCCCAATTCCTTTCTTTTCATTCACATTCTCTACAGCCCATCTAAAAAGCCCATTTTCTTTTTAAGCAACATCATATATTTAATTCTAATTAAATATGTGCATGAACAACTTTATAGCTCATTGGTTAAGTCCTTGCATTGTTATTCCATAAGTCACATGTTCAAATCCCCATTCTTGCAATTATTTTTTTTATCATTTTTTATTCTTCCCATAACCTACAAATGAGACCTTTCATTTCCAAAATGAATGGTGACCTTTCATTTCTCTTTTAATTCTCATGTTAAATGCATATATTATTATTCACCATTACAACATCTTTATTTGTCCTCCTCCATCTTTTCCTTCCTCATATTTTTCTATCTCTCACTTCTTCCTCTTCACCAAGATGACAAGAAGAAGAACATGAAGAAGTCTTCAAGAAAGTCTCGCTAGTAACGCGAGGCTATCGGCGGATAGACAAGCCCGGTGACAATACCGGCTTGTGCATGTAAGTCCCTTCTCTCCTTCCTTCCCTCCATCTCTTTCTTCTTCTCTTTATATTTCTCTTGTTTTATATTACCATGAAAAACTTCCCTTAACATATCATAGTTCATAAATAATTAATTAAGTTCATACATATATAAATAATGAACACACAAACATACACACATATATAGTTTGTAAAGTCTTTTTCATTACTCTCAATTCACATGTTAAGATTTCATAGTGACCAATTAGGATCGCATGTTTGTTGTTTTATTTTAAATCACTTTATTTAAAATTTGTATAAAAAAAATGAAGTTACGAATAAATACCATGGTTTTCTCATTTCTCACATATGACATATCAATACCTTTAGTTTTAAAATAATTTTTATAAATTAATTTTTAATTCTGAAAATTTCATGAAATTTACATATAATAGAATATATTATTTTATACACTCTGTAAAAATTTTAGATCGATCCGCATAACGGTTTATGAATTATATCGTATTTATTCACTGATCATAAAACAGAAAACTGCAGTTATCGGTCAATTTCTAGGACACATAAATTGGTATACCGGTATCCAAATTGAGCAAAATAAGGTGTTTTTGATATCTACATCGAATGATCTAGATTTTCTTAGTTCTGTAGTTTTACCGAAAACCTATCTAAGATAAAGAAAACTGCATTACAATATTAAGTGACGGATCTGTACAGAATCTGTTCCGATTCGCACACTGTTTTTAAATTGGACATAACTCGAACACCCGATGTCCGTTTGTGACAAAATTTAGATGTGTAGATGCACCATTGATAGAACTATAATTTTATGTATATTATATTACTTAGGAATGCATGAAACAACCTGATATTGGCTTTGCAATAGAATATATAGTTGCTGTCCAGAAATCTGAATTTCTGTTTTAAATGCTGATATTAAAATGATCATAAATAGAGCTTCAGAAATCCAAATCATGTGAATCTTAGTGTTTTCGATAAGTACATCGAAATACCTACAATTTTCTAATAATTTTCGTAACCTGAAACCTGATACAAATTAACTCAAACTGCGTTTTAAAAATATGTGACGGTGCCGAATAGATTCTGATCTGTTTTGCGCGACGATACGAAAACATATATATCTCTCAAACCGGTAGTCATATTTAGGTAAAACTGGAACTCACGCATGCAAAACATTTAGAGCCATATTTCTGTTTATATTTCGCATTCGTTCAACTTGATTAATTAGTCGTACATAATATTTCTTTACAGCATTGTTTATGGTAGTTACTCGAATAATATACTTGACTCATTTCATGCTATTCGAACATGTATACATATTTATCTTGATCATTAAATTGTTGTATGTACTTAAAGACGATAATTAAATACTTGAGTTATATTTTGAAAACTATACAAAAATATTTTTACATAAAACCCCCTCAAGTTTATAAATTACCCTAAGGACCCTAACAATTATAAGACCACGATTCATAATTCTGATTGTCTGACTCGGGTTTGAGTCTGATTAATTTGACTTGAATCTGATTCAAGTCAACCTATAATCTACAAGATTCCAATTCAAAATGAACACATGAATCCATGAATACAATTATCAATTTATACAATTTGGCTGAACCGAACCATGGATATATTCCTTTTACATGATCCTCAGTATTCCATTTACATGACTCTACGGTTACAACCGTTTCCTGATATCATGGTTTCGGTCAATCAGTCAATCAATCTACAATTACTACAATTTACAAGATAACAATACAAATAAGACTTCGCGGGGTTTAAGGGGTAGATTGGTACGGAAGGTGTTAAAAGTGGAATGAGGTGGTCAGATTAAGACACCTAACCTATATTCAGTTGCTGTTGTACCGTGGCATAAACGGTTCCTTGTACTATACGTGCCCTTAGTCTCTGGCATATAGAGACTCCCCTCGTATACACTGGCAGCCTTCTGTACCAAGCTACAAAACTTGAATATGTTTCAAGTCAATCTATATTCTTTTATATTCTAACTCAACATGAATACATGAATTCCAGATCCAGTTAACAATCTGTTTGAATGAACCGAACCATGGATATTCCTTTTACATGATTTCCAGTATTCCATTTACATGACTCTACGGTTATAACCGTTTCCTGATATCATGGTTTCGGTCAGTCAATCAGTAAATCAGTCAATCAGTCAATCAGTCAATCAAGTCAATCAAAGTCAATCAAGCAATCATTACAAGTTTACAAGATAACAATACAAATATGACATCGCGGGGTTTAAAGGGGTAGATTGGTACGGAAGATGTTAAAAGTGGAATGAGGTGGTCAGATTAAGACACCTAACCTATATTCAGTTGCTGTTGTACCGTGGCATAAACGGTTCCTTGTACTATACGTGCCCTTAGTCTCTGGCATATAGAGACTCCCCTCGTATACACTGGCATCCTCCTGTACCAAGCTACAAACAATTACGTTAAACAATATTTCATAATATTCTACAATACAATACTTTAGAAAATACTATACTCTGTCACTCTCATTCTTCATTCTTCTTTGGGACTTACCGAGCGACCTGTTCGCTGACGACATTCTATTTCTCTCTTCTTTGAATGTCGTCAGGTGCGTTGGACCAAGTTGAGACCGAGCCTACAAGTGAAGATTTGGAGAAATTCCAAGAAGACCCAGAGCTCTAGACATTGTATCTTGTTCTTTCCAGTATTTCCTTTTATTGTTATGCCACTGTTTAGGCATTGCTTTTTCATTTCAGATGTATTTTCATTTCATGCATTGTATAAAGAATGTTATTAATAAAAGTTACTGTTATTTCTATTATTCGTCTCTTGTGATTCATTTTATATTGCTTAGTTACGCTTAGCGTATGTACTTCTGAGTACATACGTAGCGGGCCTCGTCACGTCCACTTCGCCGTACACTGGGAAGCGGGGCGTGACAGTAAGAAGGGGATCTACTAACCGCACAGCAAAGCGAGGAATCGTTTCCTTGATAGGCACTTCCCATGGTTGCCGACAAGCGTGAAGACGATTGCAGGCCTTAGCTCTCGATTTGTTTGAGTTCTGTTAATAAAAGATGGGTTTCTCTTTGAATAGAAGAAGGAAGACATGGCTTCGAGTTATAAATAGAAACATTCAAATCAACGCACGGAAAATTTGGTGCACAGTAGAACTATTTCCAAGGCTGAAAAAGGGGCATGGGGAACGAAATAGTTAGCCCATAAGAAATAGAGAAGGAAGGTGAAAAGACTCCTTCAGTAATGAGGCAGCGCCTCACGTGCCTTGCAGTAGTGAGGCAGCGTCTCACGTGCCTTGCACGAGGACGCCAACACCGAGAGTTAAAAACTCTAAGGCAGTGCTTCACGTGCCTTGCATGAGGGTGCCAACGCCGAGAGTTAAAAACTCTAAGGCGGCGCCTCACGTTCCCTGCACGTATAACACGTGGGCCCCGACATTCTATACACGAGTAACTACTATTTCACATAGAGCACCTATGAGTAGTGGTATAAAAGAAAAGGAAATTTTGCCATTCATACTTGAGGAAATTTATACATCAGCGGTAGCAACAAAACAAAAAATCATAAAAAAATGTTTACAATGGTAAAACACTAAATCCTGGACATTGATTGAGGAATTCAGAAGAAAGGCCGAGTAAAATGCTTCTGGCTTCTCTGACCATTCTCTGATGCATTTTCTCATGAATGCGAGCGTCAGGACTCACGCCGATATCGTCCGTCCTCTGGTAGGCGGAGATTATCGTTGTCTGTTGGAAAACTTGATGCAAGATATCGACAAGATTATCTCGCCACCTCTTCGAGATCAGGCCCATCAGGTATACTGAGTGCACCTTGTCTTCGGCATCATCAAGCGCCTCAAGCGGCATGGCTTCGTAAAATCCAGGAAGCGCTTCCCAAATCGCCCCCACGATGATCTTTAATAGAGTGGAATGACGGGGAAGCAGTCGACAATTGTATTCATCAAAGCGACGCATAACCTCAGCGCATTGAGCATTCGTAAACTCTTGGTTTTGACAGCGGCCTTGGACGCGGATGTCTTCATAAGAGATAATTTCTTCAAGATCATATAGATAAACAGCCATAGTATCTGGAAAGAAAATTTAGTAAAAGATTAGCAATTAAATATCAAGATTCATAGTGTCTAAAATAAAAACAGTAGTGACGGTCCATCGTTGATGGGGCAGTCACTCATTAAGGATGGAATCCTAAGAGACTCCTCATTTAATGAGAACCCTCATTGGGCCAAGGAGTTGAACTCCCTCGAGAGCAGTGCTCTGCAGACAGAATTTACATCTGTCAATTAAGAAGAGAATAAAATTCCCCAAAAATTTCTAAAGAGCTATGCTCTGTAAAACCACAAGACCTTTAAAGATCTGAAGTAAAAATCCTAGAAACTCTAAGAGTTCTTCATCAACGGGTTAAGAAACCCTAAAAAAGATTTCTGTAGATTTATGATCTAAGAAGAGAAAAACTCTGTTCTAATTAACGGTTTAAAGAAACCCTAAAATACATTTTAAAAGATCGGTGATCTAAGAAGAGCAAAGCTCTGTTTAATGGGTCCGATTATGATCCTTACCAAAAAATTTAGGCAAAGTTATAACTCTAAAAAAGAGTTTCCTTGAGCAGTGATCTAAGCTCTGGAAAGAGAATTGAATTCTCAGAAAGAAGAAAAATGAAAGATGAACAACAGTCATCTTAAGGGCCAAAGGCCCTACTTATAGGCATGGGAAGACGATCCAACTTCCAAGAACATCCAATGGTGGAAAAGCTGCCACCGCTGCACTTACGTGTAAGCTACGTGAGCACAACGGTGGGGGGCATTTGTTTATCCCCAATAAAAGAGCAAAGCTCTGTTCAAAATTTGAAAGAGGCAGCGCCTCACATGCCTTGCACGAGGGCGCCAGCGCCAAGAGTTAAAAACTCTGAGGCAACGCCTCACGTGCCTTGCATGAGGGCGCCGACGCTAAGATTTAAAAAACTCTGAGGCAGCGCCTCACGTGCCCCGCACGAAGGTGCCGGCGCCCGAACTAAAAGTTCTCCGCCATTGGATCAAAGATCCAACGGAGATGATAAATCATCAAAGCGTAGAATTAAATTCTGATTAAGGAAATACTCCTCAAATCTTTCTAAATAAGAAAGATTATGCTCTGTAAAACAGAGCACCGTTGGATTAAACATCTAATGGTGATTAAAAATCACCAAGCAACAGAATAAGCTCTGTAGGGGAAACCATTTTCCCCAATCTTTCTAAATAGAAAGATTATGCTCTGTAAAACAGAGCACCGTTGGATTAAAAATTCAATGGTGATTAAAAATCACCAAGCTACAGAATAAGCTTTGTAGGGCAAAAAATTTTCCCCAATCTTTCTAAACAAGAAAGATTATGCTCTGCAAAACAGAGCACCGTTGGATTAAAGATCCAATAGTAATTAAAAATCACCAAGCTACAGAATAAGCTCTGTAGGGGAAAACATTTTCCCCAATCTTTCTAAACAAGAAAGATTACGCTCTGTAAAATAGAGCACCGTTGGATTAAATATCCAATGGTGATTAAAAAATCACCAAACTATAGAATAAGCTCTGTATGGGAAAATATTTTCCCAATCTTGTTAAAAACAAGAAAAATGTCTTCTGTAAAACAGAAGTCCTTGGATCAAAGATACAATGGTTGATAAAATCCTCAAATCAATTAAGAAATCTCTCAATGAGAGATTTCCTTAACTGAATCAACAAATCTGCCTCTACTATATAAAGGCCCCAAGACTTCAAGTCTTGTACAGAGGAACCCCCCATAAACTTCAAGTTCAAAAAGAAGAGCAAGCAAAAAGAGTTTTAAGAGAGAAGAAAGAATAAGAACTTTCTTCAAGGTAGATAGAGATCATAGTATCTCATCTGCTACCCAAGGGTTTAACTCTTATAAAAGAATATAGTTCTTTCCCTGGATCTGAGATCCAAGAGACAAGTCTCCCATAAATGAGAATTTAATTCTTGTAGGGATGAATTTGTTCTTGCGGATTGAAGATCCAGGGGAGAACAAATAATTGAACTCTTCAGAAAAATGCATAAAGAAGGAAACAACGCTGAGCGCCTCACGTGCCCCTCACGTGGGCGCTGCTTAATAAAAAGTGCTTAGCACTCATTGGTTGGCGGCCAGCGCCGAGCGCTCCACGTGCTCCTCATGTGGGCGCTGCTAAAATAAGGAGTGATCTGCACTCAGTGGCTGGCGCTCAGCGCCATGCGCCTCACGTGCTTCTTACGTGGACGCTGCTTAATAAAAGTGCTTAGTACTCATCGGTTGGCGCTCAGCGCCTCACGTGCCCCTCACGTGGGCGCTGTTTAACATAAAGTGCTCTGCAAATAGAGCCCAGTGCCACAAAGAGTGTTTAACACTCCATAAAAAACAAAAAAAAATAGGGTGGGCGTCAGAGCCCATATCAATGCTCAGCATTGTTGCACATAAAAGGGACCGAGCCCAAACAAGTGTTTAACACTTTATTCAAAACTGAGTGGGCTGAGTTCAAGTTGACCAAAAGTCCCTAATTCAGATCAACCGAGACCATGTGCTCACAATTTTTCTAAATTGGTCTTAGTCCCAAACCCGACTACAGATCTCCCAACTAACATTGGTTCAAGGGTATATCTCCCCACACCTCTGATACCTGTCGTTTTAATTCTTCAACGTCTTTAGAGAGGTGGCGGGTCCCGACAACTAACAAAGCTATGGACCGTAACATCTTTAAACTAGCTATGGACCACAACGTCCTAAAACTAAACCCCCATACCAAAAATGGTGATCTATGGACCGTAACGTCCTTAAACTAAAACAATAGAGCCTAAATGCTCTTTCGTTGGATAAAAAATGACCCTGAACCCCCGTTAAGTCGATCTTAGTCCAATATCGGATTAAAGTATCCTTAACAAGTATTTAAGTCGATCTTAATCCCAAATGAGATTAACGATCCTTAAATCAAACCAAACCCAAATCTAAGAAGATACGGATTTGGATTAATCCACGCCCTACGGACGACAACACAAATTAGTCTCCGTACACAATCCACGAGCAACCAAAAATAAAACAAAACACACACGACACGAAGTGAACATCTGGAGCCGGAGAAAGTGGTTACCGCAATAGGGTAACGTAATTAACTGCAGGGGCTTGCGCTTGCAGGGAAAAGCGTCCCCACAATCAAAAACCCCTCGCAAACGAGGGGGAATCTGATGAAGTCTGCTACAACGGCCGCATCTGTTTAAACCTTCGATACACGGTGCCATAAATTAACTTGGCATCTTCGGAGAGGTAGAAAGATAAAACCAAATAGCATCTGTCCCCAAATTTAGGCAAGACGACCTACGCGGTTTTGTCTCCATTTTCGGCAGTAAACATCTCCAACTGGGGTTCTAAAGAAATCGCCCCATCCTGCAGAAACCACAGTGCAGGAAAATCCAGAGCGCCCCATCAACGGCATTCCTACCAAATTCACAAGGCCTGGAAAAAAGTCCAGGATTCCGTGATTGATCAAAACTAATCTTAACGACCGAAGAAATCGAAGGCTCAGCAAGAGAAAGACTGTCCCTCTGTCATACAACGAGGGACTTCTTCTGCACAGATACTTGTTACAACGGCTCCTTTAACCCCGACCTCCCAAAAAGGATGAGGCCAGAGAAAATCCCACCGCCGGCGGCAAATTCCAAAGGCGATGAACCCAAATGCCCCATGTCTGGGGGCATGATCGTACATACGGTCTACATGGCTTCCGGAAAAGAAGAAAGCCGTGCTTCCATAGGTCACCGGACGCAAACTCGGTCACTGACAAAAGCTCAGTAGCAACAACAAAAGCTTCAGAAAATACTGACCAAAATGGCAGCACTTATCGGGCAGAAAGAAAGCCCGGACACGACAGCCGAACAACGCCCGGAGCAGGAGACCGATACAGAGTTCCTGCGAAGGGTGCTTGAAAGAAAAGACAAAGAAGTCACTGAACAAGCTGCTAACATGAAACAGATGGCGCTCTTGTTTCAGGATCTGGTTGGAATGATGATCCAACCAGAACCCCCAAGCCGAGGATCCACTAATAATTATCGAGGATGACAGAGGGGAAACATCAAACTCTCTTCCGGCTTTATCAACAGCCATGGAGGAAACGATCTCCAAGGCTGCTCTTGATGATTATACCGCTCAACAAATATGAGCTCATCAAGCTAATGAAGCTACTGGCAAAATCGTCAAACCGAGCAACCGTATCCAGGATGGTATGACCAAATCAAGTACCCGTCGGGATATATGATCCCTGTTCAGTCGATAAAACTGCACATTTGTAGTACATTTTTCCTACCATTTTTATATTAAAAAAGGACTATATTATAATATATTATACATATGAGGGTTTATGTGTAAAAACATTATTTTCCATGTGTTAATATATTTTAATTATCATTTGGTAGGAAAATGTATGCAAATAATATTATTGATCTAATTCTAGTAGAACAAAGTCTACTAAAATCTTATTTGAGTTGTTGTGCAGATTATTTCCAAGTTGTTATGAAGGATTTAACAAACAAATCAATTTGTTGAAGAAAACTTGCCAAATTAAGAAGCAAACTTGGAGACCAAGTCTGGAAGCAACCGAGAGAATATTTTAAAGATATGAAGATGCCTAGGATTGCCAAATGTCACCAGATAAAAGCACAAGAAAAATCATTAATTGATCTCGTCCCTTGAGCGCGGATCCGCGGCCAAACACACCCTTGGGCCGCGGATCCGCCGCAATTTGAGGAGGTTGGAAGGAAAGATTTTGGGGCATTAATCTAGGCTGAAATTTACCAAGTTCTCAACAAAAAGATTCTGGCTTTGCACTATAAAAAGGCACCGAGAGCCTCTTGGAAAAGCTATCAAGCCGAAGAGATCACGAAGCTCCCGACGCTCACGCATCCAGGCTGATCATCGACTGTTCGACTACCTCCTTAGGAAAGATCGAGAAGCAAATCAAGTTTTGTAATCATTTTCTATGGAATAAAAAGTGTAGTTTGAAGGAGTTGATTAATAAAGGTATTTAGTTTTTTTTAATTGTTAGTTTTCTTTTACATTATGTTTTCCATCTCTTTTTTTTCATCTTCTTCTCCCAACATGCGCGAGTAATTCTCCGCTTGTTAGGGTTCGTAGGATTAGGGTAGGTTAATGGGGGATGAAAATAATTAAACCCTTTTTAAGTCCTATAAAGTTTAGGAACTTTATCAAAATAATCATTAACATCCTAATTGGGCGCGCTAGCAATTCCTTGCTAGTTCCGACCGCGATTAGAGATTAGATTAATGATTGTTTTGGTAAAGGCTAGATATGAACGGAGTTCCGTGTCGAGATAAGGGTTACGAGTGGGATTCCTTTTCCCTCCAGAAACCCTAATCTACACGCATCACCGTCGTTCTAGTTCTAAATCTATTAATGGATAAAAAGGGTAACTTTTAATTAATCTTCCATAACTACTAAATCCTAACGAACCCTACAAGCCCTATTATTATATTATTTAAATCTCCAAAATAATCTAGATCTATATTTAACATTCTTGTTTAAAGTAGATCTAGAAACTTTTCATAAAATTCTTTATTCTTCCTCTCTTTCTCAACACATCTAAAGTAAAAATAAAAGGTTCCACGTTTCCCAGAGGACGACCCGTACTCACCTCGGTCTAGCTACGCGCGACACCGTTCTGATTGCGGTTAACTACAAACACAAATTTTCACATCAATCAATCCCTAAGTTTCATGTGTACAAAGGGATGTGCAATCCCCATCAGCACATCACGCAGTTCAGAGCTTTATGCAGCAAAACTGGAGGCGATGATAAATTGTTGCTTCGCCAGTTCGTTGGCAGCCTGTCAGAGACAACCTTTGAATGGTACTCGGAGCTCCTAAATGACCCCGTGAGAACGTTCACAGAGATAGAACTGCTGTTCACACAGCGGTTCGCCAGCACAAGCGAGTGAACCCCGATCATGGCATTAATCAATGCCAGGGTAAAGCCAAGAGAAACCTGGGTCCAATATGCGATTCGGTGACGGAACCTATGGTCAAAGTGCGAACAACGCATTGAAGAATCCCTCGCCGTAGGCATGTTCATCGGGACCCTTGATCCTCAAACGACTGTGTCCCAGTTCATGACGTTCTTCAAACCAATAACCTTCCAGGCTCTGATCGATAAACTGACCTAAATGGACCAGATGGGCCACGGGCCTTCCTCCTTAAGTAAGGACCCTTGAAACGCCAAGGGTAAAAGGAAAGCGACCTTCTTTGCCAACACTCAACAACAACCGAGTGGCCCAAAACCCACTGCTCGACAAAACAATGCATGTCCACGCCAATTCCAGGAAGAAAAGCTAGGATGCGCTTACTCGTTTTCCCGCGATAAGACGATGAGACTATTTGAGTTGGTAATGCGTAACAAACTCATCACATTGCCAGACCTACGGCGTCCACTGCAACTCGGCGATGTCAACAACCCCAACTACTGCTCCTATCACAAAATAGTGAGCCACCTAATTAAGGATTGGTACGTCTTCAAGAACTGGGTCGAGGACCAGTATCAACAGGGGAAGTTCGCGCTGTCTAAGATCTGGAGGGTAAACCCACCACAGAAGCACGCTTCCGAAAAGGTGGATGCGCCGGGGGAATCATGCTCGCTCATGGAAGAAACTCTATGGGAAGTCGTTCTTTCAGCTAAAACCAAAAGAATGCTGAAAGATCTACAGGCATATCCGACAGTCAGGTGGAAAAGCCCACTTGAACTTGAAATCATCGAAGTGATGCTGAAACCGCGTCCCGTACTGAAAGTTGTTGACAAAGGGAAAAACCTCCAACTCAAGCCTTCAAAATCTTCGAAGAAAAAGAAGAAGACTAAGAAGCCTGTACAGCTGGCCGAGTATGGCGACAAGTGCACAGACCTATAAAAGTACATTGACGTGCTGGAGGAGTACAACCAGAAGGCGCGGAAACTGGTCACGCTCGAAGAGTTACTCAAGCATATTCTTGAGAACGAAGATAGTGACAACGATGAGGAAAATGACTCATCAGAAGAAACCGAAGACTATGTAACAAATTGCCACATAGTCTCCCATTCATCGTTAAATGACGAAGAAACTCCCTCGGTGTCAGAAAACAACGCAGAGGAACTAGGAGCAGGATAGACGCTAAAATCCCCAGAACTGCCAGAAGACCCGATCGATAGGCTGTTAAACGAAGCCTTTCGAAAAAGCAAAGCTGACCGAGAACGCGAAACAGCCATATACGAAAAAGCTAAGTGTCGGCGTCAGGATGAAGAAGCTGCGGCAAGGTGGAATTGTAAAGTACGCCAACCAAACCAAATCATACCTGTGACAAATAAGAGCAGGATCAAGGCAGAGAAGCGGTTCGCCAAAGCCCTGTCCATGGGAATGAAGCTGTCACTTCTCGTAAGAAACACTCCCGAGGTTATATGTCTCAACAGAGAGGATTCACATCCAAACTACTGCCTATATCTTCTGAGGGTCACCCACCCTTTCGAAGAATGCAGTACCTTCAAGTAGTGGTGGCAAGGATATGTTGTCCATCAAAAACACTTCAAGAGGATGAAGCACGAAGCTCGTCGACAACAAAAGAGTGCGACAGATGCATGTGAAAAAATGACTGGCAACTGTCATATGGTTGATACCAGTTTGGAAGGGGAAAACCCCTAACCTCTTACTTTTGGGAGCGATTCTGAGGAAGAAATACCCCTCAGCCCTCTCTTCAAAAACTCCACCTCCAAAAAAGAAGAGGAGGAGAAGAACTGCGAGAATATTCAGCTGCGTAGCTGCACGCTGCCTGAAAAGAACCTCGAACCTACAAACAAAGGTTCGAGCAAAAAAGACAAAGGGAAAGAATAAATCTCCGAGTGCCCTCGACGATGGAGTTGTCAAAGAGCTCGCAGCAAGGGACCCGCCTAAGAAAAACAAGATGGATTACAACGTCCTGGCATATTTTAGGAAAATACTCTCACAACTGAGCATATTGGATGCTCTCTTCCTATCCAAAGAGGCACATGATTCTCTGATCAAAGCATTACAAGAGCCTGATCAGTTCCAAGCTTTCCTCGCAGAAGAGAAGATGAAGGATGAGCTGGCAGAAGTCCACATGGCTGACATTACATTCAGCGATGAAGATCTCCTTTTCGGTATGTGCGAACATAATTGTCCGTTATACGTCAACGGGTACTGCCACGACATCAATATAGGGAAAATTCTTGTTGACAACAGATCCTCCATCAACCTTCTCAACGTGAGAGTGCTGAAGGAAATTTGCATGAACGTTCAACACCTGACTTGAGACAAAATTACCATCTCTAGGTTCGACTCACAGTCGTCACGGACACTTGAGTCCGTAATACTGACGTTGCACTTCGGATTGCTCGTCACTTGTCACACCCTGCTTTCCAGTGCATGGGAAAGTAGGCGTGGTGGGCATGCGACGTATTTACTTTGAAGTAAACACGTTAAGCGTAAATAAGCAATATAAATAGATGCACAAGAATGACTAGAGATATAATATAAATATCAACTTTTATTAACATTCATTCTTTATAATACAACTGAAAAGGAAAGTACAATGATATAAAGTAATGCCTAAACAATGGCATATAAACTGGAAAGTAAGTACAAGTAAAAGCTAGAAGTTTGGCTGCTCTATGAACTGGTCCAAGTTGTCCTGGCTGGGCTCGGTCTCCTGACGAACATTCCCAAGAAAGAAAAAGAAGGAATGTATTCAGCGAACTAGCGCTCGATAAGTCCCAAAAGTAAGAGTAGAATAGAATATAATAGGACAAGTAGAGAGTATATGACTGGTAATTTGTACAGGTATATGTTTGTTATACTAACATAGTTGTTTGTAGCTTGATATAGAAGGTATCAGTGTATACGAGAGGAGTCAAACTTGCTCCGTGGACTATGGTAACCCATAGTACAATGCCCTGTCAAAACCCACAGAACAACGACACACGATATTCAGGTAGGTGTCTTTTAGTGACCATCTCGTTCCACTTCTAATACATTCCGTACTAGTCTACCCCGTTAAACCTCGTAATATATATTGTATTGATTGTAGTTATTATACTTACCAAGACCATGGACACAAGTTGTTCATGTAATCAGGTTCAGGATGTATCAAGTAGTCAGGTATTCAAGTCAAGATATAGCCATGGTTCGGTCAAGTCAAGTCGCGTTTGCATGTTGATATTATTCTGGAATTCAGGTTCAGGTTCAAGTATACATGTTAGAGTTTGGATTCATGTTTGAATTGGATTGAGTTTGGATTGAATTCAAGCTTGATTTAGACTCAGACTTGAGTCAGACATTTTAAAACAGATTTGGATCCTGAATTATATTTGGGTGTTATCGGTAACTGCTGCATATGGACGATAGGATTTGTGTCTTTTTCCAAGACAATTACCATTGATAACTCCGTTAAGTTTTTCTACCTTAAATAGGCAAGCACTCACTTTTTCCGGCTCCCTGAGGCTCAAGAGAATTGATCCCGCTTAAACCTATACTTACTAAGGTCCTTAATATAATTTTATATATCTCGAAGTGGTTTTATAAAAAATATTTTATATACTTTCAAAATAAATCTCGAGTATTTATTTATATTATTTAGGGTTTCCATAATTATGAATTTTAAGAATGTGAAGTATTTTAGTGATAATAGTTTAGCTTGGATAGTTCAAGGTATTGTAGTGTAAAACTTGTCTTTTGGATAACTTGAGAGTATTTTGGTGAAACCTGTCATTCTTTTATTTTTTTAGAAAACATGGAAATTTTATTTTATCTTGAAAATATGTGTTTTGATAATATTTATATATTTATAAAAATTAATTTTATTATTAAATAGAAAATCTCGTTTTTCTTAAAAAATCGTATTAAAAATCTTTCGAGACCGAATGCTCCATGAGGAGGTCTGTATTTCGCTCTACTAGCCCAAAGATGTGCGATAATCCACACCATCCAATAGCGGGTCCCCTAAAAAGGGTTGTAAAGCTATATTCGCAAAGAGTTTTGATAATACAATTCAAAGAAAACCGGGTTTTTATAGTCGATGGTGTTTTAATGAAATATTGTATCGCAACAAAAATATGTTCCAAAGAGTATCGTTTTATGTAAACATGTGTGTATGTGAGGGGTAGGTCATTATTCCGTGAAGTTTTCTAAAGGTAATAGTAAGCCAAACAGTTAAATATGGTAGATACAAAGTTCATGGCATTTAAATGTAAAACTTAATTTAAAGTTATTTAACATGATGATTTAGGGTGAAAGTTGTTTCTAATTATTAGTTTTATGGTTATAAACATATGTTAAGAATATGGATGAACAATGATTAAGGAAAAGTGTGATTTCAAGGTTTTATTATCAAAAGTCGGTGTTAACTCTACTTATTGACATGTTTTGAAAAAGAGAACTTTTTATGTAGAAATAGAAGAATGAGGTGGGACTTACTAGCTAGAAGGGTAGAAAAGAGGAAGAAGAACATAACTTGATCGTTGCGGCATTGCGGGGTCGCCGGAACTTGCTCGATTTCTCGCCGGAAGTTGGTCTTGTGCTAACTCCACTTCTACTCCATTTGTACTTAGAAAAATTTGATAATTTTGGCTAGAGATTTCAGAATGAGGAAAGGCTAGGGTATGGGGTTGTATTTATAGTGTGGAATTAGGGTTTTGGAATTGAAAGAATGTATTAAACTGCATTAAAATTGGATTTAAAGGTGAATTTGAATTCTCTGTTTTAATTTAGAGTAAACAAACAGTGCGGGGATAATGGAGGTAGGACAAAGGTTTTGTGTGCAGAACACGGGGACTTTTCCCCTATGGATGACCATCGGCGCCGGCCCATGGAGGGATCTCGCCGGTCCAATTGTAGAGGGTTGCATGTGGATTCTCGCCACGTGTCCTACTCGCTGTTAATACCATTGTGCACATGTTTATTTTTCCCGACTTTTCATTTTTATGTGCAGTGCACGTGTAAACTTTTGGGCTTCCAAAAAGTTTAAATGAAAAATCAGGAAAAATAATATGTGGCTGATGGGATTCGAACACAGGGGCTATGTCACAGCAGTGCAAGGCTTTACCAATGAGCTACAAGTGCTTTCTTAATGTTCTTAAACAAGAATAACTTTTAAATTGTGTTCAGGCTTGCAAACACCTTTCTGTAGTTTAAGAAGAAAAGAAAATTCAGAGTCGTTACATCACTGATATCAAATTTCATGTCATTGATGCCAAGATTTACTATAATGCTTTGCTCGGCAGGCCCTGGTTGCATGAGTACAACATCATCCTTTCTACACAACATCAGTGTATGAAGTATTTTAAGGACGGCTCGGAATACACCGTCACGGGAGAGCTAAACCCGTTCTCTGTAAACGAGGTTCGGAAATATGAAGACGCAAAGTACTTCCTACCAGACTTCGAAGATATTAGAAAGGTGTTATAAAACGGAGGATAAACAGAAGTCTATCGCCACTATCCCAATCTTTAGGAGCGATTCCGAGGGAGATGAAGAAATAGTTTACTCGGGGCAACCCCAGAAAGAAAACAACAGGCCCGAACCATCTACCCCTATTCTGGTCTTTGGCAGCGACTCTGAGGACAAGGTCAACACAGTATTCTCCATCCGCCCGTCAGTGCAAATCCTCGACGAAGTAGATCAGAGTCTGTAAATCACAATGGCTTTGCCTCGGCATTATAAGGAACTTGATGCGCTCGATACATACAGCGTCCAAGAACTAAAGACTTTCTACGTCTCTCCCAGACGAAGAGGTGAAAAGGCGATCCTCTTCTACCAATCTATGGAGACCAGAGTAGAGAAAGAAGTCTGGCACGGTGCCGATTTTGCATTCGACTGGCTTCAGCCAATCCGTCTGCCAAGATACTACGTGGAGGGATTGAAAAGGTTGTTAATATGCCAAGGTGTACTCCTCGAACAAATTGTTCGATAATCCTAATTCTACAAAAAGATTTTGCATATTTCCGGGACTCAGCAAAAGATGCCCAATGGGAAGATAGAGACAACCAGGCTCGGATACGCTTGGTCAAAGAAAAGGGAGCAGTTCCATAGCTGCCGCATCATAAACAGCTCCAGCGAAGAGGAAAGCGCTCTACCAAATGTCCGTGATGTTGAAACAGAACGAAATCCTGCTCTAAGAATGTTGAGTCCGTCGCTCGAAGAACAAATAGACAAGCTAATAAAAGAAGCTTGTCAAAAGAGCCGAGACAATCACAGCCGTGAAATGGCCATTTATGAAAAGTCTAGGACGCAGCGTGTCAATCAGCAATCTGCGGATAAAGAAGACTACAATGCCTTTATCCCCAGCCTGCTGTATGTCCTCTCAAAAGGGAAAAATCCCGATATAGAGGCAAACACAGGACAGAGAGCTCAAACAATGTTCGCAAATAACAAGGCGGATCTAAGAAGCCGTGCTTTTAAGAAAAACTTGGTTGGAACCCGTCCTTTATAAAGAAGATGGGTCGAGAATACTCTTTCCCCCAAGACAAGACGGGGAAAATATTCAACCTTGTCATGAAGCATCAAATGATGACGCTCCTGGAGCCTCGGCACCCCGAACAAATAAATGAGGTCCGTCATCCGGATTATTGCTCCTACTACCGAGCAATAGGTCATCCCCTCGAAGATTGCTTCACCTTCAAAGACTGGGTAGAAGACCAATATCAATAAGACATGTTCGCTTTATCCGACAGCTGGAGGGTAACCCCGCCACAAAAGCATGAGCCAAAAAGGACCTATACCGTGAGGTTAGGACCAACTCAACCACAAAAAAGGGAAGCAAACTCGTACCTGCCATATGATAACACTCTCAAAAGAGGGAGGGCACGAGACTATGGATGCTCCCCGCATGTGCTTCGCAAATGAAGGCGCGGACGAGGTAATCTCAGAGTGTTGGTTATAGTGCCCTCAAGTCAATTATTAGATCGCATGCATGTGATTGCAATGATCGAGGGAGGATCTATACCGGTAGAACAGTCTTACTCAAGATGATAGTATGTATCTGGTTTATCTTTATTATCGTGTACATGCTTCAGGTGACATTATAGATCACTATTACATGTTGATAGAGCCCATAAAATTCTTTCTTGACTACCAGCAGTATGATGGCGATCATATACGTGAGAGTTGGGTGGTCTATAAGCACATCCTTAAAGTGTCCCTAGTCGTGGGAGTTTCGAGACTGGGCATCGATACTCCGAGAGTAGACTAGTGTATACGGATTGAGACCTCGAAGAGGGGCGATGGCCGGTCTCACAAGCCATTGGTGTCAGTTAGTTCACCTAAGATGTATACAGGTGCTCATTAGGTTATGAGTACACCGGAAGGACTCGTCGGGAACATCCTAGTTGGTATTATACCTATTGTCAGATAGCAGTTCCCAGGTGACATGTGTATATGTTAGTTTATCGACCATAGATCGTCATTTGTCTCGTGTGAGTTCCCACCATGCTTTGATTACTACCCTACCATGGCTCAAAGGAGTCGTGCAAATAGGTTTTAGTTGGGTACAGTCCTGAGCCATATGAAGGTAGTGAGCGGATCGTCAGGAGATTCGTCCTTCCCGGTATTGGGGGTTGATATCGCACTGTGTTTGGAGAGCCATTACAAAAAGTCCCTGGGAAGGGCAAGTGAGATTTATTGGTAGGTATTCCAGTAGTTTCTCAGGGTGTTCTG
The DNA here is from genome assembly GCA_030015575.1 of Agapanthus africanus. Lineage (NCBI taxonomy): Eukaryota > Viridiplantae > Streptophyta > Magnoliopsida > Asparagales > Amaryllidaceae > Agapanthus > Agapanthus africanus. The sequence continues at coordinate 739,391,065 of CM057341.1, forward strand.
GGATACACTCCGACACGACTTATACCGCTATTAGGGTCTGACGTTTACCACCCCCTGAGCCCGATATGCGATACTCATAGACGAACGGACCGAACTGTACGGATATTGTCACTGTCAGGCTCAGTAGGGTTTCAGGATGTGTTCGCTTGTCGGCCTCCCTTTCGCTCAATACTGTTGGATATAGTGCCCTCAGAGTATATTATTGGATCGCAGGCACTTGATTGCAATGATTGAGGGAGGACCTATGCCGGTAGGACAGTCTTACTCGAGATGATAGTATGCTATCTGGTTTATCTTTATCATCGTGTACTGCTTTAGGTGACCTTACAGGTCGCTATTACACGTTGATAGAGCCCTTAGGATTCTTTCTTGACTGCCAGCAGTATGATGGCGATCATATACGTGGGAGCTGGGGTCTATAAGCACATCCTTAAAAGGTCCCTACTCGTGGGAGTTTTCGAGACAGGGCATCGATACTCCGGAGTAGACTAGTGTATACAGTCGAGACCCCGACGAGGGGCGGTGGCCGGTCTCACAAGCCATTGGTGTCAGTTGGTTCACCTAAGATGTATACAGGTGCTCATTGGGGCTATGAGTACAACGGACAGGACTCGCCGGGAACATGCTAGTTGGTATTATACCTGACGTCAGATAGCAGTTCCTTGGTGACATGTGTACAGGTTAGTTCACCGACCTGAGATCGTCATTTGTCTCGTGTGAGTTCCCATTGTGCTTTGATTACTACCTTACCACGGCTCAAAGGAGTCGTGCAAACAGGTTTTAGTTGGGTACAGTCCCGAGCCATATGGAGGCAGAGAGCGGATCGGCAGGGGTTTCGTCTCTCCCGGTATTGGGGATGAGATCGCGCTGTGTCTAGGAGAGCCATTACACGAAGTCCTTGGCCAAGACAAGAGATTTACTGCTAGGTATTACAGTAGTATCTCAGGGTGTTTTGGGCTACACTCCGACACGACTTGTACCGCTTTTGGGGGTTTGACTTTTACCAACCCCCTAGGCCCGACATGCGATGCTCATAGACGAACGGACCGGACTGTACGGATATTGTCACTGATAGACTCTGTAGGGTGTCAGGATGAGTTCGCTCATTGATCTCCCTTTTAGTCAATACCCGGTAGCCCGTTACGTACGGCTAGTACCATTGACGTGCTGGTGGTTAAATCCACAGCCAGAGTATTGACGAGTCTTTAGAGTCCCCCACAGACAGTTTCTCAAGTTTCGGGCGAAACGTTGTAGAGGCCGTATGATATATGGCAGGGTTTGATCATATACGTGCAGTAGTGCACGGATTATGATCGGGCGGATCATGCTAGTGGGCTTTGGTTTAAGCCGGATCCTAGTATTAGATTTGTCGGATTACTTTAGTCTCATTGCATTCGCATTCAGTCGGAATGCGGATGCAGGTATGTATATACAGGTGAGGGGTACTCTTGTGATCCGTCCCGAGTTTGCTTTAGTAGATGCCATTCTCTTTTTATTGTTGCAAACATTTAGATCCGTCAAGGATATGTACGATGGAGTAGTGGCAAATATCAGAACTTGCGGCGGCTTAACAAGTGATTTTCCGATTACTATTGGTTTACATCAAGGATCTGCATTAAGTCCATTCCTGTTCACCATCGTAATGGATAGGCTTACTAGAACTATCCAAGATGAGGTACCTTGGTGTATGCTATTTGCTGATGATATCGTTCTAGTAAATGAGACGAAAGTAGGGACTAATGCCAAATTGGAATTATGGAGGCAAACATTGGAATCTCGAGGATTCAGATTGAGCAGGTCCAAGACAACATATGTGCATTGCAAATTTAGTAACCAGAGAAGTCAAAACCATATTGGTATAACATTGGAAGGGCAAGAGATATCACCGAGCGACCAGTTTAGATATCTAGGTTCTATCATCCAAAAGAATGGGGAGATCGATAGTGATGTTAATCAAAGGATTCAATCTGGTTGGTTGAAATGGAGGAGTGCAACAGGGATTTTGTGTGATCGTAACTTTCCATTAAAATTGAAAGGGAAGTTTTATCGGAGTGCTATTCGGCCTGCCTTATTATATGGTACAGAATGCTGGGCTCCTAAGAAGCATCATACACAGAAGATGCACGTAGCGGAGATGCGCATGCTTCGTTGGATGTGCGGTAACACTAGAAAAGATAAGGTACGAAATGAGGATATTCGTGCAAAAGTTGGTGTAGCACCTGTGGAGGAGAAGATGCGGGAAAACCGGCTAAGATGATTTGGTCATGTGCGACGCAGACCTATGGAAGCACCGGTTCGACGAATAGATACTCTCGATATGGGCAATGGCAAAAGGGCAAAAGGGAGACCGAAGAAAACATGGATGGAGGTGATACGAAATGATATGCTTGCCAAAGGACTCAATGAAAGTATATTGTTCGATAGGAGTGAGTGGAGGCGGAGGATTCATGTGCTGGACCCGGCGTGATTCTCATGTTGGTTCATGTAGCCTACCCCATATGCTTGGGATAAAAGGCTCAGTTGTTGTTGTTGTTGTTGAGCTCAAAATCATGATTAGGAGCATTAATTGTGACACATGCACAAGTGATGAGTCATGGTCTCTTTACTTGTGCATATGTCACATTATTGATGGATTTGAGTGTTGAAATGAGATGGGGAGAGAGAGGGCTGCCATGATAAAGAGTTTGGTCTTGTATTTTTTTCTTCTCACTCTCACTCTCACTCTCATGATCATCAAAAACACAAAAGAAAAAGAAAAGGAAACTTTTTCTTCTTCCTCTTCTTTCTTGAGCTCACTATCTCCTCACTAATGGCATCCACTAAATCCTCCATCCATACACTCTCATGAGTTGAGAATCAATGGATGCAAGAGACAAAGTTGTCACATACATTCTCTACTTCACCTTGGACACGTCGGCTAGCGAACTTCGTGTCCAAGTTGCTTCGAATGAAGCGGGGGCCCGTAAAAAGACTCGATGATGTGGTGCGCTTTCCGACGAAGAGATCGAGGTCGGAGATGCCACGAGGAGCTAGGGATGGTGGCTAAAGACCGAAGGACATGGAACGATCGGTATAGCTTTTCTAACCTTTCTCTAGTTGCTAGTTATAGGTTAATGGTTCGATCCGGGAGAGAGTCTGCGATAGCGCCGGTTTCAAGTTTATGAAAAAGTTTTCGTTTCCGCATTTTGGCCTCGGACAGACGGCCGGGGCACTACCGTAGACTTACATGGTATCAGAGCCACGCCATTAATCTTTACTAGCTAGTTCTAACTTGTTTAAAACATCGATCGAACAAAATTTCTGAAACCGCATTTCCAATACTAAAGTTTCTTTCGAATTTTTTTTGTCGTCGAAAAATTATTTTGAGTATTTCAGAAAAACAGGCAGGCTTTTTTAAGAAATCTGAGAAAATTTGGTACACTGATTTCACTGTAGCGCCGCGGAACCGCGGCCGTACCCACTTTTTGGCCGCGGTTCCTCCGCAGTACTGTAGCTTCACTTCACCAAATTTTCTACAGTGGTCTCTGACTTGGAATTGGGGTTTCTAAAATGTTTATTTTTGGCCCAGATTATTTTGAGTGCAGCAGTTGTGCTTGGGGCCCGCTTTGGGAAATTTTGTCGATCGAAAATTTTAAATATGTTAGTTCACAGTGCTTACTTTATATCTGCGACCGTGAATGTCATTTGATCGGTAAATCTTGTCTAATTGCTATAGCTCTTTTAGACAGATTTGCGAACGTGACATTCACGTTGATGTTCAGTGTTGTGCTGTGATGTTGCGGATTTATCGTGGTGGATAGCCTGGATGCAATGGTAGTACAGTTTGGTTGTATTTGTACATTTGATATTGCGGGGCGAGCGTCCGACATGTGGACTGCCGTCACTGCCGTTTGTATATTATTCATTTAGGGCACGACCGGGCTGAGGTCGATGTACCCGTTGTATATATATTTTACTTTCTGTACTTGGATTACCCCGCGGTGGGGTGCACGGATAGCCGGGTTCTATAGGGAAACGGGCCCGCATCTCATGGCTTTGAGATGGAGGGAGCTTCACTCTAGAATTGGCGGGCTATTCGCCACACTCGTAGGGGGTATAGGTTGACCCAAGGAGGGGTGCTCAAGTTACCGGATTCCGTGAAGTGCTGGGTGGTCCATTCACTTTGTTGAAGGGGGCTGCCTCGCTTCAGGTTTTGGCGGGTAACTTGCCGCACCCGTAGGGGTCTAGGATTTCATTGCACAGGCTATCCACATGACCAGGGGAACGTCGGGTTTCAGTAGCGGCTCTATGAAACCTGGGGCTCCCAGATTATCTGTATTGTTCTGTGATACTTATTACATTTATGTGATGTTGCATTTTATCATGCCTTGAGCGATTATTATATATTGATATATATACTAGTAGATGTTGTATATTTTTAAACCCGCGCTAGTCCAGTCCCCGCTCTGTCGTTAGTTAAGTAACCTAACGGGTGATGACGGGACCCAGTGGCAAATATGGATGGCATATACGTACATCATATTTTCGTTCTTTTGTGGTGTGATTAATTGATGGGACTGCATTGATTCGGATCAATGCAACCTAAAAAAACCTATTCTGATGTTGTTGGAACATTTTTTAAAAAGCTGTTATTGCAAGGACATTCTCTTTTGTTTTGCACAGTGGTATTCGGGTATGAATATCCCGCACCTCAGTCGACGAGGCAAAGGCCGAGATCCCTTCACCGGGAGTGACCCCTTGGACAGAAGTTTGCGTCAGGGTAATAACTTCACTATAGTCGATTACTTTTTGCTTTGCATCGTGGTATTCAGTTGGAATATCCTGCACCTCATTCAAAGAGCCGAGATCCCTTCACCGAGAGTGACCTCTTTAGCAAAAGTTTTCGCCACTATATTTATAAAAAGCTATCCGATTCCTTCAACGATATCAAGTTTATTACGTTAAAGGTTTTTCACCAAAAACCATTCGTAGCCCTCCGTCATTTCAGAAGGGTAGCACTTAGTATTCATGCTATGTGTGTTGGCCTTCGTCAAGGCATAGTGTATGGTAGCTATTTGTTACTTTTCTGCTGCATAGATAGATGCGTTGGTTTGGGACAGTCGTACTACTATTTTGGCCTTCGTCAAGGGTATGTACGGGTGGTTTCAAATTAACCTGGATAATGACGGGTAGAACATGACATGCGACTTATGATATGTTGGCCTTCGTCAAGGTCATAAGAGCATGGGGTAAAAATCACATCGGGGGTTTCTAAAGAAAATGAAACTTGCCAGATATACGCATACCTTCTGGAGTGTGATAACGTGAGTGGATTCCATCACGTTATCATGTGATGATAGTTGGATCCCGATTCCCACTGATGAGTTGGTTTACTCCTCGGGTGATCCCGACTAATTCTTCTTTCAGGTTTGGAGGAGAATTTAAGATTACAGTGGGAGATTTCCTGATTGGATAAATTGATAACCATTCTGATCTAGGTTATAGTGCACGCAGAGTGTTTCTTTTCTCTCTCTCTTTGGCAGCGACCATGACCCGACCTTTGACTGTGACTCAGTGACCAAGATTAACCGAACCTTCTTAAAACACTGGCTTTTGGATTGTCTGAGTTGCATACCTCATTGCCACTCCTACTTTTACCCTTTTCTCCAAAACACCCCGTATTACTATGAACATCCACTTCCATTGGATAAAACCATCGTATGGTTATATATGAACTCGAAGGAACTTGTTCCAGATTCGAGGATGGTTTACAGTTCTGGAGAAAATGAATAAGACTATTCAGTTGTTTTTTCCTTTTACTTTCTCTCAGGTTGCGAGTGCTCCTTGGATTAGGACAGTACACCTATTACGCTTATTGGATAGTCTTCTTCCAAACCATAGGCAGGTGCCGAACGGTGGGGAATGAAGAAAACCAATTAGCCCAACGATGGTGTACAGAAGGTAATAAGTTAAGACAAATAAAGGGATTAGAAAGAGGACAAAGTAAACCGCGACTGCTATTCACGACCAAACCAAGTATTTCATCGCCACTCCTACTTCACTTTTGTATTTCTCTAGGACACTCCGTATCACTACGAAGATCCACAGTTATTTAGATACTCCATCGTATGGTTATATACGAACTCGAAGGAACTTGTTCCAGTTCGGGGATGGATTCTGGTTCAGGAGAAATAGGAATAAGGTTTTATTCAGTTGTCTTTTATCTTTACCTTCTCTCGCATTGCGAGTGCTCCTAGGATTAGGAGAGTACACCCATTATGCTTATTGGATAGTCTTCTTCCAAACCATAGGCTGGTGCCGAATGGTAGGGAAGAAAGAAAACCATTTGGCCTAAAGGTGGTGTACAAAAGGTAATGACTAAAGACATATAAAGGGATTTGGAGAGACGGCAAAGAAATATACGGTTATAGCTGTGAATCCGATAATGGAAGAGGCATTACTAGGAATACCCGGATACCCCTTCGAAACATTTTCATGTTTCAGTCTCACTGTGTATTGTTAAAAGAAAACTAATTTCCCAATTAGCCCTTACTCCAGGGTATGTATTTACCAGGTTAATTCTCACATCTGTATGGTTTTACAGATAATGAGTGGGAGTAAGTTATTGGGAATTGGGTGATCATCCTCATTATATCGGGATTTGTTGTAATTGATGATATTTGAAGAAATCGCCTGGGTTGTTTGCTGGACGGCAAATATTTGGTTTTGAATATCCGTTGTTATGCACCAATTTCAAATTGATATATCTGTACGTTTATTTTTATAAAGTGAGATATAACTTTTTGAAATTATTTCTATGACATTTACCTATATCCGTGGATGGTTAGGTAAAGAGCATTAAACAGCGGTGTAATTCTTCTTAACCATAAGTACAGTTTTCAACCTACGACACATAGGGAATGAGTTATTAGACTCAGGGGACTTATACAGAGTATTGTATGTTGTCCAGTGTCCATTAGGACAGAGGGGTTGGTACTCGTACTATATTCTGTTTACTTGTGACTTCTTTAGTTCTTAGACATGTGTTTCGTAGAAATACAAGGTCCAAGTTTTGAGAAGTTATAGGTATATGAATAAAGTAGAGAACCATGTATTGCAAGTATCAGGATTCTTCAAGGTGATCGAAGATGTAGATACTTGTGTATGGTATTCAGTTGATAGTAATGATTAAGAGAACTTGCTTCTCTTTCAGGTTACTCATATCTGGATGTATTCCTAAGTTGAGTAATGCTGATCGGCCTCTCTCCATTTAGTTGACATGCACTGAAGACAGCTGCATGATTTGAATCTGGTTCCAATTAAATCAGTGCCTCTGTTTCTATATTGTATATAGAATAGTTCATATCTTAACATTGTTAAGGTACGGGGAGTTGTCCGGCTTATGCCTAAAACTAGACTCTGGATAACTCAAGGCACGTTTCTGTAATGGCTGTTTGTGGGTTGACCCGGGCTATGACGAGGGTTGACTTTCTACCATCTGGAAGATCAATAGTAATATTGTTCTTGACTCGCCACAGTTTTAATAAAAATGGATTTTATCAGAAAACAGTAGTGGGAGTATGGTAGAACTGGAAGTGATTCCAGAACCGCAAACGATTACTGAAAATTTAATAGGACCTAAAGATTCAATCTGGTTTTACATTCCATTGGCCACTCCGCAGATATGGTGGGTAACCTCAGGCACCCGAGAGGTACTCTAGTAGTCTCAAGGACGGTGACAGGGAGGTTCTTGTTTACCCAGACTTGCCATTGCTGTTGTTCCAGACTGTGAGACCCGGCAGGAGGATGAGTATAGCGTCGTTCTAAATTAGCTTTAGAAGTATACGTGTATATGACTCTGCCAGAGGGTTGTCGTAGTCAGTGGGAGCAGCGGAAGCATAGTGGACAAGTAGCTTATGTCTATTTATGGACTAAAGCAGATAAAGCGGAGATAGATCATCTATTTCTGATATGACAGTCATAGGTTTGACTTCATCAGAATAGGGGATGGATCTGTTAAGAAGATAGTAGGGTGTGATGTCCTGGTATTTGGATGACATACACATATTAGGAAGTGATATTCCTGCACTACGATCGGTTATACTTTGGTTGTCACACAGTGGTTTCTCCATATAGGATATAGATATAATATCAGACATTCTGGTTACTAGATCTATGGTTTTAGATCTAGATTTAGGAAGTGTCCAATCTGGGTACTTAGGCAGCATTCTAAAGGTGTTTTAGAATGGACGACTCCTGGCATGGTAGTGTACCTGCAGGTGATGGAGTCTCCCTCTCTGAAGGTGTCTTACAGACTAAAGGGGAGAGGGATGTGCATGATTGACACATCACTTGCTTAGGCAATTGAGTCAATCATGAGATGTCAAGTACCACACCAGACGTTGTTTTTTGCACTAGGTGCAATAAGTTGATATTAATCCTATCCTGGAGAAACGTTCGGAAGCAGTTTTAGAACATAAGTGGATGTTCTAGGGATATGATAACAACAGCCTCTTTTAGGAGATAGTTATCATTCCAGGCTTCCAAGGTGACCTGGATAACACAGTGACTGTCAGAGTTATAGTTTTCCCTCTGACGAGGGGCAGTATTTTGGACAGGTGGTCCAAACGGATACTGAGGGAGGTATGGCACAGGATACTGATTAAGTTCAGTTGATGATACAGTCTAAGAAGTTTGGATTTGGAGTTCATTTATGAACTAGGTCCCATCAGATATCCAAACATGTTCTAAGACAGGTATTGCTCATTTCGGGAGATGGCTTTCTCCGCGAACTTAAGATAAAGAGAGACATACAAAGAAACATTAGGGCGGATCCACTCACTGAGGCTATTCCTCGAACGCAATAGTTTCGCAAATGGGCTTTGTGAGACTGATTAGTAGAGGAGTTGGGTGTTCGGTATCACACGGGCTGTGAGTATGCGACATCGCAATAATTAGCCTTGAGTGCAAGTGGGAGATTGTTGGATATAGTGCCCTCAGAGTCAATTATTGGATCGCAGGCACGTGATTGCAATGATTGAGGGAGGACCTATGCCGGTAGGACAGTCTTACTCGAGATGATAGTATGCTATCTGGTTTATCTTTATCATCGTGTACTGCTTTAGGTGACCTTACATGTCGCTATTACACGTTGATAAAGCCCTTAGGATTCTTTCTTGACTGCCAGCAGTATGATGGCGATCATATACGTGGGAGCTGGGGTCTATAAGCACATCCTTAAAAGGTCCCTAGTCGTGGGAGTTTTCGAGACAGGGCATCGATACTCCGGAGTAGACTAGTGTATACAGTCGAGACCTCGACGAGGGGCGGTGGCCGGTCTCACAAGCCATTGGTGTCAGTTGGTTCACCTAAGATGTATACAGGTGCTCATTGGGGTTATGAGTACACCGGACAGGACTCGCCGAGAACATGCTAGTTGGTATTATACCTGACGTCAGATAGCAGTTCCCTGGTGAAATGTGTACAGGTTAGTTCATCGACCTGAGATCATCATTTGTCTCGTGTGAGTTCCCACCGTGCTTTGATTACTACCCGACCACGGCTCAAAGGAGTCGTGCAAATAGGTTTTAGTTGGGTACAGTCCCGAGCCATATGGAGGCAGTGAGCAGATCAGCATGGGTTTCGTCTCTCCCGGTATTGGGGGTGAGATCGCGCTGTGTCTAGGAGAGCCATTACACGAAGTCCTTGGCCAAGGCAGGAGATTTACTGGTAGGTATTCCAGTAGTATCTTAGGGTGTTCTAGGCTGCACTCCGACACGACTTGTACCGCTTTTGGGGGTCTGATTTTTACCAACCCCCTAGGCCCGACATGCGATGCTCATAGACGAACGGACCGGACTGTAAGGATATTGTCACTGACAGGCTCAGTAGGGTGTCAGGATGAGTTCGCTCATTGACCTCCCTTTTGGTCAATACCCGGTAGCCCATTACGTACGGCTAGTACCACTGACGTGCTGGTGGTTAAATCCACAGCCAGAGTATTGACGAGTCTTTAGAGTCCCCCACAGACAGTTTCTCAAGTTTCGGGCGAACGTTGTAGAGGCCGTATGATATATGGCAGGGTTCGATCATATACGTGCAGTAGTGCACGGATCATGATCGGGCGGATCTTGCTAGTGGGCTTTGGTTTAAGCCGGATCCTAGTATTAGATTTGTTGGATTACTTTAGTCTCATTGTATTCGCATTCAGTCGGAATGCGGATGCAGGTATGTATCTACAGGTGAGGGGTACTCTTATGATCCGTCACGAGTTTACTTTAGTAGATGCCATTCTCTTTTTATTGTTGCAAACATTTAGATTAATGTTTGCATATGGAAATAATGAGCTCAAAATCATGATTAGGAGCATTAATTGTGACACATGCACAAGTGATGAGTCATAGTCTCTTTACTTGTGCATATGTCACATTATTGATGGATTTGAGTGTTGAAATGAGATGGAGAGAGAGAGGGGGGACTGCCATGATGAAGAGTTTGGTCTTGTATTTTTTTCTTCTCACTCTCACTCTCATGATCATTAAAAACACAAAAGAAAAAGAAAAGGAAACTTCTTCTTCTTCCTTTTCTTTCTTGAGCTCACTAACCACTAAATCCTCCATCCATACACTCTCATGAGTTGAGAATCAATGGATGCAAGAGACAAAGTTGTCACACTCATTCTCTACTTCACCTTGGACACGTCGGCTAGTGAACTTCGTGTCCGAGTTGCTTTGGATGAAGCGGGGGCCCGTAAAAAGACTCGATGATGTGGTGCCCTTTCCGACGAAGAGATCGAGGTCGGAGATGCCGCGAGGAGTTAGGGATGGTGGCTAAAGACCGAAGGACACGGATCGATCGGTATAGCTTTTCTAACCTTTCTCTGGTTGCTAGTTATAGGTTAATGGTTCGATCCGGGAGAAAGTCTGCGATAGCGCCGGTTTCAAGTTTATGAAAAAGTTTTCGTTTCCGCATTTTGGCCTCGGACAGACGGCCGGGGCGCTACTGTAGACTTACAAATACCTGGGCAGCCGTTATGTACAGCTAGTGCTACCGACGTGCTTGTGGTTAAACCCACTGCCAGCGTATCGACGAGTCTTTAGAGTCCTACACATAGAGTTTCCTAAGTTCGGGCGAAACGTTGTAGAGGCCGTATGGTTTTATGGCAGCGTTCGATCATATACGTGCACTTGTGCACGGATCATGATCGGACGGATAATACTAGTGGGCTTTGGTTTAAGCCGGATCCTAGTATTATATTGTTGGTTTATTTTCGTCTTGTTGTATTCGTATTCTGTTGGAATACGGATGCGGGTATGTATATACAGATGATGGGGTATTCTTGTAATTCGTTACGTGTTTACTTTTGAAGATGCCATTCTTTTCTTTTGTATTATATTAAACATTTAGGGTTTTCTTTAAGTGTTTAATATTGTTGATGTAAAGTGTGAGTTCAAGTCTTAACCTTGGGCATTGATTGTTGCAAGTGGCCTTGGTGACTCATGGTATTGGTTTTGGTGTGAGATATTATTGTGCTAGGATTTTTCTTCTCTTGATAACACAATATCTCACAACAAAACCAACACAAGAAAAGAAGCAGATACTTTTCCTTTACTTGTTTTTTTTTCCTTAGAAAAAAAGTCTTGAGCTCACTCTTTTCTTCATCCATGGCAACTTCTTCACCTCCACCCAATCCCTCTCATGAGTTGAGAATCCTTGGGTGTTTTGAGACAAAATATTCACACACTATCTCTACTTCATCTTGGGCACCTAGGCTAGCAAACTAGTTGCTCGAGTTGCTTCGGTTTTGAAGCGGGAGCCCGTATAAAGAAGTCTCGACGTGGATCCTCTTCGACAAAGGAGAACGAAGAGCGAACTTCGTCGATGCAGCTGCAACAAGCCTAGGACAGAGATTGAAGACCGAAGGACATGGATCGATCGGTATAATCTCTTAAACTCCTTTTACAGTTTACTAGTATAGGTTAATGCTTCGATCCCGGTTTTAGGGTTCCGTTAATGCCAAGTTTTAAAAGTTTTATCCCGCATTTGGCCACGGATTGGTGGCCGGGGAGCTGGCGTAGCCTTACATGGTATCAGAGCCAACCCTTTAACCACATACTAGTTGGTTTAGACAATGTTAAAGTATCGAAACTGAAACAAACCCGAAACACCACTCAATATATTCCAGTTTCTGTCATTTTTTACGAGTCTTCTAAAAATATTTTATTAACTGCAGAAGACTACTTAGGTGGCCACTAGCCTACACCCCAAATACGAGACCATTCTAACACTTTTAGGCCGAGCACATTGATGCCAAAACCGAGGAGGCCGGCCTAATTGGGGAGTCTAGGTTTGAAATTTGCAGTATAGTCCAGTCTCTGGAATATTGGTTCAGTTGTGTTGATAGTTTAGCCCAGTTTGGATATGGTCTTATCTAGTTGTTTAGGGTTATATGGGTTATTTCGAACTCGATATTTCTAACATTGTTTAAAGTTTTATGATACATACATTTCTATCTGCGACCATGAATATCATTCGAGCGGTACAACTTGTCTAATTGCTATAGTTCTTTTAGACGGGTTTGCGAACGTGACATTCACGTTGATGTTCTGTGTTGTGCTGTGTTGTTGCGGATTCATCATGGTAGATAGGTTGGATGCAATGATAATACAGTTTAGTTTCATTTGTACATTTGATATCATGGGGTGAGCGTCCGACATGTGGACTGCCTTCACTGCTTGCTTGTATATTATTTGATTGGGGCATGACCGGGTTGAGGTCGATGTCACCGTTGTACATATTTTCTTTTCTGTATTAGGATTACCCCGCGATGGAGTGCACGGATAACCGGGTTCTGTAGGGCAACAGGTCCGCATCTCATGGCGTTGAGAAGGAGAGGGCCTCACTCTAGAATTGGCGGGCTATTCGCCGCACTCGTAGGGGGTACAGGTTGATCCAAGGAGAGGTGCTCAAGTTACCGGATTCCGTGATGTGCCGAGTGGCCCATTCACTTTGTTGAAGGGGGCTGCCTCGCTTCTAGTTTTGGCGGGTAACTTGCCGCACTCGTAGGGGTCTAGGGTTTCATTGCACAGGCTATCCACACGACCAGGGGAACGTCGGGTTTCACTTGCGGCTCAAAGGAAACCCGGGGCTCCCAGATTATCTGTATTGTTCTGTGATGCTTATCGCTTGTTTGTGATGTTCCATTTATCATACCTGGAGCAATTATTATATATTGATATATATACTAGTAGATGTTGTATATGTTTTACACCCGCGCTAGTCCAGTCCCCGCTCTGTCGTTAGTTAAGTAACCTAACGAGTGATGACGAGACCCAGTGGCGAATGCGGATGGCTTATACGTACATCATATTTTCGTTCTTTTGTGGTGTGATTAATTGATGGGACTGCATTGATTCTGATCAATGCAAGTAAAACAGACCTATATGATGTTGGAACAAATTTTCAAAAGCTGTTATTACAAGGATGTTTTCTTTTGTTTTGCATAAAGGTATTCGGTTATGAATATCCAGCACCCCATTCGACGAGGCAAGGGCCGAAATCCCTTCAACGGGAGTGACCCCTTTGGCAGGAGTTTACGTCAGGGTAATAACTTCACTATAGTCGATCACTTTTTGCTTTGCATCGCGGTATTCAGTTGGGAATATCCCGCACCTCATTCCACGAGGAAAGAGCCGAGATCTCTTCATCGGGAGTGACCTCTTTAGCAAAGGTTCTCGCACTATATATTTTTAAAGCTATCTGGTTCCTTCAACGATATCATGTTCATTACGTTAAAGGTTTTTCACCAAAAACCATCCGTATCCCTCTGTCATTTCAGACGGATAGCACTTAGTATTCATGCTATGTATGTTGGCTTTCGTCAAGGCACAGTGTATGGTAGCTATTTGTTACTTTTCCGTTGCATAGATAGATGCGTTGGTTTAGGACAGTCGTACTACTATTTTGGCCTTTGTCAAGGGTATGTACGGGTGGGTTCAAATTGACCTGGACAATGACGGGTAGAACTTGACATGTGACTTATGATATGTTGGCCTTCGTCAAGGTCATAAGAGCATGGGGTAAAAATCACATCGGGATTTTCAAACGTACATGAAACTTGCCAGGCATGCGCATACCATCTGGAGTGTGATAACTTGAGCGGATTCTATCAGGTTATCATGCGATGATAGTTGGATCCCAATTCCTACTGATGAGTTGGTTTACTCCTCGGGTGATTTTAGATGATCCCGACTAATTCTTCTTTCATATTTGGAGGAGAATTTGAGGATACAGTAGTGGAAGATATCCTGATTAGATAAATAGATAACCATTCTGATCTAGGTTAGAGTGCACGCTGAGTGTTTTCTCTCTCTCTCTTTGACAACGACCATGACCCGACCCTAGACTAGAACTCATGATCCAAGTTAACCGAACTTTCTTAAAACATATTGACTTTTGGATTGTCAGAGTTGTATATTTCATTGCCACTCCTACTTTTACCCTTTGATTTTCTCCGGAATATTCCGTATCACTACGAAGATCCACATTTATTTAGATATGACCATCGTATAGTTACATACAAACTCGAAGGAACTTGTTCCAGTTCGAGGATGGTTTTCGGTTCTGGAGAAATTGAATAGGACTATTCAGTTGTCTTTTCCTTTTACCTTCTCTCAGGTTGTGAAGGCTCCTAGGATTAGGAGAGGGTACACTTATTGCGCTTATTGGATAGTCTTCTTCCAAACCATAGGCAGGTGTCGAAATGTAGGGAATGAAGAAAACCAATTAGCCTAAGTGTGGTGTACAGAAGATAATAAGTAAAGACAAATAAAGGGATTAGAAAGAGGGCAAAGTAAAATGCGACTGCTATCGTTCACGACCAAACCGCGTAGTTCATCGCCACTCCTACTTCACCTTCGCATTTCTCTGGTTCAGGAGAAATTGAATAGGATTATTCAGGTTGTCTTTTATCATTGCCTTCTCTCAGATTGCGAGTACTCTTAGGAATATGAGAGTATACCTATTACGCTTTTTGGATAGTCTTCTTCCAAACCATAGGCTGGTGCCGAACGGTAGGGAAGGAAGAAAACCATTTAGCCTAAGGGTCGTGTACAGAAGATAATGAATAAAGACAAATAAATGGATTTGGAGAGATGGCAAGGAAATATACGGTTATAGTCATGAATCTGGATAATGGAAGAGGCATTACTAGTAATACTCAGATACCCCTTCGAAACATTTTCATATTTCATTTTCTCTATGCGTTGTTAATTGAAAACTGATTTCCCAATTAGTCCTTACTCCAGGGTATGTATTTACCAGGTTTGCTTCTCACATCTGTATGGTTTTACAGATGATGAGTGGGAGTAAGTTATTAGGAATTAGGTGATCATATCCTCATTATATTAGAATTCGTTGTAATTGGTGATATTTGAGGAAATCACCTGGGGTTGTTTGCCTGACGACAAATATTTGATTTTGAATATCCGTTGTTATGCACCAATTTCAAACTAATATATCTGTATGTTTATTTTATAAACTGAGATATAACTTTTTGAAATTATGTCCATGACATTTACCTATATCAAGTGATGGTTAAGTAAAGAGCATTCAACAGCGGTGTAATTCTTTTTAACCATAAGTACAGTTTTCAACCTACGAAGCACAGGGTTTGAGTTATTAAACTCAGGGGATTTATACAAAGTATTGTATGTTGTCCAGTGTATATTAAGACAAAGGGGTTGGTTTGAGTTATTAAACTCAGGAGACTTATACAATTCTGTTTACTTGTGACTTCTCTAGTTTTAGACAAGTGTTTCGTAGAAATACAAGGTCCAAGTTTTGAGAAGTTATAGGTACAAGAATAAAGTAGAGAACCATGTGTTGCAAGTATCGGGATTCTTCAAGGTGATCGAAGATGTTGATACTTGTGTTTGGTATTCAGTTGATAGTAATGGTTTTAAGAACTTGCTTCTTTTTCAGGATACTCATATCTGGATGTACTCTTAAATTGAGTAATGCCGATCGGCCTCCTTCCATTTAGTTGACATGCACTGGAGACGGCTGCATGATTTGAATCTGGTTTCAATTAAATCAGTGCCTCTGTTTCTATATTGTATATAGAATGGTTCATATCTTAACGATGTTAAGGTATATGGAGTTGTCCGGTTTATGCTTAAAACCAGACTCTGGATAACTCAAGGCACGTTTCAGTAATGGTAGTTTGTGGCTTTTCCCTGGCTATGACGAGTGTTAACTTTCTACCATCTGGAAGATCAATAGAGATATTGTTCTTGACTTGCCATAGTTTTAGTAAAATGGATTTTTTCAGAAAACAGTAGTGGGAGTATGGTAGAACTGGAAGAGATTCTAGAACCACAAACGATTACTGAAAATTTAATAGAACCTAAAGATTCAATCGGGATTGACATCCATTAGCCACTCCGCAGATATAATGGGTAACCTCAGGCGCCCGAGAGGTACTTTGATATCCTCAAAGACGGTGACAGTGAGGTTCTTGTTTACCCAGATTTGACACTACTGTTGTTCCAGACTATGAGTTCCGGCAAGAGGATGAGTATAGCGTCGTTCTAAACTAGTTTTAGAAGTGTATGTGTATATGACTCTGCCAGAGGGTTGTTGTGGTCAGTGGGAGCAGTGGAAGCGTAGCGGACAAGTAGCTTATGTCTATTTATAGAATAATGCAGGTATAGCGGAGATAGATCATCTAATTTTGATGTGACAGTCATAGGTTTTGACTTCATCAGAATATGAGATGGATCTGTTAAGAAGGTAGTAGTGTGTGATGTCCTGGTATTTGGATGATATACACATAGTAAGAAGTGAAATTTCTATAATACGATCGGTTATACTGTGCTTGTTACACAGTGGTTTCTCCACATAGGATATGGATATTATATTAGGCATTCTGGTTACTAGATCTATGGTTTTAGATCTAGATTTGGGTAGTTTCCCAATCTGGGTACTTAGACAGTATTCTAAAGGTGTTTTAGAATGGACGACTCTTGGCATGATGGTGTACCTGCAGGTGATAGAGTCACCCTCTCTAAAGGTGTCTTACAGACTAAAGGGGAGAGGGATGTGCACGATTGGCATACCACTTGTTTAGGCAATTGAGTCAATCATGAGATCTCAAGTACCACACTAGATGTTGTTTTTGCACGAGCTGCAATAAGTTTATATATTAATCCAATCCTGGAGAAATGTTTTGTCACGACCCGCAGGGTACGGAACGTGACAGGCACTTAAGTTACGAAACGTCTCAAGGCGTCCGTAAAATAAGTAAGCCAAAGCCCAGAAATCAAAACCGAATAAGCAAAAGAGTGAAGAAAAACCAATCAATTGAAAGCGAGTTTATCAAATAAGTCATATAAAACCTTTTTAAAAAAACAATATCAATTTTTCCGAAAATTTCGGCAGAGTCTCCTTTGTAAATACTGGCCCCCAAAATGGGTACAACAAGAATATATATAAATCCAACAAATAAGGCATCCCCAAGCGGGAGCTAGCTCTTCGCCACAAGGAGGTCACAAATCCCACGCAATATAAAACAACAACATGCAAAATAATCATAAAGAAGCATGAGAAAAACAGCATGTCGACTCAAGTGAGCTCGACCCCAAAATACAGCATAAAAAGTCCACAAATCTCACAGTCTTATCTCTAGGTCAATATACAACAATACAGGTAGATACAGTAGATGGAGTACACTAGATACAAAGAATATACAAGGTGGTACAAAAATATTAATATAACCCACCTAAGAGCAAAACCTCGAGTCCAGGCAAAAGAGGCAAAAAAAGCGGTGCGCCCGCCGCTACTGTGCTGACGGAGCGGACCTGCAAAAGACTGTGGCACAACGGGGGTGAGTTGCCAACTCGTGAGTAATAAATAACATCTATAAAGGCTATTGCAAGTATGCACACAAGCATCCTAGCATCTATAATACAAGTATGGCAGGACATAATAGCAGGTATGTATGCAATATGAATATACTAGCAGGTATGAATGCAATGTGAATCAACTCATGATCTGAATGTGTAAGTATAAGAATCATGTTTTTCCTTTAGGAATCTCTTTTGAAATACCAGCACAATACCAATAGAATCAACAAGAACCTGTGTCCCGCAACGACACCTCAAAACTATCATAAATCTCATATATCCATGTCATAGTATCTCTGGCCTTAGCCATCCGGCTGACCCATCTCAATATCAATATCTCATCATCTCGCGGCCACGGTCGGTATCCTCTGGATATCCGCCATGCCAAACAGTCACCGGTAGGTAATCCGTCCCCTGCCAGGCTCATCATCAGCACTACGAGCTTCTTGCTCCGGGGTATCTTACCGGGCCCACCATGTACCCGAGACGGTTCATCCAACTCCTCGAAACGGGTCTCGAAAACCACAGCAAACTCATGGTGGACGACACTTACATCACTAGAAAACCGCAATTTACATATTTTAAAAATATAATAAGTTTAGAAATTTTGCGGTTTTCCCCCGAAATCCAGAAATATCACAAAATCTCAAGAAATCCTCATAAATGCATATGCCAATGATAATGAATGCATATGGTATCAATAATCAAGTTGTGATGTATGATTGATAAACTAGGCATGAACAAATAACATGATGAGGTACATGCACATGATTAACAATCTTATGATTTCATTTTAAGGAATTAAAGGCAATAGCACAGGTTTAAGCATCAATTATAGTATTAGGTTTCAAATTATAGGTTATCTAGTGTGGTGGCATGGCAATTACCAGGGCGTGTGTGTAAGCATGAATAGTGCGCGTGCTGCATATAAAAACCCTGGCAATGGTGCAGGTATCCTATAGAATGGGTTCACATATGTAGGTCAAATAAGGCATGGATGTAGTTACTAATATCACTAAAAACTTAACTACTTAAACAATCGGGAGACTTGCGCCATCCAAACGATAGTCCCCCATAGATGTTAAATCTACTCACCGGAATCCCTAGCTAGCCACGTCCAATCACCGCTTTCCCCTTTCGTGCCGCGTCTGACGTCTCCGCGACCGAATCTGGAATTTACATCAATACCAAACATAGGTTACATATCAAGAACGACGCAAATTCCAAACGAAAATACTAATGTTCACAAGCTAGGTACAACGTGCATAAGGTGCGCGGAACACACGCGAAAATCGCAAAAAAAAAAAACTAAATCGTCGATTTGGTCGCCCGGCATAGCTAAAACCCGCTCACTAAAAAAAAACCGCACTCACACATCCTAAATGTCATAGGATATGCCAAAAATATTATCAAGATATCGCAAATAATTCATCACAATATATTTATAAAAACCTAGTAAGCCAGAAATTTGCAATTTGGTGCAAACATCGAAAATTAGCGATAAAGTTAATACAATCCAACACAAACATCCAAACTAACCCACTAGATAGCCACTACACTAATTTTAAACCATTTACAAAGCATCAAACCATAATTCCAACACAACAATCATGCTTCAATCTATTTCCATACACAATCCCCTTTCTTGATTTTTGTAATTAGCATTTACAATGAAAATTTCACACAAGATTAACTTAGATTAGCATAATATGAAGCCACTTAAGCAAAGTAACCTCATAGATTGGGTTAGTAAACAACTAGATAGCAAATTAGATTTAATTAACTAAATAATGGTTTCTAAAACCCTAGTTAAACTCAAACCATTAACTTTAAAAACCTAGAATGAAATTAGCACTAATATTAACACTAAAACAACTCAATTAAAGAATTCTAACCATAAGAACTTAAATGGGTAGAAATTATACCTCAAAATCTAGAGATCTAGCAAGAAGAATTTGCCTCCAATGATGGCTTCATAGCACCATGATCCAAGCAAGAGAGGCTAAGGAGAATGGGATGAAGGATGGGGATTAATTTGTGAGTTTTAAATTGGAATTTTGGAGCAATCTTGATGAATTTTTGAAGGAAATGAAAAGAAAAATGATGAAGGGGGAGGGCTGCTGAAATTCGGCCAGAAGAGGGAAGGGGAATGGTGTGGGTGGTGATGGAAAAGTCATGGTCAACCCATACCAATCAACTAAAGACCCATACCCAATTAAAAATTCAAAACCCTTTTCAAAATACCTCATTTCCACACATAATAAAAAGTCAAAGGAGGCAAGAAAATTTTTCCTTGTTCTGCTGAAGTGGGCCAGCCTAGGGGTGAGGTAAGAGTGAATGGGGTTTTACAAAAAAAAATTTATGCAAAAAGACCCCCTACAAATCCAAAATTGCAAGTTTTAGCTTAAATTCAATAAATTTCGTTTTCCTTAATAAAAATTAGTTAAAACTTAAAATAAAATACTAAAAATTTATATTACAACTAGATTTTAATTAACATGATTTTAAAGATTAAAATTAGCCCAAAGAAATTTCTATTTATCGCTAAATTAATGTATTTTCTTACCGGCTTAAAATAATATTAAAAAATTGAAAAATAGGGAAATTTTTTTAAATGACCAAAAATTAATAAGTAACTCATTAGCTACTAAAAACTAGCAATTATCTATCCAAATTAGGTATAATTAGTCCTAAATTGCAAAATAACAAAAAAGACGGTTTACGGAAAAATACCGAATTTTCACCGATTTTCAGGAAAACACCAAAACGAATTTTCAAGGTGCTACATGTTTGGAAGTAGTTTTAGAACATAAGTGATTGTTCTAGGAATATGGTAACAACAGCCTCTTTCGGGAGACGGTTATCGTTCCAGGCTTCTAAGATGACCTGGATGACAGAGTGACTGTCAGAGTTATAGTTTCCCCTCTTCACGAGGGGCAGTAGTTTGGACAGGTGGTCCAAAGGGATACTGAGGGAGGGATGACACAGGATACTGATTAAATTCAGTGGATGATACAGTCTAAGAAGTTTGCTAGATTTAGAGTTCATTTGTGAACTAGATCCCATCAGATATCCAGACATATTCTAAGACAGATATTGCTCATTTTAGGAGATGGCTTTCTCCGCGAACATGAGATAAAGAGAGACATAGAAAGAAACTTTGGAGCGGATCCACTCACTGAGGCTATTTCTCGAACGCAATAGTTTTACAAACGAGCTTTGTGAAACTGATTAGTAGAGAAGTTGGGTGTTCGGTATCACACGGGCTGTGAGTATGCGAAACCGCAATAATTAGCCTTAAGTGCAAATGGGATATTGTTGGCTATAGTGCCCTCAAGTCAATTATTGGATCGCAGGCATGTGATTGCAATGATTGAGGGAGGACCTATACCGGTAGAACAGTCTTACTCAAGATAATAGTATGCTATCTGGTTTATCTTTATCATCGTGTACATGCTTCAGGTGACATTACAGATCACTATTACATATTGATAGAGCCCATAGTATTCTTGCTTGACTATCAGCAGTATGATGGCGATCATATACGTAAGAGTTGGGTGGTTTATAAGCACATCCTTAAAGTGTCCTTAGTCGTGGGAGTTTCGATACTGGGCATCGATACTCCGAGAGTAGACTAGTGTATACGGATCGAGACCCCGACGAGGGGCGATGGCCGGTCTCACAAGCCATTGGTGTCAATTGGTTCACCTAAGATGTATACATGTGCTCATTGGATTATGAGTACACCGGACGGACTCGCCCGGAACATGCTTGTTGGTATTATACCTATTGTCAGATAGCAGTTCCCAGGTGACATGTGTATAGGTTAGTCTATCGACCTGAGATCGTTATTTTTCTCGTGTGAGTTCCCACTGTGCTTTGCTTATTATCCTACCATGGCTCAAAGGAGTCGTGCAAACATGTTTTAGTTGGGTACAGTCCCGAGCCACATGGAGGCAGTGAGCGGATCGTCAGGGGATTCGTCTCTCCCGGTATTGGGGGTTGATATCGCGCCGTGTTTCGAGAGCCATTATACAAAGTCCCTGAGCAGGGCAAGTGAGATTTACTGTTAGGTATTCCAGTAGTTTCTCAGGGTGTTCTTGGCTACACTCCGACACAACTTATACCGCTATTAGGGGTCTGACGTTTACCACCCCCTAGGACCGATATGCGATACTCATAGACGAACGGACCGGACTGTACAGATATTGTCACTGTCAGGCTCAGTAGGGTTTCAGGATGAGTTCGCTCGTCGGCCTCCCTTTCGCTCAATGCCTGGGCAGCCGTTACGTACAGCTAGTACCACTGACATGATTGTGGTTAAACCCACTGCTAGCGTATTGAAGAGTCTTTAGAGTCCTACACAGAGAGTTTTCCAAGTTCAGGCGAAACGTTGTAGAGGCTGTATGGTTTTATGGCAGGGTTCGATCATATATGTGCACTTGTGCACGGATCATGATCGGATGGATAATACTAGTGGGCTTTGGTTTAAGCCGGATCCTAGTATTATATTGTTGGTTTATTTTCGTCTCGTTGTATTCGTATTCAGTCGGAATACGGATGCGGGTATGTATATGTAGATGAGGGGGTATTCTTGTAATTCGTTACGAGTTTACTTTTGAAAATGCCAATCTTTTTTTTGTGTTATATTAAACATTTAGGGTTTTCTTTAAGTGTTTAATATTGTTGATGTAAAGTGCGAGTTCAAGTCTTAACCTTAGGCATTGATTGTTGCAAGTGGCCTTGGTAACTCATGGTATTGGTTTTGGTGTGAGATGTTATTGTGCTAGGATTTTTCTTCTCTTGATAACACAATATCTCACAACAAAACCAACACAAGAAAAGAAGCAGATACTTTTCCTTTACTTGTCTTTTTTCTTAGAAAAAAGTCTTGAGCTCACTCTTTTCTTCATCCATAGCAACTTCTTCACCTCCACCCAATCCCTCTCATGAGTTAAGAATCCTTGGGTGTTTTGAGACAAAGTATTCACACACTATCTCTACTTCATCTTGGGCATCTAGGCTAGCAAACTAGTTGCTCGAGTTGCTTCGGTTTTGATGCGGGAGCCCGTTTAAAGAATTCTCGACGTGGATCCTCTTCGACAAGGGAGACCGGAGAGCGAACATTGTCGAGGTAGCTGCAAAAAGCCTAGGACAGAGATTGAAGACCGAAGGACACGGATCAATCGGTATAATCTCTTAAACTTCTTTTACTGTTTACTAGTATATGGTTAATGGTTCGATCTGGGTTTTAGGGTTCCGTTAGCGCCAAGTTTTAAAAGTTTTATTCCGCATTTGGCCACGGATTGGTGGCCGGGGCGCTGGTGTAGCCTTACACAGAGTTTCCACCATCCCTAAACGAGCTGGAAGATATGATACACACTATGGCGGATAACCTAAGGAAAATTGACTTTGGGTCGGAAAAAGATCCGAGGCCAACATTCGTCAGTGAGCTACTATCTGAAAAACAAGTAGCCGCGTTGAAGGACGTGCTCATGCAATATAAAAACTGCTTTGCATGGAACTATTCCGAGATGCCGGTTCTAGATCCAAAGATAGCAGTACATAAACTGTAAGTGCACGGCGGCGCCCCGGCCGTCAATCCGACGGCCAAATGCGGAAGCGGTGATAAACTTTAATTTTTCTGGAACTGGCAAACCGCCGCGCACTAATACCCGGATCGAACAATTAACTAGTCCTAGCTAACTATAAGATGGGAAAGAGAGATATACCGACAGTCCAAGTCCTCCGGTCTTCTCATCATCGTCCGGATCTCCTGCGGAAGCTCCGGTCTCCTCCTCGTCGCCGGAAGTGCACCACATCGCCTACTTCTTTTACGGGCTCCCACCTCAATGCCGAGGCAACTCGGGCACGAAGCCGGCTACTCGACGTGCCCAAGGTTTGCTGTAGAATGTAGTGTACAAGTCTCATTTTGGGGTTCATGGAGATGCATTTGTGGTGGAGGAAAAAGAACTTGGAGAGAGGTGGGGAAAAATGTAGCATGCAAAGAATGAGAATAACATTTTTCCCTCACTCAAAGAAAAAAGACCCCCTCCTCACTTGTGGCCGGCCATGTAAGAAAATGGAGAGAGAGAAATAAAGTCAAGGGGTGGGTGGATCCATCATCCAAGGGAGAGTGTGAAGTGATCATGAAAAGGAATGATCACAAAACAAATCTAACACTCCAAAACCTAATCAACTCTCATCATATCCCCACAAGTCAAACCATGATGGAAAAGAAAGAGTCAAAGGATGGGCTCCATCATAAAACCATCATGATACAAATAATGCAAAGACCCCCTCCACAACCACTTATTTGCAACAATGCAAATAAGCCCTCCTCCACCAATCTTCGGCCAATGAACGGAACAATGAAAATCGGCCGAAACGGAAAGCAAACTGGCAACTCCAGAAAACTGGTCCCGTAATAAATTACAGGAAAACCCCGAAACTGTGCATACACACCCGCATCTGTATTTCGACTGAAATACAAATGCAATGAGACAAAATCTACACTGTACTATACTAGGATCCGGCTTAAACCAAAGCCGGCTAGTAATATCTATTCGATCCTGATCCGTGCAATACCGCACGTATCTGATCGAACCCTGCCATATAACCATACGGCCTATAGTACAAACTGTCCGATCCGGATCCGTGCAATACCGCACGTATCTGATCGGACCTTGCCATATCTCCATATGGCCTCTACAACCTTTCGCCCGAAAGCTGAGTAACAGAATATGGGGGACTGTAAAGACTCATCAACACCTTGGTTGTGGATTTAACCACTAGCACGTTAGAGGTATAAGCCAATACATAACGGGCCACCAGGTATTGACCAAAAGGGACGTCTGTGAGCGAACTCAGCCTGACACCCTACTGAGCCTGTTAGTGACAATATCCGTACAGTCCGGTCCGTTCGTCTATGAGCATCGCATGGCGGGCCTAGGGGGTTGGTAAAAGTCAGACCCCCAAAAGCGGTACAAGTCGTGTCGGAGTGTAGCCCAGAACACCCTGAGATACTACTGGAATACCTACCAGTAAATCTCCTAGCCTCGGCCGAGGGCTTCGTGTAATGGCTCTCCTAGACACAGCACGACCTCACCCCCAATACCGGGAGAGACGAACCCCTGAAGATACGCTCACTGCCTCCATGTGGCTCGGGACTGTACCCAACTAAAACCTGTTTGCACGACTCCTTTGAGCCGTGGTAGGGTAGTAATCAAAGTACAGTGGGAACTCACACGAGACAAATGACGATCCCCAGGTCGATGAACTAACCTGCACACATGTCACCAGGGAACTGCCATCTGACGTCTGGTATATGACCAACTAGCATGTTCCCGGCGAGTCCTGTCCGGTGTACTCATAACCCAATGAGCACCTGTATACATCTTAGGTGATCCAACTGACACCAGTGGCTTGTGAGACCGGCCACCGTCCCTCGTCGGGGTCTCGACTGTATACACTAGTCTACTATGGAGAATCGATGCCCTGTCTCGAAACTCTCACGACTAGGGACCTTTTAAGGATATGCTTATAGACCCCCAGCTCCCACTTATATGATCGCCCTCATACTGCTGGTGGTCAAGCAAGAATCCTAGGGGCTCTATCAACGTGTAATAGCGACGTGTCAGGTCACTTAAAACAGTACACGATGATAAAGGTAAACCAGATAGCATACTATCATCTCGAGTAAGACTGTCCTACCGGGATAGGTCCTCCCTCAATCATTACAATCACGTACCTGTGATCCAATAATTGACTCTGAGGGCACTATCTCCAACAATCTCCCACTTGCACTCAAGGCTAATTATTGCGATGTCGCATACTCACAGCCCGTGTGATACCGAACACCCAACTCCTCTACTAGTCAGTCTCACACAGCTCGTTTGCGAAACTATTGCGTTCGAGGAATAGCCTCAGTGAGTGGATCCGCTTTGTTGTCTCTTTCCATGTCTCTCTATATCTCAAGTTCGCGGAGAAAGCCATCTCCCGAAAAGAGCAATACCTGTCTTAGAATATGTCTGGATGTCTGATGGGACATAGTTCATAAATGAACTCCAAATCCAAACTTCTTAGACTGTATCGACAACTGAACTTAATCAGTGTCCTGCGCCATGCCACCCTCAGTATTGCCTTGGACCACCTGTCCAAAATACTGCCCCTCATCAGAAGGAAAACTATAGCTCTGACAACCTCCTTGTGGTCCATGTCACCTTGGAAGCCTGGAATGATAACTGTTTCCCGAATGAGGCTGTCGTTATCATATCCCTAGAACATCCACTTATGTTCTAAAACTGCGTCCGACTGTTTCTCCAGTATTGGATTAATGTCAGCTTATTGCATCTAGTGCAAGAACAATGTCTGGTGCGGTACTTGACATCTCATGATTGACTCAATTGCCTGAGCAAGTGATCTGCCAATCATGCACATCCCTCTCCCCTTTAGTCTGTAAGACACCTTTAGAGAGGGTGACTCCATCACCTGCAGGTATAATACCGTGCCAGGAGTCAACCATTCTAAATACTCTTAGAATGCTGTCAACGTACCCTGATTGGAAACTACCCAAATCTAGATCTAAAACCATAGATCTAGTAACCAGTATGTCTGACATAATATCCAAGTCCTGTGTGGAGAAAACACTGTGTGACGACCAAAGTATAACCGATTGTAGTATAGGAATTTCACTTCCTACTCTGTGTATGTCATCCAAATACCAGGACATCACAGCCTACTACCTTCTCAACAGATCCATCCCCTATTCTGATGAAGTCAAACCTATGACTGTCACGTCAGAAATAGATGATCTTTCTCCGCTATATCTGCTTTAGTCTATAAATAGGCACAAGCTACCTGTCCACCAATGCTTCCGCTGCTCCCACTGACTACGACAACCCACTGGCAGAGTCATATACACGTACACTTCTAAAACTAGTTTAGAACGACGCTATACTCATCCTCCCGCCGGGTCTCGCAGCCTGGAACAACAGCAATGGTAAGTGTGGGTAAACAAGAACTTCCCTGTCACCGTCCTTGAGGCTACCGGAGTACCTCTCGGATGGCTGAAGTTACCCACCTCATCTGCGGAGTGGCCAATGGAATGTCAATCCAGATTGAATCTTTAGGTTCCTTGTCAAATCTTCAGTAATCGTTTGTGGTTCTGGAATCACTTCCAGTTCTACCATACTCCCACTACTGTTTTTTTTTTGAAAAAAAATCCATTTTTAATAAAACTGTGGCGAGTTTAGAACAATATTGCTATTGTTCATCCAGATGGTAGAAAGTCAACCCTCGTCATAGCCTGGGTCAACCCACAAACAGCCATTACAGAAACGTGCCTTAAGTTATCCAGAGTCTGGTTTTAATCATAAGCCGGACAACTCCCCGTACCTTAACATCGTTAAGATACGAACTGTTCTATATCCCATATAGGACCAGAGGCACTGATTTAACTGAACCAGATCCAAATCATGCAACTGTCTCCAGTGCATGTCAACTAAATGGAAGGAGGTCGATCAGCGTTACTCAACTTAGGAAAGCTTCCAACCATGAGTAACCTGAAAGAGAAGCAAGATCTCTTTATCATTACTAGCAACTGAATACCATTGACAAGTATCTACATCTTCGATCTCTTTGAAGAATCCCGATACTTGCTACACCTGGTTCTCTACTCTATTCAAATACCTATAACTTCTCAAAATTCAGATCCTGTGTTTCCACGAAACACTTGTCTAAAAACTAGAGAAGTCATAAGTAAACCGAATATAGTACGAGGACCAACCCCTCTATCCTGATGGATCCTGGACAACATACAATACTCTGTATAAGTCCCTTGAGTCTGAAAACTCATTCACTGTGTGTCGTAGGTTGAAAACTGTACTTATGGTTAAGAAGAATTACACCGCTGTTTAATGCTCCTTACCTAACCATCCACTGATATAGGTAAATGTCGTAGACATAATTTCAGAAAGGTATATCTCACTCTATGAAAATAGACGTACAGATATATCAATTTGAAATTGGTGCATGACAGCGGATATTCAAAACCAAATATTTGCCGACCGGCAAACAGCCCAGGTGATTTCCTCAAATATCACCGATTACAACGAATCCCGATATAATGAGGATGATCACCCAATTTCCAATAACTTACTCCCACTCATCATCTGAAAAACCATACAGATGTGAGAATCGTACCTGGTAAATACATACCCTGGAGTAAGTATCTAATCGGGAAATCAGTTTTCTTTTAACATTACACAGTGAAACTGAAACATTGAAATGTTTCGATGGGGTATCCTGGTATTCCTAGTAATGCCTCTTCCAGATTCATGACTGTAACCGTATAATTCTTTGCCACCTCTCCAAATCCCTTCATATGTCTTTAGTCATTACCTTCTGCACACCCCTTTAGGCCAAATGGTTTTCTTCCTTCCCTACCGTTCGGCACTAGCCTATGGTTTGGAAGAAGACTATCCAATAAGCATAATGGGTGTACTGTCCTAATCCTAGGAGCACTCGCAATGCGAGAGAAGGTGAAGATAAAAGACACCTGAATAAATCTTATTCCTATTTCTCCTGAACCAGAATCCATCCCCGAACTGGAACAAGTTCCATTCGAGTTCGTATATAACCATACGATGGAGTATCCAAATAAACTGTGGATCTTCGTAGTGATACGGAGTGTCCTGGAGAAATACAAAGGTGATGTGGGAGTGGTAACGAAATATTGGGTTTGGTCGTGAATATCTGTTGCAATTTACTTTGCCCTCTTACTAATCCCTTGCTTTGTCTGAACTTAATACCTTCTGTACACCATCGTTAGGCTAATTGGTTTTCTTCATTCCCTACCGGTCGGCACCAGCCTAAGGTTTGGAAGAAGACTATCCAATTTGCGTAACAGGTGTACTACTCCTAAACCAAGGAGCACTCGCAACCGGAGAGGAGGCAAAAGGAAAAGACAACTGAATAATCCTATCCGTTTTCTCTAGAACCTGAAACCATCCTCGAATAAATTCCTTCGAGTTCGTATCTATCCATACGATGGTTTTGTCCAATGGAAGTGGACGTTCGTAGTAATACGGGGTGTCCTGGAGAAAAGGGTAAAAGTAGGAGTGGTAATGAGGTTCGCAACTCTGACAATCCAAAAGCCGGTGTCAAGAAGGTTCGGTCAACTTGGTCACTGAGTCATAGTCTTAGGGTCGGGTCAATGGTCGCTGCCGAAGAGAGAGAGAAAAGAAACACTCAGCGTGCACTCTAACCTAGATCAGAATGGTTACCAATTTATCTAATCTGGAATCCACCCACTGTACCTCAAATTCTCCTCCAAACCTGAAAGAAGAATTAGTCGGGGCCACCCGAGGAGTAAACTAACTCATCAGTGGGAATCGGGATCCAACTATCATCGCATGATAACGTGACGGAATCCGCTCACGGTATCACACTCCAGAAGGTATGCGCATATCTGGCAAGTTTCAGTTCTTTTGAAACTCCCGATGTGATTTCTGCCCCATGCTCTTATGACCTTGACTAAGGCCAACAAATCATAAGTCACATGTCAAGTTCTACCCGTCATTATCCAGGTTGATTTGAATCCACCCGTACAAGCCCTTGACTAGGGCCAACAAGGCTATACGACTGTCCCAAACCAACGCATCTATCTATGCAGCATATGAACACCCAACAGCTACCAAACACTGTGCCTTGACTATGGCCAACAAACACAGCTTGAATACTATTGACTACCCATATGAAACGACGGAGGGCTACGAATGGTTTCTGGCGAAAACCTTTAACGTAATGAACTAGATATCGTTGAAGGAACAGATAGCTTTTTAAAAATATAGTGACGAAAACCGTTGCTAAAGAGGTCACTCCCGGTGAAGGGATCTCGGCTCTTTCCCCGTAGAATGAGGTACAGGATATTCCAACTGAATACCACGGTGCAAAGCAAAAGTAATCGGCTATAGTGAAGTTAATGCCCTGACGCAAACTTTTTGTCCAAGGGGTCACTCCCGGTGAAGGGATCTCGGCCCTTGCCTCGTCGACTGAGGAGCAGGATATTCCAACTGAATACCACGATGCAAAACAAAAGAGAACGTCCTTGCAATAACAGCTTTTTGAAAAGTGTTCCAACAACATCATATTAGGTTTGTTTTTAAACTTGTATTGATCCGAATCAATGCAGTCCCATCAATTGATCACACCACAAAGAACGAAAATATACTGATGTACGTATATGCCATCCGCATTCGCCACTGGGTCCCGTCATTACCCGTTAGGTTAGCTAACTAACGACAGAGCGGGGACTGGACTAGCGCGGATGCAAAACATATACAACATCTACTAATATATATACCAATATATTATATTTCGCTCAAGGCGTGAATAAAATGCAACATCACAGAAATGTACAGCATCACAGAAACAATACAGATATCTGGGATTCCCGGGTTTCACAGAGCCGCTGAAACCCGACGTTCCCATGGTCGTGTGGATAGCCTGTGCAATGAAATCCTAGACCTCTACGGGCGCGGCAAGTTACCCGCCAAAAGCTGAAGCGAGGCAGCCCCCTTCAGCACCGTGAATGGACCACCCGGCACTGCACGGAATCCGGTAACTCGGGCACCCCTCCTGGGTCAACCTGTACCCCCTACGAGTGCGGCGAATATCCCGCCAATCCTAGAGTGAAGCCCCCTCCGTCTCAATGCCATGAGATGCGGGCTTGTTGCCCTCTAGAATCCGGCTATCCGTGCACCCCTCCGCGGGGCAATCCTAGTACAGAAAGTAAAATATACATACAACGGGTACATCGACCGCAACCTGGCCGTGCCCCAAAATAATAATACAAACAGGCAGTGACGGCAGTCCACATGTCGGACGCTCGCCCCGCAATATCAAATGTACATAATACAACCACAACTGTACTAGCATTGCATCCAGGCTATCCCCCACGACCGATCCGCAACATCACAGCAAAAACAGAACATCAACGTGAAAGTCACGTTCGCAAATCCGTCTAACCGGGCTATAGCAGTTAGACCGGATTTACCGATCAAGTGACATTCACGGTCGCAGATATAATGTAAATACAGTAAAAAAATGTGTTTTAAATATATCCGATCGATCAAATTATAACAAGTGGGCCCCAAGCACTACTGTAGCACATCAAGAAATTCTGGGCCCAAAATTAATATTCCAAAACCCCAATTTTAAGCCCACAAGGACACTGTAGAAATTTGGTGCAGGGATCTCCACAGTGCGCGGCGGAACAGCGGCGCTAAGGGGGTATTTGCGGCGGTTCCGCGCTCCCACAGTGGAATCACTTCATCGAATTTTTACAGAGCTCTTATATTATCTAGTACATCAATTTAATACAACCTGAAAAATTTTTCGACACCAGAAAATTTTAACAGAAAACTGATGCAAGCAAAAATGCGAATTTTGGAATTTTGGTCGATCGGAAATGCAAAACACATTAAACCAAGCTAGACTAAGTTAATGGCGAGGCTCTGATACCACTGTAAGTGCACGGCGGCGCCCCGGCCGTCAATCCGACGGCCAAATGCGGAAGCGGTGATAAACTTTAATTTTTCTGGAACTGGCAAACCACCGCGCACTAATACCCGGATCGAACCATTAACTAGTCCTAGCTAACTATAAGATGGGAAAGAGAGATATACCGACAGTCCAAGTCCTCCGGTCTTCTCATCATCGTCCGGATCTCCTGCGGAAGCTCCGGTCTCCTCCTCGTCGCCGGAAGTGCACCACATCGCCTACTTCTTTTACGGGCTCCCACCTCAATGCCGAGGCAACTCGGGCACGAAGCCGGCTACTCGACGTGCCCAAGGTTTGCTGTAGAATGTAGTGTACAAGTCTCATTTTGGGGTTCATGGAGATGCATTTATGGTGGAGGAAAAAGAACTTGGAGAGAGGTGGGGAAAAATGTAGCATGCAAAGAATGAGAATAACATTTTTCCCTCACTCAAAGAAAAAAGACCCCCTCCTCACTTGTGGCCGGCCATGTAAGAAAATGGAGAGAGAGAAATAAAGTCAAGGGGTGGGTGGATCCATCATCCAAGGGAGAGTGTGAAGTGATCATGAAAAGGAATGATCACAAAACAAATCTAACACTCCAAAACCTAATCAACTCTCATCATATCCCCACAAGTCAAACCATGATGGAAAAGAAAGAGTCAAAGGATGGGCTCCATCATGAAACCATCATGATACAAATAATGCAAAGACCCCCTCCACAACCACTTATTTGCAACAATGCAAATAAGCCCTCCTCCACCAATCTTCGGCCAATGAACGGAACAATGAAAATCGGCCAAAACGGAAAGCAAACTGGCAACTCCAGAAAACTGGTCCCGTAATAAATTACAGGAAAACCCCGAAACTGTGCATACACACCCGCATCTGTATTTCGACTGAAATACAAATGCAATGAGACAAAATCTACACTGTACTATACTAGGATCCGGCTTAAACCAAAGCCGGCTAGTAATATCTGTTCGATCCTGATCCGTGCAATACCGCACGTATCTGATCGAACCCTGCCATATAACCATACGGCCTATAGTACAAACTGTCCGATCCGGATCCGTGCAATACTGCACGTATCTGATCGGACCTTGCCATATCTCCATACGGCCTCTACAACCTTTCGCCCGAAAGCTGAGTAACAGAATGTGGGGGACTCTAAAGACTCATCAACACCTTGGTTGTGGATTTAACCACTAGCACGTTAGAGGTATAAGCCAATACATAACGGGCCACCAGGTATTGACCAAAAGGGACGTCTGTAAGCGAACTCAGCCTGACACCCTACTGAGCCTGTCAGTGACAATATCCGTACAGTCCGGTCCGTTCGTCTATGAGCATCGCATGGCGGGCCTAGGGGGTTGGTAAAAGTCAGACCCCCAAAAGCGGTACAAGTCGTGTCGGAGTGTAGCCCAGAACACCCTGAGATACTACTGGAATACCTACCAGTAAATCTCCTTGCCTCGGCCGAGAGCTTCGTGTAATGGCTCTCCTAGACACAGCACGACCTCACCCACAATACCGGGAGAGACGAACCCCTGAAGATACGATCACTGCCTCCATGTGGCTCGGGACTGTACCCAACTAAAACCTGTTTGCACGACTCCTTTGAGCCGTGGTAGGGTAGTAATCAAAGTACAGTGGGAACTCACACGAGACAAATGACGATCCCCAGGTCGATGAACTAACCTGCACACATGTCACCAGGGAACTGCCATCTGACGTCTGGTATATGACCAACTAGCATGTTCCCGTCGAGTCCTGTCCGGTGTACTCATAACCCAATGAGCACCTGTATACATCTTAGGTGATCCAACTGACACCAGTGGCTTGTGAGACCGGCCACCGCCCCTCGTCGGGGTCTCGACTGTATACACTAGTCTACTATGGAGAATCGATGCCCTGTCTCAAAACTCTCACGACTAGGGACCTTTTAAGGATATGCTTATAGACCCCCAGCTCCCACTTATATGATCGCCCTCATACTGCTGGTGGTCAAGCAAGAATCCTAGGGGCTCTATCAACGTGTAATAGCGACGTGTCAGGTCACTTAAAACAGTACACGATGATAAAGGTAAACCAGATAGCATACTATCATCTCGAGTAAGACTGTCCTACCGGGATAGGTCCTCCCTCAATCATTGCAATCACGTACCTGTGATCCAATAATTGACTCTGAGGACACTATCTCCAACATAAACTGGCCAGATCGTCGGACATAAAGCTAGTCAAACAGGCGCTAAGAAGAATGCAACTCGAACTTGAGATGAGTATCAACGCCGAGATCAAGAAACTAATCGACTCCGGATTCATCCAAGAGGTTTAATACCCTGATTGGATCGCTAACATCATCCCGGTGATGAAGAAAAATGGGACAGTGTGCATCTGCGTGGACTTTCAGGACCTCAACAAAGCTTGCCCGAAAGATGACTTCCTAGTACCTGTTACTGAATTGATAATCGATAACACGTCTACCCATGAGATCTTCTCCTTCATGGATAGATCTTCAGGATACAATCTGTTAGTTATATGTATGCCCTAGAGGCCATTATTATACATGTGATGTATATTATAGTGGATGCTTGGACATATATAGGGAGGACTTTCTTGCTCGACATGATATTATGCTGTCTGGTTGCTTTTTATCTTAACATG
This sequence comes from Agapanthus africanus, assembly GCA_030015575.1. Taxonomy (NCBI): domain Eukaryota; kingdom Viridiplantae; phylum Streptophyta; class Magnoliopsida; order Asparagales; family Amaryllidaceae; genus Agapanthus; species Agapanthus africanus. Next base: position 739,425,153 of record CM057341.1, read on the forward strand.
TACACTTATTATCTCTCTATTACATGTTGATAAAGCCCTTAGGACGAGTTCTTGACTACCAGGATTATGATGCAGATCATACTAGTGGGGCAGAGGTAGTCGGTAAGTACATCCTTCAAATGTTCCTAGTTGTGGGAGTATCGAGACGGGGCATCGATATTCCATAGTAGATTAGCGTATACGCTTCTCGACCCATGTGATGGGCGATGGATGATCCCATATCCATTGGTGTTTGACATCAGAGATGGTATACGGGTGTTCAGTGGACACTGGGTACACTGAACAGACTCTCCGAGAACTCCTAGATGGTATTATACTTATCATCAGATAGCAGTTCTCTGGTGACACTGGTACAGGTTAGTCTGTCGGCCCGAGATCGTCATAGAGTCTTGTGTGATTCCCACTGTGCTTTGATTTCTACCTTACCACGTTCAAGAGATCGTGTAAAACGGTGGTTTTTGGGTACAGTCCCGAATCACATAGAGGCAATGAGTGATAGGAGGGGATTTTGTCTCTCCCGGTATTGGGGGTTGATGTTGCACTATGCTTGATTGGCCATAACAGAAAATCCCTGGCCAGGGTTGCTGAGATCTACAGGTAAGTGTTATCAGTAGTTTCTCGAACCGGTATGAGCTTCACATCGGCATGACTTATCAGGCTATTGGGGTCTGACGTTTACCTCCCCCAGGCTGTGATATGCGATATATCTGACGAAGAGATCGGACTGTACGGTAGTGTTACTGATTGGATTCGCAGGATTATGAGCAGACTTGCTTGTTGATCTTCTGATCGCTCAATACTCGGGTGGCCGTTATGTTTAGCAGACTACTTGCGGCTTGTGGGTGACTGATATGATCACCACCTACTGCCAGCGTATTGACGAGTCTTTAGAGTCCTACACAAAGGTTTCCTGGTTCAAGCGAAACGAAGTAGGAGCACATATGTGATATGTGCGGGACTAAGATTAACGTGCGTATGTGATACCACATTCTATTCTCGCGATATATGATATCGGTTGGTTATATGTGATATAGCCGGGTTATCGGATCAAGTGTTGATTCGATAAGTTGATACATTTGATATTAGTCGGTTGTATGTGATATAGCTGGATTATTAAATCAAGTGTTGATTTAATAATTTAATGTATAATTATATATTTGATATATTATCTTACATTAACTAATATTAGCTCACTTAAGTTTTCTTTTTCTCACTAGTGTACACTTAGTATATATGTGATATATATTAATGTACATTATTTTATGTCATGCTAGATGCCACATGCTACATGGGTGTATGAGACTCACACCATACTTATGTTAATGTTATGTTATATTTATTTAAAATTAATCAAAATTTGTTGGAAATTAGTCACATGGTTCAAGCTTGTAGAAGCTTGTGGAACCATTGACCAAGTCCACTAATTTTGTTTTACTTGTAGATATTTATTAACCTAACCATTATTGTTAGCCATGGTTTATTCTCTACATGAGTTAGTGTATGATACTAACTCACCCATGGTTGCTATTCTCACCTCATGAGTTTCATTCTCATCTCCACTTCATCTTCTTCTTCCTCATGAGAAAGCTTTTTAGCTTTTCAAAAGGTGAAGAAATATTGTGAGAAAAATAAATTTAAAGTAAGCAAAATTCCTACTTCATCATCCTCTACTATACTAGCCATTTAGTTTAGGGTGTTTGCTTCACTAATTCCACATCAGTGAAGAGGTAGCTTGAGTTAGTGTCTCCTCGACGTAGATCATCTTCGGCCTCGAAGACTTCAAGCAAGCTTGTTCCGTTCATCTTGTGGAGCCTTTCTAGAGCCGGGGAGTTCATTACTTGGAGCGAAGGGACTACTACACGGAGCTATTGAAGTGAAGGACCGGTCTACAAAGGTTGTATTCCTTGTTCACTTTATATGTAAAGTTGTTTGCATGCTTGATTCGTTTAAATTTCTAATTAAGATTCTAAGTTAGGGTTGTTTAGCATGGCAATTTTTAAAAAATAGCATGGATGATGCCTCCCGAAACCTTGCCGTCGTGCTACACAATCAAATAAAAATGCATCCTAAAGACCAAAAGCATACAGCCTTCCGGAATACGCTGGGCATATTCTGCTATAAAGTGATGCCCTACGGCTTGAAGAACACCAGCGCTACCTACCAGAGGGCTATGACAAAGATATTCGATGATCTTATCCATGAGATTGTTGAATGCTACATCGACAAGCTTATGGTGAAGAGCAAGTCTTACGAGGAACATTGGGAACATTTAAAAATAGTGTTCCGACGTCTTCGAAAGTATAATCTAAAGATGAATCCTCCAGAATGCGCGTTCGGAGTCTCCTCGGGCAAATTTCTAGGATTCATCATACGGCACCGGGGTATCAAAATCGATTCCTCAAAGATCAAGGTGATTATGGAAATGCCCACGCCAAGAACTCTTAAACAATTGCGATCTCTTCAAGGAATGCTCGCATATATCCGGCGATTCATAGTCAACCTCTCTGGAAAATGCCGTCCCTACAGTCATTTGATGAAGAAGGGGACCCCGTTCGTCTGGGATCGAAAGTGCCAAAATGCACTAGACGAAATCAAGCAATACCTGCAAAATCCGTCGGTATTGGCCGCTCCAGTTAAGGGAAAACCCCTTATCCTATATACAACGGCCCTTGACGGTTCTCTAGGTGCGTTATGGGCATAAGAGAACAATCAAGGAAAGGAGTGGGCTTTATACTATTTGAGTTGAGTTCTCCTGGGGGCAGAAAACAACTACTCCCCCATCGAAAAACATTGCCTTGCACTGATCTTCGCGATAACGAAGCTCAGACATTACGCCTTAGCACTTGAGGTCCATCTCATATAAAAAATGGATACTCTCAAATATCTGATGTCAAAGGCCATACTAACAGGAAGGCTTGCCAAATGGGACTTCCTCCTGATGGAGTTCTTGATAATGTATCGACCCCTCAAAGCAGTGAAAGTCTAGGCCATTACCGACTTTCTCGCGGAGCATCCGATACCAGCCGACTCTCTTTTAAATTGTGAGTTGCCGGATGAACATGCATTCGATACAATCAAAGGAGAGAAGGAAGAAAATGATTCCCAATGGGAACTTTACTTCGATGGAGCATCCTCAATGAAGAGGCGAAAGCAAAACGCCCCCATAATCAAAGCTGGGGTAGGCCTTATTTTCGTGACTCCGCAAGGAGGGATATTGCATTATGTACTCTCCTTAACGGAGCCAAGGACTAATAACGAAGCTGAATATGAAGCTTTGATAGCAGGTCTCAAGATCGCTATCGACATGGGAATAAAAAATCTCCTCATATATGGAGACTCCCAGTTGATCGTTAGCCAATTAAATGGCGACTATCAGACGTGCAAGCCAGAGCTGATAAAGTATGGCGAAAGAGTGGAGCAACTGCTGACACAAATCTCCTCCTACATCCTGGAGAGTATACCGCGTGCAAAAAACAGCAAGGCGGATGCATTGGCTGAATTGGCTAAGGAACTGGCCAATGAAGAACTTGATGACGTAAAGATCATCGTGCAAAGCCGCAGGACCCTCGCGCCAACAGATATATCTTCGGGAGACTTAGTAGAGCCGTCCGAAAGAAAAGAAATGACCGAACAAGTAGCTCTTCAAATAAAGGACGAAGAAAAGTTCAAGGATTGGAGGGAAGTCTTCATAGACTACTTCAAATCTCAACGAACGCCCAAAAATGCGTCGTCTAGACATCAGCTCATGAAATGAGCTTTGTCCTTCGCTTTCATCAATGATACTCTATATAAAAGATCATTCGACTATCTGTGGCTAAGTTTCCTAAGGCCAGAGGAAGGAAAGAAAGTCGTCTAAGAAACTCACGATGGACTCTGCGATTCTCACCAAACTGGCCCAAAGATGAAGCTGAAGATCAAAAGAATGGGTTACTATTGGCCCACAATGATTCAGGACTGTCTCGAATATGCGAAGCAGTGTCACTCGTGCTAAATCCATGAGACTTCATCCACTAACATCCAAATCTGCTACACCCAACAGTAGCTAGCTGGCCGTTCGAAATGTGAGGAACCGATATAATTGGCCCCATTGAACCATCATCGTCCAAAGGACATCGGTTCATATTGGCAACGACCGACTACTTCTCTAAGTGGACAGAAGCAGTACCACTAAGGGAGGTGAAGACAGAGAATATTCTCCATTTCTTCCGGACACATGTCATCTATCGGTTTGGCACTCTGCGACGAATTATCTCGGATAATGGGCCAGCTTATAAAAGTCATAAAATCAGCCGCTTCGCAGAACCGCATAAAATAGATTGGAGATAATTTTTTGTCTATAATTCTCGGGCCAACGGTCTAGCTGAAGTTTTTAACAAGACCTTGAAAAATATTATAAAGAAAATAGTGTCCAGAAACAAGAGAGACTGGCACGAAAGGCTGCATGAAGCTCTCTGGGAGTACCGAACAACGTTCAAAACAACGACGAATACAATACCATAAGCGTTGGTATTTGGCATGGAAGCAATGCTTTCCCTGGAAATAGAACTCCCTACTCTGCGAGTAGCAGTTCGATATGAGCTGGCAGATGAAGAAAATGCTTATTTTTCGGCTTGAGGAGCTCGATGCTCTCGACGAAACGCGCCTTATAGCAGATCAAAATCTGGAAGCTTACAAGGTGAGAATGACACGGTCATACGAAAAACTGATCAGGCCAAGAACATTCCATCAAGGCGAACTCGTGCTTGTCGTCAAAAGACCCATGATCCCCAATCATGCAAAACGGGGGAAGTTCGAGCCAAACTATGAAGGCCCGTACATCATAGACAAAATCTACCAAGGAGGGGCCTACCTGCTCATGGATATGCATGATGAAAGACCCTTCCGGCCAATAAACGGCTGATTCCTTAAAAAATACTACGCTTGACAAGTTATGACTTAAGTCAATGATAGATGACGACGCTCGTGTCCGCTCGCTATCTTCCTGAGTCAGAACTCTGAGAATAGTATACAAAAAGCTCCGTCGCCCAAAAAAATGACGACAATGGACCGGGAAGTCCCTAAACTATCAAAAGACCGAAATGTCCTTAAACTAGAAATTCGCCTCAAATATGGCGACATTGGACCGAGAAGTCCCTAAACTAACAATGGACCGAGATGTCCCTAAACTAGAACTCTGCTTCAAATATAGCGACATTGGACCGAGAAGTCCCTAAACTAACAACAGACTGAGATGTCCCTAAACTAGAACTCTGCCTCAAATATGGCGACATTAGACCGAGAAGTCCCTAAACTAACAACGGACTGAGATGTTCCTAAACTGGAACTCCGTCTCAAATATGGCGACATTGGACCGAGAAGTCTCTAAAATAACAATGGACCGAGATGTCCCTAAACTAGAACCTCGCCTCGAATATGGCGACATTGGACCGAGATGTCCCTAAACTAAAATTTTGCCTCAAACATGGCGATAATGGACCGGTATGTTCCTAAACTCGCACATCGCCCCCAAATACGGTGATATGCTCCCATGAGATTTATATTGCAATCAAAGTCCTAACGGTGAAGGTTGCAACTCAAGTCTCACTGGCTACACAGCTATTTCAGTGATGAAGCTATCCTCAAATCCCACCGGCAAATAGATGGGTCACCTACGACGAAGCTACTTTCGAGAGTTTCGCCATAAAAAAAGGCATGTCAACAAGCGAAATAGGTACGGATGAAAACCCGAAAGGGCGCCGTGAGTAAAAATAGCAGGGCTACCAGCGAGCCTGTGATAACCTGGAAGGGCGCAATATCGTTAGAAAAAAGGTATGTTCACAAGCGAAATAGGCACGGATGAAAACCCGAAAGGGCTCCGTGAGTAAAAACAGCAGGACTACCGGCGTACTTGTGAAAACCAGGAAGGGCGCAGTCTCGTAAAAAGAAAAGTTCACTTGCGAGATCCTCATGACTCGTAAGGAGAACTCCCCCCATATGAGACCCTCACGGCTCATAGGATTCAAAAGCCTTGAGCTACAGGGATTCGAACCTGTTCTTAAGCCGTCATATCCCCCAAGTTGCCCTACAGGCGGTCCAATATTGACCTTTGTATACAATCTACGGGCACGGATAAACATTCCCCTACTAAGTTCCACCAATGACGAGAAATGTCCCCGTATGGTGAACGGCCCTTGTAAGTCCTCTCGACTTATAAGGAGAAAACACTCTTGCAAGATTCTTACGACTTACAAGAGAAAATATCACTTAGAAATCCTTACGATTCCTAAGGAGAAAATACACCTACGAGATCCTCACGAACTGTAAGGAGAAATACCTTTATGAGATCCTTACGGCTCATAAAATCAAAAAGCCTTAGTCGATAAGATCATAACCCTATTTGCTAAGCCATCTTTATTCAAATCAACAAAGGCAAATGATAAGTCGCTCCTGGAAATATTCCAGTTACAATGATGTTGATGCCTAAAAAGGTATCAAACTTCAAATCCTCTCAAGGTAAATGATGATTCGCTCCTGAAAATATCCCAGTTGCAGCGATGTTGATGCCTGAAAAGGATCAAATTCAAGTCCTCTTAAGGTAAATGATGATTCGCTCCTGGCAATATCCCAGTTGCAGTGATGCTGATGCCTAAAAAGGTATCAAACTTCAAGTCTTCTTAAGGCAAATGATGATTCGCTCCTGGCAATATCCCAGTAGTAGCAATGCTGATGTCTAAACAAGCGTTAGACTCCAAGTTCTTTCACGGCAAATGATGATTCTCTCCTGACAATATTCCAGTCATAGCGATGCTGATACCAAGGTTGGTATCAGATTCCAAACTCGCAATAAAAACAGCAGTGAGTAGCAAAAAAATGCATATGAAATAGCCGAAATGATGGGGCAACTCGCAATATAAATTAGCGAGTAAAGAAATATACATATAAAAACAGCCGAAATGTTTGGCAACTCGTAATAAAAAGTAGCGAGTAAAAATATAAAAAAATAGACGAAATGATTGGGCACCGCGGATAAATAGCCGAAATGATTGGGCAATCACGACTTTCACGATATGAAAAGATGAAAATATAGAGCATCGCGGAAATAAAAAAAATAAAATAAAATTTCCTCTGCCCTGCAAGTATGTCCATATTGACTCTTGTATACAATCCATGGGCACAAATGAAAGAAAGGGAACCATACTTTTCCACCAGGCTCCGTCAAAGGGAGAGCCAGATCTTGACGACAATATTATAGCCTAGAGATTAGCTTGATGTTCTTCTCATTCCAATAGGGTGCAGACGCAACGTCATTAAAGATCCAAGGGTCAAACAAAAAAGGAGTAATGAAAAAAATCCCAGCTCCAGCTCGGCGTTCCTTCTCGATGCAGACGCAACGTCAACAAAAGACCCAAGGGTCGAAACAAAAAATGGAGTAACGGCAAAATCCTAAACTCCAAGTCTCGACGGTACATATACAACCTAGAGACCATCCCAACGTTCCCCCTCGTTTCAGCACGATGCGAATGCGGCTATCAAATGAAAATGGACCAATGTCATATTCCTAGCTTCGGACTTCAATTGCAGTACATACAGCATAAAAGTCTTACAAATGTCTACCCTACTTCAGCGAAGAATCGGCGCGACATCGTCAAAACAAAAAAATGAAGCAACGGCATATTCCCAGCTTCGGGTCTTGAAGGCAAATCGTATAAAGTCTAAAAGACTATCGGAGATCAACCCACACCAAAGCGGAGTGGTTATGACTCATCAGGGCTCCAAACTGAGCCTAACCCCAAGTAAAAAGCGTCTTGACAAGTTCCTAACATTTGCTTTTTTGACGGTAATATGGCCTAAGGAGATTACTTGAAGACGTCTTGTCCAGCCCCCGAAGGGATCAGAGACATGACAGTTGCGGGGCTATTCGAACAATGGCTTAAAGACCACATATCAAGGAATACATCAGCCAACGCGACAGCACCACGGACTAAAACCCTAGTACCACAAACCTAATGGACCTCTATCGTAAAGAATGGAGGTTATCTGCATATAACGTTAGGACAAGTTTGCCTGTAAATCCAAGGGAGGCAAACTAAAAACACTCCGAAACGAGTGCATAAACTAGAAACTCTGAAACGAGTGAATAAACTACAAACTCCGAAATGAGTACATAAACTAGAAACTCCGAAACGAGTGAATAAACTACAAACTCCAAAACGAGTACATAAACTAGAAACTTTGAAACGAGTGAATAAACTACAAACTCGGAAATAAGTATATAAACTAGAAACTCTGAAAAAAGTGAATAAACTAGAGACTCCGAAATGAGTAAATAAACTACAAACTCCAAAACGAGTAAATAAACTAATTGGCGCTAAATTAAGACATTAAGAAACAGAAAGGCGCAACTCATAGACCTCGGGGCTCGGAATTACGTTCCTTAAGGATCAAGACCTGAGTTAATCATGGATGACGATGCTTCACTCATGGGTATACCACCGTGAGCGAGCTGGCAGGACGAAGAATTTATTCACATCAGTCCAGTATTCACCTATGTCTAGATGCATGCATCAGAAACTTCTAAGATTAAAATACAAAGTATACTGCAGAGGCAAGACGCCCACATGGATATGTGCTGGGGATGAAATGTTCAGCGGTCAACAAATTTTTATTTATTTATTTATTCCATAGAAAAATGATCACCAAATATGGGATCAGAGATACAAGGATTGGTAAACAATAAACAAAATTCTCTAACTCTCTCTCCGCTTTCTCGACCATGTCGAGGCGACGATCTTCGTGAGGGGTCGCTCCCCATCGGCCAGCACCATGCCTATTAGCGAAGGCGGGCATGACGGCCCGCCAAGCCTGCATCTGACTTAACAACTGGACAGAGCGGTCCTTCAGAGCCTGGAAAATCAAATACGCCTCTTAAAAGCCCTCGATCTTGTCCTCCACTGCGTCGAGCATCGCCGGAGTCATCTCCGCTGGATGAGGGGGGATGTCAACAAGCATGGTCATTAAAATCATCCGGAGCCAAATAAAACCGACAGGAAGAGGAGAGCCCCTATGAGCCAGAAGCTCGTGTATCACCATGTTATACTGGTCATCAGTGAGAACGAGATCCCCTAATCGCGCAGCGAAACGGAGAACAATTCCCCCAATAGGTATTTCCTATGGTTGCCGACGAGCATGCGGTCGATTGCAAGCCATAACTCTTGGTTTATTAAAAATGGTTCTCTCCTTGTGAAGAAAGAGGAAAACATAGATTCAGATTATAAAGAGAAGCATTCAAGTCTAGACACAGAAAATGTTGTGCATGGTGGAACTATTTCCAAGTCCTGACAAAAAGGGCATGGGAAAAGAAAAAGTTGACTCGTGGAAATCAGAGCAAGAAGGTGAAACGACTCCCTCAGCAGCGCCTCACGTGCATGACACATGAACGTCGGCGCCGATTCTTTGTAGGATTAAAACCTGTAGTGGCGTCTCACGTGCATAACATGTGAGCGCCGGCACCAGTTCAAGACTAAATCCCGTAGCAGCGCCTCATGCGCATGACACGTGAACGCCGTCACTAGTTTTTTATGTAACAACACCTCACGTGAGGCACATATGAGCATTGGCGTAAAGAAAAGGGGAACTTTGTCATTCATACTTCGAAGAAATTCATACATTGATGATAAAAAAAATCATAAATAAAAAAATTACAATGATAAGACGCTGAATTCCGGATATGGATTCAAGAACTTAGAGGCAAGTTTGAGTAAAGCGCTTCTGGCTTCGTTGACCATTTTCTTGTGCATTTTCTCATGAATGCAAGCGTCGGGATCCCCGCTGATGCCATTCATTCTTGGGTACATGGATATTATTGCCTTATGTTGGAAGACGCGATGCAAAACAGTGGAAAGATCATCTCTTTGCTTCTTTGAAATCAGGCTCATCAGATATACTGAATGCACCTTGTCTTCAGCCTGATCAAGTGCCTCGAGCGGCATAGACTCATCAAGCTCAGGAAGTGCTTCCGAAATCGACCCAACGACAATCTTTAAGAGAGCTGAACGACGAGGGAGTAATCGACCGTTGTAATCGTCGAAGCGACGCATCACCTCCACGCACTAGGCGTCGGAAAACTCTTGGCCCTGGCGGCGGCCTTAGATGCGAATATCCTCATAAGAGATAATCTCTTCAAGATCATACAGATGAAAAGCCATAGTATCTGAAAAGAAAATCCAGTAAAGGGTTAGGAATCAAAATACCAAAATCATTACAATCTAGAAAAAAAGTAGCCCTCACAAAATCAAGGTGATACCCCATCAAAGATGTGGTAGGCACTCAGTGTAAGAATCCGAAAGGATTCTCATTTGATAAAAACTTTCATTGAACAGTGGAGTTAAACTCTCTCGAAAAACGAGTTCTACAGCAGATTCAAATCTGCAAGAAGAAGCCTAGAAAGAAAAAAAAGGGAATAAAATTCCCAAAAGAATTTCTTAAAAAAGAAATTTTCTCACAGTTAAGCTCTGTAGAACAATCCAGAATTAAATTTCTCTAATGGGATTAAATCCCAGAAATCCCCATGGGAAATAGAATTAAATTCCAAACAACCCTCAAAGATCAAAATCACTAACAGGGTAAAACTCTAAGATCTCTGAGACTAATGGTCTACCTAAAATAAAGTTTTTAAGATCTCTAAGAGATCATTTCAGGAAAAAGAGCCAAGCTCTATTAATGAGTTAAAAATCCAAGACAAAAGAGTCTCTTTTAAGAGAAAAATGGTCATAATCCTTACTAATTTTCTTAACCAGAGTTTAAATTCTAAGAGTTTCTTTGGGTAGAGATCTGAGCTCTGAGAAGAGAATTAAATTCTCAAAGAAGAAGATGGAAGATGACGAAACGACAGTCATCTCAAGGGCCAAAGGCCCTATTTATAAGACATGAAGGGACGTTAATACTCCTTAGGAGATCGAACGGTGGAAAAGGTGACACCGTTGCACCCACGTGAGAGCAACGGTGGGGGGCATTTGTTTCTCCAATATATTTAATCTAATAAAAGAGCAAAACTCTATTGAATTCAATGAGGCAGCGCTTCACGTGCTCTATACGAGGGCGCCAGCGCCAGGACTAATCTTATAGGATTAAATCCTATGATGGCGCCTCACGTGCTTCTCACGCGGGCGCCAATGTGCAAAGCAGAGAAGAGTTCATAAGAGTTAACCTCTTAGATGGCACCGCACGTGCTCCTCACGCGGGCGCCAATGTGCAAAGCACAGAAGGATTCATTATATAAGTGTTAAACTCTTAGATGACACCGCATGTGCTCCTCACGCAGGCGCCAATGTGCAAAGCACATAAGTACCCATCTTAGGAAATAAATTCTTAAGTGGCGCCTACGTACACAACACGTGAACACCAGCGCCCAGGTAGAATTAAATTCTACAATACTCTCTGTTAAACAGAGCCGTTGAATCAAAAATCCAACGGAGATGATAAATCATCAAAATACAGAATTAAATTCTGCTGCGAGAAAATAATTCTCAAATCTTTCTAAAATAAGAAAGACACTCTCGGTTGGATCAAAAATCCAATTACAGAATAAAATTCTAATTTTAGAATATATTCCTTCAATCTTTCTAAATAAAAAATATTGCTCTCTGTAAAACAGAGAACCCATAGATTAAAAATACAATGGCGATTAAAAAATCGCTATTTTATAGAATAAATTCTGTATAGGGAAAAATATTTTCCCAATTTCGTTAAAAACAAAAATCATATTCTGTAAAAACAGAAGTCCTTAGATCAAAAATCCAATGGTGGGTAAAATTCCCCAAATCAATTAGAATCTCTTAATGAGAGATTTTCTCAAAACCAATTAACAATTACCTCCACTATATAAAGAACCCGAGACTTCAAGTCTTGAGGGACAGACGAGACAGAGGGAGATAGAAAAAACCCCGATAAACTTCTGCAAAAATACAGGGAGCTCTTAAGAGAACAAAGAATTTAATTCTCAAAGGAAGAAGACTCTCCTCCTTCAAAACATTCTAAGTAAATAAAAAAGGAGAGATTAAAAGTATCTCTCTTGCCTAGTATAACGGATATAAGGGTTTAACCCTTCATACAAGAACTTAGTTCTTCATCTGGTTTGAGATTTGCAAAAGGAAATCTCCACACAAGTTGAGAATTTAATTCTCATTGGGGAGATTCTGTTCTTCAGACTCAAAACTTAGGGAAAAGAACTAGGTTAAAAAGAAAGAAAAAAAAAGAACATATGTTCTAGGGATTTAATTCCCTCGAAATAAAGGTTTAACCGAACATAAAGAACTTAGATCTTATAAAAATAAAAGAGAACTTAGTTCTCCAATAATAACAATGATGATTCAAGATCTTCAAAACAGAAATCTTGATGATCATCAATGACTAAAATGTCATTAACAGAGATTAATATCTCTGAAAACAAGAAGAACTTGGCGTCTCACGTGAAATACACGTGAGCAAAATTAGTGCTTAGCACTATTATTTTGCGTCATGTGTTTCCCACGTGAGTGCTTAAAACAGACAGAAGAAAAACTAAAACGCTTCATGTGCTTCCCACGTGAGCGTCCAAAGAGCAAAGGAAAACCCCTTTGTGTTGATTAGGCAGCCACCAAATAAAGCAGCCCAACACCACAAAACAAAGCAAGCACGCAAAATACACGTGAACACAAAATCTGGCATCCCACCTGCTTCACACATGAGCCCTAGCCAAGTGCTTAGCACTTATGTCAAAAAGGGGGTGAGCAAATAAAACCTGAAACCAACGCTCAACACCCATGTCTTCCCACGTGAGTGCCATACAAAGTGCTTAGCACTCCATGTTCAGTCAAAATAACTACGTGCTTACCCCTTGTTGGGCAGCGCCCATATCTGAGCGCCTCACGTGAAAAGCACGTGAATGCCAGAAAAGATTAGTGCTCAGCAGTATTCCAGTGCCCCACATGAAATACACGTAAGCACTGCATATATTAGTGTTTAACACTTCTGGGTAGTATAGAAACCCAATCTTAGCCCAAATTGGCTATGTTTCCTGAGGTTAAACCTCTTTGATTTTAAATCAACCGAGCCTATATTGCTCATGATCTCCCAAACCGATTTGTCTCATACATAACTAAAGATCTGTCATTGATGATATCCAAAATAATATTCATCCTATATCTCCTAGGGTAATCTTAGTCTCAAATATGACTAATGATTCTTAGGACCATCACCCCCTTTTCCCTCAAATATGGGATTTGGTTTAAGGGTACATCTCTTCACACCTCTGATACATGTCGTTGTAATTCTTCAACGTCTTCAGAGAGGTGGCGGGTCTCGACGACCAACAACTTCTTTCGTCCCACATTGATGCACTTCCAAATTGACGTGCATGCCTCAAATCAGATTGTGCCCCAAATTGGGCACATTCTATATCACCATTGTTCACTTTGTCACGTAACAAATACACGTATGCGCAAGATGAATAAGGGACCGAAATGTCTCTAAACTAATATTCGCTTCAAAAATGGCGATAATGGACCGAAACGTTCTTAAACTAATATTCGTTCCCAAAATGGGAATGTTGGACCGAAACGTCCTTAAACTAATATTCATCCCAAAAAATGGGAATGTTGGACCGAAATGTTCTTAAACTAATATTCGTACCCAAAATGGGAATGTTGGACCGAAATGTCCTTAAACTAATATTTTCCCCAAACATAGCAATAATGGACCGTGACGTCCTTAAACTAAAATAAAATGAGCCCCAAATTCTCATATATATTTAAGTTGATCTTAATCACAAACCAGATTAATGGTCCTTAAATAAACCAAATCCGTATTTAAAAATATATGGATTTGGACTAATCCGCGTCCTACGGGCGATGACACAAACTAGTCTTCGTATACAATCCACGGGCAACCAAAACAAACAAAAACACACACGACACGAAGAGAACTTCCGGAGAGGAGAAAGTGGTTATCGTAATGTGGTAACGTAATTAACTACAGAGGCTTGCGTCTGCAGGGAAGAGCATCCCCACAATCAAAAACCCCTCATTAAATGAGGGGGAATCTGATAAAGTCTGCTACAACGGCCGCGTCTGTCCAAACCTCCGATATATGGTGCTATAAATCAACTTGGTATCTTCGGAGAGGTGGACGGATAAATCCAAATAGCATCTGCCCCCAGAATTCAGGCCAGACGTCCCAACGTCTCGGTCTGTCTTCCGGCGGTGAACAACTTCCAATTCAAACAGTCTGCTCGTCTTATCGCGGGGAAACGAGTAAGCGCGTCCTAGTCTTTCCTCCAAGGATGGGCGCGGATGCCTGTTGGTTTGGCGAGCAGCTAGTTTTGGGCCACTCCGTTGTTGTTGCGTGTTGGCAACGAAGGTCGCTTTCCCTTTACCCTTGTTATTTCGAGGGTCCTTATTTGAGGAGGAAGGCCCATGGCCCATCTAGTCCATTTAGGCCAGTTTATCGATCAGATCCTAGAAGGTGGTGGGTTTGAAGAATGTCATGAACTGGGACACCGTCGTTTGAGGATGAAGGGTCCCAATGAACATGCCCAAGGCAGGGGATTCTTCGATGTGCTGTTGGCACTTAGACCATAGGTTCCGCCTCCGGATTGTGTATTGGACCCAAGTTTCTCCTGGCCTTATCCTGGTATTGATTAATGCAGTGATTGGGGTGCACTCGCTTGCGCTTGTGAACCGCTGTGTGAACAGCAGTTCCATCTCTGTGAATGTCTTTACGGAGTTATTTGGGAGCTCCGAATACCATTCAAAGGCTGTTTCTGACAGGCTGCCAATGAACTGGTGAAGCAACCGTTTGTCGTCGCTTCTACTGTTGCCGCACAGAGCTCTGAACTGCGTGACGTCCTGATGGGGGCTGCCCATTCCTTTATACACATGGAACTTGGGGATCGTATATCCTGGCAGGTACTTGATTTGGTCATACCAGCCTGTATACGGTCGCTCAGTTCTGATTATTTGGCCAGCATTTTCATTTTCTTGATGAGCTGTTATTTGTTGAGCTATATAATCATCAAGAGCAGCCTTAGAGATTGTTTCCTCCTTAGCTGCCGATAAGGCCGGAAAAGGATTTGATGTTTCCCTTTTGTCATTCTCGATGATTATCAGCGGATCCTCGGCTGGGGGTTCTGCTTGGATCATCATTCCAACCATATCCTGAAACAAGAGCGCCATTTGTTTCATGTTAGCAGCTTGTTCAGCGGATTTTTTGTCTTTTCTTTCAAGCATCCTTCGCAGGAACTCTATATCAGTCTCCTGTTCTTGGCACTGTTTGGCTGTCATGTCCGGGCTTTCTTTCTGCCCGGTAAGTACTGCCACTTTGGTCAGCATTTCTTAGAGCTTTTGTTGTTGCTCTTGAGCTTTTGTCAGCGACAGAGTTTGCGGCCGATGACCTACGGAAGCATGGCTTTCTTCTTTCTCGGAAGCCATGTGGACCGTATGCACGATCATGCCCCCAGACTTAGGTCATTTGGGTCCATCGCCTTTAGAATTTGCCGCAGGCGGTGGGATTTTTTCCAGCCTCGTCCATTTGTGGGAGGTTGAAGTTAAAGGAGCCATTGTAATAGGTGCCCATGTGGAAGAAGTCTCTCGCTGTATGACGCAGGAGTGGTCTTTCTCTTATCGAGCGTTCGATCTCTTCGGTCGACGAGAGTAGTTTTGATCAATCACGGAGTCCTGGACTTTTCACCAGACCCTATGAATTTGTGTAATGACTCTAATTTCACTGTACGAAATTTTTTAAAAGTTAATGTACAGAATGGAGTTTGCAAGCCCGAGCACAATTTAAAAGCTATACTTGCTTAAGAACAGCAAGAAAACATTTGTAACTCATTAGTAAAGTATTGCACTGCTGTGACATAGCCCCTGTGTTCGAATCCCATCAGCCACATATTATTTTTTCTGAATTTTTTATTTTAAACTTTTTGGAAGCCCAAAAGTTTACACATGAAATACATGTAAGAAATGAAAAGACAGAAAATCAAATATGTGCACAATGTTGTATGAGCACCTGAGGAAACATGGCAATGATCCAAGCACCTAAAGCCCCCATTGAACCAGCGAGATGCGCTACGGGGTCGGCGACGCCGGCCGTCCGTAGGGGATAGTCCCCTGTGCTTTGCACACTAAACCCTTGGCCTACCCCTTAATCCCTGTTCTGTTTGTTTTCTCTGCAATTATCCAGAGAATTAAAATTCAGCATTAATCCAATTTTTAATGCATTTTAAATCAATCTTTCAATTCCAAAACCCTAATTACACACTATAAATACAATTCCATACCTTAGCCTCTCTTCATTTTGAAATCTATTGTCAAAATTCTCAAATTTTTCTAAATCCTAGAAGAGTACTAGTGGAGTTAGCTCAAGAACGACTTCCGGCGAGGATTCAAGACAATTCCGGCGAACCTACGACTCAACGAATCTACCGTTCTCATCCTATACCTCGCCTCTCTCATTTTAACTCATAAGTCCCATCTCTCTTCGTCTCTTCCTATCTTAAAATGATCTCTTTTCAAAATCATATCGGTAAGTGGAGTTATACCGACATTCATTTCTAAAACTTTTAAAATTTCAATTTTTCTTAAGAGCCACTCATCCCTATCATTATATCTTGCTTATTAATCATGAAACAAATATTGAGAACAATTTTCATCTTAAAATATCATGTTATGTAACTTTAATTAGTGTTTTTCGTTTTAATACCACAAACTTTACATATGACATCTTTTTAGTATTTAGCTTAGCATACCTTTAGAAAACCTCACGAGGTAATGACCTACCTCTCACATACACACATCTTGACATAGCACGATTCTCTTGAACAAAATTTTTGGGACAAATACGACTTTTCATCAAAAATACCTTAAACTATTAAAAACCGGATTTCTTTAAATTGTGTTATTTTAAATTCCTTGCGAGTGTGCCTCTACAACCCACTTTTGGGGAATCCGAATCAGATGGTGCGGGTTATCGCACATCCATCGGACTAGTAGAGCGAGATGCAGACCTCCTCACGGAGCATACGATCTCGATGGAATTTTAATACATTTTTTAAGAAAAACGAGAATTTCTATTTAATACTAAAAATTAATTTTTAATAATTATATAAATATTATCAAACCATCTATTTTTTTATATATAATAAAATTTCCATGTTTTCTAGAATATAAAGAATGACAAGTTTCATGATAATACCATCAAGAATCAATACAAGTCAAACTTTACATGAAAATATCTTAAACTATTCAAACTATATATATATTCACTAAGACACCTCATTATCCAAAATTCACATCCATGACAACCCTAAAGAATATAAATAAATACATGAGGTTTATTTTGAAAGTATATTTAAAATATTTTTCATAAAACCCCCTCAAGTTGTATTATATTTACATTAAGGACCCTAGTAAATATAGCTTTAAGTAGGACCAATTCTCTTCAGCCTCAGGGATCCGGAGAAAGTTAGTGCTTGCTTATTTAAGGTAGAAAACTAAAATGGAGTTATCAATGGTAATTGTCTTAGAAAAAGACACAAATCCTGCCGTCCATGTGCAGCAGTTACCGATAACTCCAAAACCTAATTCAGGAATCCAAATCTGTTTAAATGTCTGACTTAATCTGAGTCTTAGTTTAATCTGAATACAATCTAAACATGAATACAATCTAATCATAACTCCAATTCAACATGAGTCCAATATATCGAACATGAACACTCGAACTTAAACTTGAACACCAGAATTTTATCAAGTATACAACATGACTTGACTTGACCGAACCATGGATATATCTTGACTTGACTACATGACTATTCGTTTACGTCCTGAACCGTTTATATGAACAATTTATACCATTGTTTCGGCAAGTCTTATATCTACAAACAATACAATATACATTATGGGGTTTTAAAAGGGGTAGACTGGTACGGAATGCGTTAAAAGTAGCACGATGATGGTCATTAAAAGACACCTACACAAACATCCTGTGCCGTTGTCCCATAGGTTTTGACGGGGCCTTGTACTACGGGTTACCATAGTCCATGGGATAAGTTGGACTCCTCTCGTATAGACTGATACCTTTTGTACCAAGCTACAAACAACCACGTTAACATAACAAATAGATAATTTACCAGTTATATTCTCTTTACTTGTCTATTCCATTCTATCCTTTGGCACTTACCGAGTGCTAGTTTGCTGACGACATTCCTGTCTCTTCTTTCGTTGGAATGTTGTCAGGAGGACCCGACTCTCAGGAGATCGAGCTCAACTAGAACGATTTGGAGCAGTTCACTGAGGAGCCAGAGTTCTAGTTCCTACTTGAACTTGCTTTTCTTTCAGTTCATATGCTATTGTTTAGGCATCGCTTTCTTCCATTGTACTTTACTTTTCAGTTATATGTAAAGAATGGTTATCAATAAAAAGTTGTTTTATTACATCTCTTGTCATTCTTATGCTTTACATTTATATTGCTTATTTACGCTTAACGTGTTTACTTCTAAGTAAATACATCGCCGCCTCGCCACGTCTCCTTACCCGTACACTAGGAAGCGGAGGCGTGACAAATTTTGTTGGTGGCCCATGCAGATCAGTTCTGCATGAAGTCTTACCTTGCAGGTCAGTTCTGCATGGAAACCTAAGAAATATAACACAAGAATTATAAGAATCGGCAACTAAAAATATTCTTTACATTTCAAATGCCTTGAATCTATCCTAACTCTATTTTTATTTCAAGGTTATAGATTCCCCCAACAATATGAGCACGAACGTTAATGGCAACAACCCACCACCACCTCTACCATTTACATCTACCGTAGCAGCTCCTATCAATAAGCAGACGATATTACTTGAGGCAATTAAGAGCCTTTTGGAGGGACAGCTGCAGCAGACTGCTATTCTATTGCACCACCCTAAGACTGAGGCACCCAGAGTCAAAAAATTCTGGGCACTGCACCCTAAACAATTCTCTGGGAAAGAGAGCCCCCTTGAAGCAGAAGAATGGGCTCAGTCGATTGAGGACGATCTGGCTGCAGCACAAGTGCCAGATATTGCTTGGGTGAGGGTTGCGAAGCTGCAACTCACGGATAACGCCAGAGTATGGTGGAAGGCCGAAGAAAGCCGACTTGCTCAGTCGATTGAATGGAAAATGTTTCACGATATGTTCGACGCGAAATATTTTCCCGAGACTGCCCGTTTTGACATGGAGTAGCAATTTGACATGGAGTAGCAATTCATCCACCTGCAATAAGGCTTTATGTGGAGCAAATATGTGGATGAGTATGATGCTGAATTCAGCATGCTTAGTAGGTTTGCGGCATATCTCATACTGACTGCTGAGATCAGAGCCCGACAATTTCAGCAAGGGTTGGACCAGGAGATCCAAGCTGCTCTAGCTACAGAGGATTTTCCAACCTATGACCTTGCACTGAAGCCTTCCCAAAGATACGAGGCAGTAGTGAAGAAGAAAGGCAGACCTCAATCTGCCGGTGTGAAGCGCCCTGCTACTCAAATAGAAGGAGGAGCCTTTTCCATGCCAACCTTTGCACCCAGGAGACCGGAAGTAACATTTAACCGGCCAAGTCCAGATTTTTTCTTCTACTACAAGAGGGATGGACAACTAGGATGGACTGCAGGCGTGCAAATGGATTATGCTTAGTTTGTGGCGTATCCACTCACGACATTGGAACATGTCCTCATAGACGCAACCCAGTTCCAGCACACATCATCTTTCCACAGCGGCCGGCCATTCAGGCTCCTACACATCGTCTTGCCTTACCTGCTCCACCTTCTTGTGGACCTCCAGCACAATCTCATCGTCAGTTCTACCAGGTAATGAGGAACATGCCTCAAAGGTAGTGAAATATGCCCTAAGGACAGAGGAATGCGCCTCCAGCTAGGAGGAACGTATCTCGGCATCAGGCTTTCACTTTAGAAGCCATAGAAGCCGAAGCTATAAGTCAGGGTAACTGTCACGACCCAAAAGTACGAAACGCGACTGTCACTTAGATTACGAGACGTCTAAAGGCGTAACGTAACCTAAGTCAGCCAAAGCCCAGAAAAATCTAAACCAAAATCAAAAGAGTGAAGGAAACCTTTCATGAAAACGACTTTGAAATCAATTAAGTTGCATTGAACCCCTTTTAAAAACATCAAAAATTTCCGAAAATTTCGGCAGAGTCTCCTTTGTAAATTCTATCCCCTAAAATGGGTACAACAAGATATATAAACCTGTACTATAAAAAAGGCATCCCCAAGCGGGAGCTAGCTCTTCGCCCAAGCCGGATCACAACCACACGCAATATATATGTAATATCAAGAAAAAGAGCATAAAGAAATGCAAAATATAAGAAAACACAGCGTCGGCTCAAGTGAGCTCGACCCAAAAGAAACCACATATACACAAATCTCTCAGTCTCATCACTAGGTCGCATATACAAATAAGAAATGGTAGATGGAGAATACTAGATACAAAAATAATACAAAAAGAGATAAAAGTGCCCTCGCAACCCACCTACGAGCAATGTCGCGAGTCTGAGCAAAAGAAGTCAATAATACGATAAGGCACCACTACAAGGCTGATGAGTCTGACCTGCAAGACACTATGGCACAACGGGGGTGAGTTGCCAGCTCGTGAGTAGAATATAACATCTAGTAAGGCTATCGTAAGAATGCACGCAAATGCGTCACAACATATATGTTCAGATGTGATGTAATACCTATAGTATGCATGCACATGTATGCAATATCAATACTAAATCTTTAAGTGTTTTAAATGCTATGAGTTCTGCATTCTTTACTTTAGAAAAAGAATATATGTGCAATAGCTAAGTACCATCATGAAATCATCTGAAAACCGTGTCAAGCATCAACACCAAATATGAAAATACATCTGTCTCAATGTCTCACTGTATCAATGTCTCAATACATCGGGCTCCGTCAGTCCGGATCGGCCCATATCATCAAATCTCACGACAACGGTCGGTATCCTCCAGATATCCGCCGCGCCAGACATCACCGGTAGGTAGTCTTCCCCTGCCAGGCTCATTGTCTACAACTCGATCTTCTTGCCCCGGGGTACCATACCGGGCCCACCATGTACCCGAGACGGTTCATCCACTCCTCGAATCAGGTCTCGAAATCCAACAGAAAACATGAAAACTCATGGTGGACGACACATACATCACGAGAAAACCGCAACTTTATTTTAAAAATGATAATAATAAGCTTTTGTTAAATTCTTTCGGTTTTCCCCAAAATCCAGAAATCGCAGCAATACTGAAATCCTCAAGAAAATCATAATACCCAGCATGTTGTATATGATAAATGTCTATGATATCCAGGTATGCGATGTGATTTGTGGCTAGAAATCTATGTAAGCATGATGATGATGCGAGATATATACATGCTATGCGATTTCATATATCATGTATGATGCAAGTGGTGATACTAAGCTAAACAGGTTCTATAGTGCTTGTGGCATGGCAATTACCAAAGGCGTGTGTGTCACATGAACAGTGCGCGTGCAACAGGAGCCAATGGTAATGGTGTACGTATCCTACGAAGTGATATCACACATGTGTATATGGATATCCATGCATATCCAGCAGACGAATAGCTATAAAGGTATGCTATGTGAATGAGGGGGTTAGCTAACTAACAATGCATATTGTTTCAAGTAATAAATTAATCCTAACTATGGGGCGTCTCGCGCCATCCAGACGATTCCCCCATAGATGAATACATCTACTCACCTGAATGCCTCTCTAATCTGATCCAACCACCGCTTTGCCTTTGCGCCCCGCGTCCGATGTTTCCGCAAGCGATCCTAGAATTGCACAACACATAACATAAGATTTCACCTCATGAAACAACGCAAGCCACCATATGAAAAGATCAACGCTCATGAATTAATCACAACGTGCACTCGGTGCGCGGAAAACACACGAAAATCGCTAAAACCTTAACTAAAATCGTCGTTTCGGGCAACCGTCAAAACTAAAACCCGACTAAATCAAAAGCCGCATTAGCACACCCTAAAATTCATATGATATGGAATAAATATCTTCCATATATCGTAATTAGATCACCTCCTAAAATTCATAAAAATCTAGTATGCATTATCATATCGATTTCAATGCAAACATCGCGAATTAACGATATCGCGATCGCAACATCGCACAAATATCCGATCTAACCCACTAGATAGCCACAACACTAACATAAACCCACTTATCCTACATCAAACCCTAATTAGAACATCTACCCTTTTCTTGAAATTCATTAGCAAGCAAAATTAACCAAATTTCACACTTTAAATATCTAATTTAACATATTTAAACTACCAATTGAACATTAGATGAGAATTATACCTTACAAGTTGAACCCTAGCTTGCACTTGATCTTGAAAGATGCCTCCTTTCACCTTGTTTTAAACAAATTAGGGTTTGGAAAGAGGTGGAATAGGATTATGGTTTGAATTTGTGAAGAAATTTGTTGATTTCGGTGGATTTTGTGCATTTTTTCATGAATTTTTGAAGAAAGAAAATGGGGGGAAAATGGGGGCTGTTGGAGGGAGGCTCGGCCAGAGCTGGAGGGTGAGGGAGAGTGAGGGAAAAAATGTAGAAAGTTCTAAGAAAAATCATTCTCAAATGCATTTAATGCAAACACATCAAACTTTACAAAAAAATCCCTTTTCATTTCATTTTCAACCCATTTTACCATAATCAACTGAACTTGAAATGTTTTGCTAAAATTTTTGTTACACTTAATTTTAGTTTATAATGGTTCCTAATTATGTAAATTACCCAATTAAATTTGTATTTATCACTAATTAAATGTATTTTTAAAAGCTTAAAATAATATTAAAAATAATTAATTAAGGAATTTTTTTTAATTAACTAGAAAATTTTAAGTGATAAATTAGTGACCAAATTTTAGCAATATCTTATCTAAATTTTGTATAATTAGGCCTATATAGAAAAAATACCTATTTTGATTTTTTACGGAAAAGACTGCTAATCTTGCCGACTACCGAAAAACTGCCTAAACGATTTTCGAAGCGTTACAATCTTCCCCCCTTAAAGAAATTCGGTCCACGAATTTAAAATTTAATTATGCGTACCTTCAAAAAGATGGGGATATTTCTTCCTCATCTCGACCTCGGTCTCCCAGGTGACCTCCTCGCTGTTCGGGCCACGCCACAGAACCTTGACGGACGGTATAACCTTCGACCTTAATTTCTTCATCTGCCGATCCAAAATGACCACCGGCTGCTCGGTGAATGAAAGATCGTGCTCTAGCTGGATCGTCTGGTGCTGAATCGCATGGGATGGATCATGAAGGTACTTGCGGACCATCGAAACATGGAACACGGGGTGAACATCGGGAAAGCTGGGAGGAAGAGCTAATCGATAAGCGACTGGACCAACACGCTCTATGATCTCGAAGGGACCAACATATCTAGGACTAAGCTTCCCTTTCCGCCTAAATCTCATCACACCCTTCATCGGAGAGACCTTCAGGAAAACATGATCGCCAACGGCGAACTCGAGTCGGCGACGGCGCCTGTCAACATATGATTTCTGCCTACTCTGTGCTGCTCTCATCCTGTCCTGAATCAACTGTATCTTCTCGGTCGTCTCCTGTACGATCTGCGGCCCCAATATACTGCTCTCCCTGAGCTCTGTCCAACATACAGGCGATCGACATCCCCTCCCATATAAAGCCTCGAAAGGTGCCATCTGAATCGTCTCCTGAAAGCTATTATTGTAGGAGAACTCGATCAAAGGCAAAAGACGATCCCAACTACCACCAAAATCTAAAACACAAGCTCTGAGCATGTCCTCAAGAGTCTGAATAGTACGCTCCGACTGACCGTCAGTATGCGGATGAAAGGCTGTGCTAAAACTCAATCGGGTGCCCAAAGCTTCCTGAAGTTTCTGCCACAATCGGCTGGTAAACTGGGTGCCCCGGTCGGACACGATGCAAGTCGGAACACCATGCAGTCGCACGATCTCATCAATATAAACCTGGGCGTACTGAGCAAATCCAAAAGTGGTCTTCACTGGCAGGAAGTGAGCCACTTTCGTCAGTCGATCCACAATCATCCAAATAGAGTCATACCTTCGACTGGTCCTGGGTAGACCCACAATGAAGTCCATGGAGACCTGTTCCCACTTCCACTCAGGGATGGGCAAAGGCTGTAACTCGCCGGCTGGCCTCTGGTGCTCGGCCTCGACTTGCTGACAAGTCAGGCATCTCGACACTAAGTCTGTAACATCCTTCTTCATCCCGTCCCACCAGTAAACCTCTCTCAAATCACGGTACATCTTAGTGGAACCTGGATGAACACTGTATATTGATCTATGTGCCTCCTCAAGAATATCGCACCTCAGTCCCTCAGAATCTGGTATGCACAGTCGAGTCCCGAATCGAAGTATCCCCTGATCATCAATCACGAACTCAGAAACTCTGCCTTGCCGAATCTGCTCGATAATCTCTAAAATACGGGCATCGCCAGACTGTGCCTCGCGGATATGGTCAAGTAACTGTGGGCGTGCTCTAAAATGGGCCAGCTGTCCCCCTGTAGGAGTAAACTCGAACTGCACTCTGCTGTCACATAAAACCTGCCAATCCGCCGTCGACTGCATCTGTACTGCGCTCAAACAAGATAAGCTACCCCGGGCCTCCTGCTCAAGGCATCCTCCACCACATTCGCCTTGCCCGGATGATATAAAATCTCGCAGTCATAGTCTTTCACCAACTCCATCCAACGACGCTGTCTCAGATTCAGATCTCGCTGCTGAAAAATATACTTCAAATTCTTGTGGTCAGTGAATATCTGGCATGACTCGTCGTATAGTTAATGTCTCTAGATCTTAAGCGCAAATACCACTGCAGCTATCTCTAAATCATGAGTGGGGTAGTTATGTTCGTGTTTTCGCAACTGCCGAGAAGCATACGCGATAACTCTGTCGTGCTGCATCAATACACAGCCCAGCCCCACTCGAGAAGCATCACAATATACCACGAAACCGCCTGACCCTGAAGGCAATGCTAACACTGGTGCAGTAGTCAGACGAGTCTTCAACTGCTGGAAACTATCCTCACAAGCTTGGGTCCAATTGAAAGGAACCCCCTTCCGGGTCAACCCGGTCAACGGTGCAGCAATACGGGAGAAATCCTGGACAAAATGTCGATAATAGCCGGCCAGACCTAGAAAGCTGCGAACCTCTGTAACTGATACCGGTCTGGGCTAACGCTGCACTGCTTCGATCTTCTTCAGGTCCACACAAATACCATCTCTTGTGACCACATGACTTAAGAAGTCGACACTGTCTAACCAGAATGCGCACTTGAAAAATTTGGCGAACAGCTGATGCTCCCTCAAAGTCTGCAATGTGATACGCAAGTGCTGCTCATGCTCCTCCCGGCTCTGCGAATAAACCAAGATGTCGTCAATGAATACAATGATGAACTGATCGAGATACGGCCTGAATACACGGTTCATCAAGTTCATAAATGCTGCCGGGGCATTGGTGAGCCCGAACGACATCACCAAGAACTCATAATGACCATATCGAGTACGAAAAGCGGTCTTCGGAATATCCTCCTTCCGAACCCGCAACTGGTGATAACCTGACCGTAAATCAACCTTCGAGAAAACCCCTGCACCCTGGAGCTGATCGAATAAGTCGTCGATGCGGGGTAGGGGATATCTGTTCCGCACAGTAATCTGGTTCAGCTGACGATAATCAATGCATAAGCGCATACTGCCGTCCTTCTTGTTAACAAACAGGACGGGAGCACCCCAAGGTGACACACTCGGTCGGATAAGCCCTTTGTCCAGCAAGTCCTGTAACTGATCCTTCAGCTCTCTAAGCTCCGCCGGGGCCATCCGATAAGGCGGTATAGAGATAGGCCCCGTGCCGGGGATCAAGTGTAACAACCCTAATTTTCTTATACACTTTTTCCTATAAAAAATTTTTCAAATATTTTTTCAAAAATCCATAAAGGGGTATTTATTGCCTGAGCACAAGATTTAAGTAATTAATTAGCAATTTAATTACAAGAAGGAGCTTGTAGCTCATTGGTAATACCTTGCATTGCTGAACCAAGCCACCAAAGTTCAAATCCCATACCCCACATTATTTTTAATATTTATTTTGTTTTAAATTTTTCTTCATGGTTGTGTCTCTTCATCTTCTAAACCCCCATGTACACTTCAAATTCCTAGATCGGTTTCAGAGACCTTTGAAATTCCCATTTACTCCATTTTAATGATTTTTTAATATATTTTTACATTAAAACCTTTCATATACCCTATTTACTCCAATTTTTAATGATTTTATACATTTTTACATTAAAACCTTTTATATACCCTATTTACTCCAACTTTTAATGATTTTTATACATTTATACATTTTTATTTAACAACCCTTCACCTACCCTACCCCTAACCTACCCTATAAATACACCCCCTCCCCTCTACCCTCTCATTCCAAAAATCCTAAGCTCACTCTCTCAAAATTTTCCAAGAGTTGTGTACTTTGAAAACAAGTTCGCGGCGAAGCTCCGACGAAATTCCGGCGGAAATTCCAGCGACGTTTTGAGGAACAACCGGCGACGAAACAACGCCTCGGCCACTCACCTAGTTCCCCTATACTCTTTAGTATAGATCGAAACCCGTAAGTCCGATTCTTTCCTTCTTTCTACTTCTTAAAAATACGAAATTACGAAACCCGACGGAAATCGGAACAAACCGATTTCCGATTCGGTTTTCTATAAAATCTCACTTGTCACCAATTCCATAATACCTAAACATACCCATGTTGACTATTAATCACATCACAACTAATTTGGACAAAGTTTCTCACATGAAATGATGGCTTTTGCAATATCGTATTCTTTTTCACTTTAATACCATAATGTTTATTTTTTTCACTTCTAATCAATTCAATCATGTCTAAACATCTTTATCATGATTATTAAACTTGTAAAAATCAATTTGAATAAGTTTTCACACATGTAATGATAACCTTTTCAATTTACCGTATTCTTTCACTTTAATACCATCATATTTCAATTTTACATTTAACCCCTTAACCTGCTATACATTTAAAGTAGAGCACGAGATAACGACCTACCTCCACACACACGCAGATACAAGCCTAAAACGATATCATCAAAACTTAGAATACGATAAAACGAAACTTTAATTAAAATACCATAATCTTAATAAAACCATTCTTAAAAGTTTTAGATTTAACACACTTTTAAATAAATACCACTTATTAGGAAAATACGATAAGTTGTGGAAATCAATCGTTTATCTAAACCTGACTTTGTGGTGTCTAGGCTAGGCAAGTGAGCTTAGGTAACTTTAAAAGGCCCGCCTCACGATTCGTGAGTGGATCCCTCCCTCCTCACTTGTACTTACCTGGCCACAATTGGCGGTGAAGAGGCGATTTGAGGCTTCTAATGAATTATCGTTTAGACCATTTAGAAATAGGCTAGTTGGCTTAGGAAACCCTAGAATTTAAAATACGGAAATTCACACCTTCGCAAATAAATACCTTTTACTTTATAAAACCGTTTTCTAAAGGATTAGTATTTTACAATCTTTGCAAAGCGCCGCTACAACCCACCTTTGGGGAACCCGTTAGGGATAGTACGGTTTATCGTGCACCCTCGGGCTTAGTAGTGCGAGATTCAGACCTCCGCAAGGAGCATTCGGTCTCGAAAGGTTTAAAATACGACATATTAAGAAAATGAGATTTTTGGAATATAAAATGTTTATTAAAATTATATTTGGTATAAACATATGTATATTTATCATTTAAATATCTATTTTATTATAATATAAATATTCCACCCTTTTTTTTAAAAATCACAAGAATATATTTTACACTAAAATACAATGAACTTCAAATAAACAGAAAATACCTAAAACTAGGATATTCTCACTAGAACTGTCACCACATAAAATCCACCCTCATTACAACTCTAAAGACGAACAATAAATACTTGAGGCATATTTTGAAAAGTATATAAAAGTACTTTTACATAAAAACCCCTCATGTTTTATAAATTACCCTAAGGACCCTAGCAATTAAAAGACCTAGATTCACAATTCTGATTGTCTGACTCGGGTTGAGTCTGATTAATCTGACTTGAATATGATTCAAGTCAATCTATAATCTACAAGATTCCAATTCAATGTGAACACATGAATCCATGAATACAATTATTAATTTATACAACTTAACTGAACCGAACCATGCATATATATTCCTTTTACATGATTTTCAGTATTCCATTTACATGACTCTACGTTTACAACCATTTCCTGATATCATGGTTTCGGTCAGTCGGTCAATCAATCATACAACCAATACAATTTACAAGATAACAATACAAACAAGACATCGCGGGGTTTAAGGGGTAGATTGGTATGGAAGGTGTTAAAAGTGGCACGAGACGGTAAGATTAAGACACCTAACATGAATCCAATTGCTGTTGTACCGTGGCATAAACGGTTCCTTGAGTTCCTGATACCTTAGTCTCCGGGGCAAGTGAGACTCCTCTCGTATACACTGGCATCCTTCTGCACCAAGCTACAAACAACAGTGTTAACACTAAATACAACAATATAATAATATAATACAACTGTAAAAGGTACTCTCTCTCTCTCTCTTACTCTCTGTCTATTCCTCACTTATCTTTGGGACTTACCGAGCGATCTGTTCGCTGACGACATTCTGTTTCTTTCTTCTTTGAATGTCGTCAGGTGTTTCAGACTCGGCAGAGATCGAGCCATCTGCAGAAGACTTGGAGAAGTTTGCCGAAGATCCAGCATTTTAGTTTCATTGTACACTTTTCCTCTCTGTACTTTTCATTTCCTGTTATGCCACTGTTTAGGTATCTTTTTATTTCAGTTGTATTTCCTTTTCATGCATTGTACAAAGAATGTTAATAAATAAAAGTTGCTGTTCTTTTTATTTCTTGTCTCTTGTGTATTTATTTTATATTGCTTAGATACGCTTAGCGTATGTACTTCTGAGTATATACGTAGCGGACCTCGTCGCGTCTCCTTCGCCATACACTGGGAAGCGGGACGTGACATCAAGTCGATGCAGAACTCAATCTCGCGCTCTGGTGGCAGACCAGGCAGCTTGTCAGGGAATACATCAGGGAACTCTCTCATAACAGGGACCCGGTCCAACGGAACCTCTGTGGCGCTAGTATCACAAACATAGGCTAAGAATCCCTGACACCCCTTTCTCAAGAGCTGACCAGCGCGAAGAGAAGAAATCAAGCTGGGAAGGGTAGCGCTACGATCTTCCTGAATAACAAGAACCGGCTCACCAGGAAAGCTGAATCTAACTGCCTTCTCACGGCAATCCACGAATGCATAACAGGTGGCTAGCCAGTCCATACCAAGAAGAACGTCGAAGTCTAACATATCGAGGAGAATCAAATCAACTGAAGAATCTCTCTCCCCGATACGAACCGGACTTGATCGGTACACAAAACGGGCAACAAACGACTCGCCTACCGGAGTAATAACAACAAGCGGCTGATCTAACGAAAAAGACTCTCGGCCCAACCTCGGTACAAAGTACGTGGATACATAGGAATGTGTGGAGCCTGGATCAAATAGTACCCGTGCATCAAAAGAACATACTGGCAGAGTACCTGTCACGACGGCATTGGATGCCTGTGCATCCTGAGGAGTCAACGCGAACACTCGGGCCTGTCCACCACTAATAGCTGGCTGTTCTCTGCCTCTACCTCAGCCTCAGCCTCTGCCTCTGTCGCCTCATCCTCTCTGAATAGGACCTCCATGCCCACAACCTCTAGGAACATCTGGCTGGCATAGAGCATCATCAGGGGTAGGAAGTAGAGCTCTCTGAGGAGGCGGTGAAGGTAGTAAGGTCATATGCGGGACAGTCGCCGTGCCCTGGCGTCCCATAGTACAGTGTCTGATACGGTGGTACTGACTCCCGCACCGAAAACATCCTGGCGACGGCTGCTGGGTCTGTGGATATGAACCAAATAACTGACCTCGTCTCACTCCTCTGTCGCCACCATCTCCCGGAAATAATCTATCGTGGTGTCTACCCATCTATCGCTGAGCTGGCGTATCAGTACGGATCCTCTTCGGCCCAGAAGCGATTGGAGTCTCAAAAATGCGCTCCTCCAAAAGTAAGGTTGCGTCCATCGCGGCTGTGTATGTATCAAAGTGCTGGGTGCCAATGACAAGGAATAGCTGTGTGTCAAGCCCTCGCACAAACCTCTTTATTCTCTTTTCTTCCGTGTCTACTAGGTACGGAGCATATCGAGACAACTAGGTAAACTGTATATCATACTCCGACACCGTCATCCCAGGAGTCTTGCACGAAGACTCAAAACTACGGGCTCGAGCATCTCGGATACTCTCCGGGAGAAAACGGGCAAGAAATGCAACTGTAAACTCGTCCCAGGTCATATAAGGTAGACCTGCAGCTCGGCCTCTCTCTACTGAATCATACCATGTCTGGGCAAGGCCCTCCAGACGAAAACTCGCGAACTCCACCCATCTATCATCCGAACACCTCAACGAACGGCAAATCCTAGCCATCCTATCAAGAAATGCCTGTGGGTCCTCTGTCGCATCCGTACCGGTAAAAGATGGAGGTCTCAATCTCATAAACTCCTGTAGTGAAACAGGGATAGTCGCAGTAGTAGCAGGAATGACCTTCTGTGCAGCAGGTACTATCGTGGTCTGTGCGGTGAAAGGAACATCCTCGGATCTCTGTGCCCAACTGGACTCAACTAAAGATCCCATCATCTGTCGCAACTCCTGTATACCGGCCTCTAATCTGGCAATACGGTCGGGAGAAGGCTGATCAATCTGACCCTGAAGGGTAGGCGTATCATCCCGCTCGATCCTCGCCTCAGACGAGCCCGCTCGAAGCTCCTCCCTAGCGGAAGCCCGCTGAGCTCTCGTAGTCTTTGGCGGCATCGAAACTGGAATAAGAAACAAGAGCGATAAGAACATTGCAATTGAATCAAGGAATGCAAGGAATCAAGAAAGGAAATACAAGCAATTATTTCCTAAGGTCACTTAGGCGGAGTACCGTAATGTAAGTATGCCGCGGAACATACCCACGCTACACCACTCTGCTTAAGTCACATACTCCATCTACCAAGGGTCGTCCTACACTCAGAAAGGTAAAACCTAGGCTCTGATACCAACTTTGTCACGACCCGAAAGTACGGAATGTGACTGGCACTTAGATTACGAGACGTCTAAAGGCATAACGTAACTTAAGTCAGCCAAAGCCCAGAAAAATCTAAACCAAAATCAAAAGAGTGAAGGAAACCTTTCATGAAAACGACTTTGAAATCAATTAAGTTGCATTGAACCCCTTTTAAAAACATCAAAAATTTCCGAAAATTTCGGCAGAGTCTCCTTTGTAAATTCTATCCCCCAAAATGGGTACAACAAGATATATAAACCTGTAATATCAAAAAGGCATCCCCAAGCGGGAGCTAGCTCTTCGCCCAAGGCGGATCACAACCACACGCAATATATATGTAATATCAAGAAAAAGAGCATAAAGAAATGCAAAATATAAGAAAACACAACGTCGGCTCAAGTGAGCTCGACCCAAAAGAAACCACAAATACACAAATCTCTCAATCTCATCACTAGGTTGCATATACAAATAAGAAATGGTAGATGGAGAATACTAGATACAAAAATAGTACAAAAAGAGATAAAAGTGCCCTCGCAACCCACCTACGAGCAATGTCGCGAGTCTGAGCAAAAGAAGTCAATAATACGATAAGCCGCCGCTACAAGGCTGATGAATCTGACCTGCAAGACACTATGGCACAACAGGAGTGAGTTGCCAGCTCGTGAGTAGAATATAACATCTAGTAAGGCTATCGTAAGAATGTACGCAAATGCGTCACAACATATATGTCCAGATGTGATGTAATACCTATAGTATGCATGCACATGTATGCAATATCAATACTAAATCTTTAAGTGTTTTAAATGCTATGAGTTCTGCATTCTTTACTTTAGAAAAAGAATATCTGTGCAATAGCTATGTACCATCATGAAATCATCTGAAAACCGTGTCAAGCATCGACACCAAATATGAAAATACATCTGTCTCAATGTCTCACTGTATCAATGTCTCAATACATCGGGCACCGTCAGTCCGGATCGGCCCATATCATCAAATCTCACGACAACGGTCGGTATCCTCCGGATATCCGCCGCGCCAGACATTACTGGTAGGTAGTCTTCCCCTGCCAGGCTCATCGTCTACAACTCGATCTTCTTGCTCCGGGGTATCATACCGGGCCCACCATGTACCCGAGACGGTTCATCCACTACTCGAATCGGGTCTCGAAATCCAACAGAAAACATGAAAACTCATGGTGGACGACACATACATCACGAGAAAACCGCAACTTTATTTTAAAAATGATAATACTAAACTTTTGTTAAATTCTTGCGGTTTTCCCCAAAATCCAGAAATCGCAGCAATACTGAAATCCTCAAGAAAATCATAATACCCAACATGTTGTATATGATAAATGTCTATGATATCCAGGTATGCGATGTGATTTGTGGCTAGAAATCTATGTAAACATGATGATGATGCGAGGTATATACATGCTATGCGATTTCATATATCATGTATGATGCAAGTGGTGATACTAAGCTAAACAGGTTCTATAGTGCTTGTGGCATGGTAATTACCAAAGGCGTGTGTGTCACATGAACAGTGCGCGTGCAACAGGAGCCAATGGTAATGGTGTACGTATCCTACGAAGTGATATCAGACATGTGTATATGGATATCCATGCATATCCAGCAGATGAATAGCTATAAAGGTATGCAATGTGAATGAGGGGGTTAGCTAACTAACAATGCATATTGTTGCAAATAATAAAGTAATCCTAACTATGGGGC
The DNA here is from genome assembly GCA_030015575.1 of Agapanthus africanus. Taxonomy (NCBI): domain Eukaryota; kingdom Viridiplantae; phylum Streptophyta; class Magnoliopsida; order Asparagales; family Amaryllidaceae; genus Agapanthus; species Agapanthus africanus. The sequence goes on from CM057341.1 coordinate 739,458,138, forward strand.
GCCTCGCGCCATCCAGACGATTCCCCCATAGATGAATACATCCACTCACCTGAATGCCTCGCTAATCTGATCCAACCACCGCTTTGCCTTTGCGCGCCACGTCCGATATTTCCGCAACCAATCCTAGAATTGCACAACACATAACATAAGATTTCACTTCATGAAACAATTCAAGCCACCATATAAAAAGATCAACGCTCATGAATTAATTACAACGTGCACTCGATGCGCGGAAAACACACAAAAATCGCTAAAACCTTAACTAAAATCGTCGTTTCGGGCAACCGTCAAAACTAAAACCCGACTAAATCAAAATCCGCATTAGCACACCCTAAAAGTCGTATGATATGCTATAAATATCGTCCATATATCGTAATTATATCACCTCCTAAAATTCATAAAAATCTAGTAAGCATTATCATATCGATTTCAATGCAAACATCGCGAATTAACGATATCGCGATCGCAACATCGCACAAATATCCGATCTAACCCACTAGATAGCCACAAAACTAACATAAACCCACTTATCCTACATCAAAACCTAATTAGAACATCTACCCTTTTCTTGAAATTCATTAGCAATAAAAATTAACCAAATTTCACACTTTAAATATCTAATTTAACATATTTAAACTACCAATTGAACATTAGATGAGAATTATACCTTACAAGTTGAACCCTAGCTTGCACTTGACCTTGAAAGATGCCTCCTTTCACCTTGTTTTAAACAAATTAGGGTTTGGAAAGAGGTGGAATAGGATTATGGTTTGAATTTGTGAAGAAATTTGTTGATTTCGGTGGATTTTGTGCATTTTTTCATGAATTTTTGAAGAAAGAAAATGGGGGGAAAATGGGGGCTGTTGGAGGGAGGCTCGGCCAGAGCTGGAGGGTGAGGGAGAGTGAGGGAAAAAATGTAGAAAGTTCTAAGAAAAGTCACTCTCAAATGCATTTAATGCAAACACATCAAACTTTACAAAAAAAAAAACCTTTTCATTTCATTTTCAACCCATTTTACCATAAACAACTAAACTTGAAATGTTTTGCTAAAATTTTTGTTACACTTAATTTTAGTTTATAATGGTTCCTAATTATGTAAATTACCCAATTAAATTTGTATTTATCACTAATTAAATGTATTTTTAAAAGCTTAAAATAATATTAAAAATAATTAATTTAGGAATTTTTTTAATTAACTAGAAAATTTTAAGTGATAAATTAGTGACCAAATTTTAGTAATATCTTATCTAAATTTTGTATAATTAGGCCTATATAGAAAAAATACCTATTTTGACTTTTTACGGAAAGGGCTGCTAATCTTGCCGACTACCGAAAAACTGCCTAAACGATTTTCGAAGCGTTACAGTAACACTGGTAATCTTTCTTCTTTCAAAAACCTTGCATCATTTCGTTCTTTCAAACATATTTTTTCAAGCACATTCAGTGGTTCTTTTCACCACCACTGTTATCAAATTTTCTTGAATCTGTTACAACTTCCTTCTATAAATTTCGAGGACGAAATTTTTTAAGGAGGGTAGAATGTAATGACTCTAATTTCACTGTACGAAATTTTTTAAAAGATAATCTACAGAATGGAGTTTGCAAGCCTGAGCACAATTTTAATCTATACTTGCTTAAGAACATCAAGAAAACATTTGCAGCTCTTTGGTAAAGTCTTGCACTGATGTGACATAGCCCCTGTGTTCGAATCCCATCAGCCACATATTATGTAACAACTCCATTTTAGTGTACAAAATTTGCTTAAAAATTAATGTATACTTGGAGTATTTACATTTGTTGCTATTACTTTAAGTAATTAATTAGCTCCATAATTACAAGAAAGAGCTTGTAGCTCACTGGTAAAGCATTGCATTGTTGAGACATAGCACCAGAGTTAAAATCCCATACCCCACATTATTTTAATATTGATTTTTTTAAAACCTTTAGAATACCAAGGGTTTACACGTGCATATCTCACAAAAATCCCACTACACCCAAAAATGTAACATTGCCAGAGATTAGATGAACCGTCGGGGGGGAGGGGATTCCGGCCGCCTGACTCGGCCGGGATCGGCCAAATCGGCATCGACTCGGCCGACTCAGTCCTCCGACCGAGTCACGGCCGAGTCACGGCTGAGTCGGCCGATTCCGGCGACGACCCCAACACAAAAAATGTGTCTTTTTGGTCTTCCCTGTACACCTGCAAAATTTGATCCTCAGACCATTTCCAGAGCTATTTTAAAACCCTATTTACTCCACTTTTATTACATTTTAATATATTTTAATACATTTTTAAATTCAAACCCTTCATCTATCCTAACCATAGCCTAACCCTATAAATACCAACCCTACACACTACCCCCTCACCCCAAACTCTGAGCCAACACTCAAGAATTTTCAAGAAAACTTGTCTATTTTTAAAACGAGCAAGAAGCGAAGCTACGGCGAATTTTCCGGCGAACTTCCGACGACCATCCTAGGAGGTCCCGGCGACGAAACGACGCACCGGTGACTCTTCCCGATCCATCTCCCTTTCCTTGTTGTCCTAAACCCGTATGTTCCCATCCCTCTTCTCTATTCTTTTTCTAAAATTACGGAATTACAAAACCCGATGGAATCGGAGCAAATCCGATTTCCGATTCGAATTCTTTCTAAAACTCTCACTTTTCTTTAATACAATTTTGTTAAACCACTTTATGTTGACTATTAAACACTAACTAATCATATTGAACAAGTTCTATATCAAAAATAATTGCTATCTCCATTTTATCGTATTTTTCATTAAAATACCACATAGTTTCATTTCTATATTTAAACCATCAAAACTTGCTATACGTTTAAGTAGATCACGAGGTAATGACCTAGCTCCTCACACACTCATATGCAATATAGCACCATACCCTTAGGAACATAGAATACGGAAAAGCGACACATTTTCATTTAAATACCATTTATTTAATAAAACCGTTTTCTAAACGATTGAGTATTTATACAAATCTTTGCAAAGCACTGCTACAACCCATTTTGGGGAACCCATTCAGGATGTTGTGGATTATCGCACATCCTCGGGCTTAGTAGTGCGAGATTCAGACCTCCGCAAGAAGCATTCGGTCTCGAAAGATTTAAAATACGATATCTTAAGAAAATGAGAATTTTAGAATATAAAATATATATTAAAATTATTTTTGTATAAATATATGTATATTTATCATTAAAATACCTAATTTGTTATGATATAAATATTCCACCTTTTTCTAAAAATCACAAGAATCAATTTTACACTAAAATACCATGAATTCCATACAAAACCAATATTACAAATAAATACCATTTATTATAAAATTAGGATATTTCCACTAGAAATATCACAATATAAAATCTGCATTCATTATAACTCTAAAGACGATTAATAAATACTTGGGGTGTATTTTAAAAAGTAAATAAAAGTATTTTTACATAAAACCCCTCAAGTTCTATAATTTACCCTAAGGACCCTAGTTAATATAGGTTTAAGCGGGACCAATCTCTTGAGTCTCAGGGAGCCGGAGAAGTGGGTGCTTGCCTATCTAAGGTAGACAACTTAACAAACGGTGTTATCAATACAGTAATCGTCTTTGAAAAAGACACAAATCCTGCCGCCCATGTGCAGCGGTTACCGATAACATCAAAACAATCAGGACTTCAATTTACTTCTCTAATTGTCTGACTCAGATTGAGTCTCATTATAATCTGACTTGAATATGATTCAAGTACAATCTACAATCTACAATTTACAATATTACAATTCAACATAAATCCATGAATCCATTATTCCATATATTCATTCTATCAACTTGACTGAACCGAACCATGGATATACATCCATTGACATGATTCTACAGTTATTCCATTTACATGATTATACAGTTACATCCATTTACTGATATCATGGTTTTGGTCAGTCATCCAACTATATAATCAATACAATACAATACAACAATACAATCAAAACACTATGGGGTTTAAGGGGTAGATTGGTACGAAAGGTGTTAAAAGTGGCACGAGACAGTAAAATTAAGACACCAAACCTAAATTCCGTTGCTGTTGTACCATGGCTTAACGGTTCCTTGTACATTCCGTTTGCCCTGGTCTCTAGCATATAGAGACCCCTATCGTATACACTAGCATCCTTCTGTACCAAGCTGCAAACAACAGCGTTAACATAACATTACAACAATATAATACAACTTTAAAAGATACCTTCTTATTCTGTCTATTCTATTTCTCCCTTATCTTTGAGACTTACCGAGCAACCTGTTCGCTGACGACATTCTCTTTCTTCCTTCTTTGAATGTCGTCAGGTGATTTGGACACGTCAGAGATCGAGCCCACTGCTGAAGACTTGGACCAGTTCAGTGAAGACCCCGAGCTCTAGTCATTGTACACTTTCCATTTCAGTACTTTTTCATTTTGGTTATGCCATTGTTTAGGCATTGTTTTTCTATCAGTTGTATTTAATTTCCATGCATTGTACAGAAAGAATGTGAATAAATAAAGTTGCTGTTTTTATTATATCTTGTCTCTTGTGCTTATTTTTATATTTCTTAGATACGCTTAGCGTATTTACTTCACAGTAAATACATAGCGGACCAGTCGCGTCCACTTCGCCGTATACCGGGATGCGGGGCGTGACAGGTTTTGTTGGTGGCCCATGCAGGTCAGAGCTGTATGAAACTCTATTATGCAGTTCTGTTCTACTTGAACAACCTAAGCAATATAACACAAGAACCAGCAACTAAAACATTCTTTACAATTCATATTCCTTGAATCTTATCATTTCATGTACTTTGAATCTGTCCTAACCCAAATTTTTCTTCAAGGTTATGGATTCTCCGAACAATACCAGCACCAATGTCAACAACACACCTCCACCACTACCACTCACACCTTCCGTCCCTGCTCCGATCAACGAGCAGACGGTTCTACTTGAGGCAATCCGAAGCCTCCTAGAGGGACAACAGCAACAGACTGATCCTTTATTGAACCGTCCCGAGACAGAAGCACCTGGGGTGAAGCAATTCAGGGCTTTGCACCTCAAACAGTTCTCAGGAAAGGAGAGCCCACTGGAAGCTGAGGAATGGGCTCAGAGAATCGCAGATGATCTGGCAGCGGCACAAGTGTCAGAATTAGCTTAGGTTCGTGTTGCAAAATTACAGCTCACGGACAATGCATGAAACTGGTGGAAGGCGGAAGAAAGCCGTCTTGAACAACCCATCGAATGGAAGACTTTCCGCGACATGTTCAACGCTAAGTACTTTCCTGAGACTGCCAAGTTCGACATGGAATATCAGTTCATCCATCTGCAACAAGGTTCGATGTGGACCAAGTCAGTAGATGAGTATGACGCTGAATTCGCCATACTCAGTCGGTAAGATATGTCTCAATAATTCGAATTTTTATATATCACGTATTACACAGCTAACACAATATTTTTAACAGATTTGCGGCACACTTGATACCGACGGATGAGATCAGAGCCCGTCGATTTCAACAAGGTTTGGATTCGGAGATCCAGGCTGCACTGGCCACAGGAGATTTTCCGACTCATGAATCGGCTCTGAAAGCTGCCCGCCATTATGAGGCAGTGGTAAAGGCGAGGGGAAGACCTCAATCTGTTGGATTTAAGCGCCCTGCCAACCAGATGGCAGGAGGAGCCTCGTCCAGGCCACCTTTTGTACCAAGGCAACCCGGAGTACCCATCGTCCCAGCCCAGCCTTTTGTACCTACTGCAAGAGAACTGGACATATGATGAAAAACTGTCGGCGAGCCAACCGTCTTTGCTTACTCTGCGGTTCAGCTACTCATGATATTGGGTCTTGTCCCTAAAGACAAAACCCAGTTGCTGCACCCAGGCTAGCAATTACCTATCCGCAGCGACCAGCCCTTCAGGCACCTGTTCCAAGACTTGCACTACCTGCACCACCCAGAGGACCACAAGCTGCACCACCTCCTCGTCAGTTCCATCAAGCTTAAAGGAACGTTCAGAGGAATGCTCCTCAGGCCAGGAGGAATGTACCAAGGCGCCATGCTTTCACGATGACCATGGAAGAAGCTGAGACCACTGGCCAAGTTATCACTGGTAACCCTTCTTTCTCAAAATTTCTTTCAGTCTTGATATTTATCTACATACTTTTCCTATACCTAAAACATATTCCACATACCTTAGGTACAATCTTAGTATCCTCAATACCTGCACTAGCACTGTTTGATACTGGAGCATCTCACCGCTTTATGTCGCAACGGTTTGTCCGAACCCATGCGATTCCAGTCTCACCGCTTGTATCCAGCTGGAATGTCAATTCAGGAAATGGCGTTTTAAAGGCAATAATGGGATACAGCTTGTGTCCGATAGTCGTCTGCAGCCAAGAATTTTATGCTGACTTCAAAGTGCTGGACAATCCGAACTTCGCTGTGGTTTTAGGTATGGATTGGCTTGGAACTTTTTATGCTACTGTCGACTGTCGTCAAAGGAGGGTAGTATTCGAGATTCCAGACCATCCGGTTTTCTATTTCAAAAGCGGAGACCGTACCCTGGAGCCAAGTACCAACAAAGCGAAGCCAAGAGAAGCAGTAGTTGCAGCAGCTCAAGCGGAAGAAGAATCAAGACCAGATGTGGTTCGAGAGTTCGACGATGTGTTTCCTGACAATATATCAGGTTTGCCTCTCGATCGAGCTCTTGAATTCAGCATTGATTTAGTACCAGGAGCACAACCGGTGATCAAAGCACCTTATCGATTAAGTCCGGAAGGTTTGGAGGAAGTCCGAACACAGTTGGACGAATTACTGGCGAAAGGATGGATTCGTCCCAGCACTTCAAATTGGGGATCACCTATACTACTTGTGAAGAAGAAGGAAGGTTCATACAGAATGTGTATCGATTACAGAGCCTTGAACGAAGTCACTATAAAGAACAAGTATCCACTCCCACGCATCGACGATTTATTCAACCAGCTAAGTGGATCTTGTGTTTTCTCTAAATTGGATCTTCATTCAGGTTATCATCAGGTGAAGGTTAAGGAAGCTGATATTCACAAAACAGCTTTCAGAACTCGCTATGGACATTACGAATTTCTAGTGATGCTATTTGGAGTGACCAATGCACCAGCAATATTCATGAACCTGATAAATCAAGTTTTCCGGAAGTATATAGACAGGTTTGTTGTCATCTTCATCGACGACATACTGGTGTATTCAAGGAGTGGGAAAGAGCATGCAGAGCACCTACGAATTGTCCTGGAAAGTCTTCGACAACATCAGCTCTATGCCAAGTACAGCAAGTGCAAGTTTTGGCTAAAGCAAGTTGGTTTTCTTAGACATATCGTATCAGGAGAAGGAATCTCTGTGGATCCAGCGAAAGTTTCAGCAGTTAGCGAATGGCCTACACCAAAGTCAGTGAAGGACATTCGGAGTTTTTTGGGTTTAGCTGGATATTACAGAAGGTTCATTGAAGGATTTTCAAAGATAGCAACACCCCTGACCAAGCTCACACGTAAAGATGAAGATTTTGTGTGGTCAGAAGCATGCGAACAAGCTTTCGTAGAACTCAAGTCAAGGTTGACATCAGCACCTATTCTCGTCATACCGGATCAATCTGGAGGATTCGAAGTGCATTGCGATGCATCCGGTAAGGGATTAGGATGTGTTCTACATCAGCACGGTAAGGTTGTAGCTTATGCTTCAAGACAGCTGAAGACTCATAAGCGCAATTATCCGACGCATGATCTGGAGTTGGCAGCCGTCATCTTTGCTCTCAAGATTTGGCGCCATTATCTACTTAGTGAACGAGTGAACATCTACACAGATCATAAGAGCCTGAAGTACGTGTTTACTCAGAAGGAGTTGAATATGCGGCAGAGAAGATGGTTAGAACTCATGGCGAACTTTGACATCAACTTGCAATATCACCCAGGGATGGTGAATGTGGTTCCAGATGCGCTTAGTCGCCAACCTTTATCGATGAATCTCACCGCTCAGTGGAAGCTTCAACAAGACTTGCATCAGATGGAGATTGAGGTAGTCATGCCAGGTAACACTTCAAGTTTGATGAATTTACAAGTTCAATCTACCATTGTCAATCAGATCAAAGCAGCTCAAGCAAGTGATGTTAAGTTGCAAAAGATCAGAGAACAAGTGGAGAATGGACTCATAACAGACTTCATCATCCATGAAGACGGATCTTTGAGATACGGCAGCAGATTGTGTGTACCAAAAGGGCTTGTTCGGGAAGAGTTAATGAAAGAAGCTCACAGCTCTCCCTATTCAGTACACCCTGGAGGTACCAAAATGTACAAAGATCTACGTAAGAATTATTGGTGGCATGGAATGAAGCGTGAAGTAGCCAGAATCGTCGCAAAATGCTTGGTGTGTCAGCAAGTAAAGGCTGAACATCACAGGACTGCTGGATTGCATCAACCGTTACCAATCCCAGAATGGAAGTGGCAACACATCACGATGGATTTTGTGACCGCTCTTCCTCGCAGCACAAAGGGTAACGATGTTGTATGGGTCATTATGGATCGACTCACAAAGTCGGCTCACTTCATCCCATTTCGAATTGGCCAATCAACAGAGACACTAGCATAGAAGTACATGGAGGTAATAATCTACTTAAAGATTTAAACTCTTCATAATGTACTATCTCTGATACCCATGAACTCATACAGGAAATTATGAGACTTCATGGAGTACCGGTCTGCATTGTCTCCGATCGTGACACCAGGTTCTGATCGCAATTTTGGCAGAGTCTGCAAGCAAGCTTAGGAACAAGTCTGAACTTCAGCACGGCTTATCATCCACAAACCGATGGTCAGTCTGAGCGAACTATTCACATCTTGGAGGATAAGCTCAGAGCATGTGTGTTAGACTTCAAAGGATCATTGGAAGATCACCTACACCTTGTGGAGTTCTCGTACAACAACAGCTACTAAGCAAGCATAGGAATGGCACCTTTCGCAGCACTGTATGGAAGGAAATGTCGATCGCCATTAAGTTGGGACGACATTGGAGATAGGGAACTTCTTGGACCAGAGATGATAGTAGCGACTGTTGATGTGGTACGAACTATCAGGGAAAGGATGCGCATAGCCCAAGATCGACAGAAGCACTGGGCTTGTTCCCCGCCGAAACGCGGAGATGCGACCGGGGAGGTCCGTCTTGCCTGAATTTCGGGGCATATGATAATTGGTGCAATCCGTCCACCTCTCCAAAGATGCCAAGTTGATTTATGGCACCGTATATCGGAGCTTTAAACGGATGCGGCCGATATAGCAGACTTCGTCAGATTCCCCCTCATTTGAGGGGGTTTTGATTGTGGGGACGCTCTTCCCTGCAGGCGCAAGCCCCTGCAGTTAATTACGCTACCGTATTGCGGTAACCACTTTCTCCTTCTCCAGATGGTCACTTCGTGTCGTGGGTGTTTGTTTTGTTTTTTGATTTCCCGTGGATTGTATACGGAGACTAATTTATGTTGTCGCCCATAGGGCGTGGATTAGTCCAAATCCATATTTTCTTAGATTTGGGTTTGGGGGTTGGGTTTAAGGATACATTAGTGTTGGAGTTAGTGCCCTCAGAGTCAATTATTGGATCACAGGCACGTGATTGCAATGATTGAGGGAGGACCTATCCCGGTAGGACAGTCTTACTCGAGATGATAGTATGCTATCTGGTTTACCTTTATCACCGTGTACTGCTTTAGGTGACCTGACATGTCACTATTACACGTTGATAGAGCCCCTAGGATTCTTGCTTGACGACCAGCAGTATGATGGCGATCATATACGTGGGAGCTGGGGTCTATAAGCACATCCTTAAAAGGTCCCTAGTCGTAGGAGTTTCGAGACAGGGCATCGATACTCCGTTAGTAGACTAGTGTATACAGTCGAGACCCCGACGAGGGGCGGTGGCCGGTCTCACAAGCCACTGGTGTCAGTTGGTTCACCTAAGATGTATACAGGTGCTCATTGGGTTATGAGTACACCGGACAGGACTCGCCGGGAACCTGCTAGTTGGTCTTATACCAGATGTCAGATAGCAGTTCCCTGGTGACATGTGTACAGGTTAGTTCATCGACCTGAGATCGTCATTTGTCTCGTGTGAGTTCCCACTGTGCTTTGATTACTACCCTACCACGGCTCAAAGGAGTCGTGCAAACAGGTTTTAGTTGGGTACAGTCCCGAGCCACATGGAGGCAGTGAGCGGATCTGCAGGGGTTCGTCTCTCCCGGTATTGGGGGTGAGGTCGCGCTGTGTCTAGGAGAGCCATTACACAAAGCCCTCGGCCGAGGCAGGAGATTTACTGGTAGGTATTCCAGTAGTATCTCAGGGTGTTCTGGGCTACGCTCCGACACGACTTGTACCGCTTTTGGGGGTCTGACTTTCACCAACCTCCTAGGCCCGCCATGCGATACTCATAGACGAACGGACCGGACTGTACGGATATTGTCACTGACAGGCTCAGTTGGGTGTCGGGGTGAGCTTCCTCATCGACGTCCCATTTTGTCAATACCTGGTGGCCCGTCACGTATTGGCTTATACCTCTGACGTGCTAGTGGTTAAATCCACAGCCAAGGTATTGACGAGTCTTTAGAGTCCACCACACTCAGTTACAGTTACTCAAGTTTCGGGCGAAACGCTGTAGAGGCCGTATGGAGATATGGCAGGGTTCGATCAGATACGTGCGGTATTGCACGGATCGTGATCGGACAGTTTTTACTAGCCGGCTTTGGCTTAAGCCGGATTCTAGTATTTGATAGTGTAGTTTTGTCTCTTTGCATTTGTGTTCAGTGGGAATACAAATGCGGGCATGTATTTGCAGTAGCGGGGTTTTCCTGTAATTTATTATGGGATCGGTTTTCTGGGGTTGCCAGTTTGCATTCCGTTCCGTCCGGTTTTCCTTCATTCCTTCTCGGTCGGACTTTCTTGGTGGAGGGTGTTAATTGCAAGTTTGCAATTAACATTTTGTGAGGGGTTTCTTTGCATATTTGTGGCATCATGATTGTTATTTCATGATGAGATTCCTTTTTAATCTCATCACTTGCTTTTCATTTGATGGATGGTGGAAAGGATTTGGATTAGAATGAGAGTGACCATTTTCTATATTGTTGATATATTCTTTCTTGATTTTCTTTTTTCTCTCTCCAATCTATTTTGAGATAGAGAGGGGCCGGCCATTTTCAAGAGAGAGAGTGAGAGGTATTATTTTGGTGTGTGCCATTTTCCATCTCATTCCATGGTTGCAAAAGACTAGCTTCAAAGCTCATTTCTTTCCCTCCTTCTCTTCTTTATTCCTTCACAACAAGGCAACCTCATAACCCCAAGAGACAAGTTCACTACACTATTCTATAGCAAGCCTTGGACGCGTCGGCTAGCCAACTTCGCGCCCGAGTTGCCTCGGTCAAGAGGCGGGAGCCCGTAAAAGATTCCGGCTACGTGGTGCCCCTTTCCGACGAGCGAGGAGGTGACGGAGATTCCGCAAGAGATCGGAGTGGAGATGAAGACCGAAGGACACGGATCGCTTGGTATAACTTCTCACCCCATCTCTAGATAGCTAGCTAGGTTAATGTTTTCGATCCGGGTTTTAATTGTCCGCGGTAGCGCCGGTTTCCGAGCAAGGAAAAATTTTTATTCCGCATTTTGGCCTCGGCTACGAGGCCGGGGCGCTGCCGTGGCGCAACAATTAGTCTTATTTGAGACTAAGATCAACTTAAACGTTTGTTAAGGATACATTAGTCCAATTTTAGACTAAGACCAACTTAACGGGATCATTTAGATCCAACAAAAGAGTATTTGGCCTCTTTCGTTTAGATTAGGGGCATTGCGGTCAATTAGTTTAAGGACATTACGGTCCAAGTTTAAGGACATCATAGTCTGTGAGTTTAAGGACATCATAGTCTGTGAGTTTAAAGACCTCACAGTCAAGGTTAAGGACATCATAGTCCGTGATTTTAAAGACCTAATAGTCAAGGTTAAGGACATCAGAGTCCGTGGGCTTAAGGACCCCACCGTCCATGAAATGTATGGTTGTCGGGACCCGTCACCTCTCTGAAGACGTTGAAGGATTACGATGACAAATATCAGAGAAGTTCAGAGATGTACCCTTAAACCGATGTCAGTTGGTTGAAAGATTCGTAGTCTAATTTGGGGCTAAGATATGTTAACATATTTATGAGCATATGAGTTTAATTAATATGGGTTGAGGACTTATGGCCAATCTTGAGCTAAGTCCAATAAATGTTTAACATTTTATTTTGGGTTGTTGAGCATTCGTTTGGGCTTGGCCCTTTTAATAATGCCGAGCATTGATTTGAATTTTGACAGTATTTCTGTCTTTCATTGAATGTTGAGCGCTCATTATAGCTCTGGGACTTGTAAAAGAACAATTTATGTTCTGTCAGCGCCCACGTGAGGTGCTCGTGGTGCGCTTGGAGCTTTGCGCCAGTCCAAGAGCGCATTACGCTTCTGCTGAGTAGCGCACACGTGAGTGACACATGGCGCGCTTGGCGTTGAGCGCCAGATGATGAGCGCATTGCGCTAATATATGAGCGCATTACGCTATTAATTCAATGGCGCACACATGAATGACACGTGGTGCGCATGGCGCTTTGCGCCAGTCCATGAGTGCAGCGCTGTGCGCTAATTCAAGAGCGCAGCGCAGTGCGCTAACTGTTGAGTGGCGCACTCATGAGTGACACGTGGAGTGCTCGGCGCTGAGCGTCAGTCCAGGAGCGCAAAAGCGCATTTGATCAATTTTTTGATCTGGGAAATAAATTTTCCCCTAGAAGAGACTTGTCTCAAGATTAGAAGAACAAAAGTTCTTACTTTATAGGAGATGCTTCAATCTCTTGTATTAATGAATGGCTTTGCCTATATAGATCTATAATCCTTAAGAGAATTTAATAATTCTCTCCCCCTTTATAATGGGATGTTCATGATCTCAGAAAGATAATTTGTCTTATAGATCTATGATTTGTGAAAGAAATAAGTACTTCTTTGTTTTATGATGAGATCTTTTGATTTTTTTATAAAATATCTTGGTCCTTGTAGATCTATGATCTTTTAAGAAGAGAATTCTTCTTTTTAATTATGAGATGATTTCATCTCTTTGTTCACCACCATTCTTTTTACCTTGAAGAAAAAATCTTCTTTTTGCTGAGAGCTATGCTTCTTTTCCTGAAATCTCAAAGCTTATGGGGGGATTTTTCCTTTATTTTCCGACTTGAAGTATTGGGTCCTTTTTATAGGGGAGGCTGATTTATTAAATCAGTTAAAGAGATTTTTTCTCCAATTGATTTTGGAATTTTCCCATCGTTGGATCTTTGATCCAAGGGCTTCTGATTTACAGAAGGTAATCTTCTTGTTATTAATAAGATTGGGAAATATTTCCATACAGAATTTATTCTGTATTTTGGTGATTTTTTTAATCACCATTGGATCATTGATCCAACGGTGCTTTGATTTACAGAGCACAATTTTGTTATTTCGAAAGATTTTGAGAAATCTTTCCTTAATAGAATTTAATTCTGATTAATTAATGATTTATCATTTATTATTAGATCTTTGATCTGACGGTGGGGAGCTTTTAGCTCCAGCGCTAGCGCACCCGTGCTTTGCACGTGGTGCGCCGCTCAGGGCGCAGCGCACCTGGCGCTAGCGCACACGTGCACTGGGTGCTGGATCTGAAGCGTTGCTTTATTTTAAAATTTGAATTTTGAACAGAGTTTTGCTCTGATTGGGGGAAATAAATGCCCCGCACCGTTGCGCTCATGTGGCCCACACGTGAGTGCAGCGGTGGCAGAATCTCTGCCGTTGGATCAACTCAGAAGTTGAAACAGCTATTTATGCCTATAAATAGGACCCTTTGCCTTTTAGATGATTCTGTTCATCTTCTTCCTTTGATAATTTTTATTCAGAGCATAGCTCTTCTGCTTAAGAATTTTTCAAGAGTCAAAACTCTGCTAAAATCTAGGTAAAGATTAAATCTTTTAAAAGATCATTTAAGAATCTAAGGTTTCACCCATTAATAGAGCCTGGCTCTCCATAGATCTTTGATCTAAAGAAAGCCCTTTTAGGGTTTCATTACCAGAGCTTTGCTCTCTTGATTCATGGATCTTAAAGAGATCTTTTCAGGGTTTCTTAACTCATTAACAGAGCTTTGCTCTTTTGATAACATGTAGATTTGTTAATCTCTTATGAAGAACTCTTAAGAGTTTATTCATGGATCTTGAAGATCCCATAATTTTTAATTCATAAAAATTGATTTCAATTTTTCTGATGGATTATTTCATCATTATTTTTTTCAGAGCAAGGCTCTTGAGGAATTGTATTCATTTATGATCAGAGTTTGACAAGTGTCACTCTGTCACAGAGCATTGCTCTCAAAGGGAGATTTACTCCTCTGACCGAGAGATGTCTCATTTAATGAGAATTTCTTTTAAGGATTTCCTCACTGAATGATAGCCTCATCAAATGATGAGGCTGTTTTAATAATGATGAAATGTCATCTAGATTTTATGGGCCCCCTTTGGTCCCTTTTCACCGCGTTGCAGTGTGGTATAAATTCTAAAGTACCAAGTGTTAGAATTTAAATTAAATTACAGCATTGACTGTTGACTTTTGTCCCTTTCCACACAGGCGACATGTCTTTCGACACTTCTTTTCCGTTCATCCGCTCAGAAGGCGGATTTCCTGAGGCACCCGTAGACCGAGAGGTTCTTGCGCTGATCAAAGGCCATGACCCAGAATACAAGAATCTTCACCTATGGGGTAGATGGTATGATCAAATTATCAGAGGTCGCCGGAGCTTTTCTTGTGCGACACCCTCGGATCCTATCTCTGCAATCCCTAATGCAGATGCACCCCCGATCAATTATACTGTAGAAGAGGTAAATTGGAATTCAGAAGGTCTCCTTCGGCCTTCTATTGTCGCAGTACCCGTGCAGCCGCCGGTGGCTTTGGACACCCTAGGGCGGCACATATGTCAGGGCGAATCGCGCCCTTAGGGACAGCCCTACAACATCGGACTAACTCCTCGTCATCCGGCCGGATACTTGCAGTGGGCCCGATATATCTTATCGGCAAAGAAATCGCAGCTACTGAAGCTTTCCTTATACCCTGCGATCTACGCTTCCTTGTTCCAGTATTCTACACCTCCCACATGGTGAATCAAGGCATTTTTAGAGCAGTAGAACATTCCGACCCATACCTTCCTCCTTTTGGATAGAGAGGTCTTCATTTTCTTGGAGGAATTTGCTGAGCTTTCTGGTTTACCAGTTAGGGGGGAGCACTACGAGGAGCTGCTTCCTCCGGATGAGTATGTTTTTGCCACCAAATCAGTGGTAATGGGTCTTACCCCAGAGAACGCCATTCAGCACCAGTTCCCAAGTATGATAAAGGTGTTAAACATGTATGATAGCCTCTTTCTTGAATCCGGAGGCCGGGGGGTCAGCTTTGCGGACTTCATTGCCCATTTTCTTCGCCCAGAAATTTTGTCGCGGCAAGGTGAAAAGTTTGCTAAACTTGATGATCCTTTCGGCTTTGGCTTGGACCGTCGGCCAGTATTGGAAGCCGATCAGAAGGATTTCTTTCTTCCCGACGTCGCGATCGTCCCACTATCAGAAATCGCCGCTCCGGGCATTGATGAGGAAGCGTTCTTTCTCGGGTTCCTCAGTTTATGGTTAAGCTGGTTCGCGCTTCCTATGCACCCTTGTTACATGAGGCCTTCTGTCTTCTACCCTGCACATCGCATGGTTGCCGGAATACAAGTGGCTATCGGGATCGGCGGGTTAGCCCACCTATATCACTGCCTCAGCTTGGCAGCAGATACCACTGAACCAGGGGTGCATCATGCCAACTTCCCAATGCATTACTTCATTTCATGGCTAGAGCTGCACGTGCTCGGGGTCTTCGGTATCCATAAAAGACCTTCTTTTTACGACAGATGCAGGTTCCCTCGGATAATGCGGCTGGTCGACGCCTCCATCGTGAGTCCGTCACCGCGGGAAGCTAGGGGTTTGCTCCTTCGTCCGCGTACGGTTGGAGATGGTATGTCTTTTACCGACAAAGTCTTGACCGTCGGCCAGGAAACCTCAAAAGCGGTGCTGCCATTACAAGACATCTTTAATGACGGGGCCTCTGTGTTGAAATCTCGGGAGATTCTTCATCTGTACTATATGAGGCTGGGCTTTCTCGTATTCAGGAAAAATGATGCGGCGTTATTCATGAGATACAACCTGCATCGTTTTATCCAGCTGCTGAGTTAAAATCAGGGCGTCCCCCTTGAGGCTTCCTTAGCAGAACCTGCTGCTACCGAAGAGGGAATGTAGAGTGTGTTGCATCATTTCATGCGCTTGAACACAGGGTCCAACTTCTTTATCAGCGAACTGAGCTGTGTCCCAAAGGCTCTTAATGTGTAAATGGCATGGTATCATCATTCAATGGGCGTCGTCATTAGGGAGGAGAAGCGATTGATGCTCGATCGTAAAGGTGCACCCCGTGCTGGTGATCGAAACGTCCCTCTGAAGCGACGGACCATTGTCCCACCTCCCTTAAGAGAAGCTGCGGTGATCGAAGTCCCGCATACCAGGATCCGCTCTGGACGTTTCCCACGGGGTCAGGATTGACATAAGCCGCGTTCCACGTGACCAGGAATTTGCTATGGATGCTTCCCACGGGGTTATAGCCGTGTTCTGTGAGGACCAGGCTCCACTCTGGATGCTTCCCACGGGGTCATAGCCGTGTTCTCTGAGGACCAGGATCCGCTTTGGACGTTTTCCACGGGGTCAAAATTGACATAAGCCATGTTCCACGTGACCAGGAATTTGCTCTGGATGCTTCCCACGGGGTCATAGCCGTGTTCTGCGAGGACCAGGCTCCGCTCTGGACATTTCCTACGAGGTCAGAATTGACATAAGCCGTGTTCCACGTGACCAGGAATTTGCTCTGGATGCTTCCCACGGGGTCATAGCCGTATTCTGTGAGGACCAGGCTTCGCTCTGGACGTTTCCCATGGGGTCAGGATTGACATAAGCCGCGTTCCACATGACCAGTAATTTGCTCTGGATGCTTCCCATGGGGTCATAGCCGTGTTCTGCGAGGACCAGGCTCCGCTCTGGACATTTCCCATGGGGTCAGGATTGACATAAGCCACGTTCCACGTAACCAGGAATTTGCTCTGGATGCTTCCCACGGGGTCATAGTCGTGTTCTGCGAGGACCAGGCTCCGCTCTGGATACTTCCCACGGGGTCATAGCCATGTTCTGTGAGGACCAGGATCCGCTCTGGACATTTCCCACGGGGTCAAAATTGACATAAGCCGTGTTCCACGTGACCAGGAATTTGCTCTGGATGCTTCCCACGGGGTCATAGTCGTGTTCTGCGAGGACTAGGCTCCGCTCTGGACATTTCCCAGGAGGTCAGAATTGACATAAGCCGTGTTCCACGTGACCAGGAATTTGCTCTGGATGCTTCCCAAGGGGTCATAGCCGTGTTATGCGAGGACCGGGCTCCGCTCTGATGTTTTCCATATTGTCAGGATTGACATAAGCCGCGTTCCACGTGACCAGGAATTTTCTCTGGATGCTTCCCATGGGGTCATAGCCGTGTTCTATGAGGACCAGGCTTCGCTCTGGACGTTTCCCATTGGGTCAGGATTGACATAAGCCGTGTTCCACATAATCAGGAATTTGCTCTGGATGCTTCCCACGGGGTCATAGCCGTGTTCTGCGAGGACCAGGATCCGCTCTGGACGTTTCCCACAGGGTCATGAATGACATAGGCCACGTTCCACGTAACAAGGAATTTGCTCTGGACGCTTCCCACGGGGTCATAGCCGTGTTCTACGAGGACCAGGATCCGCTCTGGACGTTTCCCACGGGGTCTGGATTGACATAAGCCGCGTTCCACGTGGCCAGGAATTTGCTCTGGATGCTTCCCACGGGGTCATAGCTATGTTCTGCGAGGACTAGGCTCCGCTCTGGATGCTTCCCACGGGGTCATAGCCGTGTTCTGCGAGGACCAGGATCCGCTCTGGACGTTTCCCACGGGGTCAGGATTAACATAAGCTACGTTCCATGTGACCAGGAATTTGTTCTGGATGCTTCCCATGGGGTCATAGCCGTGTTCTGCGAGGACCAGGCTCCGCTCTGGACGTTTCCTACGGGGTCAGGATTGACATAAGCCGCGTTCCACGTAACCAGGAATTTGCTCTAGATGTTTCCCACGGGGTCATAGCCATGTTCTGTGAGGACCAGGCTCCGCTCTGGATGCTTCCCACGGGGTCATAGCCGTGTTCTGCGAGGACCAGGATCCGCTCTGGACGTTTCCCACGGGGTCAGAATTGACATAAGCCGTGTTCCACGTGACCAGGAATTGTTGACTTTTATCCGCATTTTACGGAGTCGGGGTTTGACTCTCGGTCATCTGTGCACCGCCGAGTCATGGAACTGGGAATTGTCGTGGTTCCGCTTTACTTGATGTTGCGTCTGTTGTAATGAGATGAATGTTGAGATGATCTCCAGGCTGTCTGTGAACCGTTGAGATTTGGCTTTTTCTTGTGATGGAGCCTAGGAAGGGAAGGTGTGATTCCTTCTTTGTTTGCGCCTCTGGATTGTATACAGGGATTGATGTGATATCACCTGTAGGGCAAAAGGTTTCATTTTATATATTTTTCTTTCCGCGATGCTCTATCATTTCAGCTTTTATATCGCGAAGGTCGCGATTGCCCAATCATTTCGGCTATTTTTCGCGGTGCCCAATCATTTCGGCTATTCGTTTTATTTTTACTCACTGCTTTTTATTGCGAGTTGGCCAATCATTTCGGTTATTTGTTTTATTTTTACTCACTGCATTTTATTGTGAGTTGCCCAATCATTTCGGCTATTTTGCATGCATATATTTTTACTTGCTGATTTTGTTTGCAAGTTGCCCCATCATTTCGGCTATTTCGTAGGCAGATGTATCTTGCTGGCTTATTGCTGCAAGCTTGGGATTGGACACCGATTTCGGCATCATCACCGCTACAACTGGGATATTGCCAGGAGCGAATCATCATTTGTCTTTGTCGATGTCGGACAAAGGTGGCTTAGCAAACAGGGTTAAGATCCTGTTGGCTAAGGCTTTTGACTTCATGAGCCGTAAGGGTCTCATAAAGGTATTTCTCCTTACAAGTCGTGAGGATCTCGTAGGTGCGTTTTCTCCTTAGGAATCGTGAGGAATCCTATGTGTGTGATCTCTTATAAGTCGTAAGGATCTTACAAGAGCGATTTCTCCTTATAAGTCGAGAGGACTTACACGGCTGTTCACTATGCAAACATATCCCTATTCACGGATGGGACTTTTTTAGGGAAATGTTTATTCGCGCCCGTGGATTGTATACAAGGATCAGCATTGAACCGCTTGTAGGGCAGTGTTGGAGGTTGTGGCGGCGGCTTAAGAACAGGTTTAAATCCCTATAGCTTAATACTTTTGAATCTTATGAGCCGTGAGGGTCTCATAAGAGGGTTCTCCTTACGAGTCGTGAGGATCTCGCAAGTGTAATTTCTCCTTAGGAGTCGTGGGGATCCCTAAGTGTGTTTCTCCCTTGTGAGTCGTAAGGATCTCACGCAGGTGGTTTCTCTTCACAAGGTCGAGAGGACCTTGCAAGTGTCTTTTAGTGAGGTTGCGCCCTTTCGGATTTTCATAAAAACTCGCCGGTAGCCCTGCCGTTTTTACTCACGGAGCCTTTCCGGGTTTTCATCCGTACCCATTTTGCTTATGGACATACCGTTTTCTTTTTCTTTCTTTTTTTTCATTTTTTTTGTGTCAGCCTTGGGATGCTGTAGTCTACAGTAGTTTATTGACGTCTCGGTGAACAGCTAGTTTTAGGACATAGTGGTCCATCGTTAGTTTAAGGACGTCTTGATCCGACGCCAGTTTTAGGACATAGTGGTCCATTGTTAGTTTTAGGACATTTCGGTCCGTTGTTAGTTTAAGTATGTTTCGGTCCATTGTTAGTTTAAGGACGTTTCGATCCGTTGTTAGTTTAAGGACGTTTCGGTCCATTGTTAAGGAAGCCGGCTACTACTTACAGAGTTTGGGCTCAGGAAGATAGCGAGCGGACATAGGTGTCGTCATCTATCGTTGACCTAGGCCGTGACTCGTCAGGCGTAGTATGTTTTCAGGAAGCGACCGTTTATTGGCCTGAAAGGTCTTTCACCATGCATGTCCATGAGTAAATATGCTCCACCCTGGTAGACTTTGTCTATGATATACGGGCCTTCATAGTTCGGCTCGAATTTCCCCCGCTTGGCGCGATTGGGGATCATAGGTCTTTTAACTACTAGCACGAGTTCGCCTTGGCGGAACGTTGGAGAGATTGGCTATGAATCGCCGGATATATGCGAGCTTTCCTTGGAGAGATCGCAGCTTCTTGAGAGTCTTTGGCGGGGGCATTTCCATGATCGCCTTGATCTTCGACGGGTCTATATCGATGCCTCGATGTTGTACGATGAATCCTAGGAATTTGCCCGAGGAAACTCCGAACGCGCATTTGAGAGGGTTCATCTTCAGGTTGTATTTCCGAAGGCGTTGAAACACAATCTTTAGATGCTCTAAATGTTCTTCGTATGATTTGCTTTTTACTATGAGGTCATCGATATAGCATTCGATGATTTCATGTATGAGGTCATCGAAAATTTTCATCATGGTCCTCTGATAGGTGGCACCGGTGTTCTTTAGACCGAAAGGCATCACCTTGTAGCAGAATATGCCCAAAGGGGTTCGGAAAGCGGTATGCTTCTGGTCTTCAGGATGCATCTTTATCTGATTGTATCCTGAAGAGCCGTCCATGAAGGAGAAAACTTCATGAGTGGAAGTGTTATCTATCATCAGCTCAGTGACCGGTAATGGAAAGTCGTCTTTTGGACAAGCTTTGTTGAGATCCCGAAAGTCCACACATATGCACACCGTCCTATTTTTCTTCATCACCGGGACGATGTTGGCGATCCAGTCAGGATACTAAACTTCTTGGATGAAGCCAGAGTCGATTAGCTTCCTGACCTCAGCGTTGATGCTCATCTCAAGCTCGAGCTGCATTCTTCTCGGTGCTTGTTTGATCGGCTTGACGTCCGGAGATATTGCCAATTTTTGTACAGCTATTTCTGGATCTAGCCCCAGCATCTCGAAGTAGTTCCATGCAAAGCAGTCTTTATGCTGCATGAGCACGTCTTTAAGCGTAGCCACCCTTTCTTCAGACAACAGCTCACTGGCGAATGTCGGCCGTGGGTCGCTTGTCGTCCCCAAATCAATCTTTCTGAGTTTGTCTGTAGTAGTATGTATCCCATCTTCCAGCTCTTTTGGCGCCGGTGGAAACTCTGATATCATTTCGTCATCATTGTTTTTGAAGCACCAGGGGAGGCCATCCGTGTTCTCGGGTTCTTCTTCTGACAACATTATCATATGACAAGTACGAGATAGCTTCCAAGACCAATGTTGATCTGGTTCTACTCTCGCTGCAGGAGCGGCTTTTGATTCATGCTTCTGTGGCGGAGTTACCCTCCAGCTGCTGGATAGAGCGAACCCGCCTTGCTGATACTGGTCTTCTACCCAGTCCTTGAATGTGAAGCAGTCTTCGAAAGGATGTCCTATTGCTCGGTGATAAAAGAAATAATCTGGGTGATTAACTTCGCCTGCTTGCTCGGGGTGCTTGGACTCCGGGAGGGTAATCATTTGATGTTTTATGGCCAGATCAAGTATCCTCTGTGTTTTGTCCAGGGGAAAAGAGTATGCTCGACTCATCTTCTTTATAAGAGACGAATCCGGATTGCTCGATTCCCGATCGCGTGGCTTCTTAGTCCTGCTTTGTCGCTGTCGAACGCCTTTCCCGCTCTTTGATTTATTTTTGCCTCTGCGTTGGGCCTTTTGTATGACGGGTTGACAAGGAAGAGTATCTTCATTTTTCGCAACCTGCTGAAGGAGGCGCTGCGTTCTGGCTTTCTCATAGATGGCCATTTCGCCATTATGATCGCCTCGAACCTTTTGACCCGCTTCCCTTATAAGCTTGGCCATCTGTTCTTCAAACGACGGACTTGGCGTTTCACGGTGAGAGCTCGTTATGGTTCAGGGTTAGCATCTTCCTACAGAGCATCTCCTTCTTCATCAAAGTCATGTATGACGTAGCAGTCGCGGAATAGCTCCCGTTTCTTGGATCGAACATTTCCAAGCCCGATCGTTTCCATTCTCCTGTTGGGCAACTTTCATTGAGTTACGGGAACGTTCCAGGTCCTGTTATAGAACCATGCTTGTCGAGCAGTTTGCTTAAGGGGTACACCTTGGCATCTCAAGAGTCTCTTTAGTCCGTCTGTGTAATATCCGGGGAAACGGATGGGCTGGAGCCTGTCGAGTGTAGAATCCGCGCCATGCCAAATTTCTTTCTCCACTTTGGTTTCCCCGGATCGGTAGAATAGGATCGCCTTTTCACCTTTTCGCTCGGGAGGGACGTAGAATGTCTGCAGTTCCTGCACACTATAGGTGTCAAGTGTGTCGAGCTCCTTGTAATGCTTTGGCGGAACCATGGCAACTTGCAAACTTTGATCTTCATCAGCGAAGGCTTGTATTGATGGCCGAGCAGAGATACGGCATTGACTTCATCTTCCGAGTCGCTGCCGAAGATCAACATAGGGGTGGACGGTCCTGGCTTGTTGCGTTGGGGCGGCCCTGGATAAACTATCTCTTCTTCCTCCTCGGTATCACTCCCGAAGACCGGAATAGTGGGGATAGCTTTGTTCTTTGGTTTGTGACATCTTTCCGTGTCCTCGAAATCCGGTAGGAAGTATTTTGCATCTTCGTACTTTCGGACTTCATTCACGGAGAATGGGTTCAACTCCCCCGTCACAGTGTACTCGAGACCATCCTTGAAATACTTCATACACTGATGTTGTGTAGAAAGGATGATGTTGTACTCGTGTAACCAAGGCCGGCCGAGCAAAGTGTTATAGCAGGTCTTAGCGTCAATGACGTGGAACTTGATGTCCGTGACTAGAAGCCCAAAGCGCAGCGTCAATATCACAGACCCGAGCGTTCGTGATGACTGGGAGTCAAACCCAGAAATGGTGATTTTATCACGAGTGAGGTGCTGAACGCTCATGCAAATTTCTTTCAACACTCTTACATTAAGGAGATTGACGGAGGACCCATTGTTAACCAGGATTTTGCCTATCTTGATATCATGACAGTACCCGGAGACATACAGGG
Organism: Agapanthus africanus; assembly: GCA_030015575.1. NCBI lineage: Eukaryota > Viridiplantae > Streptophyta > Magnoliopsida > Asparagales > Amaryllidaceae > Agapanthus > Agapanthus africanus. The sequence continues at coordinate 739,481,399 of CM057341.1, forward strand.
GACGGTTATGCTCGCATGTCCCAAGGAGGAGATCTTCATCGCCGAAGGTGATATCTGTGGTGTGCACTTCTTCCTGCTCGTCCTTCACCTATTCTTCGGCGAGGAAAGCTTGAAATTGCTCTGGCTCTTGTAGTGCCTTGATCAATGAATCTCTCGCCTCTTTAGATAGAAAAAGGGCATCGAGAATGCTAAGCTGTGAGGGTATCTTCCTCAGGTGTACCAGAACATTGTAATCCATTTTATTTTTCTTTGGCGGGTCCTTAGCCGTCAGCTCTTTGACGGCTTGGTCATCAAGGATGATATCCTCAGAGACTTTTTCTTTCCCTTTATCTCTTCTATTTGACTCGGTGTTCGAGGGCCCAAGATTCTTTTCGGGTAGCGTACGATTGCGCAGCTGAATGTTCTCACAGGTCTTTGGTTCTTCCTCTTTTCCCAAGGTGGATTCTTTAAAGAGAGGGCCAAGAGTCATTTCTTCGTCAGAGTCGCTCCCGAAAGTGAGAACTTGCGATCCCTCATAGTCAACCATATGGCAGTTGCCGGCAGTTCTTTTGCGCTCCTCGGTCGTATTTCTTTGCTCCCGACGAGCTTTACGTTTCATCCGCTTGAAATGTTGTCGGTGAGCAACATATCCCTGCCACCATCTTTTAAAGGCTATGCACTCTTCAGTAGGGTGCGCAATCCTTCAATGATATAGACAATAGTTAAGATGTATATCTGCTTCACCAAGAGCGTTTCCTTCGGAGGGTGGCAGCTTCATTCCCATCGATATGGCTTTGGCGAACCTCTTCCTCGTCTTGAACCTGCTTTTATTTGCGACGAATGTATTTTGATCTGGTGGGAGTGTTTCAACCCTTTCATCCAGTCGCTAACGTTTGGCTTTTTCGAATATGGCCATCTCACGCTCTCGGGCAGCTTTGCTTTTAAGAAGAGCTTCGTCTAGGAATGCATCAATCATTTCGTCTGACGGCCCTAGAAGTTCCGGCTCAGGATCTGCCCCAGTTTCTTTGTGTAGAGAGCTTCTTCATCGTCTATCGATAAGTGAGAGATCACATGGCAACTTGCCACATAATCTTCAGATTCATCCGACGAGTCTTCTCCATTGTCATCATCTCCGTCCTCAAGGACGTGGCTGAGAAATTCTTGGAGTGTGACTGGAGTCCGCGCTTTTTGATTATATTCTTTCAACGCGTCAATCTGTTTTTGCAGGTCCGTGCGCTTGTCACCAGGCTTCACGGGCTTCTTGGATTTCTTCTTCTTTTTCGAAGACTTTGACGGCTGGGTGTGAGCACTTTGGCTATCACCACCAATTTTTGGAGTTGGGCACGGCTTTAGCATTCCCTCGATGATCTTGGGTTCCAGTGGATTCTTCCACCTGATTGCCGGGCATGTTTGGAGATCCTTCAGCATTCTTTTAGTTTTGGCTGAAAGAGCGACCTCCCATGGAGCTTCTTCTATGAAGGAGCATGATTCCCCCGGTGTTTCCGTCTTCTTGGGAGCGTGTGGCTGTGGTAGGTTCACCTTCCAATTCTCAGACAGCGCAAACTTGCCCTATTGGTATTGTTCTTCGATCCAGCCTTTAAAGACGAAGCAATCTTCAATTGGATGGCTTACCGTTTGATGGTAGGGGCAATAATTGGGGCTATTAGCCTCGCCGGGTTGCAACGGTCGTTTTGGATTCGGCAGATTGATGAGCCTGTTGCGCACCGCTAGCTCAAACAATCTCTTCGTTTTGTCCCGGGAAAACGAATAAGGGCGCTTCATCTTCTCATTATAGAATTGCCGCCTCTCGTCTAGGCGATCAGTTAGTTTTTGGGCACTGGGCTACTGTTGAGTATTCGCGACGAATGTCGCCTTCCCTTTACCTTTTTCATTCCGCGGCTCCGGCTTTGAAGGAGATGGTCTATGACCCATCTGGTCCATTTGGTCCAGTTTGTCGATCAAGGTCTGGAACGTGGTCGGCTTGAAGAACATCATGAATTGGGAAATAGTTGCTTGAGGGTCAAGAGTGCCCACGAACATGCCCACTGCCGGCGCTTCCTCGATGCGCTGCTCGCATTTTGACCATAAATTTCGCCATCGTATTGCGTATTGCACCCATGTTTCTCCAGGTTTAACCCTGGCATTGATCAATGTCGTTATTGGGGTGCGTTCACTAGCACTCACGAAACGCTGGGTGAATAATAGCTCCATCTCTGCAAAGGTTTTTACGGAGTTGTTTGGAAGTTCAGAATACCACTCGAATACCGTCTCCGATAAGCTACTAACAAACTGGCGGAGCAGAAGTTTATCGTCACCCCCGGTGTTGCCGCACAAGGCTCTGAATTGAGCGACATGCTGATGTGGATTCCCCGTCCCTTTATATGCATGAAATTTAGGGATCGTAAATCCCGACGGGTACCTTATTTTGTCATACCAGCCTGGATAAGGTCGTCTAGTCTTAACGATCTGTCCAGCCGCTTCGTTTTCCTGGTGAGCTCGTATTTGCTGAGCAATGTAATCATCCAGATCGGCCTTAGAGATGGTTTCCTCTTTGGCTGCTGAAAGAGCCTGAGGAGGGTTCGATGTCTCCCCTCTGTCATCTTCAATGATGATCGGGGGGTCTTTAGCTGGAGGTTCTGGCTATAACATCATCCCAGCCATGTCTTGGAACAAAAGAGCCATTCGTTTTATATTGGTTGCCTGCTCCGCAGCCTCTTTTTCTTTCCTCTCGAGCATTCTTCGGAGGAATTCAGTATCAGTTTCTTGTTCCCGACGCTGCTCCGAGGTCTCTGGATTTTCTTTTGGCCCAGTGAGTGCGGCCATCGCAGTCAGCATGTCCTGAAGTTTCTGCTGCTGTTGTTCCTGAGCCTTCGTTATTGATCGAGTAAGCGGTCGATGACCCGTAGAAGCACGGCTTTCCTCTTTTCCGGAAGCCATATAAACGGTATGTATTACCATGCCCCCAGACTTGGGGCGTTTAGATTCAGCGTCTTTGCGGTTTGCCGCGGTCACAGGGGCTTTCTCCGGCCTCCTTCTCTTGTGAGCGGTTGAAGTTGAGGGGGCCGTTGCAGCGGGCACCCAGAAGGTTGTCGCCTTTGGTGGCTTGACAGGATGGTTTTCTCCTTGTCGAGCTTTAAGCTTCTTTGATCGGCGAGAGTAGTCCTCGTCAATCACCAATTCCTGGACCTATCGCCAGACTTTATAAATTTTGGAGGACAGCCACTGAGGGGGTTGCTCCGGCTTCTTTTCTGTAGTAATCTCCATAGCTGGAGGAGATCTCTTCAGCACGGCAGTCGGAGAGTTCTTGCGAACCCTCATAAGCAGTTCAAAGATATTCCCTGTTAGAACAGCAACATTGATTTCCACCATGGAAGCTGGCGGAGTTAGTCCAGACGGGGAGCTGCCCCCAGCCTTCCTTACTCGGCGCCAGTGACGACGGCGAGCATGTCGTGCGGATGGAGTTGGTTCAGCTATGGAGATGGCTTCGTCATGCCCCCTATTCTGGCTGGTGGTTGCGGTTAGTGCCAGCCTATTGAAAACTGACGTCCGTCGAGAAGCAGTGTCCAATCTGTCAAAGACAGACCTCTAGGCCGGGAAAGCAGCTTTGAGGACTTCTCCTGGAGTGGGAGCCGGAATGGCTAGCCTTGCGAAGACTGACTTCTTGTCAGGAGAAGCCTTTCCAATGATTTCGTCCGCTTGAGCTGGGATGGCTATCCGCTTTGGGATGGCTGCTTCAGGTATTGCGGGCTTGTTAGCGTTCTCACCCAGTCTGTTGAAAACTGAGGCGTTAGACTTGGGCGACCAGTTGATAGGGGCCGCGACAGCGGTAAGTCGATCAAAGACCGACTTCTTTGGGGCTTCTTGCGGCAGTATCAGGGCATTGAAGCTCAAGGGTGGGATCATAGTCCCAAGAACAGCCCAGTGGTGGCCTGAGTTACTTGGTCCACCGGCATTGTGAACAGGGAGGCCGTCTGGGGCCCGTAAGTTACACCTCCAGATGAGGCGGAACGGGAGTTGCAGTTGCAGCTGGAACATTTTGTGCAGGTAGACGCCACTGATCTTTCGTTTTCTGCACCGAGCAAGACACCAAATCTTAGTACCTCGAACCCAAGGGCAACCATAGAAAACCGCGATTCGTTCGGGAACACAACACACGAAGTATGGAGTGGAAAGAGGAAAAGGTCCCACTGGGCGTGCCAGAATCTGTTCCCCGTCGAAACGCGGAGACACGACCGGGGAGGTCCGTCTTGCCTAAATTTCAGGGCAGATGCTAATTGGTGCTATCCATCCACCTCTCTGAAGATGCCAAGTTGATTTATGGCACCGTATATCGGAGGTTTAAACGGATGCGACCGATGTAGCAGACTTCGTCAGATTCCCCCTCATTTGAGGGGATTTTGATTGTGGGGACGCTCTTCCCTGCAGGTACAAGCCCCTACAGTTAATTACGCTACCGTATCGCGGTAACCACTTTCTCCTTTTCGAGATGGTCACTTCGTGTCATGGGTGTTTGTTTTGTTTATTGATTGCCCATGGATTGTATACGGAGACTAATTTATGTTGTCGCCCGTAGGGCGTGGATTAGTCCAAATCCGTATTTTCATAGATTTGGGTTTAGGGGTTGGGTTTAAAGATACGTTACTCTTATTTGAGACTAAGATCAACTTAAACATTTGTTAAGGATACGTTAGTCCAATTTTAGACTAAAATCAACTTAACGGGATCATTTAGATCCAACAAAAGAGTATTTGGCCTCTTTCGTTTAGTTTAGGGACATTGCGGTCGATTAGTTTAGGGACATTACGGTCCAAGGTTAAGGACATCATAGTCCGTGAGTTTAAACACCTCACAGTCAAGGTTAAGAACATCATAGTCCGTGAGTTTAAAGACCTCACAGTCAAGGTTAAGAACATCATAGTCCATGGGCTTAAGGACCCCACCGTCCATGAAATGTATGGTTGTCGGGACCCGTCACCTCTCTGAAGACGATGAAGGATTACGACGAGAAATATCAGAGGAGTTCAGAGATGTACCCTTAAACCGATGTGAGTTGGTTGAAAGATCCGTAGTCTAATTTGGGGCTAAGATCTTTTAACATATTTATGAGCAGATGAGCTCAATTAATATGGGTTGAAGACTTATGGCCAATCTTAGGCTAAGTCTGTAGGGTTACTAGGCACTCTCACAAGGGTCTACAAGGTATCAACTATGCCCGATTTAAAATTTAGACATGCCGAACAACCCTAACCAAGATCTTTAAACTAGAGATTAGGCGAAACAAAACATGTTAAACACTTTAACATCTAAGAGTTAGGGATTACAACCTTTGTAGTCCGGTCCTTCACTTCTAAAGCTCCGTGTTGAGGTCCCTTCGCTGCGATCATCGAGTACTCGGACTCTAGAGAGGCTCCACAAAGAGAAAGATGCAAGCTTGCTTCCGATCTTCGATAACAAAGATGATCTACCTTGAAGTTTCTTTAACACAAGCTCTCACTCACTAAATGAAGTGAACACCCTAATCTAATTGGCAAGAATAGATTAGGATGATGATGTAGGAATTTAGCTCTCATTTGTTTTCTTAATCTCACTCATTTTCATCACCTCATAAAAAGCTAGAAAGCTTTTTCATGAAAGAAGAAGGAAGAAGAAGAAGAAGAACCATTCTCTTTTTTGTGATGAATAATGAATTGTAGTGAGGTTAGAAATGCAACCATGGGTTAAGTATGATAACTTAACCCATGTAAAGAATGAACCATGGTCAAGGGTTGAGTTGGGTTAACAAATATCATAACTAAATATCTTTACAAAATATCTTTGCAAAAACAAAAAGCAAAGCTTCTAGAAACTTCTAGAAAAGCATAACCCAAATCAAACCCTAACCATGTTTAATCTCCACTAAATATGTTGCATTAATAACCCTAACATGTTACAATATTATATATCACATATACAATATTTATTGTAACAAAATAAAATAACACAATTAATATATATAGCATGTATATCAATGTATTACCCGAGCGAGAAAAAGAATATTTTAGTGAGCATATATTAGTTAATGTAATTTAATATATCAAATATATAATTATACATTAAATTATTGAATCAACACTTGATCCGATAATCCGGCTATTTCACAAATAACCGACTAATATAATCTGTATCAGTTCATCGAATCAACACTTGATCCGATGACCGGGCTATATCACATATACCCGGCCGATATCTCATATCGCGAGAATCTAATACGGTATCACATATAAGTATTGTTCTCGGTCCCACACATATCATATATGTGCTCCTACTCCGTTTTGCCTGAGTCAAGAAACCTCTGTGTAGGACTCTAAAGAATCGTCAATACGCCGGCAGTAGGTGATGATCATATCAAACACCCACAAGCTGCAAGCGGTCAGCTAAACGTAATAGCCACCCAGGTATTGAGCGATCAGAAGATCAACAAGCAATCCTGTACTTTCTCCCTCGAATCCAATCAGTAACACTCCCGTACAGTCCGGTATCTTCGTCTGATATGTCGCATATCTCGCCTAGGGGTGGTAAACGTCAGACCCCAGTAGCTTGATAAGTCGTGTCGATATGAGGTCTATAACAGTTCGAGAAACTACTGATAACACTTACCAGTAAATCTCAGCAACCCTGGCCAGGTATTTCCAGTTATAGCCAATCGAACACAGCACAACATCAACTCCCTATACTGGGATAGACGAATCCCCTCCTATCGCTCATTGCCTCCATGTGATTCGGGACTGTACCCAAAAGCCACCTTTTTGCACGCCCTCTTGGACGTGGTATGATGGAAATCAAAGCACAGTGAGAATCACACAAGACTCTATGACGATCTCGGGTCTACAGACTAACCTGTACCAGTATCACCAGAGAACTGCCATCTGACGTGAGGTATAATACCATCTGGGAGTTTTCGGCGAGTCCGTCCAGTGTACCCAGTCTCCTCTGAGCACCCGTACACCATCCTTGATGTCAAACACAGATGGATATGGGATCATCCATCGCCTATCATATGGGTCAAGATGCGTATACGCTAGTCTACTCTGGTGTATCGATGCCCTGTCTCGATACACCCTCGACTAGGAACAGTTATAGGTTGTACTCGTCGACTACCGTGGCCCCACTAGTATGATCTCATCATAGTCCCAGTAGTCGAGTACATATCCTAAGGGCTTTATCAATATGTAACATAAAGACAATCAGAGTACATGTTAAGATAAAGAGCAACCAGATAGCGTACTATCACGTCGAGCAAGAAAGTCCTCCTTATATATGTCCAAGCATCCACTACAATATACATCGTATGTACAGTAATGGCCTCTAGGGTATACATATAACTAAAAATCTCCCACTTGCACTAGGGCCATCTGTTGTGGTATCACATACCCAACAATTAGCTGTGGTTGAAGTATCTCATACTCAACCATCTCATAAAAGTCTCTACTGGGAAAAAGGCCTTTGTGAGTGGATCCATGCTGTTGTCCTCTGTGTCTACTCTCCTAACCTCAATCTCCCTGGAGATCAACCATCTCCATGATCAGGTGATACTGCCTAAGAATTATATCTGGATTTTTGATGGGACGGGGGTTTCTTGGCATAAGCCACAACTCCATTGTCACACAATGGTAGGAACGAAGTTCATCTCATGAACTTATATATATCCAGACTGCCTCTTTGGTAGTATCCTTGGTAACGATATATCTTGCCTTTAATCGTCTAGTAAGTCACGGTATCTAGTTTGGAACTCTTCCAACATACCGTCCCTCCACTAAGGGTATAGACAATGCCTGCGACTGACATTCAGTCGTTTTTATCACCCTGGAACCTTTCCAGTGATTCTCCTCAGGATCGATTGATACCATCTCACTACAACTAGTGAGAATCCTAACACCCAATTAGATCTATCTCATAAATCCATAACTTAGGATTTAGGAGGTATCACCTTGATCCTATATGGAGAATCTTTGTGATAAGAGGAGATTGACCGAGCATAGCATAGGAAACTCCTTCCCTATCAAGAGTATGACATCCACGTACTCTACGAGGATCACCACCATACTCTCTACTACCTTTTTGTGTATACAAGGTTCATCTACCATTTTGATGAAGTCAAACTCTTTGACTACTACATCAAAACAGACGTTCCAACTCGGCGATGCTTGATTTATCACATAAAACATCTTGCTCACGTTCCCGCTGCTCCCACTGTCTACGAAGCCCTCTGGCTGTGTACTTATAGACGCTCTCTTCCAAATCATCATTTAGAAAAGAAGTCATGACATCCAACCGCCAGATATCGTAGTCATGATATGTAGCCGTGGCAAGTAGGATTTGGATGGACTTAAGCATAGCTTTGAAAGTCTCAACTTTTCCATGTACACCAAGTAATCTTCTCAAGATATACTTGCTCCTGATGGGGATTTAACCCTTCAGATAAAGCAACCAAAGTCCATACTTTGTTGGTGTATAAGGATTCCATCTCAGATCGCTAAGCATCCAGCCATTCTTACAGAGTCCCACTCCTGATGGCCAGCTCGAAACTAGTTGGGTCATCATCTCATGATGCAATCCTCGCTCCCACTGTCATAGAGAAAACCGAAGTATCTCTCAGGCGGGTGAGGAACCCTACTAGATCGGCGGAGAAGCTGAGGTTCGTTGGAAACTATTGAATCCTTTGGTTCTACCAAATCATCAGCTGCAGTTTGTATAGCTGGAACTCTTTCCAGTTCTACCTCATGACCAATAATTTCTTCACAAGAAATTCCCTTTCATAAAGGTGGCATGTTGAGAAACAAAACATCTTTTGTTCCTCGGTTAGGTTGAAGATATTCCCTTGCGAATGCTTGGGATATCCAATAAAATTCCACAAATCTGACTTTGCCTCGAGCTTGTCCGGATTTTGCTTTTAGGCATAGGTTGGACAACCCCAAATCTTAACATACTTAAGATATGGGCTCTTCCCATTCCATATCATATATGAAGTGGTAGGCAACTGATTTGATTGGAACTCTATTCAATAGGTATGCAACTTCTCAAGTGCATAACTCCCAAAAGGAAATAGGCTACTCAGTAGTACTCATCATAGAGCACACCATATCACATAGGGTGTAATTGCTCCGCCCCAATACACCGACGTGCTGTGGTGTATTCGGAGGAGTAATGCTGAGAAAGAATCTTATTCTCCTTTAGAATAGTCCAGGAATCCCGTGCTCAAGTATTCTCCTCCTTGATCTCATCAAAGGACATAATACTTATACCCGTTTTTGGTTCTCTACTTCTAACTTTTATTCTGTGATTATCTCAAAAGTTTCGGACTTATGTTTCAACAGGAACGTATGTCTGAATCTTGAGAGATCATCAGTGAATGTAATGAAGTACAAAGAACCGGTCCTGGCATGTGTAGACAGGGGACCTTCATACATCAGCATGTATCAATCCCAAGAGTTCACTAACTCTTTCTCTGTTTCCAATAAACGGAGCTGTGATCATCTTATCTTTGTGACATGACTGGCAAGTTTTTACAAGATGTAAATCCAAACTACTTTAAATATGCATTTTTATGTAACTTCAGCTAGTCGGGTCGCATTGATATGACCTAGTCTACAATGCCTCAAGAAGGATTCGTTCATTTCTGAACTCTTCCTCTTGTGTGTGTTCTGTACATTAAGAACTGTGGTTTGATTTAGAACGTCTATGCTTTTAGATAACGTGCCTGATCCGATCAACACTTGATATAGGAAATGTTCAAAACATTATCCAACAATACAAAATTATATCCTTCTTTACTAATACAGAGACTGATATGATGTTGTATATCAGGTTCGGTATCTAATAACATTCATTCAGAATCAATGTATTCTAGTAATACAGGGTGATAACTACCAACAGATTTGGCTGCAACACTTGCACCGTTTCTATCTCATGAAACTTATCACCCGTTCTCAGTTCTCTACCTATCTGTAGCCCATGTAACAAATTACATATGTGGGATCCTGATCCAGTATCAAATACCTAGGACGTAAAGGATATTGAGAAACAGTTCTATGTAATGAACACACCCGAAGAAGATGCATCAACATGTACTTTCTTCGTTTGGGCGGCACGGGAATTCTGGTAATCCCCTATTTCCTGCTCTGTCTTATAACAATTATAAGTTGGAGCGGGACCAACGTTCCCTAGCACAGTATAACAAGCGGGTTCGGTCAATACATCCGTATTATTATCTTGATTAAGGCGTGACATGGTCGCTACCAGGAGAGAGAGAAGAAAACACTCAGCGCGCGCTTTTACAAGATTAAATTGGTTATCAATATATCTAATCAGGATGTCTCCCACTGTTTTAGTCAAATCTTCCTTCAAAACCTAAAAGGAAAGACTAGCCGGGATTAATTACACTTTACAAGTTCGCCATTCTTTCAGCCACGCCAGTGCCGGTATTTTGAGGGAGGTTCCTCGTGCTTTCGCACGGACTTAATTAAAGTAAACCTCGTTTTCCTAGGGGTGTAACCCCATTGACACCTTTCTAGACACCTACTTGATCGGCTAATTGTAATGTGTAAAACTCTCCCAGGAGTAACTCTTACTCGCAGCGGGTATCGGGATCAAACTATCTCAAAGGAGGTATGCAATCTCATTGCAAATTTCAACATTTGAAATTCCCAATAATATTTTACCCCTAGCGTCCTATGACCTTGGCGGAGGCCAAACTACCCATAGTCCGCTAGTCAAGTTCAACCTGTCATTTCCTGATTGGATTAAAACCCACCCGCACGACCCTTGACGGAGACCAAACTACGCCGTACGAATACCCTAATCCAATCGCATCGTATGCTAGCAGATAAGCACTAGTTAGCTACCGTACACTACGCCTTGACGGAGGCCAAACTACCGCAGCACGAATACTAAGTAGTATATATTTGAAATGACGGAGGGCTACGCAGCTTTTTAAGAAAACCATGAGCGTAATGAACTTGATATCGTTGTAGAATCGAGTGATTTTAATAGGAATGTTTTTGAGGCCTTTTCTAGTTTTGCTAAAGAGGTCACTCCCGGTGAAGGGATCGTCGGCTCTTTCCTTATCGAATAAGGTGCAGCATATTTCGCAAATATCACTATGCAAAGCAAGAACTATAGAAACAATCAAAAGACAAACCGAGTTTATAGCATCTGCTAGTTTCGCTAAAGAGGTCACTCCCGGTGAAGGGATCTCGGCTCTTTCCTTATCGAATAAGGTGCTGGATGTTCTACAAGGAACACCGCTATGCAAAGCAAGAACTAGAGCTACCAGTTTTTAAACAAGTTTCTACAATATCTTTAGGTTTCTTTTATTTCATTAATCTCATTAATGCAGTCCCATTTTATTATGCTTCACAAGCATCACATTTGAAATGAAATCTGCAATATAACATATATCTCATATATATAATATAAACATTCGTCTCAGACAGTAATATGATCTCATCACAGAACATTGCACCAGAAGAAACATATATGAAATATTGGATATACTAGGAGGTCTGTGTTTTAGTACGAGCCTGTATAAAACACGGATTCCACGGTCGCGATGAATAGCCAAACCCACATCCCTAGACCCCTACGAGAACGGCAAGCAACACTGCCAATTCTGGGGTTAGGAGACCCAGTCTCGACTCCTCGAGATAGTCTCTCACTGGACCCTAGAACCCGGTTACTTGTGCTCCCCGCCTTGGGTCTACCTAATGCGAAAAAGTAAATAATATACAATGGTGACATCATCCTCATCCCGGAAGTGCCCCAATAAAAGAATATTACATACAAATGAATTTTACATGAATGAGAATAAAAACCCTCATCTCACATAAAACCCCTGGCTATTCAGAACACGACGATCCAATATAACATATCACAGCAATACATAATATCTCATATCATCAACGTAAGCAAGTATGCGTATCCCGATTGTCATTGATGTATAGAAACGAAACCCGCGATACACCACATACTACGTTTACGGTCATAGAAAAGAAAGTGTAAAACTACAACAGTTGGAATCCGCAACCTCCTTAGACATCTCATGCCTAACCAAATGAATTCCATAGACATCGCATGCCTAACAATTATAAACCCTGGATTTTAGTCTCAATATCGAAAACACTTTTCAATATCTAGTCGGGCAATTCAACAAGATTCCCGACATCCTGATCGAATGCTCGTCGCAAACTTTAGTAGACGGCCGCACCCCCGGATGCCGTCGAGGAAGTGCACCAAGGCGGAACACCGCTGCCGCGAGCACCCGAACGTATGCTTTTGGCGACGGGGTTCTCCTACAGTCACTTGGTCGGGGCTATGGGGCATGGCTGTCTATTAAGTTTACCCGGCGAGTATCCGCGTACACTACGTGATTGCGACGGACTTTTGATCACATCAAAATCCCGTGGCAACCGATCAAATGAGACTAAACTGCTAAATTTATAACATTCAAATTAGTTATCTCATAACTACTTGTGGATTCCAAATATTGTATCACATTCCAGATAAATAGACAATGTTAAAATTTCCGATCGAATAATCAAACACCCAAGTTTTCCCAAATAGCTCAACACTTGAAATTAGTTTTAAAACATCCATCACATGCCACAGTACTAATGGTCCAGCCGTAGAAGGGTCGAGCCAACGCCTCACATGTGGCAACGCCGTACTGCCACAAACCCTAAGATTTAGAGGCGGTTCAGACGGTCACATAATCGAGTTAAGGTTTGTTGTCTTCTAGAGGGTCCACCGCGTTACTTGCACGACTTAGAACGTTCTTAAACTACGGAAAAATCTAACACTTGGAAATTTTCCGACAGGGGAAAACGTGAGTTATTGATATCCGGTCGAACTTTTTAACATGTTCTAAAATATTACCCGGAAAAACTAAACGAAGTTATACTTTCCGATCGAATCAACGAGCTCCCAATACAACCCAGAAAACTCAACACTTGAGTAGAATAAAAATTCCCAGAACAATCAGGAAATCTGTACGGATATTACTGTGTAAAATACAAACCCTAAAGTTACTGTTTGGCCGCGGAACCGCCGTGCAAGCAAGGGTATTGCCGCGGTTCCGCGGTGCAATAATGGTATTTTGGGTTCGTTTTGCACAGTAATCCATCAAATCACCTGCTGAATTTTCTGAGCATTTTTAATACGAAAAATGTCAACTTTTTGAAAAATTTCCAGAAACTAGGGTTTTACGGGTATTCGGAGTTCGATCGGACTTTAAACTTCGTTTAGACTTCGCCTAAAGTTCTAGCTTGACTCTGATACCACTGTAGGGTTACTAGGCACTCTCACAAGGGTCTACAAGGCATCAACTATGCCCGATTTAAAATTTAGACGTGCCGAACAACCCTAACCAAGATCTTTAAACTAGAGATTAGGCGAAACAAAGCATGTTAAACACTTTAACATCTAAGAGTTAGGGATTACAACCTTTGTAGTCCGGTCCTTCACTTCTAAAGCTTCGTGTTGAGGTCCCTTCGCTGCGATCATTGAGTACCCGGACTCTAGAGAGGCTCCACGAAGAGAAAGATGCAAGCTTGCTTCCGATCTTCGATAACAAAGATGATCTACCTTGAAGTTTCTTTAACACAATCTCTCACTCACTAAATGAAGTGAACACCCTAATCTAATTGGCAAGAATAGATTAGGATGATGAAGTAGGAATTTATCGCTCATTTGTTTTCTTAATCTCACTCATTTTCACCACCTCATAAAAAGCTAGAAAGCTTTTTCATGAAAGAAGAAGGAAGAAGAAGAAGAACCATTCTCTTTTTTATGATGAATAATGAATTGTAGTGAGGTTAGAAATGCAACCATGGATTAAGTATGATAACTTAACCCATGTAGAGAATGAACCATGGTCAAGGGTTGGGTTGGGTTAACAAATATCATAACTAAATATCTTTACAAAATATCTTTGCAAAAACAAAAAGCGAAGGTTCTAGAAACTTCTAGAAAAACATAACCCAAATCAAACCCTAACCATGTTTAATCTCCACTAAACATGTTACATTAATAACCCTAACATGTTACAATATTATATATCACATATACAATATTTATTGTAACAAAATAGAATAATACAATTAACATATATCGCATGTATATCAATGTATTACCCGAGTGAGAAAAAGAATCTTTTTGTGAGCATATATTAGTTAATGTAATTTAATATATCAAATATATAATTATACATTAAATTATTGAATCAACACTTTATCCGATAATCCGGCTATTTCACAAATACCGACTAATATAATCTATATCAGTTCATCGAATCAACACTTGATCCGATGACCTGGCTATATCACATATACCCGGCCGATATATCATATCGCGAGAATCTAATACGGTATCACATACACGTATTGTTCTCTGTCCCGCACATATCATATATGTGCTCCTACTCCGTTTTGCCTGAGTCAAGAAACCTCTGTGTAGGACTCTAAACAATCGCCAATACGCTGGCAGTAGGTGATGATCATATCAAACACCCACATGCTGCAAGCGGTCAGCTAAACGTAACAGCCACCCAGGTATTGAGCGATCAGAAGATCAACAAGCAAGCCTGTACTTTCTCCCTCGAATCCAATCAGTAACACTCCCGTACAGTCCGGTCTCTTCGTCTGATATGTCGCATATCTCGCCTAGGGGTGGTAAACGTCAGACCCCGGTAGCTTGATAAGTCGTGTCGATATGAAGTCTATAACAGTTCGAGAAACTACTGATAACACTTACCAGTAAATCTCAGCAATCCTGGCCAAGGATTTCCAGTTATAGCCAATCGAACACAGCGCAACATCAACTCCCTATACCGGGAGAGAAGAATCCCTTCTTATCGCTCATTGCCTTTATGTGATTCCGGACTGTACCCAAAAGCCACCTTTTTTCACGCCCTCTTGGACGTGGTATGATGGAAATCAAAGCACAGTGGGAATCACACAAGACTCTATGACGATATCGGGTCTACAGACTAGCCTGTACCAGTGTCATCAGAGAACTGCCATCTGACGTGAGGTATAATACCATCTGGGAGTTCTCGGCGAGTCCGTCCAGTGTATCCAGTCACCACTGAGCACCCGTACATCATCCTTGATGTCAAACACTGATGGATATGGGATCATCCATTGCCCATCATATGGGTCAAGATGTGTATACGCTAGTCTACTCTGGTGTATTGATGCCCTGTCTCGATACACCCTCGACTAGGAACAGTTATAGGATGTACTTGTCGACTACCGTGGCCCCACTAGTATGATCTCATCATAGTCCCAGTAGTCGAATACATATCCTAAGGGCTTTATCAATATGTAACATAGAGACAATCAGAGTACATGTTAAGATAAAGAGCAACCAGATAGTGTACTATCACGTCGAGCAAGAAAGTCCTCCCTATATATGTCCAAGCATCCACTACAATATACATCGTTTGTACAGTAATGACCTCTAGGGCATACATATAACTAACAAAGTTCAATAAATGTTTAACATTTTATTTTGGACTGTTGGGCATTTGTTTGGGCTTGGCCCTTTTAACAATGCTGAGCATTGATTTGAGTTTTGACAGTATTTCTGTCTTTCATTGAATGCTGAGCGCTCATCATAGCTCTGGGACTTGTAAAAGAACAATTTATGTTCTGTCAGCGCCCACATGAGGGGCACGTGGTGCGCTTGGCGCTTTGCTCCAGTCCAAGAGCACAGTGCGCTTCTGCTGAGTAGCGTAAACGTGAGTGACACGTGGCGCGCTTGGCGTTGAGCGCCATATGATGAGCGCATTGTGCTAATATATGAGCGCATTGCGCTATTAATTTAATGGCGCACACATGAATGACACGTGGTGCGCTTGGCGCCAGTCCATGAGCGCAGTGCGCTAATTCAAGAGGCGCTAACTGTTGAATGACGCACTCGTGAGTGACACGTGGCGCGCTCGGCGCTGAGCGCCACTCCAGGAGCGCAGAAGCGCATTTGATCAATTTTATGATCTGGGAAATAAATTTTCGCCTAGAAGAGACTTGTCTCAAGATTAGAAGAACAAAAGTTCTTATTTTATAGGAGATGCTTCAATCTCTTGTATTAATAAAAGGCTTTGCCTTTATAGATCTATAATCCTTAAGAGAATTTAATAATTCTCCCCCCCCCTCCCACTTTATAATGAGATGTTCATGATCTCAGAAAGACAGTTTGTCTTATAGATCTATGATCTATGAAAGAAGTAAGTATTTCTTTGTTTTATGATGAGATCTTTTGCTCTTTTTATAAAAGACCTTGGTCTTTGTAGATCTATGATCTTTTAAGAAGAGAATTCTTCTTTTTTTAATTATGAGACGATTTCATATCTTTGTTCACCACCATTCTTTTTACCTTGAAGAAAAAATCTTCTTTTTGCTGAGAGCTATGCTTCTCTTCCTGAAATCTCAAAGCTTATGGGGTTTTTTTTTTCTTTTTTTTCTGACTTGAAGTCTTGGGTCCTTTTTATAGGGGAGGCTGATTTGTTGAATCAGTTAAGGAGATCTTTTCTCCAATTGATTTGGGAATTTTTCCATCGTTGGATCTTTGATCCAAGGGCTTCTGATTTACAGAAAGTAATCTTCTTGTTATTAATAAGATTGGAAAATCTTTCCAAACAGAATTTATTCTGTATTTTGGTGATTTTTTTTAATCACCATTGGATCATTGATCCAACGGTGTTCTGATTTAAAGAGCACAATTTTGTTATTTGGAATGATTTTGAGAAATCTTTCCTTAACAGAATTTAATTCTGATCAATTAATGATTTATCATTTATTATTAGATCTTTGATCTAACGGTGGGGAGCTTTTAGTTCCAACGCTAGCGCACCCGTGCTTTGCACGTGGTGCGCCGCTCAGAGCACAGCGCACCTGGCGCTAGCGCACGCATGTCTTGCACATGGTGCGCTGCCTAGGACGCAGTGCACTAGGTGTTGGATCTGAAGCGTTCCTTTATTTTAAAATTTGAATTTTGAACAGAGCTTTTCTCTGATTGGGGGAAATAGGGATGATGCAAAGAGACGTCACTTGGAGTTCCAGCCAGGAGATTATGTGTTCATAAAGATATCTCCGAACCGCGGAGTGATCCGATTTGGAAAACGGGGTAAATTAAGTCCGAAATACATTGGACCGTTCGACATACTCGAACGAGTCGGTGAAGTGGCGTACCGCTTAGCGCTTCCACCTTCATTGGAAGGAGTGCATAATGTGTTCCACATATCCCAACTCAGAAGGTATGTGAGTGGCCCCAGCCATGTTCTCGATCATTCCGAGCTCGCTATACAGCCTGATTTATCTTGTGAGCAACAACCTGTGGAGAGCCTGGATAGGAAAGTGAAGATACTTCGGAACAAGGAAGTCAACTTGGTCCGAGTGATGTGGAGGAAAGACACTCCAGGAGAGTCCACTTGGGAACAAGGAAGTCAACCTTTTGAAAAGTATATAAAAGTATTTTTACATAAAACCCCCTCAAGTTCTATCATTTACCCTAAGGGCCCTAGTAAATATAGGTTTAAACAGGACAAATCTCTTGAGCCTCAGGGAGCCAGAGAAGTGGGTGCTTGCCTATCTAAGGTAGACAACTTAACAATCGATATTATCAATACGGTAATCGTCTTTGAAAACACAAATCCTACCGCCCATGTGCAGCGGTTACCGATAATATCAAAACAATCAGGACTTCAATTTACTTCTCTAATTGTCTGACTCAGATTGAGTTTCATTATAATCTGATTTGAATATGATTCAAGTACAATCTATAATCTACAATTTACAATATTACAATTCAACATGAATGCATGAATCCATTATTCCATATATTCAATCTATCAACTTGACTGAACCGAACCATGGATATACATCCATTTACATGATTCTACAGTTATTCCATTTATATGATTATACAGTTACATCCGTTTACTGATATCATGGTTTTGGTCAGTCATCCAACTATAGAATCAATACAATACAATACAACAATACAATCAAAACACTATGGGGTTTAAGGGGTAGATTGGTACGGAAGGTGTTAAAAGTGGCACGAGACAGTAAGATTAAGACACCTAACCTATATTCCGTTGCTGTTTTACTGTGGCTTAACGGTTCCTTGTACATTCCGTTTGCCCTGGTCTCTAGCATATAGAGACCCCTCTCGTATACACCGGCATTCTTCTGTACCAAGCTACAAACAACAGCGTTAACACAACATTAAAACAATATAATACAACTTTAAAACATACCTTCTTATTCTGTCTATTCTATTTCTCCCTTATCTTTGGGACTTACCAAGCGACCTGTTCGCTGACGACATTCTCTTTCTTTCTTCTTTGAATGTCGTCAGGTGATCTGGACACGTCAGAGATCGAGCCCACTGCTGAAGACTTGGACCAGTTCAGTGAAGACCCCGAGCTCTAGTCATTGTACACTTTCCATTTTAGTACTTTTTCATTTCTGTTATGTCATTGTTTAGGCATTGTTTTTTTATCAGTTGTATTTACTTTCCATGCATTGTACAGAAAGAATGTGAATAAATAAAGTTGTTGTTTTCATTATATCTTTTCTCTTGTGCTTATTTTTATATTGCTTAGATACGCTTAGCGTATTTACTTCACAGTAAATACGTAGCGGACCAGTCGCGTCCCCTTCGCCGTATACCGGGAAGCGGGGCGTGACAGGTTGTTGGTGGCCCATGCATGTCAGAGCTGTATGAAACTCTATTATGCAGTTCTGTTTTGCTTGAACAACCTAATCAATATAACACAAGAACCAGCAACTAAAACATTCCTTACAATTCATGTTCCTTGAATCTTATCATTTCATGTACTTTGAATCTGTCCTAACCAAAATTTTTCTTCAAGGTTATGGATTCCCCGAACAATACCAGCACCAATGTCAACAACACACCTCCACCACTACCACTCACACCTTCTGGCCCTGCTCCGATAAACGAGCAGATGGTTCTACTTGAGGCAATCCGAAGCCTCCTAGAGGGACAGCAGCAGCAGACTACTCTTTTAATGAACCGTCCCGAGGCAGAAGCACCTGGGGTGAAGCAATTCAGGGCTTTGCACCCCAAACAGTTATCAGGAAAGGAGAGCCCACTGGAAGCTGAGGAATAGGCTCAGGGTATCGAAGGTGATCTGGCAGCGGTACAAGTGCCAGAATTAGCTTGGGTTCGTGTTGCAAAATTACAGCTCATGGACAATACACGAAACTGGT
Organism: Agapanthus africanus; assembly: GCA_030015575.1. NCBI lineage: Eukaryota > Viridiplantae > Streptophyta > Magnoliopsida > Asparagales > Amaryllidaceae > Agapanthus > Agapanthus africanus. The sequence goes on from CM057341.1 coordinate 739,500,649, forward strand.
GGAAGGCGGAAGAAAACCGTCTTAAACAACCCATCGAATGGAAGACTTTCCGCGACATGTTCGACGCTAAGTACTTTCCTGAGACTGCCAGGTTCGACATGGAATAGCAGTTTATCCATATGCAACAAGGTTCGCTGTGGACCAAGTCGGTAGATGAGTATGACGCTGAATTCACCATGCTCAGTCGGTAAGATATGTCTCAATAATTTGAGTTTTTATATATCACATATTACACAGCTAACATAATATTATTAACAGATTTCCGGCACACGTGATACCGGCGGATAAGATCAGAGCCCGTTGATTTCAACAAGGTTTGGATTCGGATCCAGGCTGCACTGGCCACAGGAGATTTTCCGACTCATGAATCGGCTCTGAAAGCTGCTCGCCGTTATAAGGCAGTGGTAAAGGCGAGGGGAAGACCTCAATCTGCTGGATTTAAGTGCCCTGCCAACCAGATGGCTGGAGGAACCTCTTCCAGGCCACCTTTTGTGCCAAGGCGACCCGGAGTACCGAAACATCGTCCCAGCCCAGTCTTTTGTACCTACTGCAAGAGAACTGGACATATGATGAAAGACTGCCAGCGATCCAACCATCTTTGCTTACTCTGCAGCTCAGCTACTCATAATATTGGGTCTTGTCCCCAAAGACAAAACCCAGTTGCTGCACCCAGGCCAGCAATTACCTATCCGCAGCGACCAGCCCTTCAGGCACCTGCTCCAAGACTTGCACTACCTGCACCACCCAGAGGACCACAAGCTGCACCACCTCCTCGTCAGTTCCATCAAGCTCAAAGGAACGTTCATAGGAATGCTCCTCAGGCCAAGAAGAATGTACCATGGCGCCAGGCTTTCACGATGACCGTGGAAAAAGCTGAGGCCACTAGCCAAGTTATCACTGGTAACCCTTCTTTCTCAAAATTTCTTTCAGTCTTGATATTTATCTACATACTTTTCCTATACCTAAAACATATTCCACATACCTTAGGTACAATCTTAGTATCCTCAATACCTGCACTAGCACTGTTTGATACCGGAGCATCTCACTGCTTTATGTCGCAACGGTTTGTCCGAACCCATGCGATTCCAGTCTCACCGCTTGTATCCAGCTAGAATATCAGTTCAGGAAATGGCGTTTTGAAGGAAACATTGGGATACGGCTTGTGTCCCGTAGTCGTCTGCAGCCGAGAATTTTATACTGACTTCAAAGTGCTGGACATACCGAACTTCGATCTGGTTCTAGGTATGGATTGGCTTGGAACTTTTTATGCTACCATCGACTGTCGTCAAAGGAGGGTAGTATTCGAGATACCGGACCATCCGGTCTTCTATTTCAAAAGCGGAGACCATACCCTAGAGCCATGTACCAACAAAGCGAAGCCAAGGGAAGCAGTAGTTGCAGCAACTCAAGCGGAGGAAGAATCAAGACCAGATGTGGTTCGAGAGTTCGACGGTGTGTTTCCTGACGATATATCAGGTTTGCCTCCCGATCGAGCTTTTGAATTCAGCATTGATTTAGTACTAGGAGCACAACTGGTGATCAAAGCACCTTATCGATTAAGTCCGGAAGGTTTGAAGGAAGTCCGAACACAGTTGGACGAATTACTGGCGAAAGGATGGATTCGTCCCAGCACTTCAAGTTGAGAATCACCTGTACTACTTGTGAAGAAGAAGGAAGGTTCATACAGAATATGCATCGATTACAGAGCCTTGAACGAAGTCACTATAAAGAACAAGTATCCACTCCCACGCATCGACGATTTATTCGATCAGCTAAGTGGATCTTGTGTTTTCTCTAAATTTGATCTTCGCTCAGGTTATCATCAGGTGAAGGTCAAGGAAGCTGATATTCACAAAACAGCTTTCAGAACTCGCTATGGACATTACGAATTTCTAGTGATTCCATTTGGAGTGACCAATGCACCAGCAATATTCATGAACCTGATGAATCAAGTTTTCCGGGAGTACTTAGACAGGTTTGTTGTCATCTTCATCGACGACATACTGGTGTATTCAAGGAGTCGGAAAGAGCATGCAAAGCTCCTACGAATTGTCCTGGAAACTCTTCGACAACATCAGCTCTATGCCAAGTACAGCAAGTGCAAGTTTTGGCTAAAGCAAGTTGGTTTTCTTGGACATATCGTATCAGGAGAAGGAATCTCTGTGGATCCAGCAAAAGTTTCAGCAGTTAGCGAATGGCCTACACCAAAGTCAGTGAAGGACATTCGGAGTTTTTTGGGTTTAGCTGGATATTACAGAAGGTTCATTGAAGGCTTTTCAAAGATAGCAACACCCCTGACCAAGCTCACACGTAAAGATGGAGATTTTGTGTGGTCAGAAACATGCGAACAAGCTTTCGTAGAACTCAAGTCAAGGTTAACATCAGCACCTATTCTCGTCATACCGGATCAATCTGGAGGATTCGAAGTGCATTGCTATGCATCCTGCAAGGGATTAGGATGTGTTCTACATCAGCACGGTAAGGTTGTGGCTTATGGTTCAAGACAGCTTAAGACTCATGGGCACAATTATCCGACGCATGATCTGGAGTTGGCAGCCGTCATCTTTGCTCTCAAGATTTGGCGCCATTATCTACTTAGTGAACGAGTGAACATCTACACAGATCATAAGAGCCTGATGTACATGTTTACTCAGAAGGAGTTGAATATGCGGCAGAGAAGATGGTTAGAACTCATGGCGGACTTTGACATCAATTTGCAATATCGCCCCGGGAAGGTGAATGTGGTTCCAGATGCTCTTAGTCGCCAATCTTTATCGATGAATCTCACCGCTCAGTGGAAACATCAACAAGACTTGCATCTGATGGAGATTGAGGTAGTCATGCCAGGTAACACTTCAAGTTTGATGAATTTACAAGTTCAATCAACCATTGTCAATCAGATCAAAGAAGCTCAAGCAAGTGATGCTAAGTTGCAAAAGATCAGAGAACAAGTGGAGAATGGACTCAGAACAGACTTCATCATCCATGAAGACGGATTTTTGAGATACGGCAGCAGATTGTGTGTACCAAAAGGGCCTGTTTGGGAAGAGTTAATGAAAGAAGCTCACAGCTCTCCCTACTCAGTACACCCTGGAGGTACCAAAATGTACAAAGATCTACGTCAGAATTATTGGTGGCATGGAATGAAGCGTGAAGTAACCAGAATCGTCGCAAAATGCTTGGTGTGTCAGCAAGGAAAGGCTGAACATCACAGGACTGCTGGATTACTTCAACCATTACCAATCCCAGAATGGAAGAGGCAACACATCACGATGGATTTTGTGACTGCTATTTCTCGCGGCACAAAGGGTAACGATGTTGTATGGGTCATTATGGATTGACTCACAAAGTCGGCTCACTTCATCCCATTTCGAGTTGGCCAATCAACTGAGACACTAGCGAAGAAGTACATGGAGGGAATAATCTACTTAAAGATTTACACTCTTCATAATGTACTATCTCTGATACCCATGAACTCATACAGGAAATTGTGAGACTTCATGGAGTACTGGTCTGCATTGTCTCCGATCGTGACACCAGGTTCCGATCGCAATTTTTGCAGAGTCTGCAAGCAAGCTTGGGAACAAGTCTGAACATCAGCACGACTTATCATCCACAAACCGATGGTCAATCTGAGCGAACTATTCAGATCTTGGAGGATATGCTCAGAGCATGTATGTTAGACTTCAAAGGATCGTGGGAAGATCACCTACACCTTGTGGAGTTCTCGTACAACAACAGCTACTAAGCAAGCATAGGAATGGCACCTTTCGCAGCACTGTATGGAAGGAAGTGTCGATCGCCATTAAGTTGGGACGACATCGGAGATAGGGAACTTCTTGGACCAGAGATGATAGTAGCGACTGTTGATGTGGTACGAACTATCAGGGAAAGGATGCGCATAGCCCGAGATCGACAGAAGCACTGGGCTGATGCAAAGAGACGTCACTTGGAGTTCCAGCCAGGAGATCATGTGTTCTTAAAGATATCCCCGAACCGTGGAGTGATCCGATTTGGAAAACGGGGTAAATTAAGTCCGTGATACATTGGACCGTTCGACATACTCGAACGAGTCGGTGAAGTGGCGTACCGCTTAGCGCTTCCACCTTCATTGGAAGGAGTGCAAAATGTGTTCCACATATCCCAACTCAGAAGGTATGTGAGTGACCCCAGCCATGTTCTCGATCATTCCGAGCTCACTATATAGCCTGACTTATCTTGTGAGCAACAACCTGTGGAGATCCTGGACAGGAAAATGAAGACACTTCGGAACATGGAAGTCAACTTGGTCCAAGTGATGTGGAGGAAAGACACTCCAGGAGAGTCTACTTGGGAAAGGGAAGATGAAATGCGTGCAAGATATCCACACCTCTTTGTAAACTAGTCCTCAAATAAAAGTAGTAAATTTCGAGGACAAAATTTTTATAAGGAGGGTAGATTGTAACAACTCCATTTTTAGTGTACAAAATTTTCTTAAAAATTAATGTATATTTGGAGTATTTACATTTGTTGTTATTACTTTAAGTAATTAATTAGCTCCATAATTACAAGAAAGAGCTTGTAGCTTACTGGTAAAGTATTGCACTGTTGAGACATAGCACCAGAGTTCAAATCTCATACCCCACATTATTTTTAATATTGATTTTTTTTTAAAACCTTTAGAATACCAAGGGTTTACATGTGCATATCTCACAAAAACTCCACTACACCCAAAAATGTAACATTGCCAGAGGTTAGATGAACCGTCCGGGGGGATTCCGGCCACCTGACTCGGCCGGGAATCTGCCAAATCGGCCTCGACTCGGCCGAGTCGGACGATTCCGGCGACGACCCCAACACAAAAAATGTGTCTTTTGGTCTTCCCTGTACACCTGCAAAATTTTATCCTCAGACAATTTCCAGAGCTCTTTTAAAACCCCATTTACTCCACTTTTATTACATTTTAATATATTTTAATACATTTTTTAAATTAAAACTCTTCATCTACCCTAACCCTAGCCTAACCCTATAAATACCAACCCTACATACTACCCCCTCACCCCAAACTCTGAGCCAACTCTCAAGAATTTTCAAGAAAACTTGTGTACTTTGAAAATGAGAAAGAAGCGAAGCTACGACGAATTTTCTGGCGAACTTCCGACGACAATCCTAGAAGCTCCCGGCGACGAAACGATGCACTGGAGACTCCTCCCGATCCATCTCCCTCTCTTTGTTGTCATAAACCCCTAAGTCCCCATCCCACTTCTCTATTCTTTTTCTAAAAATACGGAATTACAAAATCCGACGGAATCGGAGCAAATCCGATTTCCGATTCGGTTTCTTTCTAAAACTCTCAGTTTTCTTTAATACAATTTTGTTAAACCACTTTATGTTGACTATTAAACACCAACTAATCATATTGAACACGTTCTATATCAAAAATAATTTATATCTCCATTTTACCGTATTTTTTCATTAAAATACCACATAGTTTCATTTCTACATTTAAACCATCAAAACTTGCTATACGTTTAAGTAGATCATGAGGTAATGACCTAGCTCCTGACACACTCATATGCAACATAGCACCATACCCTTGGTAACATAGAATACGGGAAAGCGACACATTTTCATTTAAATACCATTTACTTAATAAAACCGTTTTCTAAAGGATTTAGTATTTATACAAATCTTTGCAAAGCGCCGCTACAATCCATTTTGGGGAACCCATTCGGGATGATGCGGATTATCGCACATCCTCGGGCTTAGTAGTGCGAGATTCAGACCTCCGCAAGGAGCATTCGGTCTCGAAAAATTTAAAATACGATATCTTAAGAAAATGAGATTTTTAGAATATAAAATATATATTAAAATTATTTTTGTATAAATATATGTATATTTATCATTAAAATACCTATTTTTTTATGATATAAATATTCCACCTTTTTCTAAAAATCACAAGAATTAATTTTACACTAAAATACCATGAATTCCATACAAAACCAATATTACAAATAAATACCATTTATTATGAAATTAGGATATTTCCACTAGAAATATCACAATATAAAATCTACATTCATTACAACTCTAAAGACGATTAATAAATACTTGGGGTGTGTTTTGAAATGTATATAAATATTTTTACATAAAACCCCCTCAAGTTCTATAATTTACCCTAAGGACCCTAGTAAATATAGGTTTAAGCGGGACCAATCTCTTGAGCCTCAGGGAGCCGGAAAAGTGGGTGCTTGCCTATCTAAGGTAGACAACTTAACAAACGGTGTTATCAATACGGTAATCGTCTTTAGAAAAGACAAATCCTGTCGCCCATGTGCAGCGGTTACCGATAACATCAAAACAATCAGGACTTCAGTTTACTTCTCTAATTGTCTGACTCTGATTGAGTCTCATTATAATCTGACTTGAATATGATTCAAGTACAATCTACAATCTACAATTTACAATATTACAATTCAACATGAATGTATGAATCCATTATTCCATATATTCAATCTATCAACTTGACTGAACCGAACCATGGATATACATCCATTTACATGATTCTACAGTTATTCCATTTACATGATTATACAGTTACATCCGTTTACTGATATCATGGTTTTGGTCAGTCATCCAACTATAGAATCAATACAATACAATACAACAATACAATCAAAACACTACGGGGTTTAAGGGGTAGATTGGTACGGAAGGTGTTAAAAGTGGCACGAGACAGTAAGATTAAGACACCTAAGCTATATTCCGTTGCTGTTGTACCGTGGCATAACGGTTCCTTGTACATTCCGTTTGCCCTGGTCTCTAGCATATAGAGACCCCTCTCGTATACACTGGCATCCTTCTGTACCAAGCTGCAAATAACAGCGTTAACACAACATTAAAACAATACAATACAACTTTAAAAGATACCTTCTTATTTTGTCTATTTTATTTCTCCCTTATCTTTGGACTTACCGAGCGACCTGTTCGCTGACGACATTCTCTTTCTTTCTTCTTTGAATGTCATCAGGTGATCTGGACACGTCAGAGATCGAGCCCACTGCTGAAAACTTGGACCCGTTCAGTGAAGACCCTGAGCTCTAGTCATTGTACACTTTCTATTTCAGTACTTTTTCATTTCTGTTATGCCATTGTTTAGGTATTGTTTTTTTATCGGTTGTATTTACTTTCCATGCATTGTACAGAAAGAATGTGAATAAATAAAGTTGCTGTTTTTATTATATCTTATCTCTTGTGCTTATTTTTATAATGCTTAGATACGCTTAGCGTATTTACTTCACAGTAAATACGTAGTGGACCAGTCACGTCCCGTTCGCCGTATACCGGGAAGCGGGGCGTGACATATTATTTTTTCTAAATTTTTTATTTTAAACTTTTTGGAAGCCCAAAAGTTTACACATGCAATACACGTAAAAAATGAAAAGACAGAAAATCAAACATGTGCACAATGTTGTATGAACAGGCGAGGACACGTGGCAATGATCCAAGCACCCAAAGCCCCCATTGGATCGGCGAGATACGCTATGGGGCCGGCGACGCCGGCCGTCGATAGGGGATAGTCCTTCGTGCTTTGCACACTAAACCCTTGGCTTACCCTTTTAACCCTTGTTCTGTTTGTTTTCTCTCCAATTATCCGGAGAATTAAAATTCAGCATTAATCCAATTTTTAATGCATTTTAATTCAATCTTTCAATTTCAACACCCTAATTCCACACTATAAATACAATCCCATACCCTAGCCTCTCTTCATTCTCAAATCTATTATCAAAATTCTCAAAATTTTCTAAGTCCTAGAAGAGTACAAGTGGAGTTAGCTCAAGAACGACTTCCGGTGAGGATTCGAGACAATTCTGGAGACCCCGTGACTCCACGAAGCTACCTTTCTCATCCTATACCTCCCCTCTCTCATTTTAACTCGTAAGTCCCATCTCTCTTCCTATTTTAAAATGATCTCTTTTCAAAATCATGTCGGAAAGTGGTGTTATACCGGCATTCATTTCTAAAACTTTTAAAATTTCAATTTTTCTTAAGAACCACTCATCCATATCATTATATCTTGCTTAGTAATCATGAAACAAACATTGAGAACAATTTTCATCTTAAAATATCATGTTATGTAACTTTAATTAGCGTTTTTCGTTTTAATACCACAAACTTTATATATGACATCTTTTAAGTATTTATCTTTGCATACCTTTAGAAAACTTCACGAGGTAATGATCCACCTCTCACATACACACATCTTGACATAACGCGATTCTCTTGAACAATATTTTTGGGATAAATACGACTTTCATCAAAATACCTTAAACTATTAAAAACCGGATTTCTTTAAATTGTGTTATTTTAAATTCCTTGCGGTTGTGCCTCTACAACCCACTTTTGGAGAATCCGAATCAGATGGTGTGGGTTATCGCACATCCATCGGTCTAGTAGGGCGAGATGCAGACCTCCTCACGGAGCATTCGATCTTGATGGAATTTTAATAAATTTTTAAGAAAAACGAGAATTTCTATTTAATAATAAAAATTAATTTTTGATAATTATATAAATATTATCAAACCATCTATTTTAAATATATAATAAAAATTCCATGTTTTCTAGAATATAAAGAATGATAAGTTTCATGATAATACCATCAAGAATCAATACAAGTCAAACCTTACACTAAGATACCTTAAACTATTCAAACTATATATATATATATATTCACTAAGATACCTCATTCTCCAAAATTCACATCCATGACAACTCTAAAGAATATAAAGAAATACTTGAGGTTTATTTTGAAAGTATATTTAAAATATTTTTCATAAAACCCCCTCAAGTTATATTAAATTTAAATATAGATTTAAGTGGGACCAATTATCTTGAGCCTCAAGGAGCCGGAGAAAGTGGGTGCTTGCCTATTTATGGTAGAAAACTAAAACGGGGTTATCAATGATAATTTTCTTGGAAAAAGACACAAATCCTATCGTCCATGTGCAACAGTTACCGATAACTCCAAAACCTAATTCAGAAATCAAAATCTGTTTAAGTGTCTGACTCAATCTGAGTCTCAGTCTAATCTGAATACAATCTAAACATGAATCCAATCCAATCATAACTCCAATTTAACATGAATCTAATATACCAAACATGAACACTTGAACTTGAACATGAATACCAGAATTTTATCAAGTATACAATATGACTTGACTTGACCGAACCATGGATACATCTTGACCTGACTATATGACTATCCGTTTACATCCTGAACCGTTTACATGAACAATTTATACCATGGTTTCGGCAAGTCTTATATCTACAAAACAATACAATATACATTACGGGGTTTTGAAAGGGGTAGACTGGTACGGAATGTGTTAAAAGTGGCACGATGATGGTTACTAAAACACACCCACATAAACATCCTGTATCGTTGTCCCGTGGGTTTTGACGGGGCCTTGTACTACGAGTTACCATAGTCCACGGGATAAGTTAGACTCCTCTCGTATACACTGATACCTTCTGTACCAAGCTACAAACAACTACGTTAACATAACAAACAGATAATTTACCAGTTTTATTCTCTTTACTTGTCTATTCCATCCTATCATTTGGGACTTACCGAGCGCTAGTTCGCTGACGACATTTCTGTCTCTTCTTTCTTTGGAATGTTGTCAGGAGGACCCGAATCTCAGAAGATCGAGCTCAGCTAGGACGATTTAGAGCAGTTCACTGAAGAGCCAGAGTTCTAGTTCCTACTTGTAATTACTTTTCTTTCAGTTCATATGCCATTGTTTAGGCACCGCTTTCTTTCATTATATTTTACTTTTCAGTTGTATGTAAAGAATGATTATCAATAAAAAGTTATTGTTTTATTACATCTCTTGTCATTCTTGTGCTTTACATTTATATTGCTTATTTACGATTAACGTCTTTACTTATGAATAAACACGTCGCGACCTCACTACGTCTCCTTATCGGTACACTGGGAAGCGGGGCGTGATAATTTAGGAGGAGAGCCGCTGATGGGGTTGCTCCGGTCTTGCCAGCACAGTAACCTCTGCAGGTGGGGGCGATTTCTTTAGTACCACCATTGGAGAGTTCTTGTGCACCATCCTGAGCAGATCAAAGCTGTTCCTGGTTGGAACAACAGCGTCAACTTCCAATATTGGAGCTGGTGGGGTAAGTTTAGAGGGAGAGTAGCCCCCAGGTTTTCTCACTCGGCACCAGTGGTGATGCCGAGCGTGTCTTATAGAAGGGACCGCCTCAGTTTTGGAAGCGACTTCTTCGCGCCCCCGGCTTTGCTGAGGGGATGATATTAGCGTCAGCCTGTTGAAGACCGAAATCCTGATTGAAGTTTGGGGAGGGCCGGCCAATGTTTCGAAGACCGACTTTCTGATGGGGGAAGAACCTTTGACGGCTTCGCCCGTAGCAGGAGTTGGGAGGGCTATCCATTTTGGGGCAACCCCTTCAGGTATTATGAGCCTTTTTACGGGGCCGTTTGACCTTTTGCTCAGCCTGTTGGAGACTGAGACATCAGATTTGGACGGCCCGTTGAAAGGGGCCGTTGTCGTCTCCAGTCGATTGAAGATCGACCTCTTGGGAGCTTCCTCTTGCGGTGCTGAGGCGCCGAAACTCACTGGTGGGAACATGGTCCTGAAGAATAGTCTAGTAGTGGATTGTGTTACTTTCCCCACCAGCATAGAGAAAATAGAGGCCGCGTTAGGCCCGTAGGTCACTCTTCCAGTTGGGGTGGAGCGAGAGTTGCTGTTGTAAGAGGTGCAGTTGGAAGCCATCAATTTTTTCTGCACAGGAGCAAGACACCAAATTTTAGTACCTCAAATCCAAGGGCAAGCATAGCAAACCGCGATTTTATTCGCGAAACACGACACACGAAGTGTGGAGTGGAAAGAGGAAAATGTCCCACCGGGCGTGCCATAATCTGTTCTCCGCCGGAAGACAGGGACGAATCGGGTTGGATCGTCTTACCTGAATCTGAGGGCAAATGCTATTTGGATTTATCAGTCCACCTCTCCGAAGATACCAAGTTGATTTATGGTACCAAATATCGGAGGTTTGGATAGACGTGACCGTTGTAGCAAACTTTATCAAATTCCCCCTCATTTTATGAGGGTTTTTTTATTGTGGGGACACTCTTTCCTGCAGGAGCAAGCCCCTTCAGTTAATTACGTTACCGCATTGCGATAACCACTTTCTCCTTCTCCAACAGTTCACTCGTGTCGTGTGTATTTTTATTTGTTTTGGTTGCCCGTGGATTGTATACAGAGACTAGTTTATGTCGTCGCCCGTAGGGCGCGGATCAGTCCAAATCCGTATATTTTAAATTTGGGCTTAGGTTTATTTAAGGATCGTTAATCTGGTTTGAGATTAAGACCGACTTAAAACATACGAGCATTTGGGCCAAATTATTTTAGTTTAAGGGCATCACGGTCCATTATCGCCATGTTTGAGGCAAAATTTTTGTTTAGGGACATTTCGATCCATCATTCACCTTGCACGCACGTGTATGTATTATGTGGCGAAGTGAACGATGGTGACATGGAATGCGCCCAATTTGGGGCGCGATCCGATTTGAGGTGTGCACATCAATTTGGAAGTACATCAATATATGACGAAAGGAGTTGTTGGTTGTCGGGACCCGCCACCTCTCTGAAGATGTTGAGGAATTACAACGACATATATCAGAGCTGTGGAAAGATGTACCATTGAACCAAATCCCGTATTTAAGGGAAAGGGTTTGTGGTGGTCCTAAGAATTATGAGTCATATTTGAGACTAGAATTACTTTAGGAGATACGAGACGAATATTATTTTGGATATCATCAATGAGAGACCATTAGTCATGTTTGAGACTAAGATCAGTTTAACAATGTTTTTTAAGGATCATTTTTACTTAAGATCTAGTAAAAGAGCATTTGGGCTCAGCTAGAAGAAAACTTCAGAGACTTGGCCAATTTCGGCTTAGTCTGCTTATTCTTTTTCATTAAAAAATGCTAAGCATTTATTTGGGCTCTGTTTGTTCAGCCCTTTTTCTTTTTCATGTAAAAGTGCTAAGCACTTATTTGAGCTCTGATGCTCACATATGTGTCATGTGAAGCATTCAGTCATCGGCGCTGCCCAATGAATGTTGAACACTTTAGTCTTTTTGACTAAATGTGAAGTGCTAAGCAATTCCTATGGCGTCCATATGAGGTGCATGTGTGGCGCTGGGCGCTGCCCAATCAGTGCGAAGCACTCAGCCGTTTTGACTGTATATGGAGTGTTGAGCACTTTTTATATGGCGCCCACGTAAGGAGCACGTGAGGCGCTGGGCGCTGCCCAATCAGTGCTAAGCACTTAGCTGCCTTTTGCTGTATATGGAGTGTTGAGCACTTTTTATATGGCGCCCATGTGAGGAGCACGTAAGGCGCTGGGCGCTGCCCAATCATTGCTAAGCACTTAGCTGCCTTCGGCTGTATATGAAGTGCTGAGCACTTTATTCAACGCCCACATGTGTTTCACGTAAGGCGCTGGCCTTCTGTTTTGGGCGACCGCGTGTTTTTCATGTGAGGTGCTAGGCGTTGTTAAAAGGGCGCCTACATAGGAAGCACGTGAGATGCCGGTCTTTTTTTATATGGAGATTTAATCTCTGTCGATATTTTCAGAGAGGTTAAATCTCTATCAATGGTGTTTTGACCATTAACGCTCGCCAAAATCACTATATTTTGAGGATTTCGGATTGAGTTTTTAGATAACTAAGTTCTTGATTTGAAGTAACGGAGTTCTTGGAGTATTATGGACTCCATTTTCTTCCTTTTTAAATTTGTTCTTCCCTGAATCTTTGATTCTCAAGAACAAGATCTTCCCGATGAGAATTAAATTCTCAACTTGTGGAAGACTTAACTTGTGGATCTCAGATCCAGAGAAAGAACTAAGTTTTTTTTAAAAGGGTTAAACCCTTAGATGTGATATTATAGGTAATAGAGATATTTTGATCTCTTTTCTTTACTAAGGGTTTTGAGAATTGAATTCTCTATTCTTTCTATATATGGTCTCTTCCTCTATCTGTGTGTGAGACTTGAAGTCGTGGGTCCTTTATATAGCGGAGGCAGATTGTTAATTAGTTTTGAGAAAATCTCTCATTGAGAGATTCCAATTGATTTAGTTGGTCTCAAAATTGATTTGGGAAATTTTACCCATGCTTGGATCTTTGATCCAAGAACTTCTATTTTACAGAATATGTTATTCCTGTTTTCAACAAAATTGGGGAAATATTCTCCCATATACAGAATTTATTCTGTCAAGTGGTGATTTTTAATCACTATTGGATTTTTAATCCAAGAGTTCTCTGTCAATCCTTTTTTGTTTAGAAAGATTGAGAGAATATATTCCCAAAATAGAATTTTATTCTATTATTGGATCATTGATCCAACTGAGGGTATCTTTCTTATTTAGAAAGATTTGGGAGATGTTTTCTCCTAATAGAATTTGATTCTATATTTTGATGACTTATCATCTTCGTTGGATCTTTGATCCAACGGCTCTGTTTAACAGAGAATATCGTAGAATTTAATTCTACTTGGGCGATGGTGCTCATGTGTTGTGCATGTGGACTCTACTTAAGAATTTAATTCTGAAGATGGGTATTCCTGTGCCTTGCACATTGGCGCCCGCGTGATGAGCACATGTGGCGCTATATTAGAGTCTTACTCTTATGTAATAAATTTTCTTGTGTTTTCCACACTGGCGCCCGCGTGAGGAGCGCGTGAGGCGCCACCATAAGATTTAATCCTATAAGATTGACTCTGGTGCCCTCATGGAGAGCACGTGAGGCGCTGCCTTATTAAATTCCAACAGAGCTTTGCTCTTTTACTATGTTTAAATATTGGGGAAACAGATATGTTTAGTCGTTTTATTTGCATCACGAATTCTCTTGACTCCATATTAGCTAATCCCATGAAGAATGAGAAAAATGTGAGGATGATACTTCGATCACTCACCAAGAAATTGCAAATAAAGACGAACACTCTCAAGGGGATAGCTGATATTGAGGTCATGTCTTTTGAAGAGTTTTAAGGAAATCTCAAAACTTATGAGATTTAACTCAAATCCTATGACCTAGAAGATGAAAAACTGGAGAAGAAAGACAAACTTAAGAACATCGCTCTCAAGGCTACATCCAAAGCGTCATCCAAATCCAAAGCTCCATCCAAATTAAGCGAAGATGATGAACTTAGTGGAGACGATGAGGATATTGCTCTTATGATAAGGCAATTCAATGAATTCCTCAAGTTTCGAAAAAATTTCAAGAAAGGAACCTTTTCAAGAGTTTGTCCCTACAATAACAACAACAAGGATATTGGACCTTACTTCAAGTGTAAGAAGCTCGATCATCTCGTTGCCGATTGCCCCTTCAATAACGAGAAGGAAGTTCCACGTCGACCAAATCGGAGAGCCTTCAATGCAAGAACGTTGGATGAGTCGGAAGGGAGCGGTAATGAAGATCATCCATCTGATCAAGAAATAGAGAACATATTCTTCATGGCACAAAAAGATGAGGTAATTGATGATCTTGACTCATATAACTTTGAAGAACTTCTTGAAACCTTTGGAACTTTACATGACGCTTATTTCCAAACTTCAATCTAAATATTCCATTGCCAAAAAGAAAATTACTTATCTGGAAAATGAAAGTTCTTCTTTTAAATAATGTGGTTGTGAGAGTTTAAAATTTGAGAATGAAAAACTTTTGTCTAAAATTGTTTCTTTGTTCTTTCGAAGATACTAATTTCAAAAATGAAAGACTCGCTTCCACTTTTGCTTCTCTCATGTGCAAATATGATTCTTTGACTATTACTCGTAATGCTATGTTGCTTGATATTGATAAAATGAAGCTTAAGATTAATGATTTTGATGCCACTCTTCACAAGTTTTTCACTAACAAAATTTCTCTTGATAACATGATAGGCGATTTAAACATTTCCAATAAGAAGAATGGAATTGGTTTTCAACATGTATCGCTTTCTCATGTTAGTAGCCCCAAACCAACATATGATAAGGCATCATTTAAGACCAACTTTTGTTAAGGCTACATGTATCTACTTTTTATGAGCACCATGCTCATCATGTACATGCTCCTATATCATATGATCGTAATACTAGATTTGCTTATACTCTAAGCTTTAGAAAATCCTTTGCTAGAACTACTCGTGTTAAGACTCCTACTTCATATTATCATCATCATCATCATGCTAAACACACACATGCACATACACATTCTAGAACTAGTAATGTTGTGTGTAACTATTGTGGCCATATTGGGTATATCTCTTACCATTGCAAAGCTAGATCTTCAAAGAATTTGATTTGGGTTCCAAAGATTAACCCCTGTGGACCCACTAAGACTTGGGTACCAAAAAATATATTTATTTCATCTTCTATAGGTACATCGCAAGTCATGACGTGAAGATCAATGTTACCTTGATAGTGGTTGCTCAAGACATATGATCGGCAAATTTAAGTACTTTGCAATCTTATCAAGAGAGGAAGGTGGTATGGTCACCTTTGGAGATGATGGTAAAGGTAAAATTATTGGTAAAGGTAATATTAAGTTTAACGCTACTACTTTAGAAGATATTATTCTTGTCGATGGTTTAAAATATAATTTTCTAAGTATTGGTCAATTTTATGATAATGGTTTTAAAGTTGTTTTTGATGAAAAATTTGGAAAAGTTCTTGATTCAAAAGATGAGATGATATTTTTGTAAGTCGATGTCGCATACTCTACTGGGCTTGTAGAGAGGCGGAATTTACAAAAAAAAAACAATTTTGAAACAGGCAACATTGACTAAAACCCTAAGAACAACCATAAGCCTTAACTAGCAAAACTGCATAAGTTCTAATCTGCTATGAAGAGTGATTATACCTATATGATCAAGTCCTTCGAGTCTTCTTAATCCTCTTCCTAAGCTCCTCGTCCATCGGGATCGAGCTTAGTCGTTGGTCTCTTCACGTCGAATACGATCCATCCGAGAGTCTTTGATTCAAGCTCCAACCTCAAAAGTGAGGTAACTAAAGTACCTAGTTTGCTAGTTTAGGTGGTTTAGTGAATGTAGGGTGTGTTAATTGGATTGGTTTATCTCATTAAGCCCATGATTCTCAACTCATGAGAGAGTTGGGGTTTGAGAAAGAAGAAGAGCTCTAAAAAGGAGAGAGAATGCTAAGGAAAAAGTGATGTGAAGAATGGCTAAGTCCAAAAGTATCAAGCATTTCATTTTCCAAATAAAATATAGTAGCCATGCTTGAATAGTTATCACAAATGAATAAATAAAATATGTAGCCATGCTTCATACCATGCTCAAATACACCTCATCCCTCTACCTCATTATCTATTTACAATAAATAGATTAACAAAAAATGAGATGTCCACTTCTAGAAGCATTCAAGTATAAATACAAGAATACCCCCACCGTACATACATACCCATATTCGTACTACAAAAATACGAATACCAAGAGATAAAATAGTCCAATAATAAAATACTAGATCATTATTAAATCAACACTTGATTCAATAATGCGGCTTAATCCTAAGCCCGCTAGTATTATCCGTCCGAACAAAAATCCGTGTAGCTAGTCCACATATATGATCGGAACCCTGCACGTATAACCATACGGCCTCTACATTGTTTCTCCTGAACCAGGGAAACCCTCTGTGTGGGACTCTAAAGATTTGACAGTACGCTGGCAGTAGGTTTAACCACAAGCACGTCAGTGGCATTAGCTGTACGTAACAACTACCCAGGTACCTGTCGAAAAGAAGGCCGACGAGCAAACTCATCCGAACCCCTACTGAGCCTATCCATGACAATCACCATACAGTCTGGTCTGTTTTTCTGAGAATATCGCATGCCATGTATAGGGGGTGGCAAACGTTAGGCCCCTAATAACCTGACAAGTCGTGCCGATGTGGTTCAAGACTATCCGAGAATCTAATGATCTTACTATAAGTAATTCTCAACATCCCTGGCTAGAGACTTATGGTGTTGGCCAACCGAACACAGCGCGACATCGACTCCCTATACTGGGAGAGACGAATCTCCAACAATCGCTCACTGCCTCCATGTGGTTCGGGAATGTACCCAACTAAAACCTGTTTGCACGACTCAGTAGAGCCGTGGTAAGGTAGTAATCAAAGCATATTGGGAACTCACATAAGATAAATGACGGCCTCAGGTCGACAGACTTTCTGTACTCATGTCACTAGTGAACTACTATCTGATGATAGGTATAATACCATCTAGACAGTTCTTGGCGAGTCCGTTAGTGTACTCACCTCCAGTAAGCACCTGTATACAATCTTAGGTGAAACACGCTAATGGCTGTGGGACCAACCATCCGCCCTCCTTAGGGTCTAGAAACGTATACACTAGTCTATTCTGGAATATTGATACCCTGTCTCGATACTCCCATGACTAGGGACATTTAAGGATGTGCTTATCGACTACCTAGCTCCCACAAGTATGATTGCCATCAGAACGCTGGTAGTCAAGCAAGGATCCTACGGGCTTTATCAATATATATAAACAATATGAAATAACAAGTAAAATATATATACATGTTAAGATAAAGGCAAACCAAATAGCATACTACCATATCGGGCAAGATTATCTTGTACATACATACCCCTAGCATCCTATACAATAAAGGCCCCTGGGCATATATATCTAATAATCTCCCACTTAAACTAAGGCCTGTTATTGGCGTATCGAGTACCTAACGTCTGCACTAGGGCTAGTTGTTGGCGTATCGCATACCCAACATCTCAAATAATTTCTCAAAATGTACTTAAGGGATGGATTTGCTATATTGTCATTTATATCTACTCTCCGCACCTCGATCTCCCGGCGATCAACGATCTTTCTGATCAGGTGATACCGCCTCAAGATATGTCTGGATTTCTGATGGGGCCGTGGTTCTTTTGCCAAAACTATGGCTCCATTGTTATCATAATACAATGGTATTGTATCAGCAATGGATCGAACCACCTGATGTTCAGAAATAAACTTCCTCATCCAGATTGTCTCTTTTACGACATCGTTAGCAGCGATGTACTAAGCCTCCATTTTCGAGTCTGCTGCGGTATCCCGTTTGGAACTCTTCTAACAGACTGTCCCTCCGTTGTGGGTAAACTTATAACCCGAGACTTATTTAGAGTCATCTTTGTCACTTTGGAATCCAGAGTCGGTTAAAGTCTCGATCTGGAGGTCCCCATTACCGTACACTAAGAACATCTCCTTAGTCCTTCTTAGGTACTTGAGAATGTTGTCTACTTCTATCTAATACTTCTCACCTGGGTTGGATTGATACCTGCTTACAACGCTAAGTGTGTAAGCCACATCTGGTCTGGTATATAATATCGCATACATTATTGACCCTACCGCTGAAGCATAGGGTAAAATGCTCATGTGAGCCCTCTCCTCATCAGTCTTTGGAGACATCTCTTTGGAGAGGGTGATTCCATGACAACCGGCTAAATTACTGCGCTTGGAATCTTTCATACTAAACCTCTTTAGTACGGTGTCTTTGTACCTTGACTGTGAAAGTTCCAACATTCTTTTAGATCTGTTACGATAGATCTTAATCCTTAGAATGTACGAGATATCACCCAGGTCTTTCATAGAGAGCATCTGTGGCAAGAAAAGCTTGGCTGATTGTAGCATAGGAATATCATTTCTATCAGGAGAATGTCATCTACGTATAAAACGAGGAATACCACGGTTCTTCCTACAATCTTCTTATAAATACAAGGTTCATCTACATTTTTGATAAAGTCAAATTCCTTGATCGTCTCATCAAAGCAGATGTTCCAACTCCGCAATGCTTGCTTTAATCCATAAATGGATTTGAGCAACTTGCATACCTTTCCGCTGCTCCCACTGTCTATGAAACCTTCCGGTTGATCCATATAAACACACTTTTCTAAACTTCCATTTAGAAAAGCAGTTTTAACATCCATCTGCCAGATGTCATAGTCATGGAAGGCAGCAATGGCAAGTATGATCCGAATGGAAGTTTCGTCATAATCCAATCCTGGTCATTAACGAAAACCTTTAGCAACAAGTCTACCTTTGTAGGTTTCTACATGTCCATCTACACCAATTTTCTTTTTGAAAATCCATTTGCATCCAACTGGTTTTACCCCAGGAGGAGCAACATCCAAAGTCCATACTTTATTGGTGTACATGGATTCCATCTCGGATCGCATAGCATTCATCCACTTCACCGAGTCTCTACTTGTGATGGCTTGCTGAAAAATAGTAGGCTCATCATCATCGATGATGCAATCCTCTCGATCCCCGTCTACGAGAAAACTGTAGTATCTCTCGGGCAGATGAGACTGCCTACTAGATCTGCAGAGTGGCATAGATACGTTCGGTTCCAATGAAACTTCAGGTTCTACTAAGTTTTCAATAATAGTTTGTGGTTTTGGAATTTCTTCCAGTTCTATCGTGCTTCCACTAATTTCTTTTTCAAGAAATTGAGTTTTCATAAAGCGGGCATGATGAGAAACAATAACCTTCTGTTCCTCAGCGTAATAGAAAAAATACCCCTAGAATTCTTAGGGTATCCCACAAACTTGTACAATACTGAGCGTGCCTCGAGATTTTCCTGATGAATCTTTTTGACAAAAGCAGGACACCCCTATATCTTAAGATAGTTAAGACAGCGTTTTTCCCACTCCACATTTCATATGGAGTGGTAAGCACGGACTTATTAGGTACTTTATTCAATAGGTATGCAGCAAATTCTAGTGTATAACTCTAGAAGGATAGCAACAATTCAGCTTTACTCATCATGGAACACACTATATCAAGCAAGGTGCGATTCTGTCTTTCTGATACACTGCTGTGTTGTGGTGTGTATGGAGGAGTAAGCTAAGAGAGAATTCTATTCTTTTTTAGATATTCCGAACTCGGCACTTAAGCATTCACCATCTCGATCAGATCGGAGCATCTTGATACTTTTGCCAGTTTGCTTTTCCATTTCATTCTTATACTCCTCGAATTTCTCAAAGGCTTCGGATTTATATTTCATCAAGAATACATGTTCATACCTTGAGAGATCATCATTAAAAGTGATGAAGTAGGAATAGCCATTTCTTGCATGTGTAGATATTGACCCACACATGTCGTTGTGTATAAGTCCTAGGAGCTCAGTGGCTCATTCTCTGTGTCCGGTGAATAGAGTTTTGGTCATCTTTCTTTTGATACATGATTGACAAGTTGCATATGATTGATATTCTAACGGATCTAAATATCTATCTTTATACAACTTAGTCAATCATGTTTCATTGATATGACCAAATCTACAATACCATAAGAAAACTTGATTTAATTCTGGAGTCTTTCTTTTTACCATGTTTTGGACGTTGAAAACTTGATGTTAATTGAGTACGCATATTGCATTATTTAGTATACCCGACCCAACCATTTCATGATTCAGGTGAATGTTTATGACATTGCTTTTAAGTGCAAAATTATATCCTTCATTAGATAACAAAGATACAGATATAATATTACACATCATACTGGGTACACAAAAGCAGTTATGTAACAACAAAATATGCCCACTCGCTAATCCAAGGTGATATTCTCCTACTGCAACAGTATCCATACTGGCTCTGTAGCCAACTTTGAGGGTCATATCACATTTTCTCAAAACATTATGACTTCTCAGCGACTGTAAAGAATTACAGATGTGAGAACATGATCCGGTATCGATACCCAGAAAGTAGAGTTGATAGAGAAACAGTTTTCAATCACGAACACACCTGAAGCCGAAACCACAACTTGCTTCGTTTCCTGATTCTTGGCTTTCAAAGCCCGGCAATCTTTCTTCCAATGTCCCATCTTATAAAAGTAAAAACATTCCTTCTTTGTAGCTGAACCCCCAATCTTATCCTTTCATTTTCCCTGCACCTTTTGACACCTCCTCTCGGTTTGGTGGGAGCCTTCTTCATTTTTCTCTTGGCCTTAGCCTTGGATTTAAAGGAAGAAGATTCCCCAATAAATAGAGCGAGTGTTTCCTTAAATTTCTTCAGGGTGCCCTTTGCCACCCTCAACATGTTGAGGAGCTCAGGAAGTGTAACTTCTGTCTTTTGCATATTGAAATTCAATACGAATTGGGCATAGGTGAATAGAAAGGACTGCAAAATCAAGTCAGTATACAACTCATTCTCCAACGTAGTTCCTAGGTCCACGAGCTCTCCAAGAGAGTAATCATCTTTAGGACGTGGTCCCCAACAGATGATCGGACAGCCAACCTCGCTTGAAACAATTTTTTCGAGGTCTCGTATATTGCGATACGAGATTGCTCTCCATATAAATCTTTGGTATGGAGGAAGATGGAAGCAAGGTCCATCTTCTCGTACTGTCTCTGATGTTAATTATCCATGAGGGCCAACACGAGGCACTTAGCTTCCGCACAATTAAGATCCTAAGTCTTACGGATCTCAATGTCTGCGACCGAGGATTTTAGACCTGGAACATGGGGGTTTTAGCCGTGAGGACATATGCAACCTTAAGTAAGGGCCATATGGACGTTCCTCAGCCAGTCTTTATTGTTCGGCCCGACCAGTTTATTTTTATCTAGTATAAGCTTAAGTCCCGTCATGGTCTCTGTAATTAGGGGAGAGAGAAAAGAAACACTCAGTATATGCTCTTGAAAGTTTAGATTGGTTATTAGTATATCTAAACAGGATAGCTCCCACCGTTTCCTCGAATTCTCCTTCAAACTCTAAAAGAAGAATTAGTCAGGATTAATCGCACTCTAGAAGTTCGCTTATCTTTCGGCCTGGCCAATGTTGGTACTTTGGAGGGAGGCCCCGCGTGCTTTCGTATGGACCCAATTAAATAACCCCAGTTTCCTGGAGGCATAGCCCCATTAACACTTTTCTAGACACCAACTTGATTAGCTAATTCCAAAGTGAAAAACTCTCCCAAAAAGTAGCTGATACTCACAATACGATCGGGACCCAACTATCATCGTGTGATGATTTTGAAGGAAGCCTACTAAAACTACCATACTTCAGAAGGTACGCAACACTAGCATGTTTCCTGTATGATTGAAACTCCTGATGTGGTTTTTGTCCCAAGCGCTTATAACCTTGACGAAGGTCAAAATATCATAAGTCGCAAGACAATTCCAACCCGTCATTGTCCAGATTAATCTAGACCCATTCGTACAAGCTCTTGACGAAGTTTAAAATAGCTGTATGCCTGTCTTAGATTAATGCATCTATCTATGCTACAGATAAGTACCCGCTAGCTTCCAAACAATATGCCTTGGCGAAGGTCAAAACACATAGCATGAATACTAGTTGATACCTATTTAAAATAACGGAAGGTTATGGCTGGTTTTGTCGAAATCCGTGAACCTAATGAACTTGATATAGTCGAAGGAACCGAACAGCTTTTTAAAAGGAGTGGTTTAAGCTTTTCTTTTAAAAGCCGTTTTTGAAGAAAACAGAGTGGTTTTATAATTGTTCCAACGACGTCAAATTTTAGGTTTGTTTCTTTGTATTAAGTGAGATTAATGTGGTCCCATCAATTAACCTTATCACACCAGAAAAGAACGAAAATAGAATGTACGTATATGCCACCCGCATTCACCATAGGGCCCCATCATGCACCGTTAGGTTACTTAACTAACGGTAGAGCGGGAGCTGGACTAGCGCGGATGCAAAACATATACAACATATATATATATATATATATATATATATATATATATATCAGAGGCATGATAAACAACATAGGAAGATATAAGCATCATAGAAAATGGAAAAATAGATCAATTAGGAATATATGCATTTCATTGAGCCACCTATGAAATACAATCCTCCACGGTCGTGTGAATAACCAGGTGTGAATAATCCTAGACCCCTATGAGTGCGGCAAGCTACCCACCAATCCTTGAATTGGGTGATCCAGGTCTCTACTCCTCAAGATAGGCACTCACTGAATTCTAGAACCCGGTAGCTTGTGGACTCCTTAGTAGGTCAATTCTAGATGCGGAAATGGAAAATATAATATACGACCGGTGAATACATTCTCAACCCGGATGTTCTCCAATAAAAGAATATACATCAATTATTACATGAATTACAAAATGCACTCACATCTCACATCTAAATTCACATCGGGAAATTCACACGATGAACCATCAAACCAATACCAACAGAACATCACAAGATATGTGCAACCCCTTCTAATCAACGTATAGCGATCAGAAGACATTTAAGAACACATATACGCATCAAAAAAGAAAGCAAAGAAAACCACGGCATTAGAATTTCGCGCACAATTAGCAAACACTTCCAATTTTCCAAAACTAGAAAATCTAGTTAGCTAAAGTCCCAAAAAAATTCGTTTTAAACCAATTCGGGAGTCTAAATGAACTCGAAACTCGCCCAAATCTTCACGGAGGTGAGGGGCACTAAATTAGCTATCATTTAAGGGGCCTAGGGGGTACCCACCCTCGTGGGCCACCACGAGGTGGCCCTAAGGGAGTGGCAGACCCGAGAGCACCTTTGTAATGTGCTCTCGGGTCCTTACCCCCTAAGGCCACCTTGTAATGAGCTTAGCGGGTGGGCCCGATCTTCGGTCCCCCGGGGTTTCCCAGGGGTGTCCAAGAAACACCCTGCGGCTTCTCAGTTCAAACCGTGAGCCTGCGGGGTGTTCAACCAAGTTAAAACATAAATTTTTGGGACTGTTTTTGTCGGTAGTTTGTGCGCGACAAAAACGATGGATTTCTAACGTCGCTATAAGCTTTCTATGGCTTATGGAGTGGCTCTGATATCATGTAAGTCAATGTCGCTCACTCTGATGGGTTTGTAGAAATGCGGAATTTATAAAAAACAATTTTGAAGCGGGCAACATCGACTAAAACTCCAAGAACAACCATAAGCCCTAACTAGCAAAACTACATAGGTTCGAATCTACCATGAAGAGTGATGTAATGACTCCGAAATCTCTGTATAGAAAATTTTCCTGTTAATACAAAAAAGAGTTTGATAGTCTGTGTATGAGTTATAAGTCAATTTTATTAAATAAAAATAAGAAGCCACTTGTAGCTCATTGGCAAATCCCTTGCACTGCTGTGATATAGCCTGTGTGTTCAATTCTCGTCACACACAATTTTTTCTGATTTTTTCTTTTTTAACTTTTTGGAAGCCTAAAAGGTTGCACGTGCAATACACGGGGGAAATGAAAAGTTCAGAAAAATCAAACATGTGGAAAATGGACTAAACAGAGAATTAATCTGGTGGCACGAATCTCGAGGCATTTGCCTCAAGATCGACCAGCGGAAATGCCCTAGGTGCCGGAGGGGACGGTCCGATTGAGTCCAATGAACTCCATGCTTTGCACACTCGTTTCTTCAACTCCCCTCAACTCCTCTGCACTGTTTGATTTCCCAGCAATCAAACAAAGACCCTTCATTTCACCAATTAACACTATTTTAATGCTTTTTAATCCACTTTTTTAATTCCCAAACCCTAATTCTCCACTATAAATACCACCCATGCCCTATCTTTTCACCATTCTAAAAATTTAGCAAAAACTCTCTCAAAAGTTCATATGTGCAAGTGGAGTAAAGTGGAGTTAGCGAGCAAGTTTCTTCCATCAAAGATCGAAGCTGATTCCGGAGCTCCCGCGATGCCACGAAGCCTCCCTCTTCTTCCTAACTCTTTCTTTGTTATATTCAAACCGTAAGTTTCTCCCAAACTCTCTTTCTCTTTATTGAATTTCATCTTTAAATCCTATATTGGTAAAGTGGAGTTATTACCGATATTCGTATTCTAAACCCTAGAAACTTCCCTTTCCTTTATATATTGATCAATCTAAGTTTACCACAATACTTGTAACCTTAAATATCAATATTTCGAATCAAGTTTAACCTAGAATCTCCTGTGAAACAACAATAATTGAACTTTTTCATTAAAATACCTTGAACTTTATTATCACTCTTTTCGTTTTCGTTAAAACTATACCTTTAGGAAAAACTTCACGGGGTAACAATCTATCCTACACGTAAACTTTGGTTTCACAACACGATGCCTATTTGTATGTATTTTTTTTCGAAGAATAATCTTTACAATAAAATACCACATACTTTAAAACCGGGTTTCTTTTAAAACGGTATTTCGTATTCCTTTGCAATTATGCATCTACAACCCTTGTTAGAGGACCCGCTAATGGATGGTAAGGATTATCGCATATACTGGGGATAGTACAATGAGATGCAGCACTCCTTACGGAGTATTCGATCTCGAAAGGATATAAATACGGTTTTTAAGAAAAACGAATTTTCTAAAATAAAACTAAATTTTTTAAATTAAAATTGTATAAATTATAAATCCATATTTTCATTATATTAGAAACTATATTTTTATAAAAATGAAAGATTAAAAAATGTCAATAAAATACCATTAAGTTACTAAAAAAAGACTAGTTTTCACTAAAATGCCATAATCTTTTAAAAACTAAGTATTTATCATTAAAATACCTCAATACTTAAAATACATGTTCATGAAAACCTTAAATAATACAAATCACTCTCGAGGTTTTATTTTTAATCTATATTAAAAATATTTTTCATAAAACCCTCTCGAGATATACAAAACAATATTTTAAGGACTTTAGTGAATATAAGTTTAAGCGGGATCAAATCTCTTGAGCCCCAGGGAGCCGGAGAAAGTGAGTGCTTGCCTATTCAGGTTAGAAAACTTAACAGGAGTTATCAATGGCAATTTTCTTGGAAAAAGACACAAATCCTGCCGTCCATGTGCAGCAGTTGCCGATGACTCCCGAACCTAAGAATTCTAGAGTTAAATCAGTTTACAAGTGTCTGAATTAGTCTGAGTCAAACCTCAAACCTGAATACAAATTCAAACACGAATACGTGATCATGAACATGAATACTCGAATTCAAACATGTATACTTGGCTTGACTTAACCGAACCATAGTTATTACTTGACTTGAACTTGGCATGACTACTTGAATACATGATTACATCCTGAACATGAACTTGAACATTTTGTATCCATGGTTTCGGCAAGACTTGTAAACATAATCTACATAATACATTATGCGGGGAATAAGGGATAGATTGGTACGGAACGTATATCGTGGCACGAGAGGTCACTTAAAAGATACTTACATGAATTCTCGTGCCGTTGTCCCATGGGTTATGACTGGGCCTTGTACTACATGTTACCATAATCCACGGGGTAAGATGGACTCCTCATATATACATGAATACCTTCTTTACCAAACTACAAACAACCACGTTATAATAAATATCATATACCAGCAATCGGTTATATACAACTTTACCTTTTCATTTCACTTTATATACCATCTTCTCTTTCTTCTTTTGGGGCTTACCGAGCATTAGTTCGCTGAAGAAATTTCTTTATGTTTCTTTCTTTGGAATGTTCATTAGGAGGACCAGACTCTGAGGAGATAGAGCCGAGCTAGGAGGACTTGGACCAGCTTACTGCTCAGCCTGACTATTAGTTCCTTTGCACTTACTTTCAGTATGCCACTGTTTAGGCATTTGCTTTTGATTATTGTATCTTTTATTTCAAAAAGTTGTATGTAAATAAAATTTCTATTTCATTTTATTCTCTTGTCATTCTTGTTCATTTTTATATATTGCTTAATTACGCTTAACATATTTATTTCCTAGTAAATACGTTTCGGTTTGCCACGTCACCGTTTCCGTCAACTGGGAAGCGGGACATAACAGGTTTTTTTGGCGGCCCTTGTAAGTCAGTTCTGCATGAAGTCTTAATCAATATATTACAAGAATTATAAGAATCAGCAACTATACATTCCTTACATTTCTAATTTCTTAAATCTATCCTAACCATTCATTTTCTATCAAGATAATGGATTCTCCAAACAACACCAGCACGAATGTTAACGACAATACCCCACCGCCTACTCTACCACCACCACCTACCGTTGCAGCTCCTATCGATGAGCAAACGGTACTAC
This sequence comes from Agapanthus africanus, assembly GCA_030015575.1. Classification (NCBI taxonomy): domain Eukaryota; kingdom Viridiplantae; phylum Streptophyta; class Magnoliopsida; order Asparagales; family Amaryllidaceae; genus Agapanthus; species Agapanthus africanus. The sequence goes on from CM057341.1 coordinate 739,527,701, forward strand.
TTGAGACTATCAATAGCCTATTGGAGGGTCAGCAGCAGCAGACTGTTATCCTCATGCACTGCCCCGAATCTGAGGCATCCAGAGTCAAGCAATTTCGGGAACTGCACCCAAAACACTTCTTGGGAAAAAAGAGCCCACTTGAGGCAGAAGAATGGGCTCAAGCGATCGAAGATGATCTGGAAGCCGCTCAAGTGCCATATATTGCCTGGATAAGAGTTGCTATGTTGCAACTGACAGAAAATGCAAGAATCTGGTGGAAGGATGAGGAATGCCGACTCACACAACCAATTGAATGGAAGACGTTTCGCGATCTGTTCGATGTGAAGTTCTTTCCCGAGACTGCTCGATTTGAGATGGAGCAACAGTTCATCCACCTACAACAAGGTTCTATATGGGTAAAATCGGTGGATGAATATGATGCTGAATTCATCATGCTCAGCAGGTAAAGAATTCTCGTATTAAATAATATTCCGTTAAAACACATCTCTAATCTGACATCAACATCTTATCAGGTTCGCGGCGCATTTGATCTCGACCGATGATATTGGGGCTAGACGATTTCAACAGGGCTTAGACCAAGAGATTCAGGCGGCGTTAGCCACAGGCGACTACCCGACTAATGAACTCGCCCTGAAGGTAGCTCTTCATTATGAAGCTTTGGTAAAGAAGAAGGGTAAGCCCCAAACAGCTGGAATCAAACGCCCTTCCGTACAGTTGTCAGGAGGAGCATCTTCTAGGCTGACCTTTGCACCTTGCAGACCGGGAGAATCATTTAATCGGTCCAGTCCAGATTTTTACTTCTACTGCAAGAGGACTGGACACCTGGCGAAGGACTGTAGGCGTGCAAATGTCCTGTGTTTGGTTTGTGGCGCATCCACTCATGCTATAGGAGCGTTTCCATATCGTTTCAACACAGCACCGGCGCCCAGACCTGCAATCACAACCCCGCAGTGGCCAGCCATTCAGGTTCCTGCACCATGCCTAGCTCTCCTTGCACAAGCTCCACGTGGACCACCTGCACAGCCTCAATGTCAATTCCATCAGGCACAGAGAAACATTCCTCAGGAGCATAGAAACGTGCCCCAAGGACAGAGGAATGTGCCTCCAGCAAGGAGGAATGTACCAAGACAACAGGCTTTTACAATGATGGTCGAGGAGGCCGAAGCCACAGGACAAGTCATCACTAGTAATTCCCCAATCCTTTTAATTTTTCAATCCTTGTGTATCACTAAAACTTTTCATATATCTAAACCCAACCTCACACAACTTAGGTACTATACTAGTAGCCACCCTTCCTGCACTCGCACTTTTCAACACTGGAGCTTCACACTGCTTCATGTCATAACGATTCGTAAGAACGCATGCAATTCTCATGAAGCCACTCATTTCAAGCTGGAATGTCAGTTCCGGGAATGGAGTCTTGAAAGCAACCAAGGGGTTTGATTAGTCTCTAGTTGTAGTTTGCAGACGAGAATTCTGCGCAAATTTCAAAGTACTGGACATACAAAATTTCGATGTTGTGTTGGGAATGGATTGGCTGGGAGTATTCTATGCTATGATTGACTACCGTCAAAGGAGGGTAGTATTTAAGATACCAGATCACCCAGTTTTCTATTTCAAAAGTGGAGATAGAACTTTAGAGCTAGAAAGATACCATGCTAAACCGAAGATGCAGAAGTGTTTTCTCTACCGGCAGAAGAAGAAAAGCCCGAAGTAGTTCGAGAGTTCAAGGATGTGTTCCCTGAAGATTTATCAGGTTTGCCGCTTGAGTTTAGTATTGATTTGCAACCTGGTGCGCAACCTGCAATCAAAGCTCCGTACCGGTTAAGTCTAGAAAGATTGAAGGAGATCCGCATTCAGTTGAACGAACTCCTGAAGAAAGGTTGGATTTGCCTCAGTACTTCAAGCTGGGGATCTCCTGTATTACTTGTGAAGAAGAAAGAAGGTTCTTACAGGATGTGTGTAGATTATCGAGCTCTGAACGAAGTGACGATTAAAAACAAGTATCCACTACCGTGCATCGATGATCTTTTCGATCAGCTAAGTGGGTCTTTTGTATTTTCAAAACTAGATCTTCGTTCGGGTTATCATCAGGTGAAGGTCAAAGAGTCCGACATTTCAAAGACGGCGTTTAGGACTCGATATGGTCATTGTGAATATCTCGTAATGCCATTTGGAGTGACCAATGCACCTGCCATCTTTATGAACCTGATGAACCAAGTTTTCCAAGAGTACTTAGACAGGTTCGTTGTCATCTTCATCGACAACATCCTGGTGTATTTAAAGAATCGGAAAGAACACGCCGATCACTTACGGATTTTCCTGGAGATATTGTGACAACATCAGCTCTACGCGAAGTACAGCAAGTGTGAATTTTGGTTAGATTAAGTCGGATTTCTCGGACATATCATTTCAGGCGAAGGAATCTCAGTAGATCCAGCTAAGGTGTCAGCTGTCAGTGAGTGGCCGACACCAAAGACGGTGAAAGATATACGAAGTTTCTTGGGATTAGCAGGATACTACCGACGATTTATTGAAGGCTTCTCAAAGAATGGTAAAACGGCAAGGTGACAGGACATGTTTCCTAAACACGGGTATTCTGATTCGTGTATTGGGTACAATACCCAACTACAAAAAGAATCAACCCGACTATCCTAGCTCTGATACCAAAAGAACCATGTCACGCCCCGCTTCCCAGAGTACGCTAAAATGGGCACGTGACATAGCCAACAATGCTACCTGTGGATAGGAAGCATTCATCCACAGTCACATTACGGCTGTAGAGATATCAAGAATAAAATAAAACTATCTAAAACATGTCCATAATCCAGAATAACAGGAGTCAATAATAAATAAATGCGGAAGCAAATGATCCAATACAAATAACTGAAATGTATGTCCCATAATGCGGGCTCACATCAGGAAATAAATGCAGGAAATAAAACTAACTACTACTGAACTCACAGCTCAGCCTGCTGGCTGAAGTACTCCTGCTCGGACTGCAACAGCGGTACGGAATCTGGGCCATGCAAAACCCAGAAGTCAGCGCGTCATGTCATCAAGTAATATAATATGAACAGGGTAACAGGCAATGCAATATAAACATGAATACAGCAAGAATAACAATGATATGAATCAGATCAGTACAGGGTAGTGTGCAGTGGGTAAACTAAACTGTTCTATCAGGTTTTCTATTCTAAAGTCTTTGAAATCAATTGATGAATCGTCGATGTAACTCAATAGTATCCTGTGCATGCCCGGGACCACGGTCAAGACTCTCGGGCTGAATCCGAGACGTGCCGCTAGGCAGTAAATAGGTATCAGGTATGGGCGAGTGATGTCAGCATCATCACTCCGGGGCTGGCTTAGCCCGTAAGACTGATCAGAACAGGTATCGAACTGTTGAGTTACAAGTCAGGTTTCACCTTTGATTTCCCCATACCCCCAAGTTATGTATGTCGAGTCAGGTATTCAGTAATCAAGAACTAATGCCAACACAGGATCAGGTAAAAGCAGGTTTGTCTGGATAGACAACAGGAACGGTCCATAAGGACTACATGTCAGGTTTGTTGGCATTAGACACAAGATCAGGTAACGGGTCAGGTCATGGTATATCAGGTCAAGTCAACAGTATACGGTACCATGTCAGGTATATCAATATATATGTGTAGCAAGTCAGGTCAAGATGTAAACAATATCGTGGGTGTGCTCACAATCAGTTATATAATCAAGCATAGGTATCAATAACATGAGATAAGCAATGAATTAAGTAATAGGCAGTTTCATTCAATTAGCAATACCGTTATCAAGTGTGTCACAGATACGATTTCAACCATATAAGCATGCAGTAAGACAATGATAGCCGTTTAGTCATGTTAACAAGTTTAAGAACCCTTAGGGGTGCAATGATTTGCATAACGGTTCAGTACAGCTATTACAGGTTAAAATGCACACGAGTTTTCGAATGGAACAGAACTACAGGGATAAATGCCATAAGCTACGTTGACATTAAAAATGTGATTAAACAGGTAAATATGGTTATTAGGTTCAATTTGCAACTGTAGGTTCCCAGTTTAACGGTAAAATGATATATTGCAATACTGTACACGAAAAATGAGAAATGATTGTACCAAAACTAAATTTACAGATTTAGGGTATCACAATATATATGTAAATATTGTATAGCATGTAGCAAGGGGTACTTGCCTCAACGGGTCGCGAACCGGGAAAAACGGAACGTAAGCGTCGGCGGGGAAACTCGCGACGGGCGCACGGTTCACGGATTGAACCCAAACAACGAACAATGGAACCACGCGGGTCGGGGTACCTCGCTGGAACGTCAGATCACGTCGTCGGCATCGTCGGATTCCGGCGAAAAGGTGAACAGTGAATGTCAAGAAGACTATGCAACAAGAAATGAAGGGAAACTAAAGAATAAGAAGAGGAGGCTTACAAGGTACTGCTCTGTGGTTCCAGAGAGGAGACGCGAGAATGACGACGAGGTCGACGGGCTCCGGCGGTGGCCTACAGTGATGGCTAAAGAATCTACAGATCAGAAAATAGCAGAGAAAAGGAGAAATGAAGAGAGGAGGGGAGGTGAAACTCACCGAGGGTTGCTTACGAGGCCGGGGCTACAGAGGCGGGATCGTCGGCGGCAACAGATCCGGCGGTCGAACACGTGCAGGGGATGTGCAGGTGGCTGTGGCCCTGGTCGGGGGTGTGCAGGTGGCTGTGGAATCGATGAGAGAGAGGGCGAGGATGGTGAGGGAATGATGAGGACGATGGCGGAGGCGACGACGAGGTGATCGTCGGCGGCGAGACGCAGGAACGGGTGCAGGTGGTCGCGGGGTTGCAGGTCGGAGATGCACAGGGAGAAGAGAAAAGGAGGTTGCGAATGGGACGAGGCTGAGGAGGCGAAGGTGGAGGTGGTGTTTGCGTTGGCGTTGGGGCTGTGGCGGCGAAGGAGACGGTGGCGGTAGGGAACGGCGATGGGTTTGCGAGGGCTCGTGATGGGTTCTTCTGTGTTCACGAGAAAAATAGAGGAGGGAACAGCATTTTTAAAATTATAAGAGAGAGAAAAGAGATTTGAGGGAGAGAGAGAGAGATATGACGGAGGGAGAGAGAGATATGGGAGATAGAGAGAGACGCAGAGGGTGAGAGAGAGAGATAGAGAGAAGTGGAGAGAGGGGGTGGGGCCCGCGGGGAGTTTAAAAAGAAATGATTGGTTGAAGGACTGTCGGAGGTTAGGAAAAACGATTTAAAAGATTATTTGGAACAGTAAAAAAATATATATAGATACGAAGATATGTGATGGTTTAAATATATTTAAATTTGGGATTTTGGCACAAAATAAAACATTTCCAAATCGCGCCCGGGTCGGGTCCAAAAATTTGAAATTGAAATAATAGGATTTTAAGCGGGTTCCAAATTTTAAAATTAAGTGTCTTATGATTAAAAAGCATACCCCCAAAACGGACACATGTACGTGCACGTAGCCATCCAAACTCGCCCGTTTCACTGAACGGGATGAGAACACGATGCACGGACGCTACAACGGGGTTACGGGTGTCAAGTAGGTCAAGATGGATATTTTTAATTTTATTTTAGATGCTTTAAAATGTTATATGCAGAATTGAGTTGACGGGGTAAAAAATACAATGGGTAACAAACAAGCACGATAAATGAAATAAGGGTCATACTCCATTCATAAAGTAACAGAAATTAGTAGTATTGGGCTCGGGTGTTACAACATGGAATGAAGCGAGAAGTAGCTAGAAGCGTAGCCAAGTGTTTGGTGTGTCAGCAAGTGAAGACTGAACATCACAGAGCTACTGGTCTATTTTAGCCGTTACCAATCCTAGAATGGAAATGGCAGCACATTACCATGGACTTCGCGACTGTCCTCCCTCACAGCACGAAGGGTAACGACGCAATATGGGTTATTTTGGATCGACTCACCAAGTCGGCTCACTTTATTCCATTTCGAGTTAGCCAGTCAACCGAGATGTTAGCAAAGAAGTACATGGAGGTAAACATAAATTTAAAGTAAGATTTAAACCTTCAAGATGTACCATATTTAATACCCATGAACTCATGCAGGAGATCATGCGATTACATGGAGTACCTGTTTGCATCGTCTCCGATAGTGATACATGATTCCGATCGCAATTGTGGCAAAGTCTGCAAGCTAGCCTGGGAACGAGTCTGAACTTCAGCACGGCTTATCATCCACAAACGGATGGACAGTCAGAGCGAACAAATCAGATTCTGGAAGATATGCTAAGAGAATGTATGTTAGACTTCGGAGGTTCGTGTGAAGAACACCTACACCTTGTGGAGTTTTCATACAACAACAGCTACCAGGTAAGCATTGGAATGGCACCATTCACAGCACTCTATGGACGGAAGTTTCATTCACTGTTAAGTTGGGATGACTTCGAAGATCGTGAACTCCTTGGACCAGAGATGATCATGGCACCTGTGGATGTTGTTTTCATGATCAGGGAAAGAATGCGTATAGTCTAAGACCGACAAAAGCATTGGGTAGATGCAAAGCGTCGACATCTGGAGTTCTAATCTGGAGACCATGTATTCCTGAAGATCTCTCTAAATCGAAGAGTGATCCGTTATGGCAAGAGGAGTAAACTCAGTCCAAGATACATAGGACCGTTCGACATACTCGAACGAGTTGGAGAAATGGCATACCGTTTAGCACTACCACACTCATTAGAAGGTGTGCACAACGTGTTCCACATATCCCAGCTACGACGATATGTGAGTGACCCCGGCCACATACTCGATCACTCAGAGCTCACAGTACAGACTGACTTAACCTGCGAGCAAAACCAGTTGAGATCCTGAACCGAAAGGTGAAGACATTGCGGAATAAGTAAGTAAACTTAGTCCGAGTGATGTGGAGAAAGGATTCGCCAGGAGAATCAACATGGGAACGAGAAGAAGACATGCGTGCAAGATACCCCCATCTATTTAAAAATTAGTCCCTATGTAAATGTAAATTTCGAGGACGAAATTTTTATAAGGAGGGTGAATGTAACAACTCCGAAATCTCTGTACAAAATTTTTTCGTGTTAATACAGAAAAGAGTTTGACAGCTTGTGTATGAGTTATAAGTCGCTTTTGTTAAATAAAAGCAAGAAGCCACTTGTAGCTCACTAGTAAAGCCCTTGCACTGCTGTAACGTAGCCTGTGTGTTCGATTCCCATCAGACACAATTTTTTATGACTTTTTCTTTTTATCGTTTTGGAATCCTAAAAGGTGGCACGTGCAATACACGAGAAAATGAAAAGTTTAGAAAAATCAAACATGTGGTAAATGGAGTCAGAGAATTAATCTGGTAGCATGAATCTCAAGGCATTTGCCTCAAGGTTGACCAGCGGAAATGCCCTAGGGGCCGGCGGGGACAGTCCGATTGAGTCCAATGAACTCCGTGCTTTGCACACTCGTCTCTTCAACTCCTTTCAATTCCTCTGCACTGTTTGATTTCCCTGCAATCAAACAGAGACTCTTCATTTCACCAATTAACACTATTTTAATATTTTTTAATCCACATTTTTAAATCCCAAACCCTAATTCTTCACTATAAATACCATCATATGCCCTAACTGTTCACCGTTATGAAAATTCTAGCAAAAATTCTCTCAAAAGTTCCTAAGTGCAAGTGGAGTTAGCGAGCAAGCTTCTTCCGTCGAAGATCGAAGACGATTCCAGAGCTCCCGCGACGCCACGAAGCCTCCCTCTTCTTCCTAACTCTTTCTTTGTTATATTCAAGCCATAAGTCCCTCTCAAACTCCCTTTTTCTTCATTGAATTTCATCTTTAAATTCTATATCGGTAAAGTGAAGTTGTTACCGATGTTCTTTTTCTAAACCTTAGAAACTTCCTTTTCCTTTATATATTGATCAATCTAAGTTTACCAAAATACTTATAACCTTAAATATCAATATTTAGAATCAAGTTTAACCTAGAATCTCATGTGAAACAACCATAATTGAACTTTTTCATTAAAATACCTTGAACTTTGTTATCACTCTTTTCGTTTTCGTTAAAACTATATCTTTAGGAAAAACTTCACGGGGTAACGACCTACCCCACACGTACACTTTGGTTTCACACCACGAAGCCTATTTGTATGTATTTTTGTTTCGAACAATAATCTTTACAATAAAATACCACATACTATAAAACCGGGTTTCTTTTAAAACGGTATTTCGTATTCCTTTGCAATTATGCATCTACAACACTCGTTAAGAGACCCGCTAATGGATGGTGTGGATTATCACACAACCTAAGGATAGTAGAACGAGATGCAGCACTCCTCATGGAGTATTCGATCTCGAAAGGATATAAATACGGTTTTTAAGAAAAACGAATTTTCTAAAATAAAATTAAACTTTTTAAATTAAAATTATATAAAATAATAAATCCATATTTTCATTATATTATGAAACTATATTTTTATAAAAAATGAAAGATTAAAAAATGTCAATAAAATACCATCAAGATACTAAAAAAGACTAGTCTTCACTAAAATACCATAAACTTTTAAAAGCTAGGTATTTATCATTAAAATACCTCAATACATAAAATACATGTTCATGAAAACCATAAGTAATACAAATCACTCTCGAGGTTTTATTTTTAATCTATATTAAAAATATTTTTCATAAAACCCCCTCGAGATATATAAAACAATATTTTAAGGACTTTAGTGAATATAGGTTTAAACGGGATCAATTCTCTTAAGCCCCAGGGAGCCGAAGAAAGTGAGTTCTTTCCTATTCAGGTTAGAAAACTTAACAGGAGTTATCAATTGAAATTGTCATGGAAAAAGACACAAATCCTGTCGTCCATTTGCAGCAGTTGCCGATGACTCCCAAACATAAGAATTCAAGAGTTAAATCAGTTTACAAGTGTATGACTCAGTCCGAGTCAAACCTCAAAGCTGAATCCAAAATCAAACACGAATACTTGATTATGAACATGAATACTCAAATTCAAATATCAATATCAAACATGTATACTTGACTTGACTTGACCAAACCATGGTTATAACTTGACTTGAACTTGACATGACCACTTGAATACATGATGACATCCTGAACATGAACCTCAACATTTTTTATTCATGGTTTCGGCAAGATTTGTAAACATAATCTATACAATACATTACGAGGGGATAAAGGGGTAAATTGGTACGGAATGTATATCGTGGCACGAGAGGTCACTTAAAAGACATCTACTTGAATTCTCGTGCCGTTGTCCCATGGGTTATGACGGGGGCTTGTAGTACATGTTATCATAGTCCACGGGGTAAGATGGACTCTTCTCTTATTCATGAATACCTTCTTTACCAAACTACAAACAACCACGTTATAATAAATATCATATACCAGTAATCGGTCATATACAACTTTACCTGTTCATTTCACTTTATATACTATCTTCTCTTTCTTCTTTTGGGACTTACCGAGCGTTAGTTCGCTGATGACATTCTTTTCTGTTTCTTTCTTTGGAATGTTCGTCAGGAGGATCGGACTCTGAGGAGATAGAGCCGAGTTAGGAGGACTTGGACCAGCTTACCGCTCAGCCTGACTACTAGTTCCTTTGCACTTACTTTCAGTATGCCACTGTTTAGGCATTTAATTTTGATTATTGTATCTTTTATTTCAAGCAGTTGTATGTAAATAAAGTTTCTGTTTCGTTTTATTCTCTTGTCATTCTTGTTCATTTTTATATATTGCTTAATTACGCTTAACATATTTATTTCCTAGTAAATACGTTGCGGCCTGCCACGTCACTGTTTCCGTCTACTGGGAAGCGGGGCGTGACATGTGATTATACCTATGTGATCAAGTCCTTCGGGTCTTCTTAATCCTCTTCCTAAGCTCATCGTCCGTCGGGATCGAGTTTGGTCATCGGCCTTCTCACGTCGAAGACGATCCATCCGAGAGTCTTTGATTGAAGCTCCAACCTCAAAAGAGAGGTAATTAAAGTACTTAGTTTGCTAATTTAGATGGTTTAGTAGATGTAAAGTGTGTTAATTGGATAATTTATCTCATTAACCCTATATTTCTCAACTCATGTAAGGGTTGGGGTTTGAGAAAGAAGAAAAGCAAAAATAAGGAGAGAGAATAATAAGAAAAAAGTGATGTGAAGAATGGTTAAGTCCAAAACTATCAAGCATTTCATTTTCCCAATAAAATATAGCGGCCATGCTTGAATAGTTATCACAAATGAATAAATAAAACAAATAGTCATGCTTCATACTTTGCTCAAATACACATCATCCCTCCACCTCCTTATTTGTTTACAATAAATAGATTAACACAAAATGAGGTGTCCACTTCTAGAAGCATTCCAGTATAAATACAAGAATACCCCTACCGTATATACATACCCGTATTCGTATTACAAAAAATACGAATACCAAGAGATAAAATAATCTAATAATATAATACTATATCATTATGAAATCAATACTTATTCAATAATGCGGCTTAATCCTAAGCCCGCTAGTATTATCCGTCCGAACAAAAATCCGTGTAGCTAATACACGTATATGATCGGAACCCTGCACGTATAACCAAACGGCCTCTACATCGTTTCGCCTGAACCGGGGAAACCCTCTGTGTGGGACCTTAAAGACTCGACAGTACGTTGGCAGTGGGTTTAACCACAAGCACGTTAGTGGCACTAGCTGTACATAACGGCTACCCAGATACCTGTTGAAAATAAGGCCGACGAGCAAACTCATCTGAACCCCTACTGAGCCTATTCGTGACAATCTCCGTACAGTCCAGTCTGTTCATCTGAGAGTATCTCATGCCGGATCAGGGTGTGGAAAATGTCAGACCCCTAATAACCTAACAAGTCATGCCAATGTGGCTCAAGACCATCCGAGAATCTACTGATTTAACTATCAGTTATTCTCAACAGCCCTGGCTAGGGACTTATAGTGTTGGCCAACCCAATACAGCGTGACATCGACTCCCTATACCGGGAGAGACGAATCCCCAACAATCGCTCACCGTCTCCATGTGGCTCGGAACTGTACCCAACTAAAACCTGTTTGCACGACTCAGTAGAGCCGTGGTAGGGTATAATCAAAGCACAGTAGGAATTCACACGAGACAAATGAAAATCTCAAGTCAACAGACTGTCTGTACTCATGTCACCAGAAAACTGCTATCTGACGATAGGTATAATGCCATCTAGCCAGTTCTCGGCGAGTCCGTCCAATGTACTCACCCCCAGTAAGCACCTGTATACAATCTTAGGTGAAACACACCAATGACTGTGGGACCAACCACCCCCCCTCGTCAGGGTCTAGAAATTTATACACTAGTCTACTCTAAAATATCAATGCCCAGTCTCGATACTCCTACGACTAGGGACATTTAAGGATGTTCTTATCGACTACCCAGCTCCTACAAGTATGATTGTCATCATAACGCTGGTGGTCAAGCAAGAATCCTACGGGCTTTATCAACATGTATAAGTGATATGAAATAACAAATAAAATATATACACATGTTAAGATAAAGGAAAACCATAGCATACTATCATATCAAGCAAGATTGCCCAGTACATACATACCCTTATCATCCTATGCAATAAAGGCCTCTAAGGCATACATATCCAACAACTTTGTGGTAAAAGAAGTGGTAATGTTTATTCTCTTGACGCTTGTGATATTTCTAATGAAAATTTTTAGTGTTTAAGTGTTGTAAAAGATGATAGTTGGCTATAAAACTGAAGGCTTGGACATTCTTCTATGGACATACTCTTGAACATCACATACAAGAACTTGGTCATTGACATATCAAAGCTCAAATTTGCAAGAGATAAGCTATGTGATGCATGACAAATGGGTAAGTAAGTCAAGAGCTCTTTCAAGCCGAAAGTTGTGGTAATAATTTCTAACCCTCTTGAGTTAATTCATATGGATTTATTTGGTCATTTAAGGACTTTGAGTTTTGGTGGTAAATCTTATACATTTGTTATTATTGATGATTTTTTAAGATTTATTTGGATTATTTTTCTTGCCAATAAAAGTGATACCTTTGTTGCTTTCAAAACTTTCTTTAACAAAGTGTAAAACAAAAAACACTTTTCTATTGTTAAAATCCGTAGTGATCATGGTGGTGAATTTCAAAATGTTTTCTTTGAAGATTTTTGTAATTATCACGGGGTTAAACATGAATTTTCTTGCCCTAAAACTCCATAACAAAATAGAGTTGTTGAACAGATGAATCAATCTCTTCAAGAAATGGTTAGAACAATACTAAATGAATAAATTTTACCTCACTATTTTTGGGTCGAAGCAGTTAATACCGCATTATATATTATAAATAGGGTTGTTATTCATAAAGGTCTTGAGAAAACTCTTTACGAATTGTATTTTGGTAGAAACCCAACATTGGTTACTTTAAATTTTCGGGAGCAAGTGTTATATTTTAAATACTACAGATCCTCTTAGAGAATTTGATGCAAAAAGTTATTTGGGTATTTTTCTTGGCCACTCTTCCACTTGTAAAGCTTATCGTATTTTCAATAAAACTTCTAACACTGTGGAAGAGAGTATGCATGTCAAGTTTGATGAAACTAATCTTTTTACCAAGAATATTGCAGTACGTGAGGAAAAAGATGATGAAGTGGTTCGAGCTCGCTTGGAAGAACTTGACATCTCAAAGGAAGATTCTAAACAAGAACCTCCTTTAAGTGTAGTAGTCGATGTGGATGATGAATCGATACCAATCCTACCAAAAGATTGGAGATAGAATAAGAATCATTCAGTAACTCAAATCATCGGTGATGTGACAAAGAGGGTAACCACTCATTCTTATAATCTAAAATTTTTTGCTAACATAGCTTTCTTGTCTCATATTGAACCTAAGAATGCTAAAAAATCTATCATGGATGAGAATTAGGTTTGTACTATGCAAGAGGAGCTTGTCCAATTTGAACGGAACAATATGTAGATGTTGGTACGTAGGCCTAGTGATAGACACAGTATAGGTACAAAATGAATCTTCATGAATAAGCTTGATGAATTTGGTGTTATCACTAGGAACAAGTCAAGACTCGTAGCATAAGGTTACAATCAAGAGGAAGGTAATGATTTCGATAAAACTTTTGCTCCGGTAGCTAGATTAGAAGCCATTCACATTTTACTCTCATATGCATGTTTTAAAGATTTCAAAGTCTATCAAATGGATGTTAAAAGTGCTTTTTTGAATGGTGTCCTTGAGGAGGAAGATTTTGTGGAACAACCCTCCGGTTTTGCAAGATTTTAAACATCCTAATCATGTTTACAAGTTGCATAAAGTTTTGTATAGTTTGAAATAAGCTCTTAAAGCTTGGTATGCTAGATTGTGCACATTTCTACTTGAAAAATGTTTTTCAAAAGGAAAGGTTGACACCACACTTTTTATCAAAAAGAAAAATGATGAGATTTTAATTGTACAAATTTACGTAGATGATATTATTTTTGGATCCTCTAATAAATCACTATGCAAGGAATTTGCCCATAGCATGCAAAAAGAGTTTGAAATGAGCATAATGGGTGAAATCAATTATTTTCTTAGACTGCAAATCAAGCAACTCAAGGATGACATCTTCATAAATCAAGCCAAGTACACAAAGGAGCTCATCAAGAAATTTGACCTTGAAGATGTGAAGCCAAGAAACACTTCTATGACCACTACAATAAAGCTTTCAAAAGATAAATCTGGAAAGGATGTGGATATCACTAAATATCATGGTATGATTTGTAGTTTACTTTACTTAACTGGTAGTAGACCTGATATAATGTTTAGTGTTTGCTTGTGTGCTCATTTCCAATCGTGTCCCAAGGAATCAGATCTAAGTGCGGTAAAAAGAATTTTTAGATATCTTAAGGGAATAATTGGTTTAGATTTGCGGTATCCGAAGAATAAAATTTTCGATTTTAAATTTTATTCGAATGCAGACTATGCGAGGAGCCAAATAGACTGTAAGAGCATGAGTGGAATGTGTCAATTTCTTAAAAATTATCTAGTCTCTTGATCATCCAAGAAACAAAACTCGATTGCTCTTTCCACAGCCGAAGCGGGATATATTGCTGCGAGTGCTTGTTGTGCTCAAATCCTATAGATGAAGAATACCCTATAAGACTTTGATGTGCTTATAGATCATATTCCTATTCTTTGTGATAACACGAGTACGGTGCACATGGCTAAAAATGCAAATCAACATAACCGCACCAAACACATTGATGCCCGCTATCATTTTCTTCGTGATCATTATGAAAAAGGGGATATCATTACAGAGCACATACCAACACAACACCAATTGATCGATATCTTTACCAAACCCCTCGATACTACACGTTTTGCTTATATTAGGGGAGAGCTTAATATATGTTCAATTGAGTAATGTTTTGCTTAAGTACCATTTTATCAAAATTGCCTCCGCAACCCTCGTTAGGGGAACCCAATTATGGATTTGTTGTTTATAACATATCCTAGGATTTAGCGGAGTGTGTTTAGGGCCTTCATGGGCTTGCCGACACTAAATATGAGAAAATCCTATTTTGCTATATCTTTATCTTATCTTTTCCACCATATGATATTAGAACTTGCTTATATATTGTATATGATTATCTTGCATGCAACACTTACTTTTGCTTATCCTTTATACATGCTTATTAATAAGAGCCCAATGCTTGTTTTTCAAAGTTATTCAAACGCTTAAATTTAACTCTTGCTCATATCAACTCCTATTAGTCTCATATGCATGCATTTAGGGGGAGTTATTCAAACGTTTAACTTACCTTTGGTGTACGCATGTGTTTAGGGGGAGTAATTCAAACGTTTTACTTCTTAGGACACTCTTTTAAATTGTGTCAAAAAGAGGGAGAGTAATAGGTTCGTGTCACGCCCCGCTTCCCAGAGTGCACTAAGATAGGCACGTGACAGAGCCAACCATGCTACCTGTGGCTAGGAAATATCCCTCCACAGTCACATTACGGCTGTCTATAAGTTATCAAGAACAGTAGAAATAAAATAAACTATCTAGTACATGTCCATATGCCAGAATAAACGAGTCAAGAAATAATATGCGGAAGCAATAAATCCAAATAACAATAACATCTAGAAGGTACGTCTGATTTTTCCCAAAAACTATCTATAACCGCAATCAAGAACGGCGTCGCTATGCAGCTAGCCGGTGAGTACGGGTCGGTCCACAGGGATGTTGTGAATTTTCTAATCGCTCAAACGAGTTAATTCCGATGGTTTTTCGGATTGATTATTAAATCTAAAAACTAAATCTATCTATACTAAAATTATCTAGATCTAAATCTTGCTAGGGTTAGGTTTAGGAATGGTTTGGAAATGTAAATAAATCTCAACGCTTTCTATACCCAAATTAGGATCTAAGAGGAGTTATGGTAATTATCAATAAAGGGGATTAGATCCATTCGGGAAGGTGTTCCTTCCTCTAGCTTTAGAGATCCTTACCCTAACCTCTATGGAAAACACGTGCAACCGGGCCTTTATACTACGGTATCACCGCTACCTCGAGGGATAGGGTGCCGTAGGGCGCGGTGTGTGCGTGTATGCATGGAGTCCTATAAAAAAGTATGATGGGCAAGAAAGGGATGAGAGATCTCATCTCTCAAAAGCCTTCCCCAAAGCTAACCCTAACAAGCGAGGAGACTACTCGCTCATTAAGGAATTTAAAAACATTTATCTAGGGCAGAGAATGAAAAATTACTTAGGGCAAGAAATTAAATCTAAACTAGGGAAATTAAATTAAAGCTACTTACTTTACAGATGGCTCTCTCCAAACATCAACACAGGGTTGTCAGATCTGAATTCATGAAATGAAAAGAGGCATCGATGCTCTCCAAAAGAAATCTGAATTTTATTCATAGAAAGAGGCATAGAGAGGCATGAACTAATACAAGCTTTAGAGTTCCTATTTATAGAGGATAGGAAACCCTAGATTACAATTGATTCGCACATCTGTTTTTACAAAAATGCCCTCTAAGAAAAGACCTAGTCAATGATCCGCGCCGCCTCTGGAATTTTAGTAAAAAATTATTTTATCTTCGGGCTCTATATGGACGCGGAACCGCGGCCACAGCAAGGGTTGGGCCGCGGTTCCGCGGCCCAATGATTGGATCATATTCTGCAAATTTATGTGCTGGTGGTGGGCTTTTTGGTCTTCTTATTTCTTTGGTTTTTTTCTCAATTGGGCTTCTAGGTTTCTTCCAGATCTCCAGTGAATAATTGTGGTGGACTTTAACCGTGGCTTCGCGATCTTGGACCTTGCATTGCCTTGTACTTTGTGAACTTTATCTTTTATGTAGGCTTGATCAAGATCCTTCTATTTGTTAGTTGTAGTTCCACTTTTGCATCGTCTTTTATCTTTTTCACTGTTTTAGATCCAAGAACCTGTAACCTGTAACATGTAGCAGACATGCGTCAAAAGCACCTCTTTATTTATAAAACGAATAAGAATGGGGAATCTAATAATGCAATATTATGGTATGAACAAATACCCCCAAACTTATCTTTTGCTCTTCCTCGAGCAAACTTAGTTTTATTCTCTACAAAAAACCTAACCTCACTTTCGCAGGGAATCACGATTGCACTGAGCGCATGCAACAAGTCTTTAAACCTCTAGGTATCCCTAGGAGGAGGAGTGTTGTCTCCTGAGGGTTTTCAGCGGATACTACCCACAAAATCCTATCAATTTGGCTTTTTCGACTTTAATTCTCCAATTAAGTTTTCTAACAAGGAATTCTATTATCGTTGACTTGTAAATTATCCACCCATATTCTTCACACTTCCTCATCATTTAACTTAAGATTATATATGTTCTGCAGACCTACTTAGCTTTCGGCATTTCTTAAGTTTTCCTTCTAGAGTTCCATCTCCACTTAGGAATTTCTATCAACTCTATTAAAGATACAAGTTCTATTCTTCATTCCTCTCTTATCTAAATCCCAATCATATATCCCCACGTGTGTGTATAAATCACCAATACACTTGGAAATTCAATTCAAGCAATCGTACTCTTGTCCGTTGTCCAAAGCACTTATTAATTGGTGAATTTTTAAATGAATCTTGCTTACACATCCTTCATGCGACCGTTAATACTTCTTGAGGTACCAACGACCGATTACAAAATGCGTTTGCACATTAAAGCGTAATTCCTTGTTTTGTAACACCCAATGCTTTAGCAGTGACTCCCAAACCAGTTGGTCTAAGGCACTAGGTGATGAAGCACCCTCGCTACACAAGAGCATTTCAAGGTCTCCTCTACTATTCCAAGTTTCAAGGTGCGTGTTTGTGCAATTTGTAGGGTATACATTTTCAGAATCTAGAGTTAAGCTAGGAATTATTTTTCAAACTTATACTCTAATAAAAATATCAATATTTTTCCTTTGTTTTAACTTAGCCCAAGAAGTGAACTCAAAATTTGCCTATTTCTAAATAAACTACAAATACATACACTTTCTACCGTTAAATTTTAAGGAAGGTTGTTTTTAGGGTTTTTAATTTACTAAGTCTAAGATCTAGTTGTTCCTAGCCAGTTAACCTATCTGTCAAACTTAAGTCAAATAAGGCCAAAATTGAATACATTAATTTTTATAATTTTTGAAATTTTCAATTTTTTATGGGTTTTAAAATAAGTATGAAAATGCAAAAAAAAATGTACACATGAATGCGAAGAAAGAAGACTTACCGAGCATACCCCCAAACTTAAACTTGACAGTGTCCTCACTGTCATGCTACACCAAGAGGGTCAAAATGCCGGCACTCCCCTGTTTATTTATTTATAAAAAAATTTATATTTTTTAATGTTTTGAAAAAAAATTTTAAATTTTTTTATAGAAAAAAGAAAACAAAAATATATATACATATATACAACAAGGTTCCCTCCAAACTTAAGGTTGGCCTTACACAAGCCAAAGGTTAGCACCAACCATTCAAAAATCTTATCATGGTAATGGTCGAGTTGGTGAAAGAATGGAGTGGAAAGAAAAGAGATGAGAAGCACACGAGACCGTGTGGAGATAGAAACGGGATACGGTCTCGGTGGGGGAGAAGAATGGCGGAAAAGAGAAAGAAGTGGAGTACGATCTTGAGGGTGTAAATCGAGTGAATAAATTAGCACAATTTGTGATGACCGATGTGTTAAAAGCGATTGTGCTAACCTATCAACCCGTCGAGAAATGGGGTCAAATCTCTCAAGATTCGTAGGAAAGCATGGGTACGCCGAACTTGGTATTGGAGATGAAAGCGTAACGATCTCTTGTACGGTCAGAACGATAGGAAGGACGAAAGGGGGTGAATTAGGGATAGTCTTATTCTCACCGTAGTAAACTGTCTCGAACTTGAAAGATTCCATCAACGGTTCGAAACGACTGTAAGCAACCGAGTCTGATGGTCCAACTAACTCATCTGAAAATTCAAAGGACTCAAACTCGGGCGGTGAGACATCAACATCGTCCGAAAAAGTGAAATACTCGTAAGTGCTATCGACTGTGAGAACTGTGTCAGATTCAAAGGAAAATTTTTCAAGCTCACAGTCTTCAAGCGTGATCTTTTGCGTGGTCGGAATGATGGAAAGGAGGGAGGGTGATATAACAGTTAAAGGTTCAAGAGGATGAATTGGAAAATCCGACACATCAAACAAAAATGGTTCAACCTCAATATTATCCTCATAATCCTCCTCAATACTATCATCATTATTCTCCTCAATATTTAACTCATCCATGCCATTATCATCAAAATCAAGACGCATATGAAGTTCGGGAGAAACATCTAATGACCCGGGATGATGAATTGGACATAAAATTTCAATCAAATCGACAGGTCCATCATCCGAAATTTTCCCGGCGTCTATATCTTCAATCAAGTGAAAATCAATTTTTTCTGACACCTCATCAAAAGCATGGATATTTATCGATTTAGGTTCTAGAGTGGAGGTGTAAAGATCGAACGGATTAGGTGTGGTTTCACTCGAAAGGGGTTCTTCGCAATTTGGCAAATCAAGCACTACAAAGTCACACAACTCGTTTATATTTTCAACTGGTGAACTATTTGGGACAATCGATGGAAAACCGGAGTTGTGGAATTCAATTGGGTATGGGTAGGTCTGATTTGGAAATGGGTAGAACTCACTCGCTCCTCTCAAATTCTCACTATGTCCAACCGCCTCCTCATACATTGAAAAATTTGAAGCTAGCGGAAAACTAGCTACCGGTTCACTAGGTTGCATAAGGGCGGCCACGGACGCATCCACATTCCTAATCATTTTGTTTGTTGCTGCGATGTATGCCTCCAACGACTGTTCTAGACTAGACATGGGTTGTGAAGGGGTTTCGGTAAAAGATTCGAAATTGTTTGGATACATGAAACTCCCAATTGGCTGTGTAGAAGCAATGTCTGGTGAAGGAGGGAAAGTCGGGTAGGACTGGTAGGAAGTGGATGGTTGGACAGGAGTAGGGTCAACATATGGATAAAAAGATGAATGGACTTGTTGATCCTTAGAACTAGATGTGTGGAGAGGAGTGAAATATCGGCTACGAGATTGAGCAATATGCTCAGCAATGGACATCGGTTTAGGAGTTACAACCGGACTTGAAAAAGTGGTATCAATGTACGAAGGCGGTGAAGGTTGACACAAAGTGGGTTGCAACATCAAATTGTTTCTCCTAGACGCTTCTATTTTATCTTTCAAAGAAATTTTAGGCACGGAGGGATCTTCCTTAAATCGACCGAAACAATTGACGTACGACACAAAGTTAGGTTCGGGATACCAAAGTTCGGAAAGTGATTTATGATGTGGGGGTACCCATGACAGAAGAAAGGGAAGAGAAAGTAGGTAGGTGGTGCAAGGATCTCTTAGCGACAAAAGGTTGCAAGTTTTCTGATTGTTCACGAAAAAGTGTGTTTGTAGTTTAACCGCAATCAGAACGGTGTCACACGTAGCTAGACCGAGATGAGTACGGGTCGTCCTCTGGGAAACGTGGAACCTTTTATTCTTACTTTACATGTGTTGAGAAAGGAGGAAGAAATAAGAATGTTGTAGAATGGTTTCTAGATCTACGTTAAACAAGAATGTAAAATATAGATCTAGATTATTTTAGAGATGTAGATAATATAATAATAGGGCTTGTAGGGTTCGTTAGGATTTAGTAGTTATGGACAATTAATTAAAAGTTACCCTTTTTATCCATTAATAGATTTAGAACTAGAACGACGGTGATGCGTGTAGATTAGGGTTTCTGGAGGGAAAAGGAATCCCACTCTTAACCCTTACCTCGACACGGAACTCCGTTCATTATCTAGCCTTTACCAAAACAATCATTAATCTAATCTCTAATCGCGGTCTGAACTAGCAAAGAATTGCTAGCGCGCCCGATTAGGATGTTAATGATTATTTTGATAAAGTTCCTAAACTTTATAGGACTTAAAAAGGGTTTAGGGATTTTTATCGTCCATTAGCCTACCCTAATCCTACGAACCTTAACAAGCGGAGAATTACTCGCGCATGTTGGGAGAAAAAGAGATGGAGAGAAATTGCATAATTAACTACGAAGAAAAAGAATAAGAAAAAGAACTACCTTTATTAATCAACAAGATCAAGTACACTTTGATTCCTTAGAAAATGATTACAAAAACCTAGTTTGCTTCTCGATCTCTTCTAAGGAGGTAGATGAACCGTTGATGATCAGCCTGGATGCGTGAGCCGTCTTGGACTTCGTGATCTCGTCGGCTTGATACCTTTTCCAAGAGGCTCTCGGTGCCTTTTTATAGTGAAAACCCAGAATCTTATTGTTGAAAACTTGGTAAAATTCAGCAAAGAATAATGCCCCAAAATCTTGCACTCTAACCTCCTCAAATTGCGGCGGATCCGCGGCCCCAGGGTGGGTTTGGCCGCAGATCCGCGCTCAAGGGTAGGGATCATTTGATTCTTTTTCTTGGGCTTTCATCTGGTGACATGTGGCAATCTTAGGCATCTTCAGAATCTGAAAATCTTTTCTCTGTTGCTTCTAGACTTGGTCTCCAAGTTTGCTTCTTAATTTGGCAAGATTTCTTCAACAAATTGATTTGTTTGTTAAATCCTTCATAACAACTTGGAAATATTCTGCACAACAACTCAAATAAGATTTTAGTAGACTTTGTTCTACTAGGATTAGATCAATAATATTATTTGCATACATTTTCCTACCAAATGATAATTAAAATATATTAACACATGGAAAATAATGTTTTTACACATAAATCCTCATATGTATAATATATTATAATATAGTCCTTTTTTAATATGAAAATGGTAGGAAAAATGTAATACAAGTGTGCAGTTTTATCAACTGAACAAATACCCCCAAACTTATCTTTGATCGTCCCGAGCAAACTAGTTTATTCAAGAGGAGAAAAAGAAATAAGAAAACTAAGCACACTTTCGTAGGCAGACACGATTGCACTGAGCACGTGCAACAAGCCGTTAAACCTCTAGGTGTCCCTAGTAGGAGGAGTGTTGTCTCCTGAGGGTTTTCAGCGGATTACACCCACAAAATCCAATAACAAAAGAAAGATGGTGAAATTTACATATAAAGACAAGAACCATAAAAGAAATACTTTGAAAAGAAGAGTTTCCAACTATATTAGCTTTTCAGTTGTCATGAGCCCTATCTTAATAGTCATGAAAAAATGTTAGAAATCACATCATCTCTCAATAAAACATCGTCATTATTCTTCATTCCTACCTTTCATCCAAACATTGATCATATAACCCCACGTGTGTGTAAATAACATCCCTACACTCGGAGAATTTAATTCAAGCTATCATACTCTTGTCCATCTACCTCAGTACTTTATGAATACTTAGGTTTGCTCATACCTTTTCATGCGACCGCTAATACTTCTTGAGGTACTAACCGACCGATTACTTAAGTGCTTGCTGATTTGGTGATAGTATTTTCCTTGTCTTGCACCACCTAAGGCTTAGCAGTGACTCCCAGACCAGTTGGCCTTAGGGCACTAGGTGAAGAGGCACCCTCGCTATATTTTTTTTTTATTGCTGCCTTGGCGATACAAAACCAGTGTTCATTTTTTTTCTTTTCACCATTTTTATACTTCCTTCATACTTTGGCTTTTAGACAAGAGCATTTCAAGGTATCCTCTACTATCCCGAGTTTCAAGACGTGTGTAGGTGCATATTGTAGGGTATCAACATTCAAATGTTTGGCTTCCAGAATAGAAACTATTTTTCAGACTTATTTTTATCCTCAGATTAGTGACTTCCTTCATCTTACTAACCCTTGGGACAACAGCTCATAACTACTTATTACTAGTTCGTATAAGAAAACTTCTAATTTTCTTGGTTTTCTTAAACTATTCCTATCTTTTGGATGTAATGTTTCACTTTCTACTCTTTTGTTATAAAAGAAAATTTTTGAAATTTTTTTTTTTTTTTGAAAATATTATGCTTATGCAAAATATGATGCAAATTGATGTGTAAATAAGCACAAACCTCCCCCAAACCTGTTTACAGTAGTGTCCTCACTGATGTCATCCGTTAAGCTCAAAAACCTGTAGACTTGGGAGGAAATTATTAATGGGGGTAAGAATATATGAAAGTGAAAATCTTCCCCCAAACTTATTTTTGGCTCACAAATTTGAGGACAAAAGTTATGTTCAAGAGCCAAAAATATACCCCCCCTCAAACATGAGTTAGACAATACGAAGCATTTTAAGAGGGGGTGAGTCATTTGGTCAAAGTAAGGCTTTACAAAGACCAAAAGTTAACACCAACCACTCAAAGATTTTATCAGTATATCGTATAGGTTGGTGGAAGAATGTGTTGTATCGACTCAAGAAAAAGTGGGGAAGGCATAAGAGGTGGTCTGGAAAGGGTTTGAAATTAGAGAAAAGAAAGAATGAGGATGAATGTGAATGATTAGAAAGAAGGAATGGTGACGGTTCAACCTCTAGAGGTGGAGATTGATCAATCACAAAATCCGTATTGTTTAAAAATTCAAGTTCGTCAGCAAAAAGTTCTTCAAAACTTTTATCAATGGTGTGATTGAACATTTTGCTGTCAAAGAGTTTTGTGCCAGAATTTATTCTACTTGATTTATCAAAAATCATTGAGGTAGAGGACTCGAAAAACTCATCTACCTCATTTTCAAAAATATCTAAATCAAGTTGAATTTCTGGTATTATTGAACTTGAATTAACGGATTGTGATTTATCAAAACTCACTGAAACTATAGGAACAGAAGAAGAACCGAAGAGAATAGAAAGTGAAATGGGTAAACAAATTGGTGTGTCGAGTGTTGCTGAACCAGATATGGAAGATGGAGGCTGTATTTCGGTCTGATCTTCGGGTATACCATTATCATCAACTTCAAGACATATTTGGGGTTCGGGAAGAATTAAAGGCTCAAGATGATGACCATAAGGAAGTGAAAGGATTTGATGAATTGGTGGGCCAAAATCATCCAAAATTTCGGGTTCATCAATCAAAATATCCCCAACGTCAATCACCTCATTCAAGTGAAGGGTAAAATTCTTAAACTCCTCATCAAAAGTATGGTTTTCAATCAGTTTTGGTTCAAGAGTGGAGGTGTAGAGATCACAAGGGTTGGGTATGGTTTCACTTGAAAGGGACCCTTCACAGTTGGGTAAATCAAACACTACAAAGTCACATAACTTATCAGTCATTCTATTTGGTGTACTTGATGAATCTATGAAACTGGAGTTGTGGATTTCAGTTTGGAGGTACAGTTCTGTCTTACTACCCAAATCCTTCATAATTTGGTTCGACATTTCCATAAATTTTTCTAATGTCTGCTCCAGACTAGTCTTGGGCTGATAAGGGGTTTCAGTATAAGATTGAAATTCCTGTGGATAATTAAAACTCCCAAATGACTGATTAGAAGAACTGTCTAGAGTAGGTGGAAAAGTCGGATTGGATTGATAGGAATAGAATGGTTGCGGAACTTGGGTAGGAATAGGATCAATATTATGATAAGAAGAATATTGATATGGGTTGGTTGGTTGGCTATTTTCAACAGACATCTTATATGCCACAAACCGCATATCAAACTCTTCTCCGGACAGTGGTGGTGATGGTTGATATTGGTCCGGGTTGAAACTTTGGCCTCTAGACCTAGCTATGTGCTCAGCAATGGACATTCGTCTAGGGGCGTCCTCACTCTGGGTATGAACTGAAACAGGTGTAGGATTAGGATATGGTTGATAAGACCTAGACTGAGGTGGCCAACTGTTTCTTCCCGCTTGTTCTATATGATCTCTTAAGGACATGGAAGAGCCGGACGGTATACCGAAGGGATTTCGAAAACAAGAGATATCTGGTTGTGGACAGCAAAGCTCGGCATGTGTTCTTCTGTTTAGGTCACCCATTATAAGAAGAGAAGAAGGGGGAAGGGGTAAAAAGGAGAGAAAGTAATTGGTTTGTTTTGAAAAATGACGGATTTAGACAAATCACACAAAAATGCTCAACCCTAGAACTATGGTTACCTAGGTCCAGTCTCTAGACCGCTCCTAGACTTCTAAAGGACAAGCCGCAGGATAAATCCTCTACCGCCTCCGTACTACCCTTGTAGCCAGGTAAGTGCCAGGTAAGTGGGAAGTAACCACGTCGTGGGCCTAATTAAAAACCACTAGCCTTTGTCACACTTGCCTAGACACTACAAAAGTAATGCGGATAAACGATAGATTACCCACGACCTTCCTCTGTCCTTATTGAGCGCGACAGTCCTTAGAGTCTGGTCTAGATATTTTTTAAATTAATGAAGGGTTGATCTATATGCTCGGTTTGTGATTTGTGGGGCTTAGGAAGGGTGATGAAATCCCCACCTAATCTTGATTTGGTCCTTGCCCCTTAAAGATCCGTATTAAAATATGCAAAAACAAACTGAAAAACAAAACTTTGCAAAAAGATTTTTGAGCGGCGATATTTTGCAAAGAATCCTGCAGAAAATCGATTTTATTGGATTTTAGAGGAGAGAGAAGGGAGTTAGAATCTTACCAGAGAAGTGTGAACCCTAGATCTCCTGTTTCCTCAAGTCCGTGACTCCAGATTTCCTCGCAAAAATTCACGCAATAATCGTTAAATATACAATTTGCAGTTTTGTTTTAATAATGATATGACTCGTCGAAGAATTCAACACAAATAGTAAAAATAAAAAATTACGCACGTTTCCCCGGCAACGGCGCCATTTGATTGTTCACGAAAAAGTGTGTTTGTAGTTTAACCGCAATCAGAACGGTGTCGCACGTAGCTAGACCGAGATGAGTACGGGTCGTCCTCTGGGAAACGTGGAACCTTTTATTCTTACTTTAGATGTGTTGAGAAAGGAGGAAGAAATAAGAATGTTGTAGAATGGTTTCTAGATCTACGTTAAACAAGAATGTAAAATATAGATCTAGATTATTTTAGAGATGTAGATAATATAATAATAGGGCTTGTAGGGTTCGTTAGGATTTAGTAGTTATGGACAATTAATTAAAAGTTACCCTTTTATCCATTAATAGATTTAGAACTAGAACGACGGTGATGCGTGTAGATTAGGGTTTCTGGAGGGAAAAGGAATCCCACTCTTAACCCTTACCTCGACACGGAACTCCGTTCATTATCTAGGCTTTACCAAAACAATCATTAATCTAATCTCTAATCGCGGTCTGAACTAGCAAAGAATTGCTAGCGCGCCCGATTAGGATGTTAATGATTATTTTGATAAAGTTCCTAAACTTTATAGGACTTAAAAAGGGTTTAGGGATTTTTATCGTCCATTAGCCTACCCTAATCCTACGAACCCTAACAAGCGGAGAATTACTCGCGCATGTTGGGAGAAAAAGAGATGGAGAGAAATTGCATAATTAAACTACGAAGAAAAAGAATAAGAAAAAGAACTACCTTTATTAATCAACAAGATCAAGTACACTTTGATTCCTTAGAAAATGATTACAAAAACCTAGTTTGCTTCTCGATCTCTTCTAAGGAGGTAGATGAACCGTTGATGATCAGCCTGGATGCGTGAGCCGTCTTGGACTTCGTGATCTCGTCGGCTTGATACCTTTTCCAAGAGGCTCTCGGTGCCTTTTTATAGTGAAAACCCAGAATCTTATTGTTGAAAACTTGGTAAAATTCAGCAAAGAATAATGCCCCA
Organism: Agapanthus africanus; assembly: GCA_030015575.1. NCBI lineage: Eukaryota > Viridiplantae > Streptophyta > Magnoliopsida > Asparagales > Amaryllidaceae > Agapanthus > Agapanthus africanus. Next base: position 739,553,921 of record CM057341.1, read on the forward strand.
AAATCTTGCACTCTAACCTCCTCAAATTGCGGCGGATCCGCGGCCCCAGGGTGGGTTTGGCCGCGGATCCGCGCTCAAGGGTAGGGATCATTTGATTCTTTTTCTTGGGCTTTCATCTGGTGACATGTGGCAATCCTAGGCATCTTCAGAATCTGAAAATCTTTTCTCTGTTGCTTCCAGACTTGGTCTCCAAGTTTGCTTCTTAATTTGGCAAGATTTCTTCAACAAATTGATTTGTTTGTTAAATCCTTCATAACAACTTGGAAATATTCTGCACAACAACTCAAATAAGATTTTAGTAGACTTTGTTCTACTAGGATTAGATCAATAATATTATTTGCATACATTTTCCTACCAAATGATAATTAAAATATATTAACACATGGAAAATAATGTTTTTACACATAAACCCTCATATGTATAATATATTATAATATAGTCCTTTTTTAATATGAAAATGGTAGGAAAAATGTAATACAAGTGTGCAGTTTTATCAACTGAACATTTTCTAATAAAATTTTCCATTTTTCTTTGTCTCTTTATTTGGAAAAATTTTTTAGCACAAAAGATTAAGGATATGCAAATTAGAAAAGATCACTTGCAATCAATTATTATTTTAAGCATAGCACAAAGAATCCTGCACAAAATTTGTTATTTGGAAAGGAAAAGATCTTTGAGCGCAAAGAATTCCTGCAGGCAAATTTACAGAAGATATATCAAGATTTTCAAAGGAGAAAGAGAGAAACTTACAGAGCAATTTTCACGAATTGAAGACACTATGAAGCCGCGTTTCCGCGGTATTAACGTGGATCCCACCGCGTTTCCGCGGTGAAAGAGAAGGCTCGCATTCCTAGAAATTTTCACACGCGCTGAATCGTCAACAAGGTCGCGGTTCCGCGGTCTAAGCCAGGTTGCGGCGCGGAAAGGCGGCGCGGTGGGGGGTTCAATGCTCCAAATTTTTTTTTGTTGTTCTGTTTTTCAAATCTCCCTCTGTTTTGATCGGTTATTTTCTGTTTCGCTTTCTGTAGATTTCCAGATCCGAATATGTGTGCGAATCCTGCAAAATTCAAACAAGAATACCCTTCCAAAAATAACAGATGATATATTTTTTTGAGATTTTTCAGATTTTTCAGATTTTTTTTAATTTTGATTAACCCGAAATTGCAAAAAGGAAATAACACACCATCCCCGGCAACGGCGCCATTTGATTTTTATCAAAAACTATCTATAACCGCAATCAAGAACGGCGTCGCTATGCAGCTAGTCGGTGAGTACGGGTCGGTCCACAGGGATGTTGTGAATTTCCTAATCGCTCAAACGAGTTAATTCCGATGGTTGTTCGGATTGATTATTAAATCTAAAAACTAAATCTATCTATACTAAGATTATCTAGATCTAAATCTTGCTAGGGTTATGTTTAGGAATGGTTTGGAAATATAAATAAATCTCAACGTTTTCTATACCAAAATTAGGATCTAAGAAGAGTTATGGTAATTATCAATAAAGGGGATTAGATCCATTCGGGAAGGTGTTCCTTCCTCTAGGTTCTTGTTCTTCCTTTAGAGATCCTTACCCTAACCTCCATGGAAAACACGCGCAACCGGGCCTTTATACTACGGTATCACTGCTACCTCGAGGGATAGGGTGCCGTAGGGCGCGGTGTGTGCGTGTATGCATGGAGTCCTATAAAAAAGTATGATGGGCAAGAAAGGGATGAGAGATCTCATCTCTCAAAAGCCTTCCCCAAAGCTAACCCTAACAAGCGAGGAGACTACTCGCTCATTAGGGAATTTAAAAATATTTATCTAAGGCAGAGAATGAAAAATTACTTAGGGCAAGAAATTAAATCTAAACTAGGGCAATTAAATTAAAGCTACTTACTTTATAGATGGCTCTCTCCAAACATCAACACAGGGTTGTCAGATCTGAATTCATGAAATGAAAAAAGGCATCGATGCTCTCCAAAAGAAATCTGAATTTTATGCATAAAAAGAGGCATAGGGAGGCATGACCTAATACAAGCTTTAGAGTTCCTATTTATAAAAGATAGGAAACCCTAGGTTACAATTGATTCGCACATCTGTTTTTACAAAAATGCCCTCTAAGAAAAGACTTAGTCAAAGATCCGCGCCGCCTCTGGAATTTTGGTAAAAAATTATTTTATCTTCGGGCTCTATATAGCCGCGGAACCGCGGCCACAGCAAGGGTTGGGCCACGGTTCCGCGGCCCAATGATTGGATCATATTCTGCAAATTTATGTGCTGATGGTGGGCTTTTTGGTCTTCTTATTTCTTTGGGTTTTTTCTCAATTGGGCTTCTAGGTTTCTTCCAGATCTCCAGTGAATAATTATGGCGGACTTTAACCGTGGCTTCGTGATCTTGGACCTTGCATTGCCTTGTACTTTGTGAACTTTATCTTTTATGTTGACTTGATCAAAATCCTTCTATTTGTTAGTTGTAATTCCACTTTTGCATCGTCTTTTATCTTTTTCACTGTTTTAGATCCAAGAACTTGTAACCTGTAATATGTAGCAGACATGTGTCAAAAGCACCTGTTTATTTATAAAACGAATAAAAATGGGGAATATAATAATGCAATATTATGGTATGAACAACGTCCCAAATACGGGCTCACATCAGGAAATGAAAATGCTGAAAGAAAACTAAACTAAAAATACTAACAGGATCCTCACAGCTCGGCCTGACGGCAGAAATACTCCTGATCAGCCTGCGAAAGAGGTAAAGGATATGGGCCATGCAAAACCCAGACGTCAGCACGTCATAATATCAAACAATAATAAATGAACAGGATACACGAGATTTGCAGGCATGAGTATACACAGTAATAGGTGTATAACAGTAACATGAATATGGAACAATGAAGTGTATCGGTGTATGTGAAGTGCAGTGAGTAATCTAAACTATGCTACTGGGTTATCTATTCTAAAGTTTTCGAAATCAATTAATATAATTCTCATCGTAACCTTTCGGTCTATGCCCCGTTCATTTCCCACGGGACCACGGTAACAAGATATAATAGACTGTCAGTCTATGTCCCATTCATTCCCCACGGGACCACGGTAACATGATGTAATAGCCCTTTGAGTTATGTTCAATTACCCCAAGGTTACGTGTTCGAGTCGGGTATTGATAAACTGGAGCTAATGCCAACACAGGATCAAGCAGGTACAGGTTTGTCTATGTAGACAACAGGAAACATCCGTAGGGACAACATGTCAGGATTGTCGGCATTAGTAATAGGATCAGGTAACATGTCAAGTAGTGGTATATCAGGTCATGTCAGGTAGTGTACATGTATCAAGTGGGTGCCCTAACGGTAAAATGTAGCAAGTATCGAATCACGATGGAGGTACGGATGTACAGTGAAAGCATGGATGCACAAATATTTATCAGGGGTTACATCATGACTATGTAGGATGCACATTATCAAGCATGGGGTACTGATGTAACAATAATATGAGTTAATATAATATGGCATGCAACTAGGTATGCAGAATTAATGGTATGGATACACAATAAAACATGGATGCTCAATTAACTATCAGGGGTTATAACTACCGTTCCATGACTATGTAGAATGCACATTATCAAGTATGGGGTACTAATGTAACAGTAATATGAATTAACGTGATCTGTAGATACAGCTACATATATAATAAATGATATGGATGCATACGGGTATCCTAAAACAGTAAAATATTGATATGGGTGTACAGCGCAATCAACATGTGATATTTTTATTCATATGGATGTATAATAAGATACATAGCATGTAGCAAGATGAACTTGCCTGAGCGGAACACACGATGGGTGCGTACGGCACGTCCAACGTCGGGTAATCGTCGCAACGTACACACGGCATGCGGGACGGTTCCAGGAAAGGCAAGAGGATAACCACGCAGGTAGGGGCATTCACTGGATCGCCTGTATCGGCAGCAACGAGCACGGCTCCGGCGGGTGATCACCGGAAAAGAAAAGAGATCAGGAAAGAAAGAAGAAAGAAGAAGAAGAAGGAGAAGAAGAGAAGAGGGTGCTCTGGGGTTGGTGCAGGGGTTTGGGAGAAGGCGAGGAGGGGGTTGCGAAGGTGTGAGGTAACGGTAAGGGATCGTCGGCAAGGATCGACGACAAGGCAGTGGGTGTTCTTGGTGGCTGTAGGGGTCGGGTTTGATTATTGGGGTGTGCAGGGAAAGAAGATAGAGGAGGAAGGAGATAGGGAGAAGAGGAGAAGAAGGAAGTGACTACGGTGGGGAATGGTTGATGGGGGTGGTCGGCCATGGAGGCGTAGATGGGTGCAGGGGTGATGAGTTCTTGGATTGCAGATAGGTTCACGTCGGAAAGATGAGAGGGGAGAGAGGTGACGTTGAGGTGACGGAGGAGATGATGATGGAAGCAACGGCGAAGGCAGGGGCAGCGCGAAGCAAAAGCTAGGGTTAGGGTTAGGGTTCTCGTGAGCGGCAGTGGTTTGATAAAGAAGAAGAAAAGAAAAGGAGAAGAGAGGAAATTATAGTGGAGAGAAGGGAGGTGACGAGAACACGCGAGAACAGTAATCACGAGATCTGTGAGAAAGTGGAAGAGAGAGAGGGGGGAGAGAGAGAGTGATAGTTAGTTTAAAAAAATATAAAAATCTTTTAAAGAAAATTTCCTTTGTAAAACGTTCAGTTACAAAATATAATATTTAAAAAAAATTGATAATTTGGTTAATACAAAAATAGTCCAAAACACGCCCGGGTCGGGTCTAAAAATCCGGTTTTAAAATACGGAAAATATATGTGTCAACCAATATTAAAACAGGACAACCGGGTAACGAAAATGCATGCCCCCAAGAATGGATACACGCACGTGCACGTAGCCATCCAAATGAGTCCGTTTCACTGAACAGGACGAGAACAAGATGCGCGGATGCTACGACAGGGTTAGAGGTATCATGCAGGCCATGCTAGATATTTTTAAAATATTTTTATGTGACTTTAAATGTTATATTAAAAATGCAGATGCCAGATAAAATGCTAGTATGCAGTATAAAATGAAAATGTACGGATCCACAAAACAAGCCGGGATAAATCATAAACAGGAATCAAGACGGATTTCCAGCAAGCGGGTCAGGTCGGATGCAAATACAGATGTCAAATACCCTATTCGCATCCAAAACACAATAAATTAGGAAAATACCATAAATAAAGAAATACTCAAAATAGAACTGGTTTAAATGAACTAGGGAGTTACATTATACCCAATTACAAAAAGAATTTCGTCCTCGAAATTCTAGGAACAAAAAAAGATAAACTATCAAGAATCTACAAGAATAGGTGTGGAAACTTCTGTCGAATCTCGTCTTCTCGTTCCTAAGTCGATTCTCCGTGCGAGCGATTCCCCCATGAAACAAGTACGAGAGCGATAACCTTGTTCTTGAGGACCTTGTCTTTTCGATCAACAATCGACATCGGTCGCTCCTCAAAGGTCAAATCCTCCCTTACAGTCAGCTCCAAATGATCTAGCACGTGTGTTTCATCTCAAACATACTTAAGGAGTTGAGATACGTGAAACACGTCATGAACATTCGCCAAAGATGGTCATAACGCCAATCGATAAGCAACTTCTCCAACACGCTCCATAATCTCGAAAGGCCCCACGATTCGAGGACTAAGCTTGCCTCGACTCCCAAAAAGAATCACTCCTCGAGTCGGTGATATCTTCAAGAATACCAGATCACCAACCGTGAACTCTAGAGGTCTTCTTGATGTGTCCGCCAAACTCTTCTGCCGATCCCTTGCTACCTTCATGTGATTCCGGATATGTTAGTTATATATATGCCCTAGAGGCCATTGTTGTACATGTGATGTATATTATAATGGATGCTTGGATATATATATAGATGACTTTCTTGCTCGATATGATAGTATGCTATCCGGTTTCACTTTATCTTAACACGTTAACGAATACTGTTTTGTGATCACGTGCTGATAAAGCCCTTAGGATATGTACTCGACTACTAGGACTATGATGAGATCATACTAGTGGGGCCAGGGTAGTCAACGAGTACATCTTATAACTGTTCCTAGTCGAGGGTGTATCGAGACAGGGCATCGATACTCCAGAGTAGACTAGCGTACACGCATCTTGACCCATATGATGGGCGATGGATGATCCCATATCCATTGGTGTAGGACATCAAAGATGGTGTACGGGTGCTCAGTGGAGACTGGGTACACTGAACGGACTCGCTGAGAACTCCTGAATGGTATTATACCTATCGTCAGATAGCAGTTCTCCGGTGATACTGGTACAGGTTAGTCTGTAGACCCAAGATCGTCATAGAGTCTTGTGTGATTCCCACTGTGCTTTGATTTCCATCTTACCACGTCCAAGAGGGCGTGCAAAACGATGGCTTTTGGGTACAGTCCCGAATCACATGGAGGCAATGTGCGATAGGAGGGGTTTCGTCTCTCCCGGTATAGGGAGTTGATGTTGTGCTGTGTTCGATTGGCTATAACTGGAAGTCCCTGTCCAGGGATGATATAGAGATTTACTGGTAAGTGTTATCAGTAGTTTCTTGACCCGTTATGAGCCTTACATCGACACGACTTATCGGTTACTGGGGTCTGACGTTATTACCACCCCTAGACTAGATATGCAACATATCAGACGAAGAGACCGGACTGTACGGCAGTGTTTACTGATTGGATTTACAGGAGAATGTACAGGCTTGCTTGTTGATCTTCTGATCGCTCAATACCTGGGTAGCTGTTACGTTTAGCTGACCGCTTGCAGCTTATGGGTGTTTGATATAATCATCACCAGCTGCCGGCGTATTGACGATTCTTTAGAGTCCTACACAGAGGTTTCCTGGCTCAGGCAAAACGGAGTAGGAGCACATATGTGATATGTGCGGGACCGTGAATAATACGATATAAGATACCGTATTCTATTCTCGCGATATATGATATCGTACGGGTATATGTGATATAGCCGGGTCATCGGATCAAGTGTTGATTCGATGAATCGGTACATGTTATATTAGTCGGTTATATGCAATATAGCCGGATTGTCGGATCAAGAGTTGATTCGATAATTTAATATATAATTATATATGTGATATATTACATTACGTTAACTAATATAAGCCCGCTTTATTGATTCATTTTCTCACCGGATAATACATTGATATATATGCGATATATGTTAATTGTATTATTTTCTTTTGTTGCAAAATATATATTATATATGCGATATATAATATTGTAACAAGTTAGGGTTACAAATACAACATGTTTTGTGGAGATTAAACAAGTTAGGGTTTGATTTGGGTTAGCTTTTTCATGAAGTTTTCTTTTGTTTTTTGCTAAGATATTTTGTATAGATATTTCTTAACCCAACTCAAACCCTTTACCTTAGGTTTATTCTCTACATGAGTTAAGCTCTTCATTTTTAACCCATGGTTGGATTTGTAACCACAACAATAATTCATTATTCATCACAAAAGCTTTCTTATTTTTCTTCCTCCTTGAAAAAGCTTTCTAGCTTTTTGTGAAGTAATGATTTAAAGTGAGAAATTGAAAACAAAATAGTGTAAAATTCCTACTTCATCATCCTCATCTATTCTAACCACTTAGATTAGGGTGTTCACTTCACTAATACTTGATTAGAGAAGTGAGAGCTTGAGTTTGAGATTCTTCAAGGTAGATCATCTTCGAAAATGAAGACTTCAAGCAAGAATGGATCATTCGACTTGTAGAGCCTCTCTTGAGTCTGGGAGATCATGGGTCGAGGCAAAGGGACTACTACTCGGAGCTTATGAAGTAAAGGAATGGACTACAAAGGTTGTAATCCCTCTCTCTTAGATGTAAAATTGTTTACATGCATAGTTAACCCTAATTCTCTAGTTAAGATCTTGGTTAGGGTTTGTTTAGCACCCCAAAATTTTTAAAGAAGCATGTTTGATGCTTGCCAAAGCCTTGCTAAGGTGCTAAGCTAATTCTACAGTGGTATCAGAGCCAAGCTAGAGTATTAAGCATTGTCTAGACGAAGTAAAAGTCCGATCGAACCCCGAAACCCCGAAATGACCTCTTTTCTGGAAATTTTTCAAAAAGTTGACATTTTTCATATTAAAAATACTCAGAAAATCATGCAAGGAATTTTATGGACCCACCTGAAGAAAGTGTCCCTAACTCGCTACAGTGACCGCGTAACCGCGGCCAAAACCTGGTTGTAGTGGCGGTTCCGCAGCGCCATTGTGGAGGCTTATGACGGGCACTTCAGCGACGGTCCATAGGTGCTGGGGCATGCTGCTGGGAATTTTTATTTCTGCTCAAGTGTTGAGCTCACTGGGGTATTTTGGGAATTCGTTGTGTCTGTCGAATTATCTAACTTCGTCTAGTTATCTGTGATGTTTATATGTTGCCGTGATATGTTATATTGGATAGTTGTGTATTGAATAGCCGGGGGTTTTATGTGAGATGAGAGTTTTCTTTTTCATTCATGTAAAATTCATTTGTATGTAATATTCTTTTATTGGGACACTTCCGATTTGAGGATGATGTCACCGTTGTATATTATTTACTTTTTCGCATTAGGATAGACCCAAGTCGGAGAGCACAAGTAACCGGGTTCTAGGGTCCAGTGGGAAGCCATCTCGAGGAGTCGAGACCGGGTCCCCTAACCCTAAAATTGGCAGAGTTAGTTGCCGCTCTCGTAAGGGTCTAAGGATGTGGGTTTGGCTATTCATCACGACTGTGGAATCCATGTTTTATAAAGGCTCAAAATAAAACACGGATGTCCTAGTATATCTAATATTTCATATGTTGACTTCTGCTGCAATGTTCTGTGATGAGATCATATTACTGCCTGAGACGAATGCTTATACTATATGTTGATATATAAATATTGTTGCTTTCATTTCTTCTGTGATGCTTAGGAAGCTTAAATGATGGGTTTTATTAATGCGATTAATAAAAGAAAAGAAACCTAAAAGATGTTGTAGAATCAAATTTTTCAAAAAGGGTGGCTACAGTTATTGCTTTGCATAGCGGTATTCCTTGTAGAATATCCAGCACCTTATTCGATAAGGAAAGAGCCGAGATCCCTTCACCGGGAGTGACCTCTTTAGCAAAACTGGAAGATGCTACAAACTCACGGTTTAGTTTTTGATTGCTTCTATAGTTCTAGCTTTGCACAGCGGTATTTATGAAATATCCTGCACCTTATTCGATAAGGAAAGAGCCGAGATCCCTTCACCGGGAGTAACCTCTTTAGCGAAATTAGAAAAGCCTCAAAAACATTCCTTTTCCAAAATCACTTGTTTCTACAATGATATCAAGTTCATTACGCTTATGGTTTTCTGAAAAACCTGCGTAGCCCTCCGTCATTTCGGATAAGTACTACTTAGTATTCGTGCTACGTTTGTTGACCATGTTAAGACGTAGTGTGCGGTATCTAATTAGTGCTTATCTGCTAAAACATGAGATGTGATTGGATTAAGATAGTTGTACGACTTTGTTGACTATGTTAAGGGTCGTGCAGGTGGGTTTAATTCAATCGGGAAATGAAGGGTTGAACATGGCTAGCAATTATGATTTGTTGACTATGTTAAGGTCATAAGTTGCTAGGGGCAAAAGCATTATCAGGAATTTCAAATGTTGAAATTTGCAATGAGATTACATACCTTCTGTGAGATAGATGGATCCTGATAGCCACTGTGAGTAAGAGTTACTCCTGGGAGAATTTTACACAGGACAATTAGCCGATCAAGTAGGTGTCTAGAAAGGTGTTAATGGGGTTATGCCTCTGGGAAAACGAGGTTTATTTTAATTAGGTTCGTGCGAAAGCACGGGGAACCTCCCTCAAAGTACCAACACTGATCTGGCTGAAAGATTGGCGAACTTGTAAGGTGTAATTAATCTCGGCTAATCTTACCTTTTAGGGTTTGATGGAAGATTTGATTAAAACAGTGGGAGCCATCCTGATTAGATAAGATAATAACCAATCTAATCTTGCAAGAGCGCACGCTAAAGTGTTTTTCTTCTGTCTCTCTCCAGGTAGCGACCATGTCAGGCCTTAATCAAGATAATAATATGGATGTATTAACCGAACCCGCTTGTTATACTGAGCAGGGGAACGTTGGTTCCATTCTTTCTTATAATTGTTATAAGACTGAACAGGAAATAGGAGAATATCTGGATTCCCACGCCACCCAAACGAAGAATAAATATATTGATGCATCTTCTTCAGGTGTGTTAGTTATCGAGAACTGTTTCTCAGTTCACTTTACGTCCTGGGCATTAGATACCGGATCAGGATCCCACATATGCAATATATTGCATGGGCTAAAGAAAGGTAAAGAACTTGGAATGGGTGATCATTCCGTAAGAGTAGGGAATGGTGCAAATGTTGCAGCCAAAGCAGTTGGCGAATATCACCGTGTATTACCAAATGGTAATACATTGATTTTGAACGAATGCTATTATATACCGAACATGATATGCAACATTATATCAGTTTCTTTATTAAGTAAAGAAGGATATAATTTTGTAATACAGGATAATGTTATGAACATCTTCCTAAATCAAAAGTTGATTGGATCAGGCTCGTTAAATAATGGCATATATGTTCTAAATTAAAACACAGTTCTTAATATACAGAACACACACAAGAGGAAAAATTCAGAAATGAACGAATCCTTCTTGTGGCATTGTAGACTAGGTCATATCAATGTGACACGGCTAGCTAAGTTACATAAGGATGGATATTTGAATCCGTTCGAATTTTCATCTTATGACACTTTCCAGTCATGTCTCAAAGGCAAGATGACCAAAACTCCGTTTAGTGGACACGGAGAAAGAGTTACGGAACTCTTAGGACTGATACATAGTGATGTATGTTGTCCCATGTCTACACATGCCAGGAACGGTTCTTCCTACTTCATTACATTCACTGACGATCACTCAAGATATGGACATGTGTTCCTGTTGAAACACAAGTTTGAAGCTTTTGAGAAATTCAGAGAATATAAGCATGAAGTAGAGAACCAAATGGGAAAAAGTATTAAGATCCTTCGATCTGATCGAGGAGGAGAATACTTGAGCAATGAGTTTCTGGACTATTTAAAAGAGAATGGGATTCTCTCTCAGCTTACTCCTCCTTATACACCATAGCACAACGGTGTATCGGAGCGGAGGAATCGCACCCTATTAGATATGGTGCGCTCTATGATGAGATCCGCTGAGTTGCCTATTTCCTTTTGGGGTTATGCGCTAGAGACAGTAGCATACCTATTGAATCAAGTTCCATCTAAATCTGTACCTACCACACCACATGAGATATGGAGTGGGAAGAGACCATATTTTAAACGAGTTAAGATATGGGGTTGTCCGGCCTATGTCAAAAGGAAAAATCCGGACAAACTCGAGACACGATCAGTTCTTTGCAAGTTTGTGGGATATCCTAAGAATTCACAAGGATATATTTTCTACAACACTGAGGAACAAAAGGTGTTTGTTTCTCAATATGCCACCTTTTTGGAAAAGGAATTTCTTGCAAAAGAAATTAGTGGCGAAGAGGTAGAACTGGAAGAAGTTCCAGCAGCACAAACTGCAACTGAAGATTTAATGGAACCAGAGGATTCAGTAGTTCCCGACGAACCCCCGCCTCTCCACCGATCTAGTAGGGTTTCTCATCCACCTGAGAGATACTACGGTTTTCTCATCAATTGTGGGAGTGAGGATTGTATCATGAAAGATGATGACCCAACTAGCTTCGAGCAGGCCATCACGAGTGGGGACTCTGTGAAATGGCTGGATGCAATGCGATCTGAGATGGAATCCATGTACACCAACAAAGTATGGACTTTGGAAATTGCTCCTGAAGGGGTAAAACCCATTGGGAGCAAATGGATCTTTAAGAAGAAACTTTGTGTAGATGGAAAAGTTGAGACTTTCAATGCTAGACTTGTTGCAAAGGGTTTTCGTCAACGACCAGGTGTGGATTATGACGAAACCTTTTCTCCAGTGGCTATGCTTAAGTCCATCCGGATCCTACTTGCCATTGCTGCATTCCATGAGTACGAAATCTGGCAAATAGATGTTAAGACCGCCTTTCTAAATGGTGATTTATAACAGTGTGTGTACATGACACAGCCAGAGGGCTTCGTAGACACTGGGAGCAGCGGAAAGGTGTGCAAGCTGCTAAAATCCATCTATGGGTTAAAGCAGGCATCGCGGAGTTGGAACATCTGTTTTGATGTGGTAGTTAAAGAGTTTGACTTCATCAAAAACATAGATGAACCATGTATATACAAGAAGGTGGCAGAGAGTAAAGTTGTCTTTCTCGTATTGTACGTAGATGACATACTCCTGATAGGAAATGATATTCTTATGCTGCACTCGGTCAAGCTCTTCTTATCACATAAATTCTCAATGAAAGATCTATGTGATGCCTCCTGCATTTTGGGGATTAAGATCTATAGAGATAGATCTAGACGGATACTGGGATTGTCCCAATCTAGGTACATTGACACCATACTAAAGAGGTTTAGTACGGAAGAATCCAAGCGTGGGAATTTACCCACGATCTCTGGACTCACTCTCTCCAAAAAGATGTCTCCCAAGACTGATTTGGAAAGAGCTCGCATGCAAGGCATACACTATGCTTCGGCAGTAGGCTCTATCATGTACGCGATACTATGTACCAGATCCAATGTATCATACTCACTAAGTGTAGTGAGTAGGTATCAAGCAGATCTTGGAGAGAATCACTGGACAGCTGTGAAGAACCTTCTCAAGTACTTGAGAAGGACTAAAGAGATGTTCTTGGTGTATGGTAATAGAGAACTCCAGGTGGAATCCTTTACCGATTCGAGCTTCCAAAGTGATAAGGACGACTCTAAGTCACACTCGGGATTTGTCTTTACCCTAAATGGAGGGGCGGTTTGTTGGAAGAGTTCCAAACAGGAAACCGTGGCAAACTCGACAATGGAGGCTGAATACATCGCTGCCAACGATACTGCCAAAGAGGCTGTCTGGATAAAGAAGTTCATCACTGAACTTGGTGTGGTTCCGTCCATTGAGTATCCAATACCTCTGTATTGTGATAACAATGGAGCTGTGGCTTTGGCCAAGGAACACAGGTCCCATCAGAAGTCCAGACATATTCTGAGGCGGTATCACCTGATCGGGGAGATAGTTGATCGCCGGGGGATCGAGGTTAGGAGAGTTGATGCGAAGGACAATACTGTGGATCCACTCACAAAGGCCATTCCTCAGATACAATTTGAGAGACTCTTCGGGATGTTGGGTATGAGATACTACAACAGCTGGCCTTAGTGCAAGTGGGAGATTGTTAGTTATATGTATGCTCTAGAGGCCATTGTTGTACATGTGATGTATATTATAATGAATGCTTGGATATATATTGAGAGGACTTTCTTGCTCGATATGATAGTATGCTATCTGGTTTCACTTTATCTTAACATATTAACGAATACTGTTTTGTGATCACGTTTTGATAAAGCCCTCAGGATATGTACTCGACTGCTAGGACTATGATGAGATCATACTAGCGGGGCCAGGGTAGTCAACGAGTACATCCTATAACTGTTCCTAGTCGAGGGTATATCGAGACAGGGCATCGATACTCCAGAGTAGAATAGCGTACACGCATCTTGACCCATATGATGGGCGATGGATGATCCCATATCCATTGGTATAGGATATCAAAGATGGTGTACGGGTGCTCAGTGGAGACTGGGTACACTGAACGGACTATCCGAGAACTCATGGATGGTATTATACCTATCGTCGGATAGCAGTTCTCCGGTGACACTGGTACAGGTTAGTCTATAGACCCAAGATCGTCATAGAGTCTTGTGTGATTCCCACTGTGCTTTGATTTCCACCATACCACGTCCAAGAAGGCATGCAAAACGGTGGCTTTTGGGTACAGTCCCGAATCACATGAAGGCAATGAGCGATAGGAGGGGTTTCGTCTCTCCCGGTATAGGGAGTTGATGTTGTGCTGTGTTCGATTGGCTATAACTGGAAGTCCCTGGCCAGGGCTGATATGGAGATTTACTGGTAAGTGTTATCAATAGTTTCTTGACCCGTTATGAGCCTTACATCGACACGACTTATCGGTTACTGGGGTCTGACGTTATTACCACCCCTAGACAAGATATGCAAACGAAGAGATCGGACAGTACGGCAGTGTTTACTGATTGGATTTACAGGAGAATGTACAGGCTTGCTTGTTGATCTTCTGATCGCTCAATACCTAGGTGGCTGTTACGTTTAGCTGACCGCTTGCAGCTTGTGGGTGTTTGATATGATCATCACCTGTTGCCGGCGTATTGACGATTCTTTAGAGTTCTACACAGAGGTTTCCTGGCTGAGGCAAAACGGAGTAGGAGCACATATGTGATATGTGCGGGACCGAGAATAATACGATATGAGATACCGTATTCTATTCTCGCGATATATGATATCGGCCGGGTATATGTGATATAGCCGGGTCATCGGATCAAGTGTTGATTCGATGAATCGGTACATATTATATTAGTCGGTTATATACAATATAGCCGGATTGTCGGATCAAGAGTTGATTCGATAATTTAATGTATAATTATATATGTGATATATTACATTACGTTAACTAATATAAGCTCGCTTTATTGATTCATTTTCTCACCGGATAATACATTGATATATATGCGATATATATTAATTGTATTATTTTCTTTTGTTGCAAAATATATATTATATATGCGATATATAATATTGTAACAAGTTAGGGTTACAAATACAACATGTTTTGTGGAGATTAAACAAGTTAGGGTTTGATTTGGGTTAGCATATGGGTTAGCTTTTTCATGAAGCTTCATGAAGCTTTCTTTGTTTTTTGCTAAGATATTTTGTATAGATATTTCTTAACCCAACCCAAACCCTTTACCTTAGGTTTATTCTCTACATGAGTTAAGCCCTTCATTTTTGACCCATGGTTGGATTTGTAACCACAGCAATAATTCATTATTCATCACAAAAGCTTTCTTCTTCTTCTTCCTCCTTGAAAAAGCTTTCTAGATTTTTGTGAAGTAATGATTTAAAGTGAGAAATTGAAAACAAAAGAGTGTAAAATTCCTACTTCATCATCCTCATCTATTCTAGCCACTTAGATTAGGGTGTTCACTTCACTAATACTTGATTAGAGAAGTGAGAGCTTGAGTTTGAGATTCTTCATGGTAGATCATCTTCGAAAAGGAAGACTTCAAGCAAGAATGGATCATTCGACTTGTGGACCCTCTCTTGAGTCCGGGAGATCATGGATTGCGGCAAAGGGACTACTACTCGGAGCTTATGAAGCGAAGGAACGGACTACAAAGGTTGTAATCCCTCTCTCTTAGATGTAAAATTGTTTACATGCATAGTTAACCCTAATTCTCTAGTTAAGATCTTGGTTAGGGTTTGTTTAGCCCCCCAAAAAATTTTAAAGAAGCATGTTTGATGCTTGCCAAAACCTTGCTAAGGTGCTAAGCTAACCCTATAGGATAGTATTAACTTTCTCTACTATTTGCACGATCAAATCCGGTCCCATCAATCTTCGTTCTCCAACATCGTCCCAACAAACGGGTGAGCGACACTTGTGTCCATACAATGCTTCGAATGGAGCCATCTGAATAGTCTCCTGGAAGCTGTTATTGTATGAGAACTCCACCAAGTGTAGATGATCCTCCCACGAACCCTTGAAGTCTAACATGCAAGCTCTCAACATATCTTCAAGAGTTTGGATCGTTCTCTCCGACTGGCCATCTGTTTGAGGATGATAAGCAGTGCTAAACTTCAATCGCATCCCCAAACTTTCCTGTAAACTCCTCCAGAAGTGCGATATGAATCGGGTATCACGATCGGAAATGATGCTCACAGGTACTCCATGCAATCTCACAATCTCCTGCATGTACCGTTCTGCTAACGCTTCCGTTGACTGACCAACTCGAAATGGTATGAAATGAGCTACCTTGGTCAATCGATCAAAAATCACCCAAACTGCATTATTGCCCTTTGGACTCCGCGGTAAAGCTGTCACGAAATCCATGGTTATATGTTCCCACTTTCACTGAGGAATCGGAAGTGGTTGCAATAAAACAGTTACTCTTTGATATTCAGCCTTAACTTGCTGACACACCAAGCACATCGCTACAAAACGGGCGATCTCCCTTTTCATGCCTTCCCACCAGAAATGCTGTCGTAGATCACGGTACATCATCGTGCCTTCTTGATGTACGGAATATGCGGAACTGTGTGCCTCCTTCATAACTTCTTCATGAATGTCTCCTTTCGGCACACACAAACGGCTACCATAACGCAACGAACCATCTTCATGAATCAACAAGTCTGTTCGAAGTCCTGTCTCTACCTGTTCTCGAAACTTCTGCAATCTTAGATCGTGCGACTGCGCTGCTTTAATATTATTGATCAATGACGACTGTACTTGCAGCTGCATCAACTGTCCTGAAGAATGCGGTAACACGACCTCCAACTCGAATCTCCGAAAATCATCGATAAGCTCTCTCTGTGCAGTTAACATCCGAATTGCTGGCAACCGACTAAGTGCATCCGGCATTACATTAACCTTTCCCAGATGGTACTTGAGATCAAGATCGTAGTCAACCATCAGCTCCAACCATCTACCCTGCTCATATTGAGCTCTTTCTGTGTGAACACGTACTTTAAGCTTTTGTGATCGGTGAATACTTCGACCCTTTCGCCCAATAAGTAGTTTCTCCAAATTTTCAAAGCGAAAATCACTGCTGCAAGCTCCAAATCATGAGTTGGGTAATTCTTCTCATGGGTCTTCAACTGTCTTGATGCGTAGGCTATAACCTTCCCATGTTGCATCAAAACACATCCCAAACCTTTCCCAGATGCGTCGCTATGAATCACCAATCCTCCGAAACCGTCTGGTACGGTCAAAATAGGAGCGGTTATCAATTTTTGCTTCAACGCCTCAAAAGCTGACACACATCTATCTGTCCATATGAATGGTACTTCCTTTCGCGTAAGCTTAGTCAAATGCTCAGCCAATCGAGCAAAATTCTCCATGTGCCTTCTGTAATATTCGGCAAGTCTAAGAAAACTTCTGATCTTTGCTACATTCTTCGAAATCGGCCAATCTTGAACTGCTGCAATCTTCTCGGGATCAACGGCGATTCCATCTCCGGATACGATGTGCCCCAAAAACTTCACTTCTTCAAGCCAAAACTCACACTTGCTCATCTTTGCTTATAATCTTTCTTGCCTCAACGTCTGCAATGCGATCTTCAAGTGTTCTGCATGCTCTTCTATGCTCCTCGAGTAGACCAGAATATCATCAATGAATATCACTATAAACTGGTCCAAGAACGGTGAAAAGATTCGGTTCATCAAGTCTATAAATATCGTCGGTGTATTCGTGATTCCGAATGGCATCACTAAATACTCGTAATGTCCATATCGAGTTCGGAACGCAGTCTTGCAATTATCCTCTGATTTAACTCGGACCTGATGATATTCGGATCGCAAATCCAGCTTCGAGAATACCCTTGCGCCACTAAGTTGCTCGAATAATTCACCAATGCGAGGGATCGGGTACTTGTTCTTAATAGTCACCCGGTTTAATTCTCGATAGTCGATGCACATCCTCCTTGTGCCATCTTTCTTCTTGACTAGAAAAACTGGAGCTTCCCAAGGTGAATTACTGCTGCGAATCCAACCCTTCTCAAGCAATTCGGTAACCTGCTTCTTTACTTCTTCCAACTCCATTGGTGTCATCGGATAGTACGCCTTTGAGATTGGCGCTGCACCAGGAACAAGATCGATCGCGAACTCCACATCTCGTTTTGGCGGTAAACCCAAGACGTCCTCGAACACATCCATAAACTCTTGAACTACAGCTAGCCCTTCCTCCTTATCAACTTCGATCGACGAAAGAACACTGTTTGTCGGCATAGCCCTAAACTCGACTGGCCCGATAGAATTGCTACCTCCAGCAAAAACAAACTCCGGATGTCCGGGAATCTAGAAAATCACTTTCTTTGCCCTACAATCAATTTGAGCGTGGAAAGTACCGAAAAAGTCCATTCTCAAGACAACATCATAACTGCCGGTATCGATCACTAAGAAATCTGCAAATAACTCTCGTCCGCAAATAACAACTGAACAATTCTTGTACTCACTACTCGATATGATCTTCCCATTCCCAGTGTGTATGTCCAACAAATTAGACAGGGTTGTGCAAGAAATCGAGTGTGCAGCAATAAACTTGGATGACATAAAACAATGGGATGCACCAGAATCGAATAATGCTAATGCGGGAAAATCATGAACAAGTAGGATACCTGAAACGACTTCATCTAAAGCCAAGATACTGAAGAAGATTAATACGGTAAACAGGATTCAAGCTTGCAATAAAACATGAACTGGTAAACAATGGAACCGAGAGAAGCAAGATAATATAACGACCATAAATCAAGGAAGTGAATCAAGACTAGGACTCCAAATTACTTAAATAGAGTACCGCATTGTAACCATGCTGCAGTTCATAATTACAATCACATAACTCTGTTTAAGTCGCCGAAATCCTAGTATCAGGATAGAAAGAAACAATAGGGAACCAGAAGATTTCAAGTCGAGATGCAAAGTTGTTTGCATATCGTCAAGACAAGGGTCAAGAAAAAGATATGATTCAAGAATCACGATAACAATGTGGCAGGACATGCTCCTAATTTTAGGTTTTCTGATTCGTGTATTGGGTCCAATACCCAACTACAAAAGAATCAAACCCGATTAACCTAAATCTTATGGCTCTGATACCAAATAAACCCTGTCACACCCCGCTTCCCAGAGTGCGCTAAGATAGGCACATGACAGAGCCAACCATGCTACCTGTGGCCAGGAAACATCCCTCCACAGTCATATTACGGCTGTCTATAAGATATCAAGAACAGTAGAAATAAAATAAACTATCTAGTACATGTCCATATGCCCGAATAAACGAGTCAAGAAATAATATGCGGAAGCAATAAATCCAAATAACAATAACATCTGGAAGGTACGTCCCAAATACGGGCTCACATCAGGAAATGAAAATGCTGAAAGAAAACTAAACTAAAAATACTAACAGGATCCTCACAGCTCGGCCTGACAGCAGAAATACTCCTGATCAGCCTGCGATAGAGGTAAAGGATCTGGGCCATGCAAAACCCAGACGTCAGTGCGTCATAATATCAAACAATAATAAATGAATAGGATACATGAGATATGCAGGCATGAGTATACACAGTAATAGGTGTATAACAGTAACATGAATATGGAATAATGAAGTGTATCGGTGTATGTGAAGTGCAGTGAGTAATCTAAACTATGCTGCTGGGTTATCTATACTAAAGTCTTTAAAATCAATTAATGTAATCCTCATCGTAACCCATCGGTCTATGCCCCGTTCATTCCCCACGGGACCACGGTAACAAGATATGATAGACTGTCAGTCTATGTCCCTTTCATTCCCCTCGAGACCATAGTAACATGATGTAATAGCCCTTTGAGTTACGTTCAGTTACCCCCAAGGTTATGTGTTCGAGTCAGGTATTGATAAACTGGAGCTAATGCCAATACAGGATTAAGCAGGTACAGGTTTGTCTATGTAGACAACATGAAATGTCCGTAGGGACAACATGTCAGGATTGTCGGCATTAGTAACAGGATCAGGTAACATGTCAAGTAGTGGTATATCAGGTCATGTCAGGTAGTGTACATGTATCAAGTGGGTGCCCTAACAGTAAAATGTAGCAAGTATCGAATCACGATGAAGGTACGGATGTACAGTGAAAGCATGGATGCACAAATATTTATCAGGGGTTACATCATGACTATGTAGGATGCACATTATCAAGCATGGGGTACTAATGTAACAATAATATGAGTTAATGTAATATGGCAGGCAACTAGGTATGCAGAATTAATGGTATGGATACGCAATAAAACATGGATGCTCAATTAACTATCAGGGGTTATAATTACCATTCCACGACTATGTAGGATGCACATTATCAAGTATGGGGTACTAATGTAACAGTAATATGAATTAATGTGATCTGTAGATGCAGCTACATATATAATAAATGGTATGGATGGATACGGATATCCTAAAATAGTAAAATATTAATATGGGTGTACAGTGCAATCAACATGTGATATTTTTATTCATATGGATGTATAATAAGATACATAGCATGTAGCAAGATGAACTTGCCTGAGCGGAACATACGACGGGTGCGTACGGCACGTCCGATGTCGAGTAATCGTCGCAACGTACACACGGCACGCGGGGCGGGTCCAGGCAAGGCAAGAGGATAACCACGCAGGTAGAAGGCGTTCACTGGATTGCCTGGATCGGCAGCAACGAGCACGGCTCCGGCGGGTGATCACCGGAAAAGAAACGAGATCAAGAAAGAAAGAAGAAAGAAGAAGAAGAAGGAGAAGAAGAGAAGAGGGTGCTCTGGGGTTGGTGCTGGGGTTTGGGAGAAGGCAAGGAGGGGTTGCGAAGGTGTGAGGTAGTGGTAAGGGATCGTCGGTAAGGATCGACGGCAAGGCAGTGGGTGTTCTTGGTGGCTGTAGGGGTCGGGTTTGATTGTTAGGGTGTGCAGGGAAAGAAGAGAGAGGAGGAAGGAGATAGGGAGAAGAGGAGAAGAAGGAGGTGACTACGGTGGGGAATGGTCGACGAGGGTGGTCGGCCACGGAGGCGAAGATGGGTGCAGAGGTGATGAGCTCTTGGGTTGCAGATGGGTTCACGTCGGAAAGACGAGATGGGAGAGAGGTGACGTCAGGAGATGATGATGGAAGCGACGGCGAAGGCAGGAGAAGAGCGAGGCAAAAGCTTGGGTTAGGGTTAGGGTTCTCGTGAGCGGAAGTGGTTTGATAAAGAAGAAGAAAAGAAAAAGAGAAGGGAGGTGACGAGAACACGCGAGAACTGTAATCGCGAGATCTGTGAGAAAGTGGAAGAGAGAGAGGGGGAGAGAGAGAGAGAGAGTGATATGCAGTTAGTTTAAAAATATATAAAAATCTTTTAAAGAAAATTTCCTTTGTAAAACGTTCAGTTACAAAATATAGTATATAAAAATATTTGATATTTTGGTTAATACAAAAATAGTCCAAAACACGCCCGGGTCGGTTCCAGAAATCCAGTTTTAAAATACGGAAAATATACATGTCGACCAATATTAAAACAGGGAAACCGGGTAACGAAAATGCATACCCCCAAGAACGGATGCACGCATGTGCACGTAGCCATCCAAACGAGTCTGTTTCACTGAACGGGACGAGAATAAGATACGCGGATGCTACGACAGCGTTAGGGGTATCATGTAGGCCATCCTAGATATTTTTAAAATATTTTTATTTGACTTTAAATGCTATATTAAAAATGCAGATGCCAGATAAAATGCCAGTATGCAGTATAAAATGAAAATGCACGGATCCACAAAACAAGCCGGGATAAATCATAAACAGGAATCAAGACGGGTTTCCAGCAAGCGGGTCGGGTCGGATGCAAATACAGATATCAAATACCCTATTCGCATCGAAAATACAGTAAATCAGGAAAATACTATAAATAAAAAAATACTCAAAATAGAACTGGTATAAATGAACTAGGGTGTTACAGTTCGTATCAATATATTGAAGTTATTCAAATATTTAATTTTAGTATATTGATATTTTTATTGATTATTGAAAATTATTCATATGTTTGATTTTCAATATATTGATATCTTCTATTAAGATTTTGACATCATCAAAAAGGGGGAAATTGATGGCTTATGGATTTTCATAATCCTTCTATGTAGTTTCGATTATGCAATATTAATAGATCTATACATGTGTTTCATATTGCATATTTTATAACACTGTATATGAGCTTGGTCGTGTTTGAGAAAGATTTCAGGATATCAACCGACATAAGTCTACGATGGAGGATGGAGGAAATTAAGCAAAAATGGAAAATCTATTAGAGCTTGGAGGATAGTGGTCCAGAGCTCCTCAATGATCTCATTCAAGTTTCATGAAGCTAAGGAGCTAAAGTCCAAGTTTAACGAATTCAAGAATCGAAGAAATCAAGAGTTCAAGCTACAAGTGTTCTCTAGGAAATCGAAATAAGTATTTCATGGTTTATGAGATTAGCATGAAAAAGCTCAAACACATACACTATTGCATGCATGAAATCTTTGGGCAAAACTTGGCAAAGTTTTTCATTCAAAACGTTTTTCAATTTCAAGTTCAAAATTTTCTGTGTATTCCTTTTTCAGACATCTGTCCAAGTCTTATTCAGACGTTTGCACACTATTGTAAAACATGCACAAGTTTTGAAATATCGGTTTCTTCTTCAAAACAAACGTCTAAAGCATACCAGAACAAATGTCTAGTTGTTCTCTGGATTTTCATTGTTTAAAACTTTTGACAGAACAAATGTCTGTCGATGCTTCTTTATACGTCTGTTTGTTCTCTAGATATTCATTGGCTTAAATTTTTTTAAGAACAAACGTTTTTCAAACCTTCTTCAGACGTCTGGTTGTTCTCTGTGTTTTTATGGTATTCAAACTTTTTGTGGGAACAAACGTCTGGAACTTATTAGCACAAACGTCTGATGGTTAAGAACTTTGAAAATCTTTTCTTCCTTAGACGTGTGTCACTTGTTCTTCAAACGTCTGAATATTTTCTGTTGTTTCACTGGTCATGTTTTGAAAACCACGACAAACATCTGAAACTCATGACGACTGACGTCTGAAGCTATTTTTTTTTTAAATATTACCATTACATACATTTAATGCTATAACAGCTAGTTTTATTTTGCCTTCAGATGTCTTTCCTTTTAGCCTTCAGACGTCTGTTTTTCTACCTGAGGCGTAATAAATGTATGTACTTGTTTGACTTTTTTTGTAGGGTTTAAAAGGGATTCTTGTGTAGTTATTGCACAACAGCTATTTTGAAAATTGCATTCATTATTTGAGTTCATCCTCACCCACAAAAAGAAAAAGAAAACACTTGAGCTTTAATTGAAAATCTAATACTCCTTTGAAATATTCTAGAGCTTGAATTGTAAACCCTTGAGAGAGTATCTTGGATTGTCTTCTTCTTCTTCACTATTTGTGTGGAATCTCTTAAGTGTAGGAGAGTTCTTGTAAGTGAGAAGAAATGTTGTGAAGAGAGTCACCCGTGTGTCGAGTGAGTGACGTGTTGTTGCGGGAGTGCAACATGTTTGTCTTGGTGGAGACGTGATTAAGTGGAATGGGCTCGTACGCCTAAAGAAAAAGAATTAGGGGATCTCCCAAACCTCTCTAAATCGCTTGTGTTTGCGTCTTGTTTCTCTCTTGCCATCTCTTATTTGCAATTTATTTTGTGCTATAATTGTGTTTCTTTTTATCTTGCAAGTAGAATTTTTAATTTGTGGGTTTTGTTAGTATAATCCTATTCATCCCCTTCTAGGATTATTTCAATTGTATCATAGCAAGGAGCTCTTATTAGTTAGGATTAAAATCCTTGAGAAATCATATGGCCTCATCTTCATCATATAGTATGGGACACTCCCAATCCATCACCAAACCACTATACTTTGATAGTATTAACTTTACTATTTAGAAAGTTAAGATGGAATTCTTTTTAGAATCACAAGGTAGAGATGTGTGGAGATACACATTTTTGAAGAAGTATGTGTTACCCACTACCGATGAGAATAGCTGGAGTGTGTTGATAAAAAGGCTTATGAAGCTAATCCTAAAGCCAACTTTGCTTTCTTTTCTTGTCTCAACAAAAATAATTTGGCTCATGCTATCAAATTAAAAGTGCTTTTGACATGTGGAAAATTTTATTAGTTGCTCATAAAGAGAGTTCCAATATTAAGAAGGCTAAAATTGATCTTTTGAAAACGGAGCATGAAAATTTTCGAATGTTGCCCGATGAAAACATTGATGATATGTTTCGTCATTTTATTTGCATCACTAATCCTCTTGACTCCTTGTTAGATGATCCCTTGAAGAATGAGGAAAAGGTGAGGAAGATATTTCGATCACTCACCAAGAAATAGCAACTATATGAGGATGGCAAGGTATCGTAAGCATGGAAATGTATATAAGCAATATATGATACATGAGAATGGCAATATGGTATAGCATCTATTGGTTAAAATAAGCGTGTAATAAATATGTATTGGTAAACATGATGTGATTGTCAATGTGTCATAAAATGTCTCTATAAGTGTAGACTAACTGACGTAAGTTCAAAGGTGAACATCAACAAATCTTAAGAGTGTTCTCGAACCTAAGGGTAGGGCCTCAGAGGCAAGGAACCACGGGACCGAACAATAGGACCCCAAGCTGAGGAGGAGTCGACGGTCGTGTCAAGAGAGTAATGAGATTTCTAAGATTCCGTTGGATTCACACTCAAACTACCTAACACTCCATGTATTGTAGATTGAAGATAATGTCACAAGCTTTGCCCGAATCCATGAATAGAAATGAGAGAGTACAAGTTCAAGTTTCGAGTTAATTTCATGTCAAGTGCATGTAGTGTCAAGTTTCAAGTATTCATGTCATGTCCAAGTATTCGTGTCAAGTTGTATTAATGGTTCGATTCAAATCAGGTCGAACATGCAATAGCTTTTATCACACAAGTAATGTAGAGACCATAAATAAGCAATCACAGAGTATGAAATGAGACAAGTATATTATTCAAGTAATGACCAGAAATAATACTATAAATAAGTATTATGTACGACTAATTATTCAAGTCAATTAGAGTCGGGCTATAAACAGAAAATATATCCCTAAGCGTTATTCAAACATGAGTTCAAGTCTCTCCTAAATACGACTACTGGTTTGGATGATATACGCATTTTCGTATCGTAACGCAGAACAGATCAGAATCTGTCTATCCCCGACACAAATTTTTAAAACACAATTTACGTTAATTTCCGTCAGTTTTCAGGTTTCGAAAATTACTAGAAACTTGTAGGTCTTTTGTTGTACTTATCCAAAAAACCTGAATTATGATGTGTACTTGACCACCTGAATTATGATGCGGATCATACTAGTAGGACAAAGGTGGTCGGTAAGTACATCCTTTAATGTCCCTAGTCATGGGTGTATCGAGACAGGGCATCGATATACCAGAGTAGACTAGACCCATGTAGATGGGCGATGGATGATCCCATATCCATTGGTGTTTGAAATCAGAAATGGTATAGGGGTGCTCAGTAGAGACTGGGTATACTGGACGGACCCGCCGAGAACTCCTAGATGGTATTATACCTATCGTCAGATAGCAGTTCTCTGGTGACACTGGTATAGGTTAGTCTGTTGACCTGAGATCGTCATAGAGTCTTGTGTGATTCCCACTGTGCTTTGATTTCCACTATACCACGGTCAAGAGATCGTGCAAAAAGCTGGTTTTTGGGTACAGTCCCGAGTCACATGGAGGCTAAGAGCGATAGGAGGGGATTCGTCTCTCCCGGTATTGGGGTTGATGTTGCGCTGTGCTCGATTGGCTATAACAGGAAAATCCCTAGCTAGGGCTGTTTATGAGATTTACTGGTAAGTGTTATCGGTAGTTTCTCGACCCGTTATGAGCCTCACATCGGCATAACTTATCAGGCTATTGGGGTCTGACGTTTACCACCCCCAGGCGAGATATGCGACATATCAGACGAAGAGACCGAACTGTACGATAGTGTTACTGATTGGATTCGCAGGAGTATGAGCAGACTTGCTTGTTGATCTTCTGATCGCTCAATACTCGGGTGGCCGTTACGTTTAGCAGACCGCTTGCAGCTTGTGGGTGTTTGATATGATTATCACCTACTGCCGGCGTATTGATGAGTCTTTAGAGTCCTACACAAAGGTTTCCTGGTTCATGCGAAACGGAGTAGGAGCATATATGTGATATGTGTGGGACCGAGATTAATGTGCGTATGTGATACCGCATTCTATTCTCGTGATATATAATATCGGTCGGTTATATGTGATATAGCCGGGTTATCGGATCAAGTGTTGATTCGATGGATTGTTACATTTGATATTAGTCGTTTATATGTGATATAGCCGGATTATTAAATCAAGTGTTGATTTAATAATTTAATGTATAATTGTATATTTGATATACTAGATTGCATTAACTAATATTATCTCACTTAAACTTTTCTTTTTCTCACATGTGTGCATTAGTATATATGTGATATATATTAGTGTACATTTTATTGTGTCATGCTTGATGCTACATGCTATATGAGTGTATGAAACTCACACCATACTAATAATAATGTGAGGGTTTATATTTATTTATGTAAATCAAAATTAGTGTTAATTAGTCACATGCTTGGAAGCTTAGAGAAGCTTATAGCATCTTTGACTAAGTCCACTCCTTTTGTTTTACTTGTAGATATTTATTAACCTAACCATTATTGTTAGCCATGGTTTAATCTCTACATGGGTTAGTGTATGACACTAACTCACCCATGATTGCTATTCTCACCTCATTAGTTCATTCTCATCTCTTCACTTCATCTTCTTCATTCTTGAGAAAAGGTTTTCTAGCTTTTGGAAAAGTGAGAAAATATTGTGAGAAAAATAAATCTAAACTGAGCCCATTTTCTACTTCATCATTCTCTACTACTTGCCATTTAGTTTAGGGTGTTTGCTTCACTAATTTCACAATTAGTGAAGAGGTAGCATGTGCTTGAGTCTCCTCGACGTAGATCATCTTCGGCCTCGAAGACTTCGAGCATGCTTGTTCATTTCTCCGGGAGAACCCTTTCTAGAGTTCGAAAGATCACAACTCGCAGCGAAGGGACTACTACACGGAGCTTTAGAAGTGAAGAACTGGTTTACAAAGGTTGTATTCCTCATTCACTTAGATGTAAAGTAGTTTACATGTTGTTTCGTCGCATTTTCTAGTAAAGATTCTATGGTTAGGGTTAACTAGAATGGTAATTTTTTGAAATTGGCATGGACAATATCTCCCGAAACCTTGCTGCCGTCCTAGGGGACTCTGCAAGTATGGTAGAACCAGAGGTTTCAGAGGAACCGGACATCCCTGCGCCACTCCGCAGGACTAGTAGACAGTCTCATCTGCCCGAGAGATACTACGGTTTTCTCATAGACGGGGATAAAGAGGATTGCATCATTAAAAATGATGAGCCAAGTAGCTTCCAGCAAGCCATTCAGAGCGGTGACTCGGTAAAATCGCTGGATGCAATGCGGATCGAGATGGACTCCATGTACACCAAAAAAGTATGGACTTTGGACATTGCTCTAGAAGGGGTAAAACAAGTAGGCTGCAAATGGATCTTTAGAAATAAGATTGGTGTAAATGGACAGGTTGAAACCTATAAGGCTAGACTTGTTGCAAAAGGTTTTCATCAAAGACCTGATTTGGACTATGATGAAACCTTTTCTCCTGTGGCTATGGTCAAATCCATTCGGATCCTTCTTGCCATTACTGCCTTTCACGATTATGAGATTTAGCAGATGGACGTAAAGACCACTTTTCTAAATGTTAATTTGGAAGAGTGCGTCTATATGGATCAGCCAAAGGGTTTCTTTCAGAGTGGGCGCAGCAGGAATCTATGAAAGTTGCTTAAGTCCATTTATGGACTAAAGCAGGCATCGCGGAGTTGGAACATCTGTTTTGATAAGACGGTCAAAGAATTCGACTTTATCAAAAATTTAGATGAACCATATATTTATAGTAAGATTGTAGCGAAAACTATCGTATTCCTCGTCTTGTACGTGGATGACATTCTCTTGCTAGGAAATGACATTTCTATGCTACAATCAATCAAAGGATTCTTGTCACAGAGGTTCTCCATGAAAGACCTGGGTGATGCCAACTACATTCTGGGGATCCAGATCTATCGTGATGGATCAAAGAGGATGGTGGGACTTTCACAGTCAAGGTACATCGACACTATACTAAAAAGATTTAGTATGGAAGATTCAAAGCGCGGTAGTCTACCGGATTGTCACGGAATCACCCTCTCCAAAGAGATGTCTCCCAAGACTGATTTGGAAAGGGCTCGCATGTCGATTATACCCTACGCTTTTGCGGTAGTCTCTGAAATGTATGCGATATTGTGTACTAGACCAGATGTTGCTTACGCACTAAGCGTGGTAAGCCGGTATCAGTTAAACCCAGGGGAGAAGCACTGGGAAGTAGTAAAGAACATTCTCAAGTACCTGAGAAGGACTAAGGAGATGTTATTAGTGTATGGCAGAAAAGACCTCCAGATCGAGGCCTTTACTGACTCCAGCTTCCAGAGTGACAAGGATGACTCCAATTCCATTTCAGGTTATGTCTTTACCCTCAATGGAGGGGCGGTATGTTGGAAGAGCTCCAAGCAGGACACTGTTGCTGACTCGATGATGGAAGCGGAGTATATCGCTGCTTGTGACCCCGCAAAGGAGGCAGTCTGGATGAGGAAGTTCTAAACTGAATTTCAGGTGGTTCCAACCATTGTTGATCCAATACCGCTGTATTGCGACAACGGCGATATACCTTTAGCAAAGGAACCCAGGTCCCATCAGAGGTCCAGACATATCTTGAGACGGTACCACCTGATCAGGGAGATCGTTGATCGCCGGGAGATTAAGGTGAGGAGAGTAGATACGGAGAAAAACACGGCAGATCCACTCACAGAGGCCACTCGAGAGGCTATTCGAGATGGTAGGTCTGTGATATGCCAATATATGGCCTTAGTGCAACTGGGAGATTGTTAGTGTTATATGCCCTAGAGGCCATTATTGTATCATACTGGTTTGTATATTACTTAATGGAAGCTTGGGATATACACGGATATAGTAACAGTCTTGCTCGAAATGGTAGTATGCTATCTGGTTTGATTCTAGCTCAATATGTGCATGTGTTTCTTTTAGCATATCGCTTATACATATTGGTAGAGCCCTTAGGATCTTTGCTTGATTACTAGCGTTGTGATGGCAGTCACACTAGTGGGGGCTGGATATTCTATAAGCACATCCTATACAGGTCCCTAGTCGTAGGATTATCGAGACGGGGCATCGATACTCCAAAGTAGACTAGTGTATACGCTTCTCATCCCAGAATAGGAGATGGTCTGTCTCACAGCCATTAGTACGTCATACTGGAGATAGTATGCAGGTGCTCATTGGGTTATGAGTACACTAGACAGGACTCATAAGGAACTGCTGGTGGGTACTATACCTATCGTTGGGTGGCAATTCCTAGGTGACATAAGTACAGCTTAGTACGTTGACTTGACACTGCTACTTCACCTCGAGTGTGTTCCCACTATTCTTTGATTACTACCTTATCACGGCTCAAAGGTGTCGTGCAAACAGATAGTAGTTGGGTGCAGTCCCGAAGCACTTGGAGGCAGTGGCGGTTAGATAGGATTCGTCTCTTCCGGTATTAGAGGTTGATATCACGATGTGTTCGGAAAGACATTACACAAAGTGTTTGGCCAAGGAAAGCGAGATTTACTGGTTGATACTTCAGTAGTTTCTCAGGGTGTTTTGGGCTACACTCCGACACGACTTGTTGTGCTATTAGGGGTCTGACGATTACCTTCCTTCTAGGCCTGATATGCGATACTCTTAGATGAATAGACTGGACTATACAGAGATTGTCACAGATAAGCTCAGTAGGAGTTCGGATGAGTTTGCTCATCGGCCTTCTTATCGACAGATACTTGGGTAGCCGTTACATGCAGCTAGTACTACTGATGTGCACGTAGTTAAACCCACTGCCAGCGTAGTGTCGAGTCTTTAGAGTCCTACATAGAGGGTTTCCCTGCATCGGGCAAAAGTTATGGAGGCCGTATGGTTTTACAGCAGGGCGTCGATCGCATACGTGTACTTGTGCATGTACGATATTCGGACGAATAATACTAGTGGGCTTTAGTTTAAGCCGGATCCTAGTATTATACTGATGGATTATTTTTATCTCATTGTATTCGTATTTTTCGGAATACAGATACGGGTATGTATATACGGTTGAGGGGCATTCTCATAATTTACTCGAGAAAGCTTCAAGAAGAAGACACCTCATTAGGGTTTTATTCTTTTTGATTAAAGATTAATGAGGTGGAGGAAATGAGGTGGAGATATTTGTTAAGTGAGGCATGGCTCTTGGTGACTCATAGCTTTGACAAAATAGATATTTTGAAGCATGCTTGATATTTTGATGAGATATTTTATCTCCTCAATTATTAGTATGCTTCATTATTCTTCACAAGAGAGCCATCCTTATTACGTGCTCATTTCTTCACTAGCTTTTTCTCAAGTCTCCTTCTTCTTCCTCTAGCCTTTCATGTCTCATGTGTTGAGAAACCTAAGGCTATTAGAGGCATATTAATCCATTTACACTCTCTACATCATCTAGGTCATCTAGTTTATCGAACTAGGTGCCCTAGTTACCTCGGATTTGAGATAGGAGCTCGGACTATAAACTCTCGGGTGGATCGTCTTTGACTCGAAGAGGCCGACGAGGATGCATCAATACGTATCCTTAGAGCTTATGACGAATTGGAGGACAGCAAAGAAGACCCGAAGGACATGTAATGTGAGGCATAAACTTCTTTCCGAGTAGTTAACCTCTTAGTAGTTTTGCTATGTAGGGTTTAGCATCGATCCTGGAGTTCAAGTCGGTGTTGCGAGCTTTGAAAAATCGTTTTTTACATATTCCGACTCCCCGCGAACCCGAGGGGTGTGCGTCATCAACTTACACCTCTAGCGTTTCTCCTCGGCTTTGGCCGTACGAAGGGATCTCTCTAGAACAACCGACAGAGGAAGATCCTCATCTGAATCAGACTTAGCCTCAGGATCTGCTACAACATCCGTCATTGACTGCCTTATCGACTCTTCTCGTAGTGGCGCAAAGGTGGCCTGAGAAATAGTCAGCAGCTCTGAAGATTCCATAGGGGTCGTCGAATGAGAAATATCCTTTACGCTAACACCCAAAGATGGCACCTCGTTCGAAATAGCGCTACTTACATAGGTTCCGGTAATAAAAAGAAAGGAGTTAAGGTGTGGGAAAAATAAGCTAAATGTTCTAACACGCATAAAATTAATCAAACCAAGGCCCATGAAGGCACGAAGCCTCTCCTCTTCCTCGTATGTCCTAATGGAGGCCCGAAAAGCCTCTTCAGTGGAGATGCCTGTTAAAACAGGTGTTAAATAAAGCACAATAACATTTTACTCTAAGATATACAAAGAGTGTAGATGATGTTTTTCCGACGCTGCAAGCGCTGCTTGCTCACGGGCCAATCATTCGGAATCCTTAAGAGTGGCATGGAGATCAGTAGCCGCGTTCTCATCGATAGAAGCTTCAGGACGAAAAAGATCGCCATTGGTCTCGTATTCCGATAGGCCTTCGCTATAGGGAGCATGGGGCTCTTGACCAAAGACGATATCAGCCAAAAACATGGATTTCTTCTTCTTCTACAAATCAAGAGCAACTCCCGATGATAAAAGCTTTCTCTTTGTTGGAATCTTAGAACGGTGTGTTATGATGTCCGAGCCAATATCTGATTTGGGAAACGCTGCAGCCGTCACATCAGTTCGTGGCTTAGCCGTCGACACCGTCGGAAAAACATGCGGAGCTACTACCGCATCGCCCTCTCTCAGGGAAGGACGGACGACTGTGCGTCATTTCAGCAGGACCGTAGGGTTTCTAGCCTGAACGGAATCATTATGATCAAGGAGTATCTGCTTGTCTTCTTTGATAACAACGCCCGTCGTGTGTTGATACCAGGCTACACAGGCGTTTGAGGCCCTCGGAATATACCCAGTTGAGCTATCAGGGAGTAAGATCTCGTGTTCAATCGCATAAAATAGTGGACCGCATTGCGAACGGTTTCCTCTGAAGCAACCGGATTGACAAGAAACGCCTCGAGGGGAACACCCTGGTCATAGCCTAATTGTTGAGCAAAACGATGCGGGTTATACCTCATGAACATCACTGAGGCATTTTACCTGAACACCAAGAATCCCGGCTTAATATAGTACAGATGTACAATTTCCCTGGCCATTAAAGCAGAAACCCCATCCTTGAACATGTCATGAAGTGGCTGGATCACTTTTGAAGATTCTTTGCCAATAATCAAGACCCTATTAACAAAAATCATACTATCCCCAACAATGCGCAGACGCAAAAGCAACCGTCGAGCTTCCCGTTGTGTTGGATCGGGAGAGGAAGTGTCGACCAACTGTATGACCCGGGGAAAAGTATATCCCTCATAAATTTAGATCTCTTATGCGCGTCGAAAGCATCTAATACATGCATCTCTATCCATGATGTGAAATAATGGAGAGAGAGGTTTACGGGACCCACACCCGGCTGGATGGTTAAGGACATTGCGGTCGATTAGTTTAAGGACATTACGGTCCATTGTTAGTATAAGGACATCTCGGTCCATGGGATTAAGAACCCCACAGTCCAAGGTTAAGGAAATCATAGTCCATGGGTTTAAGGACCCCACAGTCCAAGGTTAAGGACATCATAGTCCATGGGTTTAAGGACCCCACAGTCCAGGTTAAGGACATCATAGTCTATGGGATGTATGGTTGTCAGGACCCATCACCTCTCTGAAGACGTTGAAAAATTACAACGACATATATCAGAGGATTTCAGAGATGTACCCTTGAACCAATTTTGGTTGGGAGATCTGTAGTCCAGTTGGGACTACGATCTGAGATTTATGAGCATATGGGCTCAATTAATCTGAGTTGAGGACTTATGGCCAATCTTGGGCTAAGTCCAATCAAATTAAAATGTTTAACATTTATTTTGGGTTGTTGAGCCTTTATTTGGGCTTGTCTCTGACAGTGTTTTTGTCTTTTACTGAATGCTGAGCATTCCTCATAGCCTTGGGCTTATTACAGAACAATTTATGTTCTATCAGCGCAACACGCGGTGCGCTTGGCGCGTGGCGCCAGTCAAAGAGCGCAGTGCACTTCTGCCAAGTAGCGCATACGTGAGGGACACGTGTTGCGCTTGGCGCTAAGCGCCGGATGATTGGCGCATTGTGCCAGTTTATGAGCGCATTGCGCTATTAATTTAGTAGCACACACGTGAGGGACACGTGTCGCGCTTGGCGCTGAGCGTCAGTCAATGAGCGCAGTGCGCTATATTTGGAGCGCTAAGGCTCAGCAGCGCTTTGCGCTAGTCTTTGAGCGCTGAGGCGCTTCTGTTAAGTAGCGCACACGTGAGAAGCACGTGGCGCGCTTGGCACTGTGCGCCAGTCTTGAGCGCAGAGCGCTATCTTATGAGCGCAAGCGCTAATTGATCAAATTTTTGATCCCAAAAGAGACTTTGTCTCAAGATTCTAAGAACAAAAGTTCTTATTTTTATAGGAGATGCTTCAATCTCTTGTATTGATGAAAAGCTTTGCCTTCATGGATCTATGATCCTTAAGAGAATTGAATTATTCTTTCCCCTCTCTGTTTATAATGAGATGTTCATGATCTCTTTTTGTAGAAGACAATTTGTCTTATAGATCTATGATCTATGAGAAGAGTTATGTTCTTCTTTTTATTTTATGATGAGATCTTTTTAACTCTTTGTAAAAGACCTTGGTCTTATAGATCTATGATCTTAAAGAAAGAAGTGAATTCTTCTTTTATATGAAATAATTTCATCTCATTGTTCTTTTTTTTTCTTTTTACCTTGAAGAAACTTTTCTTCTTCTGAGAGCTTGCTCTTGTCTTTGAATTTCTCAAAGTTTATGGTGAGGTTTCTCTGTATGAGACTTGAAATCTGGGGGCCTTTATAGTGGGCAAGCTGATCAGTTCAATCAGTTAAGGAGATCTTTTATCCAATTGATTTGGGGAATTTCCCATCGTTGGATCTTTGATCCAAGGGCTTCTGGTTTACAGAAGGCAATCTTCTTGTTTTTTTTAACAAAGATTGGGAAATCTTTCCATGCAGAAATTATTCTGTGTTTTGGTGTTTTTTAATTACCATTGGATCATTGATCCAACGGTGCTCTGATTTACAGAGCACAATCTTGTTGTTTGGAAAGATTTTGAAGAATCTTTCTTTGACAAAATTTAATTCTGTTTAATTAATGATTTATCATTATTATTGGATCTTTGATCTGACGGTGGGGAGCTTTTAGTTCCAGCGCTGGCGCACCCGTGCTTTGCACGTGGTGCGCTGCTTAGGGTGCAGCGCACTTAGCGCTAGCGCATCCGTGCTTTGCACGTGGTGCGCTTCTTAGAGCGCAGCGCACCCAGCGCTAGCGCACACGTGGTGCGCTGCTTAGAGTGTAGCGCACCCAGCGCTAGCGCACACATGCTTTGCACGTGGTACGCTGCTTAAAGCGCGGCGCACTTGGCGCTGCATCTGAAGCGTTGCTTCATTTCAAAATTTGAATTTTGAACAGAGCTTTGCTCTGATTGGGGGAAACAAATGCCCTCCCCACCGTTGCGCTCACGTGGCTCACATGTGAATGCAGCGGTGGCAACATCTCCACCATTAGATCAACTTAGAAGTTGAAACGGCACTCAGTGCCTATAAATAGGACCCTTGGCCCTTAGGATGATTTTTTTTCGTCTTCTTCCTTCTGAGAATTATTATTCTCTTGCAGAGCATAACTCTTCATCTTAAGAACTTTCTTAAGGATAGAACTCTGTCAAAATTTAGGTAAAGATTAAATCTTTTAATAATCTAGGATTTCACCCATTAACAGAGCTTTGCTCTTCATAGATCTTTGATCTAAAGAAAACCCTTTTAGGGTTTCAACAACGGAGCTTTGCTCTCCTGAACCCATAGATCTAAAGAGATCTTTTCTTGGGGTTTCTTAGCCTATGAACAGAGCTTTGCTCATAAAGAATTCTTAGAGTTTGTTCATGGATCTTGAAGATCTCAGAATTTTTCATTCATCTATAAAAATTGATTTCAATTTTTCTGATGGATTATTCCATCATTTTTTCCAGAGCAAGGCGCTTG
The DNA here is from genome assembly GCA_030015575.1 of Agapanthus africanus. Lineage (NCBI taxonomy): Eukaryota > Viridiplantae > Streptophyta > Magnoliopsida > Asparagales > Amaryllidaceae > Agapanthus > Agapanthus africanus. The sequence goes on from CM057341.1 coordinate 739,588,930, forward strand.
AGGAATTTTTATTCCTTCATCATTAGAGTTTGACAGATGTCACTCTATCACAGAGCCCTGCTCTCAAGGGGAGATTTACTCCTTAGCTCGAGGGGTTCATTGAATGATGATCAATTGAGGATTTCCTCATTTAATTAACAGCCTCATCAAATGATGAGGCTGTTTTATTAATGATGCAATGTCATCTGGATTATGTGGGTCCCCTTTGGTCCTTTTTTTACTGCATTGCAGTGCGGTACGAATTTTTAAAGTACCAAGTGTCAGAATTTAAATTATAGCACTGGCAGTTGACTTTTGTCCTTTTTTGCGCAGGTGACATGTCTTTCGATCGTTCTTTCCCATTTGTTCATTCAGAGGGAGGATTCCCTGGAGCGCCTGTGGACAGGGAAGTCTTAGCATTGATCAGAGATCATGACCCGGAACATAAGAATCTTCATCTATGGTGGACATGGTACAATCAAATCATTAAGGGTCGGCAGAGCTTTTCGTGCGCGGTACCCTCAGAGCCCATCATGGCGATCCATTACGCCGACTCACCCCCGGTGAACTATACCGTGGAAGAAGTCAACTGGACTTCGGGAGATCTTCTTCAGCCTGCTATGGCTTCGATACCCGTTCAGCCTCCAATGGCTTTAGATACCCTGGGGCGACGTATTTGTCCAGGCGGGTCGCGCCCGTGGGGACAACCATATATGATTGGGCTAGCTCCTCGTCATCCAGCTAGCTATCTGCAATGGGCCCGCTATATTCTGTCAGCGAAGAAGTCGTAGTTGCTAAGGCTTGGGTTGTATCCCGTAATTTATGCTTCTCTTTTCCAGTATTCTACGCTTCCTGCCTGGTGGGTTAAGGCCTTTCTAGAGCAGTGGAATATTCCGACTCACACCTTCCTTTTTCTGGATCGAGAAGTATCAATCTCTTTAGAGGAATTTGCAGAAGTTTCTGGCTTACCGGTTATAGGGGAGCATTATGAGGAACTGCTTCCTACGGATGAATACGTTTTTGGTGCCATGTCAGTGATGACAGGCCTTACCCCGGAGAACGCCATTCAACACCAATTCCCTAGTTTGGTCAAAGTGTTGAATATTTATGAGAGCCTTTTCCTCGAATCTAGGAGCCGTGGGGTTAATTTCACGGATTTCATCCCTCGTTTTCTCCACCCGGAAGTCCTTTCGAAGGAGGCCGCTAAATTCGCCAAACTTGACGATCCTTTCGGCTTAGGTTTGGACAACCTGCTAACGGCGGAGGCAGATCAGAAGAGTTTCTTCCTCCCCAACACCCCGGTCATTTCTTTTGCAGAGGTTGCAGCTCCTGATATCGACGAGGAAACATTCTTTTTGGGGTTTCTCGGGTTATGGCTGAGCTGGTTTGTGCTTCCGATGCACTCTTGCCGTATGAGGTCGTCTGTCTTCTACCCAGCTCACCGAATGGTTATTGGGGTGAAAGTGGCTGTCGGGGTCGCTGGGTTAGCTCATTTGTATTACGGCCTCAGCCAAGTGGAGGATACTACTGAACCAAGAGTGCAGCATGTGAACTTCTCGATGCATTACTTCATGTCATGGCTCGAGCTACATGCACTTGGCGTTTTCGGTATCCATAAAAGGCCTTCCTTCTACGACAGGTGTGGCTTCCCCCGGATTATGCGGCTAGTTGACGCATCTATTGTAAATCCGTCACCGTGGAAAGCTAGGGTTTTCTCCTTCGTCCTCGCACGGTTAGAGATGGCATGACCTTTACCGACAAGATTCTAACTATCGGCAAAGAGTCCGCAACAACGGTGCAGCCATTGCGGGATATTTTTAAAGACGGAGCCTCTGTTTTGAAAGCTCGGGAAATTCTTCATTTATATTCCATCAGACAGGGCTTTCTCGTGTTTAGTCAAAATGATGCGGTGTTATTCATGAGATACAACCCGCATCGTTTTGCCCAGCAACTGAGCTATAATCAGGGAGTGTCATTTGAGGATTTCTTAGCAAAACCTGCTGCTACCGAAGAGGGAATGCGAAGCGCACTGCATCATTTTATGCGCCTGAACACAGGGTCCAACTTCTTTATCAGCGAACCGAGCTGTGTTCCGAAGGCCCTCAATTTGTATGTGGCCTGGTATCAACATTCAATGGGCGCCGTCATCAGGGAGGAGAAACAATTGCTGCTTGATCTCAAGGGTACCGCTCCGGCCGGTAACCCAAATGTTCTTCTGAAGCGACGGACCATTTTCCGTCCTCCCTTAAGAGAAGTTGCTGCGGTCGAAGTCCCGCATGACAGGCCCGAGCTACCGATACCCCGTGCTCCCATAGAAACGGTGACTGTAGCTTCTTCCGAGTCTGGCGTGGGTTCAGATATCGGGACTCGTCGTCCCAAGGTGCCCACCAAGTGTAAGCTTGTGCTAGCTGCGACCGGAGCTCGCTCGCAGAAGAGGAAGAAGAAGTCGATCCTCGCCGACGTTGTATTTGGTCGGGAACCTCATGCTCCTTATAGTGAGGGCTTGGATGAATATGGGACCAACGAGGGTCTATTAATAGCGCCAGACGATATTGATCTAGAGGCTGCCATTGCAGCTTCTGTGCGATCAGCTCATTCTCGCACAATCAAGTAAGCTTCAATCGTATCTTTTTGCTGCTATGTTTTTGTTATCATGTTTTGCTGACACTCCTTCTCTAACCGGAATTTCTACTGAAGAGGCTCTCGCGGCCTCCCTCAAGACCTTTGAGGAGGAGGAGAGGGTTCACGCTTTACTGGACGCTGGTATATTTCGGCTTATTGTGTCTTCATTCCCCTTTCTTTATGGGTAATCTGACCCCTCCTTATCGCAGGGACTACCTCGACTCAGGTCATGCCCAGTACAGTGCTAATCCTGCAGGGGAATGCGGAGATGCTTCCAGGGACAACTATCGAAGTCCCGGCCTCCTCAGTATTGCCAAAAGAGGCTTTACTTAAACAACCGATGACGGACACCGTAACGGCTCCAGAAGTAACTCCTGGCGCGGACGATGACGTCTCTTTGACGGAGGTCTTGAGAAGATAAGCTCTCACGGCCCGGGCTAAAAGGAAGCGCAGAATGCGTGCAGCAAGGGAGCGTAACGTTACCTTGGCCGCAGGTGCAGGCTCGAGCGCTGCTACCCCTGCCCTTGCTCCTTCAGAGGGTGCTTCGGCCGCGCTGTCTACCGCTCACAGACAGGCAGCATGTGCAGCTCGGGAAGCAATCGAAAGGCCGACCCAAGGTAACGTAACACCGAGTTTTTTTATCAAAGTTTTAATCTTCAGATTCTCATATATCTTATCTTGCAGGGGCGAGTCTTGATGAGGAAGTGGTGGGTGAGATGGCGGCAACCACCGAGCCTGAGGTAGCCACTCTTTCTCAAGAGTCTGGAATTGCCCTAATCGCCGCTCTTTCCCCTTGCGGTTCCTTGCCGTTGCAGGGCGCTGCGAGTATCACGACGATTCTCATGGAGTCGGGGGATGAGGCTACGGGTGGCGAAACCATTCCGGTGGAGGAGGGTGAAGCGGTCGCTGCATCTAGTGACGCCCTTGTCACGATTTCAACCGGCGACTCACCAGGTAGATTTTGGGTCATTGCTTTCCATTTCATTTTGCAATCCCTTTTCAATCTCTTCTGACAGTACTTCTCTTGTTTCGGATGCAGGTGTAGTGAGTGTTGAGGTTGTGCCACCCGAGGAAGCATCTCCAGTTGCTGCTTTGAAGGTGGCCGTCCCTTTGCCTTCTCTTGTATCCTCTCAAATGCTGGAAGGTACGGATTTGTGATCCATCGGTTTCATTGTAGGTGGTATACTTTATGTACTGACATTGCATTATTGCATCCTTATAAGAGTCCTTTTTTATCACCTGTATCAGGTGCTGCACCCACATTTCTCCTTCCAGTCAGAGACTGACTCATCTAGTGGCGCTGGTGAGTACAGCCTTTAGCTAATGTCTTTTATTTTCTTTTACGGGCAGCCAAATCGTTTCTAATTCTTTTTTGTTTTGATTGCAACACTACAGATTGAAGGAGGAGACGAAAGAACAGTTGCACCACCGGTACTCCCAGCCTTGACACCTTCTGCAGCCGGTATAGTAAACTCCATTGTTCGTGAAGCTCCTCTATTTCTTGAACCGTCACTTGACTGTGATTTGTTTTGCAGCGGTGATACCGAATTCAGCTCCGTTCGAATCTCGAGTCATAATGCCAGCAAGCTCCTTTTCTCGACGTTCATCTTCAAAAGGCGCTGTGAATAGTCTGCCCATGTTAAGCGATTATATCGAGGAGCTTGACGTGGAGGCTCTTACATTTGCTGCAGATTTCGCTGCGGAGGTTAATCCTATGCTGGCGACGCTCGTGAACTTTCATAGTGAGGGTGTCGTTGAGTCTTGGGTTAATCACTGCAGGAAAATTGAGCCCTGTCTGCATGAGCTCGAATTCGGACGTCCTGCTCCTGAGGTCCTGGCTGTGAACTCTCAACGGGCTGCGAGGGTTGAGCAGAGCACTCCCTACTTCCGCCATCTTGAACAAGAAGCGGCCTTAAAGCGTAAGGAATGTGAAGAGATATCAAGCGAATTTGCTCGACTGCATGCTCAGGTTGATGCCAATGCTATGCAGTTGAAAGCTATCTTTGACGGCCTTCTACAATGTATTTCCGACGGGCTAACGCTGAGGCAGAAGCTCAACCTCATCGAGCGGGATGTGCAGAGTCGTGGGGCAGCTCAGCGGGTCGTTGACGAGAAACTTTCATCTTACTTGCAGCAACGGGCTCAAGTTGAAGCGGAGTTGGCCGCGGCAGCTGACCGCGAAAAGGGGCTGAGGGGAGTGCGCGAGCAACTGATTGGCTTATTAAAAACGCTTCCCTCCCAATAGTTGTTCTTGTACCAATTTGTAAATTTTGAATAACATGTATCCATCTTTTATTCTTTCATATGATGTATTTTGTACCCAATTGAATTTATGAATAAAAGATACATTTCTTTCGTACTATTTTGTGTCATCTCTTGCTTTTTTCTCTTTTCTTTGTTACCGGCATGTTACTTTAGTAAGCATAGCCTGTAGTTGATAGAGAGCATTCCGTCTTGAATTCTTCGAGAGGTAGCGATGGCTTAGGAAGCAGGTTCAGATCTGCTGCCTAAAGCTTTTCAACTTCATGAGCCGTGAAGGTCTCATAAAGAATTTTCTCCCTACGAATCATGAGGATCTCGTAGGTGTGTTTTCCCCTTAGGAATCGTGAGGATTCCTGAGTGCGTTTTCTCTTGGAAGTCGTAAGGATCTCACAAGAGAGTTTTCTTCCTTACGGGTTGATAGGACCTGTAAATGATTGATGGGGTTGACATTATCCGCATTTCACGGAGTCAGGAGGTGCTCTGGGCGTTTCCCACGGGGTCAAGATTGACTTTAGCCATGTTCTACGGGACCAGGATTTGCTCTGGACGCTTCCCATGGGGTCAGGATTGACATTATCCATGTTCCGCAAGGACCAGGTTCCGCTCTGGACGCTTCCTACGGGGTCAGAATTGACATAGGTCGTGTTCCACTAGACCCGGATTTACTCTAGATGCTTCCCACGGGGTCAGGATTGACATAGGCCATGTTCCGCAAGGACCAGGTTCCACTCTGGACGCTTCTCACGGGGTCAGGATTGACATAGGCCGTGTTCCACCAGACCAGGATTTGCTCTGGATGCTTCCTACGGGGTCAGGATTAACATAGGTCATATTCCGAAAGGACCAGGTTCCGCTCTGGACGCTTCCTACGGGGTCAGGATTGACACACGCCGTGTTCCGCAAGGACCAGGTTCCGCTCTGGACGCTTCCCACAGGGTCAGAATTGACATAGGCCGTGTTCCACTAGACTAGGATTTGCTCTGGATGCTTCTCACGGGGTCAGGATTGACATAGGCCGTGTTCCGCAAGGACCAGGTTTCGCTCTGGACGCTTCCCACGGGGTCAGGATTGACATAGGCCGTGTTCCACTAGACCAGGATTTGTTCTGGATGCTTCCTATGGGGTCAGGATTGACATGGCCGTGTTCCGCAAGGACCAGGTTCCACTCTGGATGATTCCCACCGGGTCATGATTGACATAGGCCGTGTTCCGCAAGGACCAGGTTCCGCTGTGGACGGTTCCCACGGGGTCAGAATTGACATAGGTCGTATTCCACTAGACCAGGATTTGCTCTGGATGTTTCGTACGGGGTCAGGATTGACATAGGCCGTGTTCTGCAAGGACCAGGTTCCGCTCTGGACGCTTCCCACGGGGTCAGGATTGACATAGGCCGTGTTCCACTAGACTGGGATTTGCTCTGGATGCTTCCCACGGGGTCAGGATTGACATAATCCGTGTTCCGCAAGGACCAGGATTTGCTCTGGATGCTTCCCACGGGGTCAGGATTGACATAGGCCATGTTCCGTAAGGACCAGGTTCGGCTCTGGACGCTTCCCACGGGTCAGGATTGACATAGGCCGTGTTCCACTAGACCAGGATTTGCTCTGGATACTTCCTACGGGGTCGGGATTGATATATTCGTGTTCCGCAAGGACCAGGTTTTGCTCTGGACGCTTTCCACGGGGTCAGAATTGACATAGGCCGTGTTCCACTAGACCAGGATTTGCTCTAGGTGCTTCCCACGGGGTCAGGATTGACATAGGCCGTGTTCCGCAAGGACCAGGTTCCGCTCTGGACGCTTCCCACGACGTCATGATTGACATAGGCCGTGTTCCACTAGACCAGGATTTGCTCTGGATGCTTCCCACGGGGTCAGGATTGACATAGGCCGTGTTCCGCAAGGACCAGGTTCCGCTCTGGACGCTTCCCACGGGGTCAGGATTGACATAGGTCGTGTTCCACTAGACCAGGATTTGCTCTGGATGCTTCCCATCGGGTCAGGATTTACATAGGCCGTGTACCGCAAGAACCAGGATTTGCTATGGATGCTTCCCACGGGGTCAGGATTGACATAGGTCGTGTTCCGCAAGGACTAGGTTCCGCTCTGGACGCTTCCCACGGGTTAGGATTGACATAGGCCATGTTCCCCTAGACCAAGATTTACTCTGGATGCTTCCCACGGGGTCAGGATTGACATAGGCCGTGTTCCGCAAGGACCAGGTTCCGCTCTTGACACTTCCCACGGGGTCAGGATTGATATAGGCCATGTTCCACTAGACCAGGATTTGCTCTGGACGTTTCCCACGGGGTCAGGATTGACATTGGCCGTGTTCCACTAGACCGGGAAGGGTTGAATTTATCCGCATTTCACAGAGTCGGGGGTTGACTCTCGGTTGTCTGTGCACCGCTGAGTCATGGAACTAGGAGTTTCCGCGGTTCCTCTTTGCTGATGTTGCGTCTGTGGTAGTGAGACGAATGTTGAGATGATCTCCAGGCTGTCTGTGAACCATCGATATGTAGCTTCTTTTTCTGATGGAGCCTGGTGGGAAGGTATGGTTCCCACTTAATTTGCGCCCCTAGATTGTATACAGGGATCGCTATGATCTCACATGTAGGGCAAAAAGTTTCATTTTATATATTTTTCTTTCCGCGATGCTCTATCATTTCAGCTTTTTATATCGCGAAAGTCGCGATTGCCCAATCATTTCGTCTATTTATCGCGGTGCATAATCATTTCGGCTATTTGTTTTATTTACTCGCAGCTTTTTATTGCAAGTTGCCCAATCATTTCGGCTATTTTGCATGCATATATTTTTACTTGCTGATTTGCAAGTTGCCCCATCATTTCAGCTATTTCATATGCATTTGTGGCTCGCTGACTTTTCGTTGCGAGTTTGGGATTTGATGTCGATTTAGGCATCAGCATCGCTACAACTGGGATATTGCCAGGAGCGAATCATCATCTGCCTTTGTCGATGTCGAACAAAGATGGCTTAGTAAACAAGGTTAGGATCCTGTCGACTAAGGCTTTTAACTTTACAAGCCGTAAGGGTCTCATAAAGGTATTTCTCCCTACGAGTCGTGAGGATCTCGTAAGTGCGCTTTCTCCTTAAGAATCGTGAGGATTCCCAAGTGTATGGCTTCTCGTAAGTCGTAAGTATCTTATAAGAATGTTTTCTCCGTATAAGTCGAGAGGACATACAAGGGTTGTTCACCGTGTAGACATATCCCTAGTCGCGGGTAGGACTTTGTTGGGAAAATGTTTATTCGGGCTCGTGGATTGTATACAAGGGTCAGCATTGAGCCGCTTGTAGGGCAAAACTGGAGGTTGTGATGGCTTAAGAACAGGTTCAGATCCCTGTAACTTAAGGCTTTTGAATCCTATGAGCCGTGAGGGTCTCAAAGGGGAATTCTCCTTACGAGTCGTGAGGATCTCGTAAGTGTAATTTCTCCTTAGGAATCATGGGGACCCCTAAGTGCATTGCCCCTTTGTGAGTCATAAGGATCTCACGCAGGTATTTTCTCATCACAAGATCGAGAGGACCTTGCAAGTGTCTTTTACCGAGATTGCGCCCTTTCTGGTTTTCACAAAACTCGCCGATAGCCTTGCTGTTTTTACTCACGGAGCCCTTTCGGGTTTTCATCCGTGCCCATTTTGCTTATAGACATACCGTTTTTTTTTGTTTTTTTAATATTTTTTTTGGCACCCTTGGGATGCTGCAGTCCGTAGTAGTTTATCGACGTCTCGGTCAACAGCCAGTTTTAAGACATAATGGTACATTGTTAGTTTAAGGACGTTTCGGTCCAACGCCAGTTTTAGGACATAGTGGTCCATTGTTAGTTTAAGGACGTTTCAGTCCGTCGTTAGTTTTAAGACATTTCGGTCCGTCGTTAGTTTTAGGACATTTTAGTCCGTAAGCCGGCTACTATTTACAGAGTTTGGGCTTAGGAAGATAGCGAGCGGACATAGTCGTCGTCATCTATCGTTGGCGTAGGCCGTGACTCGTCAGGCGTAGTATTTTTTCAGGAAGCGACCGTTTATTGGCCTGAAAGGTCTTTCACCATGCATGGTAAACTTTGTTTATGATGTACGGGCCTTCATAGTTCGGCTCGAATTTCCCCCGCTTGACACGATTGGGGATCATAGGTCTCTTGACCACTAGCACGAGTTCGCCTTGGCGGAATGTTCTCGGCCTAGTCAATCTTTCATATGAGCATGTCATCTTTTCTTTATAAGCCCCCAGACTCTGTTGTGCTACGAGCTGGGTCTCATCAAGGGCATCGAGCTCCTCAAGCCGAAGGTGAGCATTCTCTTTGTCTATTAGCTCGTAATGAACCGCCACTCGTAGAAAGGGTAACTCTATCTCGAGGGGGAATACCGCTTCTGTGCCGACTACCAATGCATACGGCGTTGTGTTTGTTGCGGTTTTGAACGTAGTTCGATATGCCCAGAGAGCTTCATGCAGTCTCTCGTGCCAGTCCCACTTATTTCGAGACACCGTCTTTTTCACGATCTTCGTCAAGGTCTTGTTGAAAGCTTCAGCTAGACCGTTAGCTCGGGGATTATAGACCAAAGAGTATCTCCAGTCTATATTATGCTGTTGTGCAAAGCGGCTGATTTTGTGGCTTCTGTAGACTGGCCCGTTATCGGAGATAATCCGTCGCGGAGTGCCGAACCGGTAAATGACGTGTGTCTTGAAGAAATAAAGAATATACTCCGTCTTCACTTCTCTTAGTGGTACTGCTTCTGCCTACTTGGAGAAGTAATCGGTGGTTGCTAAAATGAATCGATGACCTCTGGACGATGCTGGTTCAATGGGCCCGATTATATCAGTTCCCCATATTTCGAATGGCCAGCTAGCCACCGTTGGGTGTAGCGGATTTGGATGCTGGTGGATAAAATCCCCGTGAATCTGGCACGAGTGGCACTGCTTCACATATTCAAGGCAATCCTGGATCATCATAGGCCAATAGTAGCCCATCCTTTTGATTTTCAGCTTCTTCTTCGGCCCGGCTTGGTGAGAGCCGTAGAGTCCGTCATGAGTTTCTTGGACGACTCTCTTTGCCTCTTCAGGTCCCAGGCATCTTAGCCATAAGAAGTCGAACGATCTATTATACAGAGTATCATTGACTAAGGCGAAAGACAGAGCTCGTTTCATGAGCTGATGTCTTGAGGACGCATCTTCAGGTGTTCGACGAGATTTGAAGTAGTCTATAAAGACTTCCCTCCAATCCATAGCCTTTTCCTGGTCTTTTATTTATAGAGCCGTTTGCTCGGTAGCTCCCTTTTCTTTGGACGACTCCGGAGATATTTCTGCTGGTGCAAGAATCCGACGGCTTTACACAACGATCCTCATGTCATCGAGGTTCTCGTCGGCCAATTCTTTAGCGAGTTTGGCCAATGCGTCTGCCTTGCTATTTTCCGCACGCAGTATACTTTCCAGCATGTATGAGGGAATTTGAGTCAGTAATTGCTGCACTCTCTCGCCGTACTTTACCAGCTCTGGCTTGCACATTTGATAGTCGCTGTTTACTTGACTAACGACCAGCTGGGAGTCTCCGTATATAATGAGGTTTTCGATTCCCATGTCTACAGCGATCTCAAGACCTGCTATCAAAGCTTCGTATTCGGCTTCATTGTTCGTACTCGGCTCTGTTAAGGAGAAGGCAAAGCGCATTATCCCTTCTTGTGGAGTCACGAAGATAAGGCCTACCCCTGATTTGATTATGGGGGTGGTTTGTTTACGCTTCTTCATGGAAGATGCTCCATCAAAGTAAAGTTACCACTGGGTATCATTCTCTCTTCTCTCCCCATCGATCGTGTCAAACGCGTGTTCGTCCGGCAAGTTGCAGTTCAAGGGAGAATCAGCAGGTATCGGATGGTCAGCGAGGAAGTCGGCGATGGCCTGACCTTTCACCGCCTTGAGAGGACGATAAGTTATCGAGAATTCCATCAAGAGCAGGGCCCATTTAGCGAGTCGTCCTGTTAGTATGGTTTTTGACATCAAATATTTGAGAGGATCCACCTTTGATATGAGATGGACCTCATGTGCCAACGCATAGTGCCGGAGCATCATTATCGTGAAGATTAACGCCAGGCAGTGTTTTTCGATGGGGGAGTAATTGTTTTCTGCCCCCAGAAGAACTCGGCTCAAGTAGTAGAGGGCTCTCTCCTTCCCTTTGTCGTTCTCTTGTGCCCACGGCGCACCTAAAGAACCTTCAAGGGCGGTTGCATACAAAATTAGAGGCTTTCCCTTGACCGGAACAGTCAGCACTGGCGGATTCTGCAGGTATTGCTTAATTTCGTCCAGTGCGCTTTGGCATTTGCGATCCCAGACGAACGGAGTTCCCTTCTTCATTAGGTGACTGTAAGGACGACACTTGCCAGGGAGATTGGCTATAAATCGTCGGATATACGCGAGCTTCCCTTGGAGAGGCCGCAGTTGCTTGAGAGTCCTTGGCAGAGGCATTTCCATGATCGCCTTGATCTTCGACGGGTCTATCTCAATGCCTCGATGTCGGACGATGAACCCTAGAAACTTGCCCGAGGAAACTCCGAACGCACATTTGAGAGGGTTCATCTTCAAATTGTATTTCCGAAGGCGCTGAAACACGATCTTCAGATGCTCTAAATGTTCCTCGTATGATTTGCTTTTAACTACGAGGTCGTCAATATAGCATTCGACGATTTCATGTATGAGGTCGTCGAAAATCTTCATCATGGCCTCAGATAGGTGGCACCGGCGTTCTTTAGACCGAAAGGCATCATCTTGTAGCAGAATATTCCCAGGCGAGTCCGGAAAGCGGTATGTTTCTGGTCTTCAGGATGCATTTTTATCCGATTGTATCCTGATGAGCCGTCCATAAAGGAGAAGACTTCGTGAGTGGACGTATTATCTATCATCAGCTCAGTGACCGGTACCGGAAAGTCTTCCTTCGGAAAAGCTTTTTTGAGATCCCGAAAGTCTACACATATGCGTACCGTCCCATTTTTCTTCATCACTGGGACGATGTTGGCGATCCAGTCAGGATACTAAACCTCTTGGATGAAGCCGGAGTCGATCAGCTTCTTGACCTCGGCATTGATGCTCATCTCATGCTCAAGCCGCATTCTTCTCGGTGCTTGTTTGATCGGCATGATGTCCGGAGATATCGCTAATTTGTGCACAGCAATCTCTGTATCTAATCCCGGCATTTCGGAATAGTTCCATGCGAATCAGTCTTTATACTGCATGAGCACGTCTTTTAGCATAGCCGCCCTTTCTTCGGACAACAGCTCACTGACGAATGTCGGCCGCGGGTCACTTGCCGTCCCCAAGTCAATTTTCTTGAGGTTATCTGCAGTAGTATGTATTCCATCTTCCAGCTCTTTTGGCGCCGGTGGAAACTCGGAGATCACCTCGTCATCATCGTTTTCGAAGCACCAGGAGAGATCATCCATATTCTCGGGTTCTTCTTCTGACAGCGTTATCACGTGACAGGTACGAGATCGCTTCCAATCCCGACGTTGATCCGGCTCTGCTTTCGTGGCTTTTGGTTCATGCTTCTGCGGCGGGGTTACCCTCCAATTTCTAGACAAAGCAAACTTGCCTTGCTGATACCGGTCTTCTACCCAGTCTTTGAATGTGAAGCAGTCTTCGAGAGGATGTCCTATCGCTCGGTGATAGGAGCAATAGTCTGGGTGAGAGACCTCGCCTGCTTGCTCGAGGTGTTTGGTCTCCGGGAGGGTGATCATCTGATGTTTTATGACGAGATCAAGTATCTTTCTTGTCTTGTCTTGGGAAAAAGAATACGCTCGACTGATCTTCTTTATAAGAGACGAATCCTGGTTGCTCGATTCTCGCTCGCGTGGCTTCTTGGTCCCGGTTTGTCTTTGTCGAACGCTTTTTTCGTTCTTGGGTTTATTTCTGCCTCTGCGTCGGTTTTTTTTGTATGACGGATTGGCGATAAAGGGCATCATTACTTTCTGCAGTCTGCTGAAGGAGGCGCTGCGTTCTGGCTTTCTCATAGATGGCCATTTCGCGATTATGGTCGTCTCGAACCTTTTGACCCGCTTCCCTTATTAGCTTGTCCATCTGTTCTTCAAACAACGGACTTGGCATTTTGATGGTGGGACCTTGTTTTGGTTCAGGGTTAGCTTCTTCCCATAGAGTATCTCCTTCCTTATCGAAGTCATCATGTATAACGCAGCAGACATGGAATCGTTACCGTCTTTTGGATTGAACATATCTAAGCCCGATCATTTCCATTCTCCCATTGGGAAACTTTCGCTGAGTTCTGGGGACGTTCCAGATCCTGTTGTAGAACTGAGCTTGTCGCGCGGTCTATTTCAAAGGTACACCTTGGCGCCTCAACAGCCTTTTCAATCCTTCTGTATAGTATCTGAGCAAACGGATGGGCTGGAGCCTGTCAAGTGTAGAATCTGCTCCACGCCAAATTTCTTTTTCCACTTTGGTTTCCTCGGATCGATAGAATAGGATTGCCTTTTCACCCTTTCGCTTGGGAGGAACATAGAACGTCTGCAGTTCTTGCACACTGTAGGTGTCAAGTGCGTCGAGCTATTTGTAATGTTCTTGCAGAACCATGGCGATCTGCAAACTCTGATCATCTCCGACGAAGGCTTGCACTGATGGATGAGCCGAGAATACTGTGTTGACCTCGTCTTCAGAGTCACTACCAAAGACCAGAATAGGAGTTGACGGTCCCAGTTTGTTGTATTGGGGCGGTCCCGAATAGACTATCTCTTCTTCCTCTTCGGTATCACTCCCGAAGACTAGAATAGTGGTAATAGCTTTGTTCTTGTCCTCCGATTTGCGACATCTTTCTGTGTCTTCGAAATATGGTAGGAAGTACTTGGCATCCTCATATTTGCGGACTTCGTTTACGGAGAATGGGTTTAGTTCCCCTGTCACAGTATACTCGAGACCATCCTTGAAGTACTTCATACAATGATGTTGTGTAGAAGGGATAATGTTGTACTCGTATAACCAAGGCCAGCCGAGCAAAGCGTTATAACAGGTCTTAGCGTCAATGACGTGAAACTTGATGTCAGTGACTAGCAGCCCAAAGCGCAGCGTTAGTATCACAGACCCGAGCGTCCGTGATGACTGGGAGTCAAACCCGGAGATGGTGATTTTATCACGAGCGAGGTGCTGAACGCTCATGCAGATTTTCTTCAACACTCTTATATTGAGGAGGTTAACAGGGGACCCATTATCAATCAGGATTTTTCCTATCTTGATATCATGACAGTATCCGGAGACATAAAGGGGGCGGTTGTGCTCACACGTCCCGAGGAGGAGGTCTTCATCGCCGAAGGTGATATCAGCCGTGTGTACTTCTTCCAGCTCGTCCTTCATATTTTCTTCGGCGAGGAAAGCTTGGAACTGTTCGGGTTCTTGTAGCGCCTTGATCAAAGAATCTCTCGCCTCTTTGGATAGCAAAAGGGCATCGAGAATGCTTAGCTGTAAGGAGATCTTCCTCGGGTATGCCAGAACATTATAGTCCACCTTACTTTTCTTTGGCGGATTCTTGGCTGTCAGCACTTCGACGACTCGATCATCGAGGGCGATATCCTCAGGGACCTTTTCTTTCCCCTTATCTTTTCTATTCGACCCACTGTTCGCGGCCTCGAGATTCTTTTCAGGCATCGTATGATTGCGCAGCTGAATGTTCTCACAGGTCCTCATTTCCTCCGTTTCGGATGTAGGTTCTTTGAAGAGAGGGCCAAGGGCTATTTCTTCATCAGAATCGCTCCCAAAGGTGAGAACTTGTGATCCCCCAGCGTCGACCATGTGACAGTTGCCGGTAGTTCTTTTACGCTCCTCGGTCGTATTTCATTGCTCCCAACGAGTTTTGCGTTTCATCCGCTTGAAATGTTGTCGGTGAGCAATATATCCCTGCCACCAGCTTTTAAAAGCGTTGAACTCTTCGGTGGGGTGCGCAATCTTCCAATGATATAAGCAGTAGCTAGGATGTATATCCGCTTCATCATGAGTGTTTCCTTCAGAAGGTGGCAACTTCATTCCCATTGATATGGCTTTGGCGAACCTTTTCCTCGTCTTGAACCTGCTTTTATTTGTGGCGGATGTACTTTGATTTGGTGAGAGTTTTTCAACCCTTTCGTCCAGTCGCCGGCGTTTGGCCTTTTCAAATATGGCCATCTCGCGCTCTCGATCAGCTTTGCTTTTCAAAAGAGCTTCATTTAGGAATGCATCAATCATTTCGTCTGATGGTCTTAGAAGTCCCGGCTCATGATCTGCCCCTAGTTTCTCTGCGTAAGGAGTTTCTTCATCGTTTATCGACAAGTGAGAGATCACATGGCAACTTGCCATATAATCTTCAAGCTCATCCGACGAGTCTTCTCCATTGTCGTCATCTCCGTCCTCAAGGACGTGGCTGAGAAATTCTCAGAGTGTGAATGGGGTTCACGCTTTATGATTATATTCTTCCAGCGCGTCGATATATTTTTGCAGGTCCGTGCGCTCGTCCTTAAGCTTTACGGGCTTTTTGGTCTTCTTCTTTTTCTTCGAAGACTTTGACGGCTGGGTGTAAGCGCATTGACTGTCACCACCAATTTTTGGAGTTGGGCGCGGCTTCAGAATTCCCTCGATGTTCTCGGGTTCCAGTGGATTTTTCCACCTGATCGCCGGGCATGTTTGGAGATCCTTCAGCATTCTTTTCGTCTTGGCTAAAAGAACGACCTCCCATGGAGCTTCTTCCACAAAAGAGTATGATGCCCCCGGTGTGTCCGTCTTTTTGAGAGCGTACGGCTGCGGCGGGCTTACTTTCCAATTCTCGGACAGTGCGAACTTGCCCTGTTGGTATTGGTCTTTGATCCAATCTTTAAAGACGAAGCAATCTTCAATTGGATAGCTTACCGCTTGATGGTAGGGGAAATAATTGGGACTATTAGCCTCACCGGGTTGCAATGGGCGTTTTGGATTCGGCAAATTAATGAGCCTGTTGCGCATAGCTAGCTCAAACAATCTCCTTGTTTTGTTCCGGGGAAACGAATAAGAGCGCTTTATTTTCTAATTATAGTATTGCCGTCTCTCGTCTAGTCGATCCGTTAATTTTGGACCACTGGGTTACTATTGAGCATTGGCGACGAAGGTCGCTTTCCCTTTCCCTTTTTCATTCCACGGCTCCGGCTTCGAAGAGGAAGGCATGTGGCCCATCTGGTCCATTTGGGCCAGCTTATCAATCAAGGACTGGAAAGTGGTCGGCTTGAAAAACATCATGAATTGGGAGATGGTCGCTTGAGGGTCAAGAGTGCCTACGAACATGCCCACTACAGGCGCTTCCTCGATGCGTTGCTCACACTTTGACCATAGATTCCGCCATCGTATTGCGTATTGCACCCACGTTTCACCTGGCTTTACCCTGGCGTTAATCAATGCTGTGATCGGGGTGCGCTCGCTAGCACTTGCGAAACGCTGCGTAAACAGCAGCTTCATCTCTGCAAATGTCTTGACAGAGTCGTTCAGAAGTTCAGAGTACCATTCGAACGCTGTCTCCGACAAGCTGCCGACGAACTGGCGAAGTAGCAGTTTATCGTCACCTCCATTGTTGCCACATAGAGCCCTAAACTGGGCGACATGCTGGTGCGGATTTCCCGTCCCCTTATATACATGGAATTTAGGGATCGTATATCCCGGTGGATACCTTATTTAGTCATACCAGCCCGGATAGGGTCTTCCAGTCTTAACGATCTGCCCGGTCGTTTCGCTAGCCTGATGAGCTCGTATTTGCTGAGCGATGTAATCATCCAGAGCGTCCTTGGAGATGGTCTCCTCCTTGGCTGTTGAAAGGGCCGGAGGAGGGTTCGATGTCTCCAATCTGTCGTCTTCAATGATAATCGGGGGGTCTTCAGCTGGAGGTTCCGGCTGTAACATCATCCCGGCCATGTCATAGAACAAAAGAGCCATTCGTTTGATGTTGGCTGCCTGTTCCGCGGCCTCTTTTTCTTTCCTCTCGAGCATTCTTCGAAGGAATTCAGTATCGGTTTCTTGTTCCCGACGCTGCTCTGAGGTCTCTGGATTTTCTTTCGGACTAATGAGTGCGGCCATTGCAGTCAGCATCTCCTGAAGTTTCTGCTGCTGTTGTTCCTGAGCCTTCGTTATCGATCGGGTAAACGGTCGATGACCCGTAGAAGCACGGCTTTCCTCTTTTCTGAAAGCCATATAAACGGTATGTGTTACCATGCCCCCAGACTTGGGGCGTTCAGATTCAGCGTCCTTGCGGTTCGCGGCGGTCACAGGGGCTTTCTCTGGCCTCCTTCTCTTGTGAGAAGTTGAAGTTGAGGGAGTCGTTGTAGCGGGCACCCAGACGGATGACATCTTCTGTGATACCATGGAATGGCTCTTTTCTTGTCGAGCTTTAATCTTCTTTTCTTGGCAAGAGTAGTCCTGGTCAATCACCGATTCCTGGACCTGTCGCCAGACTTTGTAAATTTTGGAGGACAGCCGCTGAGGGGGCTGCTCCGGCTTCTTTTCCATGGCATTCTCCACAGGTAGAGGAGATTTTTTCAGCGTGGCAGTTGGAGAATTTTTGCGAACCCTCCTTAGCGGTTCAAAGCTGTTCCCAGTTGGGACAGCAGCATCGATTTCCGCCATGGGAGCTGGCGGAGTCATTCCAGAAGGGGAGCAGCCCCCAGCCTTCCTTACTCGGCGCCAGTAGCGACGTCGAGCGTGTCGAGCCCTTGGGATTGTCTCAGCTGTAGGGGTGACTTCCTCATGCCCCCTGTATTGGTCAGAAGTTTTCGTTGTCATCCTATTGAAGACAGACGTCCGTTAAGAAGGAATAGCCAGTCTGTCGAAGGCAGACTTCCGAGCAGATGAAGCAACCTTGACGATTTCGCCTGAAACGGGAGCCGGAACGGCTAGCCTTGTGAAGACTGACTTCTTGGCAGAAGAAGCCTCTCTGATAATTTCGTCCGCCTGAGCCGGGATGGCTATCCTCTTTGGGATGGCTGCTTCAGGTATCGCGGGCTTGTTGGTGTTCTGGCCCAGTCTGTTGAAAACTGAGGCAGTGGAGTTGGGCGACCCGTTGAGAGGGGCCGCGGCAGTGGTAAGTCGCTCAAAGACCGACTTCTTTGGGGCTTCTTATGACAGCAGCAGGGCATTGAAGCTCATCGGTGGGATCATGGTCCCAAAGAACAGCCCAGTGGTGGCCTGATTTACTTGCTCCACTGGCATCTTGAAAAGGGAGGCCGCTTGAGGCCCATAGGTTACACCTCCAGATGAGGTGGAACGGGAGTTGCAGTTGCAGCCGGGGCAGTTAGAGGCCATTTCTTTTTTCTGCACGAGAGCAAAACCAAATCTTAGTATCTCGAACCCAAGGGCAACCATATTAAACCGCGATTCGTTCGCGAACACGACACACGAAATGTGGAGTGGAAAGAGGAAAAGGTCGCACCGGGCGTGCCAGAATCTGTTCTCTGCCGAAAACGGGGACGAGACCGTGTAGGTCCGTCTTGCCTGAATTTCGAGGACGGATGCTAATTGGTGCTATCCGTCCACCTCTCCAAAGATGCCAAGTTGATTTATGACACCGTGTATCGAAGGTTTAAACGGATGCGGCCGATATAGCAGACTTCATCAGATTCCCCCTCATTTGAGAGGTTTTTTGATTATGGGGACGCTCTTCCCTGCAGGCGCAAGCCCCTGCAGTTAATTACGCTACCGCATCGCGGTAACCACTTTCTCCTTCTCCAGATGGTCACTTCATGTCGTGTGTGTTTGTTTTAGTTTTTGGTTGCCCGTAGATTGTATACGGAGACTAATTTATGTTGTCGCCCGTAGGGTATGTATTAGTCCAAATCCGTATTTTCTTAGATTTGGGGTTGGGTTTAAGGATACGTTAGTCTCATTTGAGACTAAGATCAACTTAAACGTATGTTAAGGATACGTTAGTTTAATTTTTAGACTAAGATCAACTTAACGGGATCGTTTAGATCCGACAAAAGAGCATTTGGACTCTATTGTTTAGTTTAGGGACATTGCGGTCGATTATTTTAAGGACATTACGGTCCATTGTTAGTTTAAGGACATCTCGGTCCATAGGATTAAGGACCCTACAGTCCAAGGTTAAGGACATCATAGTCCATGGGTTTAAGGACCCCACAGTCCGAGGTTAAGGACATCATAGTCCATGGGTTTAAGGACCCCACAGTCCGAGGTTAAGGACATCATAGTCCATGGGTTTAAGGACCCCACAGTCCAGTTTAAAGACGTCATAGTCTATGGGATGTATGGTTGTCGGGACCCGTCACCTCTCTGAAGACGTTGAAAGATTACAGCGACATATATCAGAGGGTTTCAGAGATGTACCCTTGAACCAATTTTGGTTGGGATATCTGTAGTCCAGTTGGGACTACGATCTGAGATTTATGAGCATATGGGCTCAATTAATCTGAGTTGAGGACTTATGGCCAATCTTGGGCTAAGTCCAATCAAATTAAAATGTTTAACATTTATTTTGGGTTGTTGAGCCTTTATTTGGGCTTGTCTCTGACAGTGTTTTTGTCTTTTACTGAATGCTGAGCATTCCTCATAGCCTTGGGCTTATTACAGAACAATTTATGTTCTATCAGCGCAACACGCAGTGCGCTTGGCGCGTGGCGCCAGTCAAAGAGCGCAGTGCACTTCTGCCAAGTAGCGCATACGTGAGGGACACGTGTTGCGCTTGGCGCTAAGCGCCGGATGATTGGCGCATTGTGCCAGTTTATGAGCGCATTGCGCTATTAATTTAGTTGCACACACGTGAGGGACACGTGTCGCGCTTGTTGCTGAGCGTCAGTCAATGAGCGCAGTGCGCTATATTTGGAGCGCTAAGGCTCAGCAGCGCTTTGCGCTAGTCTTTGAGCGCTGAGGCGCTTCTGTTAAGTAGCGCACACGTGAGGAGCACGTGGCGCGCTTGGCACTGTGCGCCTGTCTTAAGCGCAGAGCGCTATCTTATGAGCGCAAGCACTAATTGGTCAACTTTTTGATCCCAAAAGAGACTTTGTCTCAAGATTCTAAGAACAAAAGTTCTTATTTTTATAGGAGATGCTTCAATCTCCTGTATTGATGAAAAGCTTTGCCTTTATGGATCTATGATCCTTAAGAGAATTGAATTATTCTTTCTCCCCTCTATTTATAATGAGATGTTTATGATCTCTTTTTGTAAAAGACAATTTGTCTTATAAATCTATGATCTGTGAGAAGAGTTATGTTCTTCTTTTTATTTTATGATGAGATCTTTTTATCTCTTTGTAAAAAACCTTGGTCTTATAGATCTATGATCTTAAAGAAAAAAGTGAATTCTTCTTTTATATGAGATAATTTCATCTCTTTGTTCTTTTTTTTCTTTTTACCTTGAAGAAAGTTTTCTTCTTCTGAGTGCTTGCTCTTGTCTTTGAATTTCTCAAACTTTATGGGGAGGTTTCTCTGTATGAGACTTGAAGTCCGAGGGCCTTTATATAGGGCAAGCTGATCAGTTCAATCAGTTAAGGAGATCTTTTCTCCAATTGATTTGGGGAATTTCCCATCGTTGGATCTTTGATCTAAGGACTTCTGGTTTACAGAAGACAATCTTCTTGTTTTTTTAACAAAGATTGGGAAATCTTTCCATACAGAATTTATTTTGTGTTTTAGTGATTTTTAATTACCATTGGATCATTGATCCAACGGTGCTCTGATTTACAGAGCACAATCTTGTTGTTTGGAAAGATTTTGAAGAATCTTTCTTTAACAGAATTTAATTCTGTTTAATTAATAATTTATCATTGTTATTGGATCTTTGATTTGACGGTGGGGAGCTTTTAGTTCCAGTGTTGGCGCACCCATGCTTTGCACGTGGTGCGCTGCTTAGGGTGCAGCGCACTTAGCGCTAGCGCATCCGTGCTTTGCACGTGGTGCGCTGCTTAGAGCAAAGCGCACCCAGCGCTAGCGCACACATGGTGCGCTGCTTGGAGCGCAGCGCACCCAGCGCTAGCGTACACGTGCTTTGCATGTGGTGCGCTGCTTAGAACGCAGCGCACTTGGAGCTGCATCTGAAGCATTGCTTCGTTTCAAAATTTGAATTTTGAACAGAGCTTTGCTCTGATTGGGGGAAACACTCTTTCCAAAGGAAATTTTGGCCGAGTAGGTCTACAATGTAGATCTGAAAAGTGTGAAGAACTAAGCTTCAAGAAAACAGAGGTAAGCTACAAGGGAGAATAAAATTCTCATGGAAGATGAAGATGAAAGCGCAGTAGTCGTCTAGGGCTTAAAGCTTTATTTAAAGGGTAGGGATCGGTTCAGATTCCCCGAATCTTAAGGCGGATCAAATAGCCCAAATTTGTGCACCGTTGCACTCACGCGCAAGCCACGTGAGAACAATAGTGGGGGCATTTGTTCCCACATATAATTTTTTTTAATTAAGCACAATAAGGCCGTTCCAGACGTGCTTCTCACTTGAGTGCCGGCGCTGGCCTCTAATAGAATTAAATCCTATAGCGGAGTCTCACGTGAAGCTCACATGAGTGCTGACATGCAAAGCACATAGTGCTTGATTCCGTAAGAATTAAATTCTTAGGCGGTGCCTACGTGCATAGCACAAGAGCATCAACGCCCAAATTAAAGAGGATGGAATTAAATTCTACATGAGGAATATTTCCCTAAAAAAAATAGGGGTATTCTTTGTTAAACAGAGTTGTTGGATCAAATATCCAATGGTGATTAAAAAATTATCAAATGATATAATTAAATTCTATTTTTAGGAAAATACTTCTCTTGGTCTTTTTAAAAGAGAAAAATATTATTTGTTAAACAGAGTTATTGGATCAAAGATCCAAAAGGAAAATATTTCCCTAATCTTTCCAAATGAGAAAGATATACTCTGAACCCTTGAATTAAAAATCCAACGATGATTAAAAATCACCGTTTGACAGAATTAAATTCTGTATATGGGAAAATATTTTCCTAATCTTGTTAAAATCAAGAATATATATTCTGTAAAACAGAAATTCACTGGATCAAAAATTTAACGGTGGATAAAATCCCCCAAATAATTTTTTAGGCCAATTAAGTTAATTAGTATCTCTCAAATGCAAGATTTTCTCAAACTAATTAACAATTTGCCTTGATAGTGTATATGCCCTAGAGGCCATTACTGTATCATACTAGTTTGTATATTACTTAATGGAAGTTTGGGATATTCACAGTTGTATAGACAATCTTGCTCAAAATGGTAGTATGATACTTGGTTTGTTTCTACTTTAATATGTGCATGCGTTTCTTTTAGCATATCGCTTATACATATTAGTGGAGCCCTTAGGATCTTTGCTTGATTACCAGCGTTGTGATGGCAGTCACACTTGTGGGGGTTGGGTAATCTACAAGCACATCCTTATACAGGTCCCTAGTCGTAGGATTATCGAGACGGGACATCGATACTCCAGAGTAGACTAGCGTATACGCTTCTCATCCCAGCAGGGGAAATGGTCTGTCCCACAGCCATTAGTACATCGTACTGGAGATAGTATGCGGGTGCTCGTTAGGTTACGAGTACACTGGACAGGACTTGTCGGGAACTGTTGGTTGGTACTATACCTATCGTCAGATAATAGTTCCCAGGTGACAGGAGTACAGCTTAGTCCGTCGAATTGACACTGCTATTTCGCCTCGAGTGTGTTCCCACTGTACTTTGATTACTACCCTACCATGGCTCAAAGGAGTCATGCAAACAGGTAGTAGTTGGGTGCAGTCCCGAAGCACTTGAAGGTAGTAGCGGTTAGATAGGATTCGTCTCTCCCGGTATTGGGGGTTGATATCGCGCTGTGTCTAGGAGAGCCATTACACAAAGTTCCTGGCCAAGGCAAGCAAGAATTACTGGTAGTGTTTCCAGTAGTTTCTCAGGGTGTTCTGGGCTACACTCCGGCACGACTTGTACCGCTATTAGGGGTCTGACGTTTACCGCCCCCTAGGCCCGACATGCGATACTTATAGACGAACAGACCGGACTGTACGGAGATTGTCACATTCAGGCTCAGTAAGAGTTCGGATGGGTTTACCTCATCGGCCTTCTTATCGACATCTACCTGGGGACCGTTCCGTACAGCTAGTGCCGCTTACGGTCTGTGGTTAAACCCACTGCCAGCGTAGTGTCGAGTCTTTAGAGTCCCACACAGAGAATTTCCCTACACTGGGCGAAAGGTGTGGAGGCCGTATGGTTTTACGACAGGGCTACGATCACTTACGTGCACTTGTGCGCGTATGCTGTTCGGGCAGACAATGCAAGTGGGCTTTGGTTTAAGCCGGATCCTAGTATTGTATGGATGGATTGGTTTTGTCTTCTGTGCATTCACATTCTACGGAATGTGGATGCGGGTGTGTATGCACGGTTGTGAGGAGTGAAGAAGAAGGAGGTGCCTCATTAGGGTTTTGATCGTTGGTTCGGTCAAAACCATTATGAGGTGAGGAAAATATTTACTAATCTTTTTAATGATAATTGTGTTATGGCTAATTGTTTTGACCATTTGACCATGTTGACAATTTGACTTATTTGACCTTTGTTGACTTGGATCTTTCTCTTGAGCTCTAGACTCTTCTTTTGCTTTATCAAGACATGATAGTGGTCAAATCAATCTAAGCCATCATAATTATCATAAAAGATTGGTTTTTATTTTTTTCATGGTTCATTATCTCTTGGGCATTCTCTCTCTTCACTTGAGCTCTCAAGTTTTGTTCTTCTTCTTCCTCCTCACTAAGAAATCCTTTAGTTCTCATGTGTTGAGATAATTAGGATTTAAATAGACAAATAAATCCACCATCATATTCTACACCACCTAGGGTTTCAAGAATAGAAAACTTGTTGCCCTAGTTACCTCGGCTTGAGGTGGAGCTCGGACTACAGACTCTTGGGTGGATCATCTTCGACTCTAGGAGACCGCGGAGGTGACCAAAATCTGGATCGATCCTCGGAGCTTGCATGGACGAGAAGGACATCGGAGAGAAGACCCGAAGGACCGGTTTCGTGAGGTATAATCTCCTAAGCATAGTAGATAGAACCTCTTGTAGTATGTTAGCAATGGTTTGGCAAAGATCCTCAAGTTTTAGTCCATGTTACCTTGTGTTAAAAAATTGTTTTTTCCCTATTACGCTTCCCCGTAAGCACCGGGGTGGGTAACGTGGACTTACATGCCTCTCCTATATAAAGGATGTCTCAGATCAAAAATCGACCCTATAACCTTCTCTACAAAAGAAAATTGAGAATTCATTCTCCACTCAAAGAAGAAGATCCTCGCTCATTCCAAACCTTAGGTAAAGAAAAGCAGAGATTAACATATCTTCTTTGCTAGTATAAAATAAAAAAATAAGGGTTTAACCCTTCATAAAAAGAACTTAGTTTTTCTTCTAATCTGAGATTTGCAAAACAAATCTCCCTACAAGTTAAGAATTTAATTCTCATCAGGGAGATTTGTAGGGTTACTAGGCACACTCATGAGGCTCCACAAGGCATCGACCATGCCAAAATCAAAATTTTTAGGTGCTTAACAACCCTAAGCAAGATCGTTAACTAGAGATTAGGCGAAACATAAAGCTAGAAGATAATAATTATCACTAAGGGAAGGGACTACAACCTTTGTAGATCCGGTCCTCCACTTCTTTAGCTCCGTGTTGATGTCCCTCCGCTGCGATCATCGGTATCCCGGACTCTAGCGATGGTTTCGTCGGAGAAATGAGCGGGCTAGGTCGTTGACTTCGGTGCCAAAGATGATCTACGTCGAGGTGACTCAAACTCAAGCTCCATCTTCACTTGGTCATGAACCTTGTGAAGAAAACACCCTATACAACATGGCAAGTGGTAGAGGATGAAGAAATAGGAAGTGGGTTCACTTTGGATTTGGATTTCTCACTTGGATTCATCACTTGGAATTTTCTAGCAATGGTTTTCTTTCTTCATCAAGAAGAAGAAGAAGAAAGAAAAAGAATCAAATAATAATTAAAAATCAAGTGAAGTCTATCATTTAGCAACCATGGGTGAGTTAACTTGTGTAGAGAATAAACTAGGGTTTAGGTTGATGGTTAGGTTAAGGCATAAAACAAAATGGTTTGATTTTTCAAAGATGCTTAAAAGAAACTTCATGAAGCTTCAAGCAAGAAAACAAATAAAGCCACCATTTTGGTTTTTGCCAAATTAAATAAATAAATAAATAAATAAAACCTTAACCATTAACCTAAACTATGGTTTAAAGCAAACACACCCAAGTTTGCATGTATTATCAAACATGATACAAACTAGTGCACAAACATATATCATATATACAATGTGCACAATCAAGTGAGAAAATCAATCTTAAATGAACAAATACTAGTTAATGTAAAGTAATATATCAAATATATAATTATACATTAAATCATTAAATCAACACTTGATTTAATGATCCGGTCATAATGCATATAACCGACTAATATCAAGTGTATCAATATATCGAATCAACACTTGATTCGGTAACCCGGCTATATCTCATATAACTGTCCAATGATACAAATCGCGAGAATATAATACAGTATCACATACTGGTATTATTCTCGGTCCCTCACATATCTCATATGCGCTCCCATTTCGTTTCGCTTGAGCCAGGAAACCTCTGTGTAGGACTCTAAAGACTCGTCAATACGCCGGCAGTAGGTGATGATCATATCAAACACCCACAAGCCGCAAGCGGTCTGTTAAACGTAACTGCCACCCGGGTATTGAGCGATCAGAAGATCAACGAACAAGCCCGCTCACACTTCTGTGAATCCAACCAGCAACACTTACCGTACAGTCCGGTCTGATCGTCTGATATATCGCATATCTCGCCTAGGGGTGGTAAACGTTAGACCCCAGTAGCTCGATAAGTCGTGTCGATATGAGGTCTATAACAGTTCGAGAAACTATTGGTAACACTTAGCAGTAAATCTCAGCAACCCTGGCCAGGGATTTCCGGTTATAGCCAATCGAACACAGCGCAACATCAACTCCCTATACCGGGAGAGACGAATCCCCTCCTATCGCTCATTGCCTCCATGTGATTCGGGACTGTACCCAAAAACCACCGTTTTGCACGCCCTCTTGGACGTGGTAAGGTGGAAATCAAAGCACAGTGGGAATCACACAGGACTCTATGACGATCTTGGGTCTACAGACTAACCTGTACCAGTGTCACCAGAGAACTGCCATCTGACGTAAGGTATAATACCATCTGGAAGTTCTCGGCGAGTCCGTCCAGTGTACCCAGTCTCCATTGAGCACCCGTATATCATCTCTGATGTCAAACACCAATGGACATGGGATCATCCATCGCCCATCTGTATAGGTCGAGAAGGTATACGCTAGTCTACCCTGGTATATCGATGCCCCGTCTCGATACACCCATGACTAGGGACCTTGAAGGATGTACTTATGGACTACCATGTCCCCACTAGTATGATCCGCATCATAGTCCAGGTAGTCAAGTACACATCCTAAGGGCTTTACCAACATGTAACAAAGAGATAATCAGTGTACACGTTAAAGTAAAGAGCAACCAGATAGCATACGATCATGTCGAGCAAGAAAGTTCTTCCTATATATGTCCCAGCATCCACTACAATATACATCCTATGTACAGTAATGGCCTCTAGGGCATACATATAACTAACAAGATTATGTTCTTCAGAGTCAGAATCTAGGGGAAAGAACTAGATTAAAAAGAAAAGAGAGAAAAAGAACATATGTTCTAGGATTTAATTTCTTTAAAAACAGGGTTTAACCCTACACAAAAGAATTTAGTTCTTATAAAAAACAGAAGAACTTAGTTCTTAAATAAAATCGATCCCGGATCTTCAAAATATAAATCTTGGTGATCATTAATAGCTAAAACGCCATGAAACAGAAGTTAAACTTCTATAAAAAGAGGTTATATCTCTAAAGGAATCCGGGGTTTTATGTGAAACACACGTGAGCGCTGTCTAAAAGAAAAGAACTCGGCGCCTCACGTACTTCCTACTTGAATGCCCAAGACAGAACGCTCAGCGTCTCACGTGCTTCCCACGTAAGCGTCCAAAACAGAACACTCAGCGCCTCAGGTGCTTCCCATGTGAGCGCCCAGAGGTGAATACTTAGCGCCTCATGTGTTTCCCACGCGAGCGCTGTATAAAAGTGCTGGGCACTGTATATTTAGTCAAAATGACTAAGTATTTAGTACTGATTGGGCAGTGCCCATGTCCGAGCGCCTAACGTGATACGTACGTGAGCGCCAGAGCAGCAATTAAGTGCTTGGTACTTCTGAATAAAGGGAGAAATCCCAAGACTAAGCCCAAATTGTCTAAGTCTCTGAAGTTACTTGCAGCTAAGCCCAAATGCTCTGTTGTTAGATCTTAACCAAATTTAATGATCCTGAAAATATTGCTAAGTTGATCTTAGTCTCAAATAAGACTACCGTATCCTTAGTTAAAATAAATTGAGCCTAAATGCTCACGTATTTAAGTTGATCTTAATCTAAAAATAGATTAACGGTTCTTAAATAAAATAAAATATTCTTTGAACTAAAGGAACATATAACCTAAGTTTAAAACCCAAATCTAAAATATATGGATTTGGAATAATCCGCGCCTTACAGGCGACGACATAAATTAGTCTCCATAAACAATCCACGGGCAATCTTAACAAAAAAATAAACACACAACACGAAGTGAACTACTGGAGCAGGAGAATGTGGTTATCGCAATGCGGTAACGTAATTAACTGCAGGGGCTTGCGCCTGCAGGTAAGAGCGTTCCCACAATAAAAAAAAACCTCACAAATGAGGGAGAATCTAATGAAGCCTGCTATATCGTCCGCATCTATCTAAACCTCTGATATATGGTGCCATAAATCAACTTGGTATCTTCGGAGAGGTGGATGGATATGTCCAAATAGTATATGCCTCCAATTCAGGCTAGACGTCCTCCACGTCTCAGTTCGGTCTTCGGCGGTAAACATTCTCACGATGCATGAGGAGAACAAATCTTACAAGATCCTCTCGAATCGTAAGAGAACACCTTCGTGGGATCCTTACGAATCGCAAAGGAAAAACAAACTTGGGGGTCCTCACGACTCTTAAGGAGAAAATACACCTACGAGATCCTTTCGACTCGCAGGGAGAAAATACTTTTATGGGACCCTTACGGCTCATTAAATTGAAAAGTCTTAGGGGATAGAGACCTAAACCTATCGCCTAAGCCATCGCTCTCTAACAGACAAAGGCAAATGATGAATTGCTCCTAGCACCTGTGCTCTAATGTTAGCAACGCTGATACTGACCTCAACATCAAAATTCCAAACTTTCGATCCAATAGACGCCTAAGTTATTAAACTGGGAACAAATGACTCTAAGTCGTTAAAATGGGAACAAATGACCCTAAGTCATTAAACTGGGAACAAATGACCCTAAGTCGTTAAACTGGGAACGAAGAAATCCCCTAATGGCAAATGATGATTCACTTCTGGTACCATATTCCAGTGTAGCAATGTTGATGCTAAACAAAATCCAAATTTCAAATCCTACGCTGCAATGCCTCAAATTCAAGGGTGTCGCCAAACAAGGAATGAATCAGACAAATCAAACTAAAGTCCCACCCAGAAACGCTTCCAAGCTCAAAAGTCCCGCCGGACAAATTGGGACCTTCCCAAAACAAATCAAACCAACCAATTCCATCAACGACCGTCCACATCCCAAAAATGGCAACACCAACCGTCCAAGTCGCTAAAAGGGCAGTATCGACCGTCCACGTCGCTAAAATGGCAGCACTGACTATCCAATTCTCTATAAGGGCAGTATCGACCGTCTAAGTAGCTAAAAGGGCAGCACCGACCATCCAAGTCGCTAAAAGGGCAGTACCGACCGTCCAAGTCACAAAAATGGCAGTATCGACCGTCCACGTCGCTAAAAGGGCCGTATCGACCTTCCACAGGGAACTAAACCAAATTAATCTCCATATTGAATAAGATCCATCAATTTCATGCACACAACACATACACGCGGTGTGTATTTATTAGTAGGGGAACTTTGTTGGGGTCAAAATTTATACCCCGGTTGACCAAGTCAAAGTCAAAGTCATGGTCAAGCCAAGTGGGCCCAAGCCTAGGTCAAGTGGGCCTATGCCCAAGTCGAGCCCCAAAATAAAGCGGTCGGCCTCCCCCATGCCAAGAAGAAAATTACGTAATAAATAAGTTTGATATAATTTTTATGCATGAATGTAAAATAAATGGGCAAAAAGCTAATTTTTTGTAAAACCCATGGCTCATGTACAAAAATAAATAACCACATGGGTATGGGATGGGCAAAATGCAATTTTTTAAAGCACAAGGGGCCATATGTAAAATTTGTAGCCTATAAAAGACAAACATCATGATGAAATGAGAAGAATAATTTATTCCCTATAAAATCTCTAGGATTTGTGCCTCCGTTTCCTCTCTCTCAAGTTCTCCCTCTTTCTTTTCATTTCCAATTAAACCAAGAGCTTAGCTCTCTTTTTATCAAAACTAAATAAAGTTTCACTATAAAACCCTCGAAGGGAAGTTCAGATATCCTATCAAATCCCTAAAAAGTAGATTTTTAATCTCACATCCCTTTTTCTCTAAGATACAGCAAAAAGAGAGGAGGAGGAAGAATACACACCTCCAAAAATCCCACTTTGAGAAGATCCAAGACTCAAGGGAGAAGAAAGGGGTCCCCTTTGATCATCCCCGAAGATCTTTGAGGAGTTCAACTCCACGATCCAAATTCTCAAAGGAGTTTAACTCCAAATCTATATCTTTTAGGAGTTTAACTCCAAATCCCAATTTTTGTTCAGGAGTTTAACTCAAAAGCCTCTCAGGAGTTCAACTCCTAGTCCAGGGGCTAAGCCCCCTTTTCCACTAGTGTTTCCAACGGTTGCATGCTGCGCATGTGACCCGCCGGCGCCCAGCGATCGTGTACCAAACATGCACGTGACCCGCGGGCCCCTAGCTCCTATGCGCCGGGCATGTGACCCGCTGGCGCCCACACGCCACTCATGCGTCCCTAGGACGCTCCTCACCCATCTTTTTTTTCTTACGCTCTACACTTAAATCACGTTCCCCATAAACTCTGCGAAGCCCCCCGATACATCCAAAACCCCCTCAAAACACAACACACACAGCACATTGAGTTCGCATGACCAGTTTTACCCGTCAATTGGAGGTTCTCTCAAAGCGAGGGGTAATTAACGGCAGCTTAGTTCGTGGCTGCCGGAGATTTGGTTCCCCACAATCAATAAACCCCAGCCTACCCTAAGAAGGAGGAATTTGTATATGCCTGACAACCGACACATATTCTCATTTTAATGGAGTGACGAAAAACACCCTACAAATATGTTATCAAGTATGTATGAAACATATCACCTTTGTGTACAAGACTAATTAATTTATTTTAAATATATTGTTTAAACATGCGGATTACCAAAGTATGTGCAAGTAAATATATGGCAAAAAGAAGGAGATAACAAAAGCAAGGCTAAGAGGAGGAGGGAAAAAAAGAGGAGGATGAGGGGCTTACTCGCACAAGCCGGTATCATGACCGGGCTCGTCTATCTGCTGACAGACTCGCGTTACTAGCGAGACTTCAAAACTTAAGGGAACACCAACGTCAACTGATTTTTTTCCTTCTAAAGAGCTAAGGTTTTGAGGATGAAGAAGAAAGAAGGAAGAACCAAATTAAAAGTGAAATGAAGAAGAAAAGAAATAGATGACTAAAATACAATAAGTGGTTTATGTCACTATAATTCCACTTAATTATATTCATAACCATTCTCATTATTTTGGGAGTTAAAAGGAAGATAAAATGAAAGTTCATATGTAGGTTAAGAAAGATATATAAAAAATTGATAAAAATGATTGCAAGACATAAGGTTCGAACCTATAGCCTATGGGCTAGCAATACAGTAACTTATCAATGGGCTAAAAGGTTACTATTCCATATAATTAAATAGAAATAAATATATGCAGAGTTTCAAAACAGAATAATTTAAAAGATAAACGGATTATCTTAAACTAACATTTTTTCTTTCAATAAAACAAATTCTCTTTTTTCATAATTTTTCTTTCAAACAAAATCGAACAAATTCTTTATATCAAAATAAATCTTTTTTTCAAAATCTTTCAAAACCTTTTCTTTTTACAAAACGAATCATTTCGAAACAAATATAGTTTTATTTATTAAAAAGTATTATGGTAAAAACAGGGTCGTTACAGCGATGGTCAATCTTCAAACTTATTTGTTCGTGGGTGAGCGAAGAAGAGAGATCCGAAAGGTAGTAAGAAGAAATCAGGGTCGAAATCTATCGCGTCCCACTTCCTAGTGTATGGGTAAGGAGACGTGACGAGACCCGCGACGTATTTACTCAGAAGTAAACGCGTTAAGCGTAAATAAACAATATAATAAATGTACACAAGAAATGACAAGAGATATAAATAAACAACAATATTTTATTGATTAAACATTCTTTATATACAACTGGAAAGTAAATACAGTGCTGGAAAGCGATGCCTAAATAATGGCATATGAACTGAAAGTAAAAGTATGTATAAGTAGAACTAGAGCTCGAGATCCTCAATGAACTGATCCAAATCGTCCTGGCTGGGCTCGATCTTCTGAGAGTTGGGTCCTCCTGACAACATTCCAAAGAAAGAAGAGAAAAGAATGTCGTCAGTAAACAATCAATTGGTAAGTCCCAAAAGAGAGATAGATTAAGTAAAAGAAATAGATCTGGTAATTTATCTGTTTTATTATACTAACGTAGTTTTTTGTAGCTTGGTATAGAATGTATCAGCGTATATGAGAGTAGTCCAACTTACTCCGTGGACTAAGGCATATGGAGTACAAGGCCCCGTCAAAACCCACGGGACAACGGCAACGGATATTCAGGTTAAGTGTATTATAGTGGCCATCTCATTCTACTTCTAATATATTCCGTACCAGTCTACCCCTTAAAAACCCCGTAATGTATATTGTGTTGTTTTATAGATGTAAGGCTTGCCAAGACCATGGTATAAATTGTTCATGTAAACGGATAAGGATATTAACGGATAGTCATGTAGTCAAGTCAATATATACCTATGGTTCGGTCAAATCAAGTCATGTTGATATTTTTATGGTATAGTTATAGAATTCATGTTCAAAATAAGTATATATTGGATTCATGTTGTATTGGAGTTAAGATTGGATTGAGTTCATGCTTAGATTGTATTCGGATTAGATTGAGACTCAGATTGAGTCAGACACTTAAACAGAATTTGATTCCTGAATTAAGTTTTGGAGTTATCGGTAACTGCTACACATGGACGGCAGGATTTGTGACTTTTTCCAAGCCAGTTACCATTGATAGCCTCATTTTAGTTTTCGACCTTAAATAGGCAAGCACCCACTTTCTCTGGCTCCCTGAAGCTCAAGAGAATTGGTCTCACTTAAACTTATATTTACTAGGGTCCTTAATGTAAAATAATATAAGGGGGTTTTATGAAAAGGTAGTTTTAGTATACTTTCAAAATAAACTTCAAGTATTTATTTATTGTATTTAGGGTTTTTATGGATGTAACTTTTAAAAGTAAGGTATTCTAGTGAATAAATACCTAGTTGAATAGTTCATGGTATTTTTGTGTAAATTTGACTTGTATGAATTTTTGATGGTATTTTCATGGAAATGTAATTCTTTTCTTTTGTTTAGAAAAACATGGAATTTATTATATATTTAAAATAGATGGTTTGATAAAATTTATATATAATTAGTAAAAATAAAATTTATTTATTAAATAGAAATTCACGTTTTTCTTAAAAATTGTATTAAAAATTCCATGGAGATCGGATGCTCCGTGAGGAGGTCTGCATCTCGCTTTACTAGTCCCGAGAATGTGCGATAACCCGCACCTTCCCGATCGGGTTCCCCAAAATGGGTTATAGAGACTTAATCGCAAGGAATGTAAATAACACAATTCAAAGAAATACGGTTTTTAATAGTTTATGGTATTTTAATGTAACAGTAGTATTTATCCCAAAATATTGTTAAAATAAAATCGTGCTATGTCATGATGCGTGTTGTGAGAGATAGGTCATTATCTCATGAGATTTTCTAAAGGTAATATGAGCAAAAAGTATTAAAATATGTCATATGTAAAGTTTGTGGTATTTAAACGAAAAGGTGTAATAAAAGTTACATAGCATGGTATTTTAAGATGAAACTTGTTCTTAATATTTGTTTTAAGATTACTAAGTAAGTTATAATGAAATGGGTGTTTGGTTATTAAGAAAGATTGTGTTTTATAACAAGTTTAGAATCGGATGTCGGAATAACTCCACTTCCGACGAGTTTTGAAAAGAGAACTTTTAAAATTAGGAAAAGAGAAGAAGAGAGGGGACTTACTAGATGAAATGAGAGAGGGGAGGTTGAGGAAGGATTTGGAAGGTTCGTGGAGTCGCGGGGTCGCCGGAATCTTCTCTAATTGTCGCCGGAACATGACCTTGGGCTAACTCCACTTGTACTCTTCTTTAACTTAGAAAATTTTGAGAATTTTGAACAATAGATTTCAGAATGGAGAGGGCTAGGGTGTGGGGTTGTACTTATAGGGTAGAATTAGGGTTTTGTGAGTGAAGAGAGAATTAAAATGTATTAAAATTTTGATTTAAAGCTTGTTTTTAATTCTCTGTTTAATTGCAAGAAAAACAAACAAAAGAGGAGTAGTGGGGGTAGGCCAAACGACTAGGGTTCAATTTTTGGGAGAATTCCCGACGGTTCAAACCGGGGGCGCTGGCCTTATTGAAATCTTCGCCGGTCGTTTGGAGTGGGTTGGGGCTTGGATTGGTGTCACGTGTCCCTATTTGTTCATATAACATTTTCCACATGTTTGTTTTCAGTGACTTTTCATTTTTACGTGTATTGCACATGTAAACTTTAGGGCTTCCAAAATTTCTAAAAGAAAAATCAGTAAGAATATATATGGCTGATTGGATTCGAACACAGGGGCTATATCACAGCAGTACAAGGCTTTACCAATGAACTACAAATGTTTTCTTGCTGTTCACAAACAAAAATAATACTTATAGTATACTCAGTTTTGCAAAATACTCCATTCTGTACATTAATTCAAAAAATTTGTATATTAAAAACAGAGTCGTTACATTCTACCCTCCTTACAAAAATTTCGTTCCCGAAATTTACAAGTACATAAGGACTAATTTACGAATAAGAAAGGATATCTTGCACGCATGTCGTCCTCACATTCCCACGTTGATTCTCCTAGTGAATTGATTCTCCACATCACTTGAACCAAATTTACTTCCTTGTTCCGAAGTGATTTTACCTTTCTGTCCAGGATTTCAACAGGTTCCTGCTCACAAGATAAGTCTGTCTGTACAGTGAGCTCGGAGTGATCAAGAATGTGGATTGAATTGCTCACATATTTTTGAAGCTGGGATATGTAGAATATGTTGTGCACTTCTTCCAATGATGGTGGAAGTGCAAAACGATATGCCATTTCTCCGACTCGTTCGAGTATATCGAACGGTCCAATAAATCTCGGACTGAGCTTACCCTTCTTACCAAAACGAATTACTCCACGGTTTGAGAGATCTTCAAGAACACATGATCTCCCGGCTAGAACTCCAGGTGTCGGCGCTTTGCATCAGCCCAGTGCTTCTGTCTGTCTTGGGCTATGTGTATTATTTCCCTGATCGTGCGAACTACATCCATAGTCACCACGATCATCTCTAGTCCAAGGAGTTCTCTATCTCCGATGTCGTCCCAACTTAATAGTGAACGAAACTTCCTTCTATAGAGAGTTGCAAACGGTGCCATACCAATACTCGCTTGGGAGCTGTTGTTGTATGAAAACTCCACAAGATGTAGGTGGTCTTCCCACGATCCTCCAAAGTCTAACATATACGCTCTTAGCATATCTTCAAGGATCTGAATTGTTCGCTCAGACTGTCCATCTGTTTGTGGATAATAAGTTGTGCTGAAGTTCATACTCGTTCCCAGTCTAGCTTGCAGACTCTGCCAAAACTGTGATCAGAATCTGGTGTCACGATCGGAGACAATGCAAACCGGTACTCCATGTAATCTCACGATCTCCTGCATGAGTTCATGGGTATCAGTAATAGTACACTATGAAGAGTTAGATATTACTTAGATTCGTACTTACTTCCATGTACTTCTTTGCTAGTGTCTCAATAGATTGGCCAACTCGAAATGGGATGAAGTGCGCCGACTTTGTGAGTCGATCCACAATAACCCATACTGCATCGTTACCTTTCGTGCTGCGAGAAAGTGCAGTCACGAAGTCTATGGTGATGTGTTTCCACTTCTATTCTGGAATAGGGAACGGTTGAAGTAAACCAACAGTCCTGTGATGTTCAGCTTTTACTTGCTGACACACCAAGCATTTGGCTACGTTTCAGGCTACTTCACGCTTCATTCCATACCCCTAGTAATGTTGCCGCAAATCTTTGTACATCTTTGTACCCCCAGGATGTACCGAGTATGGAGAGTTGTGAGCTTCTTTCATCAACTCTTCCCGAATAGGACCTTGTGGTACGCACAATCTGCTTTCGTATCTCAAGGATCCGACTTCATGGATGATGAAGTCTATTCTAAGTCCACTTTCTACTTGTTCTCTGATCTTTTGCAACTTGGCATCACTTGCTTGAGCTGCTTTGATCTGATTGACAATAGTAGATTGAACTTATAAATTCATCAACTCTGAAGTATTACCTGGCATAACCACTTCAATCTCCGTCTTGTGCAAATCTTGCTGTAACTTCCACTGTGCGGTGAGATTCATTGATAACGGCTGGTGACTAAGTGCATCAGGAACTACATTCACCTTCACTGGATGATATTGTAGGTTGATGTCGAAGTTCACCATAAGCTCTAGCCATCTTCTCTGCCGCATATTCAGCTCTTTCTGAGTAAACACATACTTCAGACTTTTGTGGTCTGTGTATATATCTACTCGTTCTCCAAGTATATAATGACGCTAAATCTTCAGTGCAAATATAACGACCGCCAACTCCTAATCATGCGTTGGATAATTGCGCTCATGAATCTTCAACTGTCTTGATGCATAAGCTACAACTTTACCGTGCTGGTGTAGAACACATCCTAATCCCTTACCGGATGCATCGCAATGCACAACAAATCCTCCTAATTGGTCCGGTATTGCGAGAATAGGCGCTGATGTCAATCTTGACTTATATTCTACAAAAGCTTGTTCACATGCTTCTGACCACACGAATACTTCATCTTTACGTGTGAGCTTGGTCAGGGGTGTTGCAATCTTCGAAAAGCCTTCTATGAATCTTCGGTAGTATCATGCTAATCCTAAGAAACTTCGAATGTCCTTCACTGCCTTTGGTGTCGACCATTCGCTTACTGCTGATACCTTAGCTGGATCCATAGAGATTCCTTCGCCTGAAATGATATGTCCAAGAAATCCGACTTGATCTAGCCAAAATTCGCACTTGTTGTACTTGGCATAGAGTTGATGCTGTCGCAAAGTCTCTAGGCCAATTCGTAAATGTTCAGCGTGCTCTTTCCGATTCTTTGAATATACCAGGATGTCGTCGATGAAAATAACAACAAACCTGTCTAGGTACTCTCGGAAAACTTGGTTCATCAGATTCATGAATATGGTTGGTGCATTGGTCATTCCAAATAGCATCACGAGAAACTCATAATGAACATAGCGAGTGTTGAATGCCGTCTTCGGAATATCAGACTCCTTGACCTTCACCTGATGATAACCCGAACGAAGATCTAATTTTGAGAAAATGCAAGACCCACTTAGCCGATCGAACAGATCGTCGATTCGCGGTAGTTATCGGGACTTCATTCGGAGCTCGGTAGTCAATGCACATTTTGTATGAACCTTCTTTCTTCTTCACAAGAAAAACTGGAGATCCCCAACTTGAAGTACTGGGATGAATCCATCCTTTCTTCAGAAGTTCGTCCCATTGAGTACGAATCTCCTTCGATCCTTCTGGACTTAACCGGTACGGTGCTTTTATCACCGGTTGTGCACCAGGTACTAAGTTAATACTGAATTCAAGAGCTTGATCAGGAGGCAAACCTGATATGCCTTCAGGAAAAATCGTCGAACTCTCGAACTACCTCTGGCTTGTTTTCTTCCGCTTGAAATGTAACAGCCACTGCCTTCTTCGGTTTAGCTTTATAAGTGCTAGGCTCCAGTGTACAGTATCCACTCTTGATATAAAAGACCGAATGATCTGGAATTTCGAACACTACACTCTTTTGACGACAGTCGATGGCAGCGTAGAAAGTTCCTAGCCAATCCATACCCAAGACTATATCGTAATTCGGTATGTCCAGCACCTTGAAATCAACATAAAATTCTCTACTGCAGATGACCACTGGACATAGGTCGTATCCTAAAGCTGCCCTTAGAACGTCGTTCCCTGAACTGACATTCCAGCTGGATACGAGTGGTTTGACTGGAATCGCATGAGTTCGGACAAACCGTTGCGACATAAAGCAATATGATGCTCCAGTATTGAAGAGTGCTAGTGCAGGTAAGGAGGCTACTAAGATTGTACCTACGTTGTGTGGAATATGTTTAGGTATCGAAAAAGATGTTTTGATATGTATAAAGGTTTAAAGAAAGTTTGAAAGAAAGGGAGTTATCAGTGATGACTTGGCCAGTGGCTTCAGCTTCTTCCACAGTCGTTGTGAAAGCCTGTCGCCTAGGTACATTCCTCCTTACTGGAGACACATTCTTCTGTCTGTTCCTCTGTCCTTGAGGTAGGTTCCTTTGTGCATGATGGAACTGACAAGGAGGAGGTGCCTAGATAGCTGGCCATTGCGGATAGGTGATCGCGGGTCTGGGTGCAGGGTTTGGATTGAGTCTATGGGGACAAGATCCAATATCATGTGTGGATGAGCCACAAACTAAGCATAGGCGATTTGCACGCCTGCAATCCTTCGCCAGGTGTCTATTCCTTTTGCAGTAGAAATAAAATTCTGGACTGGACCGGTTAAAAATTACTCTCGGTCTCCTGGGTACAAACGGTGGCCTGGAAGAGGCTCCTCCTGCTATCTAAGTAGCAGGACGCTTCATACCGGCAGATTGAGGTCTGCCCTTCTTCTTTACTACTGCCCCGTATCGACGGGCAGCCTTCAGAGCTAGGTTATGGGTTAGGAAATTCCCTGTAGCTAGAGCAGCTTGAATCTCCTGGTCCAACCCTTGCTGAAATCGTCTAGCCCTGATCTCAGCAGTCTGTAAGAGATGTGCTGCGAACCTGTTAGTCTTGTGTTAGCCGTGTGATATTAAAAAATCGAATATTTGAGACATATCTTACCTGCTCAGCATGGTGAATTCAGCGTCATACTCATCCACAGATTTGGTCCACATCGAACCTTATTGCAGGTGGATGAATTGCTGCTCCATATCAAATCGAGCAGTCTCGAGAAAATATTTCGCGTCGAACATCTCGCGAAAAATCCTCCATTCGATCGGTTGGGTAAGTCGGCTTGCTTCAGCCTTCCACCATACCTTGGCATTGTCTGTGAGTTGCAGCTTCGCAACCCTTACCCAAGAAATGTCTGGCACTTGTGCTGCTGCCAGATCGTTCTCGATGGATTGAGCCCATTCTTCTGTCTCCAGGGGGCTCTCTTTCCCAGAAAAGTTCTTTGGGTGTAATGCCCTGAATTGCTTCACTCTGGGTGTCTCGAATTCTGAGTGGTTCATTAGGATAGCAGTCTGCTGCTACTGTCCCTCCAAGAGGCTCTTGATTGCCTCAAGCAATACCATCTACTCGTTAATAGGAGCTACTGCGGTAGGTGTAAGTGGAAGAGATAGTGGTGGTGGTGGGGTGTTGCCATTCACGTTGGTGCTCGTGTTGTTCGGGGAATCCATAACCTTAAAAGAAAAATAGGGTTAGAATAGATTCAAGGAATATGAAATGTAAAGAATACTTAGCTGCTGATTCTTATAATTCTTGTGATATATTGCTTAGGTTTCCATGTAGAACTGACCCTGCATGGTTATGTAGGTTTCCACGCAGAACTGGCCTGCATGGGCCACCAACAAAACCTGTCACGCCCTGCTTCCCAGTGTACGGGTAAGGAGACGTGACGAGACCCGCGACGTATTTACTCAGAAGTAAACACATTAAACGTAAATAAGAAATATAATAAATGTACACAAGAAATGACAAGAGATATAAATAAACATCAACTTTTTATTGATTAAACATTCTTAACATACAACTGGAAAGTAAATACAATGCTGGAAAGCGATGCCTAAACAAAGGCATTTGAACTGAAAGTAAAAGTATGTACAAGTTAAACTAGAGCTCGTGATCTTCAATGAACTGCTCCAAATCGTCCAGGCTGGGTTCGATCTCCTGAGAGTCGAGTCCTCCTGACAGCATTCCAAAGAAAGAAGAGAAAGAAATGTCGTCGGCGAAAAATCGCTCGGTAAGTCCCAAAAGAGAGATAGATCAAGTAAAAAGAATAGATCTGGTAATTTATCTATTTTATTATACCAGCGTAGTTGTTTGTAGCTTGGTACATAATATATCAGTGTATATGAAAGGAGTCCAACTTACTCCGTGGACTAAGGCATATGGAGTACAAGGCCCCATCAAAACCCACGGGACAACGGCAACGGATATTCAGGTTAGGTGTATTATAATGACCGTCTCATTCCACTTCTAATACATTCCGTACCAGTCTACCCCTTAAAAACCCCGTAATGTATATTGTATTGTTTTATAGATGTAAGACTTACCGAGACCATGGTATAAATTGTTCATGTAAATGGATAAGGATATAAACGAATAGTCATGTATTCAAATCAACTTATACCCATGGTTCGGTCAAATCAAGTCATATTGATGTTGTTCTGGTATAGTTCTGGAATTCATGTTCAAAACAAGTATAGATTGGATTCATATTGTATTGGAGTTAAGATTGGATTGAGTTCATGCTTAGATTGTATTCGAATTAGACTGAGAGTTGGATTGAGTCAGACACTTAAATAGAATTTGATTCCTGAATTAGGTTTTGGAGTTATCGGTAACTGATGTACATGAACGGCAGAATTTATGACTTTTTCCAAGATAATTACCATCGGCAACCCCGTTTTAGTTTTCTACATTAAATAGGCAAGCACCCACTTTCTCCAGCTCCCTGAGGCTCAAGAGAATTGGTCCCGCTTAAACCTATATTTACTAGGGTCCTTAATGTAAATTAATATAGCTTGAGGGGTTTTATGAAAAAGTAGTTTTAATATACTTTCAAAATAAATCTCAAGTATTTATTTATCGTATTTAGGGTTTTCATGGATGTAACTTTTAAAAGTGAGGTATTCTAGTAAATAAATATCTAGTTGAATAGTTCATGGTATTTTTGTGTAAATTTGACTTGTATGGATCCTTGATGGTATTTTCATAGAAATGTAATTCTTTTCTTTTGTTTAGAAAAACATGGAATTTATTATATATTTAAAATAGATGGTTTGATAATATTTATATATAATTAGTAAAAATAAAATTTATTTATTAAATAGAAAATCACGTTTTTCATAAAAATTGTATTAAAAATTCCATCGAGATCGGATGCTTCATGAGGAGGTCTGCATCTCGCTTTAATAGTCCCAAGGATGTGCGATAACCTGCACCATCCCGATCGGATTCCTCAAAATGGGTTGTAGAGGTTTAATCGCAAGGAATGTAAATAACACAATTCAAAAAAATACGGTTTTTAATAGTTTATGGTATTTTAATGTAACAGTAGTATTTGTCCTAAAATATTGTTATAAGGAAATCGTACTATGTCATGATGCGTGTTGTGAGAAGTAGGTCATTACCTCGTGAGATTTTCTAAATGTAATATGAGCAAAAAGTATTAAAGTATGTCATATGTAAAGTTTATGGTATTTAAACGAAAAGGTGCAATAAAAGTTACATAGCATGGTATTTTAAGATGAAACTTGTTCTCAATGTTTGTTTTAAGATTACTAAGCAAGTTATAATGAAATGGGTGTTTGGTTATTAATAAAGATTGCGTTTTATAACAAGTTTAGAATCGGATGTCGGAATAACTCCACTTCCGACGAGTTTTGAAAAGATAACTTTTTAAATTAGGAAAAGAGAAGAAGAGAGGAGACTTACTAGATGAAATGAGAGAGCGGAGGTTGAGCAAGGATTTAGAAGTTTTATGGAGTCTCGGGGTAGCCGGAATCGTCTTGAATTGTCACCGGAACTTGACCTTAGGCTAACTCCACTTGTACTCTTTTTTGGCTAGGAAAATTTTAAGCATTTTAAACAATAGATTTAAGAATGGAGAGGGCTAGGGTGTGGGGTTGTATTTATATGGTAGAATTAGGGTTTTGTGAGTGAAGAGAGAATTAAAATGCATTAAAATTTTTATTTAAGCTTGTTTTTAATTCTCTGTTTAATTGCGGGAAAAAAACAGAAGAGGAGTAGTGGGGGTAGGCCAAAGGACTAGGGTTCAAATTTTAGGAGCATTCCCGACGGTTCAAAGCGGTGGCGTCGGCCTTATTGAAATCTTTGCCTGGCGTTTGGAGTGGGTTGGGGCTTGGATTGGTGCCACACGTCCCTATGTGTTCATATAACATTTTCCATATGTTTGTTTTCAGTGACTTTTCATTTTTACGTGTATTGAACGTTTAAACTTTTGGGCTTCCAAAAAGTTGAAAAGAAAAATCAGTAAAAATATATGTGGCTAATGGGATTCGAACACAAGGACTATGTCACAGCAGTGCAAGTCTTTATCAATGAGCGGCAAGTGTTTTCTTGCTGTTCATAAACAAAAATAATACTTATAGTATACTCAGGTTTGCAAAATACTTTATTCTGTACATTAATTAAAAAAATTACATTAAAAACAGAGTCGTTACAAAATACAAGAATAAGAATTTGACCTGCAACAATTATAAGAAGGGGCACTGTAGGGTGTTTTTCGTCACCCCATTGAGATGGGAATACGCGCACGCTTGTCAGGCGTACTACAGATTCCCCCTGCCTAGGGTAGGCCGGGGTTTAATGATTGTGGGGATCCGAATCTCCGGCAGCCGCGGACTAAGCTGCCGTTAATTACCCCTCGCCTTTGGGGTGAGAGAACCTTCGATTAACGGGTTAAACTGGTCATGCGAACTCAATGTGCAGTGTACGTGTGTTGTGTTTTGAAAAGGGGGATTTGGATATATCGGGAGCCACGCAGAGTTTTTACGGGGGTCCCGCTACCCGGATAGCGGGCTGGGGGTCAAGGGGGCTAGCAGCCCCCTTGCGGGGCAGCGCCCCGTTAAAAATTTTTTTCTAACAGGGACAGTATCGTGGTGTATGTGTGTGTGTAAATATGTATGCATATGTACATATATGTATGTATATATATATATATGTATGTATGTATACATGTATATATATATATATATAAAAGAAAGAGGGGGAAAAGACATCCAAAGGATGCGTGGGGCAGCGCCTTGAGCACTGTGCGCCTAGGTGCTGTGCGCACAGGCGCTAGAGTGCCACGTGTCGGCACGTGGGTGCTGAGCGCTTGAGCGCTGGGCGCTTGAGCGCAAGCGCGCCATGTGTCGGCACGGGGCAACTTGCGCTCGAGTGCTTGCGCTGGAACGCAAGCGTGCCACGTGTCGGCACGGGGACGACTTGCGCTCGAGCGCTTGCGCTCGAGCGCAAGCGCGCCACGTGTCGGCACGGGGGCGACTTGCGCTCGAGCGCTTGCGCTGGAGCGCAAGCGCGCCACGTGTCGACACCGGGGCGACTTGCGCTCCAGCACAAGCGCGCCACGTGTCGGCACGTGGGCGCTCTGCGCTCGAGCGCTGAGCGCTTGAGCGCAAGCGCGCCACGTGTCGGCACGCGGGCGCTCTGCGCTCGAGCGCCGGCGAGAAAGGGAGGCTTTTAGCCTAAGAAACAGAAGCTATGCTTCAGAAAGGAAATATTTATTATGTATATATGTATGGAGTTAAACTCCTAGGATGTTTTGAAACTGATGAAGGGGGGTTCTTCTTCTTCCTCCTGTTGTTTGGCCGGATCTTGAAGATCAAGAGATGTGAGATCTCAAAATCTCTCCTTTTTGAGATCTGATGGGAGATCTGAGTTCCCCTTTGAGGGTTTTGTGGTGGAAAACTACTTAGTTTTGGAAAAGAAAGAGTAAAACTCTTGATTTAATTCAAAAAAAGTGAGAAGGTTTAGAACCTTGGAGAAGGAGCAGGAGGCATAAAAAACCCTAGTTTTTGGGGGAATGAAAAGTATATGCTTTATTCATCATCATGTTGCCTTATATAGGCTTACATATTTATATATAGCCCCTTGGGCTTTTCAAAATGGCTTTTTGCCTATCCCATGGCTCATGTGCCATTTCATTTTTGCACATAAGCCATGGGCTTACAAAATATTGGCTTTATGCCCATTTTGTTTACATTCATGCATAAAAAATTACATAAAAAATTATTTATGACATGATTTCGTTGTTGGCATGGGAAGGCTGGCCGCGGGCTCGACTTGGGCATGGGCCCGCTTGACCTGGGCTTGGGCCCACCTAGCTTGGGGGTTGACCTTGACTTTGACTCGGTCAACCGGGGTGTAAATTTTTACCCCAACAAATTGCCCCCCATCAATAAATGCATACCGCACATGTGGGTCGTGTGCTTGAAATTGATGGATCTTCTTTCACATGGAGGCGACTTGCTTTGGTTCCCACTTTTTGGGATGCACTGCCCTTTTTACGACGTGAACGGTCGACGCTCTGATCCGAAGCGAATTGGGTTCCCAATTTCCGGGAGCCTGCACTGCCCTTTTTGCGACATAGACGGTCGACGCTCTGATCCGGAGCGATTTGGGTTCCCAATTTGCGGGAGCCTGCACTGCCCTTTTTGCGACATAGACGGTCGACGCTCTGT
The DNA here is from genome assembly GCA_030015575.1 of Agapanthus africanus. Taxonomy (NCBI): domain Eukaryota; kingdom Viridiplantae; phylum Streptophyta; class Magnoliopsida; order Asparagales; family Amaryllidaceae; genus Agapanthus; species Agapanthus africanus. Next base: position 739,632,736 of record CM057341.1, read on the forward strand.
TACGGAGCGATTTGGGTTCCCAATTTGCGGGAGCCTGCACTGCCCTTTTTGCGACATAGACGGTCGACGCTCTAATACGGAGCGATTTGGGTTCCCAATTTGCGGGAGCCTGCACTGCCCGTTTTGCGACTTGGACGGTCGACGCTCTGATCCGGAGCGATTTGGGTTCCCAATTTGCGGGAGCCTGCACTGCCCTTTTTGCGACATAGACGGTCGACGCTCTGATCCGGAACGATTTGGGTTGCCAATTTGCAGGAGCCTGCACTGCCCTTTTTGCGACATGTACGGTCGACGCTCTGATCCGAAGCGATTTGGGTTCCCAATTTGCAGGAGCCTGCACTGCCCTTTTTGCGACATGGACGGTCGACGCTCTGATCCGAAGCGATTTGGGTTCCCAATTTGCGGGAGCCTGCACTGCCCTTTTTGCGACATAGACGGTCGACGCTCTGATCCGGAGCGATTTGGGTTCCCAATTTGCTGGAGCCTGCACTGCCCTTTTTGCGACATAGACGGTCGACGCTCTGTTACGAAGCGATTTGGGTTCCCAATTTGCGGGAGCCTGCACTGCCCTTTTTGCGACATAGACGGTCGACGCTCTGATCCGGAGCGATTTGGGTTCCCAATTTGCGGGAGCCTGCACTGCCCTTTTTGCGACATAGACGGTCGACGCTCTGATCCGGAACGATTTGGGTTGCCAATTTGCGGGAGCCTGCACTGCCCTTTTTGCGACATAGACGGTCGACGCTCTGATCCAGAGCGATTTGGGTTCCCAATTTGCGGGAGCCTGCACTGCCCTTTTTGCGACATAGACGGTCGACGCTCTGATCCGGAATGATTTGGGTTCCCAATTTGCGGGAGCCTGCACTGCCCTTTTTGCGACATAGACGGTCGACGCTCTGATCCAGAGCGATTTGGGTTGCCAATTTGCAGGAGCCTGCACTGCCCTTTTTGTGACATGGACGGTCGACGCTCTGATCCGAAGCAATTTGGGTTCCCAATTTGCGGGAGCCTGCACTGCCCTTTTTGCGACATGGACGGTCGACGCTCTGATCCGAAGCGATTTGGGTTCCCAATTTGCGGGAGCCTGCGCTGCCCTTTTTGCGACATAGACGGTCGACGCTCTGATCCGGAGCGATTTGGTAGACGTGCCCCCGGCACGGAGTGTCGCCGGTCGACGTTTCCCCGAGGCGGAGTGTCGCTGTTTGACACAAAGGTCGATGTTGGAATTGGTTGGTTTGATTTGTTTGACTTGAGTTGACATCATCATCGCTATACTGGAATATGGTACCAGGAGCGAATCATCGTCTGCCATGAGAGGATTTGGGAATTGGGTTTTTTTTTGTTTGGCATCTGCATTGCTGCACTGGAATAATGCCAGGAGCAACTCATCATGTGCCCCGAGAGGATTTGGGAATTGGTGGCTTAGGAGACAGGTTTAGATCCCTGTCACCTAAGGCTTTTCCATTTTGTGAGCCGTAAGGGTCTCACCAAGCATTTTCTCCCTACGGATCGTAAGGATCCCGTAGGCGTATTTTCTCCTTAGGAGTCGTGGGGACTCCTAAGTGTGTTGCTCCTTTGTGAGTCGTAGGGATCTCACGCGGGTATTTTCTCCTCACAAAGTCGAGAGGACTTTGCGAGTGCATTTCATTTCTTTTTTTTTCTTTTACGAGTTTGCCCCCTTTCGGGTTTTCACAAACTCGCCGGCAGTCCTGCTGTTTTTACTCACGGAGCCCTTTCGGGTTTTCATCCGTGCCCATTTTGCTTGTGGACATACCGTTCTTCTTCCTTTTTTTTTGAGAGAGATCGGGATTGTTTTACGCCCGTGGATTGTATACGGTTTTGCAGGATGTATGATCTCCGGAAAAATTTCAGGACTTTGTTGGCGTCTGCATCGCTGCACTGGAATGTGGTACCAGGAGCGACTCGTCATTCGCCGTTGGGGTATGGGATTTGGAATTTGGTTGGCGTCTGCATCGCTGCACTGGAATATGGTACCAGGAGCGACTCATCATTCGCCACTTGGGGGTTGGGGAGCGATGGCTTAGGAGACAGGTTTAGATCCCTGTCACCTAAGACTTTTCAATTTTATGGGCCGTGGAGGTCCCATAAAAGCATTTTCTCCCTACGAGTCGTAAGGATCTCGCAGGTGTATGTTCTCCTTAGGAGTCGTGAGGACTCCCAAGTGTGTTTTTCCTTTGTGAGCCGTAAGGATCCCACAAAGGTTTGTTCTCCTCATGTATCGTGAGGACACATGAGTGGATTTCTCTCGTTTCCAGTTTAATGACTTAGAGGTCGACTGTTTCCAGTTTAATGACTTAGAGGTCAGCTGTTTCCAGTTTAACGACTTAGAGATCTGCTGTTTCCAGTTTAACGACTTAGAGGTCATCCGTTTCCAGTTTAATGACTTAGAGGTCTGCTATTTCCAGTTTAAAGACTTAGAGGTCTGATGTTTCTAGTTTAAAGATTTAGAGGTCGTCTGTTTCCAGTTTAAAGACTTAGGGGTCGTCTGTTTCCAGTTTAAAGAATTAGAGGTCATCTGTTTCCAGTTTAACGACATGGTGGTCATCTGTTTCCAGTTTAACGACTTAGAGGTCATCTGTTTCCAGTTTAAAGACTTAGGGGTCTGCTGTTTCCAGTTTAACGACTTAGAGGTCATCTGTTTCCAGTTTAACGACATAGTGGTCATCTGTTCCAGTTTAACGACTTAGCGGTCATCTGTTTCCAGTTTAAAGACTTAGGGGTCTGCTGTTTCCAATTTAACGACTTAGAGGTCATCTGTTTCCAGTTTAACGACATAGTGGTCATCTGTTTCCAGTTTAAAGACTTAGAGGTCATCTGTTTCCAGTTTAACGACATAGTGGTCATCTGTTTCCAGTTTAACCACTTAGAGGTCATCTGTTTCCAGTTTAAAGACTTAGGGGTCTGTTGTTTCCAGTTTAACGACTTAGAGGTCATCTGTTTCCAGTTTAACGACATAGTGGTCATCTGTTCCAGTTTAACGACTTAGGGGTCTGTGGTGCTCAGTTTAACGACTTAGCGGTCATCTGTTTCCAGTTTAACGACGTGGTGGTCATCTGTTTCCAGTTTAATAACTTAGAGGTCATCTGATTCCAGTTTAACGACTTAGAGGTCTGCTGTTTCCAGTTTAACGACTTAGAGGTCATCTGTTTCCAGTTTAACGACATGGTGGTCATCTGTTTCCAGTTTAAAGACTTAGAGGTCTGCTGTTTCCAGTTTAAAGACTTAGGGGTCTACTGTTTCCAGTTTAACGACTTAGAGGTCATCTGTTTCCAGTTTAAAGACTTAGAGGTCTGTTGTTTCCAGTTTAACGACATAGTGGTCATCTGTTTCCAGTTTAAAGACTTAGAGGTCATCTGTTTCCAGTTTAACGATATAGTGGTCATCTGTTTCCAGTTTAAAGACTTAGAGGTCTGATGTTTCCAGTTTAACGACTTAGAGGTCATCTGTTTCCAGTTTAAAGACTTAGAGGTCTGCTGTTTCCAGTTTAACGACATAGTGGTCATCTGTTTCCATTTTAACTACTTGGTGGTCATGGTGCTTCCAGTTTAACGACTTGGAGGTCATCTGTTTCCAGTTTAACGACTTGGAGGTCATCTGTTTCCAGTTTAAAGACTTGGAGGTCATCTGTTTCCAGTTTAAAGACTTAGAGGTCTGCTGTTTCCAGTTTAAAGACTTAGAGGTCTGCTGTTTCCAGTTTAACGACTTAGAGGTCATCAGTTTCCAGTTTAAAGACTTAGAGGTCATCTGTTTCCAGTTTAAAGACTTAGTGGTCATCTGTTTCCAGTTTAACGACTTGGTGGTCTATTGATGGCGAGCTTGGAATTTTAGGGTTAGGGCCGGCATCAGCGTTGCTAACACTGAAGCAGAGGTGCCAGGCAATTCATCATTTGTCTTTTCCTATTAGGGAGCGATGGCTTAGGAGACAGGTTTAGGTCCCTATCACCTAAGGCTTTTCAATTTTATGGGCCGTGAGGGTCCCATAAAAGCATTTTCTCCTTGGGAGTCGTAAGGATCCCGCAGGTGTATTTTCTCCTTTGGAGTCGTGAGGACTCCTAAGTGTGGTTTTCCTTTGTGAGTCGTAAGGATCCCACAAAGGTTTGTTCTCCTCATGTATCGTGAGGACACATGAGTGGGTCTTCTCAATGGAGCATAATTCCCAAGGCGGAGACCAGCCGCGTAACTGGTGGTTGCGGTGGGGCATGGGTATGCTGAGAATTATTTGAGCCCGTGGATTATATACGGCAGTCAATTTGGGGACTAGCCGTAAGGCTGGAAGAATTTTAGGAAACTGGATTTTTATTTGGCTTCTGCATTGCTACACTGGAATAATGCCAGGAGCAACTCATCATCCGCCCTTTTTTTTGTTTTTGTTTTTGTTTTTGTTTTACCGCGATTGCTCTATCATTTCAGCTTTTATCATCGCGAAAATCGCGATTGCCCTATCATTTCGGCTATTTATTCGCGGTTGCCCAATCATTTCGACTTTATTTTCATCTTTATTTTTACTCGCTGATTTTTATTGCGAGTTGCCCAACCATTTCGGCTTTTCATTTTTTCTTTTATTTACACATTTTTTATTTACACATGTATATATATATATATATATATTTTTACATTCCCAGTTTAACGACTTAGAAGTCGACTGTTCCCAGTTTAATGACGTGGTGGTCGATTGTTTCCCAGTTTAACGACGTGGTGGTCCTCTTTGCTTATCCCAGCCCCTTGAACATTGATCTTGGCGGAGCTGTGTTGATGACCTAGCTCTGTGGCTTGCCGATACATCCGAGGATTGTGAGGTTTTTCCAAGCTTATATTGGTCCTCTGCCCAATCTTTGAAAACACAGCAGTCTTCAATGGTATGGCTCAGCACTCTATGGTATGGGCAGTATATGGGACTGCCAGTCATATTCATTTCATGTGGCCTCTTCGGGATAGGCAGTTGCAAGCCATTGTTCAGGGCTTCCTCGAATATATCGCGGACCTCATCCCTCCTAAAGGAGTACACCTTCTTCCTTCTCTCCATCAGAGTAGGTGCCCTCACTGACGCCGGTCCCTGAGGCCGATCAATCTTTGGTTCGCCCTGCACATGTCTGGGAGGGTTAGGTTCCCGAAAGGCTTCGGTCTCCATTTGCATGAAATCGGCGGTCGTAGCTTGACTGTTTGCTAACACGCCTTTAGACAGTTCTATCTCTCCCGTCTTGTATTGCCTTTCGACCCAATCTTTGAAGACGAAGCAGTCCTCAATGGAATGACCTATCACCCTGTGATAGGGGCAATATTTTGGGTCGTCGGTCATATTCTCTTCTTGCGGTCTCTTTGATTCTGGCAGTTGTAGACCGTTTCTTAGGGCGTCCCTGAATATCTTGTAGACCTTTTCCCTCTTGAAGGAATAGACCTTTTCCAGCTTCTCTTTCAGAGGCGATCCCCCCCGGCGTATGTATCGGAGGGACTGGAGGCTGATTGCGGCCGTTTTTCGCGAAGGCGCTCCACTTTTAAGTTGAAAGGGATATCAGTTAGCTGCTCCCGGGTACCAATCCCTGGCTCATGAGCCAAAATTTGATTCTGCTGTAATTGCAATCGGACGACTTGGGTCGCGAGATCTGCCATGATGTTTGCCAGCTCGTCGACTTTGGAATAGACCTCGGCCATCTTCTCATCCCTGTCCTGAAATTGCCTTTGAAGCCATTGGAATAATGCTTGTTCTGTAGTTCCGGCTATGACAACCGGGTAATCTTTATTGCCTGAGCTCCATTCCGTAGGAACCACGGGCTCCTCTGGCTTATCGGCCTGAGCAGGCTCTTCATCATTTAGATCAAGCCGATGTTGGGTGGCGTCAATCGTATCATCACCATGGCTGTGAAGAAGAGGAGGGTTCGTTTCTTCATGTCCGGCCATGTAGACAGTGTGGATAACACATTCAGCCATTCTTTCATCACTGGCAGCTGGTTTCGCGGAGCGGTCCGGGCTTTGGAAATTCATAAATTTTAACATGGCCAGAGCCCTAGCCCTTTTGTTGGCTCTATATCTGAGCCGCTTCTGCCTCAGCTTCTCTGCCTTAAGAGCTTGGCAGGCTTCTGCTCTTCGAGAAGCCGCCATAGGTCGAGTGATGGGGATGCTTGAGAAGACATCTGCCCGCGTGTCCGTCGAAGGTATCGCCTGAGCTTGCCCACGACGTCTGGCAACTTCTTTTGTTCCGATGGCTTTGCCCCCAGTTGGGGCCATGGAAAGCCGTCCAGACACCGATTTGCGTTTGGGTTGGAGCGCCTTTGAGATCACCACATTTGGTCTCCTGCCTTTCGAGACCGGTTTGTCTGCCACCAGGGCTTGAGGAGCTGGGATGGCGCCAACTGGCATGAACATAATAGAGCCGAATGGTAGCAGCGGCTCCTCCCATTGTCGCCCGAGACTGGCCGGAAGGACCGTCCTAGAGTTTATCTTCATCGTGTAGGAGACGGGAGTCGTGCTGAGAGCTGAGATCGTCCTTAGAGACATTGTTGGAGAGTGATTGCTTGAAAACCTGTATGAAAGAGCATTACTTTAGTATAAATATAGGTATGTATATTGATTGAGTTCGCATGAACGTTTAACCCGAAATATAGGAGGAGAGATTCGTCCCACCGGGCGTGCCAGAATCTGTAGGGTGTTTTTCGTCACCCCATTGAGATGGGAATACGCGCGCGCTTGTCAGGCATACTACAGATTCCCCCTGCCTAGGGTAAGCCGGGGTTTAATGATTATGGGGATCCGAATCTCCGGCAGCCGCGGACTAAGCTGCCGTTAATTACCCCTCGCCTTTGGGGCAAGAGAACCTCCGATTGATGGGTTAAACTGGTCATGCGAACTCAATGTGCAGTGTACGTGTGTTGTGTTTTGAAAAAAAAATTCTAACAGCGACATGTCGTGGTGTATGTGTGTGCGTAAATATGTATGCATATGTACATATATATATATGTATGTATGTATGTATGTATGTATGTATGTATGTATACATGTATATATATATATAAAAGAAAGAGGGGGAAAAGACATCCAAAGGATGCATGGGGCAGCGCCATGGGCACTGAGCGCCTAGGTGCTGTGCGCTCAGGCACTAGAGTGCCACGTGTCGGCACGTGGGCACTCTGCGCTTGAGCGCTGGGCGCTTGAGCGCAAGCGCTTGAGTGCAAGCGCGCCACGTGTCGGCACGGCGGCGACTTGCGCTCGAGCGCTTGCGCTTAAGCGCAAGCATGCCACATGTCGGCACGGGGCGACTTGCGCTCGAGCGCTTGCGCTGGAGCGCAAGCGCGCCACGTGTCGGGACGAGGGCGACTTGCGCTCGAGCGCTTGCGCTGAAGCGCAAGCGCGCCACGTGTCGACACCGGGGCGACTTGAGCTCGAGCGCTTCCGCTGGAGCGCAAGCGCACCACGTGTCGGCACGTAGGCGCTCTGCGCTCGAGCGCTCTGTGCTCGAGCGCTGAGCGCTTGAGCGCAAGCGCGCCACGTGTCGACACGCGGGCGCTCTGCGCTTGAGCGCCGGCGAGAAAGGGAGGCTTTTAGCCTAAGAAACAGAAGCTATGCTTCAGAAAGGAAATATTTATTATGTATATATGTATGGAGTTAAACTCCTAGGATGTTTTGAAGCTGATGAAGGGGGGGTTCTTCTTCTTCCTCCTGTTGTTTGGCCGGATCTTGAAGATCAAAAGATGTGAGATCTCAAAATCTCTCCTTTTTGAGATCTGATGGGAGATCTGAGTTCCCCTTTGAGGGTTTTGTGGTGGAAAACTACTTAGTTTTGGAAAAGAAAGAGTAAAACTCTTGATTTAATTCAAAAGAAGTGAGAAGGTTTAGAACCTTGGAGAAGGAGCAGGAGGCACAAAGAACCCTAGTTTTGGGGGGAATGAAAAGTATATGCTTTATTCATCATCATGTTGCCTTATATAGGCTTACATATTTACATATAGCCCTTTGGGCTTTTCAAAATGGCTTTTTGCCTATCCCATGGCTCATGTGCCATTTCATTTTTGCACATAAGCCATGGGCTTACAAAATATTGGCTTTATGCCCGTTTTGTTTACATTCATGCATAAAAAATTACATAAAAAATTATTTATGACATGATTTCGTTGTTGGCATGGAAAGGCTGGCCGCGGGCTCGACTTAGGCATGGGCCCGCTTGACCTGGGCTTGGGCCCACCTAGCTTGGGGGTTGACCTTGACTTTGACTCGGTCAACCGTTGTGTAAATTTTTACCCCAACAGGCACTTCAAAATCGATTATTTTAAATTGCAGAACAAGCAGAAGAAGGAAGACAATCAGAAGAAGCAGTCTTCAGCTGAAGATAGTATTGTTGAAGGATATTTATTTGTGGTTCTTGAAAATATACATCAATCTAAGAGTGAGTGGATTATGGATTCAGGGTTGTTCCTACCATATGTGTCTCAATAGGGATTTGATCTCCACCTATGAGTTTGTCAATGGTAGAGTGGTTTTGATGGGCAACAATAGTTCATGTTGAGCTATTGGTAAGGGAACAATCCAAATCAAGATATTTAAAGGCGTTGTGCGAATATTAGCGGGAGTTAGGCATGTACCTAATTTGAAGAAGAATCATAAATAAATGGACGGACAATCCGATAGTTCGAGCGAACACTTCAGATCCTAGAAGATATCCTGAGAGCTTGTATGTTAGACTTCGGAGGTTCATGGAAAGATCACCTACAGCTTGTGGAGTTTTCATAAAATAACAGGTAACAGGAAAGCATTGGGATGACACCATTCGCAGCACTCTACGGACAGAAAGTTCGTTCCTCGCTGAATTAGGACGAAGTTGGAGATCGTGAACTCCTTGGACCAGGGATGATCGTAGCAACTGTGGATGTAATTTGCATGATCATGGAAAGGATGCACATAGCCCATGACCGACAGAAGCATTGGGTAGATGCATAGCGTCGACATTTGGAATTCCAACCTGGAGAGCATATGTCTCTGAAGATCTTTCCGAAAAGAGGAGTGATACGTTTTGGCAAGAGGGGTAAACTCAGTCCAAGGTACATCAGACATACTTGAATGAGTTGGAGAAGTGGCATACTGTTTAGCACTACAACCCGCATTGGAAGGAGTACACAACGTGTTCCATATATCCCAGCTACGACGATATGTGAGCGACTCCAGCCATATACTTGATCACTCAAATCTCACTGTACAGACCGATCTGACTTGCGAGCAGCATCCAATCGAGATCTTGGATCGAATGGTGAAGATCTTACGGAACAAGGAAGTGAACTTGGTCCGAGTGATGTGGAGAAATGATTCGCCAGGAGAATCGACTTGGGAGAGAGAAGACGATATGCGTGCACGATACCCTTACATTTTTTGAAAATTAGTTTTTATGTAAATTTCAAGGATGAAATTTTTATAAGGAGAGAAAATTAGTTTTTATGTAATGACTCTGAAATTCTTGTACAAATGTAACTTGTTCAATATATAAAAATGGTATTTCGGCCTGATTAGGAGTTATAAGTTATTTTTGTTCAATAAAAACAAGAAACAATCTGTAGCTCACTGGTAAAGCCTCTACACTTCTGTGACATAATATGTATGTTCGAATCCCATCATTCCTAATTATTTTTTAATATTTTTCTTTTTAACTTTTCGGAAACCCAAGAGTTGCACATGCAATACACGGATAAAAGAAAAGTTTCAGAAAAATCAAACGGGATAAATGAAGAGTTAACACAGAATATAACACGTGGCATGAATCTCGAGACGATTGGGCAAATCTCGACCGCCAGTTTTCCCCATATGGCCACTACCGGTGGTTCATCTAGCCCTAATCGCCTCCGTGCTTCGCTCGTGTACCCCTTCAGCTCCCCTCTACTCCCCTGTATTATTTGATTACTCTGCAATTAACCAGAGACTTTTTATTTCACCATTAATCCTATTTTAATTCACTTTAATTCCAACTCTTTAACTCACACACCCTCATTTCTACACTATAAATACACACATCCCCTGACTCTCTCCATTCTAAAAATCTCTATCAAAATTCTCTCAAAATTCCTTATGTACAAAGTGGAGTTAAGAAATTCAAGAAGAGTAGCGATTCAATCTTGACGATCAGAGAATTCCGACGATACCACGATGCCACAGAGACTCCCTCTCTCTACCTCACTCTATTCTCAGCGCTATGCAACCCGTAATTCCCTTTTCTCTCTTTTTCCTTTCATCTCAAACCAATCTTTAAAACAACATCGAAAAGGTAGAGTTAACCTGTTATCCTTTCTTTTAAACAACTTTTGTCGCCATTGCTATATTTAAAATTTCACTCTAAACCTCTAATTTCACTTAACATGTTATCCACATCTTTTACCTTTTCATGTAATTAGAAATTCAAGTGAATAAGCATATAACGAATTTTTCACATAAATACCATGAACTTTAAATATAACATTTTCGATAACTAGCATACATACCTCTAGAACATTCACGGGGTAACGACCTACACCACACGCACATTTTGGATTCATAGCACGATATTTGGTTAGAATTTTTTCATCTAAATGAAACAATTATCAAGAAAATACCATCACTTTATAAAAATGTGTTTTTAACCAATATTTTTACCTCTTTTTACAAGTACGGCTCTACATCCCTCTTTAAGGGACCCGCTTGTGGATGGTGCAGATTATCGCATGTCTTTGGAATAATAGAGTGAGATGCAGAGCTCCTCATGGAGAATTCGGTCTCGGAAAGAAATGAAAATACGATTTAAAAGAAATATGACTTTTTAAAACAAATCAACTTTGGAAAATTATATATAATTATGAATCCATATTTTCAATAAAAATAAATGGTGAAAATTATCTTTTAAAATGAAAGATTAAAATTTTAATAAAATACCATCAAATTTCTAAAAGTAGCAGTTTTCATAAAAATACCATAAACTTTTAAAAGGTAGGTTTTATCACTAAAATACCACTAAAACTAAAATATATCTTCATAAAAACTCTTAACATTCTAAATCACCCTCGAGATTTATTTTTAAACGATATTAAAATATTTTTCATAAAACCCCTTCGAAAAATGTAAACAATATAAATATAATGTAAACAACAATAATAAATATTTAAGAATTCTAGATCAAAATAGGTTTAAGCGGAATCAATTCTCTTGAGCTCCAGAGAGCCGGAGAAATTGAGTGCTTGCCTATTCAAGTTAGAAAAATTAACGGAGTTATCAATGGTAATATTCTTGAAAAAAGACACAAATTCTGCCATCCATGTGCAGCAGTTGTCCGATTTCTCCCGAACTTAAGATCTTCAAAAGTTATATCCATTCACAAGAAATGCCTATAACTCGAATCCAAACATAAATTTAAACTTGAACTCGAACCCAAACTCGAACTCTAATCCAACTCAAACTTAAACTTGAACATGAACTTGAACTCAATCTACTCGACTAAGTTGACTCGACCCAAGATTGCAATTGATATGACTCGCATTCTACTCGACTTACTCGACTTCATTCGACAACTTTTGCAATTTATGGTTTCGATCAAGACATATTATAATCAACCAAACAAATTAACTAAAGATATCTTACAGTTATAATATATATTATACTCGGGGTGTTTGGGATAGTTTCTTGTGTGAATCCCACTGTAGTACCCAGTCCTTTTGTATACCAATATCCGTATTTTGTTACCCTTAAAACAAATTAATTAAATCCCCAATTGGCCCAGCCCAACTCCAAGCCCGCAGCTTACCCGACCCGACCCGCTAACTCTTCTTCCTTCTCTTCTAAAAATCTCCCGCTCGATCGCTGCACTCCCCACGTTGCCTCCCCACGTCGACGCCCACTCGCGACCGCGTTTCCCATGACCCACGTTCACGCGCACGCTTCACCCTCCCCTCGTTCTCACTCCCCTTCTCTCTCGATCTCACTAACTCTCTCATTTTTCTCTCTCGTGCTCGCCCTTCCTTCTCCAACCTCACCATCGAACACCCCTCGCCGACGAGCTCTGCCGCCGCCGCCTCACCGCAACCAAAAATCTCCACTAGTTACTTCTGAGCCCCCACCACTCCCCTCTTCATCCCCAGCGTTTACGCCACACCATCTCCTCCTCTGCACCGACCACCTCAGTGGCCTCCCATTCGCCAACTCGACCCCACTGCATCTCCCCCATCACTGGAGCACGCCATCAGACCAGGGCTCCCTTCCTCCTCCCGTTGAGCCGTAGCCACCTCCCCCTCCTCCAGCGCCGTACCCTTCACCTGCACACCCGAACCCATTGCCTTCCCAAGCTCCCCCACCTCCTGTCCCGAGCACCCTCGCTGTCCTCTCATCACCGGAGCTCCGACCACCTCCCTCGAGCCCCCTCGCCCCACTTCCTGCACCCCGGACCTCCCCGGGACCAACCACCACCATTCCCAACACCTCCGGGCTCACCCGAGCTCACTGCCGGCCACCCCGACCACCAACTGCCGGCCTCCTCTTCTGCAAACATCACGGCAACCCCTACGCTGTGGCCAAGCCCCTGCACGACTCCGGAGCCGTCACATTCCGCTCTTGATCCCTGGCCGCCATCATCGTAGCCAAATCGAAGCCCGTCATTTCGTCGAACACTTGCATCCGAAACAGTTCCCGTTCCTCTAATCATCGGCGTCGTCATTAAACTGTGGCCCCGTTCCCCTGAAGCCGTCATCGTCAGCAACACGCCATCCGTCACAACGCCATACACATCCATCACTGCCGTGCCGTGCCGTGCGTGCGACGGACCCACTCCTGTGTCGTGCCTGTGCCCAGTCTCCGTGCCATCACCAGGCCTAGCACCGCGTCGCGCCCGCATCATCTCCAGGCCCAGTTCCGTGTCGCGTCGTGCCACGCACCGAGCCAGGACCACATCCACTGCCGTATCACACCCGCGTCGCCACCGCGTCCAGTACCGGATCACCGCGCACCGCGCTCGCGCCGCGCGCCGTATCCAGCGTCGCGTTGTCCCGTGTGTCAGGACAAACCCTGCAGCGGCGTCGCTTCCATATCAAGCGACCGAGGCAAGCGATTTTCACTTGCTGTACATGCTACTATTGTTATATACATAATCATTTATATCCCTGCATTACTGAAACTTTGATCACCTTATGTATAAACGAATATTCGATATTAAACTCTAACTGAAAACCCATCCTTAAATGGCAGAACTTGTGACCCTTGGACCCTTCTACTGTATACTGTTGTGCTGTGGTAATTTGGTGGAAAACCACGGTCGTTTCACCTTTGAAATGTTAATCTCAATAATCACTTCGAATTCTGAATTTTCCTGAACGGGCCAAACTATAAAATTTATAGTAAATTGTGTATAAACCGAATTTTGGCGTTCGATGGATCGTATCGAAGCTAACTGTTTAAACCACTGTAAAATATTATTGATCACTGAATTTTAGTGTGCTAGGATGGAGATAACTATGGTGGATTATGATTCTGGACTGCAGTCCAGAATGGAAATCCAAGATAACCCCTGTTGCTAAACCCATGTACATCACTGTTCATATAAGAGAATGCACGGAATCCTATATCGTTACATAGGAAATTGGATTAGCTTTCTTACTCGACTGGCTTCACTAGTTTCCTCAACTGTTTGATATTCTTAATTTATTTTACCTTGTCGACATGTCTCGCTGAATTCTGCAGCAGCAGATTTTACACCTCAAACTTAATCTGGCCATAACTCTCTGTTGGCGTAACATAATACTGATCCTCCAATTGAGGTGGAAACCTGACTGGATATCCTAAATATAGTTCAACTATAGCGTCGCCTAATTACGATTTCAACTGGGATCAAAATGCGTTACGAAACGGACTTCCGATTCTGAAACCGGATTTCTAGCAGTGAACGCTTAAAATGAAATGGCCATATCTAGTGAACCTGAAACCCGATTGACGTGAAACCAAATTTGCTGGTTAGACAATCAAACATACGGCTTACCCACTTTTTATTGTTTCGCTAAATTTTGCATGTAGGATTTATGATAAATTATGCAAGTGGTAGGACACCGACTTATAACATCTTAATCATGCCAGAATTATCGTATTCTCATCACATTACATATATGTTATTGCATTGGTAACCTAGTGATCGTGTGCATTACCCAATGTTAGGTTTTAGCGTTTGATTGTGGCAAGTACGTTAGTGTTTAAGTATGAATGGATAAGTGAAAGTGACACGTACTTGTACACAATCAGTGGACCTTATTGATTTATTGCATTGTCGATGTCTGTGGGATGTGTATAAGTGTGACTATAATTGGTATGGGACAATTATGGAAGCACTTGTATGGGTGTCACAGGTAAAGCACCAAACACTGTCCATTTATCTTGGGTATCAGTCGAGACATGCTTGATGGAGACCCTATCTTCAGTTCTCGCGTAGACTCGTCATGGACCGACTGGTATTTGAGTTTATGGTTGGCGTTTAATGTAGACCATGGGGTGGGGGGTAGTTTGAGTGTGAGTTCAACAGATTCTCGGGAGTCCCATGCAGGCACATATGGAGATATATGGAGATATATAGGGATGTCACTGATTATTATGAGCGACTCGGGCCCGTGTTCCCTTGCCCTTGGGTCCTACCCTTGGGTGGGGGATACTCACGAGTGGTTGACTCTCACATTTGGACTGACAACAGGCTTAGTGACCTGTACAGTGAGACTTATAAACTGATAGGGATAGTGACATTGACATGCATTGCTTACTGATTCAACACACTTGACATACTATTTTACTGCTTTACTATTCACCTGCCCTATTAGACACCCGCATTGGCTACTTCATGTTCACGTCTTTACTCTCTTGATTTACTGTTACATATTCATTATTATTGTACGAGTTACCATTTGTATCCATATATATACTGCTATCGCGTCGCTCTGACGACCTGGGTATGCATGCTCAGAGTGAGAAGTGGATCTAGCCTGAACCAGGACCTGACGTACCTCGAGGACATCGCGGACATCTTGATCAGCTACCCAGAGCTATACTTCATTGATCTCCACCTGGTTAGTTATTTTGATTTAGTTACTGCATTTCTCATTACCTGTGCATTGTTTACTGATTATCACGTAATGCTAGAAGCCGAAGTATAACTACGGCAGGATATTTCCTTGACCGTAGGAGCATGGTTGGCCTTGTCAACCCCTCGTATTCCGTATTTTGGGAAGCGGGGCGTGACATAGTTTTGTTGGTATCAGAGCCAGGTTTTGCTTCGATTGGGATTGCAGTTTCCATGTAGTGCTCGACAATCTAGGACATCCTTCGGCCTAGATTGTAAACTTGTAATCCTTAATCCTGATTCACATAGTGTGTTCTGCTATACATTTGATCCATCCGTTAGAGTTTTGGGTGGCTTAGTAGAGTTACGTAGTTGTAATTATGAACTGCAGCATAGTTACAATATTGTACTCTATTTGAGTGACTTGGAGTTCTACAGTTGATTTCCACTTGTTTGAATTTCACCGCACCCGATATTCTTGATTCCTTGCCTAATCCATATTGTATTTTAATTCTTATAGCTTGTGCCTTATATCGTCCTCAAAATTATTGTTTCAGGACAATGTCTTCCAACGACTCTTCTTCTATCTCCACTCCCCAGAATCAGACCGTAGAGATTCTGAATGCACTGCAAAGTCTGAAGGAAGCCCAGGAGCGAACAAACGACCTGTTAGCTGAAGGATTAAGAAGGCAGGTGACTCAGGCACCAGCGGAAGTCTCCAATCGTAAAGGGATCCCTGTTAGATGAGGAAAAGAGGTGAAGATGAAGCGCCCACTTGTTCCCCCGCGACAGAAGCAGCATAAGACCCAATGTTGTGGGTACTGCAAGAAGCCAGGACACCTTCAGAGGGTTGTCGCCGCGCCAAAGGGAAATGCCTGATTTGCGGATCCAGCGAACACTTTATCAATGATTGCCCTAAAAGGAAGGAGCTACAAGGAGGCGGTTCTCCCACACTCTCCACTTCTGCTAAGTGATGGTTATTTCGTAGTTCGAGCGTCGAGAAATAGTACGGACCCAGCGCAGGATTCAACTCGCATGACGAGATTGCAGCGGTCTAGAAATCAAAGAAGAATTATCACGTTTTCTGCATTCAATAATAATGTTGTCACCCTTTTATAAATATTTCTTTTCATTTGAGATCTTGTATCGGTCGAACTTTTAGTAGAATGAAATAAAACTTTGAGTTGTGATGTATGTATAGTTCTCTTGCTTCTCGCTTTATTTATACTATTCATTGCATCAGCATTTTTACATTTTAATTTTTCCGTCCTTGCCTCCATCATATCTTCCCTGTGCCACCGTATCCTTAGATATCTTCTTAATGAGTCCCACTGTCTAATCATGAAACTCTCTTTTCAGGTCATGGCCCACGTTGGAGAAGCGCCGCCTCTAGATGAGGACACACGGTCGTACGTTCCTCGGACTACATGCTGGTAAGATCAAATGATGAGGTCAACGGCCCAAAGGTTATTTTCGGAAACAGCAACTCCGAGCGTGAGGGATTCGCAGCCCCAGAAGTCAAAATAATCAGCGACTCTGACAATAATGAGGAAGACCCCGAAGAGAACCCGATAGAGGAAGATCCCGAGGAGGACCCGATAGAAGGAAATCCAGTGGAGGAAAATCCCTTGGAGGAAGATCCAGCAAATGGGGATCGCGTAGAATCAAACCTCGATGAAGAAGCTCCGGCCGAGGAAGAAGGGCCAGAAGAAGAAGACCCCATAGCATAAGAACCTCCAGTGGCGATCCCTGCGAGACGATATGGGAATGGACTCCCCTATCTGAGCGCGCGAGCCTACCGTAACCTGCTGAAACTCCACAACCGCGACTGATGTGATTTAGCTTTTGTCTCCTCTGGCCAAACAAATCTATGTATAGTTAGGGCCATCTTTTATTTGTCGCGGATGCTTTGTTTGGAATTTTCTGGAATGAAATAAATTTCCTGAGTTCGTTAATCTTTTGATCTTTTGGTTCACATGATGCTTGACCGTTTCCCCTATACATTTATTTTTCCTCCTGAGATCCCTGACTGTCCACCCCTGCACCTTGTGCTGTTTTGACCCTCGCTCAGATTAAAAAGTACCGCACCCCGATCTTTTGAATGGGCCACCTTCATCCTTCGTATGTGCCTTGTTTGAGATCCTTCTGGAGGAGAAATTGATAGTAAAATTTCCGAGTTCGCTAACCCTTCGGATTTTTGATTCGCATGATGTATCGACCGTTTTCCTTCCCATACATTCCTTCCCCTCCTGAGGTTCATTACTGTTCACCCTTACACCCTGTGCTGACCCGACCCTGGTCTCTTCGACCTTCAGTTTAAAGTGTCACACTCCGACCTTTTGAGTGAGCCATATTCCATCGTAATCCCTACCCTGGCTAGCTCTATACATCTTTGTGCTATCTCCCATCATCCTAACTATATTTAGGGACATCGTTATTCGAAAATTTAGTTTTCATTATCTGGTAATTATTGAAAAGTGCGTGTTATTGACTATTTCCGCTTTATGCATTCTAAGTACTTTACTATTCTTCCTATTTTCGATAACACAACCATATGTTGCACATATTATTTTGTGCTATGTTTCTTATTTTCACTATGTGGGTTTCCTAAGTTATTTTAAAACAATTTAATCGATACATTATCCTAAAATGTTTTAACCTATCGACAAATCCTTCACTATTTTATTATTGTTACTTTACTTTTCCGGGTATTGTGCTTATCGTTTGCTATTATAAATGGCTGTGCCTGATACTATTATTTTAGCTACGCTATTTTGATATACGTATGTATGCATATATTTAGGGTTTCGATTTTGTCTAGCACGCCTCGAATATTATTGTTTGTTATTGCTATTTTTTAATTCTCTTATACATGTAGTTTGCCCTCATGTTTGAGTCTGCCTTGTACTTACTTAGACCTGCCCTTTTGTTACGTTAGTTTTTATACATTTATAGACCTTCAATTTTTACCTACCTATTTTAAGTAAATCACTATGTGCTATTGTTCGATGTGGTAACTTTTCGCTTATTATTTTTATATCTTATCGTTTCTTTTAAATTTCGAGGATGAAATTTTTGTAAGGGTGGTATGATGTAGTACCCAGTCCCTTTGTATACCAATATCCGTATTTTGTTACCCTTAAAACTTATTTATTTTAAAATTATTATTTTAGTATTTTACATCCCTAACCCAAACCCTCATTCCCTTTCTCTTTTATTAATTCCTCCTTTCATTTTCGAGCGCAGCCATTTCTCCCCCAAGCCCGGCCCACTCCATTTCTTTCACTTGAAAAAGAAAATAAAACAAATTAATTAAATCCCCAATTGGCCAAGCCCAACTCCAAGCCCGCAGCTTACCCGACCCGACCCGCTAACTCTTCTTCCTTCTCTTCTAAAAATCTCCCGCTCGATCGCTGCACTCCCCACGTTGCCTCCCCACATCGACGCCCACTCGCGACCGCGTTTCCCACGACCCACGTTCACGCGCGCACATCACCCTCCCCTCGTTCTCACTCCCCTTCTCTCTCGATCTCACTCACTCTCTCATTTTTCTCTCTCGTGCTCGCCTTTCCTTCTCCAACCTCACCATCGAACACCCCTCGCCGACGAGCTCTGCCGCCGCCGCCTCACCGCAACCAAAAACCTCCACTAGTTACTCCTGAGCCCCCACCACTCCCCTCTTCATCCCCAGCGCTTACGCCACACCATCTCCTCCTCTGCACCGACCACCTCAGTGGCATCCCATCGCCAACTCGACCCCACTGCATCTCCCCCATCACTGGAGCTCGCCACCAGACCCGGGCTCCCTTCCTCCTCCCGTTGAGCCGTAGCCACCTCCCCCTCCACCAGCGCCGTACCCTTCACCTGCACACCCGAACCCATCGCCTTCCCAAGCTCCCCCACCTCCTGCCCCGAGCACCCTCGCTGTCCTCTCGTCACCGGAGCTCCGACCACCTCCCTCGAGCCCCCTCGCCCCACTTCCTGCACCCCGAACCTCCGCGGGACCAACCACCACCATTCCTAACACCTCCGGGCTCACCCGAGCTCACTGCCATCCGCCCCGACCACCAACCGCCGGCCTCTCTTTCTGCAAACATCACGGCGACCCCTACGCTGTGGCCAAGCCCCTGCACGACTCCCGAGCCATCACATTCCGCTCTCGATCCCTGGCCTCCATCATCGTAGCCAAATCGAGGCCCGTCATTTCGTCGAACACTTGCATCCGACACAGTTCCCGTTCCTCTGATCACCGGCGTCGTCATCAAACTGTGGCCCCATTCCCCTGAAGCCGTCATCGTCAGCAACACGCCATCCGTCGCAACGCCGTACACATCCGTCACTGCGGTGCCGTGCCGTGCGTGCGACGGACCCACTCGTAGATGGCCATTTCACGGTTGTGATCGTCGCGGACTTTTTGACCAGCTTCCCTTATAAGCCTGTCCATTTGTTCTTCGAACGACGGACTGGGCACTTTTACATCAAGAACTTTTACTGGTTCAGGATTAGCGTCCTCCCATTGAGTATCCGCTTCTTCATCGAAGTCATACATGACGTAACAGCCGTGTAGTAATTCTCATTTCTTTGACCGGATGTATCCGAGCCCGATTGTCTCCATCCTCCCACTAGGCAGCTTGTGTTGAGTTCCGGGGACGTTCCAGACCCTGTCATAGAATTTGGCCTTTCTAACGGTCTGTTTGAAGGGTATCCCTTGTCGTTTCAGCAACCTTTTCAAGCCTTCTGTATAGTATCTGGAGAGAAGGATGGGCTGAAGCCTATCAAGCGTAGGATCCGCGCAATGCTAAATTTCTTTCTCCACTTTGTTTTCTTCAGAGCGGTAGATTAGAATTGCCTTCTCGCCCTCTCACCTGGGAGGGATATAGAACGTCTGCAGATCCTCTACACCGTCGGTATCGAGCGCATCCAGTTCCTTATAATGTTTAAGCGGCACCATGGCGACTTGCAGACTTTGCTCTTCGTCGGTGGAAACTCATATTGAAGGTCGAGCAGAGAATACAGCATGGGCCTCATCCTCCGAATCACTACCAAAGATCAACGTAGGAGCGGATGGTCCTGGATTGGTGTATTGGGGCGGACCCGAATAAACTATCTCCTCTTCCTCATCGGTATCACCGCCGAAGACAGGGATGGTAGCGTTAGTTTTATTCTCCGGCTTGTGACACTTTTCTGTGTCTTCGAAACTCGGTAAGAAGTATTTGGAATCTTCATATTTGCGAACTTCATTCATGGGAAACGGATTCAGTTCTCCCGTCACGGTATACTCGAGACCATCCCTAAAATATTTCATACACTGATGCTGTGTAGAAGGGATGATGTTATACTCGTGTAACCATGGTCGGCTGAGCAGAGCGTTGTAGCATGTCTTGGCATCTATGACATGGAATTTAATGTCCGTGACGAGCAGCCCAAAGCGTAGCGTCAGTATCACAGATCCAAGAGTTTTTGATGATTGGGAGTCGAACCCGGAGATGGTGATCTTATCCCGAGCAAGGTGCTGGACGCTCATGCAGATTTCCTTTAACACCCGCACATTGAGTAGATTAACAGACGACCCGTTATCGATCAGGATTTTGCCTATCTTTATATCATGGCAGTATCCTGAGACATAGAGGGGGCGATTGTGTTCGCACGTCCCAAGGAGAAGGTCTTCATCGCCAAAAGTGATATCGGCCGTGTGCAACTCCTCCAATTCATCTTTCATCTTTTCTTCGGCTAGGAAAGCTTGGAACTGCTCCGGGTCCTGTAGTGCCTTAATTAACGAATTTCTCGCCTCCTTTGATAGTAAAAGGGCATCGAGAATGCTGAGTTGCGAGGGTAGCTTCCTCAGATGCGCTAAGACGTTGTAATCCACCTTATTTTTCTTCGGCGGGTCTTTGGCAGTTAGCTCTTCCATGACTTGGTCATCTAGGGCGATATCCTCAGAGACCTTTTCTTTCCCTTTATCTTTTTTGTTTGAGGGTCCGAGATTCTTTTCAGGCAACGTGCGATTACGCAGCCGGATATTTTCACAGATCTTCGGCTCTTCTTCTTTTCCCACAGTGGACTCTTTAAAGAGGGGGCTAAGAGCCAGCTCCTCGTCGGAATCGCTCCCGAATGTAAGCACTTGTGATCCTCCGGCATTGACCATGCGACAATTGCCGGTAGTTCTGTTAAGCCCTTCGGTCGCACTGTTTTGTTCCCGGCGAGTCTTGCGCTTCTCCCGCTTAACCTGTTGTCGGTGAGCAACATATCCTTTCCACCATCTATCGAAAGCTTTGCACTCCTCAGTGAGGTGCGAAATCTTCCGATGATACAAGCAATAGGAGGGGTGCATTTCCGCTTCACCAGTAACGCTTCCCTCAGAGGATGGTAGTTTCATACCCATTGACACAGCTTTAGCAAACCTCTTCCTCATCTTGGATATGCTTTTGTCGGTAGTGGATGTATTTTGCTCCAGCGGGAGCGTCTCAGCCTCTTCATCAAGTCGCTGGCGCTTAGCCCTTTCAAATATGACCGCCTCGCGTTCTCAATCAGCTTTACTTTTCAACCGAACTTCATTAAGGAACGCATCGATTACTTCATTCGATGGCCCTAGAATTTTTGGTTCGGGATCTGCCCCCAGCGTTTCAGTACAAGGAGTCTCCTCATCGTCCATGAACGAATGGGAAATCACATGGCAGCTCGCCACGTATTCTTTAGATTCGTCAGATGAACTTTCTCCCTCATCTTCCTCTTGAAAGACGTGGTTGAGGAACTCTTGGAATGTAATGGGAGTCCATGCCTTCTAGTTGTATTCCTCCAGCGCGTCAATTTGTTTTTGCAAGTCCGTGCGCTTGTCGCCAGGCTTCACGGGCTTCTTTGACTTCTTTTTCTTCTTCTTTGAAGATTTCGACGGCTGGTTATGAATGCTTGGGCCATCTCTATCGATCTTTTGAGTTGGACGAGGCTTCAACATCCCTTCAATGATCTGCGGCTCCAACGGGTTCTTCCACTTGATCGCTGGGCATGTTTGAAGATCATTTAGCATCCTCTTTATCTTGGCTGATAATACAACCTCCCAAGGAGCTTCTTCAACGACAGAGCATGTTTCCCCCGGCGTATTCATTCCCTTAGAGATGTGGGGCTGTGGTGGATTCACCTTCCATTTGTCGGATAATGCAAACTTTCCCTGTCGGTACTGGTCTTCAAGCCAATTTTTGAAGACGTAGCAATCCTCGATCGGATGACCCAGTACTCAATGATAAGGACAGTAGTTGGGCTCATTGACGTCACTTGGTTGCGACGGACGTTTTGGATCCGGCAGATTTACGAGTCGGTTGCGCAACGCCGGCTCGATTAACCTTCTCGTTTTATCCCGGGGAAACGAGTAAGGACGTCCCATTCTCTCCTCAAGGGCTACGTACGGGCGCATATTATTTTGACGAACGACCGGCTTCGAGATGTTCGGTTGCTGTTGAGCATTAGCGACAACGATCGCTTTTCCCTTTCCCTTCTCATTTCGGGAGTCCGGCTTTGGAAGAGGAGGTTTATGGCCCATCTGATCCATTTGCGCCAGCTTTTCGATTAGTTCCTGGAAGGTGGTCGGCTTGAAGAACATCATAAATTGCGAGATGGTTGCTTGCGGATCGAGGGTTCCCACAAACATTCCCACTGCAGGAGCTTCTTCTATACGCTGCTCGCATTTTGACCATAAATTACGCCACCGTATAGCATATTGGACCCATGTCTCGCCCGGCTTTACCCTGGCATTGATCAATGCCGTTATCGGGGTACGCTCGCTGGCACTCGCGAAACGTTGGGTAAACAGCAACTCCATCTCTGCAAAGGTCTTGATAGAGTCATTCGGGAGCTCGGAATACCACTCGAACACTGTATCCGATAAGCTACCAACGAACTGGCGAAGCAACAATTTATCATCACCGCCAGTGTTGCCGCAAAGCGCCCTGAACTGGGCGACATGCTGGTGGGGATTGCCAGTCCCTTTATACACATGGAATTTTGGTATCGTATAACCTGGCGGGTACTTGATCTGGTCGTACCAGCCCGGATACGGTCGCCCCGTTTTTACGACCTGATCTGCTGCTTCAGTCGCTTGATGAACCCGGATCTGCTGAACTATATATTCGTCCAGGTCGGCTTTGGAGATCGCCTCCTCCTTGGCTGTTGACAGAGCCGGTGGAGGATTCGACGTTTCTCCCCTATCGTCTTCAAGGATGATCGGGGGATCTTCAGCAGGTGGATCCTGTTGAATCATCATGCCCACCATGTCCTGGAACAGGATGGCCATCTTCTTTATGCTGGCTGCCTGTTCCACAGCTTCTTTATCCTTCTTCTCCAGTATGCGACGAAGGAACTCGGCGTCAGTTTCTTGTTCCTGACGTTCATCCGAGGACATTTCAGGGGTTTCTTTTGGCCCAGTGAGTGCGGCCATCACGGTCATCATCTCTTGGAGCTTTTGCTGTTTTTCCTGAGCCTTGGTCACTGACCGTGTAAGTGGTCTATGACCTGTGGATGCACGGCCGTCCTCCTTTCCCGACGCCATGTATAATGTATGAACTGTTATTCCCCCGGACTTAGGGTGTTTAGGTTCACCACCTTTGGCATTTGCCGCGAGCACGGGGGTTTTCTCCGGCCTTCTTCTTTTGTAGGCCGTTGAAGTGGAGGGGTCCGTTGCAGTGGGCACCTTGGTGAATGCCGTCCTTTGCTGTTTAAGAGGACGATCCTTCTCTTCTTGCACTTCCGCCTTCTTCTGTTGACGAGAGTGACCTGGGTCAATCACGGAGTCTTGAACCCTCCGCCAAACCTTGTATATTTTTTAGGACAGCCGTCGAGGGGGTTGTTCTTGCTTTGTCTCCGGAACTCCCTCCGCGGGCGGAGGAGATCTTTTCAATGTAGCGGTTGGAGAGTTCTTGCGTACCCTCCTCAACAGTTCAAAGCTGTTCCCAGTTAGAACAGCAGCGTTGACCTCCACCACTGAAGCAGGTGGAGTTAGCCCTGAGGAGGAGTTGCCCCTGCCTTCATTACTCGTCGCCAATGGCGACGTCGAGCATGACGAGCCGTTGGAACTGGCTCTGAGACAGAGACAGCTTCTTTTTGCCCCCTGTCTGAATGAGGCGCCGCTGGTGTTAACCTCTTAAAGACTGAGGTTGTCCTTTGAGGGGTGATATTCAACCTGTCGAAGACAGATCCTCGAGCAGGGGCAGGAGCAGGAATAGTCAGCCTTGAAAAGACTGACTCTTTGACGGGAGAAGTCGCCTTAACGACTTCCGGAGCGGCGGCTGTTGCCCTCCTTGTGGCAGCCACCTTAGAGTTCATGGGCTTCCTAGCGGGCCCCTCATAGTTCTGATCCAGCCTGGCAAAGACGGAGGCTGTTGGTTTGGTAGTGGACGATCCGTTGACAAGGGCCGTCGTGGCAGTGAGCCGGTCTAAGACCGACTTCTTGTTCGCTTCTGGTGCAGGTATTGGCATAGAGAAGCTTGCAGGTGGGATCATGGTCCCGAAAAACAGGCCGGTGGTGGCCTGGGTCACCTATTCTCCCGGCAGAGCGAGGAAGGAGGCCGCTTGGGGCCCATATGCTACACCTCCAGGTGAGGTGGAGCACCCGTTGCAGTGGCACTTCGAGCAGTAGGTGCAGTTAGAGGCCATTGATGCTTGAGTTCTGCGCCATGCGAAAGACCAAATCTTAGTAACTTGAAATCCAAAGGCAACCGTTAACAAATCGCGATTGGTTCGCGAAGACGACACACGAAGTGTGGAGTGGAAAGAGGAAAAGGTCCCACCGATCGTGCCAGAATCTGTTCCCCTCCGAACGGCGGCCAAGACGCGTGAGGACGTCTTGCCTGAGATTCGAGGAAGATGCTATTTGGTTTTATCCGTCCACCTCTCCGAAGATGCCAACTTGATTTATGGCACCATGTATCGAAGGTTTAGACAGATGCGGCCGATGTAGCAGACTTCGTCAGATTCCCCCTCACTTGAGGGGTTTTTGATTGTGGGGACGCTTTTCCCTGCAGGCGCAAGCCCCTGCAGTTAATTACGCTACCGCATCGCGGTAACAACTTTCTCCTTCTCCAGAATTTCATTTCGTGTCGTGTGTGTTTGTTTTGTTAGTGATTGCCCGTGGATTGTATATGGAGACTAAGTGATGTCGTCGCCCGTAGGACGTGGATTATTCCAAATCCGTATTTACTTAGATTTGGGTTTGGTGTTTTTTAGTTTAAGGATATGTTAGCCGTATTGAGGCTAAGATCAACATAAACGTTCGTTAAGGATACATTAGTCCTGTTTGAGACTAAGATCAACTTAACGTGGTGATCCATTTAATATATGGCCGTCGGGAATCGTCACCTCTCTGACTTCGTTGAAGGATTACAACGTTAGGTGTCAGCGGAGTTCGGAGATGTACCCTTGAACCAAAGTTCATTTGGAGTTTTATAGTCCATTTGAATGTTTAAGGATACGTTAGCCGTGTTTGGGGCTAAGATCAACTTAAACGGGATCGTTTAGATCCGGCAAAAGTGCAATTGGCTCCATTGTTTAGTTTAATGACGTTACGGTCAATAAGTAGTTTAAGGACGTTGCGGTCCATATTCCAGTTTAGGGACGTGGTGGTCCATTGCCAGTTTAGGGACGTGGTGGTCCGATATTAGTTTAAAGACGTTTCGTTCCACGAGTTTAAGGACCCCGCAGTCCATATTGATGTGTGGTCGTCGGGACCCGTCACCTCTCTAACGTCGTTGAACGATTACAACGATAGGTGTCAGAGGAGTTCAGAGATGTACCCTCGAACTGGAGGTAAATTGATTTAGGAGGGCAATTTTGCTCAGTCAATTTAATTTGAGGACTTACGGCCATGATTGGGCTAAGTCTAGTTGAAAAAAGTTCAACAATTTTATTTGTTTTTATTTTTGTTTGGGCTCTGCCCATGAAGGATGCAGAGCATCAATTTGTTTTGGGCTTTGCTCATTTTATAAATGATACAGAGCATCAATTTTACCTGGGCTCTGCCCATTTATTGCTTTGCAATTTATTTAGGCCTACTAGGTCTTTTTGATTTGGGCCTGGCCCTTTAGGAAATGCATTGCATTTGTCAGGCGCTTTGCGCCAATCAGAGAGCGCAAGCGCTTGTGGTGTTGACACGTGTCACGCAAGCGCAGTGCGCTGTGCCAATGTGCTGCGCTTGCGCTGCTGACACGTGTCACGCTCTGGTGAGTTGCGCCAATTCCAGAGAGCAAGGCTCTATTTCAAAAGCGCATAGCGCAGATGGTTCAGATGCTGACACGTGGCGCTCTCTGGTGGCTTGCGCCAATCCAGGTGCGCAATAGCGCAGTTTGCAAGTGCAAGGCACTATAATTTGAGGATCTTTTTAGAACCAATGGTTCATGACAAAGTGCAAAACACTGTTTGTTTTCTTTGATTTAATTAGAATCAAAGAAAACAAGTATTTCTTGTTTTTCTTGTTTTGAAGAACCAGTGGTTCATAAAAAGTGCAAAGCACTGTTTATTATGTGAAGATCATTCATCTTGTTCTTAGATCAATGATCTATCAGAAGAAATTTCTTCTATTTTATGAAGGTTCTTACCTTTTTCTTGAAATTTCTTCAGAGTTTTCTCTGTTTGAAGTTCTTGATTTCTCACAAATGTTCATGCCTTTGAATTGAGGTCTAGGGTCCTTTTTATAGTGCCCATAAATTAGTTAAATTTGTTAAAGAGATCTTTCTCTGAGTGATTTGGGGAATTTTCCCCACCGTTGGATCTTTGATCCAAGGGCTTCTGTTTTACAGAAGAAAATCTTCTTGTTTTAACAAGAACAGAAAGATTTCTCTAAAATCTTCATTCTGTTTGGCGCAAATGCCCCAGCGCGTGACACGTGTCGCACAGCGCAGCGAAGCTGCGCTTGCGCAGCTGCGCTGACACGTGTCGCGCAGCTCACAGCGCAGCGCAGCTGCGCTGACACGTGTCGCGCAGCGCCGCACTTGCGCAAAAGCGACTGCGCTGACACGTGTCGTGCAGCACAGCGCTTGTGCAAATGAAGCTTTTCTTCCATTTACTTTTTAATAGAGCTTTGCTCTGATTGAGCGCACTGCCTTGGACGCTACGCTGACGTATCAGCGCCTGACACGTGGCGCGTTGCGCCCGGGATTTGAAGCGTTGCTTCAAAATTTGAATTTTGAATTTCCAACAGAGCTTTGCTCTGATTGCGGGAAACAAATGCCCCCCCACCGTTACGCTCACGTGGCGTGCACGTGAGTGCAGCGGTGGCAAGCTCCTGACCGTTGGATCAAGGGGTGAGCTGAAAGGGTGCAAGCGCCTTATAAATAGGACCTATGGCCCTTAAAATAAATCTTCATCATCTTTTTTAAGATTTTGATTTCAACAGAGCTTTGCTCTTGCTTAAGAACTTCAGAGCTTTGCTCATTTCCAAAGTTAGAAACTTTAGGTAAAATTAATCTAAATTAAACTAAGTTAATTCAAACCAATCTTAAACCAAAGAGCTTTGCTCTCATAGATCTTTTGATCTAAAGAAATCCCCATTGGGGTTTCATAAACAGAGCTTTGCTCTCATAAACTTACAGATCTACAAAGATCTTGTTCATGGGTTCTAACCCATGAACAGAGCTTTGCTCTTGGATCAAATGTAGATCTTTTAGATCTGAAAAATGAAGAACTTATTATAAGTTTTCGTGGATTTTTCAAGATTCCAAAAATTTTAATTCTTTTAAGTGTTAGAATTTTTGTGATGGATCTTTCCATTATTACTACAGAGTTATGCTCTTTTAAGGAATTTTATTCCTTTGAGACCAGAATTTGACAAGTGACATTCTGTGACAGAGCTTTGCTTTGAAAGAGGAAATTTTCTCCTTGTCTCTAGGGATTCCCTACTGATGAGAATATTCTCTTGGGGATCTTTTCTTTAACTGACAGTCTCACCCAATGATGAGGCTGTCCTATTAAATGAGGCATTTTCATCCAGATTTTGTGGGTCTCCATTTGGTCCCCCACCCACTGCACTGCAGTGTGGTGTGATTAATTTTAATTTAATTAATTTTTAAAATCAGTTAATTGAAAATTTTTAAACGCCAAGCGTTGGAATTGCAGCACTAACGGCTATTTCTTGTTCCTTTGCAGTGACCATGTCTCTCGATACCTCGTTCCCGTTCGCCCGCTCGGAGGAAGGGTTTCCTGAAGCGCCCTTGGACCGTGAAGTTCTAGCCATGATTAAGGACCACGACCCGGAATGCAAGAGTCTCCACCTTTGGGGGTCGTGGTATAATCAGATTATCATGGGTCGATGGAGCTTCACCTGCGCAGTGCCGTCGGAACCCATTACGGCGATTCACTATGATACCCCACCCTCGGTGCAGTATGCCGTGGAGATGGTTGATTGGACCTCGAAGGGCTTTCTTCATCCCGCTATGGATGCGATTCCGGTCCAGCGTCCTATGGTTTTGGATATCCTAGGACGCCGTATCTGTCAGGGCGAGGCTCGACCTTGGGGGCAATCATATAACATTGGTCTGATCCCCCGCCACCCGATCGGTTATCTGCCGTGGGCCCGGTATATCCTGTCGACGAAGAAGTCGCAGTTGATAAGGTTAGGATTGTACACCGGGGTCTACGTCTCTCTCTTCCAGTATCCCACGCTCCCCATCTGGTGGTTCAAGGCTTTCTTGAAGCAGTGGAACATTCCTACCACACTTTCCTTGCCATGGATCGGGAAGTGTCAATCTCTTTGGAGGAGTTCACGGAGGTATCCGGTTTACCAGTCATAGGGGAACACTATGAGGTGTTGCTCCCGACAGACGAGTACGTCTTCGGTGCTAAGACGGTGGTAAGGGGGCTCACGCCGGAGAATGCTGTCCAACACCAATTCCTAAGCTTGATTAAAGCGTTGAACATCTATGAGTCCCTTTTCATCGAACATGGGAGTCGAGGAGTTAACTTTGAGGATTTCATCGCTCGGTTCCTTCGCCCAAGCATCCTCTCATCAGAAGCTGCCAAGTTCGCTACCCTGGATGACCCTTTCGGTTTAGGTGTGGATAACCTGCCGGAGAAGGAGATAGACCAAAAGGGTTTTTTTCTTCCGGACTTCCCGACTATGTCTTTTGCAGAAATTGCGGCCCCTAGGATGGACGAGGAGGCCTTTTTCTTAGGATTTCTCGGGTTGTGGCTGAGTTGGTTTGCGGTCCCAATGCACTCTCATCGTATGCGGCCCTCTGTCTTTTACCCAGCCCATCGGATGGCCATCGGGGTAAAAGTGGCCGTTGGGATCTCCGGCTTGGCACACTTATATCATGGCCTCAGTCGAGCAGCGGATGCTAATGAGCCCGGGGTACTGCACATGGTCTTCCCGATGCACTACTTTGTATCGTGGCTCGAGCTACACACGGCGGGTGTCTTCGGCATGCACAAAAGGTTCTCGTTCTTCGACAAGTATGGTTTCTCTCGCATTATACAGCTGATCAGCGCATCAATTGTGACCCCATCACCACGGAACGCCAGGGGTTTACTCCTTCACCCTCATACCGTTGGAGCCGGGATTTCCTTTGTTGACAAGGTATTGACTATTGGAAAGGCGTCCACCACTGCGGTGCGACCATTACAAGACTCCTTTAAGGATGGAGCCTCAGTTTTAACGGCCCGGGAGACCCTCCACTTGTATTCTATTAGACCGGGCTTCCTAGTCTTCAGGCAGAACGGTGCGGCCATTTTCATGAGATATAACCCGCATCGTTTCGCCCAACAACTGGGCTACGATCAAGGGGTACCCTTGGAAGCTTTCCTACTGGAACCTGCTGCCACTGAAGAAGGGATGGAGAACATGCTGCATCACTTCATGCGCCTGAACACGGGTTCTCATTTTTTTATCAGTGTGCCGGCCTGCGCCCCACGACTCCTCAATGTATATAAAGAATGGTATAATCATGCGACGGGGGCTGTTATAAAGGAGGAAAGGCGATTGTTGGTCGACCGTAAGGGTACGCCTCCAGGTAGCGATCGCAACGCTCCTTTGGTGCCAAGGACCCCGGTAGTTCCCCCTTTGAAAGATGCTAGAGCCGGGCTACCGCGTGCGCAGAGTCCCCCACGCGAATTTCCGCTCCCTGATATTGCGGATGCACCACCAGCGCCCTGTGCTCCAGTGGAAACAGTGGTTATAGTCTCGCCGGAGTCTGGCATGGGTGCGGACATTGGGACCCACCGCCCCAAGGTGGCTGCCAAGCGTAAGTCGATCCCGGGGGTACCTAGGATTGGTGAGCAAAAGAAGAAGAAGAAGTCACTCTTCACTGCAGACGTCGCGTTCGGTCAGGAATCCCACGCTCCTTATGGTGAGGGTCTGAGTGAATATGGGACTAACGAAGGATTAGTCATGCCGTCGGATGACACCGACTTGGAGGCCGCCCTCGAAGCTTCGGAGCGGTTGGCAAGGCGCGACGCGTGGCTGGTTAAGCTTGCAGCATCAGGTAATCACTAGTCGCATTTTCTATTGCATCATATCTTTATTATTGCCTTTGATTAACATTTTTCCTTCTTTTCTTCCAACAGGCATCACAACTAAAGAAGCCATCGCCGCTTCCCTCAAGTCCTTCCAAGAGGAGGAACGCCTTAGGGCGTCTTTAGGCCTTAGTAAGTTTAAATTCACCAAGTTTTCATTTTTCTTGTGTAATGGTCGATCTAACCTCTCCCTTTTCATCGCAGAAACCTCAATGCCATTTCCGCCAAGTGACGCGGATATTCCGCCAGCAGCCGACGTTCCTGCCTCCTCAGGGCTACCGCGGGAGGTCCATCTTGAAGAGCCGATGAGAGATGCCTTAAAGGCTCGGGAGGAATCTCTGAACGAGGACGACGACGCCTTGATGAAGGAAGCGTCGAAGAGATCTATCGCGACAGCCCGAGAGGAAAGGAAGCAGTCGAGGCGCGAAGCAAAGGCACGCAGGGCTGCCTTGGCCATTGGAGCGGGTCCCAGCACCGTTCCTCATGCCGATACCCCGTCAGAAGAGCCCCTGGTCACCCTGTCTACAGCTCATAGACAGGCGATTCGCGCCAATAGGGAGGCTAACGGCAAGTCTACCTCAGGTAATACTTCTTTCATAATCTTGTTGTGAGGCTTATAAAGCTGTCGGTTCTTATATATATCCTATCCTGCAGGGCCAAGTCCGACCGAGGGGGAGGCGGAGACCGTTGAACCCAAGGAAACAAAGGAGGTGGCACCTGCCGAACCCGAGCTAACGGTAGGCAACGTTGCTGGGGCTGCGGAGCCTGAGATGGAGGTTGAGGGGTCTGCAGCCGAGAAGGTCATTGGTGCCGAGCCTGAAGTGGCGGCAGATGAAATGATCGTTATAACTGTGCCCAGGGCAGCGGCGGATGAGGCGCTTGAGACCGGCGACCTCATGTTGACAGCGGATGAACCGATGGAGACCGCCGAGCCTAAAGAAGCAGCGGATGAGATGGCCATGACTCTTGGGGAAGAGCTAGCCGCTCTTTCTCAAGAGTCCGGCAATGCTCCGATCATTGCCCTCCCCGTCTATGGTCTTCCGCCGTCTCTTGGACGCGCGAGTGCGACGACGGCCCCCGTGGAGTCTGGGGATGAGGCCACGGGTGGTGGACTCGTGTCGCTGGAGGGGGGAGTCGCCTCCGTTTCAGCTGGCAGCTCATCAGGTAAATCCCAAGTTGCTGTCTTTCTTTACCTTACAGTCATTTCTGACAAGTTCACCTTTTTTGTAATGCAGGTGCAGCCAGCGCCGATGCCCCACTGCTCGAGGGAGCGCCTTCAACGACTGCCTTGGCGATAGTCACCTCTCAACCCTCTCTCATACCATCGAAGATGTTGGAAGGTATGGGTTTGCAATTTATTAATCTTATCTTTCAGACGTATAATTTGTGTACTAAAATCGTACTGTTATGTCTTTTCAAGAGTGCTCTTTGATCATCTATATCAAGTGTTGCTCCCACACTTCTCCTTCCCATCTGAACTCGCTCCTCCCTCTGGTGGTGTTGGTGAGTATAGTTCCCGACTGATACATTTCCTTTCGACGATGAAATTATTTCTAACTTTTTCTCGTCCTGACTGCAGTGCTACAAATCGAAGGGGGAGAAGAAAGATCGGCTGCACCACCGACCCTTCCGGCCTTGCCACCTGCTTCGACTGGTATAGTAAACTATCTTATCAATGACTTTTTCTATATTTATTGAATCATCATCTAATCGCATTTTGTCTTTCTAGCTATCGTTCCGGTCATGGCGCCCTTTGAGTCTCATATTATAATATCGGCAGGCCCTTCCCAGAGACGTCCGTCCTCGAAAGGTGCGGCGAATAGTCTGCGTATGTTGAGCGACTACATCGAGGAACTCGACGTCGAGGCTCCTATGTCTGCTGCGGACTTCGCTACGACGGTTAACCCAATGCTGGTGATATTTGCCAATTTCCATGACGAGGGCATCGTCGCATCTTGGGTTAATCACTGCAGAGAGATTGAGGCTCGCCTTCATCAGCTGGAGTCAATGCGTCTTGCCCCTGAGGTTTTGGCCATGAGTACTCAATGGGGAGCATAGCTCGAGCAAAGCACTTCTCATTTCCGCCATTTGGATCAAGAAGCAGCTTTGAGGCTGAAGGAGTGCCAGGAGTCTTCAAGCGAAACTGCTCGCCTGCGTGCTGAAGTTGAGGCGAACGCCGCTGAGGTAAAGGCCGTCTTCGAGGGCTTTCTGGAGCGCATCTCAAATGGGCTAAAACTGAAGCGGGCACTTGACGTTGCCGAGCGTAATGCCCAAGGCCGCGAAGCCACTCAGCAGGCCGTCAAGGAGCAGCTCGCATCTCTCTTGCAGCAAAGGGCTCAGGTGGAAGCAGAGATGGCGGTGGTAGCAGATCAGCAAAAGGCGTGGAAGGAAGTGCATGAACAATTAATAAAGTTATGCAAGACGCTTCCTTCCCAGTAGTCCTCCTTGTATCCATATACTTGTAAAAAAATTCTTTTCCTTCTTCGAATAACATGTATCCATTCTTTATTCTTTTGTACGATTCACCCTGTATTTGATTGAAGTCAATAAATAAAGATACATATTTTTTTCTGTAATGTCTTGTATACTCTTTTGCTTTCTGTCTTCTCTTATTATTAGCATGCTGGCACAATTAGCAGGTAATAGAGTAAGCATCTTGATTTCTTCACGAGATAACGATGGCTTATGCCGCAGGTCAGATCTACTGCCTAAGACTTTTCAACTCTATGAGCTGTGAGGGTCTCATAGAGACTTTTCTCCCTACGAATCAAGAGGATCTCATAGGTGGATTTTCTCCTTAGGAATCGTGAGGATTCCTAAGTGTGTTTTCTCTTATAAGTCGTAAGGATCCTATAAGAGAATTTTTCCCTCTTACGAGTCGAGAGGACCCGTAAGCGGTTATTTCCTTCCCTGTCGAAACTCGACTTTAGAGAGTGAGGCCCGTGAATAGTATGCAAGAGACCGTTTTAGACCGACTTACAGGGTCCCATTGTTCAGGAAGCAAGTTTTTTAATCCCTGCTGCTTGAGGCTTCATCTTGCAAGTTGAGACGAATCGGGAATTTCCTGCGGAGACACTGGTTGCTCTGCGAGTCGATGCGAGTCAGGAGGCTCTCATCAAGGATGTTTGTTTCCCTAAGTTGAGGTATTTTCCAAGGATTATTTGTTTCCCTGGTGTTGAAACAAATCGAGAATTTCCCACGGAGACACTGATTTCTCTACGAGTCGACGCGAATCAGGGGGCTCTCGTCAAGGATATTTGTTTCCCTGAGTTGAGGTATTTGCCAAGGATTATTTGTTTCCTTGGTGTTGAAACGAATCGAGAATTTCCCACGGAGACACTGGTTGCTCTGCGAGTCGATGCGAGTCAGGAGGCTCTCGTCAAAGATGTTTGTTTCCGTGAGTTGAGGTATTTGCCAAGGATTATTTGTTTCCCTGGTGTTGAGACGAATCGAGAATTTCCCACGGAGACACTGGTTTCTCTGCGAGTCGATGCGAATCATGAGGCTCTCGTCAAGGATGTTTGTTTCCCTGAGTTGAGGTACCTGCCAAGGATTATTTGTTTCCTTGGTGTTGAAACGAATCGAGAATTTCCCACGGAGACACTGGTTGCTCTGCGAGTCGATGCGAATCAGGAGGCTTTCGTCAAGAACGCTGGTTTCCTTGAGTTGAAGCATTTTGCCGAAGACTCTTCGGGGTTGGGATGAACCGTCGAGATTTGGCTTCGTTTTCTGGCGGAGTCTGTTGGGAAAGTATGGTTCCCTCTTTGTTTACGCCCTTGGATTGTATACAGGGATCGATGTGATCTCAACTGTAGGGCCAAAGTTTTATCATTTCTCTCTTTTTTTTTGTTTTATTTCCGCGATGCTCTATCATTTCAGCTTTTATATCGTGAAGGTCGCGATTGCCCAATCATTTCGGCTATTTTTCGCGGTGCCCAATCATTTCGGCTGTTTATTTAATTTTTACTCACTGCTTTTTATTGCAAGTTGCCCAATCATTTCGGCTATTTCGTGTCCATACGTTTTTACTCGCTGCTTTTTATTGCAAGTTGCCCCATCATTTCGGCTATTTCGCGTGTATACGCTTTTACTTGCTGCTTTTTATTGCAAGTTGCCCCATCATTTCGGCTATTTCGCTTGTATACGTTTTTACTTGCTGCTTTTTATTGCAAGTTGCCCCATCATTTCGGCTATTTCGTATGCATGTGCGGCCTACTGGCTTTTCGCCGTAAACCTGAATTTAGACACCTATTTCGGCATCAACACCGCTACAACTGGGATATTGCCAGGAGCGAATTATCATCTGCCTCTGTCGATGTCGAACAAAGGTGGCTTAGCGACCAGGGTTAAGGTCATGTCGACTAAGGCTTTTAACTTCATGAGCCGTAAGGGTCCCATAAAGGTATTTCTCCCTACAAATCGTGAGGATCTTTTAGGTGTATTTTCTCCTTAGGAATCGTGAGGATTCCTAAGTGTTTGTTCCTCTGTAAGCCGTAAGGATCCTACAGGAGGGTTTTCTCCTCATAAATCGAGAGGATTTGCAAGGGTTGTTTACCATGCGAACATATCCCAAGTCTCGGATGGGACTTGGTTAGGGAACTGTTTATTCGCGTCCGTGGATTGTATACAAGGGCCAGTATTGAACCACTTGTAGGGCATAAAATTTGAAGGTTATGGGGGTTGCTTAAGCAAAGGTTTAGGTCTCTGTGACTTAAGACTTTCAAATCTTATGAGCCGTGAGAGCCGTGAGAGTCCCATAAGGGAGTTCTCCTTATGAGTCGTGAGGATCTCGTAAGTGTATTTTCTCCTCAGGAATCGTGGGGATCCCTAAGTGTGTTGCTCCTTTGTGAGTCGTAAGGATCTCACGCAGGTGGTTTCTCCTTACAAGGTCGAGAGGATCTTGTAAGTGTCCTTTAATGAGGTTGCACCCTTTCAGGTTTTCACAAACACTCGCCGGTAGTCCTGCCGTTTTTACTCACGGAGCCCTTTCGGGTTTTCATCCGTGCCCTTTTTGCTTATGGACATACCGTTTTTTTTTATTCTTTTTATTTTCTTCTTCCTTTTTTTTTACGAGGTCGCACCCTTTCGGGTTTTCACGAACACTCGCCGGTAGCCCTGCTGTTTTTACTCACGGAGCCCTTTTGGGTTTTCATCCGTGCCCATTTTGCTTATGGACATACCGTTTTTATAATTTTTTTTTATTTTATATATTTTTTTTTCTTTTATTCATCTCATCAGCCTGAAGATGCTGCGGTAGTAGTTTAAAAACGTTTTGGTCCGCTATTAGTTTAAGAACGTTTCGGTCCGTCATTGAGAAGGCTGGATACTGCTTATAAAGCTTGAGCTTAGGAAGATAACGAGCGGACATAGTCGTCGTCATCTATCATTGACCTAGGCTATGGTTCATTAAGTGTAGTATTTCTTTAGGAATCTACCGTTTATTGGCCTGAAAGGCCTTTCACCGTGCATATCCATGAGTAGATAGGCTCCACCCTGGTAGACTTTATCTATGATGTACGGGCCTTCGTAGTTTGGCTCGAATTTTCCCCGCTTGGCGTGGTTGGGGATCATAGGCCTTTTGACCACTAGCACGAGTTCGCCTTGGCGGAATGTCCTCGGTCGGGTCAATCTTTCATATGAGCGCGTCATCTTTGCTTTATAAGCTTCCAGATTTTGTTGCGCTATGAGTCGTGTTTTATCAAGGGCATCGAGCTCCTCAAGGCGAAGGTGAGCATTCTCTTCGTTTGTCAACTCGTAGTGGACTGCCACTCGTAGAGAGGGTAGCTCTATCTCGAGGGGGAGTACCGCTTCCGTACCGAATACCAACGCGTATGGTCTTGTGTTCGTGGTCGTCTTGAACGTAGTTCGATACGCCCAAAGAGCCTCTTGCAGTCTCTCGTGCCAGTCTTTCTTATTTCGAGACACCGCCTTTTTCATGATCTTCGTCAGGGTCTTATTGAAGGCCTCGGCTAGACCATTAGCTCGCGGATTATAAACCGAGGAATATCGCCAGTCAATATTGTGTTGTTGCGCAAAGCGACTGATCTTGTGGCTCCTGTAAGCTGGCCCGTTATCGGAGATCATCTGTCGCGGAGTCCCAAACTGGTATATGATGTGCGTCTTGAAGAAATGGAGGATATTTTCCGTTTTCACTTCCTTCAGCGGTACTGCTTCCGCCCATTTGAAGAAGTAATCAGTGGTCGCTAGGATGAAACGATGTCCTCTGGACGATACTGGTTCGATGGGGCCGACTATGTCAGTTCCCCACATTTCGAACGGCCAGCTAGCCACTGTTGGATGCAATGGATTTGGATGTTGGTGGATAAAGTCCCCATGGATTTGGCATGAGTGGCATTGCTTCGCATATTCGAGGTAATCCTGGGATCATCGTGGGCCAGTAGTAGCCCATCTGTTTGATCTTCAACTTCATCTTTGGGCCTGCTTGATGAGAACCGCAGATTCCATCATGAACTTCCTGGACGACTCTTTTCGCTCCGTCAGGTCCCAGACATCTCAACCACAGAGAATCAAATGACCTCTTATACAAAGTATCATTGACGAAGGCGAAAGACAGAGCTCGTTTCATGAGCTGATGTCTTGTGGACGCATCTTCGAGCATTCGGTGGGACTTAAAGTAGTTTATGAAGACTTCCCTTCAGTCCTCAGCCTTTTCTCGTTCTTTTATTTGTAAGGTCGTCTGCTCAGTTACTCCCTTTTCTTCGGATGATTCCGGAGATATTTCTGCTGGGGCGAGCACTCGACGGCTTTGCACCACGATTTTAACGTCATCGAGGTTCTCGTCAGCCAGTTCTTTAGCAAGTTTGGCCAACGCATCTGCTTTGCTATTTTCTGCGCGCGGTATGCTCTCCAAAGTATAGGAGGGAATTTGGGTCAACAGTTGTTGCACCATTTCACCGTACTTCACCAACTCCGGTTTGCACGTTTGGTAGTCGCCGTTTACTTGACTAACGACGAGTTGAGAATCTCCGTATATGAGGAGGTTTTCAATTCCCATGTCAATGGCGATCTCGAGGCCTGCTATCAAAGCTTCATATTCGGCTTCGTTATTCGTCCTCGGCTCTGTTAGGGAGAAAGCAAAGCGCATTATCCCTCCTTGTGGAGTTACAAAGATGAGTCCTGCCCCTGATTTGATTACAGGGGTATTTTTTTTGCGCTTCTTTACGGAAGATGCTCCATCAAAATAAAGCTCCCATCGGGTATCACCACCGTCGATCGCGTCAAATGCATGTTTGTCTGGAAGCTCGCAATTCAAAGGAGAATCGGCGGGTATCGGGTGCTCAGCGAGGAAGTCGGCAATGGCCTGGCCTTTCACTGCCTTGAGAGGTTGATGGGTTATCGAAAACTCCATCAAGAGCAAGGCCCATTTCGCGAGTCGTCCCGTCAATATGGCCTTCGACATCAAATATTTAAGGGGGTCCACCTTTGAAATGAGATGGACCTCATGCGCAAACGCATAGTGCTTGAGCTTCGTTATCGCGAAGATCAACGCCAGGCAGTGTTTTTCAATGGGGGAGTAGTTGCTTTCTGCCCCCAGTAGAACTCGACTTAGGTAGTAAAGAGCTCTCTCCTTCCCTTGATCATTCTCTTGTGCCCATAATGCGCCTAAGGAACCTTCGAGGGCGGTTGTATAAAGAATGAGGGGCTTTCCCTTGACCGGAGCAGCCAATACCGGCGGGTTCTGCAGGTATTGCTTGATCTCGTCTAGCGCGTTTTGGCACTTTTGGTCCCAGACGAACGGGGTTCTCTTCTTCAACAGGTGGCTGTAAGGGAGGCACTTGCCTGAAAGGTTGGCTATAAATCGCCGTATATACGTGAGCTTCCCTTGGAGAGACCGCGGCTGTTTGAGAGTCCTTGGCGGAGGCATTTCCATGATCGCCTTGATATTTGACGGATCTATTTCGATACCTTGGTGTCGGGCGATGAATCCTAGGAATTTTCCTGAGGAAACCCCGAATGCACACTTGAGAGGGTTCATCTTCAAGTTGTATTGTCGAAGGCGTTGAAATACGGTCTTCAGATGCTTGAGATGTTCCTCGTATGATTTGCTTTTAACTATGAGATCATCGATATAGCATTCGACGATTTCGTGTATGAGGTCATCGAAGATCTTCGTCATGGCCCTCTGGTAGGTGGCACCGGCGTTCTTTAAACCGAAGGGCATTACCTTGTAGCAGAATATACCCAAAGGAGTCCTGAAGGCGGTGTGCTTCTGGTCTTCGGGATGCATCTTTATCTGGTTATACCCCGATGAGCCGTCCATGAAGGAGAAAACCTCATGAGTGGACGTATTGTCTATCATCAGTTCTGTGACTGGCACTGGGAAATCGTCCTTCGGGCAGGATTTATTGAGATCCCGAAAGTCCACGCATATGCGCACTGTCCCATTTTTCTTCATCACCGGGACGATGTTGGCGATCCATTCAGGATATTGAACCTCTTGGATAAAGCCAGAGTCGATCAGCTTCTTGACCTCGGCATTAATGCTCATCTCTAGCTCGAGCCGCATTCTTCTCGGTGCCTGTTTGACCGGCTTGACGTCCGGAGATATTGCCAATTTGTGCACAGCAATTTCTGGATCTAGTCCCGGCATTTCGGAATAGTTCCATGCGAAGCAATCTTTATGCTGTACAAGAACGTCTTTTAACGCAGCCATCCTTTCTTCAGATAGCAGCTCACTGACGAACGTCGGCCGTGGGTCACTTGCCGTCCCCAACTCAACTTTCTTGAGGTTATCTGCAGTGGTATGTATTCCATCCTCCAGTTCTTTCGGAGCTGGCGGAAATTCTGAGATCACCTCATCATTACTGTTTTCGAAGCACCAGCGAAGGCTGTTCATGTTCTCGGGCTCTTCTTTTAATATTGTTATCATGTGACAAGTGAGAATCCGCTTCCAATCCCAATATGGAGTTGGTTCTGTTCTTGTGGCTTTGGGTTCGTGCTTTTGTGGCGACGCTACCCTCCAGTTGTCAGACAGAGCGAATTTGCCAAGCTGATACTGATCTTCAACACAATTCTTGAAGGAGAAGCAATCTTCAAGAGGATGCCCTATTACTCGATGGTAAGAGCAATAATTTGGGTCGGAGACTTCACCGGCTTGTTCGGGGTTTTTGGACTCCGGCAGTGTAAGCATTTGATGTTTTAGAGCAAGATCAAGTATCTTCTTCGTCTTGTCCCGAGGAAACGAGTACGCTCGACCCATTTTCGTCATGAGGGATAGATCAATGACGCTCGACTCCCGTTTGCGTGGCTTCTTAGCCCCGCTTTATTGGCGTTGAGCGCTTTTTTGGCTTTTCGACTTATTTCTGCCTCTGCGTCGAGCCTTTTTTATAACAGGTTGACAGGGGGCGGCACTTTCATCTTTCATGGTCTGTTGAAGGAGACGTTTCGTTTTGTCTTTCTCGTAGATGGCCATTTCGCGGTTGTGATCGTCGCAGACTTTTTGACCAGCTTCCCTTATAAGCCTGTCCATTTCTTCTTTGAACGACGGACTGGGCACTTTTACATCAGGAACTTTTGCTGGTTCAGGATTAGCGTCCTCCCATTGAGCATCCGCTTCTTCATCGAAGTCATACACGACGTAACAGCCGTGTAGTAATTCTCGTTTCTTTGACCGGATGTATCCGAGCCCGATTGTCTCCATCCTCCTACTAG
Organism: Agapanthus africanus; assembly: GCA_030015575.1. Lineage (NCBI taxonomy): Eukaryota > Viridiplantae > Streptophyta > Magnoliopsida > Asparagales > Amaryllidaceae > Agapanthus > Agapanthus africanus. The sequence continues at coordinate 739,672,943 of CM057341.1, forward strand.
GCAGCTTGTGTTGAGTTCCGGGGACGTTCCAGACCCTGTCATAGAATTTGGCCTTTCTAACGGTCTATTTGAAGGGTATCCCTTGTCGTTTCAACAACCTTTTCAAGCCTTCTGTATAGTATCTGGAGAGACGGATGGGCTGAAGCCTATCAAGCGTAGGATCCGCGCCATGCCAAATTTCTTTCTCCACTTTGTTTTCTTCAGAGCGGTAGAATAGAATTGCCTTCTCTCCCTCTCGCCTGGGAGGGATATAGAACATCTGCAGATCCTCTACACCGTCGGAATCGAGCGCATCCAGTTCCTTATAATGTTTAAGCGGCACCATGGCGACTTGCAGACTTTGCTCTTCGTCGGCGGAAACTCGTATTGAAGGTCGAGCAGAGAATACAGCATGGGCCTCATCCTCCGAATCACTACCAAAGATCAACGTAGGAGCGGATGGTCCTGGCTTGGTGTATTGGGGCGGACCCGAATAAACTATCTCCTCTTCCTCATCGGTATCACTGCCGAAGACAGGGATGGTAGCGTTAGTTTTATTCTCCGGCTTGTGACACTTTTCTGTGTCTTCGAAACTCGGTAAGAAGTATTTGGCATCTTCATATTTGCGAACTTCGTTCACGGAAAACGGATTCAGTTCTCCCGTCACGGTATACTCGAGACCATCCCTAAAATATTTCATACACTGATGCTGTGTAGAAGGGATGATGTTATACTCGTGTAACCATGGTCGGGCGAGCAGAGCGTTGTAGCATGTCTTGGCATCTATGACGTGGAATTTAATGTCCGTGATGAGCAGCCCAAAGCGTAGCGTCAGTATCACAGATCCAAGAGTTTTTGATGATTGGGAGTCGAACCCGGAGATGGTGATCTTATCCCGAGCAAGGTGCTGGACGCTCATGCAGATTTCCTTTAACACCCGCACATTGAGTAGATTAACAGACGACCCGTTATCGATCAGGATTTTGCCTATCTTTATATCATGGCAGTATCCTGAGACATAGAGGGGGCGATTGTGTTCGCACGTCCCAAGGAGAAGGTCTTCATCGCCAAAAGTGACATCGGCCGTGTGCAACTCCTCCAATTCATCTTTCATCTTTTCTTCGGCTAGGAAAGCTTGGAACTGCTCCGGGTCCTGTAGTGCCTTAATTAACGAATTTCTCGCCTCCTTTGATAGTAAAAGGGCGTCGAGAATGCTGAGTTGCGAGGGTAGCTTCCTCAGATCCGCTAAGACGTTGTAATCCACCTTATTTTTCTTCGGCGGGTCTTTGGCAGTTAGCTCTTCCATGACTTGGTCATCTAGGGCGATATCCTCAGAGACCTTTTCTTTCCCGTTATCTTTTTTGTTTGGGGGTCCGAGATTCTTTTCGGGCAACGTGCGATTACGCAGCCGGATATTTTCACAGATCTTCGGCTCTTCTTCTTTTCCCACAGTGGACTCTTTAAAGAGGGGGCTAAGAGCCAGCTCCTCGTCGGAATCGCTCCCGAATGTGAGCACTTGTGATCCTCCGGCATTGACCATGCGACAATTGCCGGTAGTTCTGTTAAGCCCTTCGGTCGCACTGTTTTGTTCCTGGCGAGTCTTGCGCTTCTCCCGCTTAACCTGTTGTCGGTGAGCAACATATCCTTTCCACCATCTATCGAAAGCTTTGCACTCCTCAGTGAGGTGCGAAATCTTCCGATGATACAAGCAATAGGAGGGGTGCATTTCCGCTTCACCAGTAACGCTTCCCTCAGAGGATGGTAGTTTCATACCCATTGACACGGCTTTAGCAAACCTCTTCCTCATCTTGGATATGCTTTTGTCGGTAGTGGATGTATTTTGATCCAGCGGGAGCGTCTCAGCCTCTTCATCAAGTCGCTAGCGCTTAGCCCTTTCAAATATGACCGCTTCGCGTTCTCTATCAGCTTTACTTTTCAACCGAACTTCATTAAGGAACGTGTCGATTACTTCATTCGATGGCCCTAGAATTTTTGGTTCGGGATCTGCCCCCAGCGTTTCAGTACAAGGAGTCTCCTCATCACCCATGAACGAATGGGAAATCACATGGCAGCTCGCCACGTATTCTTCAGATTCGTCAGATGAACTTTCTCCCTCATCTTCCTCTTGAAAGACGTGGTTGAGGAACTCTTGGAATGTAATGGGAGTCCGTGCCTTCTGGTTGTATTCCTCCAGCGCGTCAATTTGTTTTTGCAAGTCTGTGCGCTTGTCGCCAGGCTTCACAGGCTTCTTTGACTTCTTTTTCTTCTTCTTTGAAGATTTCGACGGCTGGTTATGAATGCTTGGGCCATCCCTATCTATCTTTTGAGTTGGGCGAGACTTCAACATCCCTTCAATGATCTGCGGCTCCAACGGGTTCTTCCACTTGATCGCTGGGCATGTTTGAAGATCATTTAGCATCCTCTTTGTCTTGGCTGATAATACAACATCCCAAGGAGCTTCTTCAACGACAGAGCATGTTGCCCCCGGCGTATTCATTCCCTTAGAGGTGTGGGGCTGTGGTGGATTCACCTTCCATTTGTCGGATAATGCAAACTTACACTGTCGGTACTGGTCTTCAAGCCAATTTTTGAAGACATAGCAATCCTCAATCGGATGACCCAGTACTCGATGATAAGGACAGTAGTTGGGCTCATTGACGTCACTTGGTTGCGACGGACGTTTTGGATCCGGCAGATTTATGAGTCGGTTGCGCAACGCCGGCTCAATTAACCTTCTCGTTTTATCCCGGGGATACGAGTAAGGACGTCCCATCCTCTCTTCAAGGGCTACATACGGGCGCATATTATTTTGACGAACGACCGGCTTCGAGATGTTCGGTTGCTGTTGAGCATTTGCGACAACGATCGCTTTTCCCTTTCCCTTCTCATTTCGGGAGTCCGGCTTTGGAAGAGGAGGTTTATGGCCCATCTGATCCATTTGCGCCAGCTTTTCGATTAGTTCCTGGAAGGTGGTCGGCTTGAAGAACATCATAAATTGCGAGATGGTTGCTTGCGGATCAAGGGTTCCCACAAACATTCCCACTGCAGGAGCTTCTTCTATGCGCTGCTCGCATTTTGACCATAAATTACGCCACCGTATAGCATATTGGACCCATGTCTCGCCCGGCTTTACCCTGGCATTGATCAATGCCGTTATCGGGGTACGCTCGCTGGCACTCGTGAAACGTTGGGTAAACAGCAACTCCATCTCTGCAAAGGTCTTGATAGAGTCATTCGGGAGCTCGGAATACCACTCGAACGCTGTATCCGATAAGCTACCAACGAACTGGCGAAGCAACAATTTATCATCACCGCCAGTGTTGCCGCAAAGCGCCCTGAACTGGGCGACATGCTGGTGGGGATTGCCAGTCCCCTTATACACATGGAATTTTGGTATCGTATAACCTGGCGGGTACTTGATCTGGTCGTACCAGCCCGGATACGGTCGCCCCGTTTTTACGACCTGATCTGCTGCTTCAGTCGCTTGATGAACCCGGATCTGCTGAACTATATATTCGTCCAGGTCGGCTTTGGAGATCGCCTCCTCCTTGGCTGTTGACAGAGCCGGTGGAAGATTCGACGTTTCTCCCCTATCATCTTCAAGGATAATCGGGGGATCTTCAGCAGGTGGATCCTGTTGAATCATCATGCCCACCATGTCCTGGAACAGGAAAGCCATCTTCTTTATGCTGGCTGCCTGTTCCACAGCTTCTTTATCCTTCTTCTCCAGTATGCGACGAAGGAACTCGGCGTCAGTTTCTTGTTCCTGACGTTCATCCGAGGACGTTTCAGGGGTTTCTTTTGGCCCAGTGAGTGCGGCCATCACGGTCATCATCTCCTGGAGCTTTTGCTGTTTTTCCTGAGCCTTGGTCACTGACCGTGTAAGTGGTCTATGACCTGTGGATGCACGGCCGTCCTCCTTTCCCGACGCCATGTATACTGTATGAACTGTTATGCCCCCGGACTTAGGGCGTTTAGGTTCACCACCTTTGGCATTTGCTGCGGGCGCGGGGGTTTTCTCCGGCCTTCTTCTTTTGTGGGCCGTTGAAGTGGAGGGGTCCGTTGCAGTGGGCACCTTGGTGAATGCCGTCCTTTGCTGTTTAAGAGGACGATCCTTCTCTTCTTGCACTTTCGCCTTCTTCTGTTGACGAGAGTGACCTGGGTCAATCACGGAGTCTTGAACCCTCCGCCAAACATTGTATATTTTTTAGGACAGCCGTCGAGGGGGTTGTTCTTGCTTTGTCTCCGGAACTCCCTCCGCGGGCGGAGGAGATCTTTTCAATGTAGCGGTTGGAGAGTTCTTGCGTACCCTCCTCAACAGTTCAAAGCTGTTCCCAGTTGGAACAGCAGCGTTGACCTCCACCACCGGAGCAGGTGGAGTTAGCCCTGAGGGGGAGTTGCCCCCTGCCTTCCTTACTCGTCGCCAATGGCGACGTCGAGCATGGCGAGCCGTTAGGACTGGCTCAGAGACAGAGACAGCTTCTTTTTGCCCCCTGTCTGAATGAGGCACCGCTGGTGTTAACCTCTTAAAGACTGAGGTTTTCCTTTGAGGGGTGATATTCAACCTGTCGAAGACAGATCCTCGAGCAGGGGCAGGAGCAGGAATAGTCAGCCTTGAAAAGACTGACTCTTTGACGGGAGAAGTCGCCTTAACGACTTCCGGAGCGGCGGCTGTTGCCCTCCTTGGGGCAGCCACCTTAGAGTTCATAGGCTTCCTAGCGGGCCCCTCATAGTTCTGATCCAGCCTGGCAAAGACGGAGGCTGTTGGTTTGGTAGTGGACGACCCGTTGACAAGGGCCGTCGTAGCAGTGAGCCGGTCTAAGACCGACTTCTTGTTCACTTCTGGTGCAGGTATTGACATAGAGAAGCTTGCAGGTGGGATCATGGTCCCTAAAAACAGGCCGGTGGTGGCCTGGGTCACCTGTTCTACCGGCAGAGCGAGGAAGGAGGCCGCTTGGGGCCCATATGCTACACCTCCAGGTGAGGTGGAGCGTCCGTTGCAGTGGCACTTCGAGCAGTTGGTGCAGTTAGAAGCCATTGATGCTTGAGTTCTGCGCCAGGCGAAAGACCAAATCTTAGTAACTTGAAATCCAAAGGCAACCGTTAACAAACCGCGATTGGTTCGCGAAGACGACACATGAAGTGTGGAGTGGAAAGAGGAAAAGGTCCCACCGGGCGTGCCAGAATCTGTTCCCCTCCGAACGGCGGCCGAGACGCGTGAGGACGTCTTGCCTGAGATTCGGGGCAGATGCTATTTGGTTTTATCCGTCCACCTCTCCGAAAATGCCAAGTTGATTTATGGCACCATGTATCTGTTAGTGTATATGCCCTAGAGGCCATTACTGTATCATACTAGTTTGTATATTACTTAATGGAAGCTTAGGATATTCACCTTGTATATACAATCTTGCTCAAAATAGTAGTATGCTACTTGGTTTGTTTCTACTTCAATGTGTACTTGTGTTTATTTTAGTATATCACCTATACACATTAGTGGAGCCCTTAGGATCTTTGCTTGATTACCAGCGTTGTGATGGCAGTCACACTAGTGGGGGCTGGGTAATCTATAAGCACATCCTTATGCAGGTCTCTAGTCGCAGGACTATCGAGACAGGGCATCGATACTCCAGAGTAGACTAGCGCATGCGCTTCTCATCCCAGAGTGGGAGATGGTCTGTCCCACAGCCATCAGTACGTCGTACTGGAGATAGTATGCGGGTGCTCGTTGGGTTACGAGTACACTAGACAGGACTCGTCAGGAACTGACTGGTTGATATTATACCTATCGTCAGTTATCAGTTCCCAGGTGACATGAGTACAGCTTAGTCCGCTGACTTGACACTGTCACTTCGCCTCGAGTGTGTTCCCACTGTACTTTGATTACTACCCTACCACGGCTCAAAGGAGTCGTGCAAACAGGTAGTAGCTGGGTGCAGTCCCGAAGCACTTGGAGGCAGTGACGGTTAGACAGGATTCGTCTCTCCCGGTATTGGGGGTTGACATCGCGCTGTGTCTAGGAGAGCCATTACACGAGTAGTCCCTGGCCAGGGCAAGCGAGATATACTGGTAGGCTTCCAGTGTTATCTCAGGGTGTATTGGGCTTCACTCCGACACGACTTGTACCGCTATTAGGGGACTGACGTTTACCGCCCCCCTAGGCCCGCCATGCGATGTATCAGACGAACAGACCGGACTGTACGGAGACTGTCACATTCAGGCTCAGTAGGAGTTCAGATGGGTTTCACCTCGTCAGTCTTCTTGTCGGCATCTACCTGGGGACCGTTACGCACAGCTAGTGCCACTTGCGGTCTGTGGTTAAACCCACTGCCAGCGTAGTGTCGAGTCTTTAGAGTCCCACACAGAAAGCTATTCGCCTTTAGGCAAAAGAGTAGAGGTCGCATGGTTTTGCGACAGGGTTCGGTCACATCCGTGCACTTGTGCACGTACAGTGTCCGGACAGTTAACACTAGCGGGCTTTGGTTTAAGCCAGATCCTAGTGTACGTTTTGGGATTGGTTTTATCTCGTTTGTATTCGTGTTCCTCGGAACGCGGATGGGGGTGTGTATGCACAGTTGACAGAGAGACAGAGGCAGAGTATTCTCATTGGGGTTGTTGACTGTTGACAGTTGACTGTTGACCATTGACTTTTGCTTAACCCTAATGAGAATAAGATATATGATTAACATTAATATTAATTAAGTATTATAGTGACATGGTTGTTGAGGGGTTGACTTTGTTGACTTGTTGACTTTGTTGACCGGTTGACTAGGTTGGACTAGTTGACCATCATCATGACAATGGCTATCATTCCATGGTAAAGACTTTTGCTTGCTTGTTTATTTATGCAAAATGAGTGCATGAAATGATATAGCCATTTTGACTTAAACCATTTACACAATACTTGATTACTATTTTTGTTATGATAGCTTTTGGATTATGAGGGGTGAGAATGAGAAGAGTATGGTTCATTCTATCATTTGCTTTCTCTCTCTTGAGCTCTCTCATTCTCAAGCTCTCCCTCTTGCTCTTGCTCTCTCTACCTTAAGGCAAACCATTCTCATGTGTTGAGGCTAATTGCCTTAGAGATAAAAAGACACCAAAACATTCCTCTACTCACTCTAGTTCACAAGGTTTAGCAAACCGAGTGAACTAGTTTCTTCAAAGTTCGAAGATGAAGCCAAAGGTAGAAACTTTCAAGTGGATCGATCTTCGGCGCAAGGAGACGACGGGGTGAAGCCGATCCGGACAACCATCGAGGCTTGAAGACGAAGGAGTTCAAGAAAGAAAGGTATAACCCCCTAACCGAGTAGTTAACAACTCCTAATTAGGTTGTTAGTTAGATGTTTAACAAAGATCCGGTTTTGAGTCCATGTTACCACCTCTAGAAAATTGTTTTTCATCAAATTCCGCATGCCCGAAAGTACCGGGAGAGGTAGCATGGACTTACAGTATCGAAGGTTTAGACGGATGCGGCCGATGTAGCAGACTTCGTCAGATTCCCCCTCGCTTGAGGGGTTTTTGATTGTGGGGACGCTTTTCCCTGCAGGCGCAAGCCCCTGCAGTTAATTACGCTACCGCATCGCGGTAACAACTTTCTCCTTCTCCAGAATTTCACTTCGTGTCGTGTGTGTTTGTTTTGTTTGTGATTGCCCGTAGATTGTATATGGAGACTAAGTGATGCCGTCGCCCGTAGGACGTGGATTAGTCCAAATCCGTATTTACTTAGATTTGGATTTGGTATTTTTTAGTTTAAGGATACGTTTGTCGTATTGAGGCTAAGATCAACTTAAACGTTCGTTAAGGATACGTTAGTCCTGTTTGAGACTAAGATCAACTTAACGTGGTGATCCATTTAATATATGGCCGTCGGGACTCGTCACCTCTCTGACGTCGTTGAAGGATTACAACGATAGGTGTCAGCGGCGTTCGGAGATGTACCCTTGAACCAAAATTGATTTGGAGTTTTATAGTCCATTTGAATGTTTAAGGATACGTTAGCCGTGTTTGGGGCTAAGATCAACTTAAACAGGATCGTTTAGATCCGGCGAAAGAGCAATTGGCTCCATTGTTTAGTTTAATGACGTTACGGTCAATAAGTAGTTTAAGGACGTTGCAGTCCATATTCCAGTTTAAGGACGTGGTGGTCCATTGCCAGTTTAGGGACGTGGTGGTCCGATATTAGTTTAAGGACGTTTCGGTCCGATATTAGTTTAAGGACGTTTCGGTCCACGAGTTTAAGGACCCGTAGTCCATATTGATGTGTGGTCGTCGGGACCCATCACCTCTCTAACGTCGTTGAAAGATTACAACGATAGGTGTCAGAGGAGTTCAGAGATGTACCCTCGAACCGGAGGTAAATTGATTTAGGAGAGCAATTTTGCTCAGTCAATTTAATTTGAGGACTTACGGCCATGATTGGGCTAAGTCCAGTTGAAAAAAGTTCAACACTTTTATTTGTTTTTGTTTTTGTTTGGGCTCTGCCCATGAATGATGCAGAGTATCAATTTGTTTTGGGCTTTGCTCATTTTATAAATGATGCAGAGCATCAATTTTACCTGGGCTCTGCCCATTTATTGCTTTGCAATTTATTTAGGCCTACTAGGTCTTTTTGATTTGGGCCTGGCCCTTTAGGAAATGCATTGCATTTGTCAGGCGCTTTGCGCCAATCAGAGAGCGCAAGCGCTTGTGGTGTTGACACGTGTCACACAAGCGCAGTGCGCTGTGCCAATGTGCTGCGCTTGCGCTGCTGACACGTGTCGCGCTCTGGTGAGTTGCGCCAATTCCAGAGAGCAAGGCTCTATTTCAAAAGCGCATAGCGCAGATGGTTCAGATGCTGACACGTAGCACTCTCTGGTGGCTTACGCCAATCCAGGAGCGCAACAGCGCAGTTTGCAAGTGCAAGGCACTATAATTTGAGGATCTTTTTAGAACCAATGGTTCATGACAAAGTGCAAAGCACTATTTGTTTTCTTTGATTTAATTAGAATCAAAGAAAACAAGTATTTCTTGTTTTTCTTGTTTTGAAGAACCAGTGGTTCATAAAAAGTGCAAAGCACTGTTTATTATGTGAAGATCATTCATCTTGTTCTTAGATCAATGATCTATCAGAAGAAATTTCTTCTATTTTATGAAGGTTCTTACCATTTTCTTGAAATTTCTTCAGAGTTTTCTCTGTTTGAAGTTCTTGATTTCTCACAAATGTTCATGCCTTTGAATTGAGGTCTAGGGTCCTTTTTATAGTGCTCATAAATTAGTTAAATTTGTTAAAAAGATCTTTCTCTGAGTGATTTGGGGAATTTTCCCCACCGTTGGATCTTTGATCCAAGGGCTTCTGTTTTACAGAAGAAAATCTTCTTGTTTTAATAAAAACAGAAAGATTTCTCTAAAATCTTCATTCTGTTTGGCGCAAATGCCCCAGCGCGTGACACGTGTCGCGCAGCGCACAGCGCAGCGCAGCTGACACGTGTCGCGCAGCGCACAGCGCCGTGTCGCGCAGCACCGTGCTTGCGTAAAAGCGACTGCGCTGACACGTGTCGCGCCGCGCAGCGCTTGCGCAACTGAAGCTTTGCTTCCATTTACTTTTTAATAGAGCTTTGCTCTGATTGGGCACGCTGTCTTGGGCGCTGCGCTGACGTATCAGCGCCTGACACGTGGCACGTTTCGCCCGGAATTTGAAGCGTTGCTTCAAATTTTGAATTTTGAATTTCCAACAGAGCTTTGCTCTGATTGGGGGAAACAGTCCCGTGTGTCGGGACAAACCCTGCAGCGGCGTCGCTTCCATATCAAGCGACCGAGGCAAGTGATTTCCACTTGCTGTACATGCTACTATTGTTATATACATAATCATTTATATCCCTGCATTACCGAAACTTTGATCACCTTACGTATAAATGAATATTTGATATTAAACTCTAACTGACAACCCATCCTTAAATGGCGGAACTTGTGACCCTTGGACCCTTCTACTGTATACTGTTGTGCTGTGGTAATTTGGTGGAAAACCACGGTCGTTTCACCTTTGAAATGTTAATCTCAATAATCACTTCGAATTCTGAATTTTCCTGAACGTGCCAAATTATAAAATTTATAGTAAATTGTGTATAAAGAGGATTTTGGCGTTCGATGGCTCGTATCGAAGCTAACTGTTTAAACCACTGTAAAATATTATTGATCACTGAATTTTAGTGTGCTACGATGGAGATAACTGTGGTGGATTATGATTCTGGACTGCAGTCCAGAATGGAAATCCAAGATAACCCCTGTTGCTAAACCCATGTACATCACTGTTCATGTAAGAGAATGCGCGGAATCCTATATCGTTACGTAGGAAATTGGATTAGCTTTCTTACTCGACTTGCTTCACTGGTTTCCTCAACCGTTTGATATTCTTAATTTATTTTACCTTGTTGACATGTCTCGCTGAATTCTGCAGCAGCAGATTTTACACCTCAAATTTAATCTGGCCATAACTCTCTGTTGGCGTAACATAATACTGATCCTCCAATTGAGGTGGAAACCTGACTAGAAATCCTAAATATAGTTCAACTATAGCATCGCCTAATTACGATTCCAACTGGGATCAAAATGCATTACGAAACGGACTTCCGATTCTGAAACCGGATTTCCAGCAGTGAACGCTTAAAATGAAATGGCCATATCTAGTGAACCTGAAACCCGATTGACGTGAAACCAAATTTGCTGGTTATATAATCAAACATACGGCTTACCCCCATTTTATTGTTTCGTTAAATTTTGCATGTAGGATTTATGATAAATTATGCAAGTGGTAGGACACCGACTTATAACATCTTAATCATGCCTGAATTATCGTATTATCACATTACATATATGTTATTGCATTGGTAACCTAGTGATCATGTGCATTACCCAATGTTAGGTTTTAGCGTTTGATTGTGGCAAGTACGTTAGTGTTTAAGTATGAATGGATAAGTGAAAGTGACGCGTACTTGTACACAATCAGTGGACCTTATTGATTTATTGCATTGTCGACGTCTGTGGAATGTGTATAAGTGTGACTATAATTAGTATGGGACAATTATGGAAGCACTTGTATGGGTGTCACAGGTAAGACACCAAACACTGTCCATTTATCTTGGGTATCAGTCGAGACATGCTTGATGGAGACCCTGTCTTCAGTTCTCGCGTAGACTCGTCATGGACCGACTGGTATTTTAGTTTATGGTTGGCGTTTGATATAGACCACGGTGTGTGGGGTAGTTTGAGTGTGAGTTCAACAGATTCTCGGGAGTCCCATGCCGGCACATATGGAGATATATGGAGATATATAAGGATATCACTGATTATTATGAGCGACTCGGGCCCGTGTTCCCTTACCCTTGGGTCCTACCCCTGGGTGGAGGATACTCACGAGTGGTTGACTCTCACACTTGGACTGACGATAGGCTTAGTGACCTGTACAGTGAGACTTAGAGACTGATAGGGATAGTGACATTGACATGCATTGCTTACTGATTCAACACACCTGACATACTATTTTACTGCTTTATTATTCACCTGCCCTATTAGACACCCGCATTGGCTATTTCATGTTCACGTCTTTACTCTCTTGATTTACTGTTACATATTCATTATTATTGTACGAGTTACCATTTGTATCCATATATATACTGCTATCGCATCACTCTGACGACCTGGGTATGCATGCTCAGAGTAAGAAGTAGATCTAGCCTGGACCAGGACCTGACGTACCTCGAGGACATCGCGGACATCTTGATCAGCTATCCAGAGCTATACTTCATTGATCTCCACCTGGTTAGTTATTTTGATTTAGTTACAGCATTTCTCATTACCTGTGCATTGTTTACTGATTACCACGTAAAGCTAGAAGCCGAAGTGTGACTACGGCAGGATATTTCCTTGACCATAGGAGCATGGTTGGCCTTGTCAACCCCTCGTATTCCGTATTTTGGGAAGCAGGGCGTGACACCAACGAAGTTTTAGGAGTCTCGTATAAACCTAGTTTTTTCATTTACTCGAATCTCAGTCGGGTCGACTCCTCCACAAGTTGGAGTCCCGATACTAACACATGAAATGGGCCCGTGTTTTCTTCCTCCTGAGGCCCCACTCTTGAGCTCGTGAATACTTTTACGGTTGCGTTGACATTCACACTTAGAACTTAACGTTAACATAGTGATCATATAGAGACCTATAGTGAATATAACCATGTTCCTTTACATATACTCTTACTCGACATATATGTTAGTGTTTATGCCCTAGAGGCCGTTACTGTATCATACTAGCTTGTATATTACTTAATGGAAGCTTGGGATATTCACAGTTGTATTGACAGTCTTGCTAAAAATGGTAGTATGCTACTTGGTTTGTGTCTACTTTAATATGTGCATATGTTTCTTGTAACGTATAGCTTATACATATTAGTAAAGCCCTTAGGATCTTTGCTTGATTACCAGCGTTGTGATGCCAGTCACACTAGTGGGGGCTGAGTAGTCTATAAGCAACATCCTATACAGGTCCCTAGTCATAGGATTATCAAGACAGGGCATCGATACTCCGGAGTAGACTAGTGTGTACGCTTCTCATCCCAGTTGGGGAGATGGTCTGTCCCACAACCATCAGTACGTCGTACTGGAGATAGTATACAGGTGCTCGTTGGGTTACGGGTACACCGAACAGGACTCGCAAAGAACTGTTGGTTGGTATTATACCCGTCGTCAGTTAACAGTTTCCAGGTGACATGAGTACAGCATAGTCCACAGACTTGATACTGCTACTTCGCCTCGAGTGTGTCCCACTGTTCTTAGATTGCTACCCTACCACGGCTCAAAGGAGTCGTGCAAACAGGTAGTAGTTGGGTGCAGTCCCGAGCACTTGGAGGCAGTGGCAGTTAGACAGGATTCGTCTCTCCCGGTATTGAGAGTTGATATCGCGCTGTGTCAGAGAGCCATTACGCAAAGTCCCTGGCCAGGGCAAGCGAGATTTACTGGTAGGTTCCAGTAGTTTCTCAAGGTGTAATAGGATACACTCCGACACGACTTATACCGCAATTAGGGGACTGACGCTTGCCGCCCCCTAGGCCCGATATGCGATAGTCTTAGACGAACAGACCGGACTGTACGGAGATTGTCACATCAGGCTCGGTAGGAATTCGGATGGGTTTCCTCATCGGCCTTCTTATCGACATCTACCTGGGGTCCGTTACGTACAGCTAGTGCCGCTTGCGGTCTGTGGTTAAACCCACTGCCAGCGTAGTGTCAAGTCTTTAGAGTCCCACACAGAGAGTTTCCCTGCTTCGGGCGAAACGATATAGAGGTCGTACGGTTTTACGACAGGGTTCGGACGCATACGTGTTTTTACGCACGTACGATGTTCGGACAGTTTTTACTAGTCGGTTTTGGTTTAAGCCAGATTCTAGTATCGGATTATTGGATTTATACAGTCTAAAGTTTTTCCGTGTTTTCACGGATAGGAGGGGCGTTCTCGTAATTTGTCGGGAAGCTTCTAAAAGGATGATGACTTGGAGGGTAAGGTGGCATTTGCATTTATTGGATTAATGAGTCATGAGAGTGAATCATCCATGGAGTTAATGATTCATTTATGATTCATATGACTCATGTGATGAATCACTTAGTGTATTAATGAAACATGATGATATATCATTATTTGTTATTCATTTAATAATATGATATGTTTCATATATACACAAATGATATCATTCATCCAAAATGATTCTCATTCTCACCTTCTCTCTCCTCAAGCTCTCTCTCTCTCTCTCTTCAAACCCTAACCCTAACCTCTCATGTGTTGAGATCAAGGGTTAGCTAGACTAATACATCCATAATCCAACTCTAAATCACCTAGATTGCTTAGATTAGCACTTTAAAAAACCTAGTTACCTCAAGTTAGAGGTCAAGCTTGGAGTAGGAGCTCTCAGGAGGATCATCTTTGACTCGAGGAGGCCGTTGAGGTGCCGACGTTCCAAAGAGCCTACGAGGAGTGGAGAACAGCGATGAAGACCCGAAGGACAAGTAAAGTGAGGTATAACTTCGAATCCGAGTAGTTAAACCTCTCGTAGTTTGCTAGTAATGGTTTAGACACGATCCGTGTGCTCAAGTCCGTGTTACGAAACTTTGATAATCGTTTTTCATATATTCCGCCTCCCCGCAAGCTCATGGGGTGCGTGACATGGACTTACAGTGGTATTAGAGCCAACTAAACCTTTACTAGCTTGTTAGCAACTAATTAGAACTTCGATCGTCAGAAAAAACACGAAAACTTAACCCGGACCCCTATCAGTTTCTGTTAATTTTAAACGTGTCGGCAAAAATATTTGATATGCCTTAAAATTCACAGCAGGGGAATATAAGAATACTGGGAAAATATGATGCAGTAACTCGGCAAGATGGCCGCGGATCCACGGCCGAATGGTGCTTTTCGCCGCGGATCCGCCGCGGAGTCAACCCCGAGTTGACTCGGATTTTCACAGAAATTCATATTTTAAAGTGTTTTGTTTTCCAGTATATTCTGTTTCTGCCCAGGTTACTTCTGTGCTGGCTTGCATTTGGGGTAGACACGGAAAAAGGTTGTCGATCGATGTTCTAAGTTATTTGCTAATCGGGTTTTTATCTTTAATGTTTAATGTGTTCGTAAACCTCCCCTAACTGCTAGTATGTCGGTTGGCAGGGGGTTGCACATTTCTGTAATGGATTTTACTATTTGTGTATATGAACTTGATTGGATCGTTGTGATGATTAGCCGGGGTTTGAGATGGGTTTTATATTCATTCATTCGATGTAAATTGTAATATGATGTAATATTCTTTTGCGGGACACATCCAGGTTGCGGTTGTAGCCACCGTTGTATTATTTCATTTACTGTTTTTTGCTCCTAGGATAAACCCAAGGTGGGGTACACAAACTACCGGGTACGTTGAAGTGTTTAGTGGCCTACTCACGTTGTTGAGGGAGACCGCTTCACTTCGGGTACTTGACGGGTAGTTTGCCGTACCCGTAGGGGTCTAGGGTGGGGTAATGGCTATTCATCACAACTATGTAATCCGTCTTTCGTTGCAGGCTCAAAGGAAACGCGGATTGCTTGTATATCCAATAATGTTCATCAGTGATCTGGAATGCCTATTATTGCGTCTGACGAATGTACAATATCTATATATGATAGCTATTTAGACGTCACTTATGTTTTACACCCGCGCTAGCCCAGCCCCCGCTCTGTCGTTAGTTAAGTAACCTAACGGGTGATGACGGGACCCAGTGGCGAATGCGGATGGCATAAGAGGACGTGGTATTTTCGTTGTTTTCTGTAATGATAGGATAAATAATGGGACGGATTATTTTAATGCAAAGAAAAATAAACCAAAGTTGAATCGTTGGAACAAATTTAAAAGAAACCACTCGGTTATTTTAAAAAGAGCAGAATTTTTAATTGCGGAACTTTAACCACTTCTTTTAAAAAGCTATCAGGTTCCTTCGATTATATCACGTTCACTACGTTCACGGTTTCGCCAAAACCAGTCGTAGCCCTCCGTCATTTCTTATGGATGGTCGGTAGTATTCAAGCTATGTTTGTTGGCTTTCGTCAAGGCATAGTGTTTAGTAGCTGCTGGGGTATTCATTTATTGCATAGATAGATGAGTTGGTTTGGGACAGTCGTATTACCTTGTTGGCTTTCGTCAAGAGTATGTATGGGTGGGTTCAAATTAACAAGATAATGATGGGCAGAACTTGACATGTGACTTATGATTTGTTGGCTTTCGTCAAGGTCATAAGAACATGGGGCAAAAATCCACATCGGGAGTTTCTAAAGAAACTGAAACTTGCTAGTGTTGTATACCATTTGGAGTTTGATGAATGTTGGTAGGATTCCTTTAACATTATCATACGATGATATTTGGATCCCGATCCTACTGTGAGTATATGCTACTTATCAAAAGATTCGTCACTTAAATGATCAATGCTATAAACCAAGTAGGTGTCGAGAAAGGTGTCAGCGGGGCTACGCCCCCAGAGAAAAGAGGTTATTTAATTAAGGAACTTTGTGAAAGCGTTGGAAAACCTCCCTCGAAGTACCGACACTGGCCTGGCTGAACGGTTAAGCAAGTATTGTACAGTGAGAATAGTCCTGGCTAATTCTTCTTTTATGGTTTGAGGAAGGATTCGAGAAACAATGGGAGCCATCCAGTTTAGATAAACTTAAAACCAATCTAAACTTGCAAGAGCATCATGCTAAAGTGTTTTCTTCTCTCTCTCATTGCAGCGACCTTGTGACCATGACTAGGTTACATCTAGATAACAAGTTGACTGAATCTGACTTATATGACTGGCAAAGGTCTGTCCAGATGTCCATTGCCAATGACAAGCTGGACCACCCTATTACTACTCAAGATCCCACCGTCCCAGGTCCAGTTTCCACCGTCACGGATATGGATATCCGTCAGACAAGGGAAAAGGATAAAGCGAAAGCCAAGTGCCTCGTGTTGGCTTCAGTTGATGGTGTATACCAGAAGCAGCACGAGAAGATGGACTCAGTTTCCATCTTTCTCCATAACAAAGATTTATATGGAGAGCAATCTCATATCGCAAGATATGAGACCTCGAACGAATTAATTCAAGCGAGGTTGGCTGTCGAGTCATCTGTAGAGGACAACGTCCTTACGATGACTAGCTATATTGATAAGCTCAAGGACCTGGAGACCATATTGGGAAACAGGTCATATGCTGACTTATTTCCACAGTCCCTACCCTCTACTTACACCCTGAAAGAAACCAGGGAGACACAAGCTCTGCTTAATAAGGGACCTTCTTCTTCTACATCCAGGGAGAAAGCAAAGGGTGAAAAGAAGAAGACCTCTACAAAGCCGATATACGGTGTCAATAAAGTAGGAGGAAAGGGAAGAGAAAAAGTTTCGGGACTTGGTGTAGCTAAAGAGAGATGTTCCTATTGTTATAGGATGGGCATTGGCAGAAGGATTGCAGGGCTTTAGAAGCCAGTAGCCAGGATACGAAGCATGTTGTGGCTTCGGCCTCAAGTGTGTTTGTAATTGAGAACTGTTTATCAATTAACTCTACTTCCTGGGTACTAGATACCGGAGCAGGATCTCATGTCTGTAATTCATTACATGCTTTGAGAAACCGTACAGTTATAAGGGTAGGTGATTTGTCTCTCAGAGTTGCAAACGGAATGAGCGTGGACGCTGAATCCGTGGGAGAATATCGCCTAGGTTTGACAAGTAGGCAGATATTGATTCTACATAACTGTTTGTATGTACCTAGTTTGACTTGTAATATCATATCAGTGTCCTCACTTTCGAGAGAGGGATATGATTTTACATTCGTAAGCGATGTAGTTCACATCCACCTAAATCAAGTTCTGATTGGGTCCGGTACATTAGATGACGGTATATACGTATTGAGTCAAGCTCAGGTTTTCAATGTCCAGAACACACTTAAAAGAAAGTCTCCAGAAATAAATCAGGCTTTCTTATGGCATTGTAGACTAGGTCACATCAATGAAACACGATTAACTAAGTTACATAAAGAAGGATATTTGAATCCGTTCGAATATCAATCTTATGTTACTTGTGAATCTTGTCTCATGGGAAAGATGACAAAGACTCCGTTTACTGGACACGGAGTAAGAGCGAGCGAGCTCTTGGGACTCGTACACAGTGACGTGTGCGGTCCAATGTCTACACATGCGCAAGGTGGTTATTCTTACTTCATTACTTTTACGGATGATTTCTCTAGGTACGGACATATCTTCTTGATGAAGCATAAATCTGAGGCCTTTGAGAAATTCCAGGAATACAATAATGAAGTGGAAAATCAAACAGGCAAAAGTATCAAGACACTGAGATCTGATCGAGGTGGTGAATACTTAAGTGCCGAGTTCCTGGGTTACTTAAAAGAGATTGGAATTCTCTCTCAGCTTACTCCTCCATACACACCACAATACAACGGTGTATCGGAAAGGAGGAATCGAACCCTATTGGATATGGTTCGTTCCATGATGAGTAAGGCTGAGTTACCGCGATCTTTCTGGGGTTATGCACTAGAATCAGCTGCATATCTTTTGAACAAGGTTCCAACCAAGACTGTGCCTACCACACCATATCAGATGTGGAGTGGGAAGAAACCCTATCTTCGGTACCTAAAGACATGAGGGTGTCCAGCTTTTGTAAAAAAGCAGCATCCGGACAAGCTCGAGGCACGCTCAGTATAGTGTAAGTTTGTAGGATATCCAAAGAACTCCTTGGGATATTATTTCTATTACGCAGAGGAACAAAAGGTTTTTGTTTCTCGTCATGCCCACTTCTTAGAAGCTGAATTTTTAGAAAATCAGAAGAGTGGGAGCGCAATAGAACTGGAAGAAATTCCAGAACCACAAGCTGTTACTGAAAGTATGGTAGAACCAGAGGTTTCAGAAAAAAGGGACATACCAACGCCTATCCGCAGAAGTAGTAGGCAATCTCATCCGCCCGAGAGATACTACGGTTTTCTCATAGACGGGGATCGAGAAGATTGCGTCATTGATAATGATGACCTTACTAGCTTCCAGCAAGCCATTCAAAGCAGTGACTCGGTAAAATGGCCGGATGCAATGCGGACCGAAATGGAGTCCATGTACACTAACAAAGTATGTACTTTGAACATTGCTCCAGATGGGGTAAAACCCGTAGGATGCAAATGGATCTTCAGAAAGAAGATTGGTGTAGATGGACAGGTTGAAACCTATAAGGCTAGACTTGTTGCAAAGGGTTTCCGTCAAAGACCTGGTTTGGACTATGACGAAACCTTTTCTCCAGTGGCTATGCTCAAATCCATTCGGGTCCTTCTTGCCATTGCTGCCTTCCACGATTATGAGATCTGGCAGATGGACGTAAAGACGGCCTTTCTAAATGGTAATTTGGAAGAGTGGGTCTATATGGATCAGCCAGAGGGATTCATTCAGAGTGGGAGCAGCGGTAAAGTGTGCAAGTTGCTTAAGTCCATTTATTGACTAAAGCAGGCATCGCGGAATTGGAACATCTGTTTTGATGATACTGTCAAAGAATTCGACTTTATCAAGAATCCAGATGAACCATGCATATACAGTAAGATTGTAGGGAGAGTTGTAGTATTTCTCGTCTTGTATATGGATGACATTCTCCTAATAGGAAATGATATTCCTATACTACAGTCAGTCAAAAGATTCTTGTCAAAGAAGTTCTCCATGAAGGACCTGGGTGATGCCACCTACATTCTGGGGATTCAGATCTATCGTGATAGATCAAAGAGGATGTTGGGACTTTCGCAGTCAAGGTACATAGACACCATATTGAAAAGATTCAGTATGGAAGATTCTAAGCGTGGTAACCTACCGGCTTGTCACGGAATTACCCTCTCCAAAGAGATGTCTCCCAAGACTGATTTGGAAAGGGATCGCATGTCGATTATACCCTACACTTCTGCGGTAGGCTCTATAATGTATGTGATGTTATGTACCAGACCAGATGTAGCATACGCATTGAGCGTTGTAAGCCGGTATCAGGCAAACCTAGGGGAGAAGCACTGGATAGCAGTAAAGAACATTCTCAAGTACCTGAGGAGGACTAAGGAGATGTTCTTGGTGTATGGCGGAAAAGACCTCCAGATCGAGGCCTTTGCCGACTCCAGCTTCCAGAGTGACAAGGATGACTCCAAGTCCATGTCGGGTTATGTCTTTACCCTCAATGGAGGGGCGGTCTGTTGGAAGAGTTCCAAGCAGGAGACCGTTGCTGACTCAACGATGGAAGCGGAGTACATAGCTGCTTGCGATGCCGCAAAAGAAGCTGTCTGGATGAAGAAGTTCCTCACAGAACTTCAGGTGGTTCCTACCAGTGTTAGTCCAATACCTCTGTATTGCGACAACAATGGCGCTATAGCTTTAGCGAAGGAACCCAGGTCCCATCAGAAGTCCAGACACATCTTAAGGCGGTATCACCTGATCAGGGAGATCGTAGATCGCCGGGAGATCGAGGTAAAGAGAGTAGATACAGAGAATAACACTGCTGATCCATTCACAAAGGCCATTCCTCAGACGCAGTTTGAGAGGCTATTCGAGATGATAGGTCTGCGATATGCCAGTACATGGCCCTAGTGCAAGTGGGAGATTGTTAGTGTTTATGCCCTAAAGGCCATTACTGTATCAAACTAGCTTGTATATTACTTAATGGAAGCTTGGGATATTCACAGTTGTATTGACAGTCTTGCTAAAAATGGTAGTATGCTACTTGGTTTGTGTCTACTTTAATATGTGCATATGTTTCTTGTAACGTATCGCTTATACATATTAGTAGAGCCCTTAGGATCTTTGCTTGATTACCAGCGTTGTGATGGCAGTCACACTAGTGGGGGCTGGGTAGTCTATAAGCAACATCCTATACAGGTCCCTAGTCGTAGGATTATCGAGACAGGGCATCGATACTCCGGAGTAGACTAGTGTGTACGCTTCTCATCCCAGTTAGGGAGATGGTCTGTCCCACAGCCATCAGTACGTCGTACTGGAGATAGTATACAGGTGCTCGTTGGGTTACGGGTACACCGGACAGGACTCGCAGGGAACTGTTGGTTGGTATTATACCCGTCGTCAGTTAACAGTTCCCAGGTGACATGAATACAGCATAGTCTGCAGATTTGACACTGCTACTTCGCCTCGAGTGTGTCCCACTGTTCTTAGATTGCTACCCTACCACGGCTCAAAGGAGTCGTGCAAACAGATAGCAGTTGGGTGCAGTCCCGAGCACTTGGAGGCAGTGGCGGTTAGACAGGATTCGTCTCTCCTGGTATTAGGAGTTGATATCGCGCTGTGTCAGAGAGCCATTAAGCAAAGTCCCTGGCCAGGGCAAGCGAGATTTACTGGTAGGTTCCAGTAGTTTCTCAAGGTGTAATGGGCTACGCTCCGACACGACTTATACCGCTATTAGGGGACTGACACCTGCCGCCCCCTAGGCCCGATATGTGATAGTCTTAGACGAACAGACCGGACTGTACGGAGATTGTCACATCAGGCTCAGTAGAAGTTCGGATGGGTTTCCTCATCGTCCTTCTTATCGACATCTACCTGGGGACCGTTACGTACAGCTAGTGCCGCTTGCAGTCTGTGGTTAAACCCACTGCCAGCGTAGTGTCGAGTCTTTAGAGTCCTACACAGAGAGTTTCCCTGCTTCGGGCGAAACGATATAGAAGTCGTATGGTTTTACGACAGGGTTCGGACGCATACGTGTTTTTACGCACGTACGATGTTCGGACAGTTTTTACTAGTCGGCTTTGGTTTAAGCCAGATTCTAGTATCGGATTATTGGATTTATACAGTCTAATGTTTTTCCGTGTTTTTACGAATAGGAGGGGCGTTCTCGTAATTTGTCGGGAAGCTTCTAGAAGAATGATGACTTGGAGGGTAAGGTGGCATTTGCATTTATTGGATTAATGAGTCATGAGAGTGAATCATCCATGGAGTTAATGATTCATTTATGATTCATATGACTCATGTGATGAATCACTTAGTGTATTAATGAAACATGATGATATATCATTATTTGTTATTCATTTAATAATATGATATGTTTCATATATACACAAATGATATCATTCATCCAAAATGATTCTCATTCTCACCTTCTCTCTCCTCAAGCTCTCTCTCTCTTCAAACCCTAACCCTAACCTCTCATGTGTTGAGATCAAGGGTTAGCTAGACTAATACATCCATAATCCAACTCTATATCACCTAGGTTGCTTAGATTAGCACTTTGAGAAACCTAGTTACCTCAAGTTAGAGGTCAAGCTTGGAGTAGGAGCTCTCGGGTGGATCGTCTTTGACTCGAGGAGGCCGTTGAGGTGCCGACGTTCCAAAGAGCCTACGAGGAGTGGAGGACAGCGATGAAGACCCGAAGGACAAGTAACGTGAGGTATAATTTCGAATCCGATTAGTTAAACCTCTCGTAGTTTGCTAGTAATGGTTTAGACACGATCCGTGTGCTCAAGTCCGTGTTACGAAGCTTTGATAATCGTTTTTCATATATTCCGCCTCCCCGCAAGCTCGTGGGGTGCGTGACTTGGACTTACAATATACACTACTCATGATTAATCTATAATTGTCACTTTCATTTTTACTCTATTTTTGGGACTTACCGAGCGCTAGTTCGCTGACGGGTATTCCACCCACCTTTGTTTTCTTGGAATGTTCATCAGATGCGGTCGAGACGGAGAAAGTGAACGCTACTGAGGAGGATTACGACCAGATAGTTACTTAAGATTAGCTTAACTTCCTTTTCTTTTAGCTTATGTATGCCACTTGTTTATCCATTTTCTTTTATTGTATTTACTTTTTAGTTGAACTCATGTATCTGTAAAAAATTTAAGTTTGAATGTAAAGAAAGATATTTGTTGAAAATTGTACAGTCTCTATTTATTCTTACATTATGTATTATTGTTTCAATACTCTTAGTATATTTATTTAGGGAATGACCTTCTCTGAATAAATATGCCGCGAGTTTACCACGTCATCGTTTTCCGTCTACTGGGAAGCGAGTCATGACAACAAGTGATTAAAAATCACATCAAGGTGGGTCCCAAATAGATAGGGTGTTTGGATCTCTCTTTTACTATTCAATAAGTGATTATTTTACCGTGGGTCCCATCAGGACTAGCTTAAAAACGATATCTTTTCCCACTTAAAAATAAGCTAGGAATTCCTAGCTTATTCCATAAGTGATTAAGAAATAGTAGAGTTGACAAAGTAATATACCATAATACCCTTGTCTTTTCATACAAATTTTAATATGGTATTAATGATATGTCCTTTTGGTCATTTTACACTCAATAATCACTTATCTATCTTTTCATCCAAACATACTATCCACTTATAATCACTTTTCATACAAAATCATCCAAACACTCAACAACTTATTTGTCATAAGCACTTATAAGTGATTATTTCACTTTTTTCAAAAATAATCACTTATAAGTGAGTATGGAAAATAATTACTTAAAAATAAGCTCATCCAAACAGGCCTTATATACATTCAGATCTTTGGAGACCTTCTTAAATTGCTTCCAAAATAAGCGGTGCAAAATATCTGCTTATTTTTATCAACGATTTTTCGAGAAAGGTTTGGGTTTACTTCTTAAAACACAAGAGTAATGTGTTTCTTATGTTCAAGCAATGGAAGAGATTGATTGAGAACCAGACTA
Source organism: Agapanthus africanus (assembly GCA_030015575.1). Taxonomy (NCBI): domain Eukaryota; kingdom Viridiplantae; phylum Streptophyta; class Magnoliopsida; order Asparagales; family Amaryllidaceae; genus Agapanthus; species Agapanthus africanus. Next base: position 739,696,144 of record CM057341.1, read on the forward strand.
GTAAGCAGATTAAGAGACTGAGGACGGAAAACAGATTATAATTTTGTGGTGGAGATTTCAATGAATTCTGCAAAAACGAAAGTATCATACAAAATCATACCATTGTCCACACACCCCAGCAAAATGGAGTCGCAGATCGCATGAATCGGACTCTTATGGAGAAAGCTCGGTGCATGTTATCTAATACAGGGCTCGGTAAAGAGTTTTGGGCAGAAGCGGTGAACACATCATGCTACATGGTGAATCGATCACCTCATATAATGCTTGGTAGTAAAACACCGAAGCATGTATAGTCTGGGAAGCACACCGATTATTCTACACTTAGAGTATTTGGTTGTCCCGCATATGTGCAGTGCCGTCAAGGCAAGTTAAATCCTCGAGTGAAGAAATACATTTTTCTTAAATATGCTACCGGGGTTAAAGGTTATAGGTTATGGTATTCAGATCCTAAGTCGCCAAAATTTATGATTAGTAGAGATGTCACTTTTGACGAGTCTGCTATGTTGAAGCTAAAGAACGCGGAATTTTCAACTTAAGACGATATAAGGAAGAATGGGCCGAGCATTGAATTTGATGTCGGTGAAAGCACGGGTACGCAGAAGATCTCTCCTTCACCATCGTCGAATGAAGAACAGTCCCAAGATGAGTAGTATTTACTTGCTCAAGACAGAAAACGAAGATACATTAGGCCGCCACAGAGATATAACTACAATGATCTAGTAGCGTATGCGTTGTCCGTTACAGAGACAGTTGATAGTAGCGAACCTATGAGTTATCAAAAAGCTATCTTATCCGATGAGTCAGCTTGTTGGATGGTCACTATGAATAAAGAGATCGAGTCTCTTCATAAGAACTAAATATGGAAGCTCGTTAAGCCCGAAAGAGGAAAGAAAATAGTTGGCTGCAAGTGGGTTTTCAAAAAGAAGGAAGGAGATAAGGGGTTGCAGATACTCGATATAAGGCATGGTTGGTAGGTAAATGTTATTCACAGGTTAAGGGAGTTGGCTTCAATAAAGTATTTTCTCCGATTGTAAAACACACCTCTATTCGTGTCTTGCTCGGTTTGGTAGCTATGTAAGATTTGGAGCTCGAGCAGCTCGATGTTAAGACTTCTTTCTTGCAATAACCCGATAGTTTTGAAATTGAAGGTAAGAAAGACCACGTTTGGTTGTTAGAGAAGTCTCTCTATAGTTTGAAATAGTCTTCTAGACGTTGGTACAAGAAATTTGATTCTTTCATGAGAGATATTGGGTTTACGAGAAGCAAGGGCGACAATTGTGTTTATTGCAATAAACTCGCCGATAGTTATTTCATATACTCGTTGCTTTATTTTTGATGATATGTTGATAGTAGTAAGCTATATGGTTGATATTCAGAATCTTAAGGAACGGTTGAAAGGTAAGTTCGAGACCAAAGATTTGGAAATGGCTAAGAAAATTCTCGGTATCGAAATTAGGTGCGATCGTAAAGGAGGTAAAATTAACTTGTCTCAACAGCGATATGTTGAGAAAGTTTTTTAGGGTTTTGGCATGGCAGACGCTAGATCTGTAAGTACCCCTTTAGCAGTTCATTTCAAACTTTCAACTCGTTTATCACTGCAGACAGATGAAGAAATTCAGTATATGTCGTATGTTCCTTATTCAAGTGCGATGGGTCGCATTATGTATGCCATGGTTTGTACCATACCTGACATTTCACATGCAGTTAGTATTGTTAGTCACTGTGGCATCTCCTGGTAAAGGCCATTGGTAAGCATTGAAATGGATTTTACGATACCTTTGAGGTATGTCTGACGTGGGTTAGAATTTGGAAGGAACGATGACAGTTTGGTTGGCTTCAGCGATTCTAACTATGCAGATGATCTTGATAGGTGAAGGTCGATCACTGGTTATGTATTCTCTTTAGAAATATGTGTCATTAGTTGGGGTGCTTCGTTATAGCCTACGGTAGCGTTTTCAATGACGGGGGCGAAGTATATGACCGTTGTTGAGGCCGTTAAGGAAGCAATCTAGTTAAAGGGACTATTTTCAGACCTTGGTGTCCAAAAGAATACCATAATAGTCTATTGTGATAGCCAAAACACGATTCATTTGACAAAAGACCAAATGCATCATGAAAAAATAAAGCACATCATTGTTCGATATTGGTTTGTTCAGAATATCGTTGAAGAGGAAGAGATAATCGTAAAGAAGGTTGGCACAACGAATAATCTGGCCGATATGTTTACAAAGTCTCTTTCGTTTGTTAATTTTGAACATTGCTTGAACTTAATTGGAGTGCGACGTACCCATTGAGCCCTTTAAGGGTTTTGTGGAGAAGGTGGAGCTACTACTAATATTATGGAGGAGTTTTTTAGCGAATGTGAGACAAGGTGAAGATTTGTTATGTTTTATCTCGTATTCTTGATATCTAAATGTTTCCCATCACATTCGATGTTTCACGGGTGTCCCAGTTTCAGATATGTCTAAGGGACATACATCTGAAGCCCAAACTTCATACGACTGATCCATATTCGAAGACATGCACACAGAGAATCGAGAGATGTCTCCTATCTTATTCTTCAAACGTTAGCAAGCGCTATGTTTTTTTAGGTAGACGTCTGTCGTGCATTCATCAGACGTCTGCACGCTCTTGGGATTTGCTGAAGTTTTTGGGCAAACGTCTGCCATATCTTTCTTCAGACGTCTGCCGACGTCTTGGGCCGAATATTTGGAAATCCTATTTCTAATCAGATTTGCCTTAGGCTATATATTGTAGTTTGTAATCCTAATTGGGTTAATCCTTTTGTAATCAGAATTAAGAGAGGACGCTAAGCTTCTTTGTTAGGGATTTTGTGAAAGTTTGGTCCACCGTTGTAATCCTCCATATTTGTTCAATTAGTAAAACTTTTCCTTTGCCCGTGGTTTTTCCCGTAAGCGATTTCCACATAAATCGTATGTCTTTTGGTTTGTGCTTTATTTCTTTTACTTTTGTTTATTTACTTGATTCTCTTTACCGTTTGTTTATTGCTTGGTGATCGTATTTACCATAACAAACAATTTCAGTATTATTGGTAGTTAAATAGAAGGTTACTTCTCAAAAATTTGTAGCAAATGTTCCACTAAGCACCAATTTTTATTAATCGTAAATAATAATATAAATGTCTTTTTACATATTATCTAATATTGTGTACTAGCTCCAATATTTAACATAAAACAAAATAACCCTAGTTTGCTAGAAGTATTCGAAGAAAACACGTGTAATAATTTAGAATTAATCTCTGGAAGCCACTCTTGCTTCTTCTTCATCATGTTCATTCGGCACAATGAGTCGAAGCTGCTGCTGCTGCCATTCTTCTTCGCCTGCCGCTACCAAGTGCTTCGAGATCTTGGAGTTCATATAGAGCATGTATAAAACAAGTTGAATTGTTCCCAACATAAACCCTATACCATTTGGTATCTAAAAGGCATCGAGAAAATGAATTAAATCTGTTAATGATTTTTATTAATTTTTTACTAGATTCAATTTAATATTTCATAATTAATTTTATTTCTTTGTTTGTTTGGTGATAAAAAAAATAGGACCGAAACATATTTAATTAAACTAAAAATTAGAGGTCATCAACAATACTAAGAAACCTACCCCAAGAAAGATATCACCGTGTAGGAATGCATACAATGACCAAACACCGTCATTGAGGAAGAGAAAGATGAACAAAAAGAAAAGCATGAATTCCACGCTCTTTAATTGTTGTTATTACTGTTTTCTGTTGCATAAGTTCAGGACAGTATTAAGTCACATATAATAGACACGAGGCGATTAATAATGTTTTAGGAGTCCATTTAATATATTGTGATATTTTTAAATAATAAATGGAGCTAAAGTTTATTTGCAATCAAATAAATTCAAGATATAAGCACCTATAACTTTTATGATATTTATATGGAAATATTGATTGTTGATGGTGGCATTTTGGCCATGTCCTGTCCTTGCATGTCGTGATCTTGTGTATCACATGTAAGAAATTAAATAGTTAAAAGAACATATTTTTTTTTGTCTATTTTATATTTTCTTTGTTGTACTTTGCCAAATGAGGGCCCAGCCAGCTAGGTAGCAACATATACAATAGGGACATTGATGTGAAATGTGCAACCAAAGACCCAAAGTGTAACCCCAACCCCATTCTCACAAGATTTCTTGTCAAATAATGTAAATTGTTATCAACCATATAAATTAGATATTATTATTTAGATTATATATAATAGTTTTAGATCCAAAAAAAAAAAACAAATGAATTTAATCGGAAACATTTTATTCCAGATCCGACTCTATCCATTTAAAGTCTTATATTAGAACAACCATCTAGAATTCTATGGATTAAGATTACATCGGCTGCTAAAAATTCTGACCATGGTTTGCCGAAATTATAAAAATATTCTTTTAGGATAGAATATGAATATACATTAGAACAAGTGGTAGGTATGTTATAAACCAAACCTAAAAGCAAACGCCATGCTTTCATTGGTAAAATGTCACGAGCATGACTTAAAGGGTTCCTTGTAGCAAGAAGAAAGAGACATGCAAAGCAAAATTAACAAATGACACCAATTTCTTCTTTTAGGACTAAGATGACACCAATTTATTTCCTTATTAGGTGACACCTAGTAATTTCATCAAAAATTGCGAGACAAAGTTAAAATGTGTGTGTGTTGGGGGGGGGGGGGGGGGCGCAATAAGCATATATCAAAGATCTTTGTGGTCCCCACACAACCATGATCTTAATAATGCACATCACATCTTTGTCCCAATTCATGGGGCCGGCTTTCAACATAATAGTTCTCTTGTAGGATCCATATATCATAAACGTGTGTGTGCAAAATATAGCAAACATGTGGCTTATTGAGACCCTCACAATGCCGATGATTTCTTAACCTAAGTTTTTATTGATCTTTGTATATGTTACTTTATTGAGTATGCAGATGGAGATATTTGGAAATTGTAAAATTGTTTCGGTTGAACAATTGGATCCTTTATCCTTTACTCTTTTTCAAGGAAACAAAGAACTAGATCACAAGAAAAACATATTTTTCAAGGAAATGAACAAGATATAAACATTTTTCCCGGGAAAAAGGAGCTTACCAGGGCAGCAAGAGGTGAGCCATACATGGATAAACTGAAGCAAATACATATAGATCCAACTACCGACACTACAAGAAAGTGTAGCCTAATTCGACGGGAGACCAGATTCGACGGAATAATCCCGTCGAATTAGTCTGTGTATATTTGAAATTTTATTGACTTTGGTCAACATCTAATTTGACGGGAGTCTCCCGTCGAATTAGTCATCGACCAAAGCCAACAAACTTAGCCCTACTTCAGCCTTCAATTTCCTTAATTTTTTTCCAAAATCACAAAGTCCCCTCTCGAATTAGCCCCTTCTTTTCCCAAAAATCACTTTCCTTCCAAATTTTCGACCCCAAAATTCCTATCCGCTGTCTCGATCTTGCACGCCACCGCCTCCTCCTCGTTGACGAGTCCTCGTCGTCATCGTCGATCCTCCTCCTCCTCATTATCATCATCCCCGAGGCTGACCATCCCTCCTCCTCATCATTATCATCATCCCCAAGGCCGACCATCCCTTCTCCTCCTCATCGTCATAGTCGAGCCCGACCCCCTCGTCCCCCTCATCATCATCATCGTCGATCTCCCCTTCTCATCGTCATCCCCGAGCACGAGCAGATCACCCTTTCTCCACCCCCTTTACCGAACACTCCTTTCTCTTCCTCCTCTTTCATCAGGCCATCTCTCCTCCGACCACTACTTCCGAGCTTCCATCCTTCGCTGACATTGTTCACCGGATTTATCTCGACGTGAAATCGATAAAGAATTAGGTAAATTAATTTTGAAAAATTTAAATTTTCATAACATATTTATTGTTAATTTTATTTTATTTGGTTATATTGGAAGATGTATGCAGAGATGTATAGAGAAAGAAGTTGAAAATTTTGTAAGATTGTAAGGTTTACGTCGGGCGTGATTGTTCGCTTTATTCGCACTCAATATACATCGGTATCTGGTTCGCTATCCTACACCTTTTGATTCCTAATTACTAAACCTAAATTAAGTCACCAATTAAATATTAATTAAACAGAAAACCAAATAGCCCTAATCTGGATAGTTAATAACCAATTGACGGACCCATGACGATCGTGTTTCGGTTGTGGCTTGCTTCGGTTGCGGCTACAGAGCAATACTTATAACTCCACCTATATTGTGTTTCTTAATTATTTTAGATTAATTATTATGTAGTTGTTAGAACGACAATAATATGTTTCTTTTCAAAACAGGAGCTGATGGCGGCTGAGAGAGACCGGTTGATTGAGGAGATAGAGACGGAGCAAGAAAATCCGGTTACTGACTAATAGAGACTGTTAGCTGCGGATAAGGCTTTCTCCTACTAAGTATCGTCGGGCACACAATGTGAAATCAGAGACGTCGCGTAGGACCAACAGGATGTATGGTGGATCTCCAACTAATCGAACGCCGGATATCGGCGCTTCTTCACATCGATAGGCTTTCGCCCCTGCCGGCGATCCTTTTAGTGGCATGAGCATACGGCAGAGGTTTCGTCTTACCAGTATGTATTCAACACAAGGAATCCCAATACCTCCGGTAAGTTCGATAACCCTAATTTATATTAACTAGGTTTTAAGCTTAATTATATATAAATATATGATATGTACTAAATTATGTATTTTAAAATTTTAACCGCAGGGCTTTTACCCGAAAGATGATGGGTCTCCCACCCCGTGATTGACTTTCTCCCTTCCCGTGATCGACCTCCTCGTAGTTTAGCATTATCTAAACTTCTAGTTTTATATAAACTAATTATAGCGGTATCTGAACTTGTATTATCTATACTTGTCACATTAGAAACTTTGTTATATAGACATCTTATATCTTATATGTTATGTTATATTTGAGTTATTAATTATAATTTCATTTCTAACTTTTATGTACATATATATCTCGATAAATATTAATATGTATCTATGTGTTTGTATTGGTTGTTTGATTTGATTGTCAAATGATTTTAGGATTGGATTGGAATTGATATTGGAATGTATTTAGATTTGGATTGGAATTGATATTGGAATGTGTTTGGATTTGGATTGGAATTTAAAATGGAATTGAAATAATATTGAAATGTTGAATTGGATTGAAATTTGGAATTGAACTTTCAGATGCTCTATTTTGAAAATTATTTTTTTCCTGCCATTCACACCTAATTCGACGTGCAATGTCCGTCGAATTAGATTTTGAAAATTATTGTTATATTATTTAATAATATTCTATACTTATAAAATCAAGTCTAATTCGACGAGTGTTTCTCGTCGAAACAAAATATAATTCGACAATCGAAATAAAGAAAATAGATTCGACGCGTAGAATCCGTCAAAACTATATCTACAGCGTCGCGTTTAAACGCGACGGTGGCCTTCCGTCGATTATAAAATGCTCACGTCGAAATATATTTACGGTGACGTTTATTACGCGTTGAATTAGATCATGTTTTCATGTAGTGTGATTGATGATGCTCAATATCGGTGATTTCCCAGATCATGGCACGTGGCAGATGACGTGTCCCAGAGCATGCAAGAAAGGGCCTACAGTGGCCGACCAGACCACACATATACTCGTCCTACCGAGCAAACACTGGCTCACCTGCGAGCCCCCAGCATAACCGACCTCCTCGGCCTCACAGCTCATCCCCGGGCTACAGCAGAACCAAGATACCTCGACTCTCCCGCTCGTCCGCGAGCTCTCCCTCTGAGGTCATCTTCCTCGGTCTCATCGACCGACCAACGGCACTGCTCACAGGCGCAACCGCCATCCCACGAATCTCGCCATGCACGAGATATCCGCCGGCCACCTCCCATATTCCACGCCATCACGATCCCCATTAACGAGCATGTCTCGCCATTAATGGGAGATCCCGCTCATCACGCGGGCGTGACGTCGGGAGCGTAACGGCCGGCGTGATTCTCGCACCTTCCTTGCTTGCTGCCACCACTATATAAACCCCTTCTTCAGACGATTCAAGTAAGCCATTTTTACTCCACTAAGCCGTTACTCTGCTCGGATTTCCTCTCTAACTTGATCGTCGGAAGTTCCTCGGTGGCACAACCACCCGGGGACTTCCTTGCAGGTAGCTCGGTTACAACCAACCTCAAACTCATTGAGATCCACACGCTTCAAGATCCTGCCTCCAGATCCAATCTCAGCCACCCATCGCAGCCATTAGCAGATCAACAGAGGGCAACATCTGAAGGAAATCTACGCCTCCATCAGCTGGCGCCGTCTGTGGGGACCCTTTGATTCCACAAAAACAAAAGCTTGCCTTCCGATCTCAACCTAATGGCGAGCGATCATCACGACGATCCAAGCACCAGTCGCCGCCTTCCCCTCAACGGAGGCGCAGACGAACCTCCTCCGTCGAATGCCATCAACGCCCTCGCCGGCCGCATAGACCGACTCGCGTATGTTGTGGAGGCGCTGATCCGCGTCCAAACGGCGGGGCAAGATCACCAGGTCGCCGCTCCCCGCCTCGGGACCGGGACCCCTACAGGAGGAGGGAAGACTCCGCCCGCGCCGGCACTGCCGACCATCGCCTCTCTACCTCCCCTGGCTGTGAGTCCCCCGGGCCGATATATGCAATAACTCAGTGGGCGCTGCTTCGTTTGGCTCCGAGGTCTTACGCCAGAGAGTTTCGCCCCGAGTCTTGCCACACCCCTGTCCCTTCCGAGGTGGTAGCGGTCAGCTCGCCTGTTTACAGGCATGACCAGCACCCCCTCCCTCGACGGGGTCGCGCACGTGAGACTCTCCACGGCGGCTCAAATACAACCCTACCGGGGGGCGTAAGGAACCTAACCTAAAGGAACCGGGGCCCGCCAAAAGTCATGGTCATGATGGCGGGGGGTACGTCGGGTACCTACGAGACTCAGCGCCCCATGCCAGCTACGGAGGGCGACAATCGCCCGAGGAAGAAGGCCAGGGAGACTGAGCAAATCACTTTTGACGACGGGGACCTTCACGGCATATCCTTGCCCCCACAACGACCCCCTGGTGATTACGGTTCGGGTCCATCAATACGAGGTGCACAGGATCCTGGTCGACTCGGAAAGCTCGGCAGACATTCTCTTCTACGACTGCTTTCTACGCATAGGGCTCACTGCGGTAGAACTGAAGCCCACTTCCCACGTCCTTTCAGGATTCACCAATCACTCCATCCCGGCGGAATGGGTAATCACTCTATAGTTCAACGTCGGGGAGGCGGGCCGTACGCGGATAGTGCCGGTGGAATTCATCATAGCAAGAATTCCATCGGCCTACAACATCCTCCTCGGCTGCCCCACGCTGAACTCCCTCCGGGCCAGATATCGACCTACCACCTGGCGATGAAGTTCCCTCTCGACCAGGGCGGGATAGGTCGGGTCTATGGAGACCAACGAACTGCAAGGGTTTGCTTCACCGCCACATCCTCATCAAGGAGGTCGGTCGACGATGTCGAGGGGGAGGGTGACATCAGGGGTTCTCTAGACACCCGAGACGAGCAAAAAAAGGTCCGAGGGACCCCGGTGGAGCCTCTGACGGAGGTCCCCCTCGTAGAAGGGGACGACGAAAAACTCGTGCAGATCGGGTCGCTCCTGACAGGACCTCAGCGAGACGACCTGGTTCATTTCCTCAGAAACAACTCCGACATATTTGCCTGGGTGCCTGCTGACATGCCTGGGATCGACCCCAAAGTTATATCTCACAAGCTCGGGGTAGATCCTACGACCCGACCCGTCAGACAGAAAAGGCGAAGCTTCGCCCCGGTCAAACAGAAGGCTATCGAGGACGAGGTAGATCGTCTCCTCGCCGCCAACTTCATTCGGAATGTGCCTTATTCAGAGTGGCTAGCGAACGTCGTCCTGGTCAAGAAGTCAAGCGGGAAGTGGCACATGTGCGTCGACTTCACCGACCTCAACAAGGCATGTCCCAAAGACAACTATCCCCTACCTCGGATAGATCAGCTCGTTGACAGCTCGGCGGGCCACGAGCTATTGAGCTTCATGGATGCCTTCTCCGGCTACACTAAAATCCACATGAATCCGGCAGATGAAGATCTCACCGCATTCACAACGGACCGGGGGGTATACTGCTACAAGGTGATGCCCTTCGGACTTAAGAACGCCGGGGCCACATACCAACGATTGGTTAACCGCATGTTCAAGCCACAGATCGGAAGGAACATGGAAGTTTACGTCGACAATATGCTCGTCAAATTAGTCTCGTCGACCGACCACGCCAAGGACCTGGGCGAGGCCTTCGAGTTACTCTGCAAGTTCAAGATGAAACTGAACCCCGCCAAGTGCGCATTCGGGGTCACCGAGGGAAAATTCCTCGGTTTCATGGTCACTCACCGTGGGATCGAGGCTAACCCGGAAAAAATCGACGCTATCCTCAACATGACCGTGCCCAAGACCAACGTCGAAATCATGCGACTGACAGAGCGGGTAGCCACTCTGAGCCATTTCATGTCGAGGTCTGGGGAAAAGTGCTACCCATTCTTCAAAGCTCTGAGGAAAATCCCGAGGTTCGAGTGGTCCGAAGAGTGCCAGACAGCATTCGACCAACTAAAGAGACACCTTGCGACTCCACCGCTGCTAACTCGACCAATTGAAGGGGACGAGCTCTCACTATATCTGGCGGTATCCGATCAAGCAGCGGTCTCAGTGCTCGTACGATAGGTCGACGGAGCGCAGAAGCCGGTGTACTACGTGAGCCACGTCTTTAAAGACGCAGAGACAAGATACCCTGCCATAGAGAAGATTGTCTTGGCGCTCGTTGTGGCCTCAAGGAAGCTACGACACTACTTCCAGGCGCACACTATCCTCGTCCTCACCGAGCGCCTGCTGAGGGCTATCCTAGCCTCGCCCGAGTCCTCAGGTCGCTTAGAGAAATGGAGGTAGGAGATGTCCCAGTTTGACAAAAAATACCGCCCGAGGAAGGCCGTCAAAGCACAAGCCCTGGCCGATTTTATCGTCGAGTGCACCATCCCCAGCAAGGAACCGGAGTCCATACCCCCCTCGCGGCCCAACGACCGATCGGGAGGAGACCCGACTCGGTCCCTAAGTGGGTCATTTACGTCAATGGGTCCTCAACCGAGGAAGGCTGTGGAACGAGGCAGAAATGGAATATTCTCTAAAGCTCGGATTCAAGGCCTCAAACAACACGGCAGAGTACGAGGCCCTACTGGCCGGACTTCGCATGGCCTCCGGGCTGGGGCTGAAAACAATTCGAATCCGCAGTGACTCAGCCCTGGTCGTTGGCCAAGTGACCGGCCACTTCAAGACTCGGGAACCACTAATGGTAAAATATCTGGCCGAGGTAAGAAAACTTCGGAAGAACTTCGACGAAGTCCAGATAGAGCAAATACCCAGGCAGCTCAATACCCAAGCTAACGCCCTGAGCAAGCTAGCTTCGTCCTACTCGGCCGATAACAAGCAGTCTATCCTTTTCGAAACCTTGCCATGGCCCAGCGTGGAAGACGGGACGACAATACTTCATGTGTATACAGCGCAGGAAGATGACCGGGACTGAAGGACGCCCCTCGTGGAATTCCTAAGGGATGGTACACTCCCAGAAGATCGGGGAGCAGCCCGCCGTCTCCGGGCCAAGGCCCCTCACTTCGTCTGGAGCAATGGGAACCTTTACAAGAAATCCTTCACCCAGCCCATGCTCCGGTGCGTCGACCCCCACGAAGCAGACTACGTCCTCCGTGAAATCCATGAGGGGTCGGCGGCACGCAACAAGGGGCCCGAACCTTAATCCAGAAAGCATTCCTCCAGGGGTACTACTGGCCCATTATTCACAGAGACGCCCAGAAACTCGTCAGGAGATGCAAAAGTTGCCAGCTCCATGGAAGCATACCTCGCCTTCCGCTACCGAGCTGACCGCTTTGACCTCCCCGTGGCCGTTCGCCCAGTGGGGATTGGACATGATAGGCCAGTTCCCGACCGGCATGGGAGGACACAAGTATATCCTCATCGCAGTGGATTACTTCACGAAGTGGGTCGAGGCCGTCCCCATCAGGAAACCGGACGCCGCCACGACCATCAAGTTCCTGCAGAATAACCTGATACTCCGGTTCGGCATCCCGAGGTGTATCATCACCGACCACGGGACGAACTTCGAAAACGAGAAAGTGAAGGATTTCTGCAACGAACATCATATCCTCATGAAGTTTGCTGCGGTCGCACATCCCTAATGTAACGGGCAGGACGAAGTTGCTAACCGCGACGTCCTCCGAGATCTCCAAACCCGCCTAGAAGGACGCCAATGCAGTTTGGTCGAGGAATTGCTCCGGGTCTTATGGGCCCTGCGCACGTCAATGAAGACCTCCACCGGGGAAACCCCTTTCAGCCTCTGCTATGGGACCGAGGAAATGGTCCCAGCGGAGATCGGGCTACCCAGCCACCAGGTCAAACACTTCGACGACGAAGCAAACACCACGGTACTACGGACCAACTTGAATATCTTGCTGGAGAAACGAGACCAAGCTCAAATCAGGGCTGCCGCCTATCAGCAGCAAACTGCCCGATAATACAACGCGTGGGTCAAACGACGCTCCTTTAAGGCCGGAGATCTGGTCCTGCGGCGGAACGAGTTCGTCGATCAAGGCGGACTGCATAAGTTTTCCCCGAAGTGGGACGGCCCTTTCCTCGTCTCCGAGGTACTTCCCGGCGGAGCTTACCACTTACAGGACGCAAATGGGCGCAAGTTTTCACGACCTTACAACGCTGAGAAGCTCAAGCTGTACCAGTAAAATGAATACCTATGAGGGTGTACCTCTCCTTTCACAAAGGCAATGTATTTTTTTCTAAAAAGCCATTTCATTCAAACAACAATAAGGGAACGCTAGAACTTTGCAAAAGAAGAGTCTTATCCGTCCCAAAAGGTACTATGGGCTCCTCAGCCTTACAGAAAAAGGGAAGGTTACAACGAAGGCGGAACGGGATTAAAAAGGTACCCTGTTCGGCTATCCCTGGCCGGTAGCTGCCCTACCTGTCACGTCCCACTTCCCAAAATACGGAATACAAAGGGTTGACAAGGCCAGCCATGCTCCTACGGTCAAGGAAATGTCCTGCCGTAGTCATACTTCGGTTTCTAGCTTTACGTGGTAATCAGTAAACAATGCGCAGGTAATGAGAAATGCAGTAACTGAAACAAAACAAATACAAAGAACTGACCTGATGAAGGTAAAAAGAGGATAGCTCTAGTTAGCTGATCAAGATGTCCGCGATGTACGTCTGGTCCTGATCCAAGCTGGATCCACTTCACACTCTAAGCATGCATACTCAGGTCGTCAGAGCGACACGATAGCAATATATACATAGGTGCAAGTGGTAACTCGTAGAGTAATAATGGATGTATAACAGTAAACCAAGACAGTAAAAATATGAACATGGAGTAATCAATGCAATGTTTAATAGATCAGGTGAACAGTAAAGCAGTAATATAGTATGTCAGGTGTGTCAATACAGTAGGTAATGCATGTCAATGTCACTATCCTTATCAGTCTCTAAGTCTCACTGTATAGGTCACTAAGCCTATCGTCAGTCCAAGTATGAGAGCCAACCACTCGAGAGTGTCCTCCACCCAAGGGTAGGACCCAAGGGCAAGGGACCACGGGCCCAAAATATAACTCACGGTAATAATCATGTACCCTGTAAATCTCCATATATCTCCATATATATAAGCCGGCATGGGACTCTCGAGATTCTGTTGAACTCACACTCAAACTACCTCACCCCCCGTGGTCTACATCAAACGCCAACCATAACCTCAAATACCGGTCGGTCTATGACAAGTATGCACGAGAACTGGAGATAGGATCTCCATCAAGCACGTCCCGACTAATACCCAAGATAAATGGGCAGTGTCTGGTGCCTTATCTGTGACACCTGTACAAGAACTTTCATAAGTGTCCCATACCACTTATAGTCATACTTACACACGTCCCACAGACGTCGACAATGCAATAGAATAATAGGGTTCACTGATTGTGTACAAGTACGTGTCACTTTCACTTATCCACTCATGCACGAACACTAACGTACTTACCACAATCATCACTAATACCTAACACTGGGTAATGCACCTGATCACTGGGTTATCAATACAGTGACATATGTATGATATGATGAGAAAACAGTATGTAAAGCATGATTAAGATGTCATAAATCGGTATTCTGCCACTTGTATAATTTATCATAAATAATATATGCCAAAATTTAGCGAAACAATGAACAGGGGATAAGTAGTATGTGTGATTATCTATCCAGCGAATTTTGTTTCATGTCGATCGGGTTTCGGGATCACTAGATATGACCATTTCATTTTAAGCGTTCACTGCTGGAAATCCGGTTTCTGAATCAGAAGTCCGTTTCGCAACGTATTTTAATCTCAGTTAGGATCAGAATTTAGCGACTCTACAGTTGAATGAAATCTAGGGTTTTCAGTAGGGTATTCAACGCAATAGACGTATTCTCAATCGCGTCTGTACGTCGAAAGTTATACACTATTTAACACTGGTATGTTACATCTGAATCTGTTATGGACTGTTATACGTCCTCTCCTTTTAATTTACAAATTAAATAGCAAACAACGACGAAACGGAATGAAACCTCTTGTGTTAGTTTGCTAACAGATTCTCCTTTGATAAACAGTAGAGTTCCGCAACATATGAGTTCAGGAAACCAAGTGACACACATTACGGAACAGTAAACAGTAATCAGAGTCGCTCTGGACTGCAGTCCAGAGTCGCACTCCGACCCAATTATCGTCACAACAACAGTATAGAAACAAATAGAAATTTTCATAGGATTACAGTTCGTCGAGTCGGCTTCGATTTGAGCCCTCGAACGCAACATTCCAGTATGTACATGATTTATGGTAATTTTAACAATTTTCAGATACGGGAAAATTCTAGGTTTATGGGTATATTTGGGGTATTCATTTTAGCCATTAACAGTCGTATTTTCCAGTGAAATTTATACACAGCATTCATCACTACATGGGCCAGCATAGACAAACCAATTCCGTCAATTTAGATGAATATTTTCATTGAGATCACACATCGAACAAGTATATCATATGAGTTATCATAAATTGTAAATTTGCAATCTATACGATTTGAGTTTGTAATGTAATTAGATTAGCATGTAGCAAGTATAAATACTTGCCTTTGACGATGAATTGATGGCACGGCAGCGAAGGCAGTGGTGACACGGCTTGGGCACGAAGTAGCAACAACACGACGAGTCTCGGCTAGGCTTGGGCTTGGCTCGAGCTTGGTGACGGGCTGTTACGGCTAGGCATTGGGTGAGACGAGGCGAAGGTGCTCGTACGGCAGAGAGAGTGAGGACAGAGAACAGAGAGGGAGGGAGAGAGAGAAGGAACAGAAATCACAGAGAGAGAGAGAGAGAGAGAATAGAGAACAGAGAGAGAGAGAATAGAGAGATTGAGATAGAGGGAGGGAAACAGAGTGAGTGAGAGAGTACAGAGAGAGAAGAGATAGAGAGAAAGATGTAGAGATTGAGAGAAACAGAGAGAGATGTAAAGAGAGAGAGATGTAAACAGAGAGTGAGAGGTTGCAGAGAGAGATAGAGAGGGCTTGAGAGAGGGATGTAGAGGCTCGGGTATGGATGTATGGGGTGATGGTGATGCTACTGACGACGAGGAGGGTGCGGGGGAGTCGACGAGATGCAGTGGGGGCTCGCCGGCGAGAGGACGCAGGGTGGCCAAGCTCGTGTGTGAGTGGGTTGGGTGTGCAGGGGAGTTTGGCAGGGCGCTCGGTCGATAGAGTGGAGTGGTGAGGGGCTCAGTGTAAGTGCACGGCGGCGTCCCGGCCGTCAATCCGACGGCTAAATGCGGAAGCGGTGATAAACTTTAATTTTTCTTGAACTGGCAAACCGCCGCGCACTAATACCCGGATCGAACCATTAATTAGTCCTAGCTAACAATAAGATGGGAAAGAAATATACCGACGATCCAAGTCCTCCGGTCTTCTCGTCATCGTCCCGATCTCCTGCGGAATGTCCCGTCTCCTCCTCGTCGCCGGAAGTGCACCACATCGCCTACTTCTTTTACGGGCTCCCACCTCAATGCCGAGGCAACTCGGGCACGAAGCCGGCTACTCGACGTGTCCAAGATTCGCTGTAGAATATCTAGAGAAGAAGTCTCATTTCGGGGTTGTAGGAATTGCCTTTGGTGGAGGGATTGAACTTGGAGCTTTTTTGGAATGATCTTGTGGGATTTTTTCAACCTCAAATGAACCAAAATCCCACACACAAAATGTTGGACAGCCCACCCATGAGAGTGGCCGGCCATTGCAATTGAGAGGGGAGAATGAGAGTGTCTAGCAAAAGATAATGGGAGCCATTCTCATATCATGCAAGAGAGAGAAAGGAAAACTCATCATGAAAAGAAATGATCACCAAATCAAACCCATACACCACACACTAATCATCAACAACCATGATGCTTACAAAGTCAAGCCATCATGAAGTGATCAAGTCAAAAAGGTCAAGGTATGGTGCTCATCATGAAAACCATCATGATACAAGAATATACAAAGAACCCCTCCACAAATACTTATTTGCAACAATGCAAATAAGCCCTCCTCCACCAATCTTCGGCCAATGAACGGAACAATGGAAATCGGCCGAAACGGAAAGCAAACTGGCAACTCCAGAAAACTGGTCCCGTAATAAATTACAGGAAAACCCCGATACTGTGCATACACACCCACATCTGTATTTCGACCGAAATACAAATGCAATGAGACAAAATCTCCACTGTACTATACTAGGATCCGGCTTAAACCAAAGCCGGCTAGTAATATCCGTTCGATCCTGATCCGTGTAATACCGCACGTATCTGATCGAACCCTGCCATATAACCATACGGCCTATAGTACAAACTGTCCGATCCTGATCCGTGCAATACCGCACGTATCTGATCGGACCCTGCCATATCTCCATACGGCCTCTACAACCTTTCGCCCGAAAGCTGAGTAACTGAATGTGGGGGACTCTAAAGACTCATCAACACCTTGGTTGTGGATTTAACCACTAGCACGTTAGAGGTATAAGCCAATACATAACGGGCTACCAGGTATTGACAAAAAGGGACGTCTGTGAGCGAACTCAGCCTGACACCCTACTGAGCCTGTCAGTGACAATATCCATACAGTCCGGTCCGTTCGTCTATGAGCATCGCATGGCGGGCCTAGGGGGTTGGTAAAAGTCAGACCCCCAAAAGCAGTACAAGTCGTGTCGGAGTGTAGCCCAGAACACCCTGAGATACTACTGGAATACCTACCAGTAAATCTCCTTGCCTCGGCCGAGGGCTTCGTGGAATGGCTCTCCTAGACACAGCACGACCTCACCCCCAATACCGGGAGAGACGAACCCCTGAAGATACGCTCACTGCCTCCATGTGGTTCGGGAATGTACCCAACTAAAACCTGTTTGCACGACTCCTTTGAGCCGTGGTAGGGTAGTAATCAAAGTACAGTGGGAACTCACACGAGACAAATGACGATCCCCAGGTCGATGAACTAACCTGCACACATGTCACCAGGGAACTGCCATCTGACGTCTGGTATATGACCAACTAGCATGTTCCCGGCGAGTCCTGTCCGGTGTACTCATAACCCAATGAGCACCTGTATACATCTTAGGTGATCCAACTGACACCAGTGGCTTGTGAGACCGGCCACCGCCCCTCGTCGGGGTCTCGACTGTATACACTAGTCTACTATGGAGAATCGATGCCCTGTCTCGAAACTCTCACGACTAGGGACCTTTTAAGGATATGCTTATAGACCCCCAGCTCCCACTTATATGATCGCCCTCATACTGCTGGTGGTCAAGCAAGAATCCTAGGGGCTCTATCAACGTGTAATAGCGACGTGTCAGGTCACTTAAAACAGTACACGATGATAAAGGTAAACCAGATAGCATACTATCATCTCGAGTAAGACTGTCCTACCGGGATAGGTCCTCCATCAATCATTACAATCACGTACCTGTGACCTAATAATTGACTCTGAGGGCACTATCTCCAACAATCTCCCACTTGCACTCAAGGCTAATTATTGCGATGTCGCATACTCACAGCCCGTGTGATACCGAACACCCAACTCCTCTACTAGTCAGTCTCACAAAGCTCGTTTGCGAAACTATTGCGTTCGAGGAATAGCCTCAGTGAGTGGATCCGCTTTGTTGTCTCTTTCAATGTCTCTCTATATCTCAAGTTCGCGGAGAAACCCATCTCCCGAAATGAGCAATACCTGTCTTAGGATGTGTCTGGATGTCTGATGGGACATAGCTCATAAATGAACTCCAAATCCAAACTCCTTAGACTGTATCGTCAACTGAATTTAATCAGTATCCTGCGCCTTGCCACCCTCAGTATTTCCTTGGACCACCGGTCCAAAATACTGCCCCTCGTCAGAAGGAATAACTATAACTCTGACAACCTCCTTGTCGTCCGGGTCACCTTGGAAGCCTGGAATGATAACTGTCTCCCGAATGAGGCTGTCGTTATCATATCCTTAGAACATCCACTTATGTTCTAAAACTGCTTCCGACTGTTTCTCCAGGATTGGATCAATATCAACGTATTGCATCTAGTGCAAGAACAATATCTGGTGTGGTACTTGACATCTCATGATTGACTCAATTGCCTGAGCAAGTGATCTGCCAATCATGCACATCCCTCTCCCCTTTAGTCTGTAAGACACCTTTAGAGAGGGTGACTCCATCACCTGCAGGTACACTACCGTGCCAGGAGTCGTCCATCCTAAATACTCTTAGAATGCTGTCAAGTACCCTGATTGGGAAACCACCCAAATCTAGATCTAATACCATAGATCCAGTAACCAGTATGTCTGATATAATGTCCAAGTCCTGTGTGGAGAAACCACTGTGTGACGACCAAAGTATAACCGATTGTAGTATAGGAGTTTCCTTTCCTACTCTGTGTATGTCATCCAAATACCAGGATATCACACCCTACTACCTTCTCAACAGATCCATCCCCTATTCTGATGAAGTCAAACCTATGACTGTTACGTCAGAAATAGATGATCTATCTCCGCTACTGGTGCTTCAGTCTATAAATAGACATAAGCTACCTGTCCACCAATGCTTCCGCTGCTCCCACTGACTACGACAACCCTCTGGCAGAGTCATATACACGTACACTTCTAAAACTAGTTTAGAACGACGCTATACTCATCCTCCCGCCGGGTCTCGCAGCCTGGAACAACAGCAATGGTAATTGTGGGTAAACAAGAACTTCCCTGTCACCGTCCTTGAGGCTACCGTAGTACCTCTCGGGTGCCTGAAGTTACCCACCGTATCTGCGGAGTGGCCAATGGAATGTCAAACCAGATTGAATCTTTAGGTTCCTTATCAAATCTTCAGTAATCGTTTGTGGTTCTGGAATCACTTCCAGTTCTACCATACTCCCACTACTGTTTTCTGAAAAAAAAAATCCATTTTTAATAAAACTGTGGCGAGTCTAGAACAATATCGCTATTGTTCATCCAGATGGTAGAAAGTCAACCCTCGTCATAGCCTGGGTCAACCCACAAACAGCCATTACAGAAACGTGCCTTGAGTTGTCCAGTGTCTGGTTTTAATCATAAACCGGACAACTCCCCGTACCTTAACATCGTTAAGATATGAACTGTTCTATATCCAATATAGAAACAGAGGCACTGATTTAATTGAACCAGATCCAAATCATGCAGCTGTCTCCAGTGCATGTCAACTAAATGGAAGGAGGCCGATCAGCGTTACTCAACTTAGGAATGCTTCCAATTATGAGTAACCTGAAAGAGAAGCAAGTTCTCTTAATCATTACTATCAACTGAATACCATACACAAGTATCTACATCTTCGATCTCTTTGAAGAATCCCGATACTTGCTACACCTGGTTCTCTACTCTATTCAAATACCTATAACTTCTCAAAATTCAGACCCTGTGTTTCCGCGAAACACCTGTCTAAAAACTAGAGAAGTCATAAGTAAACCGAATATAGTACGAGGACCAACCCCTCTGTCCTGATGGACCCTAGACAACATACAATACTCTGTATAAGTCCCTTGAGTCTGATAACTCATTCACTGTGTGTTGTAGGTTGAAAACTGTACTTATGGTTAAGAAGAATTACACCGCTGTTTAATGCTCCTTACCTAACCATCCACTGATATAGGTAAATGTCGTAGACATAATTTCAGAAAGGTATATCTCACTCTATGAAAATAGACGTACAGATATATCAATTTGAAATTGGTGCATAACTGCGGATATTCAAAACCAAATATTTGCCAACCGGCAACCAACCCAGGTGACTTCCTCAAATATCACCGATTACAACGAATCCCGATATAATGAGGATGATCACCTAATTCCCAATAACTTACTCCCACTCATCATCTGTAAAACCATACAGATGTGAGAATCATACCTGGTAAATACATACCCTGGAGTAAGTATCTAATCGGGAAATCAGTTTTCCTTTAACAGTACACAGCGAAACTGAAACATTGAAATGTTTCGATGGGGTATCCTAGTATTCTTAGTAATGCCTCTTCCAGATTCACGATTGTAACCATATAATTCTTTGCCACCTCTCCAAATCCCTTCATATGTCTTTAGTCATTACCTTCTACACACCCCTTTAGGCCAAATGGTTTTCTTCCTTCCCTACCGTTCGGCACTAGCCTATGGTTTGGAAGAAGACTATCCAATAAGCATAATGGGTGTACTGTCCTAATCCTAGGAGCACTCGCAATGCGAGAGAAGGTGAGGATAAAAGACAACTGAACAAACCTTATTCCTATTTCTCCTGAACCAGAATCCATCCCCGAACTGGAACAAGTTCCTTTCGAGTTCGTATATAACCATACGATGGAGTATCCAATAAACTGTGGATCTTCGTAGTGATACGGAGTGTCCTGGAGAAATACAAAGGTGATTTAGGATTGGCGAAGGAATACTTGGTTTGGTCGTGAATATCTGTTGCAATTTACTTTGCCCTCTTACTAATCCCTTGCTTTGTCTTAACTTAATACCTTCTGCACACCATCGTTAGGCTAATTAGTTTTCTTCATTCCCTACCGGTCGGCACCAGCCTAAGGTTTGGAAGAAGACTATCCAATTTGCGTAACAGGTGTACTACTCCTAAACCAAGGAGCACTCGCAACCGGAGAGGAGGCAAAAGGAAAAGACAACTGAATAATCCTATCCGTTTTCTCCAGAACCGGAAACCATCCTCGAATAAATCCCTTCGAGTTCGTATCTAACCATACGATGGTTTTGTCCAATGGAAGTGGACATTCATAGTAAAACGGGGTGTCCTGGGGAAAAGGGTAAAAGTAGGAGTGGCAATGAGGTTCGCAACTCTGACAATCCAAAAGCCAGTGTTTAAGAAGGTTCGGTCAATTTGGTCACTGAGTCATAGTCTTAGGGTCGGGTCAATGGTCGCTGCCAGAGAGAGAGAAAAGAAACACTCAGCGTGTACTCTAACCTAGATCAGAATGGTTACCAATTTATCTAATCTGGAAACCTCCCACTGTACCTCAAATTCTCCTCCAAACCTGAAAGAAGAATTAGTCGGGGTCACCCGAGGAGTAAACTAACTCATCAGTGGGAATCGGGATCCAACTCTCATCGCATGATAACGTGACAGAATCCGCTCACGTCATCACACTCCAGAAGGTATGCGCATATCTGGCAAGTTTCAGTTCTTTTGAAACTCCCGATGAGATTTTTGCCCCTTGCTCTTATGACCTTGGCGTGAGGTCAAAATATCATAAGTCACATGTCAAGTTCTACCCATCATTATCCAGATTAATTTGAATCCACCCGTACATACCCTTGACGTAGGCCAAAATAGTAGTACGACTGTCCCAAACCAACGCATCTATCTATGCAACAGATAAATACCCGGCAGCTACCAAACACTATGCCTTGGCGTGAGGTCAAAATACATAGCTTGAATACTCCCGAATATTTAACTGAAATGATGGAGGGCTACGAATGGTTTCTGGCGAAAACCTTTAACGTAATGAACTTGATATCGTTGAAGGAATCGGATAGCCTTTTATAAAATATAGTGACGAAAACCTCCGCTAAAGAGGTCACTCCCAGTGAAGGGATCTCGGCTCTTTCCCCGTAGAATGAGGTGCAGGATATTCCAACTGAATACCATGATGCAAAGCAAAAGTAATCGGCTATAGTGAAGTTAATGCCCTGACGCAAACTTCTGTCCAAGGGGTCACTCCCGGTGAAGGGATCTCGGCCCTTGCCTCGTCGACTGAGGAGCAAGATATTCCAACTGAATACCACGATGCTAAACAAAAGTGAACGTCCTTGCAATAACAGCTTTTTTGAAAAGTGTTCCAACAACATCAGATTAGGTTTGTTTTTAACTTGCATTGATCCGAATCAACGCAGTCCCATCAATTGATCACACCAAAAAGAACGAAAATAATACTGATGTACGTATATGCCATCCGCATTCGCCACTGGGTCCCGTCATTACCCGTTAGGTTAGCAAACTAACGACAGAGCGGGGACTGGACTAGCGCGGATGCAAAACATATACAACATCTACTAATATATATACCAATATATTATATTCGCTCAAGGCGTGATAAGAAATGCAACATCACAGAAAATGAACAGCATCACAGAAACAATACAGATATCTGGGATCCCCGGGTTTCACAGAGCCACTACTGAAACCCGACGTTCCCCTGGTCGTGTGGATAGCCTGTGCAATGAAATCCTATACCCCTACGGGCGCGGCAAGTTACCCGCCAAAACCTGAAGCGAGGCAGCCCCTTTCAGCACCGTGAATGGACCACCCAGCACTTCACGGAATCCGGTAACTTGGGCACCCCTCCTGGGTCAACCTGTACCCCCTACGAGTGCGGCGAATAGCCCGCCAATCCTAGAGTGAAGCCCCTTCCGTCCCAATGCCATGAGATGCGGGCTTGTTGCCCTCTAGAATCCGGCTATCCGTGCACCCCTCCACGGGGCAATCCTAGTACAGAAAGTAAAATATACATACACCGGGTACATCGACCGCAACCAGGCCGTGTCCCAAAATAATAATACAAACAGGCAGTGATGGCAGTCCACATGTCGGACGCTCGCCCCGCAATATCAAATGTACATAATACAACCACAACTGTACTAGCATTGCATCCAGGCTATCCCCACGACCGATCCGCAACATCACAGCAAAAACAGAACATCAACGTGAAAGTCACGTTCGCAAATCCGTCTAACCGGGCTATAGCAGTTAGACCGGATTTACCGATCAAGTGACATTCACGGTCGCAGATATAATGTAAATACTGTGAAATAATGTGTTTAAAATATCCGATAGATCAAATTTTAACAAGTGGGCCCCCAAGTACTACTGTAGCACATCAAGAAATTCTGGGCCCAAAATTAATATTCCAAAACCCATATTTTAAGCCCACAAAGACACTGTAGAAATTTGGTGCAGGGATCACCACAGTGCGCCGCGGAACAGCGGCGCTAAGGGGGTATTTGCGGCGGTTCCGCGCTCCCACAGTGGAATCACTTCATCGAATTTTTATAGAGCTCTTATATTATCATGTACATCAATTTTATACAACCTGAAAAAAATTTTGACACCAAAAATTTTCAACAGAAAACTGATGCAAGCAAAGATGCGGTTTTGGAACTTTTTGATCGATCGGAAATGCAAACACATTAGAAAAAGCTAGACTAAGTTAATGGCGAGGCTCTGATACCACTGTAAGTGCACGGCGGTGCCCCGGCCGTCAATCCGACGGCCAAATGCGGAAGCGGTGATAAACTTTAATTTTTCTTGAACTGGCAAACCGCCGCGCACTAATACCCGGATCGAACCATTAATTAGTCCTAGCTAACAATAAGATGGGAAAGAGATATACCGACGATCCAAGTCCTCCGGTCTTCTCGTCATCGTCCCGATCTCCTGCGGAATGTCCCGTCTCCTCCTCGTCGCCGGAAGTGCACCACATCGCCTACTTCTTTTACGGGCTCCCACCTCAATGCCGAGGCAACTCGGGCACGAAGCCGGCTACTCGACGTGCCTAAGGTTCGCTGTAGAATATCTAGAGAAGAAGTCTCATTTCGGGGTTGTAGGAATTGCCTTTGGTGGAGGGATTGAACTTGGAGCTTTTTTGGAATGATCTTGTGGGATTTTTGCAACCTCAAATGAACCAAAATCCCACACACAAAATGTTGGACAGCCCACCCATGAGAGTGGCCGGCCATTGCAATTGAGAGGGGAGAATGAGAGTGTCTAGCAAAAGATAATGGGAGCCATTCTCATATCATGCAAGAGAGAGAAAGGAAAACTCATCATGAAAAGAAATGATCACCAAATCAAACCCATACACCACACACTAATCATCAACAACCATGATGCTTACAAAGTCAAGCCATCATGAAGTGATCAAGTCAAAAAGGTCAAGGTATGGTGCTCATCATGAAAACCATCATGATACAAGAATATACAAAGAACCCCTCCACAAATACTTATTTGCAACAATGCAAATAAGCCCTCCTCCACCAATCTTCGGCCAATGAACGGAACAATGGAAATCGGCCGAAACGGAAAGCAAACTGGCAACTCCAGAAAACTGGTCCCGTAATAAATTACAGGAAAACCCCGATACTGTGCATACACACCCACATCTGTATTTCGACCGAAATACAAATGCAATGAGACAAAATCTCCACTGTACTATACTAGGATCCGGCTTAAACCAAAGCCGGCTAGTAATATCCGTTCGATCCTGATCCGTGTAATACCGCACGTATCTGATCGAACCCTGCCATATAACCATACGGCCTATAGTACAAACTGTCCGATCCTGATCCGTGCAATACCGCACGTATCTGATCGGACCCTGCCATATCTCCATACGGCCTCTACAACCTTTCGCCCGAAAGCTGAGTAACTGAATGTGGGGGACTCTAAAGACTCATCAACACCTTGGTTGTGGATTTAACCACTAGCACGTTAGAGGTATAAGCCAATACATAACGGGCTACCAGGTATTGACAAAAAGGGACGTCTGTGAGCGAACTCAGCCTGACACCCTACTGAGCCTGTCAGTGACAATATCCGTACAGTCCGGTCCGTTCGTCTATGAGCATCGCATGGCGGGCCTAGGGGGTTGGTAAAAGTCAGACCCCCAAAAGCAGTACAAGTCGTGTCGGAGTGTAGCCCAGAACACCCTGAGATACTACTGGAATACCAACCAGTAAATCTCCTTGCCTCGGCCGAGGGCTTCGTGTAATGGCTCTCCTAGACACAGCACGACCTCACCCCCAATACCGGGAGAGACGAACCCCTGAAGATACGCTCACTGCCTCCATGTGGTTCGGGACTGTACCCAACTAAAACCTGTTTGCACGACTCCTTTGAGCCGTGGTAGGGTAGTAATCAAAGTACAGTGGGAACTCACACGAGACAAATGACGATCCCCAGGTCGATGAACTAACCTGCACACATGTCACCAGGGAACTGCCATCTGACGTCTGGTATATGACCAACTAGCATGTTCCCGGCGAGTCCTGTCCGGTGTACTCATAACCCAATGAGCACCTGTATACATCTTAGGTGATCCAACTGACACCAGTGGCTTGTGAGACCGGCCACCGCCCCTCGTCGGGGTCTCGACTGTATACACTAGTCTACTATGGAGAATCGATGCCCTGTCTCGAAACTCTCACGACTAGGGACCTTTTAAGGATATGCTTATAGACCCCCAGCTCCCACTTATATGATCGCCCTCATACTGCTGGTGGTCAAGCAAGAATCCTAGGGGCTCTATCAACGTGTAATAGCGACGTGTCAGGTCACTTAAAACAGTACACGATGATAAAGGTAAACCAGATAGCATACTATCATCTCGAGTAAGACTGTCCTACCGGGATAGGTCCTCCATCAATCATTACAATCACGTACCTGTGACCTAATAATTGACTCTGAGGGCACTATCTCTAACAATCTCCCACTTGCACTCAAGGCTAATTATTGCGATGTCGCATACTCACAGCCCGTGTGATACCGAACACCCAACTCCTCTACTAGTCAGTCTCACAAAGCTCGTTTGCGAAACTATTGCGTTCGAGGAATAGCCTCAGTGAGTGGATCCGCTTTGTTGTCTCTTTCAATGTCTCTCTATATCTCAAGTTCGCGGAGAAACCCATCTCCCGAAATGAGCAATACCTGTCTTAGGATGTGTCTGGATGTCTGATGGGACATAGCTCATAAATGAACTCCAAATCCAAACTCCTTAGACTGTATCGTCAACTGAATTTAATCAGTATCCTGCGCCTTGCCACCCTCAGTATTTCCTTGGACCACCGGTCCAAAATACTGCCCCTCGTCAGAAGGAATAACTATAACTCTGACAACCTCCTTGTCGTCCGGGTCACCTTGGAAGCCTGGAATGATAACTGTCTCCCGAATGAGGTTGTCGTTATCATATCCTTAGAACATCCACTTATGTTCTAAAACTGCTTCCGACTGTTTCTCCAGGATTGGATCAATATCAACGTATTGCATCTAGTGCAAGAACAATATCTGGTGTGGTACTTGACATCTCATGATTGACTCAATTGCCTGAGCAAGTGATCTGCCAATCATGCACATCCCTCTCCCCTTTAGTCTGTAAGACACCTTTAGAGAGGGTGACTCCATCACCTGCAGGTACACTACCGTGCCAGGAGTCGTCCATCCTAAATACTCTTAGAATGCTGTCAAGTACCCTGATTGGGAAACCACCCAAATCTAGATCTAATACCATAGATCCAGTAACCAGTATGTCTGATATAATGTCCAAGTCCTGTGTGGAGAAACCACTGTGTGACGACCAAAGTATAACCGATTGTAGTATAGGAGTTTCCTTTCCTACTCTGTGTATGTCATCCAAATACCAGGATATCACACCCTACTACCTTCTCAACAGATCCATCCCCTATTCTGATGAAGTCAAACCTATGACTGTTACGTCAGAAATAGATGATCTATCTCCGCTACTGGTGCTTCAGTCTATAAATAGACATAAGCTACCTGTCCACCAATGCTTCCGCTGCTCCCACTGACTACGACAACCCTCTGGCAGAGTCATATACACGTACACTTCTAAAACTAGTTTAGAACGACGCTATACTCATCCTCCCGCCGGGTCTCGCAGCCTGGAACAACAGCAATGGTAATTGTGGGTAAACAAGAACTTCCCTGTCACCGTCCTTGAGGCTACCGTAGTACCTCTCGGATGCCTGAAGTTACCCACCGTATCTGCGGAGTGGCCAATGGAATGTCAAACCAGATTGAATCTTTAGGTTCCTTATCAAATCTTCAGTAATCGTTTGTGGTTCTGGAATCACTTCCAGTTCTACCATACTCCCACTACTGTTTTCTGAAAAAAAAAATCCATTTTTAATAAAACTGTGGCGAGTCTAGAACAATATCGCTATTGTTCATCCAGATGGTAGAAAGTCAACCCTCGTCATAGCCTGGGTCAACCCACAAACAGCCATTACAGAAACGTGCCTTGAGTTGTCCAGTGTCTGGTTTTAATCATAAACCGGACAACTCCCCGTACCTTAACATCGTTAAGATATGAACTGTTCTATATCCAATATAGAAACAGAGGCACTGATTTAATTGAACCAGATCCAAATCATGCAGCTGTCTCCAGTGCATGTCAACTAAATGGAAGGAGGCCGATCAGCGTTACTCAACTTAGGAATGCTTCCAATTATGAGTAACCTGAAAGAGAAGCAAGTTCTCTTAATCATTACTATCAACTGAATACCATACACAAGTATCTACATCTTCGATCTCTTTGAAGAATCCCGATACTTGCTACACCTGGTTCTCTACTCTATTCAAATACCTATAACTTCTCAAAATTTAGACCCTGTGTTTCCGCGAAACACCTGTCTAAAAACTAGAGAAGTCATAAGTAAACCGAATATAGTACGAGGACCAACCCCTCTGTCCTGATGGACCCTAGACAACATACAATACTCTGTATAAGTCCCTTGAGTCTGATAACTCATTCACTGTGTGTTGTAGGTTGAAAACTGTACTTATGGTTAAGAAGAATTACACCGCTGTTTAATGCTCCTTACCTAACCATCTACTGATATAGGTAAATGTCGTAGACATAATTTCAGAAAGGTATATCTCACTCTATGAAAATAGACGTACAGATATATCAATTTGAAATTGGTGCATAACTGCGGATATTCAAAACCAAATATTTGCCAACCGGCAACCAACCCAGGTGACTTCCTCAAATATCACCGATTACAACGAATCCCGATATAATGAGGATGATCACCTAATTCCCAATAACTTACTCCCACTCATCATCTGTAAAACCATACAGATGTGAGAATCATACCTGGTAAATACATACCCTGGAGTAAGTATCTAATCGGGAAATCAGTTTTCCTTTAACAGTACACAGCGAAACTGAAACATTGAAATGTTTCGATGGGGTATCCTAGTATTCTTAGTAATGCCTCTTCCAGATTCACGATTGTAACCGTATAATTCTTTGCCACCTCTCCAAATCCCTTCATATGTCTTTAGTCATTACCTTCTGCACACCCCTTTAGGCCAAATGGTTTTCTTCCTTCCCTACCGTTCGGCACTAGCCTATGGTTTGGAAGAAGACTATCCAATAAGCATAATGGGTGTACTGTCCTAATCCTAGGAGCACTCGCAATGCGAGAGAAGGTGAGGATAAAAGACAACTGAACAAACCTTATTCCTATTTCTCCTGAACCAGAATCCATCCCCGAACTGGAACAAGTTCCTTTCGAGTTCGTATATAACCATACGATGGAGTATCCAATAAACTGTGGATCTTCGTAGTGATACGGAGTGTCCTGGAGAAATACAAAGGTGATTTAGGATTGGCGAAGGAATACTTGGTTTGGTCGTGAATATCTGTTGCAATTTACTTTGCCCTCTTACTAATCCCTTGCTTTGTCTTAACTTAATACCTTCTGCACACCATCGTTAGGCTAATTAGTTTTCTTCATTCCCTACCGGTCGGCACCAGCCTAAGGTTTGGAAGAAGACTATCCAATTTGCGTAACAGGTGTACTACTCCTAAACCAAGGAGCACTCGCAACCGGAGAGGAGGCAAAAGGAAAAGACAACTGAATAATCCTATCCGTTTTCTCCAGAACCGGAAACCATCCTCGAATAAATCCCTTCGAGTTCGTATCTAACCATACGATGGTTTTGTCCAATGGAAGTGGACATTCATAGTAAAACGGGGTGTCCTGGGGAAAAGGGTAAAAGTAGGAGTGGCAATGAGGTTCGCAACTCTGACAATCCAAAAGCCAGTGTTTAAGAAGGTTCGGTCAATTTGGTCACTGAGTCATAGTCTTAGGGTCGGGTCAATGGTCGCTGCCAGAGAGAGAGAAAAGAAACACTCAGCGTGTACTCTAACCTAGATCAGAATGGTTACCAATTTATCTAATCTGGAAACCTCCCACTGTACCTCAAATTCTCCTCCAAACCTGAAAGAAGAATTAGTCGGGGTCACCCGAGGAGTAAACTAACTCATCAGTGGGAATCGGGATCCAACTCTCATCGCATGATAACGTGACAGAATCCGCTCACGTCATCACACTCCAGAAGGTATGCGCATATCTGGCAAGTTTCAGTTCTTTTGAAACTCCCGATGAGATTTTTGCCCCTTGCTCTTATGACCTTGGCGTGAGGTCAAAATATCATAAGTCACATGTCAAGTTCTACCCATCATTATCCAGGTTAATTTGAATCCACCCGTACATACCCTTGACGTAGGCCAAAATAGTAGTACGACTGTCCCAAACCAACGCATCTATCTATGCAACAGATAAATACCCGGCAGCTACCAAACACTATGCCTTGGCGTGAGGTCAAAATACATAGCTTGAATACTCCCGAATATTTAACTGAAATGATGGAGGGCTACGAATGGTTTCTGGCGAAAACCTTTAACGTAATGAACTTGATATCGTTGAAGGAACCGGATAGCCTTTTATAAAATATAGTGACGAAAACCTCCGCTAAAGAGGTCACTCCCAGTGAAGGGATCTCGGCTCTTTCCCCGTAGAATGAGGTGCAGGATATTCCAACTGAATACCATGATGCAAAGCAAA
The DNA here is from genome assembly GCA_030015575.1 of Agapanthus africanus. Lineage (NCBI taxonomy): Eukaryota > Viridiplantae > Streptophyta > Magnoliopsida > Asparagales > Amaryllidaceae > Agapanthus > Agapanthus africanus. Next base: position 739,726,460 of record CM057341.1, read on the forward strand.
AGTAATCGGCTATAGTGAAGTTAATGCCCTGACGCAAACTTCTGTCCAAGGGGTCACTCCCGGTGAAGGGATCTCGGCCCTTGCCTCGTCGACTGAGGAGCAAGATATTCCAACTGAATACCACGATGCTAAACAAAAGTGAACGTCCTTGCAATAACAGCTTTTTTGAAAAGTGTTCCAACAACATCAGATTAGGTTTGTTTTTAACTTGCATTGATCCGAATCAACGCAGTCCCATCAATTGATCACACCAAAAAGAACGAAAATAATACTGATGTACGTATATGCCATCCGCATTCGCCACTGGGTCCCGTCATTACCCGTTAGGTTAGCAAACTAACGACAGAGCGGGGACTGGACTAGCGCGGATGCAAAACATATACAACATCTACTAATATATATACCAATATATTATATTCGCTCAAGGCGTGATAAGAAATGCAACATCACAGAAAATGAACAGCATCACAGAAACAATACAGATATCTGGGATCCCCGGGTTTCACAGAGCCACTACTGAAACCCGACGTTCCCCTGGTCGTGTGGATAGCCTGTGCAATGAAATCCTATACCCCTACGGGCGCGGCAAGTTACCCGCCAAAACCTGAAGCGAGGCAGCCCCCTTCAGCACCGTGAATGGACCACCCAGCACTTCATGGAATCCGGTAACTTGGGCACCCCTCCTGGGTCAACCTGTACCCCCTACGAGTGCGGCGAATAGCCCGCCAATCCTAGAGTGAAGCCCCTTCCGTCCCAATGCCATGAGATGCGGGCTTGTTGCCCTCTAGAATCCGGCTATCCGTGCACCCCTCCACGGGGCAATCCTAGTACAGAAAGTAAAATATACATACACCGGGTACATCGACCGCAACCAGGCCGTGTCCCAAAATAATAATACAAACAGGCAGTGATGGCAGTCCACATGTCGGACGCTCGCCCCGCAATATCAAATGTACATAATACAACCACAACTGTACTAGCATTGCATCCAGGCTATCCCCACGACCGATCCGCAACATCACAGCAAAAACAGAACATCAACGTGAAAGTCACGTTCGCAAATCCGTCTAACCGGGCTATAGCAGTTAGACCGGATTTACCGATCAAGTGACATTCACGGTCGCAGATATAATGTAAATACTGTGAAATAATGTGTTTAAAATATCCGATCGATCAAATTTTAACAAGTGGGCCCCCAAGTACTACTGTAGCACATCAAGAAATTCTGGGCCCAAAATTAATATTCCAAAACCCATATTTTAAGCCCACAAAGACACTGTAGAAATTTGGTGCAGGGATCTCCACAGTGCGCCGCGGAACAGCGGCGCTAAGGGGGTATTTGCGGCGGTTCCGCGCTCCCACAGTGGAATCACTTCATCGAATTTTTACAGAGCTCTTATATTATCATGTACATCAATTTTATACAACCTGAAAAAAATTTTGACACCAAAAATTTTCAACAGAAAACTGATGCAAGCAAAGATGCGGTTTTGGAACTTTTTGATCGATCGGAAATGCAAACACATCAGAAAAAGCTAGACTAAGTTAATGGCGAGGCTCTGATACCACTGTAAGTGCACGGCGGCGCCCCGGCCGTCAATCCGACGGCCAAATGCGGAAGCGGTGATAAACTTTAATTTTTCTTGAACTGGCAAACCGCCGCGCACTAATACCCGGATCGAACCATTAATTAGTCCTAGCTAACAATAAGATGGGAAAGAGATATACCGACGATCCAAGTCCTCCGGTCTTCTCGTCATCGTCCCGATCTCCTGCGGAATGTCCCGTCTCCTCCTCGTCGCCGGAAGTGCACCACATCGCCTACTTCTTTTACGGGCTCCCACCTCAATGCCGAGGCAACTCGGGCACGAAGCCGGCTACTCGACGTGCCCAAGGTTCGCTGTAGAATATCTAGAGAAGAAGTCTCATTTCGGGGTTGTAGGAATTGCCTTTGGTGGAGGGATTGAACTTGGAGCTTTTTTGGAATGATCTTGTGGGATTTTTGCAACCTCAAATGAACCAAAATCCCACACACAAAATGTTGGACAGCCCACCCATGAGAGTGGCCGGCCATTGCAATTGAGAGGGGAGAATGAGAGTGTCTAGCAAAAGATAATGGGAGCCATTCTCATATCATGCAAGAGAGAGAAAGGAAAACTCATCATGAAAAGAAATGATCACCAAATCAAACCCATACACCACACACTAATCATCAACAACCATGATGCTTACAAAGTCAAGCCATCATGAAGTGATCAAGTCAAAAAGGTCAAGGTATGGTGCTCATCATGAAAACCATCATGATACAAGAATATACAAAGAACCCCTCCACAAATACTTATTTGCAACAATGCAAATAAGCCCTCCTCCACCAATCTTCGGCCAATGAACGGAACAATGGAAATCGGCCGAAACGGAAAGCAAACTGGCAACTCCAGAAAACTGGTCCCGTAATAAATTACAGGAAAACCCCGATACTGTGCATACACACCCACATCTGTATTTCGACCGAAATACAAATGCAATGAGACAAAATCTCCACTATACTATACTAGGATCCAGCTTAAACCAAAGCCGGCTAGTAATATCCGTTCGATCCTGATCCGTGTAATACCGCACGTATCTGATCGAACCCTGCCATATAACCATACGGCCTATAGTACAAAATGTCCGATCCTGATCCGTGCAATACCGCACGTATCTGATCGGACCCTGCCATATCTCCATACGGCCTCTACAACCTTTCGCCCGAAAGCTGAGTAACTGAATGTGGGGGACTCTAAAGACTCATCAACACCTTGGTTGTGGATTTAACCACTAGCACGTTAGAGGTATAAGCCAATACATAACGGGCTACCAGGTATTGACAAAAAGGGACGTCTGTGAGCGAACTCAGCCTGACACCCTACTGAGCCTGTCAGTGACAATATCCGTACAGTCCGGTCCGTTCGTCTATGAGCATCGCATGGCGGGCCTAGGGTGTTGGTAAAAGTCAGACCCCCAAAAGCGGTACAAGTCGTGTCGGAGTGTAGCCCAGAACACCCTGAGATACTACTGGAATACCTACCAGTAAATCTCCTTGCCTCGGCCGAGGGCTTCGTGTAATGGCTCTCCTAGACACAGCACGACCTCACCCCCAATACCGGGAGAGACGAACCCCTGAAGATACGCTCACTGCCTCCATGTGGTTCGGGACTGTACCCAACTAAAACCTGTTTGCACGACTCCTTTGAGCCGTGGTAGGGTAGTAATCAAAGTACAGTGGGAACTCACACGAGACAAATGACGATCCCCAGGTCGATGAACTAACCTGCACACATGTCACCAGGGAACTGCCATCTGACGTCTGGTATATGACCAACTAGCATGTTCCCGGCGAGTCCTGTCCGGTGTACTCATAACCCAATGAGCACCTGTATACATCTTAGGTGATCCAACTGACACCAGTGGCTTGTAAGACCGGCCACCGCCTCTCGTCGGGGTCTCGACTGTATACACTAGTCTACTATGGAGAATCGATGCCCTGTCTCGAAACTCTCACGACTAGGGACCTTTTAAGGATATGCTTATAGACCCCCAGCTCCCACTTATATGATCGCCCTCATACTGCTGGTGGTCAAGCAAGAATCCTAGGGGCTCTATCAACGTGTAATAGCGACGTGTCAGGTCACTTAAAACAGTACACGATGATAAAGGTAAACCAGATAGCATACTATCATCTCGAGTAAGACTGTCCTACCGGGATAGGTCCTCCATCAATCATTACAATCACGTACCTGTGACCTAATAATTGACTCTGAGGGCACTATCTCCAACACTCAGTTGGTAGAGGAGGAAGGGAAGAGGTTTGTCGTCATCGTCGTCGTCGAGGGGAGCGGGTGAGGGAAACTGCAGTGGGGTCGTGGCCGGCTTGGTGAACGAGAGGGAAGATCTGAGAAGAGAGAGGAGTGAGGGTGTGAGAGAGATAGGGGAGACTAGGGGAGGAGGTTGGGTGGATCGAGTCGTGGGGTGCGTGAGTCGGGGTAACGGCAGGCGACGTGGTCGCGAGCGTTGGCGAAAATTGTGGATCGAGGAAAATGAGGGAGTGAGCGGGAAAAGAGAGAGAGACGTTGGGGAAGAGGTACTGTAGCGGGTCGGGTAGGAGGCGCAGGTGCGGGCTGAAGACGCAGGCCGTTGGGCTGAGAAGGAAATTAAGGAAATTTTGAGGAGAAAAGAGGGAATGGGCCGGGCTCTGAGAAAAGAAATAGGGGAGTTGGGCTTGAAGAGCTTGGGCCGGGGGATTTAAATAATTTGGGATTTAAGTGTTTGGGCTGAAAGGAAAAATAGGGGTTTGGGTTTAATCTTAATAAATAATAAAAATGAGCTGAGGAATTAGTGCTGGGCCGGAGTCTGTTGGGTTTATTTCATTTGTTTGGGTTTGGGCAGTGAGGGTAAATCAGAAAGAAAAGGGAGGATGGGCTGGGGTTTAAAGAGTGAAATTATTTAGTTTCAAATTTACAAAGAAAGGGAAGTGGGCCTGGTTTGGAAATAAATAAGAATAGGGAAATTAGAGAAGAGGGGCCGGCTTGGAAAATAAGATAAAAGAATCTGTAAAATATAGAATCGATAGGTAATGGGGCTTGAGATAAATTAGGGTTAAGGAAAGTTATAATACTAAAATAATTGTAAAATAAAATAAATAAATTTTAAGAGTAACAAAATACGGATATTGGTATAACAGGGGCTGGGTATTACATCATACCATCCTTACAAAAATTTCGTCCTCGAAATTTAAAATAAACCATAAGCTACAAAATAACAAGCGAAAGGCTACCACATCGAACGCTAATATGTAGTGATTTACTTACAACGGGTGGATAAAATTTTGAAGGTATATATATGTAAGAACAACATACAAAAGGGATAGGTCTAAATAAGTATAAGGCAGGAACAACTATAAGGGCAAACTACATATTTACGAGAATATTAAATAACAATAACGAACAATAATATTCGAGGCGTGCTCGATAAAATTGAAACCTAAATATATGCACATATAAGTATATCAAAAGTAGCACAGCAGAAATAATAAGTATAAGGCATAATTATAATGAAGCAGTGAAGGACTTGTCGGTGGTTTAAAACATTTTTAGAATAACGTATCAATCATACCATTTTAACATAACTTAGGAAACCACATGGTTAAAATAAAAGCATAGCACCGAAATAATATGCGTAATGAGAAGAATAGTAGTGTACTTAAAATACATAAAACGGAGTAGTCAATAACATGCACTCTTCAATAAATACAAAATAATGAAAAACTAAATTTTTTGAATAATGATGTCCCTAAATATAGTTAGGGTAACAGGGAAAAGCACAAAAATGTATAGGGCTAGCTAGGGTAGGGATTACAATGGGGTGTGGCTCATTCAAAAGATCAGGGTGCGGTACTCGTTATTCTAAGGGAGGGTCGAAATAGCATGAGGTGCAGAGGTGGACAGTCAGGGATCTCAGGAGGAAATAACGGTATAGAGGAAAAATCAAAACATCAAGAGAACCAGTAATCATTAGATTTGCGAACTCAGAAAGTTTATTTCATTCTAGAAATTTGAAACAAAGCACTCTTGAAAAGTAACAGATGGCCCTAAACTATACACAGATTTATTTGGCCAGCAAAGACAACAGCTAAAAATCCCGTCAGTCGCGGTTGTGGAGGTTCAGCAGGTTACGGTAGGCTCGCGCGCTCAGGTGGGGGCGTCCATTCCCATAGCGCCTCGCAGGGGCCGCCATTGGGAGTTCTCCCGCTACAGGGTCTTGTTCTTCCGGTCCTTCTTCCTCGGCTTGAGCTTCTTCATCGAGGTATGCTTCCATGTGATTCTCTTCTTCTGGATCCTCTCCCATGGGATTTCCCCCCACTGGATTTTCTTCTATCGGGTTTTTCTCGGGATCTTTCTCTATCGGGTTCTCTTCAGGGTCTCCTTCCTCCTCATCAGAATCGCCGATCACGTCAACCTCTGGGGCGGCGGCTCCCTCGCCCTCGGAATCGCTGTTTCCAAAGATAACCTGGGGGCCGTTGATCTCATCGTCAGAACTCACCAGCATGCGGTCTAAGGAAACACATGACTGTGCATCCTCATCTAGATGCAGAAGTGCTCCAGGGTGGGCCATGGCCTGAAAAGAAAGAGTCATGATTAGATAGTAGGACACATTGAGAAAATAACCCAGGATACAGAGTACAAGAAAATATGCGGTAGACAAGGACTGAAAAATTAAAATAAAAAATGCTGTTGTAATGAATAGTATAAATAAGAGAGATAGCAATAGAATGATACATACATCATGACTCAAAGTTTTATTGTATTCAGCCAAGAGTTCGACGGATACAAGATTCCAAACGAAAGGAAATTTTTACAAAAGAGTAACAGCATAATTATAGAAAGCAGAAAACATAATAACTCTTCTTCGATTATTAGACCGCTGCGTTCTCATCACGCGAGTTGAATCCTACGCTGGGTCCGTCCTATCCTCGAAGTTCGAACTACGCAATAATCAGCACTTGGCAGAAGTGGAGAGTGTGGATGAGCCTCCTCCTTGTAGCTCCTTCCTTTTAGGGCAACCGTCGATAAGATGTTCGCTGGATCCGCAAATCAGGCATTTCCCCTGGGCGCGGCGACAATCCCTCTGAAGATGTCCTGACCTCCTGCAGTACCCACAACATTAGGTCTTCTGCTGCTTCTGTCTCGGGGGAACAAATGGGCGCTTCATCTTCTTCTTTTTTCCTCGTCTAACAGGGATCCTTTTACGATTGGAGACTCCCGCTGGTGCCTGATTCACCTGCCTTCTCAGTCCTTCAGCTAACAAGTCGTTTGTTCGCTCCTGGGCTTCCTTCAGACCTTACAGTACACTCAGAATCTCAACGGTCTGATTCTGGAGAGTGGAGATAGAGGAAGAGTTATTGGAAGACATGATCCTGAAACAATACTTTTGAGGACGATATAAGGCACAAGCTATAAGAATTAAAATATAATATGGATTGGGCAAGGAATCAAGAATATCGGGTGTGATGAAATTCATTACAAGTGGAAATCAACTGTAGAGCTTTAAGTCACTTAAACCGAGTACAGTATTGTAACTATGAGGTAGTTCACAATTACAACCACGTCACTCTGCCAAGTCTCCCGAAACCCTAGCGGATGGATAGCAGAATACACAATGTGAATAAGGATTAAGAATAACAAGTTCACCATCTAGACCGAGGGATGTCTTAGATTGTCAAGCTCTACACGGAAAACTGCAATCCCAATCGAAGCAAAACATGGCTCTGATACCAACAAAACCCTGTCACGCCCCGCTTTCCAAAATACGGAATACGAGGGGTTGACAAGGCCAGCCATGCTCCTACGGTCAAGGAAATGTCCTGTCGTAGTCACACTTCGGCTTCTAGCTTTACGTGGTAATCAGTAAACAATGCGCAGGTAATGAGAAATGCAGTAACTGAAACAAAACAAATACAAAGAACTGACCTGATGAAGGTAAAAAGAGGATAGCTCTAGTTAGCTGATCAAGATGTCCGCGATGTACGTCTGGTCCTGATCCAAGCTGGATCCACTTCACACTCTAAGCATGCATACTCAGGTCGTCAGAGCGACACGATAGCAATATATACATAGGTGCAAGTGGTAACTCGTAGAGTAATAATGGATGTATAACAGTAAACCAAGACAGTAAAAATATGAACATGGAGTAATCAATGCAATGTTTAATAGATCAGGAGAACAGTAAAGTAGTAATATAGTATGTCAGGTGTGTCAATACAGTAGGTAATGCATGTCAATGTCACTATCCTTATCAGTCTCTAAGTCTCACTGTATAGGTCACTAAGCCTATCGTCAGTCCAAGTATGAGAGTCAACCACTCGAGAGTGTCCTCAACCCAAGGGTAGGACCCAAGGGCAAGGGACCACGGGCCCAAAATATAACTCACGGTAATAATCATGTACCCTGTAAATCTCCATATATCTCCATATATATAAGCCGGTATGGGACTCCCGAGATTCTGTTGAACTCACACTCAAACTACCCCATACCCCGCGGTCTACATCAAACGCCAACCATAACCTCAAATACCGGTCGGTCCATGACAAGTCTGCGCGAGAACTGGAGACAGGATCTCCATCAAGCACGTCCCGACTAATACCCAAGATAAATGGACAGTGTCTGGTGCCTTATCTGTGACACCCGTACAAGAACTTCCATAAGTGTTCCATACCACTTATAGTCACACTTACATGCGTCCCACAGACGTCGACAATGCAATAGAATAATAGGGTTCACTGATTGTGTACAAGTACGTGTCACTTTCACTTATCCACTCATGCACGAACACTAACGTACTTGCCACAATCATCACTAATACCTAACACTGGGTAATGCACCTGATCACTGGGTTATCAATACAGTGACATATGTATGATATGATGAGAAAACAGTATGTAAAGCATGATTAAGATGTCATAAATCGGTATTCTGCCACTTGTATAATTTATCATAAATAATATATACCAAAATTTAGCGAAACAATGAACAGGGGATAAGTAGTATGTGTGATTATCTATCCAGCGAATTTTGTTTCATGTCGATCGGGTTTCGAGATCATTAGATATGACTATTTCATTTTAAGCGTTCACTGCTGGAAATCCGGTTTCTGAATCGGAAGTCCGTTTCGCAACGTATTTTAATCCCAGTTGGGATCAGAATTTAGCGACGCTACAGTTGAATGAAATCTAGGGTTTTCAGTAGGGTATTCAACGCAATATACAGATTCTCAATCGCGTCTGTATGTCGAAAGTTATACACTATTTAACACTGGTATGTTACATCTGAATCTGTTCTGAACTGTTATATGTCCTCTCCTTTTAATTTACAAATTAAATAGAAAACGATGACAAAACGGAATGAAACCTCTTGTGTTAGTTAGCTAACAGATTCGCCTTTGATAAACAGTAGAGTTCCGCAACATAAGAGTTCAGGAAACCAAGTGACACACATTACGGAACAGTAAACAGTAATCAGAGTCGCTCTGGACTGCAGTCCAGAGTCGCACTCCGACCCAATTATCGTCACAACATCAGTACAGAAACAAATAGAAATTTTCATAGGATTACAGTTCGTCGAGTCGGATTCGATTTGAGCCCTCGAACGCAACATTCCAGTATGTACATGATTTATGGTAATTTTAACGATTTTCAGATACGGGAAAATTCTAGGTTTACGGGTATATTTGGGGTATTCGTTTTAGCCATTAACAGTCGTATTTTCCAGTGAAATTTATACACAGCATTCATCACTACATGGGCCAGCATAGAAAAACCAATTCTGTCAATTTAGATGAATATTTTCATTGAGATCACACATCGAACAAGTATATCATATGAGTTATCATAAATTGTAAATTTGCAATCTATACGATTTGAGTTTGTAATGTAATTAGATTAGCATGTAGCAAGTATAAATACTTGCCTTTGATGATGAATTGATGGCACGGCAGCGAAGGCAGTGGTGACACGGCTTAGGCACGAAGTAGCAACAACACGACGAGTCTCGGCTAGGCTTGGGCTTGGCTCGAGCTTGGTGACGGGCTGTTGCGGCTAGGCATTGGGTGAGACGAGGCGAAGGTGCTCGTACGGCAGAGAGAGTGAGGATAGAGAACAGAGAGGGAGAGATAGAGAGAGAGGGAACAGAAATCGGAGAGAGAGAGAGAGAGAGAACAGAGAGAGAGAGAGAATAGAGAGATTGAGAGAGAGGGAGGGAAACAGAGTGAGTGAGAGAGTACAGAGAGAGAACAAATAGAGAGAAAGATGTAGAGATTGAGAGAAACAGAGAGAGATGTAAAGAGAGAGAGATAGAGAGAGCTTGAGAGAGGGATGTAGAGGCTCGGGTGTGGATGTATGGGGTGATAGTGATGCTGCTGACGACGAGGAGGGTGCGGGGGAGTCGACGAGATGCAGTGGGGGCTCGCCGGCGAGAGGGCGCAGGGTGGCCGAGCTCGTGTGTGAGTGGGTTGGGTGTGCATGGGAGTTTGGCAGGGTGATCAGTCGATAGAGTGGAGTGGTGAGGGGCTCAGTTGGTGGAGGAGGAAGGGAAGAGGTTTGTCGTCGTCGTCGTCGAGGGGAGCGGGTGAGGGAAACTGCAGTGGGGTCGTAGCCGGCTTGGTGAACGAGAGGGATGATCTGAGAAGAGAGAGGAGTGAGGGTGTGAGGGAGATAGGGGTGACTAGGGGAGGAGGTTGGGTGGATCGAGTCGTGGGGTGCGCGAGTCGGGGTAATGGCAGGCGACGTGGTCGCGAGCGTTTGCGAAAATTGTGGATCGAGGAAAATGAGGGAGTGAGCGGGAAAAGAGAGAGAGACGTTGGGGAAGAGGTACTGTAGCGGGTCGGGTAGGAGGCGCGGGTGCGGGCTGAAGACGCAGGCCGTTGGGCTGAGAAGGAAATTAAGGAAATTTTAAGGAGAAAAGAGGGAATGGGCTGGGCTCTGAGAAAAGAAATAGGGGAGTTGGGCTTGAAGAGCTTGGGCCGGGGGATTTAAATAATTTGGTATTTAAGTGTTTGGGCTGACGGGAAAAATAGGGGTTTGGGTTTAATATTAATAAATAATAAAAATGGGCTGAGGAATTAGTGCTGGGTCGGAGTCTGTTGGGTTTATATCATTTGTTTGGGTTTGGGCAGTGAGGGTAAATCAGAAAGAAAAGGGAGGATGGGCTGGGGTTTAAAGAGTGAAATTATTTAGTTTCAAATTTACAAAGAAAGGGAAGTGGGCCTGGTTTGGAAATAAATAAGAATAGGAAAATTAGAGAAGAGGGGCCGGCTTGGAAAATAAGATAAAAGAATTTGTAAAATATAGAATCGATAGGTAATGGGGCTTGAGATAAATTAGGGTTAGGGAAAGTTATAATACTAAAATAATTGTAAAATAAAATAAATAAATTTTAAGAGTAACAAAATACGGATATTGGTATAACAGGGGCTGGGTATTACACTACCCCACAACGCCAGGGATCTAAGCCCTCACTAAGAGGCTGCCGAGCGGCTACCCTGCTCGGCTATCCCTGGCTGGTAGCCTCCCTACCCAACAACGCCTGGGATCTAAGCCTTCTTTTAGAAGCAACCGAGCATCCTCACTGTTCGGTCCTTCCTCGTGGAGCTAAGCCCTCACTAAGAGGCAGCCGAGCGGCTACCCTGCTCGACTATCCCTGGCTGGTATCCTCCTTACCCCACAACGCCAGGGATCTAAGCCCTCGTTTAGAGGCAACCGAGCAGCTTCACTGCTCGATCCATCCCCATGAAGCTAAGCCCTCACTATGAGGCAGCCGAGTGGCTACCCTACTCGGCTATCCCTGGACGGTAGCTCTCCTACCCCACCACGTCAGGGATCTAAGCCCTCAACAAGAGGCGACCCAGTAGCTTCACTGCTTGGTTCATCCCTGGCTGGTAGCTTCCCTACCCCAACAACGCCAGGGATTTTAGCCCTCACTAAGAGGCAGCCGAGCAACTACCCTGCTCGGCTATCCCTGGCTGGTAGCTCGCCTACCCCACAACGCCAGGGATCTAAGCCCTCATAAAGAGGCGACCCGGCAGCTTCACTGCTTGGTTCATCCCTGGCCAGTAGCTTCCCTACCCCAACAACGCCAGGGATCTAAGCCCTCACTAAGAGGCAGCCCAGCAGCTACCCTGCTCGGCTATCCCTGGCCGGTAGCTCGCCTACCCCACAATGCCAGAGATCTAAGCCCTCACAAAGAGGCGACCCAGCAGCTTCACTGCTTGGTTCATCCCTGACTGGTAGCTTCCCTACCCCAACAATGCCAGGGATCTAAGCCCTCACTAAGAAGCAGCCCAGCAACTACCCTGCTCGGTTATCCCTGGCCGGTAGCTCGCCTACCCCATAACGCCAGGGATCTAAGCCCTCACAAAGAGGCGACCGAGCAGCTTCACTGCTTGGTTCATCCTTGGCAGGCCTCCCATGGCCCCCCACAACACCAGGGATCTAAGCCCTCAACAAGAGGCAGCCCAGCAGCTACCCTGCTCGGCTATCCCTGACCGGTAACCTCCTTACCCCACAATGCCAGGGATCTAAGCCCTCGTTTAGAGGCAACCGAGCATCCTCACTATTCAGTCCTTCTTCGTGGAGCTAAGCCCTCACGAAGAGGCAGCCGAGCGGCTACCCTGCTCGGCTATCCCTGGCTGGTAGCTTCCCTACCCCACAACGCCAGGGATCAAAGCCCTCGCCAAGAGGCACCGGGCAGCAACCCTGCCCGACCATCCTTAAGGACAAAAAGCCCTCGCCAAGAGGCACCGAGCAGCAACCCTGCTCGGCCATCCTTAGTAGGCCACTTACGGCCCCTCCCGCGCTAAGGATGATAAGTCCTCCAAAGAGGCAACCGGGCCCGCCCTTGCTCGGTTATCCCTGGCTGGTAGCTCCTTACCCCAACACACCAGGGATCAAAGCCCTCGCCAAGAGGCAACCGGGCCCGCCCTTGCTCGGTTATCCCTGGCTGGTAGCTCCCTGTCAAACCAGGGATCAAAGCCCTCGCCAAGAGGCACAAGAAAGTAACCCTGCTCGGCCCATCCTTAAGGATCAAAGCCCTCGCCAAGAGGCACCGGGAAGTAACCCTGCTCGGCCAATCCTTAGTAGGCCACCTATGGCCCCTCCCACGCTAAGGATCAAAAGCCCTCGCAAGAGGCAGCCGGGCCCGACTTTGCCCGACTATCCCTGGCTGGTAGCTCCCTACCCCATCACACCAGGGATCAAAACCCTCGCTAAGAGGCAACCGGGCAGCTTTAATGCTCGGTCCTTCCTTAGTAGGCCCCTTACGGCCCTTCCCGCGCTAAGGATCGAAAGCCCTCGCAAAAGGCAACCGAGCAGCTTCACTGCTCGGTCCATCCCTGGCAGACCTTGTACGGCCCTTACAACACCTGGGATCGAAGCCCTCGTCTAGAGGTACCGGGCAGCTACACTGCTCGGTCCATCCTTAGCAGGCCTTGCACGACCCATCCCACACTAAGGAACATGACCTCACCAAGAGGCATCCGGGCTATCTATGTCTGCGCGATCTCCACCTCGACTTCGGGGCCATGGAGATACCATCTTCTCGCGAGTCATGGAGATACCGTCTTCCCGCCGGTCTTTGCAAACTTGGCAAGTGAACAGATTCAACTCGACGCGTAGTCGCTAGACAAAGAAACGACGCAACACAAAGGCAGTACCATGCAAATACAAGTGTTTACCGACAAAGGAAAATACGACCAAAAACACTACTGCAAAAACAAAAGTCTTTATTCACAAAGCCAAAGCTTTTACAAGGGTACTGTGGGCTCCCCAGTCTTACAAAATGCCCGGAGGCTTACAAAAGAGAGCGGAGGAAAAGCCAAGAAGTTCGGGCCGCGAGCCCGGCCTAGGCCTTGCTTCCCTCATCACTGTCGACCGGGGGCATGACTACTGAAAGTAGGACCCGAGCTCGAAGCTTACCGTCGGCAAACTCTGGAAGCTGCTCCTTGACGGCATCAAGAGCTTTGTTCCATGCAATGGCAGAGGCCTCGCCGAGATCAACGTAAAACTGGTCCGACCCCTTGTAATCGGCCACCGCCTTTCTAACCCGGATCTCGGCAACCTCCGCCGCCTGAAGCGCCACCTCGGACTCCCGCCTGCTGGCATCACTCGCCCTCTTCATAGCGGCAAAGCGGTCAGCCAGTTCCACCAACTTCGCCTCGATGGCTTGGTGGGACTCGCTCAGGCGGCGATAGGACTCCCGACACTTTGAAAGGACGAACTCCGCGGCTTCCGACCGAGCTTCGAGGGCAGCCATCCTCGCCATCTCCAGACGCAGCTCGAGTCGCAGATCCTCGGCCTCCGAAGAAGACTCTTCTGCTGACCTCGCAGCATGGAAGGCCCCCTCGGCCTCCATACGAGTAACGAGGGCGCAGTGCTGAAGGACCTGGCGAAAAATGGCAGAGAGACTTAAGGACACCCGAACTAAGAAGAGGGCGCTCAAAACAGCACATGAGGGAGTACATACCTGAACCGCCTCCTGCGCGATAGCCGCCATTTGAGCCCTGAGGGTCCCCCGAGACATCTGGCCCTCGGCCGACTCCTCCATACCAGCAAGAAGGCTGGCAGCGACGGAAAGCCCCGACGGGACTACGAAGTGGCTCTCCCCCTCCTGCACGGGAACCCCCACAGGAATCTCCGACGGTAGCGCACAGGAGACCATCCTCTTCCTCTTAAGGGGAACCCCGTCTTCGTCCTCTCCTGCATCTCTCGTCTGGGGTCAGGGACCCGTGGACGCCTTTGGCCTCCGCCGGGGCAATCATCGGGAGCTCGTGACGAGGCTGATGGCTATCGGCGGCACATTTGGTGCAGGACTCGGTTCAGCTAGAAGCACGACCGCACCAGCGGCCCCCTTCCGGGGGTGAGTACCGGGGGCACCAAGAGTCCCAGATCGATCCATTGGTCCTGCCCAAGGGAGAAGCAGGCTCAACTCAGAAGGAGAAGAAGCAGGAGAAAAGAAAAGAAGATATCTAACCTGATGGGAAGAAATCTTCGAGAAGATAAAACGCAAAATCCGACCTAAAAGGGGAGAGCACCGAGCCAACAAGACTCAGAATGAGGAAAATGGAAAGAGAGAGAGAGATCCTGAATCAGGCCTCCCCTCGATTTATGCTGCCGGCGTCCTCATCCAAAGGCGATGGTCGGCTCCCGCCAAAAACAACCCTTTGCATTCAACGGCCACGATCGCTCCACCTGCTGCACGCACATTGGCCGGATCCCATCAGACGCCCGAAGTCTGCTGCCCGTCATATCAGCCAACCAACGCCCGACACGTGGACTGTCGCTTCAGCAAAAGTACGCACGATCCGGCGCACCCTCTTTAATGCAAAAGATCTCGCCCTGATTCGCTGGTGTAGGGTGTTTTTCGTCACCCCATTGAGATGGGAATACGCGCGTGCTTGTCAGGCGTATACTACAGATTCCCCCTGCCTAGGGTAGGCCGGGGTTTATTGATTGTGGGGATCCGAATCTCCGGCAGCCGCGGACTAAGCTGCCGTTAATTACCCCTCGCCTTTGGGCGAGAGAACCTCCGATTAACGGGTTAAACTGGTCATGCGAACTCAATGTGCGGTGTGCTTGTGTTGTGTTTTAAAAGGGGTTTTTGGATATATCGGGAGCCACGCAGAGTTTTTACGGGGATCTCGCTATCCGGATAGCGGGCTGGGGGTCAAGGGGGCTAGCAGCCCCCTTGCGGGGTGCGGGGCAGCGCCCCGTTAGAAATTTTTTATAACAGGGACAATGTCGTAGAGCACGTGTGTGTGCAAATATATATACATATGTATATGTATATGTATGTACATAAAAAGAGGGGGGAAAGGCATCCAAGGGATGCGTGGGGCCAGCGCCTTGAGCGATGTGCGCTTAGGTGCTGTACGATCAGGCGCAAGCGCGCCACGTGTCGACACGTGGGCGCTTTGCGCATGAACGCTGGGCGCTCGAGCGCAAAGCGCTGGAGCGCAAGCATGCCACGTGTCGGCACGTGGGCGCCTTGCACTTGGGCGCAATCCGCTAGAGCGCAAGCGCGCCACGTGTCGGCACGTGGGCGCTTTACGCTCGAGCACAGTGCGCTGGAGCGCAAGCGCGCTACGTGTCGGCACGTAGGCGCTTTGCGCTCGAGTGCAGGGCGCTGGGGCACAAACGCGCCACGTGTCGACACGTGGGCGCTTAGCGCTCGAGCGCTTTGGCGCCGGCGAGAAAAATGGGGCTTTTAGTCCCAGAACCAGAAGCTATGCTTCATAAAGGAAATGTCTATTATATATATATAGAGAGAGAGAGAGTTAAACTCCTAGGATATTTTGAAGCTGATGAAGGGGTTCTTCTTCCTCCTCCTTTGTTGGCTGGATCTTGAAGATCAAGAGATGTGAGATTTTAAAAATCTCTTTTTTTTGAGAGCTGATGGTAGATCCAAGTTCCCCTTTATGGGTTTAGTGGTTAAAAACTATTTAGTTTTGAAAAAGGAAGAGTAAAACTCTTGATTTGATTCAAAAAGAAAGAAGAAAGCTTGAAACCTTCAGAAAGAGGAAAGAGGTACAAACCCTAGGTTTTTAAGAGAATGAAAAGGTCCTTTTTATCCATCATCATGTTGCCTTATATAAACTTACATATTTACATATAGCCCCTTGGGCTTTACAAAAATGGCATTTTAACCATCCCATGACTCATGTGCTATTTTATTTTTGCACATAAACCATGGGCTTACAAAATATTGGCTTTATACCTATTTTGTTTACATTCATGCATAAACAATTACATAAAAATTATTTATTACATAATTTTATTGTTGGCACGGGGAGGCTGGCCGCGGGCTCGACTTAGGAATGGGCCCGCTTGACCTGGGCTTGGGCCTACCTGGCTTGGGGTTGACTTTGATTTTGACTTGGTCAACCGGGGTGTAAATTTTTACCCCAACAAATTGCCCCCATCAATAAATGCACACAGCATATGTGGGTCGTGTGCATGAAATTGATGGATCTTCTTTTGCGTGGAGGCGACTTGCTTTGGTTCCCACTTTTTGGGATGCACTGCCCTTTTTACGACATGGACGATCGGTTCTGCCCTTTTTGCGACTTGGACGGTCGGCGCTTGACGCGTCTCCGAGACGGAGTGTCCGTGGTAGACGTTTCTCTGACCCGGAGTGTCTGTGTTGGACGTATCCCCGATGCAGAGTGTCGCTTGTTGACGTGTCCCTGGCACGGAGTGTCTGCTTGACGTTTCCCCGGCACGGAGTGTCGTTGTCGGACGTTTCCCTGATGCGGAGTGTCTGTGTTGGACGTTTCCCCGATGCAGAGTGTCGCTTGTTGACGTGTCCCCGATGCAGAGTGTCGGGTTGACTTTTCCCCGGCACGGAGTGTCGCTGATCGACTTTTCCCCGGCGCGGAGTGTCGGGTTGACTTTTCCCCGGCACGGAGTGTCGCTGATCGACTTTTCCCCGGCGTGGAGTGTCGGGTTGACTTTTCCCGGGCACGGAGTGTCGCTGATCGACTTTTCCCCGGCGCGGAGTGTCGGGTTGACTTTTCCCCGGCACGGAGTATCGCTGATTGACTTTTCCACGGCGCGGAGTGTTGGGTTGACTTTTCCCCGGCGCGGAGTGTCGCTGATCGACTTTTCCCCGGCGCGGAGTGTCGGGTTGACTTTTCCCCGGCACGGAGTGTCGCTGATCGACTTTTCCCCAGCGCGGAGTGTCGGGTTGACTTTTCCCCGGCACGGAGTGTCGCTGATCGTCTTTTCCCCGGCATGGAGTGTCGCTGATCGACTTTTCCCCGCCACGGAGTGTCGCTGATCGACTTTTCCCCGGCGCAGAGTGTCGGGTTGACTTTTCCCCGGCACGGAGTGTCGCTGATCGACTTTTCCCCGACGCGGAGTGTTGGGTTGACTTTTCCCCGGCACGGAGTGTCGCTGATCGACTTGTCCCCGGCACGGAGTGTTGCTGGTTGATTCTGAGTCGAAGCATAATTCCGACATGGAAGGCAGATACGCCTGAGGCGAAGCATGATTTCGACACGGGGTATATTCTGGTTAGAAGCATGATTCCGCCGTAGGGGTTGTTGGTTTGATTTGTTTGATTTGAGTTGACATCAGCATCGCTATACTGGAATATGGTACCAGGAGCGAATCATCATCCGTCTTTGAGAGGATTTGGGAATTGGGGTTTTTGTTTGGCATCTGCATTGCTGCACTGGAATAATGCCAGGAGCAACTCACCATTTGCCCCAAGAGGATTTGGGAATTGGTTTTTGTTTGGCATCTGCATTGCTGCACTGGAATAATGCTAGGAGCAACTCATCATTTGTCCCGAGAGGATTTGGGAATTGGTTTTTGTTTGGCATCTGCATTGCTGCACTGGAATAATGCCAGGAGCAACTCATCATTTGCCCCGAGAGGATTTAGGAATTGGTGTTTTTGTTTGGCATCTGCATTGCTGTACTGGAATAATGCCAGGAGCAACTCATCATTTGCCCCGAGAGGATTTGGGAATTGGGGTTTTTGTTTGGCATCTGCATTGCTGCACTGGAATAATGCCAGGAGCAACTCATCATTTGCCCCGTTAGGGTATGGGATTTGGAATTTGGTTGGCGTCTGCATCGCTGCACTGGAATATGGTATCAGGAGCGACTCATCATTCGCCACTTGGGGATTGGGGAGCGATGGCTTAGGAGACAGGTTTAGATCCCTATCGCCTAAGGCTTTTCAATTTTATGGGCCGTGAGGGTCCCATAAAAGTATTTTCTCCCTACGAGTCGTAAGGATCCCGCAGGTGTATTTTCTCCTTAGGAGTCGTGAGGACTCCTAAGTGTGTTTTTCCTTTATGAGTCATAAGGATCCCACAAAGGTTTGTTCTCCTCATGTATCGTAAGAACACATGAGTGGGTCTTCTTAATGGAGCATAATTCCAAAGGCAGAGACTAGCCCCGTAACCGGCGGTTACGGTGGGGCATGGGTATGCTGAGAATTATTTGAGCCCGTGGATTGTATACGGTAGTCAATTTGGGGACTAACCGTAGGGCCGGGAGAATTTTGGAAATTCGAATTTTTGTTGGCGTCTGCATCGCTGCACTGGAATATGGTACCAGGAGCGACTCATCATTCGCCTTTATTTTGTTTTTTTTTCGTTTTTGTTTTACCGCGATTGCTCTATCATTTCAGCTTTTCTTATCGCGAAGATCGCGATTGCCCCATCATTTCGGCTTTTATTCGCGGTTGCCCTATCATTTCAGCTTTATTTTTTTTTATTTACACTTTTTTTTTATTTACAAATTTTTTTACATTCCCAGTTTAACGACTTAGAGGTCGACGGTTCCCAGTTTAACGACGTAGTGGTCATCAGGTGTTCCCAGTTTAACGACGTGGTGGTCCTTTTTGCTTATCCCAGCTCCTTAAATTTTGATCTTGGCGGCGTTGTGTTGATGACCTAGATTTGTGGCTTGCCAATACATCCGAGGATTGTGAGTTTTTTCCAAGCTTATATTGGTCCTCTGCCCAATCTTTGAAAATATAGCAGTTTTCGATGGTATGACCCACCACTCTATGATATGGGCAGTATACGGGATTGCCGGTCATGTTCATTTCCTGTGGCCTCTTTGGAACAGGCAGTTGTAGACCGTTGTTCAAGGCGTCCATGAATATTTTGTGGACTTCATCCCTCCTGAAGGAGTATACTTTCTTCTTTCTCTCCATTGGAGTAGGTGCCTTTACTGATGCTGGTTCTCGAGGCCGATCGGCCTTTGGTTCTCCCTTTTTAGATAATGGCACATGTCTGCGAGGATTAGGTTCCCGAAAGGCTTCGGTCTCCATTTGCATGAAATCGGCGGTCGTAGCTTGACTGTTTGCTAACGCGCCTTTAGACAGTTCTATCTCTCCCGTCCTGTATTGCCTTTCGACCCAATCTTTGAAGACGAAGTAGTCCTCAATGGCATGACCTATCACCCTGTGATAGGGGCAATATTCTGGGTCGTCGGTCATATTCGTTTCTTACGGTCTCTTTGATTTCGGCAGTTGTAGACCGTTTCTTAGGGCGTCCCTGAATATCTTGTGGACTTTTTCCCTTTTGAAGGAATAGACCTTTTCCAGCTTCTCTTTCAGAGGTGATTCCCCTCCGGCGTATGTATCGGAGGGACTGGAGGCTGAATGCGGCCGTTTTTCACGAAGGCGCTCCGCTGTTAGGTTGAAGGGGATATCAGTTGGCTGCCTCCGGGTATCAATCCCTGGCTCATGAACCAAAATTTGATTCTGCTGTAATTGCAATCGGGCGACTTGGGTCGCGAGATCTGCCACGACGTTTGCTAGCTCGTCGACTTTGGAATAGACATCGGCCATCTTCTCATCCCTGTCCTGAAATTGCCTTTGAAGCCATTGGAATAATGCTTGTTCTGTAGTTCCGGCTATGACAACCGGGTAATCTTTATTGCCTGAGCTCAATTCCGCAGGAACCACGGGCTCCTCTGGCTTATCGGCCTGAGCGGGCTCTTCATCATTTAGATCGAGCCGATGCTGGGTAGCGTCAACCATATCATCACCATGGCTGTGAAGAAGAGGAGGGTTCGTTTCTTCATATCCGGCCATGTAGACAGTGTGGATAACACATTCAGCTGTTCTTTCATCTAGGGGTGTAAACGAGCCGAACTCAAGCCAGCCAAGCTCGGCTCGAGTTCGGCTCGTGGTTCTTTTTGTCGGCCCAAGTCCGGCTCATTTAGTTAATCGAGCTAGAGATGCTCGGCTCGAGTCCGGCTCGATTAAACATGCCCGGCTCGTGTTCGGTTCATTTGTGGCTCATTAACTAAACGAGCCGAGCTCAACTGAGCTCGTTTAGAGCTCGTTTGTGAGCTCGGCTCGTTTTCAGCTCATTTACTCATATTAATAGTATCTTCCAAGAAAAACACATAATTAACAATAATGCTTAAAACTCAGGATTTTGAGATATGGAAAAATTAAAAAACATTAACATCTAGGGCATTGAATGGGTCTGAGTGCTGGGTTTTATATTTATCTCAGTACACTTTATATACTGTCATTTAATTGAATTAAGTGTTCTGAGAGTTGTATAGAATCTGCTATATATTACATATTACTATTTTTTTCAAACTGTGTAACCCAGCCGAACCTGAGTCAATACCGAACGAGCCTGGCTGAGCTCGAGTCCGGCTCGTTTAATAAACGAGCCAGGCTTTCTGGCTCATGTCCGGCTCATTAATAAATGAACCGAATTTTAACGAGCTGATACCGAGCCGAACCTTAATCGAACCCGAGCTGGCTCGTTCAATTACCACCCCTACTTTCATCACTGGCAGCTGGTTTCGCGGAGCGGTCCAGGCTTTGGAAATTCATAAATTTTAATATGGCCAGAGCCCTAGCCCTTTTGTGGGCTCTATATCTGAGCCGCTTCTGCCTCAGCTTCTCTGCCTTAAGCGCTTAGCAGGCTTCTGCTCTTCGGGAAGCCGCCATAGGCCGAGTGATGGGGATGCTTGAGAAGACATCTGCCCGCGTGTCCGTCGAAGGTATCGCCTGGGCTTGCCCACGACGTCTGGCAACTTCTTTTGTTCCGATGGCTTTGCCCCCAGTTGGTGCCATGGAAAGCCGTCCAGACACCGATTTGCGTTTGGGTTGGGGCGCCCTTGAGATTACCACATTCAGTCTCCTGCCTTTCAAGACCGGTCTGTCTGTTGCTGGAGCTTGAGGAGCCGGGATGGCGTTAGCTGACACGAACAGGATAGAACCGAATGGTAGCGGCTCCTCCCCTCATTGTCGCCCAAGACTGGCCGGAAGGACCGTCCTGGAGTCCATCTTCATCGTGTAGGAGACGGGAGTCGTACTGAGAGCTGAGATCGTCCTTGGAGACATTGTTGGAGAGTGATTGCTTGAAAACCTGCATGAAAAACATTATTTTAGTTTAAATATAGGTATGTATATTGATTGAGTTCTCATGAACGTTTAACCCGAAATATGGGAGGAGAGATTGGTCCCACCGGGCGTGCCAGAATCTGTAGGGTGCTTTTCGTCACCCCATTGAGATGGGAATACGCGCGCGCTTGTCAGGCGTATACTACAGATTCCTCCTGTCTAGGGTAGGCCGGGGTTTATTGATTGTGGGGATCCGAATCTCCGGCAGCCACGGACTAAGCTGCCGTTAATTACTCCTCGCTTTTGGGGCGAGGGAACCTCCGATTAACGGATTAAACTGGTCATGCGAACTCAATGTGCGGTGTGCGTGTGTTGTGTTTTAAAAAGGGTTTTTGGATATATCGGGAGCCACGCAGAGTTTTTATGGGGGTCCCTCTACCCGGATAGCGGGCTGGAGGTCAAGAGGGCTAGCAGCCCCTTGCGGGGTGCGGGGCAGCGCCCCGTTAGAAATTTTTTTCTAACAGGGACAGTGTCGTGGAGCACGTGTGTGTGCAAATATGTATACATATGTATATGTATATGTATATGTATGTACATAAAAAGAAGGGGGAAAGGCATCCAAGGGATGCGTGGGGCCAGCGCCTTGAGCGATGTGCGCTTAGGTGCTGTACGCTCAGGCGCAAGCACGCCACGTGTCGACATGTGGGCGCTTTGCGCATGAGCGCTGGGCGCTCGAGCGCAAAGCGCTGGAGCGCAAGCACGCCACATGTCGGCACGTGGGTGCTTTGCGCTCGGGCTAGAGCGCTGGGGCGCAAGCGCGCCACGTGTCGGCACGTGGGCGCCTTGCGCTCGAGCGCAGGGCGCTGGGGCGCAAACGCGCCACGTGTCGGCATGTGGGCGCTTAGCGCTCGAGCACTTTGGCGCCGGCGAGAAAAAGGGGGCTTTTAGTCCCAGAACCAGAAGCTATGCTTCAGAAAGGAAATGTCTATTATATATATATATATATATATGGAGTTAAACTGCTAGGATGTTTTGAAGCTGATGAAGGGGTTCTTCTTCCTCCTCCTCTGTTGGCTGGATCTTGAAGATCAAGAGATGTGAGATTTTAAAAATCTCTTCTTTTTGAGAGCTGATGGTAGATCCAAGTTCCCCTTTATGGGTTTTGTGGTTAAAAACTATTTAGTTTTGAAAAAGGAAGAGTAAAACCCTTGATTTGATTCAAAAAGAAACAAGAAGGCTTGAAACTTTCAGAAAGAGGAAAGAGGTACAAACCCTAGGTTTTTGAGAGAATGAAAAGGTCCTTTTTTATCCATCATCATATTGCCTTATATAGGCTTACATATTTACATATAGCCCCTTGGGCTTTACAAAAATGGCATTTTAGCCATCCCATGGCTCATGTGCTATTTCATTTTTGCAAATAAGCCATGGGCTTACAAAATATTGGCTTTATGCCCATTTTGTTTACATTCATGCATAAACAATTACATAAAAATTATTTATTACATGATTTTGTTGTTGGCACGGGGAGGCCGGCCTCGGGCTCGACTTGGGCATAGGCCCGCTTGACCTGGGCTTGGGCCCACCTGGCTTGGGGTTGACTTTGATTTTGACTTGATCAACCGGGGTGTAAATTTTTACCCCAACAGCTGGCATCATCCAGAAAATACAACGGATTACCCTTGGACACGCCCGACGATACCTTCGAGGAGGAGCTCGCCTCAAGTGACCCGGCAGACCACTCTCGACCCGACCCATCAGCTGGTCAGGACAAGAGTGGGGGGCTAAAGATGATGCTCAATATCAGTGATCTCCCAGATCATGGCACGTGGCAGATGACGTGTCCCGGAGTATGCAAGAAAGGGCCTACAGTAGCCGACCAGACCACACCTATGCTCGTCCTACCGAGCAAACGCTGGCTCACCTACGAGCCCCCTGCATAACCGGCATCCTCGGCCTCACAGCTCGTCCCCGGGCTACAGCAGAACCAAGATACCTCGACTCTCCCGCTCGTCCGCGAGTTCTCCCGCTGAGGTCATCTTTCTCGGTCTCATCAACCGACCAACGGCACCGCTCACAGGTGCAACCGCCATCCCGCAAATCTCGCCATGCGCGAGATATCCGCCGGCCACCTCCCACGTTCCACGCCATCACGATCCCCATTAACGAACCTGTCTCGCCATTAATTGGAGATCCCGCTCATCACGCGGGCGTGACGTCGGGAGTATAACGGCCGGCGTGATTCTCGCACCTGCCCTGCCTGCTGCCACCGCTATATAAACCCCTTCTTCAGACGATTCAAGTAAGCCATTTTTACTCCACTAAGCCGTTCCTCTGCTCGGATTTTCTCTCTAACTTGATCGTCAGAGGGTCCTCGGTGGTACAACCATCCCGGGACTCCCTTGCAGGTAGCTCGGCTACAACCAACTTCAAACCCATTGAGATCCACACGCTTCAGGAGCCTGCCTCCAGATCCAATCTCAGCCACCCATCGCAGCCATTAGCAGATCAACGGAGAGCAACATCTGAAGGAGATCTACGCCTCTATCAGTGATATTCACGAAGATTCTTGAATGAATAACTGTGTTACAAGAAGAATGACTTCCAAAAATCCCGTGTCCATGATGATCACCAAAACAGTTGTTTTGACCTATATAATGAAGGAAAATATAAAAAAATAAATTTAAAAACAAAAAAAAATAGACAATCAATAAATGAAAAGACAAACTTATGGAAGAACTCCAATTTTTTATTTTCCTAAATTTTTCACAATAAACTCTTATTCTTATTCTTTGTATGTATGTTGATTTTGTAGGGTTCCTAGGCATTCTTGTGAGGGTTCATAAGGCATCAAACAAGCCCGAATTAAATTTTAGACGTGCCAAACAACCCAAAGCCGGGATCTTTGCTAGATTATTAGGGTTTAACATGCAAGTAAACAACTTTACTACTAAGTGTGAGGGATTACAACCTTTGTAGTCCGCTCCTTCGCTTCACAAGCTCCGAGTAGAAGTCCCTTCGCCGCGATCCATGATCTCCCGGACTGAAGAAAGGCTCCACGACTCGAACGATCCATGAAAGCTTGTCGTATTTCTTATCTCCGATGATCTACGTCGAAGTTGCAATAGCTCAAGCTCTCTCACTCTAATGAGGTGAACACCCTAATCTAATGGGCTAGATTAGATGAGGATGATGGAGTAGTGTTTATCCTTTCTTTTTATATCATTTTCTCACAAGAAATCATCACAAAAGAAATCACAAGTGAGCTCTCTCAAAAACTCAAGAGAGAAGAAGATGAAGAATAAAGAGATAATTCCTTTTATGATGAATAGTAGATAAGATTATATGATTTATTATGGAACCATGGTCAAGGATAAGAGGCTTAATCTATGTAAAGAATAAACTAGAGCTAGGGTTTAGTTAGGTTAAGTATGAGTCATGGATAAGTATCAACCATAATATCTTAACCAAGACAAAAGGAAATCCTTCTAGAAAGAACAAGAAGGAGCTAACCCTAATCAAACCCTAATCCTTTTTTATTATCCCTAAACATGTTTCATAATAAATCATATCATGTCACAATAATATATATCACATATATATTATATATTTGCAACAAAAGAAAATAATACAATTAACATATATCGCATATATATCAATGTATTAATCCGGTGAGAAAATAAAATAATAAAGCGAGCCAATATTAGATAATGTAATACAATATATCATATAGATCATTATACATTAAATTATCGAATCAACACTTGATCCGACGATCCGGCTATATCGAATATAACCGACTAATATATCATGTACCGATTCATCGAATCAACACTTGATCCGATGTCCCGGTTCATATCTAAATATCGCGAGAATATAATACGGTATCACATATCGCATTATCCCCGGTCCTGTACATATCACATATGTGCCTCTACTCCGTTTTCCCTGAGCCAAGAAACCTCTGTGTAGGACTCTAAAGAATCGTCAATACGCCGGTAGCAGGTGATGATCATATCAAACACCCACAAGCTGCAAGCGGTCAACTAAACGTAACAGCCACCCAGGTATTGAGCGATCAGAAGATCAACAAGCTAGCATGTTCGTTCTCCTATGAATCCAATCAGTAACACTCCCGTACAGTCAGATCTGTTCGTCTGATATGTCGCATATCAAGTCTAGGGGTGGTATACGTCAGACCCCAGTAACCGATAAGCCGTGTCGATGTGAAGCTCATAACAGGTCGAGAAACTACTGGTAACATTTACCAGTAAATCTCTATATCAGCCCTGGCCAGGGACTTCTAGTTATAGCCAATCGAACACAGCACAACATCAACTCCCTATACCGGGAGAGACGAATCCCTTCCTATCGCTTATTGACTCCATGTGATTCGGGACTGTTCCTAAAAGCCACCGTTTTGCACGCCCTCTTGGACGTGGTAAGGTGGAAATCAAAGCACAGTAGGAATCACACAAGACTCTATGACGATCTCGGGTCTACAGACTACCCTGTACCAGTGTCACCGGAGAACTGCCATCTGACGTGTGGTATATCACCATCTGGGAGTTCTCGGCGAGTCCGTCCAGTGTACCCAGTCTCTACTGAGCACCCGTACACCATCCTTGATGTCAAACACCGATGGATATGGGATCATCCATCGCCCATCATATGGGTCAAGATGCGTATACGCTAGTCTACTCCGGTGCATCGATGCCCTGTCTCGATACACCCTCGACTAGGAACATTTATAGGATGTACTCGTCGACTACCGTGGCCCTACTAGTATGATCTCATCATAGTCCCAGTAGTCGAGTACATATCCTAAGGGCTTTATCAACATGTGAGAGAAAGATAGTAAACCAATACAAGTCAACATGTTAAGATAAAGTGAAACCAAATAGCATACTATCATGACGAGCAAGAAAGTCCTCTTTGTATATATCCAAGCATACATCATAATATACATCATATGTATAACAATGGCCTCTAGGGCATATACATAACTAACAATCTCCCACTTGCACTAAGGCCAGCTGCTGTAGTATCTCATACCTAGCATCCCGAATAATCTCTTAAACTGTATCTGGGGAATGGCCTTCGTGAGTGGATCCGCAGTGTTATCCTTCGTATCTACTCTCCTGACCTCGATCTCCCGGCGATCAACTATCTCCCTGATCAGGTGATACCGCCTCAGAATATGTCTGGACTTCTGATGGGACCTGGGTTCCTTGGACAAAGCCACAGCTCCATTGTTATCGCAATACAGAGGTATTGGATGCTCAATGGATGGAACCACACTAAGTTCAGTGATGAACTTCTTCATCCAGACAGCCTCTTTGGCAGCATCGTTGGCAGCAATGTATTCAGCCTCCATCGTCGAGTCTGCAACGGTATCCTGTTTGGAACTCTTCCAACATACCGCCCCTCCATTGAGGGTAAAGACAAATCTCGAGTGCGACTTAGAGTTGTCCTTATCACTTTGGAAGCTGGAATCGGTAAAGGACTCCACCCGGAGTTCTCCGTTACCATACACCAAGAACATGTCTCTAGTCCTTCGTAAGTACTTGAGAATGTTCTTCAAAGCTGTCCAGTGACTCTCTCTAGGATCTGCTTAATACCGACTCACTACACTTAGTGAGTATGCTACATCGGGTCTGGTACATAGTATCTCATACATGATAGAGCCTACTGCCGAAGCATAGGGTATCCCTTGCATGCGAGCTCTCTCCAAATCAGTCTTGGGAGATATCTCTTTGGAGAGAGTGAGTCCAGAGATCGTGGGTTGGTTCCCACGCTTGGATTCTTCCATACTAAACCTCTTTAATATGGTGTCAATGTACCTGGATTGGGACAATTCCAGTATCCTTTTGGATCTATCTCTATAGATCCTAATCCCCAATATGCAGGAGGCATCACCTAGATCTTTCATTGAGAATCTTTGTGATAAGAAGAGCTTGACTGATTGCAGCATAGGAATATCATTTCCTATCAAGAGTATGTCATCCACGTACAATACGAGGAAGACAACCTTACTCTCTGCTACCTTTTAATAGATACAAGGTTCATCTATATTTTTGATGAAGTCAAACACTTTGACTACAACATCAAAACAGATGTTCCAACTCCGCGATGCTTGCTTCAACCCATAAATGGATTTAAGCAGCTTGCACACTTTTCCGCTGCTCCCACTATCTACGAAGCCCTCTGGCTGAGTCATGTACACGCACTCTTCTAAATCACCGTTTAGAAAGGCGGTCTTAACATTCATTTGCCAGATTTCGTAGTTATGGTATGCAGCAATGGCAAGTAAGATCCGGATGGACTTAAGCATAGCCACTGGAGAAAAGGTTTCGTCATAATCCACACCTGGTCGTTGATGAAAACCCTTTGCTTCAAGTCTAGCTTTGAAAGTTTCAACTTTTCCATCTACACCAAATTTCTTTTTAAAAATCCACTTGCTCCCAATGCGTTTTACCCCTTCAGGAGCATTTTCCAAAGTCCATACTTTATTGGTGTACATGGATTCCATCTCAGATCGCATTGCATCCAGCCATTTCACAGAGTCACCACTCGTGATGGCCTGCTCGAAACTAGTTGGGTCATCATCTTCCATGATGCAATCCTCGCTTCCACCATCAATGAGAAAACTGTAGTATCTCTCAGGCGGATGAGAAACCCTGCTAGATCGGCGGATAGGCTGGGGTTCGTCGGGTACTACTGAATCCTCTGGTTCTACCAAATCATCTGTTGTAGTTTATTCTGCTGGAACTTCTTCCAGTTCTACCTCAATGCCACTAATCTGTTTCATAAGAAAACCTTTTCTAAGAAAGTAGCATGTCGAGAAACAAACACCTTTTGTTCCTCGGAGTGGTAGAAGATATACCCTCGCGAATGTTTGGGATATCCAATAAACTTACATAGGACAGACCTTGCCTCGAGCTTGTCCGGATTTTGTGTTTTAACATAGGCCGGACAACCCCATATCTGAATAAAATTAAGACATGGTCTCTTACCATTCCATATCTCATATGGAGTGGTAGGCACTGATTTGGTTGGAACTCTATTCAATAGGTATGCAGCTGTCTCCAGTGCATATCCCCAGAAGGAAATAGGTAACTCAGCAGTGCTCATCATAGAGCGCACCATATCTTATAGAGTGCGATTTCTCCGTTCCGATACACCGTTGTGCTGTGGTGTATAAGGAGGAGTAAGCTGAGAGAGAATCCCATTCTCTTTTAGATAATCTAGGAACTCATTGCTTAAGTATTCACCTCCTCGATCAGATCGAAGAATTTTAATACTTTTGCCCGTTTGATTCTCTACTTCGTGCTTATATTCTCTGAATTTCTCAAAAGCTTCAGACTTGTGTTTCATTAGGAATACATATCCGAATCTTGAGAGATCGTCAGTGAATGTAATGAAGTAGGAAGAACCGTTCCTGGCATGCGTAGACATGGGACCGCATACATCATTTTGTACCAGTCCTAAGAGTTCTGTAACTCTTTCTCCGTGTCCACTAAACGGAGCTTTGGTCATTTTTCCTTTGAGACATGAATGGCAAGGATCATAAGATGATAATTCGAATGGATTCAAATATCCATCTTTATGTAACTTAGCCAGTCGTGTCGCATTGATATGACCAAGTCTACAATACCACAAGAAGGATTCGTTCATTTCTGAACTCTTCCTCTTGTGTGTGTTTTGTATATTGAGGACTGTATTTTAATTTAGAATGAATATGCCATTATGTAACGATCCTGATGCAATCAACTTTTGATCTAGGAATATGTTCATAATATTATCCTGTACTACAAAATTATATCCTTCTTTACTCAATAAAGAAACTGATATAATGTTGCACATCATGTTCGGTATATAATAGCACTCATTCAGAATCAGTGTATCACCACTTGGTAATACTATGTGATATTCGCCAACTACTTTGGCTGCAACATTTGCCCCATTCCCTACTTGAACGGAATGATCACCTTTTCCCAGTTCTCTACCTTTCCTCAGCTAATGTAACAATTTACATATGTGGGATCCTGACCCGGTATCTAATACCCAGGACGTAGAGTGAACTGAGAAACAGTTCTCAATAACTAACACACCTGAAGAAGATGCATCAACATGCATGTTCTTTTGGGCGGATTGAGTATCCAGATATTCTCCTTTTCCCTGTTCAGTCTTATAACTCTTATAAGAAAGAACGGGTCCAACGTTCCCCTGCTCAGTATAATAAGCGGGTTCAGTCAATTCATCCATATTATTATCTTGATTATGGCCTGACATGGTCGCTACCTGGAGAGAGAGAGAAGAAAACACTTTAGCGTATGCTCTTGCAAGATTAGATTGGTTATTATCTTATCTAATCAGGATGTCTCCCACTGTTTTTATCAAATCTTCCTTCAAACCCTAAAAGGTAAGATTAGCCGGGATTAATTACACCCTACAATTTCGCCAATCTTTCAGCCAGATCAGTGTCGGTACTTGAGGGAGGTTCCCCGTGCTTTCGCACGGACCTAATTAAAGTAAACCTCGTTTTCCCAGAGGCGTAACCTCGTTAACACTTTTCTAAACACCTACTTGATCGGCTAATTGTCCTGTGTAAAACTCTCCCAGGAGTAACTCTTACTCGCAGTGGGTATCGGGATCCAACTATCTCATAGGAGGTATGCAATCTCATTGCAAATTTCAACACTTAAAATTCCCGATAATGCTTTTGCCCCTAGCGTCCCATGACCTTGACGGAAGCCAAACTACCCATAGGGCGCTAGTCAAGTTCAACCCGTCATTTCTTGATTGAATTAAACCCATCCGTACGACCCTTGACGGAGGCCAAACTATGCCGTACGAATACCTTAATCCAATCGCATCATATGCTAGCAGATAAGCACAAGTTAGCTACCGTACACTACGCCTTGACGGAAGCCAAACTACCGCAGCACGAATACTAAGTAGTACTTATCTGAAATGACGGAGGGCTACGCAGGTTTTTCAGAAAACCATGAGCATAATGAACTTGATATCGTCGTAGAATCAAGTGAAATTTTGAAATGGAGTGATTTTGAGGCTTTCATTAGTTTTGCTAAAGAGGTCACTCCCGGTGAAGGGATCTCGGCTCTTTCCTTATCGAATAAGGTGCAGGACATATCATATATATCGCTGTGCAAAGCAAAACTCTAAAAGCAATCAAAAGACAAACCGAGTTTTGTAGCATCTGCCAGTTTCGCTAAAGGGATCTCGGCTCTTTCCTCATCGAATAAGGTGCAGGGTATATCATATATACCGCGATGCAAAGCAAGACTGTAGCTACCCCTTTTTATAAAGTTTTGATTCTACAACATGTTTTAGGTTTCTTTTCTTTTTATTAATCTCATTAATAAAATCCCATCAGCTTTATGCTTCCTAAGCATCACAGAAGAAACGAAAGAAGTAATATTTATATATCAGCATATATATATATATATAGTATAAGCATTCGTCTCAGGCAGTAATATGATCTCATCACAGAACATTGCAGCAGAAGAACATATATGAAATATTGGATATACTAGGACGTCCGTGTTTTCAATACGAGCCTGTATAAAACACGGATTCCACGGTCGCGATGAATAGCCAAACCCACATCACTAGACCCCTACGAGAGCGGCAAGTAACACTGCCAATTCTAGGGTTAGGAGACCCGGTCTCAACTCCTCGAGATGGCCTCCCACTGGACCCTAGAACCCGGTTACCTGTGCTCCCCTCCTTGGGTCTGCCTAATGCGGAAAAGTAAATAATATACAACATTGGTGACATCAACCTCAACCCGGAAGTGCCCCAAATAAAAGAATATTACATTACAAATGAATTTTACATGAATAAAAATAAAAACCCTCATCTCACATAAAAACCCCAGCTATTCAGAACATGATGATCCAATATAACATATCACAGCAACACATAATATCACATATCATCAACGTAAGTAAGTATGCATACACCGATCGTCGTTGACGTATAGCAACGAAAACCGGCAATACAACTACATACTACACTTACGGTCACAGAAAAGAAATTGTAAAACTATAATATTTGGAATCCACAATCACTTTAGATATCGTAAATCCGAAATATCACATACTTCGCATTTCGTGCCTAACTCTATGAATTCCACATATTGTATCACATTCCAGATAAATAGACAATATTAAACTTTCCGATCGAATAATCAAATACCCAAGATTTCCTAAATAGCTCAACACTTGAGCAGAGTTCAAAAGTTCCAGAAGACGTCACAGTAGCAACGGTCCAGCCGTAGAAGGGTCAAGCCAACGCCTCACATGTGGCACGCCGTACTGCCCCAAACCCGAAGGTTCAAAAGGCAGTTCAAGACGGTCATATAATCGAGTTAAGGTTTGTTGTCTTCTAGAGGGTCCATCGCGTCACATGCACGTTTTTCCGAAAGATTTAAACCCGAGAAAAATTCAACACTTGAATGTTTTTCGTGCCGGGAGAAATTGAGTTAATGATATCCGTTTGAACATTTTAACAGTTTCTAAGTATCCGGAAATAATAACGAATTTAAATATTCCGATCGAATCTATGATTACAAAATAAACCCCAGAATAATCAACTCTTGAGTCAGAATAAAAAATACCCTGAAAGTATAAAAGCAATAAAAGGAATTACTGTGAAAAAATAAGTGTCCAATCAAACAGTAGTGCCGCGGATCCGCGGCCCAAGCAAGGTACGGCCGCGGTTACGCGGCGCTATGTAGGGATTACGTCATCGTTTTTCACCATAATTCTTGAATTTACCTGCTGAATTTTTTAGGAATTTTTAATTCTGAAAAATCACAGTTTTTAGAAAAAGTCAAGAGAGGGGTTCATTTTCGTCGTATCGGGTTCGATCGGAGTTTTAACTTCGTATACACGTCGCCTAATACTCTAGCTAGGCTCTGATACCACTGTAAGGTTCCTAGGCACTCTTGTGAGGGTTCATAAGGCATCAAACATGCCTGAATTAAATTTTAGACGTGCCGAACAACCCAAAGCCGGGATCTTTGCTAGATTATTAGGGTTTAACATGCAAGTAAACATCTTTACTACTAAGTGTGAGGGATTACAACCTTTGTAGTCCGCTCCTTCGCTTCACAAGCTCCGAGTAGAAGTCCCTTCGCCGCGATCCATGATCTTCCGGACTCAAGAGAGGCTCCACGACTCGAACGATCCATGAAAGCTTGTCGTATTCCTTATCTCCGATGATCTACGTCGAAGTTGCAATAGCTCAAGCTCTCTCACTCTAATGAGGTGAACACCCTAATCTAATGGGCTAGATTAGATGAGGATGATGGAGTAGTGTTTATGCTTTCTTTTTATATCATTTTCTCACAAGAAATCATCACAAAAGAAATCACAAGTGAGCTCTCTCAAAAACTCAAGAGAGAAGAAGATGAAGAATAAAGAGATAATTCCTTTTATGATGAATAGTAGATAAGATTATATGATTTATTATGGAACCATGGTCAAGGATGAGAGGCTTAACCTATGTAGAGAATAAACTAGAGCTAGGGTTTGGTTAGGTTAAGTATGAGTCATGGATAAGTATCAACCATAATATCTTAACCAAGACAAAAGGAAATCCTTCTAGAAAGAACAAGAAGGAGCTAACCCTAATCAAACCCTAATCCCTTTTTATCATCCCTAAACATGTTTCATAATAAATCATATCATGTCACAATAATATATATCACATATATATTATATATTTGCAACAAAAGAAAATAATACAATTAACATATATCGCATATATATCAATGTATTAATCCGGTGAGAAAATGAAATAATAAAGTGAGCCAATATTAGATAATGTAATACAATATATCATATATATAATTATACATTAAATTATATAATCAACACTTGATCCGACGATCCGGCTATATCGAATATAACCGACTAATATATCATGTACCGATTCATCGAATCAACACTTGATCCGATGTCCCGGTTCATATCTAAATATCGCGAGAATATAATACGGTATCACATATCGCATTATCCTCGGTCCTGTACATATCACATATGTGCCTCTACTCCGTTTTGCCTGAGCCAAGAAACCTCTGTGTAGGACTCTAAAGAATCGTCAATACACCGGTAGCAGGTGATGATCATATCAAACACCCACAAGCTGCAAGCGGTCAGCTAAACGTAACATCCACCCAGGTATTAAGCGATCAGAAGATCAACAAGCTAGCATGTCCGTTCTCCTGTGAATCCAATCAGTAACACTCCCGTACAATCAGGTCTGTTCGTCTGATATGTCGCATATCAAGTCTAGGGGCGGTATACGTCAGACCCCAGTAACCGATAAGTCGTGTCGATGTGAGGCTCATAACAGGTCGAGAAACTACTGGTAACACTTACCAGTAAATCTCTATATCAGCCCTGGCCAGGGACTTCCAGTTATAACCAATCGAACACAGCACAACATCAACTCCCTATACCGGGAGAGACGAATCCCTTCCTATCGCTCATTGCCTCCATGTGATTCGGGACTGTACCCAAAAGCCACCGTTTTGCACGCTCTCTTGGACGTGGTAAGGTGGAAATCAAAGCACAGTGGGAATCACACAAGACTCTATGACGATCTCGGGTCTACAGACTACCCTGTACCAGTGTCACCGGAGAACTGCCATCTGATGTGTGGTATATCACCATCTGGGAGTTCTCGGCGAGTCCGTCCAGTGTACCCAGTCTCCACTGAGCACCCATACACCATCCTTGATATCAAACACCGATGGATATGGGATCATCCATCGCCCATCATATGGGTCAAGATGCGTATACGCTAGTCTACTCTAGTGCATCGATGCCCTGTCTCGATACACCCTTGACTAGGAATATTTATAGGATGTACTCGTCGACTACCGTGGCCCCACTACTATGATCTCATCATAGTCCTAGTAGTCGAGTATATATCCTAAGGGTTTTATCAACATGTGAGAGAAAGACAGTAAACCAATACAAGTCAACATGTTAAGATAAAATGAAACCAAATAGCATACTATCATGACGAGCAAGAAAGTCCTCTTTTTATATATCCAAGCATCCATCATAATATACATCATATGTACAACAATGGTCTCTAGGGCATATACATAACTAACAGATTTTGAGAAGGGAACCTAATCAATAAAATTATGCTTCATGCATGCATGATTTAAGTTCTTAATTTTTTGTGTTTTGGAGTTGGAATTCATTCTATTGAATTTTTTACGGACGAATTGTTAGTAAACATTCCATTGTTCATCAAGTTTCGAGTGCTAATTAACTCAATATATTTTCTTGGATTAATGTTAGAGTTTGATATTATATAGACAAGGAGGGCCATCAAAGTCCATTTCACACTAAATTATCAAAAAACCATGTATAAAATTTAAATCTATAATGTTGCACGGTTTCAAATTTTAGTAGATTATTTAAAGGGCCAATATGTGTTGAAGTTTTGTTTGGTTAAGACAGAATTAAAAACTTTGAGGCGTGTATGATACACTTTCCGAAAGGTGATATTGCCCTCACTTTGGGAGTACAGTAGAAGGCAATCACCCCCAAGATACAACAAAGCCCTTGAAAACTCTCTCAGAAGATAATGAGAAGAAGATGCCTTAAATGTGAAGAGCAGGACACAATTTATAGACTTGATCAGACACAACCATCCGAATGGTTGTGACCATTAAGAGTTGAACAGATACGACCACAACCGTTTGAATGGTTGTGACCATTAAGCGTTGAACAGACACAGCCGTTAGTTCTGTTCAGACAATCTTTGAATCTGAAGTTCAAAAAGTCAACTCTGTTACTAAGTCAACCCAAGATGCCCCAAATGCCCAAGTGCCTCATCAAAGACAATAATAAATAAATGTTATAAGCCTGCTAGAAATCAGGCTCACTTGGCTCATTATTCACTTTATTTATTACTTAAATATTGGGAACTATTATAAAGACTTGGGTGTTTGTCTCTCCATCCGATGTGGGACTATTTCCCACTTACAAATGCAACCAATATATTCAAACTACTAACAATCCCCCACTAGTTTGTATATATTGGTTGCAACCACATCTCTCTCGTGACAAATATTATGCATAAAGAAAGGTATCTCTCGATTTAAACCTTCCATTGGTGTCCGCAGATTAAACCAAAACTTTTTATTATTAGAATTTGAAATACAACACACATAATATTCATCTTATTTTCTAAGAGGTTTATAACTGCTTTAGCACTATTATGGCCATGTGCTAATCTTGTACTTCATAAGTATTTACAAGAGAATACTTCATATCTCTTGTTGAAGCGGCACCACTTCTATGCTAATATAGGTGGAGTTTCCTTTATTATATCCCTGTTACTGTGGATATTTAAAAATTAAATAACTCCATTGAGAGCTTTCGCTCATCCTCTTTATCGTAACAGACAGCACTAGATACTTATTTATATAAGAATGAGACGCCTAGTGCAATACAGGCACATGACAGTAACTTGTTATTACCCATTTAACTATTAAAATTAGTTTTTACTAATTAAAGTTGGGTTACCATTACTGGTGCCAAATTGTAAATGTTTAAGTCCCATTCCAATTGACGTATTCTTTACCAAATCTCTAGATAATGCCTTGGTAAAGGGATCTGCTAAATTCTTTGCAGATCTCACATAAACTATGGTAATTATTCCATTAGTTATTAATTCTCGAATATATTCATGCCTTAAGCTAATGTATCTAGATTTACCATTATAAACATTATTATAAGCTCTAGACATAGTCGCCTCACTATCGCAATGCAAGGAAATAGATGGCATTGGTTGTGGCCACAACTCTATATCCAATAAAAAATTTCTCAGCCATTCCGCTTCCTTACCGGCAGCAGCTAAAGCGACAAATTCAGATTCTATTGTTGAATGTGTGATGCAAGTTTGTTTCTTAGAGGCCCAACTAATGGCACCGCCTCCAATTGTAAATACCCAACCTGTTGTGGATTTATTATCACTTGCACTTGTGATCCAACTTGCATCCGAGTAACTTTCTAGTACTGCAGGATAATTGGAATAAAATAGACCAAACTCTTTTGTTATTTTTAGATACCCAAGAACTCTACTGATGGCCTTCCAATGATTAGTACTGGGTTTACTAGTATATCGTGACAATTTGCATACTGCAAAAGCTATATCAGGCCTTGTACAATGCATCGCATACATAAGGCTTCCAATAGCGCTAGCATATTCTAATTGTGCAATTACATTGTCACAATTCTCATTTAATTTCATACTCGGATCATACGGAGTAACACTTTCTTTAATATTAAGATGTTGGAATTTATTTAATAATTTCTCTATATAATGAGATTGGTTGAGCACAAACGCTTCACTATGTTTTTCACCTTTATTCCTAAAATAGTATCTACTTCATTCAAATCTTTCATTTTGAATACAGAAGTTAAATACATTTTTGTTTCATTTATTCCAATCATGTTTGTACCAAATATCAACATGTCGTCTACATAGAGACATATGATTATCCCATAATTCTGATTGAATTTGGAATATACACATTTATCCGCACTATTATGCTTAAAACCATTTGATATGATTGCTTTATCAAATTTCTCATGCCATTGTTTAGGGGCCTGTTTTAAACCATATAGCGACTTAGTTAATTTACAAACTTTGTTCTCATTTCCAGGAAGTATGAAACCTTCGGGTTGTTCCATGTATACTTCCTCATTTAATTCACCATTTAAAAAGGCTGTTTTTACATCCATTTGATACACATATAAATTATATATTGAAGCCAAAGCTATAAGAATTCTAATGGATGTTATTCTAGCCACAGGTGCATAAGTATCAAAATAATCTATGCCCTCCTTTTGTGTGAATCCTTTAACCACTAATCTTGCCTTGAAAGTTTGTATAGAGCCATCTGTATTTAGTTTTCTTCTAAATACCCATATACACTTTATAGGCTTAGATCCTTGAGGCAAGTCAACCAATATCCAAGTATTGTTAGACATTATTGAGTCCATTTCGTCATCAATAACCTCTTTCCAAAATGCAGTGTCTCTTGATGACATTGCTTCACTAAATGTTTTAGGATCATCTTCTATATTAAGTAGAACAGGTACTTTATTAAGCACTTTGGTTCTATCTCCTTCAACGAGAAAGACTATTGAACGCGAATCAATAAAATCAGGACCAAAAGATTTTTCTTTCCTGATTCTTTGACTTTTTCTTGGTTCAATATTTTCATTACTTTCTCTTCTTTTCTCATTTGTAATTTTCTTAGAAGTTGCTGCATTTTCATCATTATACAAATTAGAATCAACATTGTCATGCATAAATTTATTTTCAAAAAATTCAACATGTATCGACTCAATTATGACATTTAATTCTAAATCTAGAAATCGATATGCTTTAGAATTCTGTGCATATCCAACAAATATACTTCTGATTCCTCTCGGCCCTAATTTAGATTTATATGGATCAGTCACTTTATAATATGCTATGCACCCCCACACTTTAATATAGTTTAAATTGGGTTTTCTACCATTCCAAATTTCATATGGTGAAACATGAGTTTTCTTGGATGGTATTCTATTATGAATATAACATGCTGTTAAAAGCGCCTCACCCCAAAGATTAAAAGGTAATTTAGCATTTAAAAGTATAGCATTTACCATTTCAACTAAGGTCCTATTTTTCCTTTCGGCTAATCCATTGTGTTGAGGTATATAAGGTGCAGTTCTTTGATGAATAATACCATGCATTTCGCAGAATTGAGAAAAAGAATCAGAAAAATATTCTCCCCCTCTATCACTTTTAAGGATTTTAATCCTTCTATCTTTCTGATTTTCTACAACTGACTTATACTCTTTAAATTTCTCAAATGCTTCATCTTTCGTTCTTAATAAATATACATATGTAAA
Source organism: Agapanthus africanus (assembly GCA_030015575.1). NCBI lineage: Eukaryota > Viridiplantae > Streptophyta > Magnoliopsida > Asparagales > Amaryllidaceae > Agapanthus > Agapanthus africanus. The sequence goes on from CM057341.1 coordinate 739,764,839, forward strand.
ACGAGAATGATCATCAGTAAAGGTTATAAAATATCTTTTTCCTCCTCTAGTTAATTGACCATTTAATTCACAAATATCAGAATGAACAAGTTCTAATAAATTAGTATCTCTTTCGATTTTAGGGAAAGGTTTTCTAGTCATTTTTGCTTCTACGCAAATCTCACATTTATCATTATGATCATTTTGACATGCAATGTAACCATGTTTAGACGTATACTTTAAAGAGAGAAAATTTAAATGACATAGTCTAACATGCCACAAGGAAAAAGAATACTCAACAACATAAGCAAACATGCAATTTATTTCATTAATACTGAGTTTGAACATGCCATCACAGGAATATCACTTTCCTACAAATATACCATTCTTCGATATTACAACTTTGTCAGACTCTAGAACAATTTTAAATCCCTTCTTGCACAGCAGATTTGCAGATACAAGATTTTTCCTCAAATCAGGAACATGAAACACATTAAGCAGAGTAAGTTTCTGTCCAGATGTAAACTTCAATCCAACACTTCCTTTACCGAGCACTTTGGCCGAAACGTGGTTTCCCATCAACACCTCTTCAGATTCTTTTTGATCCGTATAGGTTTTGAACATTGCTTTGTTATTGCATACATGGATGGTTGCGTCAGAATCGAGCCACCAATCTGCAGTTTTAGTTACCGCAGCCATATGCAATTCCGTAATCATGCCTATCTGCATATTAGAAACCATAGCAACAAGTTCTTTGACTTCATTTTCTATTAGATTTGCCTTGTTGCTATTTTCTGATCCGAAACCAAGTTTCTTTCCGGTATTTCTGAATTTGCAATCTTTAATATAGTGGCATTTCTTTCCACAGTTATAATAAGGCCACTTGTTCTTTGCAAAATTAGATTTCTTAAAATTTCCCTTCTTCTGGACTTTGAAATTGTTCTGAAATTTTCTATGACCATTTTCACTGACATGATTCACCTTAGAGTTAGTTTTAGAACTAAGAAAAATCATGTCACGTGCACGGTTCTCTGCCTCAATCTGTAGATGAGTCTGAAATTGCTCTATGGTAAAACTTTCAGGGGAGTGCAGAATTTTCTTTCTGTATTCATTCCAAGTAGGAGGAAGTTTAGATAGAATCGCTCCAACTTGAAATGAATCAGGGACTTTAATTTCGAGTTCGCTCAGTTTAGAGACGGGTATTTGTAATTCATGCACTTGATTCATGATTGGCATGTCATCAGACATCTTAAATTCAAAATATTTAAGTGCTGGAAATTTATCCGTACCTTTCTTCTCATTTTTGTACTTTGTTTTAAGGGCGCTTCAGATTTCCTTTGGTGTCTTCATATTTCTGTAAAGATCGTACAGACGATCGGTGAGGGAATTGAGAATGTAACCGCGACAAACTAGTTCGTCTTCTTCACGCTTGTTTTTCTCTGTTCTAGCACTCTCGGCATCATTAAAACTTGACACTGAATCTGAAATTGGCGGCAAGTTTGGATCGAGAACGTAAAATATCTTCAAGGCGGTCAACAAGAACACCATCTTGTCTTTCCATCTAGTGTAGTTGCTCCCATCGAATTAATCCAGTTTGATAACATCTTGGTTCTGGAAATGAATCTTGACACTTGAATTTAATTCCGTCTCCATGATATCACCTTTCGATTGTTGAAGTTTTGTTTGGTTAAGACAGAATTAAAAGCTTTGAGGCGTGTATGATACACTTTCCGAAAGGTGATATTGCCCTCACTACGGGAGTACAGTAGAAGGCAATCACCCCCAAGATACAACAAAGCCCTTGAAAACTCTCTCAGAAGATAATGAGAAGAAGATGCCTTAAATGTGAAGAGCAGGACACAATTTATAGACTTGATCAGACACAACCATCTGAATAGTTGTGACCATTAAGAGTTGAACAGATACGACCACAACCGTTTGAATGGTTGTGACCATTAAGCGTTGAACAGACACAGCCGTTAGTTCTGTTTAGACAATCTTTGAATCTGAAGTTCAAAAAGTCAACTCTGTTACTAAGTCAACCCAAGATGTCCCAAATGCCCAAGTGCCTCATCAAAAACAATAATAAATAAATGTTATAAGCCTGCTAGAAATCAGGCCCACTTGGCTCATTATTCACTTTATTTATTATTTAAATATTGGGAACTATTATAAAGACTTGGATGTTTGTCTCTCCATCCGATATGGGACTATTTCCCACTTACAAATGCAACCAATATATTCAAACTACTAACAATATGTACAAAGAGCCAGGGCTGGCTTTTGTTTCATGCATAAAGTTTGAGGGAGGGTGTCATTTGAACTTAAAAGGTGGAGCACATTCTTGGATTTTTCTTGTGCACAAACATTTGATTGGTTATGGCCTTAGAGAATCTCTAAATGGTAACTATAAAATAAATTGTTAAGGTTTAACCTTACCCTATGAATAAAATTGAAAGATAGACCAAAATAGGAAAAGACAGTGGAACTTGTTAAAAAATATATAATTAAGGGGTAGCAAGAAGAAGATTTTTCCTCAATAGTAAAGGAAGTGTGTATTTGAGGTTACCACTAAGGGTCGAGATACTATAAAATAACAAATAAAACCTACAATATTAAAAATCTGAGGGTTTGGAGTAGCCCATGGGGAAGACCCGGGTTCGAGCCTGAGGTATCCCATAAATGAGAAGTGGATGACTAATTTATTCCACCTATCATCCCGAGATCGAGCCCCTGTTCTCATTTTTTAAATATTTTTTTACAATATCCTACTTATATATAAAACTCTCATAATTCGAGCTTATAACTTAAAACATTACAATAACTAATATCATGACACTCTAGTTATATTTTTCGTGATAGATATATGCCTGACTTTATTGATCCGCGTGCTATTAATCTTCCGCTTTTATCTTATTGTTTGTGTTATTGTTTCATGTCTATTTTGTTTATTTTAAAAATTCTATTAAAACTAATTAATTACTTTATAGTTGAAAGTATTCTATAAAATATGATGATGAAAATATTAATATAATATTTATTTTATTTATTTGATATGTTTATTATATTATTTATTTGGATTCTTATATCATCTGATAATAACCGATTAGTAAAATACATCTTATTCCAGCAGATATATCATTTTAAAGTATTTATTAATATTTTGGATCTATATTATCATATTATCTATTGCAATTTATTTTAAAAATTAATACTATTTTCAAAAAGCTTTTCTCTATTTTTTTTAAAGAAAAATTACATTATATATATATCAGAGGCTTGATCCCACGACCTATAGCACCGAAACATCTCAACCAAAAGGATACAAGTAATAACCATGGATAAAAATAGAAAGAAAATTTATTTATACACGCTTGATTTAAATAAAAGGGACTTTATTAAAAAAATAAAAATATGAAAAAAAAATACAAGGATTTTATAGTCGTTACAACAAATCTAATCTTGTTTGAGAATTAATTAATTGAATTCTCAGGTAAGATGGCCTCTTCTTCATCATGCTCCTCCACTGGGGCCAATAATCCTTGGTTTGCATCTCCCAAATATTTGGATACTTTAGAATCCATATACATCATATAGAGGATCAATTGCATTGCTCCAAGGATCGAACCAATTCCATTTGGTATCTGAGTGACATATTCACATATACTTCGTTAATATTCGGAAATATATTTATACTACTTATTTATCGGATTCTTCAAAGTTAGGATGGTTAGTAGAGGTGTACATATGTAAATTAAACATTAAAAGGGTCAATATGCATAAAGTAAATCAAAACTAAAATTGTATTAGTTAAAATCTAAGGGCAAATTTGGAAAGTGTGGCAAAAATCATGGTTTGACAAAAAGATTCCATTTTCCATCTCACCTTTCTATCAGATTAAATGTACTCTGACCATTACCCTCTCCGTCCCTTTTTAATTTACGTTTTAGATAAATGCACACCGATTAAGAAAACTATTATCTCTTTCTTAATATCAGCAATTAATGTACTGACACATCACCACTAAAAAAATCAGACCATTTTTACCCTCAACTATTTTGGAAAGCATTAATAATATAGAATCATCACTAGTAATTTTCTAGGCTATTTTTGGTACTGTATCATTTAATGATATCTTTATCATTGATGATTTCCTCGTTATTCCAAAACGTCAAGTAAAGTAGGATACTTTCTTCTCTCCAAAACGTTAAGTAAAAAGCAGAGTATTTTATTTATGAGTTGGTCAAACCTTGCATTTTTTCCCCTTTTTTGCTTTTTGAAGGATACCTGGCGGTAGGAACTGAATCTCAGACTTTATGCTCAACTGCAAAAAGGTTTTGCCGGTCTAGACTAATTCAACCGATCTAAGGGTTAAAAAACCCTAGCTAAATAATCTAACTATTGTTTAATTCTTACTGATTCTTGCCTTATTATTACTCGTTGATTGTTCCTGCACAATGATGATCCTTTAAAATGTGGGAGAAATCATAATAAGATAAGCAAGTAATATTTTCTTTTAATCATGCGACTCATGCACTTATTAAACTAACTAAAATTGATGAAATATAATAAGAATAGTCCTGTAAAATTTTCCTTATATTAGGTCAGCACTGGACTAATACTAATAATATAGTCTATTTCACATTATTGTAAATCTTCATAATGTCAAACTAGACATGATATAATTTAATTAAGAATAATTTTGAAAATCATCACTATATTAATTTGTGTTATGTTAAGGTAACTTACACCAAGAAATAAATCCCCGTCGAGGATTGCATAAAAGGCCCATACTCCACCGTTGAGAAAGAGGAAGAACGAGAGGAAAAAAGGCATGAACTCTACGCTTTTCGTGCATATCACTGTTTTCTGTTCAGGAAAAAAAGAATAATAAAATGGAACGGTCACGTTGAGAATTAGAATAAAGAATAATTGTAAATAAATAAATTGAATCAAGAAGCTTATAAATTATAAATAAGTAACAAAATACTATAAAATAGTTAGCTGCAAAAGAAAATTTATTGAATGATAATTTTAAGAATGACACCCCTTTAAACTGAAAATTGGCGTAAGTTAATGATGTTTATTTGCAACCAGCTAAATTTGTGGTACTTACTTATTTACAGCTCATAAAATTTATTTGAAAACATGTTATTTTAATAATTGAAATTTCCTAATATATTGTCAAGGTTGCATTCTGAATATGGTTCTTAATTGTATAAATCACATGATTTATTCCAACTATAATGGGCCAAAAATGATGGTACAGAGGCAACTCATCTACTCATTAATTAATAATAGTTTATTGTGGGGTTGCTAGAAGTTATAATAATTTTCCATGGGCCCTACATATATTATATTTCAAGTGGGAATTAGTTGTAATAATTCGGCCAAAAAAATTATGCAAGTATCATAATGTAGGTGATAGAAACAAAACTAACAAAAGATTTGTTCAATATGCAAGGTAAAACAATCTAGGGTTTCTTGGTTAACATAGGAGAGGGAAAGACCAATAAAATTTGGGTAAATTGTCATAAAACCCATGGAAAAGTTTTCCGCTGTCAAAAAACCTAAGCATGAAGAATCCAGTCAAAAACCCTCGAAAAAATTTTTGCTGTCAAATAACCCTTGCCTGCAATATTAGTATAGTTGACTATAATATCTGGTTAGCGTAGCGCATACATATTACATAGACCTATACATATATGTCAATTAACTGTAGACATATTGCAAGAAACTATAAGACAAGGGGTTTTGACGTGAAAAACTTTTCTAGAGGGTTTGAATGAGATTTTTTGTGCCAGGGTTTTTTGACAGCGGAAAAACTTTGCTGTGGTTTTTTTTTTGGGGGGGACAATTTTTCCTCAAAATTTCAAAAAATGGAAAGATTAGAAAGAAAGAGAAAAAGGAAATAAAAATGTAAAATCATAAATTGAAGAAAAGGAAAGAAAATTGATTACCATGATAGCTAGAGGGGAGGCATACATGATTGTATTAAGACAAGCACATATCACTCCTATGGAAAACACTTGCATTGATTTTCCAATAACTACTTGTGTCACAATTACCACTCCTCCAAAAAACCCAATGTCCAATATTGCCACCAAAATTGCAGTCTTGGCCTATCACCCATGAAAAAAACAAAAGAAAAATTAACCATAATTCATAAAAGATAATAAAAAAATTAAATAAAATTTAAATTTATTTAGTTTGTAGGTACCCTAATAGATGGAGGTGCATATATCAAGAAAAGCAAAACATAGGTAGCCTCTAACACGATGCCGACTCCGTTCACCGTCGCAACGAGGTACTCTCCGGGCTTGGTAAGCCCGTAATAGACCCATAACGACGAGCTCAAGACGGTGATGACGTACGGAGCTGGCTCAAAGTCTTCTGTCGATTTATTCTTCACAATTCTCCAAAATGTCTTACTGCGGAAAAAAATGTCAATATTGAGAGAGATTTGGATAGCACTACACACATATGTGCCTACATATATGGTTCTTACATTGGAGCTAGAAAGACCAGAAAAGAGAGGACATTGCCTGCAATAAAGAAGAACAAAATTCAAAATTTGAAGAATTAATTTTGATATTAGGAAAGCTAATGCATTAATAAAATATAATGTATATGATTTTGATTACTCACCAAGGACACCAATGGAGAAAAGCAAGGAGTTCATTTGAAAGCTATGGAGTATAAGGGATCAATGGATGAACTATGAAAAAGGTACATATGATAGGCTTGATATTTAAGATGTCTTAGGGTTGGTATTATTTTTTCGATAATTTAATATGTGGTGATGAGAATGCAAGTTATAATTGGTTGTTAATTTGCGCGCGCGTGTATATATATATTTTGGCCATGAAGTCATTGTCACCCCTAAGATTGTTTATTAAGTTTAATATATGTCAACATTAGTGAAGTATGAAAGAAGTAGCAAGCTATAGAGTTGGAGAGAACAATGGGGTTTGCTTACTTCTTCCTGAGAAATGGATGGCTATTTTCGGATCACATCGACTAGATAAAAGACTAATATTCTGACATCGTCCGAAGGTTAGTGTCAGATTTGAGACACTCTGCTTGTATTTTGGATAGATATACAGAGATGGTCTAGGTAAATAGATCGGCTTTTCGATTATTTTTTTTATAAAGAAAACGGAAATATTGTATACGAGCAATACTTTTTCTATCCATATGTGTTATATATCTAACAGCTAGATGCAATCTCCACAATTGAATATTGGCGCCAAGTTGAGGATCATATCGCCTTTTGTATGCCGGATAGAGTAATAAATTTTGTATATTGTATGTTATAATAATTAGAGCTATTAACAAAAAAAGTTATATAGATAATAATGCATCTTAGTTTCATGATTGTTTGAACTTATTCCTCAAGTTCACTTTTCATCCTGCTCCACATGATTTTGATTTAAATTCCAACATATATTTTTTGGTGCCATTTGTGATATTTATACAACTCAAATCAGTAATCTTCCTTGTTTAAAAAAAAATGAGAATATTCAAATAGTAAAATAATAATGATCTTTGCTAAGGATTAATTAATAATTATAAAAAGGCATGCTTTGCACGCAAGTACTAATTATTTAATTTTTTGTCAGCTGTTAAATGGAAAGCTTAGACTTTGTCAAGAATATCTTTAAGCTTGGAAAATACTGCACATATAAAATTGCATCACTTCCACACATGTTTAGGGAAAAGTAATTCTTAATCCCTAGGTTTCGAAAGCAATAGTTTTAAGTCCCTAGACCAAAAAACCTTCTGAAAAACTTCCTAAACTTAAAAATTCCTTTATTTAATTTCTTACAATGCATTAACTAATATTTTATACCAACAATACCCTTTTGGGATAAAGTACTATATTTGTATTTTAAAGTGATATACTTATCTTTTAAACTGCTACATTTGTATTAAAATACTACACTTGACATGAAAATGTTACATTTATCAGTAAAACTGCTACAACTATTATATTTCACATGTTTTAAACTAAATGTAGCAGTTTAAAAGATAAATGTTGTAGTTTAAAATATAAGTATAGTAATTTAAAAGGTAAATATAGTATTTAATTTATCTCAAGGGACATTATTGGTATAACATATAATTAAGACTAAAACAAAAGAATCTGAGTTTAGGAAGTTTTTGACAAGTTTTTTTTGGTTTAGGGGCTTAAGCCTATTGCTTGTGAAATCGAGGGATTTAGATTCATTTTTTCCCACAAGTTTATAATTGGATGGGGTTGGAGTGCAAAAAATACTATTTGTGATCATAGGATTCCACATCTTGACTTAATTTCATGATCCAAAACAATGGTTTTCATTTATTTATTTATAATTGTTTTAAGAAATATGGATAGTCATTATTTTCAACAACTATAATGTTTCATAAAATATTTGAAATGCTAGGAAACGGGCAGGATGAAAGATTAAACAATAAGCATATTGCAAATATGATCGTTTATAACTATATCCAAATTAGAAAGATTTTCCATCGTTTTCTATTTCCAATTTATTATCATATAAAATTATAATTTTGGGGATGAAGTTGAGCCCGTAGACCCTTAGCTCAACTCAATATATTTATAATAGTAAAAAGAGTTTAATCACATCAGATACTTCTGTCTTGATTGAAGTATATAAACAAAATTTAAAAAATATATCGAGAACTCATTCGAAAGAGTGGAGTAGTTCCATGGGCTCCTTAACTTCTCTTTAACCTCGCTAGTTGCTTCTGGTATCCAGACTTTAAAGAGAAACTCGAAATTTAACAACTCAACACATAATATTTTTGAGTTTCTTTTTTCTTCATAAGCAAAAGTTGTTGATAATTTTTAAACTATTCGAACATAAAGAAGCCTCCAAATTTGGCGGGTCGCTGGAACCATTTCCTTTCTCTCCCTTCTAAATTGATATTTAACTAATCAATCTCGATCCTAATAAATTTATTCTCTTGAACCTAGGCCTGTGCCAATTTATATAATGCCAGTGGAGTTGCTTAACTATAAAATTTATTGAGATTTAGTCTGCATTTAGCTTTGGTTGAGATCTGTACAAGGGTTTATTTATTATTGAGCCCCGCATCCTTTACAACATGGCTAAAGTGATGGGCACATGTGAATATGAGTTGGAGTTTCTTTAGTCCCACCTTTTTGGATGTAATTTACTATAAATAAATATAAAAAAGGCTTAAGTTTCAAATTGGTTAAAGATGGACTCTAAACTCCATTATGGAGTCATTATGAGCGTTTAATCAAATGCAACTTGTATCTAATTATTTTTATTGGGCCTACCCTAGCCATCGTATCATTATAATCACATGTGCTTTTGGTCTTTAGTGATATACAATTCACATGACAAGTATTTCTATAGGGAGACTAGATAGAGTTCATCTGACTAAATATAACTCTAATCCAATGGCATGGGCAAACCGTAGAGCCCATCGGGCCCGCAGGGATTTTCGGAGAAGAAAAGTCCCTATTTCGATCTATTAATACAATCACATATAAATTCGGGTATATTATGTATAATGTGTTTATAATACTAACATAAATATGTTTTTGCTCAGTTGGTAGCCGGTAGCATGGCATTTCTAATTGCATGAGAGGTTCAATTCCCGCAATTGACTTTATTTTTATAATTATTAATCTTATTATGTCCATACCTCATACTGAGAAGATAATATAATATTTTAAAATCTTGTTCGTAAACCATCACTACTAGCATAACCAAAACTCAACAAATGTCTCCTCCCTTTTTCTCCAAAAAAGAAATCGATAAAAAATATATAGCGTCAGGTGCTTCTCGTCTCTCCACGCACACATATAGATATACAAAAATGCATACATCCACACACTGCAACTCAACTCAACTCATGTGCACTAATATAAGATTGTCTTCACCAAATGAGTGGTTTGTATATAAGAAATTTATAATTTATTTTTCTTTAATCTATACGGCATGATGCATAATATTATAATCTTATGTACATGCCAACACGAGTCTAGAGAAACATACCTTAATATCATGATTTGAAGAATAAGAATAAACCAATTCCACTGTTCTTTCTTACGCAGTCCATTTCCTTTAGAGTTTTCTTGATGGATAGAAAAACCAACTTAATTCACAAGTCTTAATTATGTGTAGACAAGAACTCTTTTATATAACCCTTTCATCAAGGAGTTATGGAAATTACCACAGGAAGTTATAGAAACTACCAGGTGGCTTTAGAACAACCATTGCCCAAAACTTTATATAATAAGATATAGAGTCATTAAGATATTATATGTAACATTGTATGCCAAGTCCAAACTATAAAGCCTAGAAGAGAAAAAGTATTACGATTGAAATTAGTTTTATGTATTACGTACTTAGTCTTTTCAATGACTGTATATTGTGCCCTCATTCACCTAAATTTCTGGGTCCGCTGCTGCAAATTGGTGTAAAAAAAATTGGTGTTCTTTCAACATAAGCATAATAATTCTCCTTGGTATGAAAACGAGAATATAAATTAAAGTTAAGACTCATGAGATTGTTTTGTGTTATTGAACCAGTTTTAACAATAATGTATATTAATTTTACCCTTATAATCAAACACATCCCTTCTAATATCTAAAGAGCTGAATGTAATATCTAAACGGTTGAGGGAATACAAGACCTAAATGAAATACAGTCAATGAGTTTTTTCATAAATATTTTGAACAGTAAGCCCTTTCCAACAACTTTGAAAATTACACGGATGTTGGACAACTCCGGAGCAGGGACGGGAACATTTTGACAATGTACCCAAATAGCAAGCAAAGACTCTCCAAATAATCAAATTCAACTTGGGTTACCAATTGGGCTGAATCAATAGGGCCCAAATGGACTTGGTGTTTTGCATGTAAGCATAAAGTAGTTCGACTGACAATTAACTTCTTGTATTATATTGATAATAAAGTTGCAAGATATTTTTTTTAAATAATAATGTTGATAAGAGAATAACAGGGTACAAAGGTCATGGGAGGAAATCCTTTTGATTGCGGTGGTCAAAAGTTAACCGGCGCCATCTTTCTCAACGATTGGAACCGGTCAATTTGAACATTAATTTCGATATTTTTTAACAACTTCTGCTTGGTACTTCTTCTACTTTCAATATTGATGTCGATTTGCATGATGTCTTTTCTGGTTCTACTCCTATTCAGCTAGAGGCCCTAGAATTACCCATTAATATTGAGAAAATCAAAGGGACCATCTTTGGACTAAGGGCTGATAAAGCTCCGGATGGATATTTTTTGATATTTTATCAATATTTTTGGGATCTTTTGAAAGAGGAGCTAGTTGATCTCTTCAATTTTATTCACAAATGGGATTGTTCTTTAAAAAGGATTAATTATGCTATTATCTGCCTAATTCCTAAAGTAGGGGACTCAGCAAACTAAAGATTTCAGACCCATTAGCCTACTTAATGGTATTTTAAAGATTTTTACAAAAGTTCTTGCTAATAGGTTGGGGTCTTGCTTCTTGACCTATAGTGCAATAATCAATTTACTTTTATGGCTAATAAATCTATTCTTGATTGTTTTTCTATTCCTCATGAATTGGTAAATACTTGTTCTAAGACTACTTCTGAGACTGTTTTGCTTAAAATTGATTTTCAAAAAGCTTTTGACTCTGTAAATTGGAATTTCTTATTGGATGTTTTAAAAATGAAAGGTTGTGGGATAAGATGGGTCAGATGTATTTCTATGATTTTGCATTTTTCACGCTCTCAAGTAATGGTTAATGGGTCTTTGGGAAACATAATTAAATGTAGGAGGGGGTTGAAACAAGGGCACCCCTTATCTCCTCTCCTCTTTAATATTGCAGTGAATGTCTTGGCAAGGATGTTGCTCATGGCCAGAGAACAAGACAGGTTATCCATTCCAAATCTCAAATGTAAGCTCAAATACTTGCCTTCCATCCAATTTGCAGATGAGACCATTCTCTTTTGCAAGGCCAATGAAAATGAAATTCTTTCGATGAAAATGATCCTATTTATCTTTGAGGGCATGTCTGGTTTAAACATTAACTTTCACGTTCATTTTTTATTTTGAGAAAAAACTGCTTCTTGATGATCAGTTAACCGGTATTCTTAATTGCAAGCTCTCCTCTTTTCCTACTACTTATCTTGGGTTACCCTTTAAAACCGGCATTATTGACAAACAATGTTGGAATGCTCTTATTTCTAAGACGCGGTGTAACCTGTCCACTTGGAAAGGGAAAAATCTTTCTATTGGGGAACACTCACTCTTATCAACTCTATACTCTCTTCTCTTCCCCTTTACTATATGTCCTTCAAGTTGCCTAAATGGGTGATTATCAAGATTGATTCAATTAGAGCCAACTTTCTTTGGAGGGAGGTTAATAAGGATAAGAGATAGTATAATTTGGCTAAGTGGGATAATGTGTGCCTCAGCAAAGAGGAGGGAGGTCTAGACATCAATAAGGATGCCTTGGCTGAGCAGTTCTCATCTGTTCATGCTAAATCTTGGAATCCTGATGCCTTTATACACAATCAAGGTCACTTTAATACTGATGGTTGGCAGTGGAAGCATGCTTTTCATAAAACTCTCTATGAAGCTGATATGAATTCTCTTATGCATCTTATGCAATCTATTTCCATGTATTATATTGATTCCACTATCAAGGATGATATCAGATGGTCTGACAATACTAATGGTATCTTTACCGTTAAGTCGGCTTATAATATTTTTAATTCCATTGCTCAGCCTTTTTCTTGTCACAAAACTATTCGAGTTAACTCTGCTCCATTTAAAATTAAAATCTTTGCTTGGTTGCTAGCTAAAAATAGGATTTTAACTAAAGACAATCTAATTAAAACAAGTTGGTTTCATAATGCTGCTTGTATATTTGATAATTGCATGATTAAATCTTCTAACCATCTATTCTTTGAGTGCAAAATAGCTAAATGTGTGTGGAAGGACATCAATCAAGCTCTCAAGGTACAATCTATCCCTGTATCCATTATTGATGCTATCACTACTTGGAGAGAAGCCAAGATACATAATAATATTGATCATATATGGCTTCTACTCTTATACTCTATTTGTTGGAATATTTGGTTAGTTAGAAACAACAGAATTTTAAATGATACACATACCACACATAGCCAGCTTCTAAACACTATTATATCATTTCTTTATCTGGTTTGGAGGCATGTCCAGTAATCTTAAGAATTCTACTATTGATATTTCTAGGTTTACCAGTCTCAAAGCTTTGTTTAAGGGGGAGGTTGGCACTCTCTTACTCAAAAATTATAATCTCTTACTATCCATCTAATTGCTGCTTTTGTATTGTATGTCCTGATTTTCAAAGGCAGATGATGTTAAAAAACTTCGTCTTTTTTTGAAAGCCGATTTTTCTTTTTCACTACAAGAAAAACACCTATTTCGTCGGGGGATCTATAACGTCAGCTATTATTCGACAAAATAGACCCCAATAAAATAAATGGGTCCCATAAATGCTTTAATAGTTGTGTTGGGTTATTCCGTCGGTTAGCACCCGATAGAATAACCTAATTAAATAAAAAAAAAGGGTCGAAGTCATATCAAAGCCTCCAATTTCCAAACAAAAAAAAAAAACTAACTCCCAAATCCCTCTCCCTCCCCCTCTGACCTCCTCCTCCCAAAATCCCTTCTTTTCCTCTCCTCCAAGCCGCCGACCCGTTCCTGTCCCCCTTCGAAGCCGCCGACCCTCTCCTCTTCCTCTTCCTCTTTCTCTTTCAAGCCGTCACCGCCGTTGTAACCTCCTCCTCCACCAAGCGCAGGCCTCCCCGTCCTCCCTCCAAGCATAAGCCATCTCTCTCTCTATGTCTCTCTCACTATCTCTCTCTCTCTCATAGCCGCCGCCGCCTCCTCTCTCCCCGCCGGCCTCCTCCACTACGACGACCCCGTCGCCGCCTCCTCCCTGACAACACCGCCACTGCCACTTCTGAAACTCAAGTAAGCCGCGTCGTCTCAATTTTGAATTTTTTAAAATGGAAAATTACAATTTCTTTAATCAATTTTTTCTTTAATTAATTTTTTAATTAAATTCTTTGGATGATAATGAATTGGTTATTTGTTTGCTTATGTGGCGAGGGTGGGTGCGGTTATTTATTTGGTTGATGATGAATTGGTTGATTGTGGTTAGGATATTAATAGTGGATGTGGTTATTTGCTTGGTTAATATTGTGGTGAGAAAATTGTCAGGAAAATTGTTGACGAAGAGATGGATTGTGTTGAGAATTGTTGATGTTGTTGCATTATTATTGATTTATAAAGAGAGAATTGTTGGTTGGTTTTAGTTTTTAAAAAGAGAAAAGGGGTTGGGGAAGGAGGAGGAAGGGGAGGCAAAAGGAGGTGTAGGAGTTGGGATGGAGAGAAAAAGAGAGAGTAAGGTTTTAGAACCTTTCTCCTTTCTTGCAAGTTATGATGGGAACATGAATAGGTTTATTATTGCCTTAGGTTATTTGTATAATTTTTGCTTTAGGCGGTGATAATATTGGAATCGAATAATTTGATATGTTTATAAATAAAAAGGTGAATTTGAATCCCAAGCTTAACGTGAAACCAAAACAATAATTTGAGACCAAAACTCTAATTTGGAATAAAAAAATTTAAGAGCATATGAATTGAATCTTGAACTTCAAAAAAATACGAAAATCTTATACTAAGTGTACGAAACTCGATGATAACATGAAATTTATATTTAATCATTGAGGATCTCACATTCAAAAAACGAAATGTATCTTAGACCCCATCTATCAGTTATATACGCAATGGTTTCCATCGTGATATAAAACTACGTGATGGTTATCAAAACTAAACGTTTAATTAATCATTTGTTTCTGGAAACCGGCATGAAGTTTATGTGACGAGAAAACTGGTCGTATTATAACCGATAGATTTTTCCAGTATGGACAACTTAAGAATTTATAACGCAAACACATCATGCATCTGTGTTTTCATTCGTTTCAAAATTAGTTTCATCGGCACCTTTTCGTCGGTTTTCCATGTATAAATATAGAGCGGATGATCATTTCAGTGTTGATATTTAGCATTGAAATAATTATTATTCCTTCTATTGCCGTGTACTCGGAGAACAGCGAGGAGGTGCTGGCGAAATTTTCTCAAAACGAATGAAAGCATAAATGCAAGGGTGTATGTGTTATAAATTCTTAATTAGATAGAAGCTTTACTCCTGACAGCCGATGTTATGTATTGATAGATCAAACTGATACATTAAATCATAACTACGGTCATAAAATAAATGTCCAAAATGATATGCTAATTATGTAATACATGATGTCAGAAATCGGAGAGTAATGGATAGGAGTTGGATGAAAGTGTTCAAATTTAGTGATGAATACAAGGCCAGAGTTTATGGAATTTGCATTGAGAGACCGATCCCTTGAAGAATTGATTTCGTATCTGTGTAAAAAGTGTCATAAAGGTTACGATTTCCGTCGAAATAATGTACGACCATCTACTAAAGAACAAGATTTCATCTGGTTATACAAAATGGACGTAACATGGAGAAGCGACATCGATAGTCGATATGTCATGAGTCGTTGGATTAGAAAAAATGAACCTTCTCGTACGCGTTTTAGGGACGTTGGTTTGAATAGTATGTTGGACGAGATCTGAACTGGCATGCATCATGATCCTGATATTGCTATTGTATATGTATGTTGCTTTAGTTATTTTTCAGGATATGAATTCGCATCGTAGTCGGAGACGTGGACGAACTGAGGAGGACGTGGCATCCAGTTCCTCCGGTCGGGTCCTGGGAAAAGGGGCCCCACACAGGCAAATGATATATGGTCCCGCGATCGAGACGGCCCGAAAATCGAGGTGCATATATCGGCGACTAGGGATTTCGTTGATCCCGGGACAAAAAAACTAAAGAAATTATGTGTCTCGATCTGCAATAACGAAAAACGCATGCCACATTGTATGACAGACGGTTGCAGTTATATCTCGGTGGACTGGACGTCAAAAACTTTGGAGGACAAGAAGCAAACGACCTTAGATGAGATTTGGTTAGCGTATTAATTAAGCATTCATGTACCTCTGCACATCGACCGAGATCGACTGTCTATATATCGGAGAGTTGGCATGATCATAAACACACGGTACACAAGAAATGGAAGGACGCTGCCACCGATGAGGCGAAATGGGCTGCGAAGCCTGTGAATTGGACGGACGAGTATCGGACCAACATGATTCATCACTTTGAATTTAGAGTACGTATATCACCCAGAACTATAAAAACATTAGACATTAATCTTTTATTAGTATGAGATATTATATCATATATAAATGACGGGCGATGAGCGAACGGGGATCAGTGGCGCAGGGTCATAATACTGGTCATTGATTGGGCAGAGGGATGAACTCCTCCCAATATAGAGTTGCTCATGTAAGAACAAATCAAATATTTTTAATTTGTTAACTTCCTAAACATGATCTAAATAAAATTTTTGTATAAATGGCAGGCGAAACAGACGGGAGAAATGTCCAGTCGCGTGGACATTTATCATATGGGTTTGCGCATGACTCCAGGTGCCCTAGCTCATAGGAGGCGACTAAGTATTATGTAAGTATGCTCTTATACGGGTTTCTTGTGGTTATTTAAATTACTTAATTTCTTTTTCAATAATTGACTTATCTTGGTTCATACTGTAATTTCGTGCAGTAAGAAATGAGCAGAGAGATTGAGATGCAGGCGGCGGCGTTTATCGAGGAGCACGGCCGAGATCCTACTTCCGAGGAGCTTCATGGGATCAACGAGGATGTCATTCAGCGACACAGCCCGGATCGGCACAGAAGAGTTCATCTAGACGGCCAAGGCATTTTGGTTACGGTATATCACGCCCATCACGGTCCGGAGTAGTGTCCTCCTCGGATACACGCAGGGATATTCGTTCAGGAGCCCGCGCCACCTGCAGCACCCGTGCCCCCTGAGGCCCCATCTTCTTCTTCGTCCACTCCGGTATACTATCCAGAAGGCTCGTCTTCTCATACTCCCGTGAGTTTTTGAGCACATGTCTTCTCATCTCCTTCTGCATCTGAACCTGTGCCAGGTTCGGGTTCATAAAGGAGTTTGTCTGCAGCAGAAGTCCACGCCGATATTGAGACGAGGAGAGTGATTATCCGGAGCTTAATCTCTCAAGGAAGGAAAGTATCGGATATAAGTTTGATAATCCTTTATTTCAATACAATTTTCATATAGTTATCGAGAATATTATGTATTAATACTTGTCTATTGATAATACTATAGCACCTGCTCAATTCCCCTGACTATCCGGCCAATGATGGCGGTGTCGAGTAAACTCGAGATGGAGTGAGCTCGAGAAAGTATGACTCTTGCTGAGAAAGAGAAAGCGATAAATACATGTACTGAAGATGGAGATCACAAAATCTTTCTTATGAGCCTTAAAGCTAAAGGTGTGGCTCGAGATGGAGTGGAAAAGCATAAAACACGCGTGCATCGACGAATCACAACATTTCATACGTTTTGTCGTTTTAAGAAGCTGTAAATTACGATTTTATAAATGAATTTGTAATTGAATTCAATTGAATTGAATTGAATTGTGGTTGTGGTTGTTTGCATATCAGTATTGAATTGAATTGAATTGTGTTGTGGTTGTTTGTATATCAGTAATTGAATTGAATTTATACTCGAAAACGAACTAGAATCTGCTATATTTTTCTCTCTATCTGTAGCTTATTTCGTTGGGTGATATCCGACGAAATAAGCTTAAAACAGGAAAATATGCCCCAGGTTTTTCGACCTTATTCCGTCTGCCTGTATCCGACGTAATAAACTGCCCGACGGAATAAATCATGTACCCAATGAAAAAACATTTTTTTCGTCGCATTTTATTCCGTCGGATGTCAGCCGACGGAATAAGTTTATTTCGTGGGGTATCCATTTGTTCCGTCGGGTGACGCACGACGAAATAAATGGGTATTTCTTGTGGTGTTTTGATTGAATCTCTAGCTTTTCTTTTTAGCCAAAAACTGTTTTCTTATGCAATATCGATTTTACTCAATCTAATACTTTTGCTATGATATTCAGTTCATGTTTTTATCAGAGTTGTTTTCTTAAAATCTTCTAATAGTTTGTGCCCTTAATTGGATGCAACTAGGTTTTTTACTGAAGCCTTCTATCAAAACTGTAGTTTGTTTTCGTCTGCTGTCCTTTTCCTTATCGGGTACCTGCACTGTTGTAAACTCCAGCTGTTTTTCTGCTCTTCTCCTTCTCCTTTTTCTTCTGTGAGGTGCATGCGTGCACACACATGAAAAGATGTGTAGTTGTGCGGGGGCAGAGTAGCACACAATGGTGGACCGTAGAAGTTTGGGGGGGAGACCGGGATCGAACCTTGGATCTTCCATTTAGTGTTTCAAAAGGGGCACGCGGGACCGGTGGGCTTCGTTGCGTTCAAAAAAAAGAAAAGATGTGTAGTTTTATCTGTTTTTTCTCCACAGAAGTGCTGTTATTCCTTGTTTTAAATTTTTTTTATATCTCTACTATATTAATACTAAAGCAGAGGTGTGCGGAGCACGTGCAAAATAAACCCCTCTAACTTGCCGCCATCTAAATATCGATGACGTGTCAAAGGTAATCTCTCTCTCTCTCTCTCTCTCTGACACACACACACACATCATTCTCCTCTCTCTCTCTCTCCCTCTCTCCCCGACACACACACACATCCTTGCACATATAGTTATTTGGGTATATATTACACACATCCTTGCACATATAGGTATTTGGGTATATATTTTTAGGGTAAAGTTCCTAGAGTTTCCATTTAACATTTATGTATATATTATCTCTATTCTTAATAATAGCCTGGGGCATGAGGTGTTCTCAAGCCCCAGCTGCTCGGCACTCGTCTCCCCTCCCTTGTTCCTAACTTTTGAAGAATTTCTTTCGCAGGTTAGATGGCTTCCCCTGTAGAATCAGTATACGTTGAAGGAGTAGATGTTAGGGTTCCTTTAGATGTGTCCGAATCCTTTCGGGGAGCAGGGGCTGGGCCCTCTCCCCGGGACCGTGAGGCGGGGGCCGCCTCCAGGGAGGAGGCGGTAGATGTAGCCCCCAGCACCTCGTGCTGGGTGAGGCATGAGAACGAGCTCGCCAACGTTCGAGCCCGCTTCCACATTCCCCCGAGCTACATGCTCCGTCTGGCCGAGGAGGAAGAGAGGGCAGACCAGGTACGGGGCAGGGAGATTGCCCTGTAATTGGAAGCTTTTTGGGGGGGAATGCGCCTGCCCTTCTCTCCTGAGGTCATCGCCGCTCTGAATTTCTTCGGTTTGGCCCCTGGCCAGCTAGTGCGGAACGCGTGGAGGCTTCTCCTTGGGTTCCTGATCCGCCTGAGGCTGCAGGCGGTTCCTTTCAGTCTTTCCCTTCTCGATTCCTCCCTTGTTTTCAAGAGTCACCCCGGCGGTCGAGCGGGCGACCCAAGATGGGTTTATTTTACTTTTAGGAAGCGGCCCGGGGTCGCTGCCGGGACCAGGATCGTGGCCTTGCCCTCCTCCATCCATGATTGGAAAAAGAAATTTTTCTTCGTTTCCCCTCCCAAGAGAGAGGACTGGCCGGTGCCCACCAAATGGTCGAGGGAGAAGTGTCTGCCGGGGAACCTGTCCAATGACCCCGCCGCGGTGAGAGTGGCGTCGTGGGAGCCCATCCCCAGACATGACGTGCTGCAGTCCGAGAGGGTCTTGAGCTGGGCCGGGCTTAGCCCCGCCAAGTTCGTCGGTAAGTTAGGCTTGCTTTCTGGGTTTATGCTTTACTCGTGTTGCTGATAAGTTGGGTGTTTGTTTTGTGCAAGACCCATGGACTTCGACACTCTCCGAGATGCTATGCGCCAACCGAGGCAGCCTGCTAGGGCCGGGGGCGCCAGCTCTTCCCAGGCGCAGCCTTTCCCTGCTCCCACCGCCCCGGTGACGGTTCCCCGGGGACGTTCGGCGGTGGATCCCGCCCCGGGCCCCAGCAGAGCGTCGGGTCGGAAGCGGGCCCTGATTGTGGAGGACACGGCCTCGGAAGAGGAGATCGGCTCCCCCTCAGAGCCGCTCAAGAGGAGTTCCCGGAGAACTTTCTCGGGGCCGGTCCTCGCCGACCGTGGTAGAGGAAGGGGGTTCCGGTTCGCGGTGCCGTCCGGGCTGTTAGTCGCGGACAGCTTCCTCCACGAGATAGAGACCTCAGCCGGGGTCGGGTTCCTGGGGGGACCTTCAAAGCTCAGCCGGCGTCGATCGCCCAAGAAGCCGTGCAGGTAAATCCCCATTGCGCGGTGAGATTTAGTGTTTTCCTTCATATTTCTGATCCTTCTTCTTTTTGCGCCTTCCCAGACTCTCCAGCACGTGGCCCTCGCCCTCCGTATGGAGACCGAGGTGGTAGCCCCGGCAGTGGAGGCCGCGGGCTAGCTCGCTGCGTTGCAAGAAAGCTCCAGGCGAGAGCAGGAGGCGATGTCGGCGAGGATAGCCGCCCTGGAGGGCGAGGTGGCAGACGGGAAAAGGGAGGTCGCCCGGCATCGCGAGGCTGCCGCGATCGCCGAGGGCAAGCTCGGGGACTCCCAGGTGCTCGCCGGCAACCTGAAGAAGACGATGAAGACCCTCCGGAAGGAGCTGGGGGCGTCGGCCGAGGCCTTTAAGTCAGCTGGATCGAAGGCCGTGGAGAGCTATAAGAGGTCGAGGGATTTTTATGACGACCCGGCCATGGCCACGACCCGCATCTGGAACGACGCCCTTGATGCCGTGAAGTCTAAGATGCCGGAATTCGACGACACGGATCTCTGGGTCGAGTTCCCCCTCATGGGCGCCGACGAGCAAGGGGAGAGGCTCCCGGCAAGGTGGGGGCCGAGGACCCAGCGCCCCCAGTGGTGGAGGTTGAGGACCTCGAGGTCGTGTCCGGGCCCGAGGTGTAGAGCCCCCGCTCTCCTATCTTCATTTTGCTTTTCTCTTGAATTTTGTAAGGCTGAAGAGCCAGAAAATACCTTCTGTAAAAACTTATCTTTGGCAGTAGTAATAAAGTTTTTCTTCTTCAGCTGTGATAAATTTTTCTTTTATGCCATCTGTTTGTGAAGAATACTCGCTTGGGATATTTTTACTTACGCCGTTGTGCTTTCATGTCAGGTTGGCCCTCTGTCTAACGATCGTCCGTCGAGCTGACTGCAGTTGTTTGCCGACGAGCGTCTCCGAGGAGGTATCTCCTTGGGCCCCGAGGTCGAGGGGGAGATCGTTTAGGCTTGGACAGACCTGACATCTGTTTCTGATTTAGAATATCGACTGTCATCTGGGGATGACCGGGCAGGGTAGCTGCGCCGTCATCTCCTGCTAAGGCTTCATGCATCTATTACGGCGTTAAGGGGGTTACCCGCCAGGGGTGGCCGAGCAGGGTAGCTGCTCGGTTGTCTCTTTGGAGGGGTTATCTCTTTAGAGTTGTGGGTAGGCGACTACCAGCCTTGTGGGGCTGAGTGGGGTAGCCGCTCCGATGCCCCTTGTGAGGGCTTTTGATCCCTGGCGTAGAGGGTTGGAGTCAGAGTTTGACCGAGCAGGGTAGCTGCTCGGGTGCCTCTGTACGGGGGCTTTTGATCCTTAAGGACGGTGGTAGGAAGCTACCCGCCGTCGATAGCCAGGCAAGGACCCGACTGCCTCGAGGAGGAATTTTTGATCCCCGGCGATTGGTAGGGAGCTGCCCGCTGAGGATAGCCGAGCGAGGGAACCTCGAGCTCGGCTGCCTCTGGGAGGGCTTTTAGATCCTTCAGGATGGGGACCGAGCAGGGTTACTGTCTAGTGCTTCTTGGCGAGGACTTTGATCCCTGTCGGTTGTGGTAGGAAGCTACCAGTTGGGGATAGCCGGGCAAGGACCCGACTGCCTCTGGGAGGACTTTGGTCCTTGGCGCGAGGAAAGCTATAAGGCTGTAGGAAGCCCACCAAAGACCCTTGGCCGGGCAGGGTTACTGCCCGGTGCCTCTTGGCGAGGGCTTTTGTCCTGAAAGATAGCCGAGTGACGGAACCTCGGGCTTCGACTGCCTCTGGGAGGGTTTTTTCGATCCCCGGCGTTGTGGCAGGGAAGCTGCCCGCGGGGGATAGCCGAGTGAGGGAACCTCGGGCCTCGACTGCCTCTGGGAGGGCTTTTTGATCCCCGGCGTCGTGGCAGGGAAGCTGCTCGCGGGGGATAGCCGAGCGAGGGAACCTCGGGCGTCGACTGCCTCTGGGAGGGCTTTTTGATCCCCGGCGTCGTGGCAGGGAAGCTGCCCGCGGGGGATAGCCGAGCAAGGGAACCTCGGGCCTCGATTGCCTCTGGGAGGGCTTTTTGATCCCCGGCGTCATGGAAGGGAAGCTACCCGCGGGGGATAGCCGAGCGAGGGAACCTCGGCGTCGACTGCCTCTGGGAGGGCTTTTTGATCCCCGGCGTCGTGGCAGGGAAGCTGCCCACGGGGGATAGCCAAGCGAGGGAACCTCGGGCCTCGACTGCCCCTGGGGGGCTTTTTGATCCCCGGCGTCGTAGCAGGGAAGCTGCCCGCGGGGGATAGCCGAGCAAGGGAATCACGGGCTCGGCTGCCTCTGGGAGGGCTTTTTGATCCCCGGCGTTGTGGCAGGGGAGCTGCCGGCCGGGGATGTTTGAGCAGGGCGGCTACTGAGTTGAATCTTTGACGAGGCGCAACCTGGTCGTTCGGCTGTAGGTGCGGGGAATGGGAACGGTCGGGGCAACGGCGCGTGCATTTAGTGCATTGAATGCGGGGGGAGACGAAGCGACAGGGGCGCGTCGCTTCGTTTCCACCGAGTAACGTTCGATGGACGCGGCGCGGTGCGTCGCTTCGTTTCCACTGGGTGACGTTCGATGGACGCCGCGTGGCGGCCGTTGGGCTGCACAGCGGACTATATAAGGAGTACTGGCTCTTCCCCCTTCGTAGATAGGCCATCGAAAATGGAGGATTTCCCGTTCACTATCCCCGAAATCATCAGTTTTGCAGATGTGTACCTTTATGACCGCGACCGCACCGAGGACACGGTGCAGTTGGTGGTTGCTCGCATTGAGGAGCACTTCGGTCGGCTGCTCTCTAGGTGCTCCTCCCTACTGCAGCTACTGATGTACTCCATCTGGAGGGCATCGCCGGGGCTTTACAACCCCCTGTTGGAGCAGCTCTTCGACGAGGCCGTGGGCAAGCTGCGGTCTTTGAGGCGCTTCGGCTTGATCTCTGCGAACCGGCTGGCGCGCTCGGAGGCGCTCGTCCGCGAATGCTATGAGCTGAGGCTCGGGGTCGACGTCCGCGGGGGGAGCCGGGAACAAAGGCTGGAACTTGCGCGGCCCCAATTGGCGGAGATCTTTGCCGAGTACCACGAGCAGTGCTCGCTGCACCCCCTGCCCCCGCTATTGTAACTTCCCCCCTTTTTTACATGTATGGCTGAGGAGCCCATAATACCCTTTGAATAAACAAAGATTTTCTTTCTTTTTCGCAATGCTCCATTGATCTTTATTAAATTAACAATAGATCCTAGGAAGAATTTGCATTGCTTAAAAAAAGGTACAGGCTAAAAAATGAATTTATTGGCTTGGGCCGAGCTCCCTGAAGGGCTGTCGGCCCTCGCGCTTGGCATAGGGCATGGGACTCCCTGAGCTCCGGGCTGGTCGTCCGCTGAAACAAGTATGATCTGACCGATGGTCAGGTCGATGGGAGGGCGATGCTGCTCCTGCTCGCGGTCGGTCTGATGTTTGTCCCTTAGGTAGGCGGCGAGGTGCCCAGACCGGATGAGCTCCTCAATGTAGTTCCTCAGTTGTTTGCAGTCCTCCGTGGCATGGCCCAGTACCCGGTGGAAAGCGCAGTAGGGGCCCCGGGTTCGCTTAGCGGCCAGACGCGGGACCGGAGGGAACTTGAAGAACCCCTCGTTCTGGGCCTCCTCCAGCAACACCGCGAGGGAGACGTTGAGGGGGGTGTACTCCTGGAACTTCGGGTGGTAGGGCTGCTGACGCTCCGGCCTCTCCTCCCGAGTCCTCTTCTTCTGGTCGGGCCGTTCTGCCCGGGGAAGGTTAGCATTCACCTCGGATTCCAGCTGGACCTCACGCTCGGTCCACGCCTTGACCTCGGCCATGGTCTTAGGTTGAGCCAGCGCGAAGGAGCGCAACCATTCCTTGTGCCTCAGACCATATCTGAGTGCCGTTATGACGGTTTCGTCTCGGTGCTTAGGCACCTCGAGAAGGGCGTTGTAGAAACGGGTAATGTAGGCCTTAAACGTTTCCTTGTCCCCGCTCTTAACCGTGAAGAGGTAGTCGACCGTGCACTTCTGTCGACGGTTCCCCACGAAATGGCCGAGGAACTGGGTAGCCAGCTCGTCGAAGGTCGAAATTGAGCGGGGCTCGAGCCCCCGGAACCAGTCCCGACCCGCGCGAATAAGGGTGGCCGGGAAGGCCCTGCACTGGGCAGCGTCGGAGTGATCTTGGAAGCTCATTCCCGCGGTGAAAGCGTCTAAGTGGTCCTTCGGGTCGGTTTTCCCATCGAACAAAGAGACCTTCGGGGCTTGTTACGCGAAGAGACGTGCACGGCGAGCAGTTCCTCGGTGAAGGGCTTCGTGAGCGAGTCGGAGGCGTACTTAGCCCCGTCGCTCGAGAAGTGAGCTTCTCGGCGCATGCTCTCGATCTTCTTCTCGAGGGCGTCGAGCCGACCGTGGTACCTCGAGGAATCGGCGCCTCGGGATTCCCGGGCCCCGCTGCGGGTGCACTGTGTCTGGGAGCGGCCCCGGTTTCTCTCGATGAGGTGCCTCAGGTCCCGGGATGGGGTAGCTCTTGAGTCGCCGGGGCGGACCCCTTCTGTGCGTTCCCGCCGATCATGGTAGGGTCGGCCACGCTCGTGGATAGGAGAGGTGACCGACATTTCCTTAGAGGGGTAAGGGTCGCGAGGAGGCTCGGGGCGAGGCCCCCTAGCGGCGGTTCTCGGCGTGGAGCCCTGGGGTGCCCAGCGGGCCTCAGGGAGCACCGGTTCGAGGGACCGGTGGGGAGGGGATGCAGCCTGCTGTTAGTTGTCCATCCAGACCGGGACAAAGTCTTCTGGAGGCGGTGGAGCAGCGATCTGGGGCCCGGGCGCGGCCGTTCGGACACGGACGAGGGCCTCTACGAGAGATTGCAGGCGATCTATCCGGCCTGCGAGGGCGTTGATGATGGTCATGGGGGGAGGTTCATCCCCGCCTTCAGTGAGCGGAAGGCGGCGGCTGGTACTGGGATCCCCAGGATGGTCGTCCGCAATGAGAGAGGAGATAGGAAGGCCAACTTTGTATTTTGTGGAATTTAATTTCCCACAGACGGCGCCAACTGATGGAGCTCCTTTTCGGGCCTCCGTCAGATGTTTTCTTCCGTTGATCTCGAGGTGAACTTGGTTGGTTGTCCTTCGTTGCGTGTGGGTCTCAATGGGTTTTGAGAGGAGAAGGTGGGGTGAGGAGGCTGTCGCCGAGTACCTGTAAAGAAGTCCCGGGGTGGTTTGGTACTACCGAGGACCCTCCGACACTCAAGTCAGTGATGAGATCCGGGCAGAGTAACGGCGTAAAGTGTAAAGAATGGCTTACTTGACCCCTCGATGATGTGGGTTTATATAGCGATGGTGGCACGCAGCGGCAAGCGCGAGAATCTCGCCGGCAGTTACACTCCTAACGTCACGCTCGCGCAGAGAGCGGATCGCCCATTAATGGGGATCGTGATAGCATGGAATGTGGGATGTTGTTGGCGTAGAATCTGCGCATGGCGAGATTCGCGGAGCGGCGGTTATGCCTGTGAGTGGTGGAGTTGGTCGGAGGGCCGAGGAAGACGGCCTCGGCAGGGAGCTCGGGGATGAGCGGGGAGGCCGAGGAGTCTTGGTCCTATGGCGGTTCAGGGCGAGCTGAATAGCCGAGGAGGCTGATTTGCAGGGGGGCTCGAGGAGGGCCAGCTTGTGCTTGCAGGTCGGGTGTAAGGCGGCCTGATCGGACTCTGCGGGCCCTTTCTTCTGAGTCTTGGGACACGTCATCCGCCACGTGTCCTGATCTTGGAGGTCGTCAATATTGAGTATCATCATCTTTCTTTTGAGATAGAAGTTTTGTCTTTTTTTATTCTTATGAACGGATAGAAAGAGCTGTATGGGAAAAAATGCAATGTTTTAAGATCAAATCTCTACGGTGCTCAGGTTATAGCCATCGCTAATATTTTCTAACCCTTGCACACTACAAAGTCTGGAGTAAGGGCAGTCGGTGCAACACATCGTGATTAGAATAACTTACTATTATTTTTCATTTAAAGCTTATCCGACTAAGTTTAATTTATACTGGATTTTACGGCTGCATTTTCTTTTAATTTGGATAGTATAAGACACCAATGTTCAAATCATCCGATTCTGTTGTATTGCATGCATAGGATGGTAGAGTTCTTTTTCTTAATGACAACCTAATTATCATTTGCAATAACATAATGATTTACTTCAGCCTTAAATTTTTTGGATAGAACTGGGGATCAAATTGCGATGAGGATGAGTAGGATGCTGGTGTAGCTCTTTAGTTTTAGGTTTCTTGTTCTTTTAGACGATGGTTCCCTGTAGACCATGTATCAAATTGCGATGAGCAATAATGAATGACGAGGACATATGGTACGCTCCCCATTCTATCTATCACTTTGATAATAGGCAAACAGAGAGGCCATGCTTTATCCATATTGTATTTCAGATTTTTTGTTTTGCCCTTATCCTTTTATTTAATGCAATTTGAGTGAGTAGGGTTTTTCTCCCTACTTTTCATTCAAATAAAAAAAACAGGATCAGATTCGGATATAGGAGGTACCATATCCGTATCCAAATTCATAGGCGGATTTGAATACAGAAAAGGATTTGAATACATAATTAAAAAATTAATATTTGATAAAATGTACTCGGTGAAGTAAAAAAATTACTCATTTTGATTTCGAATATGAATAGTACGAATATGGAACAAAGCGATGCAGATACAAATATGAATAGTAATGAAAATTTCACTCAACATTTGACAAAAGTCAGGATGCGAAAACATTATCGAATACAGATTCAGAGTTAGTTCGGAATATCCCTATCCAATTTCATTGCATAAGAATGCAAAAATATTCAACTTGTTCCGTTTGCAGCTCTCTAATTTGTTTGTCTTTAATATGCTTTAATCAATACGTCTAAGTTTGTTAATTTTCATATAATTAATCAAAAAGCAGCAGGGACAAACAACAGAATATGATTATAGAATAATTAATTAGTTCACATATTTCTTCACAGAAGCTTTCAAAAGAGCATGAACAAGATGGAAACTGAAACACAAACACTAAGAGAGTGAGACATAAACAGAATGTTTTCCCTTGGGATTGTGTCATGGACATAAGTTTTTGTAACTACATGCAGAAATCCATATAGGATCAAAATGAGAGCATTGTTTGCTTCCTTTATTTCAAAGGGTAAAAGGCTTCAGGCATTCCAAAGCTGTAAGCTGTCCATTTCTTGCTTTATTTTGCTTCAAGAATCGATCAGATTGCCGCAAGGAAAAAAAACTTATAGCCGAGATTGAGACTTTGCGTTGTTTACCGGAGCACTCTGCATTGATTTCAAATAATATCATTAGATGCACAAAATTGAATATATATTGTTACTGTTTGGTTTGATCAAAATGAGCTAATACTGCCACTTTACTTGTGTGCAATATTTATTGTCCATGTTGATACAGCTAAATGGTAAATAGAGTTAGAAATTGTAGTTAAAAAATGCAGCTAAGATGGAGCAGCAGAGGAATAGATGTCAACTCGAGATATTATCTATTTTTATTTTTAGTATATCGTATCTGTTTGCGCATTTATGGGCCATGCCATTTATTGGTGTGGGCTACGAGTAAATGATGGGTAGTGTTAGGATTGTAATGCTATAAATATCTCTCTTTTGGATGAGATATGTGAGCTAGAGATGTACTGTCTACAAGCCTCGCCTTTCTTGTGGTATGAAGAGGATGAGAAAAGGTGGATGAAATTGAACGAGAGTTGAGATGTGTGAGATCTTGAAACTTCCTTGTCTAATTGAATCCTTATGCTCATGTTTTGTCCTGTGGATGTAGGCTGATTTGGTCAAATCATATTAAATTTGGTGTTTTTCTTTGGTGCAATTGTGTTATCTTGTGAACTTGATGTGTTTGATGTGGGCAAGAGGATCGGGATCCCCAATAAGTCACTATAACAAGCATACATGCATGTCATGTTTGCAAATTAGCTGTATTCAATCTCATTAACATGTAATTAATGTTGAATACCAAAAATGTTGAAATTCCAGTGCAAGAAACCAGTCCCTAATCAAGAGAAAAGTGCTCAAGTCCAAGAGGAGTGCACTACTTATGGTGGGAAAACGAATATTATGAACATCTTTATTTTGTGCCCTTAGAGCTCGATAAGCATGGTATTGGGTTTAGAGTGAGCGAGGAAGTCTGAGTGCGTGAAGTTATATTGTTTATGTGGAATGGGAAGAGGAATGTGGTAAGTTAATAGGTACTGAACGAGATACAATAGGGGTAGGCTACTTAAAATGTTGAGGTGGAATGAAATATATTATGTGAGAACGGACAATTATTTGAAAAAATTAAGATATAATCAATTGTTGGTTATGAAATAGCTATCATAGGGAACCAAAAGAGGCAATTAATATGCATTAGAATTATGTCAATGATGTAATGTTATTTGGAATGCTAAATTTATAGTTTTGAAGTAAACAGTTCGGCGTTTCAGATGGGAAGTTCCTGAATGGAAAACAATAGGGTTAGACAATTTTCTAATATATTTGGACCAAGTGCGGAACATCCTAGACTCCTTAAGGAGCATTGGAGATGTGCATATGGCGGAATACAAAAAATATGTATAACCAAGCGCATATCTCGGTCACCATATCCATTTCGATCTGTGTTTGGGACAGGACTTCTCATGATGAGTGACAGGCTGAGGATAGGCGCTCTTGGATTCAATCTATCCTTGCTTTGTAATTTATGAGATGACGTCAGCGTTGACTGTACTGTTGAGAAATTAGTTTTTATTCGGTGCGTTTTATTAGTCGTTATCTAAAGTCCCGCTTTATTTATTTATTTTTGTTAGCACTTGATTCTTACCAGGGGAGCTCCTTTGGCAGCTCTCTCTGCAAGATAGGCAGAAGGCTTAAAGAAATTTCCGTAAATCTTCGACCACGAATCCAGTCTGGAATATATATAACTCGAACCGAGAGTGTCAGCCCAGAACATAACACCACCCCTGGCAGCGTAAATCAATTCCACGGTTTAGAGAAAAACAAGATTTAGATAAATCTAAAGAAAATTTATGTAAGAATGTTTTGACCTGAAGGAGGGGAAACCCATGCCCATTATGGAGGCGATATCGAGGTCTGATGCCTTGACAGCAATTCCCTCGTCTAGAACTCGGCAGGCCTCGTTTACCACAGGAAAGAATATCATCTCTATTATGTCCTTATCAGCTAACTTCATCATCTGCACAAGGCATTCACATATATGAGCATCAAAATCTGATGCAGCAAATTTCCATAAAGAGAGACCTATTCCCATTGAGTGATATACCAAATCTTGCCAATCAACAGCTTGTTTTTGTTTTTATTCTTTTCTCTTTTTGTTAAAAAAGATGGTGGATTACAGCCCACTGTGTGTTATTAAAAAGGCTTTTAAATAAATTGTGTATTCGAAAATAATGCACCACATGGACCAAGTACACTTTAATATACGAAGAAACAAAATATGGACTGGAAAAATCAGGTAGTTATAAAGTCAACTCTTTGATATTGTTTGAATGATTGAGACTCACATCTTGACGCTGAACATCTTGGTCCCCATGGCCTACAACATTTCTATATTAATTATTATGTGATTTTGGTACCCTTTGGTCACTGTTCAAAAGGTGTAAAATGTTTCATTGTCAAAAAAACCTTAATATCGCAACCATCGGTGCAGTATGGAATGATATTTGGTCTAAAGACATGAAAATCAAGATGCAACAGTGTTGCTCATCCACAAGAAAATTGCAGACACTAAGGTCGCCATTGTAAAATACTGTTGCTTTTTACTATGTTTTTCCTTAATATTTATTCCTCGCTAGAAAAGAATTTGATATGCCGACCTTGGCATCAGCAGGAACACCAGCTATGCTCCTAGACTTCTCAACATACTTCTTTATTTCATGGTCAGGGCTAGCCTTCCGCTTATCGTCATATATGTAGAAACCCTTGCGAGTAGCTTCACCTGTGAAATGCGAAACATGCATGGAATAACCGATTATGGACCGATAAAGATTAGTAGAATAGATCAGGGTGTATACCACACTTTAATAGATTCAATTCATAATTACCTGCCCTCTTGTCCTCTACCATGCTTGGAATTAACACCGACTTATAACACCTTTCAGGAAAACTTTGAAGGTACTGGGCCCCAGTAGCCACGGCGACCCCAAACCCAACCAAATCAGCTAATCTATATAGTGAAATAAACGTTATAAAAATTCAAACATTTGACAATGAAAAATAACCAGATCATGCTCTATGACTCAAATTTCAATAAACCTGAAAGGGCCCATCGGCATTCCAAATTTGGTGATTGCCTTATCGATCTGATACACGTCCAAGCCACAATCGACAAGCAGAAGTGCTGACTGCGTGTAAGGAAAGAACATTCTATTAACAGCAAACCCGGTACAGTTCCCGACAACTACGGGCGTCTTGCGAATTTTCTTCCCAACATCTAACAAGTCCACGACAACTTGGGGAGATGTCTTTTGAGTACGAACTATTTCCAAAAGTGGCATTATATGGGCTGGACTGAGAATAAAGTATGCATCAGAACAGTAAAAGTATGGAAGTGGGGAGGCTAATTACACTAAAGTATTGTTAACTATCGCTGTTTTTCATTAACCTACATTAAAGTATTTTTTATTACAGCGGGTTCCCTTAGTGACGCATTAAGGTATTTAGCGGAAAACCCTTCTACAACCAAAGTTAAGGGAGTTTAATGTAACAAAAAGTTTAAGGTAGTTTAATGGAAAAACAACGATAGTTAAAGGTAGTGTAGTGTAATCAGTCATCACTGTTTTTGTATAAATTACCTGAAGAAATGTGCGCCAACAATTCGGTCTTGTGACTTTGTCTTTTCTCCAATTAAATTTAAATCTATCGTGGAAGTGTTACTTGAAAGAATGCAATGGGGAGGGCAATATTTTTCTAGATCAGAAAATATTTGCTGCTTTAACGATATGTTCTCAATTACAGCCTGCCATGACATGTAGCAATCAAGTTAGAACGAAAAATAAGCTAAGATTGGTAAAATATGACAGAAAGCTTGACTCGCCTCTATGACCAAATCTACATCTTTGAAGGATTCATAGTCAAGAGCGCCTGTAAGACGAGTAAGGGTCCTCTGACAATTCTCTTGAGACATCATCCCTTTCTTGACCCGACTTTGTAAATTGGCTGAAAAGAGACGCATGCTAATGAATGTTGCATAAGGCAAAAAAGGGAATAATAACGATTTGTTTGAAATCATTCCAACCTTTGACTCTACCAATTCCTGCTTGCAGGAATTTCTCATTGACTTCTTTAAGGATCACCCGGTAATTGCTCAGAATCAATGCAGTTGCAATTCCAGAACCCATTAGACCTCCTCCAAGAATTGCAACAGAAGTTATTTTTCTCGGCGTTAAACCCAGATCAGTAATTCCAGGAACCTATTACAAATTTCAAGTTGAAGTGTGAACAAGGGGCATGCATAAAGCTGCTAGCTATGAATATATTACTGCAAAACACAACTGATGACCTTCGGCTGTGTATAAAATCTCGCTACAAAAAAATGAACACTTTAATTGACAGGACAAATAAAGATTGTTCATGAGAATTATATTTTGAACTAAAAGATATACTTCGAGCCAAGAATCAAGATGGAGTAACTGTGAAATGCTACAAGTACAGGAACACCAACAGCAGCAACAATAACAATCTTAAATATTGGAGTTGGAGACGCATAAATAACAAGAAAGTCTCAAGGAAATACTATATGATCAAAACAACAACAACAAAATGCGTATAGTGGTGCAGACAGAGCTTCCTAAACTGCAATGAACTAGTCAGGCAATTTTTTGATAAAGAAAAGTGAGCAGTAATTTTCAGCAGAATGTATTCTTTTTCCTTAATTTGGTAGTATATGAACTGTAAGTTCAAAGTATGAGAAGTGCGAAGGCAGCATATAAGCTTGCATATAGAATGAAATACTAAAAGTTAGCTATGTACAAACTTCAATGATACACACATTTGGGCCAATTTGAATGAGGTTGACGATAATATGAGACAACTGCATATATTCATGACGCATGCACAAAAGATGCA
The DNA here is from genome assembly GCA_030015575.1 of Agapanthus africanus. NCBI lineage: Eukaryota > Viridiplantae > Streptophyta > Magnoliopsida > Asparagales > Amaryllidaceae > Agapanthus > Agapanthus africanus. The sequence continues at coordinate 739,797,236 of CM057341.1, forward strand.
AGGAAAATAAACATAAACACTATACCAAACCGTTCTACCTTTGAAGTTGCACGCTGCGAGAAAAAGACATGTATTAAGCCTTTGCTTGTGTCAGTGAACTGGAGTTCATAAGACGTCTGTGCTTCCTGCAAAAACCAGTTTTTCACAATTCAAAAGGCTTGTTAACATCTTTACGTACAGGGTACTTAGATGACATCCACTCCTAATATTTAGAAGGAAAGAGGGCCTAAATTGTCTCTGCAGGGAAAACCCTAAAGTGAAGTTGGCGTGTCAATTCTCTATTAGATGACATCCACTGCTAATATTTAACACAAGAGCCTCCATATCACTTTAACTAATGGTTACCCAATAGGGTGTTAGTTGTCCTTGTAGGGGGCACCCTACCGTAACACTTCAGGCCATGTTTCCTCTATTACTTGAAGAAATAGTAAATACCTTCCAAAGCCCCGCACGAGGTCCTGAAACTATACCTTCTTCAATGACATCAATACAGACCAATGGGTGTTGGAGATGAGGAGCTTGCTTTCGTGCTTGAGTTCTCGCAAACTTGAGAATCTCCTTAGCCTCTCCAAGGGGCTCTATTTTATCAGTTTTATAAAGGCTCTTGATCCATGGCCTTCTGCATTCCGCTATATCCAAAGCCCATTGGCGAGCAGTCTTTGTCAATTCACCAGGTGAAACTACAGCGTCAACGAGACCCAGCTTATGAGCTTCGTCTCCTTTTACTGGCTTAGATGTCTGTTCATCAAAGTTAAATGCATTGAAGAGAGATTTCAATTTAGCTGCTCTTACTCAAAATCAAAATACAGCAATAAGAAATAGAACTGACACCTTACCAGCATCATTTCAAGACCTTTAGAAAGTCCAACAAGCCGTGGAAGTCGTTGTGTCCCTGAAATCAGGAAAGATTACTATATAATTTAATGGATTGAAGCTAGATAAATATGAACAGACCTGAAATCTCCTTTAATTAAGAAAGATATATGATAGGATTTATTGCAGAGCAGTATCAAGATTATCGCCTAATCCTACTCCAATCAAAATGTGAAATTTTTTTTGGAAGTGTCAAATTTTATGATTGGTGGCAAACCTAAAATTTAATTAACCCCCCTCCTTAATGTTGTTTTTCCGGCCAACACAATTTCGAGAAATAGCAGTACTTACCATAGAATTTGAAGATCTTTTTGTGGTAGGAAAGTTAACTGATAACGCAAGTCTAAGCTTGTAGAAAGTGGATGTTCCATCTAAAGTTATCTCAGATATAACACTCTGGAATGTGGAGAGACGATGAGGTTGACTATAGAGAGTTTTCCTCAAACAAAGATAAAGTTCACTAGAGAAATTGGTTGCACGGATCTAAAAGATGCACTAGAAGCCAATTTCCCAATGTTTTTTTTTTCTTTTTTAAAAAAAAAAGTGGGTTTCTTTCTCAGGGAAGAAATCCCAGTAGTAAAATTAAATAATCTGCTTAGATCTATATGTAAAACTCCTTTGAGGACTTCGTGCTTGGTCTCAGGTCTGTTGATTAGACAACATCTGAACCTAAAGTGGCCTAATTGAAAGTCATGGCATTTTCCACACCGTGAATACTTTATACAGCCAAGACGCTGCAAAAGTTGGATTTTGCTTGTCATCACTATGCATGCATCAGATTGACAATACATGTGATAATACACCAGATATAACTTTGAAAGGTTGGACACCCTTTGGACAAAGTCAAAATGTAGAGTTCTAAACGTAAAATTAGATGTTGTAGGATATACAATTTCTCGGCCTATGGTACTTTTGGTCTCAAAAGCTTAATGATGATGTTACTTCAATACTGCTAAGAATAAAGACCTTATAAGTTGATGTTTGCATCTCCTCCTTATATATGCATCCTATTGAATTGCAATGACAGGTAACAATTGTACATATATACTCTATAAGATTACACAAACTTGTTATGATGATCAACTGCATACATAAACCTCTCTGTAAGCATTATTGTATTTACTTCATGCAGCTCTTAAAATTTTAAGCTTTGCAAATGCAACAATGAAAATTTTGGAACTCTTAACATGGTTGCACATGCATTGTACTGTTGTAAAAACTGTTGTACCGCGTGGTGATCCTCCTGGCAGCAAAGGAATCACACAGGCACAACCCAACAAACAAATAATATAACGCAACGGAATCGATACAGGATCCAACGTTTCAGGATCGAATGAAAAAGATATAACTGACAGCTAATCAAACCACTCAGAAAAGTGCACACCAAGCAACACAATAACACAAGGTATTTATCCAGGTTCGGCCCCTAACTGGACCTACTTCTGCAACCGCGACGAAAAACTTCCACTTGAGAAAAAATTACACGAGATTATGCAAACTCGCCCACTCACACAAAGCTCACACTCCGAAGAGAAACTCTCAATACAAAGAGCAGCTCAAACAAAAGAAGAGAAGAGAGCGGAGCAACTCTCTGTACAAAACTCTTCAACTTATTTTCCCTCACACAAAGCTCTCTCGAGAATGAAGTCCGATACTTCACTTCTTCTCTCATTTGTGCATCACCCCTCTTTAAATAGACAAGTCTAGATGTCTTATTTAATACCTTCATATTATGCCCCTGCACAAAAGGCACAAAATGAGCTTCTTTAAATTTTCAACAGCCACTTTGTCTTCGTGCCTTACATGTGCAAGTAGTACATGCTATGTCCCACCTTTTAGCAATAGCGGCCCATCTTTTCCACGTGGTTCTCACACCATTGGTGCCGCCCTCGTGATCCATGCTTGAATTTGCCATCACAAAAAAACAACAAACTCCACCTTGATGTAAATTCGCCATAATCTCGTCACTTGCTCAATCCTTGGAACTCTGTCCTCGTCGTCCTGGCCTGCAACAATTTATAAGGCAAATAAAGTTTGAGTACTGCTCGAACTCAATATCCGGAACTATCTTTGTACATGCAACTGCCGGACTCTTTAGGATACCCAATTTCGTAAAAGCAATGACCCACTTCTTATTACCTAAGAAGAACACTCTCACCCCATGAGGAACTCTTATATCGAACAATCTTCGCAAATACATAGTCCCCTTAACCACCCTCAAAACGGTTGTCAAAACTGTCTCCATTGTTGATAATTCGATAACAAATTGAAGCGTCGATCTCTGGCACTGCATCCGTACCCAACATACACATCCTTGACCTTCATCTGTCTCCATCACCAATGGTCATTGATGATAGTATCGCCGAATGAAGTGCGTCTCTAACGGAGTAGACACGGGCTTAGTCTTCTTCTTTCCTACCGAGTCAGAACCAGCTCGATATACTGATGCAACTAACGCGACTTTCTATCTCTGACACTGAGCATGCTAAGAATCAAACTTGCAGACTTCTTATCGAACTTCCGATCCCTTGCCTTGGAGACTCGTCCCTATCCGCTCCTATGCGTCTAGTTTCGGTAGACTTCCATCTGAATTGGAGTACTAATCACCTCACCTTTGAAACTATAGACCTGGACCATCGAACTCCACCACGCTTAGTGGCACAATCGTTTTTTTCACCATCTGCCTGGGTCTATTAACGAAACGCAGGCTTGACGCATGCATATCGGCTAATTACACCACACCAGTACTAGGACACCATGACATGTACCCTCTGGCTGCGACTTCAAAGTCGAACAAGAATATCTCTTGTACCACGACTCCTCGGTGCACCTAATTGCGAAGCCCTGAGTAATCTCAAGCCTCTCCGGTCCATATTTCGGGAATTTTCTTATCTACCGCCGTCGATAGTAACCGATCGATGAGATACTCAGCAATAGATATGACTCCAGCATGAAACTACCTTCGAAAATCCGATCGTAAGCCATAAAGATATGTTCTTCCTATCTGTCTGAAACATCTGCTTTGTAATGCCAGTCGACTGAGAATCCAAAATGGTGTAATGATGCAATGATCTTCTCTGGCTTGCAGAATCATGCAGACCCCTGCGAAGCGAACCTTCTGCCAATATAGAACCGAAGAATCTTTACGTGCTTACCGACCCACTTCTCCACCTGGCTTTCCACAACATACAACCACGACTTCTCCGAGAAGCCATGAAAGAAGAATGATAGCTGGCTCCACCACAAGAAAGAACCGGTACAGGATCCACATATATGGTTCACACCTTGTTCGTCGTCATGACAATAATAACATATTTAAAGATCACGGAATCTCCATCGATCACGCACGTGCAACCGACCCAGCCCAAAGCATCCAAATAGATCAAAGGCCCTCCTCAGTTCTGGCAATGACTGACATTAGTCATCACTGCCCTCATCTGAATCCGACTGCTTATCTTTCTTCTTGAACCTCGGACAGTCTCGCTTCCAATGGCCTTTCTCCTTGTAGTAGTTATATTTGTCATTAACTCGGCTTCTCGACTTCCTTTGGAACCATCAGCTGATCGTTTTAGAAAATGGCCTAAATGGACAACGCATCCCCATGACACTTCTCGTCACCCGCCACCTTCTTCCTCTACACCTCGCTATGCAAACCCGTCTTAACATCTTCTAATAAGAGTTTGTCTCGGCTGTACACTATTGATTTCATGAATTGATCTTAATTGGGGTTCAAATAACAGAGTAAATTCAATGTTTGATCCCATCCTCTATCTTTAGCTCCACATTACGCAAGTCTATTATGATCTGATTGAGCTCGTCTAGATAGTCTTTGACCGATGTCCCTTCCTTCATTTTTAAGGTGTATAACCGTTGATTCAGAAAGAGACGGTCCGTGAAAGATTTCTTCACGTATAGAGTTTCTAACTTGCTCCATAACCCCGTCGTAGTAGTCTTTTGCTCGACTTCACAAAAAACTTCGTCGGCTAAATGAAGCTGGATCGAACTGAAAATCTTATCCATCATCGTTTCTAACTATGTTGTTGTGATCGTCGCTGGAACTGTCTTTCGCAAAGACAAACTTATGCACACCTTGTTGCTTCAATAGGGACGTCATTTTTTGCCTCCATAGGCTAGAGTTACGCCCGTCGAACTTTTCGATCTTCTAGTTTATCGACATCATCTTTCCAACCACCTGAAAAAACACCGAGCCTGAATCTCTGATACCACTTGTTGTGAAAACTGTTGTACCGCGTCGTGATCCTTTTGACAGCGAAGGAATCACACAGGCACAGCCCAACAAACAAATGATATAGCGCAGCGGAATCGATACAGGATCCGGTGTTTCGAAATCGAATGAAAATAATATAATTGACGGCTAATCAAACCACTCATAAAAGAGCACACCAAGCAACACAATAAACAAAGTATTTACCCAGGTCTAGCCCCCAACAGGACCTACTCCTGCAATCGCGACGAAAAACTTCTATTAGAAAAAGAATTACACGAGATTATACAAGCTCTCCCCACTCACAAAGCTCACTACAAAGAGAACACTCTAAAAGGAAACTCTCAATACAAAAAGCAACTCAAACAAAAGAAGAGGAGAGCAGAGCAACTCTCTGCACAAAACTCTTCAACCCTCTCTGTATTTTCCCACACAAAGCTCTCTGGAGAATTAAGTCTGATACTTCACTTCTTCTCTTATTTGTGCAGCACCCCTCTTTAAATAGACGAGTCTAGATGTCTTATTTAATACCTTCACATTATGTCTCCTGCACAAAAAGGCACAAAATGAGCCTCTTCAATTTTTCAACAACCATTTTGTCTCCATGTCTTTACATGTGCAGAGAGTACATACTTTGTCCCACCTCTTAGCAATAACAGCCCCTCTTTTCCACATGGTCCACACAATTGCGTGGTCCTAATGCCATCGGTGCTGCCCTTGTGATCCATGCTTGAATTTACCGTCACAAAAAAATATATGCATGCCTTCAGTTTATAACAATGTCAATGTCATGAAAACAAAAAATTGATCATGTCAAAGTCATGAACGAAGAAAGCCCTCTAATTAAGGTTGCATCCGGATCAAATATAGAGTGGATATGAGCATTACAATATCTTTATTTGTTTTCTAGTGACGGATACGGATATAGCTGTTGGATATACTGCCCTCAAAGTCAATTATTGGATCACAGGCACGTGATTGAAATGATTGAGGGATGACATCTATCCGTTAGGACAGTCTTACTCGAGAGGTTTGTATACTATCTGTTTTGTCTTTATCATCGTGTACATGTTTTAGGTGACATTGTAGTTCACTATTACACGTTGATAGAGAATAGTATGCAACCATGGTTTGTCTTTATCATCGTGTACATGTTTTAGGTGACATTGTAGTTCACTATTACACGTTGATAGAGAATAGTATGCAACCATGGTTTGTCTTTATCATCGTGTACTGGTTTAGGTGACCTTACAGGTCACTATTACACATTGATAGAGCCCTTAGGATTCTTGCTTGACTGCCAGCAGTATGATGGCGATCATATACATGGGAGCTGGGGTCTATAAGCAAATCCTTAAAAGGTCCCTAGTCGTGGGAGTTTTCGAGACAGGGCATCGATACTCCAGAGTAGACTAGTGTATACAGTCGAGACCCCGACGAGAGGCGGTGGCCAGTCTCACAAGTCACTGGTGTCAGTTGGTTCACCTAAGATATATACAGATGCTCATTGGGATTATACCAGACGTTAGATAGCAGTTCCCTGATGACATGTGTACATGTTAGTTCATCGACCTGAGATCGTCATTTGTCTCGTGTGAGTTCCCACTGTACTTTGATTACTACCCTACCACGGCTCAAAGGAGTCGTGCAAACAGATTTTAGTTGGGTACAGTCCCGAGCCACATGGAGGCAGTGAGCGGATCTGCAGGGGTTCGTCTCTCCTGGTATCGGGGGTGAGGTCGCGCTGTATTTAGGAGAGCCATTACACGAAGTCCTTGACCAAGACAGGAGATTTACTGGTAGGTATTCCAGTAGTATCTCAGGGTGTTCTGGGCTATACTCCGACACGACTTGTACTGCTTTTAGGGGTCTGACTTTTACCAACCCCTTAGGCCCACCATGCGATGCTCATAGACGAACAGACCGGACTGTACGGATATTGTCACTGACAGACTTAGTAGGGTGTCAGGATGAGTTCGCTCATCGACGTCCCTTTTGGTCAATACTTGGTAGTCCGTTACGTATGGCTAATACCTCTGACGTGCTAGTGGTTAAATCCACAGCCAAAGTATTGACGAGTCTTTAGAGTCCCCCACAAACAGTTTCTCAAGTTTCGGGCGAAACGCTGTAGAGGCCGTATGGATATATGGCAGGGTTCGATCATATACGTGCGGTATTGCACGGATCATGATCGGACGGATAATACTAGCGGGCTTTGGTTTAAGCCGGATCCTAGTATTGTACAGTGTAGATTTTGTTTTATTGCATTTGTATTCGGTCGGAATACAAATGCAGGTATGCATATACAGTCGTGGGGTTTTCCTGTAATTTATTACCGGATCACTTTTTGAAGTTGCCAGTTTGCATTTCGTTTCGGCCATTTTCCTTTCTATCTTTCTTTGGCTGAAAATTGGTGTGGAGGGGGTTATTTGCAAATGTGCAAATTAGCAAAAAGGAGGGTGTTTTTTGTGGTGGAGGGTTCATGATGGTTCTAGCATCCTTTGACTTCTTTTTTGTTCATCATTACTTGCTTTATGATGAAGGAATTGGAAATGATGGTGGTGTGACATTATTTCATCATTATCACCACACTTTGCTTACACTAACCTCACTTGATTACCTCCCTCTCTTTTGTCCCTCTCTCTTGTCCCTCTCTCTAGGGTGGCCGACCATTACTTGGGAAGCCCCATTCATTGGGTGAAAAATGATTCATCTCATTTTTGCACCAAAAACTCTTTAGTTCATCTAAAAAGTTTTTTTCCTCCATCTCCATCCAAATGGCAAGTTCCATTAACCCTTTGAGACAATGGTTTCTACACTTAGTCTACAGAAATTTTGGACACGTCGGCTTGCCAACTTCGTGTCCGAATTGCCTCGGTTAAGAGATGAGAGCCCGTAAAAAGACTCGGTGATGTGGTGCCCTTTCCGACGAGGAGATCGAGACCGGAGATTCCGTGAGGAGATCGGGATGGTGGCCGAAGACCGAAGGACACGGATCGCTCGGTATAGCCTCTCCACCCTTTCTCTAGTTAGCTAGTAGTAGATTAATGGTCCGATCCGGATTTATAGTCCGTGGTAGCGCCGGTTTCTAGTTAAAGAAAAGTTTTTGTTTCCGCATTTTGGCCTCGGAAAGACGGCCGGGGCGCTACCGTGGTCTTATATGGTATCAGAGCCACGCTATTAAGTTTTACTAGCTTGCTCTAACGTGTTTAGAATTTCGATCGAACAAAAATTCCGAAACCGCGTTTTCAAAAGCATCAGTTTCTGTCGATTCTGTTTTGTTGTCAAAAAAATATTTGGTATGTTGCAGAAATACGTGCAGGATTTTCAGAGAACACTGCAAAAATTTGGTACAGTGATCTTATTGTATTGCCGCGGAACCGCGGCCGTAATACCATTTTGGCCGCGGTTCCGCCGCTGAACAGTAGCCTTGCTGCACCATATTTTTACAGTAGGTCTCTGACATGAAAAAGAGGTTTCTGGAATATTCTGTTTGGGCCCAGATTTATTTTGAGTGCTACAGTTGTGCTTGGGGCCCACTTCGGGAAATTTAGTCGATCGAAAATTTTAAACATATTAGTTCATAGTATTTACATTATATCTGCGACCGTGAATGCCACTTGATCGGTAAATCCTGTCTAACTGCTATAGCCCTTTTAGACGGATTTGCGAACGTGCCATTCACGTTGATGTTCTGTGTTGTGCTGTGATGTTGCGGATTTGTCGTGGTGGATAGCCTGGATGCAATGGTAGTACAGTTTGGTTGTATATGTACATTTGATATTGCGGGACGAGCGTCCGACATATGGACTGCCGTCACTGCCTGTTTGTATATTATTCTTTTGGGGCATGACCGGGCTGAGGTTGATGTACCCGTTGTATATTTTACTTTCTGTACTAGGATTATCCCGCGGTGGGGTGCACGGATAGTCGGGTTCTAGAGGGCAACGGGCCCGCATCTCATGGCGTTGAGACGGAGGGGGCTTCACTCTAGAATTGGTGGGCTATTCGCTGCACTCGTAGGGGGTATAGATTGACCCAAGGAGGGGTGCTCAAGTTACCGGATTCCGTGAAGTGCTGGGTGGTCCATTCATATTGTTGAAGGGGGCTGCCTCGCTTCAGGTTTTGGCGGGTAACTTGCCGCGCCCGTAGGGGTCTAAGATTTCATTGCACAGGCTATCCACACGACCAGGGGAACGTCGGGTTTCAGTAGCGGCTCTATGAAACCCGGGGATCCCAGATTATCTGTATTATTCTGTGATACTTATTACATTTATGTGATGTTGCATTTTATCACGCCTTAAGCGATTATTATATATTGATATATATACTAGTAGATGTTGTATATGTTTTGCACCCGCGCTAGTCCAGTCCCCGCTCTGTCGTTAGTTAAGTAACCTAACGGGTGATGACGGGACCCAGTGGCGAATGCGGGTGGCATATACGTACATCGTATTTTCGTTCTTTTGTGGTGTGATCAATTGATGGGACTGCGTTGATTCGGATCAATGCAAGCTAAACAAACCTATTCTGACGTTGTTGGAACAATTTTTCAAAAAAAAGCTGTTATTGCAAGGACTTTCTCTTTTGTTTTGCACAGTGGTATTCGGTTATGAATATTCAGCACCTCAGTCGACGAGGTAAGGGCCGAGATCCCTTCACCGGGAGTGATCTCTTGGACAGAAGTTTGCGTCAGGGTAATAACTTTACTATATCCGATTGTCTTTTGCTTTGCATCGTGGTATTCAGTTGGAATATCCTGCACCTCATTCTACGGGGAAAGAGCCGAGATCCCTTCACCGGGAGTGACCTCTTTAGTAAAGGTTTTCGCCACTATATTTTTATAAAAGGCTATGCAGTTCCTTCAACGATATCAAGTTCATTACGTTAAAAGTTTTTCGCCAAAAACTAGACGTAGCCCTCCGTCATTTCTTACGGGTATTATTTAGTATTCGTGCTGCGTTTGTTGACCTAGTCAAGATGTAGTGTTCGGTAGCTAAGTGATGCTTGTTTGTTGCATAAATGGGATTGGTTAGGACAGTCGTGCGGCCTTATTGACCTAGTCAAGGGCACGTACGGGTGGGTTTAATGCAATCCAGAATAAATGACGGGTTGAACTTGACTGGCGGTTTATGGTTTGTTGACCTAGTCAAGGTCATAAGCCGCTTGGGGTAAAACTCATATCGGGAGTTTCTAAAGAAACTGAAACTTGCCAGATATGCGCATACCTTCTGGAGTGTGGTGACGTGAATGGATTTCGTCACATTATCATGCGATGATAGTTGAATCCTGATTCCCACTGATGAGTTGGTTTACTCCTCAGGTGATCCCGACTAATTCTTCTTTCAGGTTTGGAGGAGAATTTGAGGTTACAGTGGAGGTTTCCTGATTAGATAAATTGATAATCATTCTGATCTAGGTTAGAGTGCACGCTGAATGTTTCTTTTCTCTCTCTTTGACAGCGACCATGACCCGACCCTTGACTATGACTCAGTGACCAAGATTAACCGAACCTTCTTAAACACTGGCTTTTGGATTGTCAGAGTTGCATACCTCATTGCCACTCCTACTTTTACCCTTTTCTCCAAAACACCTCGTATTACTACGAACATCCACTTCCATTGGATAAAACCATCGTATGGTTATATACGAACTCGAAGGAACTTGTTCCAGATTCGAGGATGGTTTCTAGTTCTGGAGAAAACGAATAGGACTATTCAGTTGTCTTTTCTTTTTACCTTCTCTCAGGTTGCGAGTGCTCCTTGGATTAGGACAATACACCTATTACGCTTATTGGATAGTCTTCTTCCAAACCATAGACAGGTGCCGAACGGTGGGGAATGAAGAAAACTAATTAGCATAACGATGGTGTACAGAAGGTAATAAGTTAAGACAAATAAAGGGGTTAGAAAGAGGGCAAAGTAAATTGCGACTGCTATTCACGACCAAACCAAGTATTTCATCGCCACTCCTACTTCACCTTTGTATTTCTCCAGGACACTCCGTATCACTATGAAGATCCACAGTTATTTGGATACTCCATCGTATGGTTATATACGAACTCGAAAGGAACTTGTTCCAGTTCGGGGATGGATTCTGGTTCAGGAGAAATAGAAATAAGGTTTATTCAGTTGTCTTTTATTTTTACCTTCTCTCGCGTTGCGAGTGCTCCTAGGATTAGGACAGTACACCTATTACGCTTATTGGATAGTTTTCTTCCAAACCATAGGCTGGTGCCGAACGGTAGAGAAGGAAGAAAACCATTTAGCCTAAGAGGGCGTACAGAAGGTAATGACTAAAGACATATGAAGGGATTTGGAGAGATGACAAAGAAATATACGGTTACAGTTATGAATCTGGATAATGGAAGATGCATTACTAGGAATACCCGGATACCCCTTCGAAACATTTACATGTTTCAGTTTCACTGTGCATTGTTAATAAAAAACTGATTTCCCAATTAGACACTTGCTCCAGGATATGTATTTACCAGGTATGATTCTCACATCTGTATGATTTTACAGATGATGAGTGTGAGTAAGTTATTGGGAATTAGGTGATCATCCTTATTATATCGGAATTCGTTGTAATTGGTGATATTTGAGGAAATCACCTGGGTAATTTGCCGGATGGCAAATATTTGGTTTTGAATATCCGCTGTTATGCACCAATTTCAAATTGATATATCTGTACGTCTATTTTTATAGAGTAAGATATACCTTTTTGAAATTATGTCCATGACATTTACCTATATCAGTGGATGGTTAGGTAAGGAGCATTAAACAGCGGTGTAATTCCTCTTAATCATAAGTACAGTTTTCAACCTACGACACACAGGGTTTGAGTTATTCGACTCAGGGGACTTATACAGAGTATTGTATGTTGTCCAGTGTCCATTAGGACAGAGGGGTTGGTCCTCGTACTATAATCTGTTTACTTATGACTTCTCTAGTTCTTAGACAATTATTCCGTAGAAACACAAGGTCCAAGTATTGAGAAGTTATAGGTATATGAATAAAGTAGAGAACCAGGTGTTGCAAGTATCGGGATTCTTCAAGGTGATCGAAGATGTAGATACTTGTGTATGGTATTCAGTTGATAGTAATGATTATGAGAAGCTTGTTTCTCTTTCAGGTTACTCATATCTGGATGCAATCCTAAGTTGAGTAACGCTGATCGGCCTCCTTCCATTTAGTTGACATGCACTGGAGACAGCTGCATGATATGAATCTGGTTCCAATTAAATCAGTGCCTTTGTTTCTATATTGGATATAGAACGGTTCATATCTTAACGATGTTAAGGTATGGGGAGTTGTCCGGTTTATACTTAAAACCAGACTCTGGATAACTCAAGGCACGTTTCCATAATGGTTGTTTGTGGGTTGACCCGGGCTATGACGAGAGTTGACTTTCTACCATCTGGAAGATCAATAGTGATATTGTTCTAGACTCGCCACAGTTTTAATAAAAATGGATTTTTTTCGGATAACAGTAGTGGGAGTATGGTAGAACTGGAAATGATTCCAGAACCGCAAACGATTACTGAAAATTTAATAGGACCTAAAGATTCAATTTGGATTGACATTCCATTGGCCACTCCGCACATATGGTGGGTAACCTCAGGCACCCGAGAGGTACTCCGGTAGCCTCAAGGAAGGTGACAGGGAGGTTCTTGTTTACCCAGACTTGCCTTTGCTGTTGTTCCAGGCTATGAGGCCCGGCAGAAGGATGAGTATAGCGTCGTTCTAAACTAGTTTTAGAAGTGCACGTGTATATGATTCTGCCAGAGGGTTGTCGTAGTCAGTGGGAGCAGCGGAAGCATTGGTGGACAACTAGCTTATGTCTATTTATAAACTAAAGCAGATATAGCGGAGATAGATCATCTATTTTTGATGTGACAGTCATAGGTTTAACTTCATCAGAATAGGGAATGGATCTGTTAAGAAGGTAGTAGGGTGTGATGTCCTGGTATTTGGATGACATACACAGAGTAGGAAATGAAATTCCTATACTACGATCGGTTATACTCTGGTTGTTACACAATGGTTTCTCCACATAGGAATTAGATATTATATCAGACACTGGTTACTAGATTTATGGTTTTAGATCTAGATTTGGGAAGTGTCCCAATCTGGGTACTTAGACAGCATTCTAAAGGTGTTTTAGAATGGACGACTCCTGGCACGGTAGTATACCTGCAGGTGATGGAGTCACCCTCTCTAAAGGTGTCTTACAAACTAAAAGGGGAGAGGGATGTGCATGATTGGCAGATCACTTGCTTAGGCAATTGAGTCAATCATGAGATGTCAAGTACCACACCAGATGTTGTTTTTGCACGAGCTACAATAAGTTGATATTGATCCAATCCTGGAGAAATGATCGGAAGCAGTTTTTAGAACATAAGTGGATGTTCTAGGGATATGATAACGACAGCCTCATTCAGGAAACAGTTATCATTTCAGGCTTCCAAGGTGACCTGGATAACAGAGTGACTGTCAAAGTTATAGTTTTCCCTCTGACGAGGGGCAGTAGTTTGGACAGGTGGTCCAGGCGGATACTGAGGGAGGCATGGCACAGGATACTGATTAAGTTCAGTTAACGATACAGTCTAAGAAGTTTGGATTTGGAGTTCATTGATGAACTAGGTCCCATCAGATATCCAGACATATTCTAAGATAGGTATTGCTCATTTCGGGAGATGGCTTTCTCCGCGAACTTGAGATAAAGAGAGACATAGAAAGAAACATCATGACGGATCCACTAGCTGAGGCTATTTCTCGAACACAATAGTTTTGCAAACGGTTTTTATGAGACTAGATTAGTAGAGGAGTTGGGTGTTCGGTATCACACGGGGCTGTGAGTATGCGACATCGCAATAATTAGCCTTGAGTGCAAGTGGGAGATTGTTGGATATAGTGCCCTCAGAGTCAATTATTGGATCACAGGCACGTGATTGCAATGATTGAGGGAGGACCTATACCGATAGGACAGTTTTACTCGAGAGGTTTGTATACTATCTGATTTGTCTTTATCATCGTGTACATACTTTAGGTGACATTGTAGTTCACTATTACATGTTGATAGAGAATAGTATGCAACCATGGTTTGTCTTTATTATCGTGTACTGTTTTAGGTGACCTTACATGTCACTATTACACATTGATAGAGCTCTTAGGATTCTTGCTTGACTGCCAGCAGTATGATGGCGATCATATACATAGGAGCTGGGGTCTATAAGCACATCCTTAAAAGGTCCCTAGTTGTGGAAGTTTTCGAGACAGAATCGATACTCCAGAGTATACTAGTGTATACAGTCGAGACCCCGACGAGAGGCGGTGGCCGGTCTCACAAGCCACTGGTGTCAGTTGGTTCACCTAAGATGTATGCAGGTGCTCATTAGGTTATGAGCACACCGGACAGGACTCGCCGGGAACATGCTAGTTGGTCTTATACCTGACGTCAGATAGCAGTTCCCTGGTGATATGTGTACAGGTTAGTTCATCGACCTGAGATCGTCATTTGTCTCGTGTGAGTTCCCACTGTACTTTGATTACTACCCTACCACGGCTCAAAGGAATCGTGCAAACAGGTTTTAGTTGGATACAGTCCCGAGCCACATGGAGGCAGTAAGCGGATCTGCAGGGGTTCGTCTCTCCCGGTATTAGGGGTGAGGTCGCGCTGTATCTAGAAGAGCCATTACACGAAGTCCTTGGCCAAGGCAGGAGATTTACTGGTAGGTATTCCAGTAGTATCTCAGGGTGTTCTGGGCTACACTCCGACACGACTTGTACCGCTTTTGGGGGTCTGACTTTTACCAACCCCTAGGCCCGCCATGCGATGCTCATAGACGAACATACCGGACTGTACGGATATTGTCACTGACAGGCTCAGTAGGGTGTCAGGATGAGTTTGCTCATCGACGTTCCTTTTGGTCAATACTTGGCAGCCCGTTACGTATGGCTAATACCTCTGAGGTGCTAGTGGTTAAATCCACAGCCAAAGTATTGACGAGTGTTTAGAGTCCCCCACAGACAGTTTCTCAAGTTTCGGGCGAAACGCTGTAGAGGCTGTATGGATATATGGCAGAGTTCGATCATATACGTGCGGTATTGCATGGATCATGATCGGACGGATAATACTAGTGGGATTTGGTTTAAGCCGGATCCTAGTATTGTACAGTGTAGATTGTCTCATTGCATTTGTATTCGGTTGGAATACAAATGCGGGTATGTATATATCGCGGGGTTTTCCTGTAATTTATTACTGAATCACTTTTTGAAATTGCCAGTTTGCATTTCGTTTCGGCCATTTTCCTTTCTATCTTTCATTGGCTGAAAATTGGTGTGGAGGGGGTTATTTGCAAATGTGCAAATTAGCAAAAAGGAAGGTGTTTTTTTATGGTGGAGGGTTCATGATGGTTCTAGCATCCTTTGACTTCTTTTTTGTTCATCATTACTTGCTTTATGATGAAGGAATTGGAAATGATGGTGGTGTGACATTATTTCATCATTATCACCACACTTTGCTTACACTAACCTCACTTGATTACCTCCCTCTCTCTTGTCCCTCTCTCTAGGGTGGCCGGCCATTACTTGGGGAGCCCCATTCATTGGGTGAAAAATGATTCATCTCATTTTTGCACCAAAAACTCTTTAGTTCATCTAAAAAGTTTTTTCCTCCACCTCCATCCAAATGGCAACTTCCATTAACCCTTTGAGACAATGGTTTCTACACTTAGTCTACAGCAATCTTGGACACGTCGGCTTGCCAACTTCGTGTCCGAGTTGTCTCGGTTCAGAGATGGGAGCCCGTAAAAAGACTCGGTGATGTGGTGCCCTTTCCGACGAGAAGATCGAGACCGGAGATTCCGCGAGGAGATCGGATGGTGGCCGAAGACCGAAGGACGCGGATCGCTCGGTATAGCCTCTCTACCTTTTCTCTAGTTAGCTAGTAGTAGGTTAATGGTCCGATCCGGGTTTATAGTCCGCGGTAGCGCCGGTTTCTAGTTAAAGAAAAGTTTTTGTTTCCGCATTTTGGCCTCGGAAAGACGGCCGGGACGCTACCGTGGTCTTACACAATAGCTCGGTAATTAAAAGTCTTATTCGTATTCAACAATATTAGATTCAAATATGAAACGGGTATTAAAGAGACGATACAGATACAACTCAGATATGGGTATAAAAAATTCAAGATAAAATAAATATGGATGCGGAGCGGAAATGTATGAAAATAATATAAGTCAAAAATGAATTTGAATACTTATGTAATATGAGTACTTAAAATAATTGATACATTTCAAAAATGAATTTGAATACTTATGTAATATGAGTACTAAAAATAATTGATACATTTCAAAAATGAATTTAAATACATATTTAATATGAGTACTAAAAGTATTTGATAAAGACAAATATGAATGAAATTAATATTATAACAATTAATAAATATGTTATCAAATATACTATACATATTATTACTAGCCTATTTTGCATATTTTATAACATACATGATGAAATAATACGTCAACATATTCTGTTAAATGCATTAACATATAAAATGAGCAAGAATGTATGATTTAGATAAGCATTTAACTAAAAAATAGATTTAAAATGGTATATTTTCTTGTATGTCCGCAAATATCTGTGATTCTGTATCCATATCCGAATTTAAATATCTGGCTATCGGTATCAAGATAATTTTTCTAAAACCGTATTTGTATTTAGAAAATATTTAACGTGTGTTGTGTGAGACAGTATCTATATCTGACCTGAACCAAAAAATCATACCCATATTTGGATCCGGATATAAATGTAACCCTACCTTGCATAAACAATCAAAAGGACATGAGCTCTCATACGAAGACAATCTACCACTAGTTTTTCCATGAGCACCAGTCTAGTATCACTTTAGGTTTATTTTGTTTTCTCTTGATTCTTTCCAGCTTTGGTTTATACAAAAGATTTTTCAACTTTTGTTACTGAATTTCCAAACCAAAATGACATTTTGTGTTTGGTTGCAGTTGAACAATAATCAATTAGAAATGCAACATCCTTATAAATTTGTTTATATAGCTTATGATGAACTAATGTGGCATCAATTCAAATTAATTGGAAATGCAACCATTTTGGTTGCAACAAATGTTGCAAATATCTATTTGTATCCAAATCCAAGTCAAAGCTGTTGCTACCCAAAAATTAAAAAAATGAAGATTTTTGCAAAAAATGTTGCCTGCAACTACATTTACAAGCAACCAAACCTATAAGTTCTGTTATGGTGTTTGCAAAAAAAAATATATTGCCTACATTATTTGGATACGAATTTTATGTTAAGTATTCTTTTCATTCTTATCTACTACCAAAATCATATCAACTGCATTCTCAACCCAGATCATCTGAATTCTTAACCATGATGTCAAATAAGACTATACCTTCAAAAAAATTCCTAATCATGGTTTGAATCTCGGCATATCTTGATCTGAGATGTTTCTAATTCCAAAATTAACCGTCCAAGTTCTTATATCAATACCCTCCGATACCGAGTTATATTAGGCTTACCATTTGATTGGTGCGGTTTTAGTATTAGGTTTATTAATTGGTTAGTGGGTGTGGGTATATTAATGTGCTAATTATATTATAATAGTTTAATAGGTTATTAAGGTTTAATTGACATCTTTACTTACTGAAAAATATATCAGACCATATTATTAATTGCTAAAAAAATTAATTAAAAAATTAACAGTTATTTTTATGATGTTTTAAAACAACCGTGGACCTCAATAATTTAAGGATTACCAAATTGTTATTGGTTAATTTTATTATTTATTTAAGTGTTAAATTTTTTTTTGTCAAACGAGCTCTTAACTCTGATCCGTGATCACTTATGGATCGTCTCTTACCGAACTGTTATAAAGATTTTAAATTTTGTTTCTAATATCAACATCTAACAATCAATCTAGAAGTAAGATTTTTTCCTATAGGCAATCACCTAATATCAACATCAATCAATTTTTTGGAAGATTTCTAGCACTATGTAGCTTGGCAAGTGATATGCTCCTCCAAAAGCAAGTTGTTGTAAAGGTTCCATGAATTTTGGCTCAACCTCCATCAAGTTAAGCAATTTTTTCTTCTCTTACTTGTTAATGTCTTAAAACTCATTTACATTCTAATCCTAGTCATTTTAGCCAAGTCATTTGATTTTCTCCAATGTCTCCGTATGCTAAGGCATCATAAATATTTTGTTCATATAGAAATGTTGAAGTGTTGAAAGTTAGCAAATATCTATAATTTTCGATTGAATCGATGATGCAATGTGTATAATTAAATAGCTGAAAAAATCACACGATGCATACCTCTCTCATCCAAGTGAAGTGTCTGGTATAGCTCATTTTGTATGAAACAATAGATATTTTGGGATGTCGAATAAAGTTATTATATGTTAAGCGAGAGGTGGTGATCATTCCAATCCTACTTGAATAAACTTATAACTATTATTTTCAAAAAAACGGATTTATCTGCTAAAAAGTGCCTTTTCAAAAAAAAAAATATTAGCTTGACCATTTGTTTATATGTTTTCCTTGTCTATTAAATTTGTATTGGATCACTTCATTGGAAAGTGCTAAAAGCCATGAGATTTCAAATGTGTATTCCAAGCATCGAAATGTATGGTTAGCTTGATCATTATTTACAAAAAAAAATCTATAAGTAATTGTAAAATCAAATATGAAGGCCATGCTGTAATATTAATTGGAATTATACACACCAGATTCTAATTTTGTGACTAGAAAAGGAGGGGGAAATTCTTTAACCCCTTGGAGTAAAAAAACATAGGATTTGGTCCATAGCTCTAAATTACTAGCTATGAAGTCCTTAATACTCGAGACCAGTTCTGAAGGCCCCTAAAGCATCTTATACTTGTATTTAGATTATATGTATCATTAACACCCAACTAATCCCTCTTCCATGTAACTCTTGCCACTCAAATCCCTCTTCTCCAAAACTCCAAAGTTCATGAGTTTTGGACGGAGGAGGAAAAGGAGGTGAGGCAAAACCAGTTTTGGGTTTGGTGGGTTTTAAAGAGGCTTTATTGTTTTTGTTTTTGTTTTTGTTTTATTGTTGGAAGCGGGGGTGAGTGAGTGTTTTGGGTTTGATAGGGTTTTCAAGAATAAGTTGAGGGGAAATGGTCTTGGGTTTGATGGGTTTCAAAGGAGGCTTTAATATAGAGAGGAAAATGAGTTTTGTGGTTGATGGAATTTTGAAGTGTACAGGATTTGGGGGAGAGGGGGGAGAGGGGTTTTGGGATTGATAGGGTTATGAAGAAGGATGTGAGGGAAGAGGCAAGAGAAGAGAGGAAGTGAGAAAATTCAAAGCCATGTTGTCAGAATACTCTCATCATGGATGTGAATTTATCTTGATGGCATCACCCGCACTCCCTTTGTTCCACTCATGTGTCAGACTAGACATAAACGTGTTTATGGTACTTCGCTCTACAATCTGAATTGGTCACCATAACATATACTCATCCTCCAGTTTAGACTCCTTTATTCAACCACTACTTTTTATAGATCATACAATTCTCTCTTTTGGTGAAATAAAGATGATATAATTATTTTTGCGCACTTTCTCCCATGTCAACAGTATATATATTTTGACACATGATTGACCCACCTTTACTGCGGTAAACTTTGGCAGATTGTTAACAATGTCCTGGAAATGCTTTAAAACTAATTGAGGAAAAACATTTTTCGCAGCTTTGAAAATTCCTGAAGGCTCCTTGACCTTTGAAAGCATGCATAGTTTTAACAGGACACATGGGCATAAAATAATATGAAGATCAAGACGAATTCAAAAAACCATAGAAGTTACCCGATTTCATATTTTCACTTGGGTCGAAACTGTTAGTCAATACCTACCATAACACCTATGACTCATGAAGCAAATAAATTAAATTATACTACAGAAAACTAATTTTATAACATAAACAACAGCAGCTGAGCCTTTCTCCCAAGCATATGGGGTAGAGGCTAAAACTAATTTTATAACATAAGGACACAAAATATGCAGCTTGTCAAAGTTAGTTCAAACTTCAAGTACTAACTGATTGTCATGCAATAATCATGATGCTGCTCATTCATCTAGTGGTCTGTGAGAGTCATAATTGCAGTATATGGTTTCAGATATGATCAAGATTTCATGAACATGTGCTTAGTGTGAGAATATGAGGCGGGAATATCAGCTGCACAAAGTACAAATAATGTTAAAAAGACAACCCGCCCTGGTTTAACTACAGGGAGAAAACTTAGAAGGTAAAGTTAATAAATGTAAGTAGTAGTATATTAAGACAAAATATAACTCATCATTGATCATACTTATAATAGTTGCAGTGACATTTTAGACAATCCATGTCAAAATTATTATCACAACATCCTCATGACACAGCAATATGAAATGCACTACTGAGAAAAATGTGTTTGGACATTATCATGGTAGAATACTCATAATCGAGGTATACTAATAGTCGCTGGAAACTACTGTGAGTCTGTAACCTTATTTCAAATTTATATAGATGCCTTAAGTAGGGGGAAGCCTAGATTACATCTTAATATCAATAGGAAAAATTTGACCGATAGGTGGAATGTTAGCTATCCATATCACTGTTCACATACTACCCAAGAAGAGCCAGTTTTTTTATCAATCAAAATTTTATAAACCAGAAATTTTTATAAGAGTACCTCCTAATCCCGGAATGATTCCAAGTTGAAGTTCAGGAAGTCCAAGCTGGGTATTAGGTGTGGAAATGCGGCTATTGCAAGCCTGAGCAGTAAAAGTAACAACCATGTCAAACTAAAAACATGAACCACTATAAAATGTTTTTACAACATGGCTCCTATCACATACCATTGCAATCTCCAGTCCACCACCAAGAGCCAAACCATCAACAGCAGCCACTGAAGGTTTTTTTGCACCTAAGAGACAGAAAAGCAAAGGAAATAAACAACAGAATATCCTAAATGTTATGAAAATTCTGATGCATGAATTCTGCTGATTACCTTCTAAAATGTCAGCAACAAAATATACTGACGTAGAACCAATTGGATCTTCCTCTGTTGGGATACAAAGTGTAATGTGAAAAGACGAAAATAATCACCTAATTAAAAAAAAAGGTGTCCTAACAAAATATATAGGTAATGGTGCAGTGAAAATTTATTAGTCATACTCTTTCCACCCCCAAATGATGTTATATCAGCTCCTCCAGAAAACTTCCCCCTTGCACCTGCTCAATTAGCGCATGTCATAAGCATCGTGCACGATGAAAATATCCAGGATTCTATTGCGAAAGAAAAAGTAATGCAAAATAAAGTTGCATTACCAGTAATAACAACTGCTTTCACATCATCTCGCTTCATGGCTTGTTCATGGTTCTCTCGTAGACTGAGTATAACTGCAACGAGAAAGTAATGATACTACTTTATTGAGTTCTAAGAACTAATGTGGAGCCATCAAAGAAAAAGTAATCGGTATAGATATTAAGAGGCATAGAGTGCTGATTAAACATTTAAAGTGTTCCATAACCTTATTTACTAAATTCCTGTTTCAATCAGACTGTAGTAAACTAGTAAACACATCATCAAGTCTGAAAGATAAATTGGCCCGATATCATGACTGCATATACAGATAGGTCTAGATTCTACTTAATATTTATGCCCTTCATTTCCACTTATTAAAGTTCCCGGTCTTGGCCTATTTTAATAACACAATATTTAAAACCTTGACTCTGATACCATTGGAAGGACGCAATCGGACACATTAAGGAGTCGATAAGTTGATTGGTGAAGGAGTTAAAATTATGTGAAACTTAATTCGACGGAAAAGCAAGCTTAAACTCACAGGTCAGTAACTAACTTATTAACTCTTGCCTTCGTTTTTCTCTTAACTTTCCGACACGGGACTTTCCAATCACAAAATATCAAAAACCATAAAAATAAATTTAGGACATTACACTAGACGGTCTCAGACAAAATTGACTCCGTATATATATCCATTATGTTACCAGTGCTATCTAGAACATACTCTAATCAATTGTGTGCCTTTACATTCCTTCACAAATAAGTCTCAAATACGCTGCTCATAAGAAGCAACAGAACTCTCATGGGGTCAGCTCCCAGTTAAATCTCCTCTTTCTAAGTATCCCTTATGATTAACATTAAGGTAACATTAAGGCCCTGTTTGGGCATGGAGACAGGTAGAGGAGGCGATGTGTACTGGGGTAAGGGGTTTGTGGTAGGCAAGTGGGTTGAACATTGCATCGAACAGTTGGTGAGGAACACACACACTTCTCATCGCCACACCACGTTGACCTCCAAATACTCGGTGTCCCTTACAACTATTGATAAGAATTAGATATACTAAAACTACTCTTAAAATCCCAATAGTCGGTATCCTTTATAGCTACTGACAAGAATTACGAACTAGATATACTAAACCTACTCCTAAAATAACCCTAACTAACGGCAAGATATATTAAAAGTTGTTATCATATTATAGTCGGGGGAAGAAGCATGCTATGCCAACGGCGAACGCCACCATTAGAGCCCGCATCACATTCATGAGATTCAACTCCGTCGCGTCTTTCAACGGCCACAGATCGGTATACAACCCAATGAAAGAAGTGGCGGTCACCGTCAGAATTACGATTGCAGCCACGACTCACTCCAAGAACATGATGCAGCCCAAGCAAAAGAATACATATCCTGGCAATCCTGCCATCGCAACCATAACTAGCAACTTCTTCTCGAAGAAGTCGACGAAGGAGATTAGGTCGTCGGGCTTCTCCACTTTGGGGAGACTGAGGAATATACAGAGAACAACCATAAAGGTTCCAAAAATGAGTACACCAGCGAGGGTTCCGAGGAGCGCAACCCTGATCTTGCTGCGACGAAAGGATTCATCAGCAACTTGATCGCTCTTGTTCTCCGTATCATCAAGGGCTTTATCGCCCTTGTTTTTTGCATCGCCAAGGGCTGTATCGAGAACCTTAAAGGTTCCAAAGATGAGCACACCGGCGAGGGTTCCGCGGGATCAAGGTTGTCGATAAAGCCCTTTAGCGATGCGAAGAACAAGGGCGCTAAAGCTCTTGGCGATGCGGAGTACAAGGATGATCAAGTTGCTGATGAAGCCCTTCGCTACTGCAAGATCAAGGTTGTGCTCCTTGAAACCCTCGCCAGTGCACTCGTCTTTGGAACCTTTATGGCTGTTCTCTGTATGTTCATCAAACTCCCCAAAGCGGAGAAGCCCGATGACTCAATCTCCTTCGCCAATGTCTTCGAGAAGAAGTTACTAGTTATGGTTGCGGTTGCGGTTGCGGTTGCGGGATTGCTAGGGTACGTATTTTTTTGCTTGGGCTGGGTCATGTTCTTGGAGTGGGGCTGCAATCGTCATCCAGACGGTGACCATCACTTTTTTTATTGGGTTGTATGCCAATTTGTGGTCGTCGAAAGACCTGACAGGGTTCAATCTCGTGAATGTGATGTGGGCTCTAATGGTGGCGTTCGCCGTTGGCACAGTGTGCTTCTTCGTCCGACCATAATAAGGTAACAACTTTTAACATATTTTGCAATTAATTAAGGTTATTTTAGGAGTTGTTTTAGTATATCTAGTTCTTAATTCTTATTAGTTGTTGTAAAGGACACCAAGTATTGGGATTCTAGAAGTGGTTTTAGTATATCTAGTTCTTAATTCTTGTCAGTAGTTGTAAGGGACATCGAGTATTTGGAGATCAATGCAGTGTGGCAATGACAAGCGTGTATGTTCCTCATCAACCCTTCGATGGAATGTTCAGCCCACTTACCCACCACAAACACCTTATCCCCAGTACACATCACCACCTCCATATCAACACATTTCAGCTTCTATTATCTCCCTTGTGATTAACATTAAGGCCATGTTGGGGCATGGGGTCAGGCAGGGAATCAAATATCGGTCATATCGGCGATATACCGGCCGATATATCGTTTTGGGACCCCTACCGATACGATAAAACCGATATAATATCGCCTGATATGACGATATCGCCCGATATATCGATGATATCTGTTATATGAAGTATCTCTTCGATACGTTTCCGATATTTAATAATATTTAAAACCTTGAGACAGGTACATGTGGTGGCGATGCAAACTCTGGTTTGCAAACCACAAACTCCGTTTAAAAATAAGCTGTGGATATGTTATAAGAGACGTGTTTGGGAAAGTGAGGTTTAGAAAACTTCGACAAAAATATTGGAGTTTAGATAACCGCAGTTATCTCAACTTACAACAAACGCCAGACAGGATGAAGTTAAGTTCCGAAAATTAACTCCATTCCCAAAAATTAAAATATAGCCAGTCAAAACCTCACTTGCTTAAACCCATTCCAAAAGGTCAAGTTTGAATCCGTATCTGATCTAAAGCGCGACTACAAAAGTTATTCGAACCAAATCAAACGCAATAATCATACAATAAATTATTCTAAAAAATTGGCCGTCGCCTACAATGTAATTACAGCATGCATATGATTTCATTGCTGAAATTTACTAAAAAATTAGACTAGAAGGGAGGAAAATTTCTGCAAAATCAAAAGCCAAATCGTAAATAAATCAAAAAATCAACGAAAAACAAACAAGATTGGAGATTAAAAACGATACCATCAGGGGACAAAGCGTTAACGGGGGGATTGTCGATCGTGATCACGCCGACTCCATCAGATCCAACCTCCAAAAAAGTTCTCCCTTTGCCCATCGTTGACTTCGTCTTCTTCCTCGATCTGCGATCTATCGATCGATCTTCAAGCGAAATCGAAATCGGGAGCTCCAAAACTTTGAGCAAAGATTGGATTTTTATATGGGCAACTTCAGACTGCGTTGCCTGTCGAGCGAAGGGGCTGTGACGGGTTGGCAGAGATTGAATTTTATTTACACGTTATGGCACGTGCGATGCACATTGAAAGTAATTTTAAGAATTATTTATGAAGAAATGATGGTAAATTCTAATTACGTTTCAATTTTATTAAAATCTCTGTATAATTTAGATAAATGTTTATTCATTTATCTACGTTTTTCTATGCTACTGATACTTGTAATATTTGCTTAAAGGTTGGTTATAAGGCAAATGAAATTTAAATAACAAAGAAAGCAAAGGTTAAAATAGAATAAATTTAGAAAATAAGTAATGTATATAAATAACAAAAATTATAGGGTTTATATGTAAATTTTTCTTTTCGCATCTTTAAGAAAAGAAAACATTTTCCAATCTTTTGAGAGAGAGAAGGATGACTTGGACTCTTACATGTGAAGTATAAATTAAAGGAATTTTTATAATTTTTAAAATTTTCCTTGAAATAAGGAGAAGTTGCCAATTTATAATCCTTGGATTTGAGTTATAATAGTAAAGATTTTATTAATATTTATAACATTATTGTATTATTTATTAATGTTTAAAGTAAATAAAAATATTAGTAATACACTTATAATATATGCATGTCCTTATTGGTAATTTATATTTAAAATCATGGTTACAAAACCATGGTTTAGTTTATCCAAGCACCCAATAATTAGAAAACCATGGTTTCACACCGTTCCTTCAAACACACCTCAAAATATGGTTTGGTTGCAAAACCATGGTTTCACACCACTCACTCGAACTGGCCCTGAGACGATAAAGTGGTGAAAATCGAAGGTGGGCCCCACTTTTTGGTTACGCGGAGAGACTTTATTGGTATGAATCGATGTTTGGTGTAGGAGTAAAAGATGATGATAGGGATGTACACATACAATATTGTACTATCTAGGCAGAGCAGACGAATACGGATACATATAATTATCGAAACTGAAAATTGGATAAGCATGCGGATATATAACGAATAGCCGATAAATACGCCGAATAAAGTAAAATATTACTATTTTATATCGTACAGAACGGATATAAGTGTTTACCATATTTAGGTACAGTGGTTGTCGGCGAATACGGAGTCAATTGGAAATTGAATTTTACTGTCCGAATTTGATAAAATCAGATACGGATACGGAAGCGGTTCAGATTACTCATAGCGGTTTGTGGGTCCTCGTTGTTGTGTACGTGGAGGTTTTTAGTTGGATTGAGATCGGTGTTTTGTGTTTGTTGTTGATGAAGGGTTGCTGATGAGATGAGATTGGGGTGTTTGTTTTGGGAAATGGACCCTTTTGGAAGCAATCAGCTGACGCTGGCAGATGAGATCCTGACGTGAGAGAACCAACGGTGGTGGTTGCATTGAGATCATGATGGATCAAGTCAGCAAGTCAACCATTTGATAAGGTTTAGGCCTGAGCACGCAACAAGCTTTTGAAACCTCGGTTCTGTTTAAGTTAACATGAACCGTATCTGGCATATATATATAACATAGGAAAGATGTGAATTTTCTTATGCCCGTCAGAAAAAATATACCCTCCACGATTTTTTTCGATAATTGGTATGCATCATGATCATCTTTGCCGTGTAAGATGTGGACACACCAAATTTCATGTGATTCTATCAATTTTTCACCGTTGATTTATTGGGTGCAAAATTAACGGTTTGTCGACAATAGAACTTTTTACATTAATAATTCAATAGGTGGAAAAGTGGTGGAATCACTTGAAATTTGGTATATCCACATCTTACATGATAAAGATAATGGATGACAATCGTTGAAAAATACACACACAGAGGAGGACAATGGAGAAAGGTGCCATAAGATGGAATTCCCTCATATGGCGTCGAAAAATACATCCTCCACCATTTTATTCGACGATCGGCATCTATCACCTCCATCTTTACCTTCTAAGACGTGGATACACCAAATTTCATGTGGCTCTATTACTTTTCACCATGGATTTAGTGAGTGCAAATTAGCGGTTTGCCGACAATAGAACATCTTACATTGCTAATGCAACAGCGAAAAAGTAATAGAGCCACGTGAAATCTAGTGTATCCACATCTTAGATGGTAAAGATGAAGATGATGGGTGCCGATCGTCGGAAAAAACCGTGAAGAGTGCATTTTTTCGCCGACGCCATGGAAGGAAATTCCATGCATCCTCTTTTCTACATATTATATATATATATATATATATATATATATATATATATATGAGAATAACGGGAAAACACGCCATATGAGGGAATTCCTTTCTATGGCGTCGAAAAAATACCCCCTCCCTAGTTTTTTCCGATGATCGGCACCCACCATCTTCATCGTCATCATCTAAGATGTGGATTCACCAAATTTCATGTGATTCTACAACTTTTTCACCGTTAATTTAGCAATGTAAAAAGTTCTATTGTCGATAAACCGTTAATTTTGAACCCACTAAATTAACGGTGAAAAAGTTGTAGAATTACATGAAATTTGGTATACCCACATCTTAGATGATGGCGATGAAGATGGTGTGTGCCGATCGTCGGCAAAAACTAAGGAGGGAGTGTTTTTTCGAGGCCATAGGAGGAAATCCCCTCCTATGGCCTCTTTCCTCTGTATGTGTGTGTGTATATATAGGTTTTTTGCGCCCGCGGCATGTACGTTTAGAATTAATAGGCGCTTTACTATTTAGAAACAAAAATTATCAGGCATGTACGTGAAGAATTAATAGGCGCTTTACTATTTAAAAACAAAACTGGTAATTTCTTATTTGAAATATGGTGTATGGCCTTCGGGATACACACATCTCAGGTGCAATATGATTATTTATTTTTGAAAAGATTTGCTTACATATGATTTTTTTCTAACTGATTGCAAAGACTTTTTTCAAAATTCATTTTTGGTTGGAATAAATAACTTTGGGATATGACGGAAGAAAAGCACACGGTAATTTGCTATTAAGAATGTTATAGATTATATATAGATAAACTGTCACGCCCCGCTTCCCAAAATATGGAATACGAGGGGTTGACAAGGCCAGCTATGCTCCTACGGTCAAGAAAACATTCTGTCGTAGTCACACTTCGGCTTCTAGCTTTACGTGGTAATCAGTAATCAATGCACCGGTAAGGAGAAATGCAGTCACTAAATCAAAACAAATACAAAAGAACTAACCAGATGGAGATCAAGAGAGTATAGCTCTGGGTCGATGATCAAGATATCCGCAATGTTCTCGAGATACGTCAGGTCCTGGTCCAAGCTAGATCCACTTCTCACTCTGAGCATGCATACTCAGGTCGTCAGAGCGACACGATAGCAATATATATATAAATAGATACAACTATGAACTCGTGCAATAATATTGAATAAGAAACAATAATCACAGAATAATGACGTGAACATGAAGTAGCCAGTGCAGGTAGCCAATAGAGCAGGTAACTAGTAAAACAGTAAACAGTATGGCAGATATGTTGAATCAGTAAGCAATGCATGTCAATGTCACTAACCCTATCAGTCTCTAAATCTCACTGTACAGGTCACTAAGCCTATCGTCAGTCCAAGTATGAGAGTCAACCACTCGTGAGTATCCCCACCCAAGGGTAGGACCCAAGGACAAGAGAACACGGGCCCGAGTCGCTCGCTAATAATCAATAATATCCCCATATATCTCCAGAGTCTCTGTATGTGCCGGCATGGGACTCCCGAGATTTTGTTGAACTCACACTCAAACTACCCCACACCCCGTGGTTTACATCAAACGCCAACCATAAACTCAAATACCAGTCGGTCCATGACGAGTCTACTCGAGAACTGGAGACAGGATCTCCATCAAGCATGTCTTGACTGATACCCAAGACAAATGAACAGTGTTTAGTGCCTTACCTATGACACCCATATAAGTGCTTCCATAATTGTCACATACCAATTATAGTCACACTTATACACGTCCCATAGACGTCGACAATGCAATAAATCAATAGGGTCCACTGATTGTGTACAAGCACGTGTCACTTTCACTTATCCATTCATGCTTGAACACTCACGTACTTGCCACAATCAAACCCAAATACCTAACACTGGGTAATGCACATGATCACTAGGTTACCAATGCAATGACATATATATAATGTGATGAGAATACAATAACTAAGGCATGACTAAGATATCATCAGTCGGTGTCCTACCACTTGCATAATTCATCATAAATCATACATGCAAAATTTAGCAAAACAATGAAAAGGGTGTAAGAAGTATGTTTAATTATCTATCCATAAAAATTGGTTTCACATTAATCGGGTTTCAGGATCACTAGATATGGCCATTTCATTTTAAGCATTTACTGCTGGAAATCCGGTTTCAGAATCGGAAGTCCGTTTCGTAACGCATTTTAATCCCAGTTGGGATCGTACTTAGGTGACGCTATAGTTGAACAATGTTTAGGTTTTACAGTTAGGTTTCCAACGCAATTGGCAGATCAGTGATATCCTATATCTACAGTGAGTTATGGTCATGTTATGTTCGATGTGTAAAATCTGTCACTGCAGAATTCAACAGAACATTTCGACATTATAAAATGAGTTAAAAATATCAAACGGTTGAGGAGTCCAGTGAGACTAGTTGAGTAAGAAAGATAATTCAATTCTCTACGTAACGATATAGGGTTCCGCGCATTCTCTTATTTGAACAGTAATATACAGGGGTTTAGCAACAGGGGTTAACCGGGATTTCCATTCTGGACTGCAGTCCAGAATCGTAATCCTCCGCAATTATCTCTATCATAATTTGTAAAATTCAGTGATCAATAATATAATACAGTAGGTTCAACATTTATCTTCGATACGAGCCATCGAACGCTAAAATACGGTTTGTCCACAATTTATTATAAATTTTATAGTTCAGCATGTCTGCAAGTTTTCAGGTTTTGCGACAGAAATCGGGACGTCATTGTACGTGAGCAAACGACATTGTATTGGTACCAAAGTATCAAGGTACATTCATTATAACCCGTGCCATCACATGTTATAGGTTGCCGTCAATTTAATGGAGTATCCCATTCGGGTTTTGCATCGAACACTTGAATTTTAATGATCCACACGAAAGTATAAGCGGAAATGAGTGGTAACATGAATTGTAATGTATAAAAGTAGCATGAAGCAAGTATTAAACTTGCCTGGTGACGTGTTGACGACGGTACGGCAGCGGCGCGATCGCGACACACATGTGGCACGGCAACCTCGACTTGGTTCGAGCTCGAGTTCACGGCGGCGACGGCGAGCTTGGACGGCGGCTAGAGGTGGTGGGTGCAGGGTCGCTGGGCCGTGGCGGTGGCCGGAAAAGGAGGAGACGGCGAGGTGCACGGCGATGGCTGAGGTGATCGCCGGTGAGGGTGCAGTGACGTAGGGCGAGGCTCGGAGGAGGGGGTGCAGTGAGGAGGTGGGTCTTGGTTGGAGCTCGGAGCTGGTGTGCAGGGGGCTCGATGAGTGGAGCTCGGAGTTGCAAGCAACGGCTCAGGCGACAAGAGGAGGCAGCGGAGAGGTGGAGGTTGCGGTGCTCAGAGGTGGCCGAAGGTGGAGGTTGGCGGTGATGGGTGCTTGAGGTGGTCGGGGGTCTGGTGGTTGGTGTAGGCGAGAAGGAGAAGTCGACGGTGAGGCGAGCTCCGGCGTCGACGAAACGCAGGCATGGTTGGGGGTTGGGTTCTCGTCGGTGTGCAGGGAAGGGAGTTGGGGGGTAGGTGGAGGAAGAGAGGAGGAGAAGGGAAGGAAGGCGAGGAGGTGGAGACGAGGGTGTGGGTATGGTCGACGATGAAGAGTTGAACATCGGTGACGAGGACAGGCGACGGGCGTGGGCGGTGACAGAGGAGGTAGGTGTGTGGGCGGAGAAGGGTCTCGGGCTCGAGGTGCGAGGGGGTGAAGGGAGAGAGAGGGGCGAGGTCGATGGGGAAGGTGAGCATGCGCGCGCGGTCGTGGGTGAGGAAACGGGGACGTGGTCTCGACGGGGAGTGGGCTCGGGACGTGCGCGTCATGGGAGTAGGAAAGAAAATGAGCGGGAAGGACGCGAGAACTGAAGAAGAGAGAGAGGAAAAGGGGTGAAGCGGGTAGGGTTGGGGAGTGGGCCGGGTTTGGGCTGTAAGAAAATGGAGGAGAAAAATAAAAGGAAGTTGGGCCGGAAGAATTAATTAAGAAGAAGGGAAAATTGAAGGGAAAGGGAAGAGTGCCAGTGGGCCGGCTCGAGAGGATAAAAGAAAAGAGAGTTAGGGTTTGGGCTGGGTTAAAGGAATGGAGTAAAATAAAGGGAAAAATATGGAGAGTGGGCTGGCTGGGGAAATAGAGAAATAAAAAGGAAATAAGGTTTGGGTTTGGGTTATGAGTTTAAAAGGATTTAAAGAAATGGAAAGGGAGTGGGCTAATGAATTGGGTAAAATCTGAGAAAATAAATATAAGGGGTTAGGGTTTTAAAATAAATAAAATACTTGAAATATAAATAAGCAATTTTGCAAGTAACAAAATACGGGTATTGGTGTATAAAGGACTGGGTATTACATAAAGAGACATAGAAAAATTATATATAGTTATAGATTATAGAAATATATGCATTACAAGTAGGACTTTTAAATATTTTAAAATTTAATAAGTTAACTTGAATGGATATTGGAATATTCTATGCATCCCGCGTTCTTTCTCTATTTATCTTAATGTAAGCGAACTTAGTTTTTGCATGTTATAATAAAGCAGGTGAAGTCCTTTTATCCAAAATTTTTTTAGCCGTTCTAAATATTTCTAGAAATTCTTTATTATCATAACTAAAATTAATTAAGATACTTCTCAAACTTAAAAATTAAAGTGATTTAAATTGAAGGACTAACAAATTCTTTTAATTTTTATATCTTATTAATTTAATTATGTGCATCACACGTGCCATAAGAATTTGATATGTCATCATTGCTTATGTCATGCCCCGCTTTCCAAAATATATGAGCGGAGACGCGACGAAACCCGCAACGTAACTACACCGAGAAGCCGACTCTTCCCGATAAAGTTACGCTAAGCGTTTAGTAATGCAGGAGTACACAAAAGCAAGATAAATAAAATTAACTTTATTCATTAACCAACATTTATTACAAACGATAACATAGGAGTAACACAATACAATAGAATCCAAGGGTACAAATACAAGATATGATTCAATGATACAATAATACCATAGTAATACGACATGAAGGATACTGAAATGGTGGAAACTTTATGAGTCATGGGTGTAGGGATTCCCAGCGTCGTGGCCGCTGACCACAACCGTTGCGGAATGAAAAGTTTTGACTTTTAAAACTTTGGCGGTAGAAAACACATCCTAGAATCTAACCAAATATTGAAATTAGTAAACTAGAGGAGTCTAGATACTGTGATAGATTGTTATACCTAACGACACTTGTCCTTCAGGTCTTTACTCATCTTCTTAAGCTTCTTGAGGTCTCCTAGATCAACCTTGATGGCCGGCCTCCTCGGTCCTAGATGATCCACCTGAAGCTTCTTAATTCAAGCTCCTACTTCAAAGAGTAGCAAACTAAGCAAACTAGTTTGCCAATCTAGTTTACTTAGATGATGTGGTGATATTTAGCAGTAGTTTTCTATCTCAAATCCCTTTGGTTCTCAACACATGAGAATGATAAGGGTTTAAACAAGAGAATGAACTCAAGAAGAAGAGAGAGAAGGGCAAAAATCAAGAAGCATAAGAAGAAGAATGGCTAAGCTCTTTTCTATGAAGTATTTTTCTTTTATTTAAAAACCACAACCATACTACAATAGTATTTGCAATAAATACCAAAACCATACTTCATGCCATGCTTCATGTCATCTCACCCTTTTCCACCTCATTTTCTATTTTCAACAAAATAGAAAAATACATGATGAGATGTCATCTTCTACAAGATATTTTGTATAAATACAAAATAATTTCTACCGTATACACATACCCGTATTCGTACCAAAATACGAATACCAAGCTATAGAATAATACTACTAATATAATACTAGCATTAAATCGATATCTGATTTAACAAACCAGCTTAATCCTATACCCGCTAGTATTATCAACCGTCCGATCAAAAACCTGGATAACACTAGAATATACATATCGAAATGTGTATATGTAAGTTATTAAATCAATACCTGATTTAATAATCTGGCTTAATCCTAAGCCGACTAGTATAATCATTCGATCGGAACCCTGCACGTATAAACATACGACCACCACATCGTTTCGTCTGAACCAGAGAAATGAAAGTCTACCCTAAC
The DNA here is from genome assembly GCA_030015575.1 of Agapanthus africanus. Classification (NCBI taxonomy): domain Eukaryota; kingdom Viridiplantae; phylum Streptophyta; class Magnoliopsida; order Asparagales; family Amaryllidaceae; genus Agapanthus; species Agapanthus africanus. The sequence goes on from CM057341.1 coordinate 739,830,525, forward strand.
ACCACCATGAGGTCCAAGTGGCATAAAGCATGCCAAATCCAAATTTTTATTGGTGCTAAGCTAGACTATCCAAGATCTTTAGCTGGTTGATTAGGGTTTAAAGTTTGATATCAAGAAAATAGAAGAAGTGAAAGATGGCTATACCCTCGTAGATCGAGTCCTTCACTTCATATGCTCCGTATAGTAATCCCGCAACTCCACTAGGCTCCACTTGAGGGTTTAGACGAGCTTCCTTCGAAGATCTTCGTGCCGAAGATGATCCACGCGAAATCCCTCCAACTCAAGCTACCTCTACACTAAACTCTTTGGTGTAGGAAACACGCTAAACTCGATCGCTAGTCAAGTGTAGGATGGTGAAATAGGGGATGTTAAAGCTCATAAGTTTGTGTTCAAGCTTCATGGTTCACATCACATGTGAGGGTTGAAGCTTGAACCATGGCAATGAGGAAGATGAAGAAGCTAGAGAGCAACTAAAGAAAATATGGCTAAGTGTTGAATGAGATAAAGAAATGGCTCATCTAAAACCTCACTCATTGAAGCATACAAATATCCACAAATAAAATATGGTGCCATGCTTCAACAGTAAGTCAAGATGAATAAAATATATTATGTGCCATACCTCACACCATTCCACTTCAAATTCCACCTCATTTCTATTTTCACAAAATAGAATTTTATGCCATGCTTCATTATTATTATTATTATTATTATTATTATTATTATTATATATATATATATTAATATATTTATAATGAAGAATAGTTAGTGAGCTAATGATATTAGTTAAGATATAATTATATCACATATAACATATATCACATTATTAAATCAACACTTGATTTAATAATCCGGTTGTATCACATATAACCGACTAATATCATTTATCTGTATATCATATTATCAAATCAACACTTGATTCGATAATCTGGTTATATCACATATAACCTAACTCGATAACAGATAACTGTTAGATTACAATACGATATCACATACACGTATTTAATCAGGCCCACACACATATCACATATGTGTCCTACTTCGTTTCGCCTGAACCAGGAAACTTCTGAGTGGGACTCTAAAGACTCGTCAATACGCCAGCAGTAGGTGATAATCACATCAGTCACCCACAAGCCGTCAGCGGTACTAGCTGAACGTAACGACTATCCGGATATTGGGAGATATGAAGATCAACAAGCAAGCCTGTCCATACTCTCTATGAAGCCTATCGGTAATACTACCGTACAGTTCGATTTCTTCGTCTGATATGTCGCATATCATGTCTATGGGTGGTAAACGTCAGACCTCAGTAACGTGATAAGTCATGCCGATGTCTGGCCTATAACGGTTCGAGAAACTACTGATACTTTTATCAATAATTCTCAGCAGCAGCCCTGACCAGGGACTTCTAGTTATAGCCAATCGAGTATAGCGCAACATCAACCCCCAATACCGAGAAAGACGAAACCCCTTCTATCGCTCATTGCCTCCATATGACTCGGGACTGTACCCAAAATCCACCTGTTTTGACAACTCCTCTTGAGCGTGGTAGGGAGGAAATCAAAGCACAGTGGAAGCCACACAAGACTCTATGACGATCTCGGGTCTACAAACTAAGCTGTACCAGTATCACCAGAGGACTGCTATATGACGATAGGTATACTACCAACTGGGAGTCCTCAGCGAGTCCGTTCGGTGTACCCATTCTCCAATGAGCACCTGTGTATAATCTTTGATATCACACACCAATGGTTGTGGGATCAACCATCGCCCTTTAAGGGACAAGATACGTACACACTAGTCTACTCTGAAATATCGATGCTCTAGTCTCAATATTCCCTCGAGTAGGAACTGATTAAAGGATGTACTTTTGGACCACCCTGACCCCACTAGTAAGATCTCATCATAATCCTGGTAGTCAAGTACATATCCTAAGGGTTTTATCAACATGTAAGATACAGACAATATAAATACCAGTCTACATGTTTAGATAAAGGTAACCTAATAGCATACTATCATGTCGAGCAAGAAAGTCCTCTATATATATGTCCAAGCATCCACTATATGAACAATAATGGCCTCTAGGGCATACATATTCCTAACAAGAAACCCTATGTGTAGGACTCTAAAGACCCGACAGTGCGCTGGTGATGGGTTTAACCACAAGCAGATCAGCGACACTAGCTGTACGTAACGGCTACCCAGGTACCTAATTGTGAAGTGAAAAATATCTCTCAAGAGTAATCTTACTCATCAGTAGGATCAGGATCCAATTATCATCGCGTGATAACCTAGATGGAAGTCACTTTAGTTACTACACTCCAGAAGATATGCAACACTAGCAAGTTTCCTATAGTTTTGAAACGCCTGATGTGGTTTTTGCCTCTAACAAGCTATAATCTTGACACTTGCCAATAAGTCATAGGCTGCTAGTCAAGTTCAACTCGTCATTGTCCTGTATTAACTCGAACTTACTTGCACAAACCCTTGATGCTTGCCAACAAAGCTGTGTGACTGTCTTGATCAATCGCATATCCATGCAACAAATATATATCACTCAGCTGCTGCTCACTATGTCTTGATGCTTGCTAACAAACATAGCACGAATACTAGGTGCTACCCATCTGAAATGAAGGAGGGGTACAGCTGGATTTTTGATGAAAAACCCTTTAACGTAATGAACTTGATATCGTTGAAAGAACCGAGTAGTTTTGAAAAGGAGTGGTTTAGGCTTCACTTTTGAAAACTAGTGGTTTTGATGAAAACCGAGTATTCTATAATAACATAAACTTTTGCTCAAGAGGTCACTCCTTGTAAAGGGATCTAGGCTCTTGCCTCCTCGAATGATGTGCTGGATATTTCTAACTGAATACCACTATGCAAAGCGAAAGAATACGACTATAGTTTTTCGAAAATTTGTTCCAACAATATCTTTTAGGTTTCTTTTTCCTTGCATCAATTAAAATTAATGCGGTCCCATCAATTAAATCCTATCATACCAAAAAAGAATGAAAATACAATGTACGTATATGCCATCCGCATTCGCCACGGGGCCCCATCATGTACCGTTAGGTTTCTTAACTACCGGCAAAGCGGGGGTTGGACTAGCGTGGATATAAAACATATACAATATATACTAGTATATATAAATATATATATAACCATTCGTCTCAGGCATGATACAAGCAACATCACAGAACAACAATAAGCAACATGGAATAGCGGATAATCTAGAAGCCCCGGGTTTCATTTGAGCCACAAACGAAACTCAACGTTCCCCGGTCGTGTGGATAGCTTGTGCAATAAAGAACCTAGACCCCTACGAGTGCGGCAAGTTACCCGCCAATCCCGGAAGTGAGGCAACTTCAATCAATAAAGTGAATGGGCCACTCAGCATTTCACAGAATCCGGTAACTTGAGCACCCCTCCGTGGGTCATCCTTTACCCCTACGAGTGCGGCGAACATCCCGCCAATTCTAGAGTAAGGCCCCCTCGATCTCAATACCATGAGATGCGGGCCCGTTGCCCTCTAGAACCCGGATATTCGAGCACTCCTCCGTGGGGTAATCCTACTACAGAAAAGAAAAATATATATACAAATGGTGATATCGATCTCAACCCGGCCGTGTCCCAATAAAAGAATATACAAACTGGCAGAGACGGAAGTCCACATGTCGGATGCTCGCCTCGCAATAATGAATATATAAATGAATCTAAACTGTACAACTACCATTGCACTATAGGCTATTGATCACGACAATCCGAATAAACTATCACAGATCTAAACATCACAGCAGCATAAGAAAATATGTGCAACCCCGTCTAAATGATATATAGCAAATAGACGACGTTTGAAAACACATACAACACATCATAAAGATAAACGATGCAAAAGTTTCAAGTTCTAAATTTTTTGAGTTTCCCCACAGCAAAGATAACACTAAGTGAAATCTGAGGCAAATCAAACAAGACCAAAAATACCAATTTACAAAATCCAAGATACTGGATGAAAACGCGGACTATAAGTGAACAGTAAATCGCCAGAATCGGGCTTTTGGCAAAAATGGGCAGTTTTTTTATGGTCAAAAGTTCTCATTTTCGTCGTGTGTCACTATCATCTCAAGTGTAAGCTTCTGCACTTATTTTTAAAAAAAAATCAGAGACCAAAAATATTTTTGGACAGAAAGTGGGTTTTGAAATTTGGAATTTTTCGGTTTTGAAATTAAAGCATCGTCTACTACTAGTTTCTAATGTTTGGGTGGATATGATACCATGTTGGGATTCCAAGCGCCCTGACTGCTGACCGCGGCCGTTGCGAAACAAAAAACTTTGATTTTTAAAATTTTGGCGCTAGAAAACACATCGTAGAATCTAACCAAATATCGAAACTAGTAAACTTGAGGAGTCTAACTACTGTGATAGAGTGTTATACCTAATGACACGTGTTCTTCGGGTCTTCACTCCTCTTCTTAAACTTCTTGAGGTCTCCTAGATCAACGTTGATGGCCGGCCTCCTCGGTCCTAGATGATCCACATGAAAGTTCTTGATTCAAGCTTCTACTTCAAAAAGAAGCAAACTAAGCAAACTAGTTTGTCAATCTAGTTTGTTTAGATGATGTGGTGATGTTTAGTAGTAGATTTCTATCTCAAATTCCTTTGGTTCTCAACACATGAAAATGATAAGGGTTTGAACAAGAGAATGGACTCAAGAAGAAGAGATAGAGGCAAAATCAAGAAGCATAAGAAGAAGAATGGCTAAGCTCTTTTCTATGAAGTATTTTTCTTTTATTTAAAAACCACAACCATACTCCAATAGTATTTGCAATAAATACCAAAGCCATGCTTCATGTCATCTAACCCTTTTCCACCTCATTTTCTATTTTCAACAAAATAGAAAAATGCATGATGGGGTGTCATCTTCTAGAAGGTATTTTGTATAAATACAAAATACTTTCTACCGTATATATATACCCGTATTCGTACCAAAATATGAATACTCAAGAGATAGAATAATACTACTAATATAATACCAGCATTAAATCAATATCCGATTTAACAAACCGGTTTAATCCTAAGCCCGCTAGTATTATCAACCGTCCGATTGAAAACCTGGATTATACTAGAATATACATATTGAAATGTGTATATATAAATTATTAAATCAATACCTGATTTAATAATCCAGCTTAATCCTAAGTCGGTTAGTATTATCATTCGATCGAAACCCTGCACGTATAAACATACGGCCACCACATCGTTTTGCCTGATCCAGAGAAACCCTCCGTGTGGAACTCTAAAGACTCAACAGTACGCTGGCAGTGGGTTTAACCATAAGCACATTAGCGGCACTAGCTGTACGTAATGGCTACCCAGGTACCTGTCAAAAAGAAGGCCAACGAGCAAGCTCATCCGAACCCCTATTGAGTGTATCCGTGACAATCTCCGTACAGTCCGGTCTCTTCGTCTAAGAGTATCGCATACCGGGTCTAGGGATGGTAAACATCATACCCCCACTAACCTGATAAGTCGTGTCGATATAGCTCAGGACCAATTTGAGAAACTACTGATCTAACCATCAATATATCTCAACTGCCTTGACTAAGGTCTTATGGTTTTAACCAACCGGACACAGTGCGATATCGACTCCTAATACTGGGAGAGACAAATCCCTGACAATCACTCACTGCCTCTATGTGGCTCGGCACTGTACCCAACCAAAACCTGTTTGCACGACTCGGTAGAGCCGTGGTAAGGTAGTGATCAAAGCACAATGGGAACTCATACGAGATAAATGATAATCTCAAGTCCAAAGACTAAACTATACTCATGTCACCTGAGAACTGTTATCTGACGATAGATATAATACCATCTAGAGGTTTTTGGCAAGTCTGTCCAGTGTACTTACCCTCAGTGAGCACCTGCATACAATCTTAGGTGATCACGCCAATGGCTGTGGGACCAACCACCGCCTCTCGTCGGGGTCTAGAAATGTATACACAAGTCTACTCTGGAATATCGATTCCCGGTCTCGATTCCTGCGACTTGGGACCTTTATGGATGTTCTTATGGACTACCCAGCTCCCACAAGTATGATCACTATCATAACGCTGGCAGCCAAGCAAAATTGTACAGGCTTTATCAACATGTATCCGCCATATGTGATATTGAGTATAACATAAGCACATGTTAAGATAAAGGCAAACCAAAATAGTATATTACTATAACAAGTCTTTATCAACATGTATAAGTGTTGGGTTATGCAAGCGCCCCGGCCATCAATCATGGCCAAAAGCGGAACAGAAATTTTCAAAAACCGGCGCTAACACAACCCTATAACCCGGATCTTCCCTAAACCCTAAACTAGCAATATATAAACTAGGAGTTAGATAGTTATACCAAACGGATCGTTGTTCCCCGCCGGAAGACGCGGACGAAGACGCGGCGGGACGTCTCGCCTGAATTTCGGGGCAGATGCTAATTGGTGCTATCCGTCCACCTCTCCGAAGATGCCAAGTTGATTTATGGCACCATGTATCGAAGGTTTAAACGGATACGGCCGATGTAGCAGGCTTCGTCAGATTCCCCTTCGTTGATGAGGGGTTTTTTGATTGTGGGGACGCTTTTCCCAGCAGGTGCAAGCCCCTGCAGTTAATTACGCTACCGCATCGCGGTAACAACTTTCTCCTTCTCCAGATGGTCACTTCGTGTCGTGGGTGTTTGTTTTGTTTTTGGTTGCCCGTGGATTGTATACGGACACTAATTTATGTTGTCGCCCGTAGGGCGTAGATTAGTCCAAATCCGTATTTTCTTAGATTTGGGTTTTGGTTTGGGTTTAAGGATACGTTAGTCTCATTTGAGACTAAGATCAACTTAAACGTTCGTTAAGGATACATTAGTCTAATTTTAGACTAAGACTGACTCAACGTTTGTTAAGGACACGTTAGTCTAATTTTAGACTAAGATCAACTTAACAGGATTATTTAGATCCAACAAAAAAGCATTTGAACTCTATTGTTTAGTTTAGGGACATTGCGGTCAATTACCAGTTTAAGGACATGGTGGTCCAAGGTTAAGGACATCATAGTTCGTGAGTTTAAGGACCCCACAGTCCAAGGTTAAGGACATTATAGTCCATGGGCTTAAGGACCCCACAGTCCAGGTTAAGGACATCGTAGTCCATGAGTTTAAGGACCCCACAGTCCGAGGTTAAGGACATCTAGTCCGTGGGCTTAAGGACCCCACAGTCCGAGGTTAAGGACATCATAGTCCGTGGGTTTAAAGGGACCCCACAATCCGTAGAGTGTTTGGTTGTCGGGACTCGTCACCTCTCTGAAGACGTTGAAGGATTACAACGACATATATCAGAGGGGTTCAGAGATGTACCCTTGAACCAATGTTGGTTGGGAGATCTATAGTCCAATTTGGGACTAAGGTCTGTTAAAAGGTTTATGAGTATATGGGCTCAGTTGATATGAGTTGAGGACTTATGGCCAATCTTGGGCTAAGTTCAATCAGGTCAAAATGTTTAACATTTTTATTCTGGCTATTGAGCTTTTATTTGGGCTTGGCCCTTTTGACAACATTTTTGTCTTGTATTGAATGCAGAGCATTCATCAGAACAATGTATGTTCTGTCAGCGCAACACGTGGCGTGCTAAATGCTTTGCGCCAGTCAAAGAGCGCAGTGCGCTTCTGCCAAGTAGCGCACACGAGAAGGACACATGTCGCGCTTGGCACTAAGCGCCAGATGATGGGCGCGTTGCGCCAGTTTATGAGCGCTAAGCGCTAGTCCATGAGCGCATTGCGCTGTCAATTTAGAGGCGCACACGTGAGTGACACGTGGCGCACTTGGCGCTGAGCGCCAGCCCATGAGCGCAGTGTGCTATTTCAGAAGCGCAAAGCGCAAGTTGCATACGTGGTTGACACGTTGTGCATTTTGGTGCAGAGCACCGATCCAGAGAGCGCAGAAGTGCAGTTCAATAACGCAAGGCGCATTTCAATAGCGCAAAGCGCATGTTGATCAATTTTATGATCTGGGAACAAATTTATGTTCTTTTAAAAGAGACTTTGTCTCAAGATTCAAGAACAATAGTTCTTATTTTCGAAAGGCTTTGCCTTTATAGATCAATGATCTGTGAATGAAGTAAGTACTTATTTGTTTTTATGATGAGATCTTTTGATCTTTTTATAAAAGACCTTGGTCTTTGTAGATCTATGATCTTTTAAGATGATAATTCTTCTTTTTATGAGATGATTTCATCTCTGTATTCATCGTTCATGATCTTTACCTTGAAGAAATAATCTTCTCTCAAGAGCTTGCTCTCTTTCTTTGAATTTTTTTCCAAAGTTTATAGGCTTTTTATTCTATATTAGACTTGAAGTCTTGGGGCCTTTATATAGGGCCAGCTGATTTATTGAATCGGTTAAATAGATCTTTCTCTGATTGATTTGGGGATGTTTCCCCACCATTGGATCTTTGATCCTAGGGCTTCTGTTTTACAGAAGGCAATCTTCTTGTTTTTAACAAGATCGAGAAAATATTTCCATAACAGAATTTAATTCTGATTAATTAATGATTTATCATTATTAGATCTTTTGATCTAAGGATGGGGAATTTTTTAATTTCAGCGCTGGCGCACCCGTGCTTTGCACGTGGTGCTCTGCTCAGAGTGCAGTGCACTTTGCGCTAGCGCACCTGTGTTTGACACGTGGTGCGCTGCTCAGAGCGCAGCGTGCCCTGCGCTAGTGCACTCGTGTTTGATACGTGGCGCGCAGCACACCTAGCACTAGCGCACACATGGTGCACTGCCTAGGGCGCAGCGCACCTGGTGCTGGCGCATTCGTATTTGACACGTGGCGCGCAGCGCGCCTAGTGCTGGATCTGAAGCGTTGCTTCAATTTTTGAATTTTGAATTTCAAAACAGAGCTTTGCTCTGATTGGGGGAAACAAATGCTCCCCCACCATTGCGCTCACGTGGCCCATATGTGAGTGCAACGGTGGCGACATCTGCGCCCTTGGATCAACTCAGAAGTTGAAGAAGCGTTTCAATGCCTATAAATAGGACCTTTGGTCCCTTAGACGATTTTCATCTCCTTCTTGTTTTCTGAAAATTATCTCTTCTTCAGAGCATTGCTCTCTCTTTTTAAAGAAAGTTAAGAGTTAAAACTCTGTCGTTTCTAGGTAAAGATTAATCTTTAAAGGGATTAGTTAATAATCTGGAGTTTTACTCATTATCAGAGCTTTTTGCTCTACTTAGATCATAGATCTTCAAGAAAAACCTTTTTAGGGTTTCTTAACAGGGCTTTGCCCTTATTAGATATTAGATCCCAAGAGATCTTTTAAGCATTTTGATGGGTTATTCCATTATCTTTACAGAGCATGGCTCTTTAGAATTCTCGGGGTATTTTTTTTTAAATTCCCCTCATAATTAACTTTGACAGGTGTCACTCCTGTTTGCAGAGCATTGCTCTTGAGGAGTTTAACTCCTAAACCCGAGGGGTCGCTCATTAGATGAGATTCCTTTTTTTAGGATTTCTCACAAATTCAAATTTGTTAGGTGTCATAATTAGAATTTGTTTTCTCTATACGAATATCAAGAGTCGTTTAAATTCCTGTGCCTGTTTTTTTTCCTCATTACTAATCTTTTAATGATGTTTCTTTTCAGGCACTATGGCTGTTCATTTATATAGTCTAAATGAGTTTATCTCTTATGAGGATATTCGCGTACAAGGCCGTTGCCAGAACTAGGAGTTTACAGATGCCCAATGTGCGGAGATTATGGATCATCTATATACACACGTCGGTCGACTGCTTCCTCGCCGTTCCGCTCTCTTGAAAATCGTAGTGGGAGCAATTTGGGGAGCACTTCCTGGGTTTCATGAAGCCATGCCGCTTAATGCGCTGGATGATGCCGAAGACAAGGTGCATTCAGTGTACCTGTCGGGCCTAATCTCGAAGAAGCGGTGAGATAACCTCATTGATATTCTGCATCAAACTTTCCAACAGACGACGATAATCGCTTCTTATCAAAGGGAGGAGGACATTGGAGAGGATCTCGACACTCGTGAGCACGAGAGGATGCATACGAGAATGGTCGGAAAAGCCAGAAAGATTCTAGACGGCCTTACTTTCGAATTCTTAAATCCGTGCCCTGGATCTGAGGTTTTACTGTTGTAATGATTTTGATGATGTTTTCGTTTACTGCTTTCATGATCGTAATAAATTTTCGAAGTATGAATGGCAAATTCCTCATTTCAGCATGTTTTATTTTATGTACTAAATCTTTTGCACATGCATGAATGGGTATGCTTCGGACGCTTAACCAAATGCGAATCAAATGTTTTCCTTCTCGCTTTCTTCTCTTTTCTGTGTTGTTGGTATGTTACTCTGGCAAGTGTGGCCTGTAGATAATAAAGAATATTTCATCTTGAACTCTCCGAGAGGTAGTGATGGCTTAGGAAGCTGGTTCAGATCTGCTACCTAAGACTTTTCAACTTCATGAGCCGTGAGGGTCTCATGAAGACTTTTTTTCCCTTCGAGTCGAGAGGATCCCGTAGGTGTATTTTCTCCTTAGGAATCATGAGGATTCCTAAGCGCATTTTCTCTTGAGAGTCGTAAGGATCTCACAAGAGAATTTTCCCTCCTACAAGTCGAGAGGACCCGTAAGTGGTTGTTTCCCTCCTTTTCGAGATTCGACATTGGAGAGTGTGGCCCATGAATAGTATGCAAGAGTCCATCTTGGACTGACTTGCAGGACCCCAGTGCTTAGGAAACCGGTTCTTATCCCCATTGCCTAAGGCTTTTCCCTATGAGTCGAGACGAATCGAGAAGTTCTCGCAAATACACTAATTTCCTTACGAGTCGAGACGAATCGAGCAGTTCTCGCAAGAATGTCCTAACGTCACAGTTAACCTCTGCTTTTTACGACAAAGGTCCGTTAGGGTCTGTGGTATTGGGGTTTTGTCCGTCGTACCGTCGCGTTGGCTGATGTATTCCTCGATAGGCAATTTTGCTGTTCGAGTAGCCTTGCGACTGTTGTGTCTCTGATCCCTTCAGGGGCTGGACAAGATGTCTTCAAGCAATCCTCCTCGGCAGTTTGACTGTCGGAGGAGAAAGCGTTAGGAATTTTGCCATGCCGCTTTTTACTTGAGGTTAGGCTCATTTTGGAGAGCCCCGATGAGTCATAACCACTCCACGCTGGGGTAGGATAATCTCCGATAGTCTTTCAGGTTTTATATGAGTTGCCGTCAAGACCCTGAAGTTAGGAATTTGGCCTTCGCTTTGTTTTCTGGCATTGCGTCTGCTGTATCGAGACGAATGTCGCGGTTGTCTCTAGGTTGCTAGTGAACCGTCGAGGTTTGGAACTAGGGATTTTGCCGTGGCTCCGTTGTTTGATTGTTGCATCTGAATCCTGCTGGAGGAAGAACGCTGTAGTGACATCTCGTCTGCTGTATCAAGGCGAACGTCGAGGTGGTGACCACTCCGTGCTAGCGTGGGATGATCTCCGATAGTCTTTCAGCTTTTATATGAATTGCCGTCAAGACCCTGAACCTGGGAATTTGGCCTTCACTTCGTTTGCTTTGGCGTGTCCGAATCCTGTTGGAGGAAGAACGCTGTGATGACATCTCATCTGCTGTATCGAGACGAACGTCGAGGTGGTGACCACTCCGCGCTAGCGTGGGATGATCTCCGATAATCTTTCAGGTTTTATATGAGTTGCCGTCAAGACCCTGAAGCTAGGAATTTGGCCTTCGCTTCGTTTGCCGGCATTGCGTCTGCTGTATCAAGACGAATGTCGCGGTTGTCTCTAGGTTGCTAGTGAACCGTCGAGGTTTGGAACTAGGGGTTTTGCAGTGGCTCCGTTGTTTGATTGTCGCGTCTGAATCCTGCTGGAGGAAGAACTCTGTAGTGACATCTCGTCCGCTGTATCGAGACGAACATCGAGGTGGTGACCACTCCGCTTTGTTTCGACCGCGAGGTCTTTCGTTGACGTTGCATCTGCATCCTGCTGGACTGCGAAGGAACGCCGTTGTTGAAATTGTGTCTGGTGCAACGAGACGAATGCTGCGGTGGAGCTGGGATTTTGCCGTCACTCCGCTTTGTTTCGACCATGAGGTCTTTCGTTGACGTTGCATCTGCATCCTGCTGGACTGCGAAGGAACGCCGTTGTTGACATTGCGTCTGGTGTAGTGAGACGAATGCTGAGGTGGAGTTGGGATTTTGCCGTCACTTCGCTTTGATTCGACCGTGAGGTCTTTTGTTGACGTTGCGTCTGCATCCTGCTGGACTGCGAAGGAACGCCGTTGTTGACATTGCGTCTGGTGTAGCGAGACGAATGCTGAGGTGGAGTTAGGATTCTGCCATCACTCCGCTTTGTTTTGACCGTGAGGTCTTTTGTTGGCGCTGCATCTGCATCCTGCTGGACTGCGAAGGAACGCCGTTTTTGACATTGCGTCTGGTGTAACGAGACGAATGCTGCGGTGGAGCTGGGATTTTGCCGTCACTCCGCTTTGTTTCAACCATGAGGTCTTTCGTTAACGTTGCATCTACATCCTGCTGGACTGCGAAGGAAAGCCGTTGTTGACATTGCGTCTGGTGTAGCGAGATGAATGCTGAGGTGGAGTTGGGATTTTGCTGTCACTCCGCTTTGATTCGACCGTGAGGTCTTTTGTTGACGTTGCGTCTGCATCCTGCTGGACTGCGAAAGAACGCCGTTGTTGACATTGCGTCTGGTGTAGCGAGACGAATGCTGAGGTAGAGTTGGGATTCTGCCATCACTCCGCTTTGTTTTGACCGTGAGGTCTTTTGTTGGCACTGCATCTGCATCCTGCTGGACTGCGAAGGAACGCCGTTGTTGACATTGCGTCTGGTGTAACGAGACGAATGCTGCGGTGGAGCTGGGATTTTGCTGTCACTCCGCTTTGTTTCAACCATGAGGTCTTTCGTTGACGTTGCATCTGCGTCCTGCTGGACTGCGAAGGAAAGCCGTTGTTGACATTGCGTCTGGTGTAGCGAGATGAATGCTGAGGTGGAGTTGGGATTTTGTTGTCACTCCGCTTTGATTCGACCGTGAGGTCTTTTGTTGACGTTGCGTCTGCATCCTGCTGGACTGTGAAAGAACGCCGTTGTTGACATTACGTCTGGTGTAACGAGACGAATGCTGAGGTGGAGCTGGGATTTTGCCGTCACTCCGCTTTGTTTCGACCATGAAGTCTTTTGTTGACGTTGCATCTGCATCCTGCTGGGTTGCGAAGGAACGCTGTTGTTGACATTGTGTCTGGTGTAACGAGACGAATGCTGAGGTGGAGTTGGGATTTTGCCATCACTCCGCTTTACTGACGTTGCGTCTGCTGTAATGAGACGAATGTCGAGGTGGTCTCTAGGTTGTCTGTGAACCATCGAGATTTAGAGTAGGGGCTTTGCCGTAGCTCCAGGGTTGATTACAGCATCTGAATCCTGCTGGAATGGGGAGGAACGCTGTTGATGATCTCTAGGCTATCCCTGAACCGTCGAGATTTGGCTTCATTTTCTGATGAAGCCTGGGGAGGGAATGTGTGATTCCTTCTTTGTTTGCGCCCCTGGATTGTATACAGGGATTAATGTGATATCACCTGTAGGGCATAAGTTTCATTTTATTTTATTTTATTTTTCCGCGATGCTCTATCATTTCAGATTTTATATCGCGAAGGTCGCGTTTGCCCAATCATTTCGGCTATTTTTCGTGGCGCCCAATCATTTCGGCTATTTATTTTTACTCGTTGCTTTTTTATTGCGAGTTGCCCAATCATTTCGGCTATTTTGCATGCATACATTTTTACTTGCTGATTTTGTTGTAAGTTGCCCCATCATTTCGGCTATTTCGTATGCATTTTTGGCTCGCTGATTTTTTTATCGCGAGTGTGGAACTTAGAATCTGGTGCCAATCTCAGCATCAGCATCGCTGCGACTGGAATATTGCAAGGAGCGAATCATCATTTGCCGTGAAAGGACTTGGAACTTGATACCGATTTAGGCATTAGCATCGCTACTACCGGGATATTGCCAGGAGCGAATCATCATTTGCCTCTGTCGATGTCGAACAAAGGTGGCTTAGCAAACAGGGTTAGGATCCCGTCGACTAAGGATTTTGACTTCATGAGCCGTAAGGGTCTTATAAAGGTATTTCTCCCTACGAGTCGTGAGGATCTCGTAGGTGCGTTTTCTCCTTAGGAGTCGTGAGGACCCTTAAGTGTATGGCTTCTCGTAAGTCGTAAGGATCTTACAAGAGTATTTTCTCCTTATAAGTCGAGAGGATTTACAAGGGTTGTTCACTGTGCAAACATATCCCTAGTCATGGATGGGACTTTGTTAGGGAAATGTTTATTCGCGTCCTTAGATTGTATACAAGGGTCAACATTGAGCCGCTTGTAGGGCAGCATTGAAGGTTGTGATGTCCGCTTAAGAACAGGTTCAGATCCCTGTAGTTTAAGACTTTTGAATTTTATGAGCCGTGAGGGTCCCATAAGAGGGTTCTCCTTACGAGTCGTGAGGATCTCGTAAGTATAATTTCTCCTTAGGAATCGTGGGGATCCCTAAGTGTGTTGCTTCCTTTGTGAGTCGTAAGGATCTCACGCAGGTGGTTTCTCCTCACAAGGTCGAGAGGATCTTACAGTGTCTTTTAACGAGATTGCGCCCTTTCGGGTTTTCACAAAACTCGCCGGTAGCCCTGCTGTTTTTACTTACGGAGCCCTCTTGAGTTTTCATCCGTGCCCATTTCGCTTATGGACTTACCGTTTTCTTTCTCTCTCTTTTTTTTATTCTTTTCTCTTTTTCTTATTCTTTTCTCTCTTTTTTTGTCAGCCTTGGGATGCTGCAGTTTACAGTAGTTTATCGACGTCTCGGTCGACAGCTAGTTTTAGGACATAGTGGTCCATCGGTAGTTTAAGGACGTTTCGGTCCATTGTTAGTTTAAGGGCGTTTCGGTCCGCAGTTGCCATATTTGAAGCGAATTTCTAGTTTACGGACTTTTCGGTTCATAGGGCTTTTTCTATGAATGAGCACGATGCCCCCGGCATGTCCACCTTTTTAGGGGCATGAGGTTGTGGTGGTTTCACCTTCCAGTTTTCGGATAATGTGAACTTGCCTTGTTGGTATTGGTCCTCAATCCAGCTTTTGAAGACGAACCAATTTTCGATTGGATGGCTTACTGCTTGGTGGTAAGGGCAGAATTAGGATTGTTGACATCGCCTGGCTGCAACAGACGTTTTGGATTCGGCAGCTCGATGAGTCTGTTGCGCACTGCCAGCTCGAACAGTCTCCTCGTTTTATCCTGGGGAAACGAGTAAGGACGTCCTAGTCTCTCCTCGAGGGATGGGCGTAGACGCGTGTTGTCTTGGCGAACAACCAGTTTTAGGTTGCTCGGCTGTTGTTGAGTATTGGCAACGAAAGTTGCTTTTCCTTTCCCTTTTTCATTTCGAGAGTCCGTCTTTGGAGGAGATGGACTATGACCCATCTGATCCATTTGGGCCAGCTGTCAATCAAGGCCTGGAAAGTAGTTGGCTTGAAGAACATCATGAATTGTGAGATGGTCGCTTGAGGGTCAAGAGTGCCCACAAAACATGCCTACCGCAGGCGCTTCTTCGATGCGCCGCTCGCATTTCGACCACAAATTTCACCATCGTATTGCATATTGGACCTATGTTTCTCCAGGTTTCGCCCTGGCATTGATCAATGCCGTTATTGGGGTGCGTTCACTAGCACTCGCGAAACGCTGGGTGAATAGTAACTCCATCTCTGCAACAGTTTTGACGGAATCGTTAGGAAGCTCTGAATACCATTCGAAGGCCGTTTTCGCCAAGCTGCCGACGAACTGACGAAGTAGCAATTTATCATCGCCCCCGGTGTTGCTGTAAAGAGCCCTGAACTGAGTGACATGTTGATGGGGATTGCCTGTCCCCTTGTACACATGGAATTTGGGGATTGTATATCCCGGCGGGTAACTTATTTGGTCATACCAGCCTGGGTATGGTCGCCCAGTTTTAACAACTTGGCCGGCTGCTTCATTCGCCTGGTGAGCTCATATTTGCTGAGCAATGTAGTCATCTAGAGCGGCCTTGGAAATAGTTTCCTCTTTGGCTGCTGAAAGAGCTGGAGGAGGGTTCGATGTCTTCCCTCTGTCGTCTTCAATAAAGATTGGGGGGTTTTCAGCTGGAGGTTCCGGCTGTAACATCATCCCAGCTATGTCTTGGAAGAGAAACGCCATTCATTTTATATTAGCCGCTTGTTCTGCTGCTTCTCTGTCATTCTTTTCGAGGACTCTACGGAGGAAGTCAGCATCGGTTTCTTGTTCATGACGCTGCTCTGATGACACCTCCGGGCTTTCTTTTGGCCCGGTGAGTGCGGCCACTTGCGTTAGCATTTTCTGAAGCTTCTGTTGTTGTTCTTGGGCTTTTGTCACGGATCGGGTAAGCGGTCGGTGACCCGTCGAAGCGCGGCTTTCCTCTTTTCCGGAAGCCATATAAACAGTATGCACCATTATGCCCCCAGACTCGGGGCGTTTGGGCTCAGCGTCTTTGTGGTCTGCCGTAGTCATAGGGGCTTTCTCTGGCCTCCTTCTCTTTTGAGCAGTTGACGTTGAGGGGGCCGTTGCAGCGGGCACCCAAACAGCTGTTGCCTTTTGTGGCTTGGCAAGATGGTTCTCTTCTTGCTGAACTTTCACCTTTTTCTGTCGGCGAGAGTAATCTTGATCAATTACTGAATCCTGAACCTGTCGCCAGACTTTGTAAATTTTAGAGGACAGCCGCTGAGGGGACCGCTCCGGCTTCGCTTTTGTAATATTCTCCACGGGTGGGGGAGATCTTTTCAGTACGGCGGTAGGAGAGTTCCTGCGCACCTTGTTCAACAATTCAAAGCTGTTCTCGGTTGGAACAGCAGCATCGATCTCCACCGTTGGAGCTGGTGGAGTAAATCCAGACGGAGAGCTGCCCCCAGCCTTCCGTACTCGGCGCCAGTGACGACAGCGAGCATGTCGCACAAATGGCGTTGGTTCGGGTATGGGAATGGCTTTGTCATGCCCCCTGTTTTGAGGAGAGGCTATTATTGGCGCTAGCCGGTCGAAGACTGACGTCCGTTGAGAGAGAATAGTCAGTCTTGCGAAGGCCGACTTTCGAACAGGGGAAGCAGCTTTCATGACTTCGCATGGAATAGGAGTTGAAATGGACAGTCTTGTGAAGACCGACCCTTTAGCAGGGGAAGCTACCTTGACGACTTTAGGAGCAGGAATGGCTATCCGCTTCGGGATGGCCGCTTCAGGTATCACGGGCTTCTTCATAGGCCCTGCTGAGCTTTGTCCTAGTCTGTCAAAGACCGAGGCGTTGGAGCTGGGCGACCCGTTGAGAGGGGCCGCAGTAGTTGTAAGCCGATCAAAGACCGACTTCTTCTGAGCTTCTTGTGTTGGTACAGGAGCGCTGAAGCTCGTTGGCGGGAGCATGGTACCGAAGAACAATCCAGTGGTGGCCTGAGTGACCTGTTCTACCGGCATAGTGAAGATAGAGGCCGCTTGGGGCCCATAAGTCACTCCTCCGGACGGTATGGGGCGAGAGTTGCAGTTGCAGTTAGTGCAGGTTGAAGCCATTGATCTTCTGTTTTCTGACACCAAATCTTAGTACCTCGAACCCAAGGGCAACTATATCAAACTACGATTCGTTCGTGAACACGACACACGAAGTGTGGAGTGGAAAAAGGAAAAGGTCCCACCGGGCGTGCCAGAATCTGTTCCCCGCCGGAAGACGCGGACGAAGACGCGGCGAGACGTCCCGCCGCGTCTTCGTCCGCGTCTTCCGGCGGGGAACATATTCTGGCACGCCTGGTGGGATATCTCACCGATGCTAATTGGTGCTATCCGTCCACCTCTCCGAAGGTGCCAAGTTGATTTATGGTACCATGTATCGAAGGTTTAAACGGATGCGGCCGATGTAGCAGACTTCGTCAGATTCCTCCTCGTTGATGAGGGGTTTTTTGATTGTGGGGACGCTCTTCCCTGCAGGCGCAAGCCCCTGCAGTTAATTACGCTACCGCATCGCGGTAACAACTTTCTCCTTCTCCAGATGGTCACTTCGTATCGTGGGTGTTTGTTTTGTTTTTGGTTGCCCATGGATTGTATACGGAGAATAATTTATGTTGTCGCCCATAGGGCGTGGATTATTCCAAATCCGTATTTTCTTAGATTTGGGTTTTGGTTTAAGGATACGTTAGTCTCATTTGAGACTAAGATCAACTTAAACGTTCGTTAAGGATACATTAGTCTAATTTTAGATTAAAATCGACTCAACGTTTGTTAAGGACACGTTAGTCTAATTTTAGACTAAGATCAACTTAACAGGATCATTTAGATCCAACAAAAGAGCATTTGAACTCTATTGTTTAGTTTAGGGACATTGCGGTCGATTACCAGTTTAAGAACATGGTGGTCTAAGGTTAAGGACATCATAGTCCGTGAGTTTAAGGACCCCACAGTCCAAGGTTAAGGACATCATAGTCCATGGGCTTAAGGACCCTACAGTTCAGGTTAAGGACATCGTAGTCCATGAGTTTAAGGACCCCACAGTCCGAGGTTAAGGACATCATAGTCCACGGACTTAAGGACCCCCAGTTCGAGGTTAAGGGCATCATAGTCCGTGGGTTTAAAGGGACCCCACAGTTCGTAGAGTGTTTGGTTGTCGGGACTCGTCACCTCTCTGAAGACGTTGAAGGATTACAACGACATATATCAAAGGGGTTCAGAGATGTATCCTTGAACCAATGTTGGTTGGGAGATCTATAGTCCAATTTGGGACTAAGGTCTGTTAAAAGGTTTATGAGCATATGTGCTCAGTTGATATGAGTTGAGGACTTATGGCCAATCTTGGGTTAAGTCCAATCAGGTCAAAATGTTTAACATTTTTATTCTGGCTATTGAGCTTTTATTTGGGCTTGGCCCTTTTGACAACATTTTTGTCTTGTATTGAATGCAGAGCATTCATCAGAACAATGTATGTTCTGTCAGCGCAACACGTGGCGTGCTAAATGCTTTGCGCCAGTCAAAGAGCGCAGTGCGCTTCTGCCAAGTAGCGCACACGAGAAGGACACATGTTGTGCTTGGCGCTAAGCGCCAGATGATGGGCGCATTGCGCCAGTTTATGAGCGCTAAGCGCTAGTCCATGAGCGCATTGCGCTGTCAATTTAGAGGCGCACACGTGAGTGACACGTGGCGCGCTTGGCGCTGAGCACCAGCCCATGAGCGCAGTGCGCTATTTCAGAAGTGCAAAGCGCAAGTTGCATACGTGGTTGACACGTGGCGCATTTTGGTGCAGAGCACCGATCCAGAGAGCGCAGAAGCGCAGTTCAATAGCGCAAGGCACATTTCAATAGCGCAAAGCGCATGTTGATCAATTTTATGATCTGGGAACAAATTTATGTTCTTTTAAAAGAGACTTTGTCTTAAGATTCAAGAACAACAGTTCTTATTTTTGAAAGGCTTTGCCTTTATAGATCAATGATCTGTGAATGAAATAAGTACTTCTTTGTTTTTATGATGAGATCTTTTGATCTTTTTATAAAAGGCCTTGGTCTTTGTAGATCTATGATCTTTTAAGAAGATAATTCTTCTTTTTATGAGATGATTTCATCTCTGTGTTCATCGTTCATGATCTTTACCTTGAAGAAATAATCTTCTCTCAAAAGCTTGCTCTCTTTCTTTGAATTTTTTTTCAAAGTTTATAGGTTTTTTTTCTATATTAGACTTGAAGTCTTGGAGCCTTTATATAGGGCCAGCTGATTTGTTGAATCAGTTAAAGAGATCTTTCTCTGATTGATTTGGGGATGTTTCCCCACCATTGGATCTTTGATCTAGGGCTTCTGTTTTACAGAAGACAATTTTCTTGTTTTTAACAAGATCGAGAAAATCTTTCCATAACAGAATTTAATTCTGATTAATTAATGATTTATCATTATTAGATCTTTTGATATAAGGGTTGGAAATTTTTTAATTCCAGCGCTGGCGCACCCGTGCTTTGCACATGGTGCGCTGCTCAGAGCGCAACGCACTTTGCGCTAGCGCACCTGTGTTTGACACGTGGTGCGCTGTTCAGAGCGCAGCGCGCCCTGCGCTAGCGCACTCGTGTTTGACACGTGGCGCGCAGCGCACCTAGCGCTAGCGCACACATGGTGCACTGCCTACGGCGCAGCGCACCTGGTGCATTCGTTTTTGACACGTGGCGCGCAGCGCGCCTAGCGTTGGATCTGAAGCGTTGCTTCAATTTTTGAATTTTGAATTTCAAAACAGAGCTTTGTTCTGATTGGGGGAAACAATCGTGTCCTTCGGTCTTCTACCATTTCAAAGCTCCTTGAGGTGTTGCGGATCGAATTTGGTTGCCGGTCTTCCTCCATCTACGATGATCCACCCGAGGGAAACGGCGAAAGCTTCATCCTTGCCTAGCAAGGCAACCGACGCTCCAAGGTTGCTAGAAATGGAGAGTGGAGGTGTAGGATTATCTCACTATAATTTTTCTCTCATCAAAATGCTCCAAGAGCAACTCAAGAAGATGAAGAGGAGGTGAGGAAACATGTGGCATGAGCAACTAAAGAAAAAATGGCTAAACTTTTCCAAGTAAGAATGTAACGAAGCAAGTGAAGAAAAAAACCAAAGTATAGCATGTTGTAGAATGGTGGCTGCCTCTCTCTCTCATGCACACCAAAATATCTCCTCTCATTTTTCCAATAAATAAATGTGTGTCATACCTCTCTACATTCCAAGTCCATGCTCATGCCAACTCACTCTCCACCTCATTTGTAAAACAAATGATTTCCTAAAAGGAAAATCATACAAATGAGGTGTCCATTTCTAGAAACTATTCCGTATAAATACGGAATACAACCTGGTATACGTACCGAAATAAATATACGCGTATTCGTACAAAAATACGAATAGGTAAGAGAGAAAATGAATAGTGAACAATAATACCAGAATACATATATATAAATACATATATAAATTATTAAATCAAAACTTGATTTAATAATCCGGCTCAGTCCTAAGCTGCTAGTATTATCAACCGTCCGATTAAAGTGTGTGCAGCCTGTACACATATTTAATCGGACAACTGTATGTACTAACATACGTCATCTACACCATATCGCTTGAACCGTGAAAACCCTCTGTGTGGGACACTAAAGACTCGTCAATACGCTGGCTGTCACGACCCAAAATAGCGCGTGACTGGCCCTTGAATCATATGAAGTCTATAGGACCTCATCTAATTCGAGTAAGCCAAAAGCCCAGAAATCTAAAACCATTTTTAAGGAAGAAATAAAGAAAACTAGTTTTAAAACAAGTGTTTTTAAATAACATAAGCCAAATATGCATTTTAAAAATCCCAAGTCTTTTCTGAAAATTTCGGCAGAATTTCCTTTGTAAATACTGGCCCCAAACGGGGTACAAAATGAATAATATGTACATCAATGATAAAAGGCATCCCCAAGCGGGAGCTAGCTCTTTGTCAATCGACGGTCACAACCACGCAAGCGATATAATATACAACGCCGAAGGGCGGGGATCAAAACTCAAAAGGAAACTCAAAATCATCAAGAAAACCATAATACTACAACGCGCGACTCTAAGGTCGAAATAATATACAACTGGTTTCTAAGTCTGAAATAAATATACAAACCTGGTTGATGGAATTTTACTAGATACAACAATAAAAATAATATACAAGGGTGGTCACGATGCGAGTGAACCCACCTACCAAAGCAATCACCCCGAATGGAAGTAGTATGCCAGAAAGCCGCAAAGAACCTATACGGTAAGACCTGCAAGAAACTGTGGCACAACGGGGGTGAGTTGCCAACTCATGAGTAGAAAACATCACAGAGCAGAAATCGTATGTATGACTCAATCCTAGGTCAAATGATCAATAATAATATATATCCTCAATATGATAAATTCTGAAGCATGATAAGGTGGCAAGGGTAAACATCTATACATAAGTGTAATATCAAGTGCTCGTATCAGTGCCTCAGGTAGCAACATATCATAAATATGAGGTATGATCAATGTAATCAACAGGAATCAATGTCAACTATATCATGAAGTCTATAAGTATGTGGGTATCATCCAATTATATAATCAATGCCTGTATGCATGTGGATCTCGTCCACGTGTTAACCAATGACACAAAAACAACATGCATGTAAATATCATAAAGCATATGCATGGAAGTTTGAGGATATAAATCAACGTGTGTCCCTCGCGACACATCAAAATCATGGAACTTGAGTGACCAGCATCGACACTCGAAACATCATGAAACCCGTGTCCAGCATCGGCACGTAAATCCTCATATATATAGGGCCCCTTCAGTCAGGATCGGCCCACGGGCTCCATCAGTCCGGATCGGCCCGTATCATCTCTCAACTCCGGTCAGTATCCTCCGGATATCCGCCGAGCTCAAATACAATCACTGGTAGGTAGTAGTCTCACTGCCAGGCTCACCGTCTGCAGCACAGCAATCCGTTCTCGCCCCGGGGTACCATACCGGGTCCACCATGTACCCGCAATCAGCCTCATCCATCTCCTCGAATCGGGTTTCACATGTCACACGTCTCAGAACCGAGAAAACGCATGGTGAACGCACTGAAATATCATATTAAAAGAAACCGGGTTTTTAAACAATGCATACTTTCTTTTAAAATGACCACGGTTCTCAAATCCAGAAATCTCATGAAAACGACATATCTCAACGCGTAAAATCATAAAGCATGATGTATGCGACATATGATGGAAATGTAAGCATATCCGTATATCATGCAACATAAAACAGTAATATGCACATATCGAGGGGAAAACCGCTCTTTTAAATGAATCCAGTTTTAAAATATATATTGTGGTTCCCAAATCTCCAAAATAAAGCCAGAATCATCTATGTATGTGCAAATACATATGTATGCAAGTATGGGTGTACAATATGTGTGTACGCAAGTATGAGTGTACAATATGTATGTGTGCCAGTATGTCATACAAGGAGTCATATCCTGATGCAACAATCCTACTGTATAGTGACATGTCAATTATCGATGATGAAGTGTGTGAGCCGGCAAGCAAGTGTACGTGGAACATATGCATCATCGATAATGGTGCTGGTGTCCTGACAGTATGGGTTTAATATAACAATAAACACATTTACACATGCAATGTGATGCGAATAGCAAGAATATGCGGAAATCGAATAATAAACGCAACAGTGAAGAATCTACATCAATATGTAAATGTCATACAGTTTTTCCATTTGAAATAAGACGAATTGCGGTGTTTAGAAAAATAAGGGCTATGGTGTTTTTAAGAAAAGATGCGTCTTTTGAAATTATCCATAGAATCCCTTGGCCTGTCTTTAAAATACTCACGATTCATTAGTTTTGAAATAGGTATGACTCGGGTCTAGTCTAATATCTACTAAGTAAACTACAGATTTAAATAACAAGCTAATTGAAAGGGTACGGAAACCACCTAAATCTGAGTCGATATACACACACACATATAATAGTCGGTGATCTAGCCTCAATAGTATCGCGTACGATACAATATATCATATGACATTCTCGAGTCAAGAGTGCAGATCTATCATCATAGTTATCTCGTACGGTAAATTTATCATACGGCATCCAAAATCTGGGTACGGGTCGAATCTCACATTTATCTCATCAATTATCTGGTATCCTTATCATCATATCTCATGAACTGGGGTACTGATCTAAGTCTAGTACAACTGATACCATCTATATAAATATAAACGCGTGTGTAAAACACACGTCCAAAGGCCCACTAAAATCTCATGTCGTATCACATAATACGAACCACCTCATATCACCGATCTCATGGCACCATGCCCAAACTCGACTCATCTCCAAATATCATCCACTATCCTCATCATCCAAGTGTAGATATACGTGTATATATACATATCGTCCCATACCTATGTGTGTGTGTGTGTGTGTGTATGTATCCCCATATTCGCACAAGTATAAAAAGTAAGCATGTGTGTGCGTGTGGGTGTAAACCTATTCTAGGGTTCGCAACTAAGAAGCTATACTAGTTCACTTCTAAAAACCATAATCTAACCATTGAACACCTAATCATATCTTGAATATCCATGTCTCACATAAAAGATATCATATATATATATATATATATATATATAGTATATATATAGCATACTATAAATCGAACTGCGGGGTGCTATACTCAATTCACTCGACTTCCCCCGTAGATATAATCTATTCACCTTGCTCTTCGCTTTCCGTTGCCGACGTCGCCACGCGCTTGCATGTCGTCTCGAAGTCTTCGTGAGGTACCTACACATCATAACATATCGTGTCGCATTAAAACCCAATTCAAAACCAAAACGACACGCTAAAAGCCTATAGGTTAGAACCTATGGACTACACTTTCAAAACTACCAAATAACACTCGATTTCGACGTACAAACGTCAAGTGATCGAATACGACACAAATCACAAAAATGCAAAATTCAAAATACGCAAAACAAAACCCCGAATCAAAACAGGAACTCTTGAAAATGGTCACAGATTTTATCCTAAGTCAAATTAGTCAATTTTGCATATGCCAAGGGTCTAGTTTACTGATGAAGGAACCACAGAACAAACACGAGCCACATTGGCCCAGGTCTGGCCACAATTTGCGGCCAGAGAGAATATTTTTGAGGCCAAAAAGTGGAAGTGGGGTGTCGGGTCTTTAGGGTATGCTCTAAATCACCTGCACATCTCTCTGTGTTTGCTAAATAATTTTCAGGTCATCTCGGTGTTAGCAGATTTCAATATACAGGCACAAAATCCATAATGCTTCCGATATCGGGTTTCTAAATTCGTTAATAGGAGTTATAGTGTAACACCCGAGCCCAATAATACTATGTATATTACTAGTTTAGGGTTATATATTGCTCATTTCCAATTTTCCTGATTTTCTGGTGTTTATTGCTAAATTTTACCCGGTTAAGTCATTTTGGCACATAACAAATTTTAACTCCGAAAATGAAATTTAAGATGTCCATGTTAGCCTACTCGTCGCCACTAGTCGCGTGGTAGCGTCCGCGTGTCGAGATTCCGTTCCGTTTGGCTAAACAGGCAAGTTTGGACGACTACGCGCGCGTGCAAGTGTCCGACTTGGGGGCATGCATTTTAATCATTAAACACCTATTTTCAAAATTTGGAACTCGCTTAAAATCTTACAATTTGAATTTGGAACTTTTGGGCGCAACCCGGGCGCGATTTGGAAATGTTTCATTTCACGCCAAAAAGGGCCCATTTAAATTTAATATCGAATTTATATATACATCCTAATCTTCATTTCCTAACAGCAAATCTCTTCGTTAAATCTTTTAAATTCCTTTTCCTAACATCCCCAACCAATCGCGAGCCTTGGTTTCCCCGTGTGGACCCCGCTCTCTTTCCCTCAGTCTCTCTCTCTCCTCCCTCAATCTCTCTCAATCTCTCTCTCTCTCCTCTATATAATCACCATGCAACAGCCGCCCCACGTCCTCTTCCTCGCGAGCGAACCCACGCGAAACCCTAACCCTAGCTCACGCAGTCTCACCGCCGGCCTCCTCGCGACCCCGCCGTCGCCGCCCTCACCACCACGACTTCCACCGCACCCACCTACCTTCCTCCTCTCCTTCCCGCGCCTGCAACCCATCTCCCCGACGCCTCCATCCCCTCGCAGACCTCGCCGTCGACGTCGCCTCCGACCGTCGAAGCCTCCCACGACTCCCTCTCACCCTCCTCGTCGAGACCTCGACATCACCCCCCTCCTCTCCTCGCCGGACCACCTTCAGACCCGAGCCCAACACCTGCACCATCTCCAGGTCGCCGGAAATCGCGCCGACGACCCTCGTCGACGTCTCCCGCGCCACCTCCTTTTCCCCCTCGATCACCTGAGCCGACCACCACCCTCCTCCACTCGTCGCACCCCTCTCCAGCAAGTCCAACGGCTGTTCCAGCCTTCACAGCCACCGTCGCGGCCTCGCCGGCGTTCCAGTGCCGTCGAACCCGCCGTGGTCACCCCCTGGTGTCTCCCTGTAAGTTCCTTCTCTTTCCTTTTGGTGCAACCCCCGCTGGTCCGTATCGGGAATGCGTAGTTTTTTTGCTAACCTTGTTGTTCTGTTTGCTGCCGGATCCGACCGTGCCGTCTGACGAACCCGACGCTCCAGCGAAGCCCCCTGGTCCGTGTGATTTCGTTGACCTCTGTTGAGACCTGATCCGTGGCCCGTGCTTTCATATCGCGTTTCTGCCGACATCGCATCCGTGTTTCGGTTCGCGGAACCGCCGAGGCAAGTATCCGAATACTTGCTTTAACATGCTACAACTTAATCATCATATTATAACCACACAACTAATATAACATCGATACCTTTTATAACTTAGAATTGCTAGCCACGATTATCCGTAACCTTAAATCAATGAAATCATTGCTCGCTTTAACCGGTCTGTTAATTCATACTTAACTAATTAAACCAAGTAGATCATCCCCAATTCATTTGTTAAAATCACTCATGAGACAATTATTGTGCTTAGTTCAGATTCATGTAACTCCATTACGTATATTATCGATATTGTTCGTCTTGTGGCTTTTGCACCTCAAAGGTGCGTGAACCGGAGTAATATGAAAATACAAACATCACTGTGTTCACATAGAATAATATTTGTTATTTACTGTTTCCTGCTACCGTTCATTATTTGTTACTATACCTGTTATCATCATATACCTGATTGCATTACATATTGACCGATCTTGATACACATGACATATGTACTGATACACCGGACATGACACCCTGTACATATCGACTCTACCTGTTGAAAGTAACCTGACCTGTTACCTGATCTCAGGCCTAATGCCGACAAACCTAACCATTCCTGCTGTCGACCCAGACAGACCTACCTTTACTTGACTTGTGTTGGCATTAGTCCGTGACTACTGAATACCTGACCTGACATACATAGCTTGGGGGTATGGGGAAATCAAAGGTGAAACCGACTTGTAACTCAACAGTTCGACACATTGTTCTGATCAGTCTTACGGGCTTGGCCAGCTCCGGAGTGTTGATGCTGACATCACTCATCTATCCTACTACCTTTTACTGCTTAGCGGCACGTCTCGGATTCAGCCCCGAGAATCATGACCGTGGTCCCGGGCACGCACGGGATACTATTGAGTTACATCGACGATTCATCAATTGGTTTCAAAGACTATAGAGTAGAAAACCTGATAGGACAGTTAGTCACCATTGCACATTACCCTGCTTGTTACCTCTTATTACTGCTTTATTCATGTTCATGCTTGCATTGTTTATTACCATGTTTATACTGTATACTTGATATCATGACGCGCTGACGTCTGGGTTTTGCATGGCCCAGATTCCGTACCTTCGTCGTCGATCGAGCAAGAGTACTTCAGCCAGCAGGCTGAACTGTGAGTTCTTTAGAGTTAGTTTATTTCTGTCATTTCATTTCCAGATGTGAGCCCGCATTATGGGACATACTGTTTATTCATTGTATTGGATCATTAGCTTCCGCACTTATTGTTTATTGATTCTTGTTATTATGGATTTGGACATGTATTAGTTTAGCTTATTTTATCTTGTTCTTGATATCCTTACAACCGTAATGTGACTGTGGATGGATACTTCCTACCCACAGGTAGCATGGTTGGCTATGTCACGTGCCCAAATCTTGCGTACTCTGGGAAGCGGGGCGTGACATGGTTTTATGGTATCAGAGCCATAGGTTAATTGGGTTGATTCTTTGTAGTTGGGTATTGCACCCGATACACGAATCAGGATACCCGTGATTAGAAAACATGTCCAGCCACCTTGACCGTTTTACCCTCCTTGAATCCTTCTTCCGGATCATGTCGACATGCAAACTTACTTTGCATTGTCAATTCGAAAACCTAACTTCTTGTTATCTCTAGGACTTAGGCGACTTGGGTGGAGTTAAGTAATTGCGGCTATGATACCGCGGCATAGCTACAATGCGGTACTCTATTTAAGTATCTTGGAGTTCTAGCCTTGATCCACATTCAGAATCTATCATCATGCTAATGTTGGGTGTTTTGAGTTCAGGATTATGACAGGTAAGAAGTTGAAGACGTACCAGAGGCGTGTGAACGAAGCTGCCATGCTTGGAGTGATAAGAGAAATGCTGGAAATCAAAGAAACAGACCGAGCTGATCCAGCAGCAAGCGGACTTGTTTCAGGAAGGTTTGCAGATCGTTCAGCAGTCTGTAAACGATGTTGGAACTAGACCAGTTGACCGAGTAAGGACCGTAGCAGATTTCAGACTTTTGGATCCATCTACTTTCACTTTTCTGGAGGAGCCGTTGCCGGCCGAGCAGTGGCTAGTAGACACGGAGAATTTACTGATTGCGGCACAGATCCCAGACGACAAGAGAGTTGATGTGGTGCGCATTCAGCTGGTGGATTACGCCCGAGAGTGGTGGCTGGTGGAGGAGACCCGCTTGTCCAAGCCAATCAGTTGGGCGGATTTCTCTAAAAGTTTCTTGGAAAAGTTCTTCCCGCGGACTGCACGGGAGGAAATGGAGGAGAAATTTATCGGACTAAGGCAGAATGGAGCAACCGTGGACGTGCATGCAGCGGAGTGGACGAGACTCAGTAGTCTCGCTGGACCTTTCGCGGCCAACGATGCAGACAGCAGTTGCGGTAAGGAAGCAGTTCTGTCGGGCCGGTCGAGTTTAGGGCTAGGCCGACGAACAATGTTCTTGCGGCTATGGTAGTGGATAGTAATGAAGAGCCGGCAGTTGTCCGCGACTTTATGGATGTATTTGCAGATATTTCGGGCTTACTGCCAAAGCGAGATGTGGAGTTCGCGATTGACCTTATTCCTGGTGCAGCGCCAGTATCAAAATCCTATTATCCGATAGCACCGGTGGAATTGGAAGAAGTTAAGAAACAAGTTGGTGAATTGCTCGAGAAAGGATGGATTCGAAGCAGCAACTCACCTTGGGGAGCTCCAGTTCTTTTAGTGAAGAAGAAGGATGGCACGAGAAGGATGTGCATTGATTATCGAGAATTGAACCGGGTGACTATTAAGAACAAGTACCCGATCCCTCGCATTGGAGAACTTTTTGAGCAGCTTAGTGGCGCGAGGGTATTCTCGAAATTGGATTTGCGATCGGGATATCATCAGGTCCGAGTAAAAGCAGAAGACATTTGCAAGACGACGTTTCGAACTAGATATGGACATTTCGAGTACCTAGTGATGCCCTTCGGAGTGACGGATGCGCCAGCAATATTCATGGATTTGATGAACAGGATCTTTTCACCGTTCTTGGACCAGTTTATTGTGGTATTTATTGACGATATTCTGGTATACTCGAAGAGTCCGGAGGAGCATGCTGAGCATTTAAGGATCGCACTGCAGACGCTGAGACAAGAGAAGTTATTTGCGAAGATGAGTAAGTATGAATTCTGGCTGGAAGAAGTGAAGTTTCTGGGGCATGTTGTGTCGGGCAATGGAATCGCCGTTGATCCCGAGAAGATTACAGCAGTTCGAGATTGGCCTATTCCAAAGATGTTGCGGAGATAAGAAGTGTTCTTGGACTCGCCGGTTACTACAGAAGATTTGTGGAGAACTTCGCTCGTTTAGCTGAGCCGTTAACCAAGCTTACGCGTAAGGAGGTACTGTTTGTTTGGACGGATGGATGTGCATTGGCCTTCGAGACGTTGAAGCAGAAGTTGATAACCGCCCCGATCCTGACCGTACCGGATAATTCAGGAGGACTGGTGATTCATAGCGACGCATCTGGAAAGGGATTGGGATGTGTTTTGATGCAGAATGGGAAAGTCGTCGCTTACGCATCGAGACAACTGAAGACTCATGAGAAGAACTATCCGACTCATGACTTAGAGCTTGCAGCCGTGATCTTCGCCCTGAAGATTTTGGAGACACTACCTTTTGGGCGAGAGAGTTGAAGTCTTTACGGATCACAAGAGTTTGAATTATGTGTTCACTCAGAAGGAGTTGAACATGAGGCAACGCAGATGGTTGGAGCTGATGGCCGACTATGACCTTGATCTTAAGTACCATCCGGGAAAAGTTAACGTCGTGCCAGATGCGCTGAGTCGGTTACCAGCAATTCAGATATTGACTGCACACAGAGAGATCGTTGCGGATTTTCGGAGATTTGACTTGGAAGTTGTGCTACCCCATGCTACAGGACAGTTGATGCAGTTGCAAGTACAGTCGTCCTTAGTTGAGAAGATTAAAGCGACACAATCGCAGGATCCTAGACTGCAAAAGTTTCGAGAACAGGTTGGAGCCGGACTACGAACCGATTTACTGATCCATGAAGATGGTTCGTTGAGATATGGTAGCCGTGTGTGTGTGCCAAAGGGAGATATGCGTGAGGAGCTTATGAAGGAGGCACACAGTTCAGCTTACTCTGTACATCCGGGAGGGACGAAGATGTACCGAGATATTCGACAGCATTTCTGGTGGGAAGGTATGAAACGGGAAATTGCTCGCTTTGTGGCTAAGTGCTTGGTGTGTCAGCAAGTCAAGGCTGAACACCAAAGGGTTGCTGGTTTGTTGCAACCACTTCCGATTCCTCAATGGAAGTGGGAACATATAACCATGGAGTTCGTGACGGCTTTACCGCGGAGTCCAAAGGGCAACAATGCTGTATGGGTGATTGTCGATCGGTTGACCAAGGCAGCTCACTTTATTCCTTTTCGGGTTGGTCAATCTACGGAGACTTTGGCAGAGCGGTACATGCAGGAGATTGTCAGATTGCATGGAGTACCGGTAAGTATCGTGTCCGATCGGGACACTCGGTTCTTGTCACACTTTTGGAGGAGTTTACAAGAAAGTTTGGGGACTCGATTGAAGTTCAGCACAGCTTATCATCCCCAGACTGATGGACAATCAGAGAGGACGATCCAGACCCTTGAAGATATGTTGAGGGCTTGCATGTTAGACTTCAAAGGTTCTTGGGAAGATCATCTACACCTGGTGGAGTTTTCGTACAACAACAGCTTCCAAGCAACTATTCAGATGGCCCCGTTTGAAGCACTGTATGGTCGTAAGTGCCGTTCACCGGTTTGTTGGGATGATGTTGGTGAACGAAGGTTACTAGGACCAGATTTGGTGGTGCAGACAGTCGAGAAGGTGAATACAATCAGAAAGCATATGAAGGCAGCTCAAGACAGACAGAAGAGTTGGGCCGACACGTCAAGAAGACCTCTAGAGTTCGCCATGGGCGATTTGGTATTCCTGAAGATATCACCGACTAGAGGGGTGATTCGCTGGAAGTCGGGGAAAGCTTAGCCCCCGATTCGTTGGACCCTTCGAGATATTGGAGCGGGTCGGAGAGGTATCGTACCGATTGGCGTTACCATCGTCATTAGCAGGAGTTCATGATGTGTTTCATGTGTCTCAACTACGGAGGTATGTTCGTGATGAGACTCATGTCTTGGATCATTCGGAGTTGACCGTTCGGGAGGATCTGACTTTTGAGGAGCGACCAGTCGAGATCAAGGATCGAAGAGAAAAGGTTCTTAAGAACAAGTTTATCCCCATTGTGCTAGTTCTTGGGGTAACCGATCGCATGGAGGATCTACTTGGGAGCGAGAAGACGAGATCCGGCAGAATTTCCCTCATCCTTTCCAGTAGTTAGCTATCTTGTGTTCTTGGAATTTCGAGGACGAAATTCTTTTGTAGTTGGGTATGATGTAACACCCGAGCCCAATAATACTATGTATATTACTAGTTTAGGGTTATATATTGCTCATTTCCAATTTTCCTGATTTTCTGGTGTTTATTGCTAAATTTTACCCGGTTAAGTCATTTTGGCACATAACAAATTTTAACTCCGAAAATGAAATTTAAGATGTCCATGTTAGCCTACTCGTCGCCACTAGTCGCGTGGTAGCGTCCGCGTGTCGAGATTCCGTTCCGTTTGGCTAAACAGGCAAGTTTGGACGACTACGCGCGCGTGCAAGTGTCCGACTTGGGGGCATGCATTTTAATCATTAAACACCTATTTTCAAAATTTGGAACTCGCTTAAAATCTTACAATTTGAATTTGGAACTTTTGGGCGCAACCCGGGCGCGATTTGGAAATGTTTCATTTCACGCCAAAAAGGGCCCATTTAAATTTAATATCGAATTTATATATACATCCTAATCTTCATTTCCTAACAGCAAATCTCTTCGTTAAATCTTTTAAATTCCTTTTCCTAACATCCCCAACCAATCGCGAGCCTTGGTTTCCCCGTGTGGACCCCGCTCTCTTTCCCTCAGTCTCTCTCTCTCCTCCCTCAATCTCTCTCAATCTCTCTCTCTCTCCTCTATATAATCACCATGCAACAGCCGCCCCACGTCCTCTTCCTCGCGAGCGAACCCACGCGAAACCCTAACCCTAGCTCACGCAGTCTCACCGCCGGCCTCCTCGCGACCCCGCCGTCGCCGCCCTCACCACCACGACTTCCACCGCACCCACCTACCTTCCTCCTCTCCTTCCCGCGCCTGCAACCCATCTCCCCGACGCCTCCATCCCCTCGCAGACCTCGCCGTCGACGTCGCCTCCGACCGTCGAAGCCTCCCACGACTCCCTCTCACCCTCCTCGTCGAGACCTCGACATCACCCCCCTCCTCTCCTCGCCGGACCACCTTCAGACCCGAGCCCAACACCTGCACCATCTCCAGGTCGCCGGAAATCGCGCCGACGACCCTCGTCGACGTCTCCCGCGCCACCTCCTTTTCCCCCTCGATCACCTGAGCCGACCACCACCCTCCTCCACTCGTCGCACCCCTCTCCAGCAAGTCCAACGGCTGTTCCAGCCTTCACAGCCACCGTCGCGGCCTCGCCGGCGTTCCAGTGCCGTCGAACCCGCCGTGGTCACCCCCTGGTGTCTCCCTGTAAGTTCCTTCTCTTTCCTTTTGGTGCAACCCCCGCTGGTCCGTATCGGGAATGCGTAGTTTGTTTGCTAACCTTGTTGTTCTGTTTGCTGCCGGATCCGACCGTGCCGTCTGACGAACCCGACGCTCCAGCGAAGCCCCCTGGTCCGTGTGATTTCGTTGACCTCTGTTGAGACCTGATCCGTGGCCCGTGCTTTCATATCGCGTTTCTGCCGACATCGCATCCGTGTTTCGGTTCGCGGAACCGCCGAGGCAAGTATCCGAATACTTGCTTTAACATGCTACAACTTAATCATCATATTATAACCACACAACTAATATAACATCGATACCTTTTATAACTTAGAATTGCTAGCCACGATTATCCGTAACCTTAAATCAATGAAATCATTGCTCGCTTTAACCGGTCTGTTAATTCATACTTAACTAATCAAACCAAGTAGATCATCCCCAATTCATTTGTTAAAATCACTCATGAGATAATTATTGTGCTTAGTTCAGATTCATGTAACTCCATTACGTATATTATCGATATTGTTTGTCTTGTGGCTTTTGCACCTCAAAGGTGCGTGAACCGGAGTAATATGAAAATACAAACATCACTGTGTTCACATAGAATAATATTTGTTATTTACTGTTTCCTGCTACCGTTCATTATTTGTTACTATACCTGTTATCATCATATACCTGATTGCATTACATATTGACCGATCTTGATACACATGACACATGTACTGATACACCGGACATGACACCCTGTACATATCGACTCTACCTGTTGAAAGTAACCTGACCTGTTACCTGATCTCAGGCCTAATGCCGACAAACCTAACCATTCCTGCTGTCGACCCAGACAGACCTACCTTTACTTGACTTGTGTTGGCATTAGTCCGTGACTACTGAATACCTGACCTGACATACATAGCTTGGGGGTATGGGGAAATCAAAGGTGAAACCGACTTGTAACTCAACAGTTCGACACATTGTTCTGATCAGTCTTACGGGCTTGGCCAGCTCCGGAGTGTTGATGCTGACATCACTCATCTATCCTACTACCTTTTACTGCTTAGCGGCACGTCTCGGATTCAGCCCCGAGAATCATGACCGTGGTCCCGGGCACGCACGGGATACTATTGAGTTACATCGACGATTCATCAATTGGTTTCAAAGACTATAGAGTAGAAAACCTGATAGGACAGTTAGTCACCATTGCACATTACCCTGCTTGTTACCTCTTATTACTGCTTTATTCATGTTCATGCTTGCATTGTTTATTACCATGTTTATACTGTATACTTGATATCATGACGCGCTGACGTCTGGGTTTTGCATGGCCCAGATTCCGTACCTTCGTCGTCGACCGAGCAGGAGTACTTCAGCCAGCAGGCTGAACTGTGAGTTCTTTAGAGTTAGTTTATTTCTGTCATTTCATTTCCAGATGTGAGCCCGCATTATGGGACATACTGTTTATTCATTGTATTGGATCATTAGCTTCCGCACTTATTGTTTATTGATTCTTGTTATTATGGATTTGGACATGTATTAGTTTAGCTTATTTTATCTTGTTCTTGATATCCTTACAACCGTAATGTGACTGTGGATGGATACTTCCTACCCACAGGTAGCATGGTTGGCTATGTCACGTGCCCAAATCTTGCGTACTCTGGGAAGCGGGGCGTGACATATAGTCTCTGGTTTAGGTCTCCAATCAATCACCACAGGGGTTGTATAGCCTCTACTAACCTTAATTTCACCCTTGGGTTCAACTAAAACCCTAATCCTCAACTCAAGTTTTCACTGTTTCCAAAACCACACAATATCGGTTCTAATTTAACATGGATGCTAAAGGAAAGGAAATACTGCACTAATGATGGAATAATTATCTCATTTTGCACTCATGAATCCCCTAGGGCACCAAAATCGAATTTTTCTTGGTCCATAGTGTAGCTTGTGAGCTTGTGCATGCTTTTTGTGAAGTGGGGATGATGTTTCGGTGTTGTTTGTGATGGTGAAGAGGAGATGAAAGGAGAGGGATTGCTGCTGGAGATGGGGCTGCTGCTAAGCAAGAAAGGGAGTGAGGGGGAGAGAGAGAGAGAGCGCCAAAGTCAAGCCCCCCATGCCTAATAAATGCCCCATGCATCTCTTTCTTTATTCATTTTCTTTTCTTTCATTTTCTTTCCTTTTCTTTTCTATTCTAAACAAAACAAAACCATACATGAGAAAGGAAAACACATGATAGGAAAAAAACATGTAACACAAGTGTAAAAATGATATGGTGCATGTTTTGCACAAAAGAAGTTTAATGCGCGATTAGCGATATTTAATTGCGATTAGCACTAAATAACATATAATTAATCATCAAACTTATAATTTGCATAATTCACATAAAACACCCTCTTTTTAGCAATTTCCATAATTTTCCAAATTTTCCCCCAATTTATCGGTATTTAATTATACCGCCTTATTAAAATATTCAATATTTTATTATTTAATTATAAAAATTCCCAAAAATAATATTTTATTTTTTTTGAAATGTTACAATCTTCCCCCCTTAAAAAAATTCGGTCCCCGAATTTAAATTTAAACCCCTCAATACTAAAAAATTTCAGTAAAAAGTCCAAGTCGTCGGGGCTCCGAAATCATCAATACACAAAACGCATCATAGCGCAATGCATGTGCATGAACAATGAGCAGATAACTCAAAATCAAAACTCCGTCAAGCATCTCACAATTATCGGAGTTATGGTGAAGACACAAATGTCAAATCCAATATGATATAAATCAACACTATACATGTACATATCTGCAGGAAATGCATGCCAAACCTTTTTAAATCGCTGTGCGATGCGCATAACACTGCACAGTGGCGGACGCCTATTGCAAGAAAATAACCATATATGTATATATCTTTTGTTTAATATGTACGTTCCGCCGTTTTGAAAACAATTTAGATGGGTTTCCTTGCTTTAAACGTTTCGTGTCATATAAGACACGCAGTTAAATACTGAGACTATAGCTCCCTTTTTGGAAATCTCTTCGATAACCATCAATGCATGCAAAATATATCCAGGTATTGTCCTCTGACTAGTCCTGCTCAGTACGAAAATAAATAGCAAATATGATATAAACGTACTACTCCCTAAGAAATCAATCCCAAAATGTGCATATGAATGCTACGTGCGTCGGGTGCGCACGAAAATCAAAATCCATATATATGCCATAAATGTGCACAGAAACAACATTTAAGTACAACGGGTGTGCACAAAACACCTGTCAGAGACAACGTGTGTGCCTGACAGCAAAATCAGGTGCATCTGATATGCACGAAGAATATCGATTTAGTGCATCTGGTATGCACCAAAATCGCATCTTATAACATGCACTCAACTTGCGCGAAAATCCAAATCAGGTATACCGCTGTATATAATCTCACAACCATGTGCATCAGCGTGCACAATCAAATCAAAACGCTAAAAGTGCATGAAAACTATGCCGAAAGCATAAGTCAAATCGCATGCATAACATTGGCATGAAATCAAAATCAACATATCGAATGACATCAAACCGAAGTCAGGTGCAACCGTGGTGCACAAAAACAAACATCATGAAACTCAGTCATCAAGACTAATTCATGCGAATAGATCGCCCAAAATACCAAAATCCAAGATGACGGATGCGTGATAATCGAATCACCAAATCACAAATCATAAATACCGTCGTCGATATTTCCTCCTTCAAGGTTGAGAAGGGGTCGGTGCATCCAATGCTAGCAGAGCAAGATATCTACTTGCCTACTGTTCATAGTCTGACGCCTGGTGCTTTTAGGCTCTTGTCTCTCACTGTGCATTACTAGATATATAGCTTCTCGGCTCAACAACCCAATATGGAATGACGACGGAAACAGTCCCGCTCTGGCACATCCTCTACAGATCTCTGGCCAACTATCTCGTTGGCGATGCCGAACTCTGGTCTGCTGGGTGTGCGTAATATGACCGCTCCTGGATCCAAGTCTTCTCGTATAGTATTCCAGAAAGGTCCCGTCGAGGTCTCTCTCAAATCTCGTTTCTGCCGAATTGCCCGGAAGTTACTACCCTTTACTATATATGTTTCTTGTTCTGGAAAGGATGCATTCTCATCGCGACTCTTTCTGGAAAATATATCAATAATCATCGCCTCTGCATGCGTATCGCATCTCTGATGTCGGCGGAGTGGAACATCATCTTATCAAGATCTCGTACGAATCTCTTACTCCATTTTTCTCTGTTGTCGACTGTTTCGGACTCGTCTTATCGTGGCTGCATGGACTGTGCTCCAACGGCTATACTCGTATCTGGAGTCTCCCAAGCAATGCATCCCATCACATGATATCCGAAAGATGTCGAACCTTTCGATCGATTCGTCAAGGTTCTATAATTCCTCCAAGAGCTAAACATCTTGGGGACAGTTTAATAGTACTCCAGTATATTCCACAGCACCTGTGGACCAACCGTAGAAGGGGAAACCCAAGCCTCACAAATGGCACCGCTAAACTGCCGCAAACACTAAGGTTCAAAGGCGTTCCATGGTCATTACGTCGAGCTAGGGTTTCATTCTTCTAGAGGGTCCATAGCATTACTCGCATTTGTCTCTGAATACTTTAAACTTAGAAAATGGGCTTCTGATATTCGATCGTCTCTATCGACTCTCAACGTACCTGTGTGAAGTCATCTCTAGCTGGAATCAATCTATCTGATGACCTCGCATCGGGGTAAGCGAACGAACCACATGTCCTAGTCATTCATCCTCGGGTGACTAGCGACCTTCTATTATATCTCTAAGTACAACTCGTACTGCAATAGCTCCAACATCTGGGGCAATATCTCATCGTTCGCAACAACAACTGGCTTATTTGTCTGCACGCTGAATAGTGCCTCAATCATCAGGAATAATCGGTGAATCGACGGTCATCAAAAATCTGGCTGGCCTCTATCAGTGGTTCAATCCTCTGGTGCTGATCTGCAAACGCTCATGGCGCGAAAACACAATAAAACGACACCTCTATGCAATCGTATGCCCCTGGAATCACGCCCTGGTCAGTCCTCGTCCGTGACAAGCTCGTGCTGACCGCAACTCTAGCCGTAGCTATCTTTCTGCCGTGTAATCGTGGCAGCAAAACCACAAACCGATAATAATGAGGATAGATCATAGGAATGAATATAATACTGTGCAAGGAAATGTACATCCTAAGGCTCCTTAAGCGGAGTAGCATATCGTAAGTATACCGCGGAACATACACACGGTACGTCACTCTCCTTAAGTCACCTACTCCATCAACCAAGGTCAACCTATGCGACGAAAGTTCGGGTGTAATAGCCCCTCGACTAAGTCTAAGTTCCGTAAGGCCAAGCCTAAGTTTCGAACATATATAAACGCTCTAGGAACCGCATAGTCAAACTTAGACTCGAACCAAGGTTAAACTAGCGCTCTGATACCAACTTTGTCACGACCCGAAATAGCACGCGACTGGCCCTTGAATCATATGAAGTCTATAGGACCTCATCTAATTCGAGTAAGCCAAAAGCCCAGAAATCTAAAACCATTTTTAAGGAAGAAGTAAAGAAAACTAGTTTTAAAACAAGTGTTTTTAAATAACATAAGCTGAATATGCATTTCAAAAAACCTAAGTCTTTTCTGAAAATTTCGGCAGAGTTTCCTTTGTAAATACTGGCCCCAAATGGGGTACAACATGAATAATATGTACATCAATGATAAAAGGCATCCCCAAGCGGGAGCTAGCTCTTCGTCAATCGACGGTCACAACCACGCAAGCAATATAATATACAACGCTGAAGGGCGGGGATCAAAACTCAAAAGGAAACTCAAAATCATCAAGAAAACCATAATACTACAACGCGCGACTCTAAGGTCGAAATAATACACAACTGGTTTCTAAGTCTGAAATAAATATACAAGTCTGGTTGATGGAATTTTACTAGATACAACAATGAAAATAATATACAAGGGTGGTCACGATGCGAGCGAACCCACCTACCAAAGCAATCACCCCGAATGGAAGTAGTGTGCCAGAAAGCCGCAAATAAACCTATACGGCAAGACCTGCAAGAAACTGTGGCACAACCGGGGTGAGTTGCCAACTCGTGAGTAGAAAATATCACAGAGCAGAAACTGTATGTATGACTCAATCTTAGGTCAAACGATCAGTAATAATATATATCCTCAATATGATAAAGTCTGAAGCATGATAAGGTGGCAAGGGTAAACATCTATACATAAGTGTAATACCAAGTACTCGTGTCAGTGTCTCAGGTAGCAACATATCATAAATATGAGGTATGATCAATGTAATCAACATGAATCAATGTCAACTATATCATGAAGTCTATAAGTATGTGGGTATCATCCAACTATATAGTCAATGCCTGTATGCATGTGGATCTCGTCCACGTGTCAACCAATGACACAAAAACATCATGCATGTAAATATCATAAAGAATATACATGGAAGTATGAGGATATAAATCAACGTGTGTCCCTCGCGACACATCAAAATCATGGAACTTGAGTGTCCAGCATCGACACTCGAAACATCATGAAACCCGTGCCCAGCATCGTCATGTAAATCCTCATATATATAGGGCTACGTCAGTCTGGATCGGCCCACGTGTTCTGTCAGTCCGGATCGGCCCGTATCATCTCTCAACTCCGGTCGGTATCCTCCGCATATCCGCCGAACTCAAATACAATCACCGGTAAGTAGTAGTCCCACTGCCAGGCTCACCGTCTGCAGCACAGCAATCCGTTCTCGCCCCGGGGTACCATATCGGGTCCACCATGTACCCGCAATCGGCCTCATCTAGCTCTTCGAATCGGGTTTCACATGTCACACGTCTCAGAACCGAGAAAGCGCATGGTGGACACACTGAAATATCATATCAAGAGAAACCGGGTTTTTAAACAATGCATACTTTCTTTTAAAATGACCACGGTTCTCAAATCCAGAAATCTCATGAAAACGTCATATCTCAACGCGTAAATCATAAAGTATGATGTATGCGACATATGATAGAAATGTAAGCATATCCGTATATCATGCAACATAAAACAGTAATATGCACACATCGACGGGAAAACCGCTCTTTTAAATGAATCCAGTTTTAAAATATATCTTGCGGTTCCCAAATATCCAAAACAAAGCCAGAATCATCTATGTATGTGCAATTACGCATGTATGCAAATATGGGTGTACAATATGTGTGTACGCAAGTATTAGTGTATAATATGTATGTGTGCCAGTATGTCATACAAGGAGTCATATCCTTGTTCCCCTCCGAAAGACGCGCAAGACATGGGCTGTCTTGCCTGAGATTCGGGGCAGATGCTAATTGGTGTTATCCGTCTACCTCTCCGAAGATGCCAAGTTGATTTATGGCACCGTGTATCGGAGGTTTAAACGGATGCGGCCGATGTAGCGGACTTCGTCAGATTCCCCCTCGTTTGAGGGGTTTTTAATTGTGGGGATGCTCTTCCCTGCAGGCGCAAGCCCCTGCAGTTAATTACGCTACCGCATCGCGGTAACAACTTTCTCCTTCTCCAGCTGGTCACTTCGTGTCGTGGGTGTTTGTTTTGTGTTTTGTTGCCCGTGGATTGTTTACGGAGACTGAGTTATGTCGTCGCCCGTAGGGCGTGGACTAGTCCAAATCCGTATTATCTTAGATTTGGGTTTGGGGGTTTGGTTTGAGGATACGTTAGCCATATTTGAGGCTAAGATCAACTCAAACGTTTGTTAAGGATACATTAGTCTAATTTGAGACTAAGATCAACTTAACGGGATCGTTTAGATCCGACAAAAGAGCATTTGGGCTCCATTGTTCCAGTTTAGGGACATAGTGGTCCATTGAATGTATGGTTGTCGGGACCCGTCATCTTTCTGAAGACATTGAAGGATTACAACGAAAAATATCAGAGGAGTTCCGAGATGTACCCTTGAACCAATGAGTTGGTTGAAAGAGCAGATGTGCTCAGTTCAAGATGATTTGAGGACTTATGGCCAGTTTGGGCTAAGTCCAATTATGTTTGAAATATTGGCCCTCTGTTGGTCCATTGAAGGAGAGGCTTTGCCTCTAGAAACTTAGCCAATTGGGCTAAAGCTAGTGTTAAACACTAAAGACCAACAGTGTTGAACACTGGGAATAAGATTAGAAAGTTAGTGTTAAACACTAAAAGATAATCAGTGTTAAACACTGAGAACAGAGTTTTCAAATTAGTGTTAAACGCTAAGCAAATCAGTGTTAAACACAGCCAATAGAGTTTTCCAAATTAGTGTTAAACACTAAGAAAATCAGTGTTAAACACTGCAAATAGAGTCTTCCAATTAGTGTTAAACACTAAGGAGGGAGGGGTCACGTGAGAGCGCCCTGATTTCCCTTATTTTATTCTGCAGGTAAGTGTTTAACACTTTTAATTCTGACGGCTATCACGTGTGAGCACGTGGTGGAGGCCCCCGCTATGGTCTGTTAGAATGCTCATTAGGGGTCACGTGGTGACACGTGAGGGCGCCCTAAATGTGAAGCCAGATCTCCTTTGTTTTATCCTCAAATCTGTGAATAAGTGTTAAACACTTTTCCTTTTTATTTCAAGCATCACGTGTTGACACGTGATGGAGATTTATGCGCTGACTGTTAAAACGTTTGCTAAGGGGTCACGTGGTAAACACGTGAGAGCGCCCAAAGCCTTCATTTCCATTGAT
Organism: Agapanthus africanus; assembly: GCA_030015575.1. Classification (NCBI taxonomy): domain Eukaryota; kingdom Viridiplantae; phylum Streptophyta; class Magnoliopsida; order Asparagales; family Amaryllidaceae; genus Agapanthus; species Agapanthus africanus. The sequence continues at coordinate 739,872,232 of CM057341.1, forward strand.
CTTTCTTTCTGCGTTTTGGGAGTCACGTGGGAGCACGTGATGGCATCAAAAAGTGGGGCCAGATCCCTTTTATTTTGTTCTGCAAACAAGTGTTGAACACTTTTAATTTTCATAGCCATCACGTGTGGGCACGTGATGTATAATCATGCCCTGATTTATTAGAACATTTATTAGGGGTCACGTGGTAACACGTGAGAGCGCCCAGAATTGTTTCTGCCTTTGCTTTTGTTCCATATATAATGAGGGTCACGTGGGAACACGTGAGGCATTGCCTCAAAGCTTTCCTCTTCTCATTTTTGGGGGATCTGTTCAGGGGTCACGTGGGGCACGCGACCTTAGTCTTTTCATGCACAGGGATCTTTTAAGTCTCCTTATCTTTAAGAATTAAATTCTTATTTAGGGTAAAACCCTAATTTTTGTTTTGGAGGAATTAGATTCCTATTGTGAAAGAATTAAATTCTTATTTAGGGTAAAACCCTAATTTTATCCCAAAGGAATTAAATTCCTATAATTTTATGACCATTGAATTCTCAAAACTTAATTCCTCCTCTATGTTTTGGATCTGCATGGCAGGATCTCAACCCAATGAGAATTAAATTCTCAATTCATGGGGAGATCTGCACTTTGCAGATCCTCCACCAGAGAAAGAACTAAGTTCTTTTCTTTATATAAGAGTTAAACTCTTTTGAGAATTAAATTCTCTTTTTAAGCCTCTCTTTTCCTACCTAGGGTTTTCTTTATTGAGAATTAAATTCTCCTTTCTTTTCTTCCCTCTTGAGAATTAAATTCTCCTCTCTCTGTTTTTCTCTCAAAAAAGTAGATCCCTCTTCTCTTCTCTTGGCTCCTATTTATAGGAGGAGGAAGAGAATAAATTTGTTTAGCAAATCTCTCATTGAGAGATTTGATTTGTATGTTGAGAGATTTGATTTGCATTCATCATTAATCTGGGCCTTTAGATTGTTATGTGAATTTTATTCACCATTGGATTTTAAATCCAAAGATATTATGTTTGTTATTTCGGTGAGATTTAGGGAGATCTTTCCTTATTTAAGATTTTTCTATAAATTGGTGATTTTTAATCACCCTTGGATTTTTAATCCAACGGTTCCCCATGACCCTTTTCCATTTGGAAAGATTCAGAAACTTTTAGAATTTAATTCTATTAAATTATAATGCTTTTAAAGCCAGTCACGTGCTGGCACGTGACCTTTGGTCACGTGTGAGCACGTGACCCCCAATTGGGTTCCTTTCTCAGCCGCTTATTTATGTTTTAGTTTTAACCATCACGTGTCAACACGTGACCATTGGTCACGTGTAAGCACGTGATACCTCGTTGAGGTATTTTCTGACTTTTAGAATTAAATTCTATTCATTATTTTAGAGGCTTTAAAAGCCCATCACGTGTCTGCACGTGACCCATGGTCACGTGTGAGCACGTGATGCCCCATTGGGGTCTTTTCTGAGTTTTTATTGTATCTTTTAACTCCTCCAGCGGGTTTTTAAAAGCCCATCACGTGTGGACACGTAATTCCTCATAATATATCAAATCGAAGGGTTTTTCGAGCCGCTTTCGATACCATCAGAATTTATCTGTTTCTCATTCGGGAGTTTGTCAAAAAACAGACCGGAAGATACTGGTTCCCATTTTCTTAAGCGTATCGCCGCCATTTGATACCTTGGGCTCTTTTGCGCAGAAATTTTTGGCGGGAACAAATGCCCCCCACTACTTTGCCCACGTAAGTATTTACGTGGGTGAAGTAGTGCAAAGTAATGCATAGCGTATGACCAGTTTCGGGTTGGTATATTACTTTCAGAATCTTGATCTGAGAAGATAACGAGCGGACACAAGCGTCGTCATTTATCATTGACTCAAATCTCGACTCTTAAGAGACATAGTTCCAAACTTTCAACTCCATGAGCCGCACCCTTCTATTTCTTTATGTCTTACTCTGGCATGAAGTAGTCTTATACGCTCATGAGTAAGTTTCTCCATTTCAGTGGCATATAGCTTTGGCGAGTCTGGCTCATAGATGGTCAATCTTGACCTCTTTGCTGGGCGGTGATGGCTTAGGAGACAGGGTTAGGATCTGCCACCTAAGACTTTTCAACTTTATGAGCCGTGAGGGTCTCATAAAGACTTTTCTCCCTACGGATCGAGAGGATCTCGTAGGTGTATTTTCTTCTTGGGGGTCGTAAGGACTCCTAAGTGTGTTCTCTCTCATAAGTCGTAAGGATCCTATAAGAGAATTTTCTCTCTTACGAGTCGAGAGGAGCCGTAAGTGGTTATTTCCCTCCTTGTCGAAATTCGACTTTGGAGAGTGTGACCCGTGGATAGTATGCAAGGGACCATTTTGGATCGCCTTGCAGGGCCCCAGTGCTTAGGAAACAGGTTTTTTAATCCCTACTGCCTAAGGCTTTATCTCACGAGTCGAGACGAATCGAGAAGTTCTCGCAAAGACATCAATTTCCTCACGAGTCGAAACGGATCGAGCAGATCTCGCAAGAATATCCTAACGTCACAGTTAACCTCTGCTCTTTACGACAGAAGTCCGTTAGGGTCTGTGGTACTTAGGGTTTTGGCCGTCGTACCGTCGCATGAGCTGATATATTCCTCGATAGGCAATTGTGCTGTTCGAGTAGCCCTGCGACTGCCGTGTCTCTGATCCCTTCGGGGGCTGGACAAGACGTTTTCAAGCAATCCTCCTTGGCAGTTTGACCATCGGAAGAGCAGGCGCTAGGAATTTGCCATGCCGCTTTTTACTTGAGGTTAGGCTCATTTTGGAGAGCCCCGATGAGTCATAACCACTCCGCGCTGGTGTGGGATGATCTTCGATAGTCTTTCAGGCTTTATATGACTTGCCGTTAAGACCCTGAAGCTAGGAATTTGGCCTTTGCTTCGTTTTGCTGGCATTGCGTCCTCTGTATCGAGATGAATGACGCGGTTGTCTCTAGGTTGCTGGTGAACCGTCGAGGTTTGGAACTAGGGATTTTGCCGTGGCTCCTTTTGGTGATGTTGCGTCTGCTGTATCGAGACGAACGTCGAGGTGGTGACTACACCGCATTGGTTCGAGATGATCTCCGATTGTCTCTCGGGTTTTATATGACTTGCCGTTAAGACGTTGAAGCTAGGAATTTGGCCTTCGCTTCATTTGCTTTGTCATGTGCGAATCCTGTTGGAGGAAGAACGCTGTCGTGACATCTCGTCTGCTGTATCGAGACGAACGTCGAGGTGGTGACCACTCCACGCCGGTGTGGGATGATCTCCGATTGTCTTTCAGGCTTTATATGACTTGCCGTCAAGACCCTGAAGATAGGAATTTGGCCTTCGCTTCGTTTGCTGGTATCGCGTCTGCTGTATCGAGATGAATGTCGCGGTGGTGATCACTCCATGTTGGTGTAAGGACCAGGATCCGCTCTGGACGTTTTCCACGGGGTCGAAGAGTGACGTTATCCGCGTTCCACGTGACCAGGAATTTTGCTCTAAATGCTTCACATGGGTTCACTGCCGTGTTAGGCGAGGACTAGGCTCCGCTCTGGATGCTTCACATGGGTTCACTGCCGTGCTCTGCGAGGACCAGGATCCGCTCTGGACATTTTCCATGGGGTCAAAGAGTGACGTTATCCGCGTCCTATGTAACCAGGAATTTTGCTCTAGATGCTTCACACGGGTTCACTGCCGCGTTAGGCGAGGACTAGGCTCCGCTCTGGATGCTTCGCACGGGTTCACTGCCGTGCTCTGCGAGGACCAGGATCCGCTCTGGACGTTTTCCACGGGGTCAAAGAGTGACGTTATCCGCGTTCCACGTAACCAGGAATTTTGCTCTAGATGCTTCACACGGGTTCACTGCCGCGTTAGGCGAGGACTAGGCTTCGCTCTGGATGCTTCGCACGGGTTCACTGCCGTGCTCTGCGAGGACCAGGATCCGCTCTGGACGTTTTCCACGGGGTCAAAGAGTGACGTTATCCGCGTTCCACGTAACCAGGAATTTTGCACTAGATGCTTCACACGGGTTCACTGCCGCGTTAGGCAAGGACTAGGCTCCGCTCTGGATGCTTCACACGGGTTCACTGCCGTGCTCTGCGAGGACCAGGATCCGCTGTGGACGTTTTCCACGGGGTCAAAGAGTGACGTTATCCGCGTTCCACGTAACCAGGAATTTTGCACTAGATGCTTCACACGGGTTCACTGCCGCGTTAGGCGAGGACTAGGCTCTGCTCTGGATGCTTCACACGGGTTCACTGCCATGCTCTGCGAGGACCAGGATCCGCTCTGGACGTTTTCCACGGGGTCAAAGAGTGACGTTTCCGCGTTCCACGTGACCAGGAATTTTGCACTAGATGGTTTACACGGTTTCACTGCCGCGTTAGGCGAGGACTAGGCTCCGCTCTGGATGCTTCACACGGGTTCACTGCCGTGCTCTGCGAGGACCAGGATCCGCTCTGGACGTTTTCCACGGGGTCAAAGAGTGACGTTTTCCGCGTTCCACGTGACCAGGAATTTTGTTGATTATACCCGCATTTTACGGAGTTGGGATTTGACTCTCTATGGGAGTACATCGTCGAGTCATGGAACTGGGAGTTGCCGTTGTTCCGCTTTGCTTGATGATGTGTCCGCTGTGACGAGACGAGTGCTGAGGTGGAGCTGGGATTTTGCCATCAATCCGCTTTGCTTCGACCATGAGGTCTTTTGTTGACGTTACATCTACGTCCTGCTGGACTGCGAAGGAACGTTGCTGTTGACATCTCGTCTGCTGTAACAAGACGAATGCTGAGGTGGAGCTGGGATTTCGCCGTCACTCCATTTGATGGTGTAACATCTGTGTCCTGTTGGAATGAGGAGGCACACCGTTGTTGGTCTCTAGGCTGTAGATGTGGCCATTGAGATTTGGAACTAGGGACTTTGCCATGGTTCCGTTTCGTTGCGACTCTGGGGTCGGTTGTTGATATGACGTCTGCATCTGGTTAGAGTGAGGAGAAACGCCGTTGATGATCTCCAGGTTGTCGATATTGACATCGAGACCCTGAAGCTAGGGATCTTCCTTTTGCTTCGTCTGTTGATATTATGTCTGCGATATTGCGACAGATGTCGAGGTTGTCTCTAGGTTGTCTATGAACCGTCGAGATTTGGCTTCGCTTTCTGGCGGAGCCTGTTGGGAAGGTATGGTTCCCTCTTTGTTTGTGCCCCTGGATTGTATACAGGGATTGATGTGATCTCACCTGTAAGGCAAAAAGTTTCATTCTTTCATTTTTTTTATTCTTTCCGCGATGCTCTATCATTTCAGCTTTTTATATCGCGAAAATCGCGATTGCTCAATCATTTCGGCTATTTTTCGCGGTGCCCAATCATTTCGGCTATTTTTCTTTTTACTCGCTGTTTTTTATTGCGAGTTGCCCAATCATTTTGGCTATTTTGCATGCATACATTTTTACTTGCTGATTTTGTTTGCAAGTTGCCCCATCATTTCGGCTATTTCGTATGCATTTTTTTTTGGCTCGCTGATTTTTTTTCGCGAGTAGGGGATTTGGGATCTGATACCAATCTTGGCGTCAGCATCGCTGCGACTGGAATATTGCCAGGAGCGAATCATCATTTGCCTTGGAAGGACTTGAAATTTGATACCGGTTTAGGCATCAGCATCGCTGCAACTGGGATATTGCCAGGAGCGAATCATCATTTGCCTTGAAAGGGCTTAGAATTTGATACCGGTTTAGGCATCAGCATCGCTGCAACTGGGATATTGCCAGGAGCGAATCATCATTTGCCTCTGTCGATGTCGAACAAAGGTGGCTTAGTAAACAGGGTTAGGATCCCGTCGACTAAGGCTTTTGACTTCATGAGCCGTAAGGGTCTCACAAAGGTATTTCTCCCTACAAGTCGTGAGGATCTTGTAGGTGTGTTTTCTCCTTGGGAATCGTGAGGATTCCTAAGTGCATGTTCTCTTGTAAGTCGTAAGGATCTTACAAAAAGGTTTTCTCCTTATAAGTCGAGAGGACTTACAAGTGTTGTTTGCTGTACAAGCATATTCCTAGTCATGGATGGGACTTTGTTAGGGAAATATTTATTCGTGCCCGTGGATTGTATACAAGGGTCAGTACCGAGCCGCTTGTAGGGCAGCATCGAATGTTGTGGGGGTTGCTTAAGAACAGATTAAGGTTTCTGTAACTTAAGACTTTCAAATTTTATGAGCCGTGAGGGTCCCATAAGAGAGTTCTCCTTACGAGTCGTGAGGATCTCGTAAGTGTAATTTCTCCTTAGGAATCGTGAGGATCCCTAAGTGTGTTGCTCCCTTGTGAGTCGTAAGGATCTCACGCGGGTGGTTTCTCCTTACAAGGTCTAGAAGATCCTGTAAGTGTCTTTTAACGAGGTTGCGCCCTTTCGGGTTTTCACAAACACTCGCCGGTAGCCCTGCTGTTTTTACTCACGGAGCCCTTTCGGGTTTTCATCCGTGCCCATTTTGCTTATAGACATACCGTTTTTTTTTTGTTTTTTTTTTATTCCTTTTTTTTCCTTTTTTTTTGTTTTTTTTTAAAACGAGGTCGCGCCCTTTCGGGTTTTCACGAACACTCGCCGGTAGCCCTGCTGTTTTTACTCACGGAGCCTTTTTGGGTTTTCATCCGTGCCCATTTTGCTTGTGGACGTACCATTTTTTTTTTTACCACGTCAGCCTGAAAATGCTGCGGGTTGGGAGTAGTTTAACGACGTTTCGGTCATTTGCAAGTTTTAGGACATTGCGGTCCGCCGTTAGTTTAAGAACGTTTCGGTCCGCCGTCGCCGTATTTGAGACGCATCTCTAGTTTACTGACTTTTCGGTCTATGGGGCTTTCTCTATGAAAGAGCACGATGCCCCCGGCATGTCCATCTTTTTCGGAGCATGTGGTTGTGGCGGGCTCACCTTCCAGTTGTCAGACAATGCGAATTTACCCTGTTGGTATTCATCCTCAATCCAGCCTTTGAAGACATAGCAATTTTCGAGTGGGTGACCCATTACTCTATGGTAGGGACAATAGTTAGGATTGTTAACGTCACCTGGCTGCAACGGACGTTTTGGATCCTGCAGAGTGATGAGCCCGCTGCGCACCGCTAGCTCGAACAGTCTCTTTATTTTATCTCTGGGGAACGAGTAAGGACGTTTCAACTTCTCATTGAGGTATCGCGGCTTGTTATTTTGACGAACAAACGGTTTCGGATCACTCGGCTGTTGTTGAGCATTGGCGACGGAGGTCGCTTTTCCATTCCTCTTATCCCTTTTGTTCGATTCCTTGTTTGCGGGTCCGAAATTCTTTTCGGGTAGCGTGCGATTGCGCAGCTGAACGTTCTCGCAGGTCTTCTTTTCTTTCTCTTTTCCTGAGGTGGATTCTTTGAAGAGAGGGCTAAGAGTCATTTCTTCTTCAGAATTGCTCCCGAATGTGAGAGCTTGTGATCCCCCGGGCTCATCCTTATGACAATTGCCGGCAACTCTTTTATGCTCATCTGTCGTATTTTTTCGCTGTCTACGAGCTTCACGCTTTGTCCTGTTGAAGTGTTGCCTGTGAGCGACATACCCTTGCCACCAACACTTAAAAGAGTTGCAGTCTTCAGTAGGATGTACGATCTTCTGATGATATAAGCAGAAGTTAGGGTGTACGTTCGTTTCATCAAAATGTATACCACCAGGAGAATTTTTTCTGAAAGAGGGCGGCCTCATCCCCATTGCTATGGCTTTGGCGAATCGTTTCCTTGTCTTGATCCTGCTTTTATTTGCGGCGGATGTACTTTCATCTGGTGGGAGTGTTTCGACCCTTTCATCTAGTCGCCGACGTTTGGCTTTCTCGAATATGGCCATCTCGCGCTCTCGATCAGCTTTGCTTTTAAGACGGGCTTCGTTCAGGAAGGCATCGATCATCTCGTCTGATGGCCACAGAAGTTCTGGTTCAGGCCCCGCCCCTGGTTTCTCGGTGCAAGGAGCCTCTTTATCATCTATCAATGAGTGAGAGATCATGTGATAACTTGCCCCCGGTGTGTCCGTCTTCTTTGGAGTGTGCGGCTGTGGTGGGTTTACCTTCCACTTTTCAGACAGCGCAAACTTGCCTTGTAGGTACTGATCCTCGATCCATCCCTTAAAGACGAAGCAATCTTCGATTGGATGGCTTACCGCTTGGTGATAAGGGCAATAATTGGGATCGTTGACATCGCCTGGTTGCAACGGACGTTTTGGACTCGGCAGATTGATGAGTCTGTTGCGCACTGCCAGCTCGAACAGTTTTCTCGTTTTATCCTGAGGAAATGAGTAAGGACGTCCCAGTCTTTCCTCGAGGGATGGGCGTGGTCGCACATTGTTCTGGCGAACAACCGGCTTTAAGTGGCTCGGCTGTTGTTGAGTATTGGCGATGACGGTTGCTTTCCCTTTGTCCTTTTCATTCCAAGGCTCTGTCTTTGAAGGAGATGGTCTATGACCCATCTGGTCCATTTGGGCCAGCTTGTCAATCAAGGCCTGAAAAGTGGTCGGCTTGAAGAACATCATGAATTGGGATATGGTCGCTTGAGGGTCGAGAGTACCCACAAACATGCCCACGGCAGGAGCTTCTTCTATGCGTTGTTCGCATCTCGACCATAGGTTCCGCCACCGGATTGCATATTGCACCCACGTCTCTCCCGGCTTCACTCTGGCGTTGATCAGTGCCGTGATCGGGGTGCGCTCGCTAGCGCTTACAAATCTCTGTGTAAACAGCAGCTCCATCTCCACAAATGTTTTAACAGAGTCGTTAGGTTGCTCCGAATACCATTCAAAGGCTATTTCTGCTAAGCTGCCGACGAATTGACGTAGCAACAATTTGTCATCGCCTCCAGTATTGCCGCATAAGGCCCTGAATTGAGCGACATGCTGATGCGGATTCCCTGTCCCTTTATATACGTGGAATTTAGGGATCGTGTATCCTGGAGGGTAACTGATTTGGTCATACCAGCTCGGATACGGTCGTCCGGTTCTAACAATTTGCCCAGCTGCTTCATTTGCCTGATGAACCTGGATCTGCTGAGCTATATATTCGTCTAGGCTAACTTTGGAGATTGCCTCCTCCTTGGCTGTTGATAGAGCCGGCGGAGGATTTGACGTTTCTCCCCTGTCGTCTTCAAGGACGATCGGGGGATCTTCAGCAGGAGGGTCCGGCTGTAACATCATCCCTACCATATCTTGGAAGAGGAGCGCCATCTGTTTTATGTTATCCGCTTGCTCTGCAGCTTCTTTGTCCTTCTTTTCGAGGACTCTGCGTAAAAAGTCAGCGTCGGTTTCTTGTTCTTGACGCTCATCCGAAGAAGTTTCAGAGCTTTCTTTTGGCTCAGTGAGTGCAGCCATTGTAGTCATCATTTCCTGAAGCTTTTGTTGTTGCTCCTGGGCTTTCATTACGGATCGGGTGAGCGGTCGGTGACCCGTCGATGCACGGCTTTCCTCTTTTCCAGAAGCCATATAAACAGTGTGCACCACCATGCCCCCAGACTTGGGGTGTTTGTGCTCAGCGCGTTTACGGTTCACCATGTTCACAGGGGCTCTTTGCGGACTCCTTTTCTTTTGAGTGGTTGAAGTTGAGGGGGTCGTTGTAGTGGGCGCCCAAGTAGCCGTTGCTTTTTGTGGCTTAACAGGACGGTTTTCTTCCTGCCGGACCTTCAGCTTCTTCTGCTGGCGGGAGAAATTTCGATCAATCACCGAGTCTTGGACTTGGCGCCAAACCTTGTAGATTTTAGAGGACAGCCGCTGAGAGGAATGTTCTGGCTTGGCTTCCGCAACGTTTCCCACCGGAGGAGGGGATCTTTTTAGTACGGCGGTAGGAGAGTTTCTGCGCACCGTGTTCAACAATTCAAAGCTGTTCCCGGTTGGAACAGCAGCATCGATCCCCACCGTTGGAGCTGGTGGAGTAAATCCAGAGGGGGAGTTGCCCTCAACCTTCCTTACTCGGTGCCAGTGGCGACGTCGAGCGTGTCGTGCGGATGGAGTTGTTTCGGCCGTAGGGGCGACTTCGTCATGCCCCCTGCTTTGAGGAGAGACCGTTATTGGTGCTAGCCTGTCGAAGACTGACACCCGTTGAGAAGCAATGTCTAATCTGTCAAAGACAAACCTCTGGGTAGGAGAAGCAGCTTTGAGGACCTCGCCTGGAGCAGCAACCGGAATAGCCAGCCTTGTAAAAATTGACTTCTTGGAAGGAGGAGCCTTTCCCATAATTTTGTCCGCTTGAGCCGGGATGGCTATCCGCTTTGGGATGGCAGCTTCGGGTATCACGGGCTTATAGACGTTCTGGCCCAGTCTGTTGAAAACTGAGGTATTGAAGTTGGGCGACCCGTTGAGAGGGGCCGCGGCAGTGGTGAGCCGATCAAAGACCGACTTCTTTGGGGCTTCTTGCAACGTCATTATGGCATTGAAGCTAAACGGTGGGAGCATGGTCCCGAAGAATAATCCAGTGGTGGCCTGAGTTACCTGCTCCACTGGCATCTTGAAAAGGGAGGCCGCTTGGGGCCCATAAGTCACTCCTCCAGCAAGGACCGAGCGAGAGTTGCAGTTGCAGGCGGTGCAGTTTGAAGCCATTGATCTTCTATTTTCTGCATGGAGCAAGACACCAAATCTTAGTACCTTGAATCCACAGGCAACCACAGTAAACCGCGATTCGTTCGCGAACACGACACACTAAGTGTGGAGTGGAAAGAGGAAAAGGTCCCACCGGGCGTGCCAGAATCTGTTCCCCTCCGAAAGACGCGCAAGACATGGGCTGTCTTGCCTGAGATTCGGGGCAGATGCTAATTGGTGTTATCCGTCTACCTCTCCGAAGATGCCAAGTTGATTTATGGCACCGTGTATCGGAGGTTTAAACGGATGCGGCCGATGTAGCGGACTTCGTCAGATTCCCCCTCGTTTGAGGGGTTTTTAATTGTGGGGACGCTCTTCCCTGCAGGCGCAAGCCCCTGCAGTTAATTACACTACCGCATCGCGGTAACAACTTTCTCCTTCTCCAGCTGGTCACTTCGTGTCGTGGGTGTTTGTTTTGTGTTTTGTTGCCCATGGATTGTTTACGGAGACTGAGTTATGTCGTCGCCCGTAGGGCGTGGACTAGTCCAAATCCGTATTATCTTAGATTTGGGTTTGGGGGTTTGGTTTGAGGACACGTTAGCTATATTTGAGGCTAAGATCAACTCAAACGTTTGTTAAGGATACATTAGTTTAATTTGAGACTAAGATCAACTTAACGGGATCGTTTAGATCCGATAAAGAGCATTTGGGCTCCATTGTTCCAGTTTAGGGACATAGTGGTCCATTGAATGTATGGTTGTCGGGACCCGTCACCTCTCTGAAGACGTTGAAGGATTACAACGACAAATATCAGAGGAGTTCCGAGATGTACCCTTGAACCAATGAGTTGGTTGAAAGAGCAGATGTGCTCAGTTCAAGATGATTTGAGGACTTATGGCCAGTTTGGGCTAAGTCCAATTATGTTTGAAATATTGGCCCTCTGTTGGTCCATTGAAGGAGAGGCTTTGCCTCTAGAAACTTAGCCAATTGGGCTAAAGCTAGTGTTAAACACTAAAGACCAACAGTGTTGAACACTGGGAATAAGATTAGAAAGTTAGTGTTAAACACTAAAAGATAATCAGTGTTAAACACTGAGAACAGAGTTTTCAAATTAGTGTTAAACACTAAGCAAATCAGTGTTAAACACAGCCAATAGAGTTTTCCAAATTAGTGTTAAACACTAAGAAAATCAGTGTTAAACACTGCAAATAGAGTCTTCCAATTAGTGTTAAACACTAAGGAGGGAGGGGTCACGTGAGAGCGCCCTGATTTCCCTTATTTTATTCTGCAGGTAAGTGTTTAACACTTTTAATTCTGACGGCCATCACGTGTGAGCACGTGGTGGAGGCCCCCGCTCTGGTCTGTTAGAATGCTCATTAGGGGTCACGTGGTGACACGTGAGGGCGCCCTAAATGTGAAGCCAGATCTCCTTTGTTTTATCCTCAAATCTGTGAATAAGTGTTAAACACTTTTCCTTTTTATTTCAAGCATCACGTGTTGACACGTGATGGGGATTTATGCGCTGACTGTTAAAACGTTTGCTAAGGGGTCACGTGGTAAACACGTGAGAGCGCCCAAAGCCTTCATTTCCATTGATCTTTCTTTCTGCGTTTTGGGAGTCACGTGGGAGCACGTGATGGCATCAAAAAGTGGGGCCAGATCCCCTTTATTTTGTTCTGCAAACAAGTGTTGAACACTTTTAATTTTCATAGCCATCACGTGTGGGCACGTGATGTATAATCATGCCCTGATTTATTAGAACATTTATTAGGGGTCACGTGGTAACACGTGAGAGCACCCAGAATTGTTTCTGCCTTTGCTTTTGTTCCATATATAATGAGGGTCACGTGGGAACACGTGAGGCATTGCCTCAAAGCTTTCCTCTTCTCATTTTTGGGGGATCTGTTCAGGGGTCACGTGGGGCACGCGACCTTAGTCTTTTCATGCACAGGGATCTTTTAAGTCTCCTTATCTTTAAGAATTAAATTCTTATTTAGGGTAAAACCCTAATTTTTGTTTTGGAGGAATTAGATTCCTATTGTGAAAGAATTAAATTCTTATTTAGGGTAAAACCCTAATTTTATCCCAAAGGAATTAAATTCCTATAATTTTATGACCATTGAATTCTCAAAACTTAATTCCTCCTCTATGTTTTGGATCTGCATGGCAGGATCTCAACCCAATGAGAATTAAATTCTCAATTCATGGGGAGATGTGCACTTTGCAGATCCTCCACCGGAGAAAGAACTAAGTTCTTTTCTTTATATAAGAGTTAAACTCTTTTGAGAATTAAATTCTCTTTTTAAGCCTCTCTTTTCTTACCTTGGGTTTTCTTTATTGAGAATTAAATTCTCCTTTCTTTTCTTCCCTCTTGAGAATTAAATTCTCCTCTCTCTGTTTTTCTCTCAAAAAAGTAGATCCCTCTTCTCTTCTCTTGGCTCCTATTTATAGGAGGAGGAAGAGAATAAATTTGTTTAGCAAATCTCTCATTGAGAGATTTGATTTGTATGTTGAGAGATTTGATTTGCATTCATCATTAATCTGGGCCTTTAGATTGTTAAGTGAATTTTATTCACCATTGGATTTTAAATCCAAAGATATTATGTTTGTTATTTCGGTGAGATTTAGGGAGATCTTTCCTTATTTAAGATTTTTCTATAAATTGGTGATTTTTAATCACCCTTGGATTTTTAATCCAACGGTTCCCCATGACCCTTTTCCATTTGGAAAGATTCAGAAACTTTTAGAATTTAATTCTATTAAATTATAATGCTTTTAAAGCCAGTCACGTGCTGGCACGTGACCTTTGGTCACGTGTGAGCACGTGACCCCCAATTGGGTTCCTTTCTCAGCCGCTTATTTATGTTTTAGTTTTAACCATCACGTGTCAACACGTGACCATTGGTCACGTGTAAGCACGTGATACCTCGTTGAGGTATTTTCTAACTTTTAGAATTAAATTCTATTCATTATTTTAGAGGCTTTAAAAGCCCATCACGTGTCTGCACGTGACCCATGGTCACGTGTGAGCACGTGATGCCCCATTGGGGTCTTTTCTGAGTTTTTATTGTATCTTTTAACTCCTCCAGCGGGTTCTTAAAAGCCCATCACGTGTGGACACGTAATTCCTCATAACTTTTGATCCCGGATGAATTACGAGGCCCATAATATATCAAATCGAAGGGTTTTTCGAGCCGCTTTCGATACCATCAGAATTTATCTGTTTCTCATTCGGAAGTTTGTCAAAAAACAGCCCGGAAGATACTGGTTCCCATTTTCTTAAGCGTATCGCCGCCATTTGATACCTTGGGCTCTTTTGCGCAGAAATTTTTGGTGGGAACAATCCTGATGCAACAATGCTACTGTGTAGTGACATGGCAATTATCGATGATGAAATGTGTGAGCCGGCAAGCAGGTGTACGTGGAACATACGCATCATCGATAATGGTGCTGGTGTCCTGACAGTATGAGTTTAATATAACAATAAACACATTTACACATGCAATGTGATGCGAATAGCAAGAATATGCGGAAATCGAATAATAAACGCAACAGTGAATAATCTACATCAATATGTAAATGTTATACAGTTTTGCCATTTGAAATAAGATGAATCGTGGTATTTAGAAAAATAAGGGCTACGGTGTTTTTAAGAAAAGATGCGTCTTTTGAAAATATCTGTAGAATCTCTTGGCCTGTCTTTAAAATACTCACGATTCGTTAGTTTTGAAATAGGTATGACTCGGGTCTAGTCTACCATCTACTAAGTAAATTACAGATCTAAATAACAAGCTAATCGAAAGGGTACGGAAACCACCTAAATCTGAGTCGATATATATATATACACATATAATAGTCGGTGATCTCGCCTCATTAGTACCGCGTACGATACAATATATCATATGATATTCTCGAGTCAAGAGTGCGGATCTATCATCATAGTTATCTCGTACGGTAAATCCGTCGTACGGCATCGCAAATCTGGGTACGGGTCGAATCTCACATTTATCTCATCAATTATCTGGTATCCTTATCATCATATCTCATGAATTGAGGTACTGATCTAAGTCTAGTACAACTGATACCATCTATATAAATATAAATGCTTGTGTAAAACACACGTCCAAAGGCCCGCTAAAATCTCATATCGTATCTCATAATACGAACCACCTCATATCACCAACCTCATGGCACCATGCCCAAACTCATCGACTCATCTCCAAATATCATCCACTATCCTCATTATCCAAGTGTAGGTATACGTGTATATATACACATCGCCCCATACCTATGTGTGTGTGTGTGTGTATACGTATTCCCATATGCGCACAAGTATAAAAAGTAAGCATGTGTGTGCGTGTGGGTGTAAACCTATTCTAGGGTTCGCAACTAAGAAGCTATACTAGTTTACTTCTAACAATCCTAATCTAACCATTGAACACCTAATCATATCTTGAATATCCATGTCTCACATAAAAGATATCATATATATATAGTATATATATAGCATACTGAACATCGAACTGCGGGGTGCTATACGCCATCCACCCGACTTCCCCCGTAGATATAATCTACTCACCTTGCCCTTCGCTTTCCATTGCCGACGTCGCCACGCGCTTGCTTGTCGTCTCGAACTCTTCGTGGGGTACCTACACATCATAACGTATCATGTCGCATTAAAACCAAATTCAAAACCAAAACGACACGCTAAAAGCCTATAGGTTAGAACCTATGGACTACGCTTTCAAAACCACCAAATAACACTCGATTTCGACGTACACACATCAAGTGATCGAATAAGACACAAATCACAAAAATCCAGAATTGAAAATACGCAAAACGAAACCCTGAATCAAACAGCAACTCTTGAAAATGGTCCCAGATTTTACCCTAGGTCAAATTAGTCAATTTTGCATATGCCAAGGGTCTAGTTTACTGATGAAGGAACCACAGAACAAACACGAGCCACATTGGCCCAGGTCTGGCCGCAATTTGCGGCTAGAGAGAATATTTTAGCGGCCAAAAAGTGGAAGTGGGGTCTCGGATCTTTAGGGTATGCTCTAAATCACCTGCACATCTCTCTGTGTTTGCTAAACAATTTTCATGTCACCCGGGTTTTAGCAGATTTCAATATATACGCACAGAATCCACAATTCTTCCGATATTGGGTTTCTAAATTTGCTAATAGGGGTTCTAGTCTCTGGTTTAGGTCTCCAATCAATCACCACAGGGGTTGTATAGCCTCTACTAACCTTAATTTCACCCTTGGGTTCAACTAAAACCCTAATTCTCAACTCAAGTTTTCAATGTTCCCAAAACCACACAATATCGGTTCTAATTTAACATGGATGCTAAAGAAAAGGAAATTCTACACTAATGATGGAATAATTACCTCATTTTGCACTCATGAATCCCCTAGGGCACCAAAATTGAATTTTTCTTGGTCCATAGTGTAGCTTGTGAGCTTGTGCATGCTTTTTGTGAAGTGGGGATGATGTTTCGGTGTTGTTTGTGATGGTGAAGAGGAGATGAAGGGAGAGGGATTGTTGCTGGAGATGGGGCTGCTGCTGAGCAAGGAGGGCAGTGACGGGGGAGAGAGAGAGAGCCAAAGTCAAGCCCCCCATACCCAATAAATGCCCCATGCCTCTCTTTCTTTATTCATTTTCTTTCCTTTCATTTTCTTTCCTTTTCTTTTCTATTCTAAACAAAAAAAAACCATACATGTGAAAGGAAAACACATGATAGGAAAAAAACATGTAACACAAGTGTAAAAATGATATGGTGCATGTTTTGCACAAAACATGTTTAATGCGCGATTAGCGATATTTAATCGCGATTAGCACTAAATAGCGTATAATTAATCATAAAAACTTATAATTTGCATAATTCACATAAAACACCCTATTTTTAGCAATTTCCATAATTTTCCAATTTTTTTTCCAATTTATCGGTATTTAATTATACCGCCTTATTAAAATATTCAATATTTTATTATTTAATTATAAAAATTCCTAAAAATAATATTTTATTTTTTTCGAAATGTTACAATCTTCCCCCCTTACAGAAATTCGGTCCCCGAATTTAAATTTAAACCCCTTAATACTAAAACATTTCAGTAAAAAGTCCAACTCGTCGGGGCTCCGAAATCATCAATACACAAAACGCATCATAGCGCAATGCATGCGCATGAACAATGAGCAGATAACTCAAAATCAAAACTCCGTCAAGCATCTCGCAATTATCGGAGTCATGGTGAAGACACAAATGTCAAATCCAATACGAAACCAATATGATATAAATCAACACTATACATGTACACATCTGCAGGAAATGCATGCCAAACCTTTTTAAATCGCTGTGCGATGCGCATAACACTGCACAGTGGCGGACGCCTATTGTAAGAAAATAACTATATATGTATATATCTTTTGTTTAATATGTACGTTCCGCCATTTTGAAAACAATTTAGAAGGGTTTCCTTTTTTTAAACGTTTCGTGTCATATTAGACACGTAGGTAAATACTGAGACTATAGCTCCCTTTTTGGAAATCCCTTCGATAACTATCAATCCATGCAAAATATATCCAGGTATTGTCTTCTGACTAGTCATGCTCAGTACGAAAACAAATAGCAAATATCATAAAAACGTACTGCTCTCTAAGAAATCAATCCTAAAATGTGCATATGAATGCTACGTGCGTCGGGTGCGCACGAAAATCAAAATCCATATATATGCCATACATGTGCACGGAAACAATATCTAAGTGCAACGGGTGTGCATGAAACACCTGTCAGAGACAACGTGTGTGCTTGACAGAAAAATTAGGTGCATCTGATATGCATGAAGAATTTCGATTTAGTGCATCCGGTGTGCACCAAAATCGCATCTCTTAACATGCGCTGTATACCGCGGTATATAATCTCACAACCATGTGCATCAGCGTGCACAATCAAATCAAAACACTAAAAGTGCATGAAAACTATGCCGAAAGCATAAGTCAAATCACATGCATAACATAGGCATGAAATCAAAATCAACATATCGAATGACATCAAACCGAAGTCAGGTGCAACCGTGATGCACAAAAACAAATATCATGAAACTCAGTCATCAAGACCAATTCATGCGAATAGATCGTCCAAAATACCAAAATCCAAGGTGACGGATGCGTGATAATCGAATCACCAAATCACAAATCATAAATACCGTCGTCGATATTTCCTCCTTCAAGGTCGAGAAGGGGTCGGTACATCCAATACTTGCAGAGCAAGATATCTACTTGCCTCCTGTTCATGGTCTGACGCCTGGTGCTTTTAGGCTCTTGTCACTCACTGTGCATTGCTAGATATATAGCTCCTTGGCTCAACGACCCAATATGGAATGACGACGGAAACAGTCCCGCTCTGGCACATCCTCTATAGATCTCTGGCCAACTATCTCATTGACGATGCCGAACTCTGGTCTGCTGGGTGTGCACAATATGACCACTCCTGGGTCCAAGTCTTCTCGTATAGTATTCCAGAAAGGTCCTGTCGAGATCTCTCTCAAATCTCGTTTCAGCCGAATTGTCTGGAAGTTACTACCCTTTACTATATATGTTTTTTGTTCCGGAATGGCTGCATTCTCATCGCGACTCCTTTTGTAAGATATATCAACAATCAACGCCTCTGCATGCGTATCGCATTTCTGATATCGTTGAAGTGGAATGTCATCTCATCAAGATCTCGTACGAACCTCTTACTCCACTTTTCTCTGCTGTCGACTACTTCGGACTCGTCTCATCGTAGCTGCATGGACTGTGCTCTAACGACTATACTCGTATCTGGAGTCTCCTAAGCAATACATCCCATCATATGATATCCGAAAGATGTCGAACCTTTCGATCGATTCGTGAAGGTTCCATAGTTCCCCTAAGAGCTAAATATCTTGGGTACAGTTTAATAGTACTCCAGTACATGCCACAGTACCTGTAGACCAACCGTAGAAGGGGAAACCCAAGCCTCACATATGGCATCGCTAAACTGCCGCAAACCCTAAGGTTCAAAGTCGTTCCATGGTCATTACGTCGAGCTAGGGTTTCATTCTTCTAGAGGGTCCATAGCATTACTTGCATTTGTTTCTGAATACTTTAAACTTGGAAAATGGGCTTCTGACATTCGATCGTCTCTATCGACTCTCAACGTACCTGCGTGAAGTCGTCTCTAGCTGGAATCAATCTATCTGATGACCTCGCATCGGGGTAAGCGAACGGACCACATGTCCTAGTCATTCATCCTCGGGTGACTAGCGACCTTCTATTATATCTCTAAGTACAACTCGTACTACAATAGCTCCAACATCTGGGGCAATATCTCGTCGTTCGCAACAACAACCGGCTCATTCGTATGCACGCTGAATAGTGCCTCAATCATCAAGAATAATCGGTGCATCGACGGTCATCAAAAATCTGGCTGGCCTCTATCAGTGGCTCAATCCTCTGGTGCTGATCTGCACGTCCGAGAAATTTCATAAAAGCGATCCATCAAACGCTCATGGCGCGAAAACACAATAAAACGACGCCTCTGTGCAATCGTATGTCCTTGGAATCACGCCCTGGTCAGTCCTCATCCGTGACATGCTCGTGCTGACCGCAACTCTAGCCGTAGCTCTCTTTCTGCCGTGTAATCGTGGCAACAAAACCATAAACCGATAATAATGAAGATAGATCATAGGAATGAATATAATACTGTGCAAGGAAATGTACATCCTAAGGTCCTTAAGCGGAGTGGCGTATCGTAAGTATGCCGTGGAACATACACATGGTACGTCACTCTCCTTAAGTCACCTACTCCATCAACCAAGGTCAACCTATGCGATGAAAGTTCGGGTGTAATACCCCCTCGACTAAGTCTAAGTTCCGTAAGGTCAAGCCTAAGGTCCGAACATATATAAACGTTCTAGGCTCCGCATAGTCAAACTTAGACTCAAACCAAGGTTAACCTAGCGCTCTGATACCAACTTTGTCACGACCCGAAATAGCACGTGACTGGCCCTTGAATCATATGAAGTCTATAGGACCTCATCTAATTCGAGTAAGCTAAAAGCCCAGAAATCTAAAACCATTTTTAAGGAAGAAGTAAAGAAAACTAGTTTTAAAGCAAGTGTTTTTAAATAACATAAGCCGAATATATATTTTAAAAATTCCAAGTCTTTTCTGAAAATTTCGGCAGAGTTTCCTTTGTAAATATTGGCCCCAAACGGGGTACAACATGAATAATATGTGCATCAATGATAAAAGGCATCCCCAAGCGGGAGCTAGCTCTTCGACAATCGACGGTCACAACCACGCAAGCAATATAATATACAACGCTGAAGGGCGAGGATCAAAACTCAAATGGAAACTCAAAATCATCAAGAATACCATAATACTACAACGCGCGACTCTAAAGTCGAAATAATACACAACTGGTTTCTAAGTCTGAAATAAATATACAAGTCTGGTTGATGGAATTTTACTAGATACAACAATGAAAATAATATACAAGGGTGGTCACGATGCGAGCGAACCCACCAACCGAAGCAATCCCCCTGAATGGAAGTAGTGTGCCAGAAAGCCGCAAAGAAACCTGTACGGCAAGACCTGCAAGAAACTGTGGCACAACGGGGGTGAGTTGCCAACTCGTGAGTAGAAAACATCACAGAATAGAAATCGTATGTATGACTCAATCCTAGGTCAAACGATCAGTAATAATATATATCCTCAATATGATAAAGTCTGAAGCATGATAAGATGGTAAGGGTAAACATCTATACATAAGTGTAATACCAAGTGCTCGTGTCAGTGTCTCAGGTAGCAACATATCATAAATATGAGGTATGATCAATGTAATCAACATGAATCAATGTCAACTATATCATGAAGTCTATAAGTATGTGGGTATCATCCAACTATATAATCAATGCCTGTATGCATGTGGATCTCGTCCACGTGTCAACCAATGACACAAAAACATCATGCATTGTAAATATCATAAAGCATATGCATGGAAGTATGAGGATATAAATCAACGTGTGTCCCTCGCGACACATCAAAATCATGGAACTTGAGTGTCCAGCATCGACACTCGAAATATCATGAAACCCGTGCCCAGCATCGGCACGTAAATCCTCATATATATAGGGCTTCATCAGTCCGGATCGGCCCACGGGCTCCGTCAGTCCGGATCGGGCTGTATCATTTCTCAACTCCAGTCGGTATCCTCCGGATATTTGCCGAGCTCAAATACAATCACCGGTAGGTGGTAGTCCTACTGCCAGGCTCACCGTCTGCAGCACATCAATCCGTTCTCGCCCCGGGGTACCATACCGGGTCCACCATGTACCCGCAATCGGCCTCATCCAGCTCCTCGAATCGGGTTTCACATGTCACACGTCTCAGAACCGAGAAAACGCATGGTGGACACACTGAAATATTATATCAAAAGAAACCGGGTTTTTAAATAATGCATATTTTCTTTTTAAATGACCACGGTTCTCAAATCCAGAAATCTCATGAAAACGGCATATCTCAACGCGTAAAATCATAAAGCATGATGTATGCGACATATGATAGAAATGTAAGCATATTCGTATATCATGCAACATAAAACAGTAATATGCACACATCGAGGGGAAAACCACTCTTTTAAATGAATCCAGTTTTAAAATATATCTTGCGGTTCCCAAATCTCCAAAATAAAGCCAGAATCATCTATGTATGTGCAAATACGTATGTATGCAAATATGGGTGTAAAATATGTGTGTACGCAAGTATGAGTGTACAATATGTATGTGTGCCAGTATGTCATACAAGGAGTCATATCCTGATGCAACAATCCTACTGTGTAGTGACATGGCAATTATCGATGATGAAGTGTATGAGCCGGCAAGCAGATATACGTGGAACATACGCATCATCGATAATGGTGCTGGTGTCCTGACAACATGGGTTTAATATAACAATAAACACATTTACACATGCAATGTGATGCGAATAGCAAGAATATGCGGAAATCGAATAATAAACGCAACAGTGAATAATCTACATCAATATGTAAATGTCATACAGTCTTACCATTTGAAATAAGACGAATCGTGGAGTTTAGAAAAGTAAGGGCTACGGTGTTTTTAAGAAAAGATGCGTATTTTGAAAATATCCGTAGAATCTCTTGGCCTGTCTTTAAAATACTCACGATTTATTAGTTTTGAAATAGGTATGACACGGGTCTAGCCTAACATTTACTAAGTAAACTACAGATCAAAATAACAAGCTAATCGAAAGGGTACGGAAACCACCTAAATCTGAGTCGATATATATATACACCTATAATAGTCGATGATCTCGCGTCAATAGTACCGCGTACGATACAATATATCATATGACATTCTCGAGTCAAGAGTGCATCTCTATCATCATAGTTATCTTGTACGGTAAATCCGTCGTACAGCATCCCAAATCTGGGTACATGTCAAATCTCACATTTATCTCATCAATTATCTGGTATCCTTATCATCATATCTCATGAACTGGGTACTGATCTAAGTCTAGTACATCTGATACCATCTATATAAATATAAATGCGTGTGTAAAACAAACGTCCAAAGGACCGCTAAAATCTCATGTCGTATCTCATAATACGAACCACCTCATATTACCGATCTTATGGCACCATGCCCAAACTCATCGACTCATCTCCAAATATCATCCACTATCCTCATCATCCAAGTGTAGGTATACATGTATATATACACATCGTTCCATACCTATGTGTGTATATATATACGTATCCCCATATGCGCACAAGTATAAAAAGTAAGCATGTGTGTGCGTGTGGGTGTAAACCTATTCTAGGGTTCGCAACTAAGAAGCTATAATAGTTCACTTCTAACAACCCTAATCTAACCATTGAACACCTAATCATATCTTGAATATCCATGTCACACATAAAAGATATCATATATATATAGTATATATATAGCATACTATACATCGAACTGCGGAGGTGCTATACGCCATCCACCCGACTTCCCCCGTAGATATAATCCACTCACCTTGCTCTTCGCTTTCCGTTGCCAATGTCGCCACGCGCTTGCTTTTCATCTCGAAGTCTTCATGGGGTACCTACACATCATAACGTATCGTGTCGCATTAAAACCCAATTCAAAACCAAAACAACACGCTAAAAGCCTATAGGTTAGAACCTATGGATTACGCTTTTAAAACCACCAAATAACACTCGATTTCGACGTACAGACGTCAAGTGATCGAATACGACACAAATCACAAAAATCCAGAATTCAAAATATGCAAAACGAAACCCCGAATCAAAATAGCAACTCTTGAAAATGGTCCTAGATTTTACCCTAGGTCAAATTAGTCAATTTTGCATATGCCAAGGGTCTAGTTTACTAATGAAGGAACCACAGAACAAACACGAGCCACATTGGCCCAGGTCTGGCAGCAATTTGCGGCCAGAGAGAATATTTTTGCCGCCAAAAAGTGGAAGTGGGGTCTCGGGTCTTTAGGGTATGCTCTAAATCACCTGCACATCTCTCTGTGTTTGCTAAATAATTTTCAGGTCACCCGGGTGTTAGCAGATTTCAATATACACGCATAGAATCCATAATTCTTCCGATATCGGGTTTCTAAATTCTCTAATAGGGGTTCTAGTCTCTGGTTTAGGTCTCCAATCAATCACCACAGGGGTTGTATAACCTCTACTAACCTTAATTTCATCCTTGGGTTCAACTAAAACCCTAATCCTCAACTCAAGTTTTCACTGTTCCCAAAACCACACAATATCGGTTCTAATTTAACATGGATGCTAAAGGAAAGGAAATACTGCACTAATGATGGAATAATTATCTCATTTTGCACTCATGAATCCCCTAGGGCACCAAAATCGAATTTTTCTTGGTCCATAGTGTAGCTTGTGAGCTTGTGCATGCTTTTTGTGAAGTGGGGATGATGTTTCGGTGTTGTTTGTGATGGTGAAGAGGAGATGAAGGGAGAGAGATTGCTGCTGGAGATGGGGCTGTTGCTGAGCAAGGAGGGGAGTGAGGGGGGAGAGAGAGAGCGCCAAAGTCGAGCCCCCCATGCCTAATAAATGCCCCATGCCTCTCTTTCTTTATTCATTTTCTTTTCTTTCATTTTCTTTCCTTTTCTTTTCTATTCTAAACAAAACAAAACCATACATGGGAAAGGAAAACACATGATAGGAAAAAAACATGTAACAAAAGTGTAAAAATGATGTGTTGCATGTTTTGTACAAAACAAACTTAATGCGCGATTAGCGATATTTAATCGCGATTAGCACTAAACAGCGTATAATTAATCATAAAAACTTATAATTTGCATAATTCACATAAAACACCCTCTTTTTAGCAATTTCCATAATTTTCCAAATGTTTTCCCAATTTATCGGTATTTAATTATACCGTCTTATTAAAATATTCAATATTTTATTATTTAATTATAAAAATTCCCAAAAATAATATTTTATTTTTTTTGAAATGTTACAATCTTCCCCCCTTAAAGAAATTCGGTCTCCGAATTTAAATTTAAACCTCTCAATACTAAAACATTTCAGTAAAAAGTCCAAGTCGTCGGAGGTCCGAAATCATCAATACACAAAACGCATCATAGCGCAATGCATGCGCATGAACAATGAGCAGATAACTCAAAATCAAAACTCCGTCAAGTATCTCACAATTATCGGAGTCATGGTGAAGACACAAATGTCAAATACAATACGAAACCAATATGATATAAATCAACACTATACATGTACACATCTGCAGGAAATGCATGCCAAACCATTTTAAATCGCTGTGCGATGCGCATAATACTGCACAGTGGCGGACGCCTATTGTAAGAAAATAACCATATATGTATATATCTTTTGTTTAATATGTACGTTCCGCCGTTTTGAAAACAATTTAGATGGGTTTCCTTGCTTTAAACGTTTCGTGTCATATAAGACACGCAGTTAAATACTGAGACTATAGCTCCCTTTTTGGAAATCCTTTCGATAACCATCAATGCATGCAAAATATATCCAGGTATTGTCCTCTGACTAGTCCTGCTCAGTACGAAAACAAATAGCAAATATCATAAAAACGTACTGCTCTCTAAGAAATCAATCCTAAAATGTGCATATGAATGCTACGTGCGTCGGGTGCGCACGAAAATCAAAATCCATATATATGCCATACATATGCACGGAAACAATATCTAAGTACAATGGGTGTGCACGAAACACCTGTCAGAGACAACGTGTGTGCCTGACAGCAAAATCAGGTGCATCTGATATGCACGAAGAATCTCGATTTAGTGCATCTGGTTTGCACCAAAATTGCATCTCATAACATGCGCTCAACATGCGCGAAAATCCAAATCAGATATACCGCGGTATATAATCTCACAACCATGTGCATCAGCGTGCACAATCAAATCAAAACACTAAAAGTGCATGAAAACTATGCCGAAAGCATAAGTCAAATCACATGCATAACATAGGCATGAAATCAAAATCAACATATCGAATGATATCAAACCGAAGTCAGGTGCAACCGTGGTGCACAAAAATAAATATCATGAAACTCAGTCATCAAGACCAATTCATGCGAATAGATCACCCAAAATACCAAAATCCAAGGTGACGGACGCGTGATAATCGAATCACCAAATCATAAATCATAAATACTGTCGTCGATATTTCCTCCTTCAAGGTCGAGAAAGGGTCAGTGCATCCAATGCTGGCAGAGCAAGATATCTACTTGCCTCCTGTTCATGGTCTGACGCCTGGTGCTTTTAGGCTCTTGTCTCTCACTGTGCATTGCTAGATATATAGCTCCTCGGCTCAACGGCCCAATATGGAATGACGACGGAAACAGTCCCGCTCTGGCACATCCTCTACAGATCTCTGGCCAACTATCTCGTTGACGATGCCGAACTCTGGTCTGCTGGGTGTGCGCAATATGACCGCTCTTGGGTCCAAGTCTTCTCGTATAGTATTCCAGAAAGGTCCTGTCGAGGTCTCTCTCAAATCTCGTTTCTGCCGAATTGCTCGGAAGTTACCACCCTTTACTATATATGTTTCTTGTTCCGGAACGGCTGCATTCTCATCGCGACTCCTTCTGGAAGATATATCAATAATCAACGCCTCTGCAGGCGTATCACATCTCTGATGTCGGCGGAGTGGAACGACATCTCATCAAGATCTCGTACAAACCTCTTACTCCATTTTTCTCTGTTGTCGACTGCTTCGGACTCGTCTCATCGTGGCTGCATGGACTGTGCTCCAACGGCTATACTCGTATCTGGAGTCTCCCAAGCAATACATCCCATCACATGATATCCGAAAGATGTCGAACCTTTTTCCTGTGCTATGAGCATCTTCTCACTGATCGTGCGAACCACAGCTACAGTTTCTACAATCATCTCTAGCCCAAGGAGTTCACGCTCTCCAACGTCGTCCCAACTCAGTGGGGAACGATACTTACGTCCGTAGAGTACTGCGAATGGTACCATCTTAATACTTGCTTGGTAGCTGTTGTTATATGAAAATTCCATAAGGTGTATGTGATATTCCCACGAACCTCTGAAGTCTAGCATACATGCTCTCAGCATATCTTCAAGGATTTGAATTGTTCACTTGGACTGTCCGTCTGTTTGGGGATGTATGCCGTGCTGAAATTCAGACTCGTTCCTAGGCTAGCTTGAAGACTCTACCAAAATTGGGATCGAAATCTAGTATCTTGGTCGGAAACGATGCAGACAGGTACCCCATGTAATCTCACGATCTCCTGCATGAGTTTATGGGTATCAAGACATGTATGATATGTCTTGAAGGTTTAAATCTTACTTTAGATTTTTTTACTTACCTCCATGTACTTTCTTGCCAATGTCTCGGTTGATTGGCCAACTCTGAATGAGATGAAGTGAGCCGACTTGGTGAGTCGATCCACAATAGTCCAAACCGCGTCGATACCCTTTATACTGCAAGAGAGTGCAGTCACAAAGCCCATGTAATGTGTTGCTATTTCCATTCTGGGATCGGTAACAGCTGAAGTAGATCAGCGGTTTTGTGATGCCCAGCCTTCACTTACTGACAGATTAAGCACTTTGTTACGCTCCTTACTACTTCTCGCTTCATTCCATGCCACCAGTAGTATTGCCGTAGATCCTTATACATCTTCGTGCCGCCGGGGTGTACAGAATTAGGAAAGCTGTGAGTTTCTTTCATCAACTCTTCTCGAACTGGGCCGACTGGCATGCATAAACGACTCCCATACTGCAAGGATCCATCTTCGTAGATGATGAAATTAGTTCGAAGACCACTTTTTACTTGTTCTCGAATCTTTTGTAGTTTGGCATCATTTGTTTAAACTGCATTGATCTGATTGACAGGACTTGTAAGTTCATCAAGGATGATGTATTACCTAGCATAACTACTTCAATTTCCAATCCGTGCAGTTCCTACTGTAGCTTCCATTGGACGGTGAGGTTCATTGCTAAGGGTTGACGACTAAGTGCATCGGGAACTACGTTCACCTTTCTAGGATGATATTGTAGATTGATGACGAAATATGCCATGAGCTCTAGCCATCTTCTCTACCACATGTTGAGTTCTTTCTGAGTAAATATATACTTCAGACTCTTATGGTCGGTGTATATATCTACCCGCTCTCCTAAAATATAGTGTCGCCAAATCTTGAGTGCGAAAACCATGGCTGCCAATTCCAGATCATGTGTTGGATAGTTGCGCTCATGGACCTTTAACTGTCTTGATGCAAAATGTAAGCTAAGTTTTCATGCTCTACAAGGTTCGTAGAGAAGCGAAATTTCAAAAAAATCTATTTTGAAGAATGCAATCAAAACTCTAACCCAAGATCTACCACAAAATCCTGACTAGCAAGACTACATAGGTAATTATTCTACTTTGTTAGAATCTTATACCTATCGGATCCGTGTTCTTCGGGTCTTGATTCCTCTTCTTAAGCTCCTTTTGGGGTCCTCGGTGTAGCCTGGTTGCAGGTCTCCTGGATCCTAGATGATCTATCCGAAGGTCCTAGGTTCAAGCTTCACCTTTCAAAGGAAAGTAACTTAACTAGCTAGTTTGCTAATCTAGCTAGTCAAGAATGAGTGGAGAAGATTAGTGGTGAGTTTTCTATCTCATGACCCTTACTTCTCAACTCATGAGAATGGTAGGGTTTGAGGAAGAGGAGAAGGTAAAAGAGTAAGAGAAATGGCAACTCAAGAAAATGAGCTAAGGAAAAAAAATCTCTCAACTATGAAGAATGGCTACCTTAAGATAATATCAAGTATTTTTCTTTTTCTTTTAAAACCAAGCTATACTTCAATAGTGATTTCAATAAATGTCCAAACCATGCTTCATGACATGCCTCCTTTACACCTTATTTTCTATTTATCAATAAATAGAAAAATGCACATTATGAGGTGTCCCCTTCTAGAATGTATTTTGTATAAATACAAAATACTTTCTACCGTATATACATAGCCGTATTCGTATAAAGATAAGAATACCCAAGAGATAGAATAATACCACCAAAAAATAATACTAGCATTAAATCAATATCTAATTAAATGAACCGGCTTAATCCTATGCCCGGCAGTATTAAAAACCGTCCGATTAAATTCTGCACAACTAGTACACGCAATCAATAGGAACCCTGCACGTATAAACATACGGCGTCCATATCGTTTTGTCTAAACCAGGGAAACCTTCTGTGTGGGACTCTAAAGAATCGACAATATGCTGGTAGTGGGTTTAACTACAAGTGCGTCAGCAGTACTAGCTGTACGTAACGGCTACCCAAGCACATGTCGAAAAGAAGACCGACGAGCAAACTCATCTGGACCCCTACTGAGCCTAACCGTGACAATATTCGTATAGTCCGGTCCGTTAGTCTGAGAGTATCGCATACCGGGTCTAAGGGGCGGTTAACGTCAGACCCCTACTAACCCCGATAAGTCGTGTTGGTGTGACTCAAGACCATCCGAGAAATTACCGATCTAATTATCAGTAATTCTCAACTACCCTGACAGGGGCTTATGGCGTTAACCAACCAAACACAGTGTGGCATCGACTCCAAATACCGGGAGAGACAAATCCCTTACAATCACTCACTGCCTTCATATGGTTCAGGACTGTACCCAATTAAAACTTGTTTACACGACTCCTTTGAGCCGTGGTAGGGTAGTAATCAAAGCACAGTGGGAACTCACATGAGACAAATGATGATCTTCGGTCTACAGACTACCTGTACACATGCCACATAAGAACTGCCATCTGACACTGGGTATAATTCCATCTAGTAGTTCTCGGCGAGTCCGTCTAGTGTACCCACCCACAGTGAGCATCTGTATACAATCTTAGGTGAAACACACCAATGGCTGTGAGACTAACCATCACCTCTTGTCGGGGTCTAAAAACGTATACACCAGTCTACTCTTGAATATCGATGCCCTGTCTCGATATTCCTACGACTGGGGACACTTTTAAGGATATGCTTATAGACTACCCAGCCCTCACAAGTATGACTGCCATCACAACGCTGGTAGTCAAGCACATCCTACGGGCTTTATCAACATGTATAAGTAGTACGTAATAACAAGTAGAACATACATACATATTAAGATAAAGTCAAACCAGATAGCATACTATCATTTCGAGCAAGATTGTCCTATATATATATATCCATAGTATCCATTACAAATAATGGCCTCTAGGGCACATATATATCCTGATATATACATATCCATAGTACCCATTACAAATAATGGCCTCTAGAGCATATATATCCTACAATCTCCCACTTGCACTAGGGCCTGTTATTTGCATAACGCATCCCCAACATCTCGAACAGCCGCTCGAACTATGCTTGAGGTAAGGCCTTCGTGAATGGATCCGCTGTATTGTCTTTTGTGTCCACTCTCCGAACATCAATCTTCTTGCAATCCACTCTCCCTGATCAGGTGATACCGCCTCAAGATATGTCTGGATTTCTGATGGGACCTTGGTTTCTTTGCTAAAACTACAGCCCTATTGTTATCGCAATACAAGAGTATTGGATTGACAATTGACGGAACCACCTGAAGTTCAGAAATGAACTTCCTCATCTGTAAGTCTACGGTAGCGCCCCGGCCGTCTGTCCGAGGCCAAAATGCGGAAACGAAAACTTTTTCAAAACTTGAAACCGGCGCTATCGTATACTTTAGATCCGGATCAAACCATTAACCTACAACTAGCTAACAAGAGAAGGGTTGGAAAAGCTATACCGATCGATCCGTGTCCTTCAGTCTTGGCCACCATCCCAAGCTCCTCGCGGCATCTCCGGTCTCGATCTCCTCGTCGGAAATGGCACCACATTTTCGAGTCTTTTTACGGGCTCCCACTTCATCCGAAGCAACTCGGGCACGAAGTTCGCTAGCCGACGTGTCCAAGGTGAAGTAGAGAATGTGTGTCATCACTTTGTCTCAAGCATCCATTGATTCTCAACACATGAGAGTGTATGGATGGAGGTTAGAGATGATGCCATTAATGGAGGTTGTGAGCTAGAGGAAGAAGAAGAAGAAGTTTCTTTTGTGTGTTGTTGCAATGATAAAATGAGAGAGTGTGTTGACAAAAAATACAAGAGCTAGCAACCATATGGCTGCCCTTCTTTCTCTCCTTATCATTTCAACTCACAAATCAAACAATAATGTGACATATGCACATAAAAAGAGACCATGAGTCACTACCCTTGCACATGCCACATTAAATGCACACCATGATTATTTCTAGCTCACAATTTCCATTTGTAAACATTAATCCAAATGTTTACAATAATAAAAAGATACGGCAATATCTAAAGTAAACTCGTGATGGATCACAAGGATACCCCTTACCTGTATATACACACCTGCATCCGCATTCCGACTGAATGCGAATGCGATGAGACTAAAGTAATCCAAAAAATCTAATACTAGGATCCGGCTTAAACCAAAGCCCACTAGTATGATCCGTTCGATCATGATCCATACACTACTGCACGTATATGATCGAACCCTGCCATATATCATACCGCCTCTACAACGTTTCGTCCGAAACTTGAAAACTGTCTGTGGGAGACTCTAAAGACTCGTCAATACATTGGCTGTGGATTTAACCACTAGCACGTCAGAGGTACTAGCCGTACATAACGGGCTATCAGTTATTGACCAAAAGGGAGGTCGATGAGTGAACTCATCCTGACACCCTACTGAGCCTGTCAGTGACAATATCCGTACAGTCCGGTCCGTTCGTCTATGAGCATCGCATGGCGGGCCTAGGGGGTGGTAAAAGTCAGACCCCCAAAAGCGGTATAAGTCGTGTCGGAGTGTAGCCCAGAACACCCTGAGATACTACTGAAATACCTACCAGTAAATCTCCTGCCTTGGCCAAGGACTTTGTGTAATGGCTCTCCTAGACACAACGCGATCTCACCCCCAATACTAGGAGAGACAAAACCCCCGCCGATGCGCTCACTGCCTCCATGTGGCTCGGGACTGTACCCAACTAAAACCTGTTTGCACGACTCCTTTGAGCCGTGGTAGGGTAGTAATCAAAGCACAGCGGGAACTCATACGAGACAAATGACGATCTCAGATCGATGAACTAACCTGTACACATGTCACCAGGGAACTGCTATCTGACATCGGGTATAATACCAACTAGCATGTTCCCGGCGAGTCCCGTCCGGTGTACTCATAACCCAATGAGCACCTATATATATCTTAGGTGAACCAACTGACACCAATGGCTTGTGAGACCGGCCACCGCCCCACGTCGGGGTCTCGACTATATACATTAGTCTACTAATGGAGTATCGATGCCCAGTCTCGAAACTCCCACGACTAGGGACCTTTTAAGGATGTGCTTATAGACCCCAGCTCCCACGTATATGATCGCCATCATACTGCTGGTAGTCAAGCAAGAATCCTAAGGGCTTTACCAACGTGCAATAGTGACCTGTAATGTCACCTAAAGCTGTACACGATGATAAAGATAAACCAAATAGCATACTATCATCTTGAGTAAGACTGTCCTACCGGTATAGGTCCTCCCTTAATCATTGCAATCACGTGTGTGATTCAATAATTAACTCTGAGGGCACTATATCCAACATCATCCAGACCACCTCTTTTGCGGTATCGTTAGCAGCTATATATTCAGCATCCATCGTTGAGTCTGCGATGGTGTCTTGTTTGAAGCTCTTCCAACACACCGTCCCTCCATTGAGGGTAAACACATAACCCGAGACGGATTTACAGTCATCTTTATCACTTTGGAAGCTTGAGTCGGTGAAAGCCTCGATCTGGAGGTCCCCATTATCGTACACCAAGAACATCTCCTT
Source organism: Agapanthus africanus (assembly GCA_030015575.1). Taxonomy (NCBI): domain Eukaryota; kingdom Viridiplantae; phylum Streptophyta; class Magnoliopsida; order Asparagales; family Amaryllidaceae; genus Agapanthus; species Agapanthus africanus. The sequence continues at coordinate 739,904,182 of CM057341.1, forward strand.
AGTCCTTCTCAGGTACTTGAGAATGTTTTTTACTGCTGTCAAATGCTTCTCTTCCGGATTTGACTGATACCTACTTACCACATAGAGTGGGTAAGCTACGTCTGGTCTAGTATATACTATCGTATATATTATAGATCATACCGCCGAAGCGTAGGGTATAATACTCATACGAGCCCTCTCTTCATCATTCTTTGGAGACATCTCTTTGGAGAGGGTGATCCCGTGACAAGCGGGTAAATTACCACGCTTGGAATCTTCCATACTAAATCTCTTCAGTATGATATCAATGTACCCAGACTGTGAAAGTTTGTCACGCCCCGCTTCCTAGTACCCAAATCTAGACCTAAAACCATAGGTCTAGTAACCAGAATATCTGATATAATTTTCAAGTCCTATATGGAGAAACCACTGTGTGACAACCAAAGCATAACCGACCGTAGTATAGGAATTTCACTTCCTACTCTGTGTATGTCATCCAAATACCAGGACATCACAGCCTACTACCTTCTTAACAGATCCATCCCCTATTCTGATGAAGTCAAACCAATGACTGTCACATCAGAAATAGACGATCTATCTCCGCTATATCTGCTTTAGTCTATAAATAGACATAAGCTACTTGTCCACTATGCTTCCGCTGCTCTCACTGACTAAGACAACCCTCTGGCAGAGTCATATACACGTACACTTCTAAATCTAGTTTAGAACGACGCTATACTCATCCTCCTGCTGGGTCTCACAGTCTGGAACAATAGCAGTGTCAAGTCTGGGTAAACAAGAACCTCGCTATCACCGTCCTTGAGGCTACCAGAGTACCTCTTGGGTGCCTGAGGTTACCCACCATATCTGCGGAGTGGCCAATGGAATGTCCAACCAGATCGAATCTTTAGGTTCTTATTAAATTTTCAGTAATCGTTTGCGATTCTGGAATCACTTCCAGTTCTACCATACTCCCACTACTGTTTTCTTAAAAAATCCATTTTTATCAAAACTGTGGCGAGTCAAGAATAATATCACTATTGATCTTCCAGATGGTAGAAAGTCAACCCTCATCATAGCCTGGGTCAACCCACAAACAGCCATTACAGAAACGTGCCTTGAGTTATCCAGAGTCTGGTTTTAAGCATAAGCCGGACAACTCCCCGTACCTTAATATTGTTAAGATATGAACTATTCTATATCCAATATAGAAACAGATGCACTGATTTAATTGGAACCAGATTCAAATCATGCAGCTGTCTCCAGTGCATGTCAACTAAATGGAGAGAGGCCGATCATCATTACTCAACTTAGGAATACATCCAGATATGAGTAACCTGAAAGAGAAGCAAGTTCTCATAATCATTACTATTAACTGAATACCATACACAAGTATCTACATCTTCGATCACCTTGAAGAATACTGATACTTGCAACACCCGGTTCTCTACTTTATTCTTATACCTATAACTTCTCAAAACTTAGACCTTGCATTTCTACGAAACACATGTCTAAGAACTAGAAAAGTCACAAGTAAACAGAATATAGTACGAGTACCAACCCCTCTATCCTCATGGATACTGGACAACATACAATACTCTGTATAAGTCCTCTGAGTCTAATAACTCATTCCCTGTGTGTCGTAGGTTGAAAACTGTACTTATGGTTAAGAAGAATTACACCGCTGTTTAATACTCCTTACCTAACCATCTACTGATATAGGTAAATGTCATAAACATAATTTCAAAAAGTTATATCTCACTTTATAAAAATAAACGTACAGATATATCAATTTGAAATTGGTGCATAACAACGGATATTCAAAACCAAATATTCGCCGTCCGGCAGACAACCAAGGCAATTTCCTCAAATATCACCAATTACAACGAATCCCGATATAATAAGGATGATCACTCAATTCCCAATAGCTTACTCCCACTCATCATCTGTAACACCATACAGATGTGAGAATCAAACCTGGTAAATACATATCCTGGAGCAAGGGCTAATTGGGAAATCAGTTTTCTTTTAACAATACACAGTGAAACTGAAATATGTAAATGTTTTGAAGGGGTATCCGGGTATTCCTAGTAATGCCTCTTCCATTATCAGATTCATAACTGTAACCGTATATTTCTTTGCCATCTCTCCAAATCCCTTTATATGTCTTTAGTCATTACCTTCTGTACACCCCTTTAGGCTAAATGGTTTTCTTCCTTCCCTACCGTTCGGCACCAGCCTGTGGTTTGGAAGAAGACTATCCAATAAGCGTAATGGGTGTACTCTCCTAATCGTAGGAGTACTCGGAACCTGAGAGAAGGTAAAGATAAAAAACAACTGAATAAAACCTTATTCCTATTTCTCCTGAACCAGAATCCATCCCCGAACTGGAACAAGTTCCTTCGAGTTCGTATATAACCATACGATGGAGTATCCAAATAACTGTGGATCTTCGTAGTGATACAGAGTGTCCTGGAGAAATACAAAGGTGAAGTAGGATTGGCGAAGAAATATTTGGTTTGGTCGTAAACTATGCCCTCTTACTAATCCCTTTATTTGTCTTAACTTATTATCTTCTGTACACCATCGTTAGGCTAATTAGTTTTCTTCATTCCCTACCGTTTGGCACCTGCCTATGGTTTGGAAGAAGACTGTCCAATTTGCATAATAGGTGTACCGTCCTAATCCAATGAGCATTCGCAACCTGAGAGATGGTATAAGGAGAAGACAACTGAATAGTCCTATTCATTTTCTCCAAAACCGGAAACCATCCTAGAATCTGGAACAAGTTCCTTCGAGTTCGTATATAACCATACGATGGTTTTATCCAATGGAAGTGGACGTTCGTAGTAATACGAGGTGTTCTGGAGAAAAGGGTAAAAGTAGGAGTGGCAATGAGGTATGCAACTCTGACAATCCAAAAGCCAGTGTTTAAGAAAGTTCGGTTAACTTGGTCACTGAGTCATAGTCAAGGGTCGGGTCATGGTCGCTGCCAAAGAGAGAGAGAAAAGAAACACTCTGCGTGCACTCTAACCTAGATCATAATGGTTATCAATTTATCTAATCAGGAAATCTCCCACTGTATCGTCAAATTCTCCTCCAAACCTGAAAGAAGAATTAGTCGGGATCACCCGAGGAGTAAACCAACTCATCAGTAGGAATCAGGATCCAACTATCATCGCATGATAACGTGATGGAATCCACTCACGTTATCACACTCCAGAAGGTATACGCATATCTGGCAAGTTTCAGTTTCTTTAGAAACTCCCGATGTGATTTTTACCCCCATGCTCTTATGACCTTAACTTTGGCCAACAAATCATAAGTTACATGTCAAGTTCTACCCGTCAATTTCCAGGTTAATTTGAACCCACTCGTACCTACCCTTGACTTTGGCCAACAAAGTAGTACGACTGTCCCAAACTAACGCATCTATCTATGCAACAGAAAAGTAACAAATAGCTACCATACACTATGCCTTGACTTTGGTCAACAAACATAGCATGAATACTAAGTGCTACCCGTCTGAAATGACGGAGGGCTACGAATGGTTTTTGGCAAAAAACCTTTAACGTAATGAACTTGATATCATTGAAGGAACCGGATAGCTTTTTATACAAATATAGTGGCGAAAACCTTTGCTAAAGAGGTCACTCCCGGTGAAGGGATCTCGGATCTTTCCCCGTAGAATGAGGTGCATGATATTCCAACTGAATACCACGATGCAAAGCAAAAAGTAATCGGCTATAGTGAAGTTATTACCCTGACGCAAACTTCTGTCCAAGGGGTCACTCCCGGTGAAGGGATCTCGGCCCTTGCCTCGTCGACTGAGGTGCTGGATATTCATAACCAAATACCACTGTGCAAAACAAAAGAGAACGTCCTTGCAATAACAGCTTTTTTGAAAAATGTTCCAACAATATCAAACAGGTTTGTTTAGCTTGCATTGATACGAATCAATGCAGTCCCATCAATTAATCACACCACAAAAGAACGAAAATATGATCTACGTATATGCCATCCGCATTCGCCACTGGGTCCCGTCATCACCCGTTAGGTTATTTAACTAACGACAGAGCGGGGACTGGACTAGCGCGGGTGTAAAACATATACAACATCTACTAGTATATATATCAATATATAATATTCGCTCAAGGCGTGATAAAATGCAACATCACAGAAATGTAATAAGCATCACAGAACAATACAGATAATCTGGGATCCTCGGGTTTCATAGAGCCGCTACTGAAACCCGACGTTTTCCTGGTCATATGGATAGCCTGTGCAATGAAATCCTAGACCCCTACGGGCGCGGCAAGTTACCCGCCAAAACCTGAAGCGAGGCAGCCCTCTTTAACAAAGTGAATGGACCACCCAGCACTTCACGAAATCCGGTAACTTGAGCACCCCTCCTTGGGTCAACCTGTACCCCCTACGAGTGCGGTGAATAGCCTGCCAATTCTAGAGTGAAGCCCCCTCCATCTCAAAGACATGAGATACCGGCCCATTCCTACTATAAGTCCCCTGAGTCTAATAACTCATTTCCTGTGTGTCGTAGGTTGAAAACTGTACTAATGGTTAAAAAGAATTACACCGCTGTTTAATGCTCCTTACCTAACCATCCACTGATATAAGTAAATGTCATAGACATAATTTCAAAAAGTTATATCTCACTTTATAAAAAATAAACGTACAGATATATCAATTTGAAATTGGTGCATAACAACGGATATTCAAAACTAAATATTTGTCGTCCGGCAAACAACCCAGATGATTTCCTCAAATATCACCAATTACAATGAATCCCGATATAATGAGGATGATCACCTAATCCCCAATAACTTACTCCCACTCATCATCTGTAAAACCATACAGATGTGAGAATCAAACCTGGTAAATACATACCCTGGAGCAAGGGCTAATTGGGAAATCGGTTTTCTTTTAACAATACACAGTGAAACTGAAACATATAAATGTTTCGAAGGGGTATCCGGGTATTCCTAGTAATACCTCTTCCATTATCAGATTCACAACTGTAACCGTATATTTCTTTGCCATCTCTCCAAATCCCTTTATATGTCTTTAGTCATTACCTTCTGTACACCTTTTTAGGCTAAATGGTTTTCTTCCTTCCCTACCGTTTGGCATCAGCCTATGGTTTGGAAGAAGACTATCCAATATGCATAATAGGTGTACTCTCCTAATCCTAGGAGTACTCATAACCTGAGAGAAGGTGAAGATAAAAGACAACTGAATAAACCTTATTCCTATTTCTCCTGAACCAGAATCCATCCCCGAACTGGAACAAGTTCCTTCGAGTTCGTATATAACCATACTGTTGCTATGTATGCCCTAGAGGCCATTATTGTATAGTACTAGTATGTATAATACATTTTGGAAGCTTGGGATATATACACGGGTTTACAACAGTCTTGCTCGATATAGTAGTATGCTATTTGGTTTGTATCTATCTTAATATGTGTATATGTTTCTTTTAACATATCGCTAAAATATATTGATGGAGCCCTTAGGATCTTTGCTTGACTACCGGCGTTGTGATGGCGATCACACTAGTGGGGGCTGGGTAGTCTATAAGCACATCCTTATTTTGGTCCCTAGTCGTTGGATTATCGAGACATGGCATCGATACTCCAGAGTAGACTGGTGCATACGCTTCTCGTCCCAACATGGGAGATGGTATGTCCCACAGTCATTAGTACGTCGTACTGAAGATAGTATGCAGGTGCTCATTAGGTTACGAGTATACTGGACAGGACTCGTCGGGAACTGTAGGTTGGTATTATACCTATCGTCAGTTAACAGTTCCCCGGTGACATGAGTAAAGCTGTAGTTCGTTGACTTGACACTGTCACTTCGCCTCAAGTGTGTTCCCACTGTTCTTAGATTACTACCCTACCTCGGCTCTATTGAGTCGTGCAAACAGGTAGTAGTTGGGTGCAGTCCCGAAGCACTTGGAGGCAGTGACGGTTAGACAGGATTCGTCTCTCCCGGTATTGGGAGTTGATATCGCGCTGTGTCTAGGAGAGCCATTACACATAGTCGTCCCTGACCAGGGCAAGCGAGATTTGTTGGTAGTGTTACCAGTAGTTTCTCAGGGTGTTCTGGGCTACACTCCGACACGACTTGTACCGCTATTAGGGGTCTGACGTTTACCGACCCCCTAGGCCCACCATGCGATACTCTTAGACGAACAGACCGGACTGTACGGAGATTGTCACATTCAGGCTCAGTAGGAGTTCGGATGGGTTCACCTCATCAGTCTTCTTGTCGGCATCTACCTGGGGACCGTTACGTACAGCTAGTACCGCTTGCGGCCTGTAATTAAACCCACTGCCAGCGTAGTGTCGAGCCTTTAGAGTCCCACACAGAGGGTTACTCGCCTTTGGGCAAAACAGAGTAGAGGTCGCATGGTTTTGCGACGGGGTTCATTCACATCCGCGCACTTGTGTACTTTTAGTGTCCGAGCAGTTATTACTAGCGGGCTTTGGTTTAAGCCAGATCCTAGTATTTGTTTTGGGATTGGTTTTGTCTCAGTGTATTCGTGTTCCTCGGAACACGGATGCGGGTGTGTATGCACAATTGACAGAGGCAGAGGCAGAGGATTCTCATTAGGGTTGTTGACCATTTGACTTTGGTTGACTTGTTGGCCATTTGACTTTGGTTGAATTGTTGACCGTTGAATTTTTCCAAACCCTAATGAGAATGAGGAATATAGTTAATAATATTAATTAAGGATAATTGTGCCATGATTAGGGTTGTTGACAATTTGACTTTTGTTGACTTGTTGACTTTGTTGACCGGTTGACCATTGTGATCTTGTTGACCATCATCATTTCATTTCAATGATGCTTCTTGTTCTTTACAAAATGCATTAAATGAAGGTAATGATAGCGGTCATTCATAAACTAACCATCACAATTCATAATTATTATTATTATCATCATTATTCCAAAAGATGTGAGCATGGTTGCATTATGAGAGCTCATTCTATCATATTCTTTCTCTCTCTTGAAAGAAAGCTCTCCCTCTTCCTCTCTCAAAGTTTAAGTATTCCATGAGTTGGAAATCATGAACTTTTGAGACAAAACCACCATAACTCTTCTCTACTCATTCTAAGGTTCTAGGTTTGGTAAACTAAGCACCTTAGTTATCTCCAGGTTGAGATAGGAGCTCAAGTTCGAGGCCCTCGGGTGGATTCATCTACGGCAAAGAGGAGACGACAAGGAGGAGCCGTTCAAACCACTACAAGAAGCAAGCAAGGAGGAGAACCACAAAAGGAGGGGAGGAGTTCAAGACCTAGGTATAACCATTCTACATAGTAGCTAAAACCTGTAGTTTATTTGATAGTTTTTGTTTAGCAACGATCCTTCATGGATGGTCCATGTTACCTAGTGAGGAAAATTTTGATTTTACCTATTCTGCCTCCCCAAAAGAACCGGGGTGGGTAACGTGGACCTAACACATACGATAGAGTATCCAAATAACTGTGGATCTGCGTAGTGATACGGGGTGTTCCGGAGAAATACAAAGGTGAAGTAGGAGTGGCGATGAAATACTTGGTTTGGTCGTGATACGGTATTACGTTATTCTTGTTTCACTACTCCTGATTTTCATCCTTGAATTTGATCTTATCCTTTTGAATCTTCCAGTGATATGACGTCCCCGAACGACCCCTCCTCGGACTCCAGCTCTCAGGACCATACGGAAAGAATACTTAGTGCACTGGCCACTCTCGCGGAGGCTCAGGAGAGGAAGACAGATTTACTCACTGAGGGACTCAGGGCGATTACCGCCGCAGGAGGACCCTCCGCACTCATTACCGTCCTGAGGACGCTACTCCACCAGCTTATCATGCTAGGGCTGGTACCGTATCAGACTTCCGACGGTTATATCCAGCTGCATTCATAGGGCTAGCTGAACCACTTGAGGCTGAGCAATGGCTGGTGAACATGGAGAATTTATTGACAGCCGCCAGGGTTCCAGAGGAAGATAGGGTGGATGTGATAAAGATACAATTGGAAGACGAAGCCCGTACATGGTGGTCGGTGGAAGAAAGCAGACTTGACGGGCCGATTGAATGGAGCAAGTTTAAGGAGTGCTTCCGAGATCATTATTTTCCTTCCACAGCCAAGGCAGAAATGGAGGAAAGGTTTATTCTTTTGAAGCAGAATGGACGCCCAGTGGACGTTTATGCGGCAGAGTTCAACGGTTTGAGCCGTTTTGCTCCATACATGGTCGTCTCAGAGGCCACCAGGGCCAGACGTTTCCTTCACGGGTTAGATTTCGAGTTGCAGCAGTTGATTGCATCGTTGGATTTGCAGACTTTCGCACAGGTACTCAACGCGGCAAGAGTTCAAGAGCAATTGATCAACAAGTTCAGGAGGCCCCCAGTCGTTCCAGCACGTACCCACGCGCCTTCTCGTGGAGCCATACCGGTTCACAGGCCAGGAACGACACAAATGAAGCGCCCGTTCGTACCACAGCATCGCCCCCAGAGACAGGGCGTAGTTTGCGGCTATTGCGGTAGAGGTGGGCATACCCAGAAGGACTGTCGCCGTGCCGAGGGGCAGTGCTTGATTTGAGGATCCAGTCAGCACAAGATTAACAGTTGCCCTGAGCGAGCAGAGATACAGGGAGGTTCTGGACCGCCACAACAGAGGCCACAGGAGCAGAGGCAACCCTTTACAGGTCGCGGTCAGGGACGGGCTTTCATCTTGACCGCCGAGCAGGCAGAGGCGTCAGGAGACGTTGTTACAGGTACTCTATTTGTACATTCCTTGCCAGCTAGAGTACTATTTGATTCGGGAGCATCGCATTGTTTCTTGTCTGAGCGTTTCACTGATACACACTCAATACCACATGAACCACTAACCAAGGGATGGGAAATTCATATGGGTAATGGCATTATAATATCTAGTCGAGAATGTAGATTATGCCCGGTTGTAGTGTGTGGCAGGGAATTCTATGCGAATTTCCTTCTGATTGGGACAGGCAGTTACGACGCAATTCTCGGAATGGATTGGATGAGCACTTTCCATGCAGTTATCGATTGTCGTGCAAGGAATGTGATGTTCCGCATTCCCAATCACCCGGAGTTTATTTTTGAGGGCGGAAGCAAATCATTGGAGCCAGCCAAGTACAGAGCCAAGCCCAAGGAGCTGACAGTGATGGAGATTGATAAGAACCCAGTCCCAGAAATTGTTCGGGACTTTCTGGACGTATTTCCCGAAGATCTACCAGGTCTACCACCTCCTCGAATCTTGGAGTTCTCAATCGATTTGACTCCAGGTACAACCCCAGTATCCAGAGCCCCATACAGAATGGCACCAGTTGAGTTGGCGGAATTGAAGAAGCAGGTTGAAGAACTATTGGAGAAGGGATTTATTCGGCCAAGCGCTTCACCGTGGGGTGCACCAGTTCTGTTAGTAAAGAAGAAGGATGGATCGCTGCGAATGTGTAGAGATTATCGAGAGCTGAACAAGGTCACAATAAAGAACAAGTACCCAATCACGCGCATTGACGACCTATTCGATCAGCAAAGTGGAGCCAAGGTGTTCTCGAAGTTGGACCTCCGTTCTGGATATCATCAAATCAGAGTAGCAGCCGAGGATGTATGCAAGACGGCTTTCAGGACCCGATACGGACATTACGAGTTCCTTGTGATGCCGTTCGGTGTTACCAATGCCCCAGCAATATTCATGGACTTGTTGAACAGGGTGTTCGCAAAGTACTTGGACACTTTTGTAGTTGTGTTTATCGACGACATACTTATTTACTCGAAGACCCGGGAAGAGCACGCTGAACATTTGCGCAAGGTACTACAAATTCTTCGGGAAGAGAAGTTGTATGCGAAGTTAAGCAAGTGTGAATTCTGGCTCGACAAGGTTCAGTTTTTGGGACATATTGTTTCGGGCGAAGGCATCTCGGTGGACCCGGCAAAGATAGAATTTGTCAGAGATTGGCCAACGCCGAAGTTAGTGGCCGAGGTCAGGAGCTTTCTGGGATTGGTAGGTTATTATCGGAGATTCGTCCAAGATTTCTCAAGAATCGCGGAATCATTGACGAGGCTGACATGGAAGGACGTACCGTTTACGTGGACAGAGGAGTGCACTCAGGCATTCGACATACTAAAGCAGAAGTTAACCACGGCGCCTATTCTTACAATACCAGATAATTTCGGTGGTTTGGTGATACACAGTGATGCCTCAGGGAAGGGTTTAGGCTGTGTTCTAATGCAGCACGGCCGAGTGGTTGCTTACGCCTCTCGACAACTGAGAAACCACGAGAAGAACTACCCTACGCATGACTTGGAGTTAGCTGCGGTAGTTTTTGCGTTGAAGATTTGGAGACACTATCTATTGGGTGAGAAAGTGGAGGTGTACACAGATCATAAAAGTTTGAAGTATGTTTTCACTCAGAAGGAACTAAACATGAGGCAGCGCCGATGGCTAGAGCTGATGGCAGATTATGACTTGGACCTTCAGTATCACCCGGGGAAGGTCAATGTTGTACCAGATGCACTCGGTCGTAAGCCAGCGGTCATGATGTTGACCGATCAGAGGAGCATTATTGAGGATTCCCAGAGACTTGAACTTGAAGTCGTTACGCCGAACGCACTCAGTCAACTTTGGCAACTACAGGTGCAATCTTCCCTGGTGGATCGCATCAAGATTGCACAAGCGGATGATCCCCGATTGCAAAAGTTCAGAGAGCAAGTGGAAGCCGGACTGAGAACTGACTTGATTATACATGAAGATGGCTCTCTGAGATTTGGTAGCAGACTCTGCGTACCTAAGGGAGATGTTCAAGAAGAAGTATTGGCTGAAGCACACAATTCAGCTTATTCTATGCATCCGGGAGGTACTAAAATGTATCAAGACCTAAAGCAGCACTTTTGGTGGAACGGAATGAAGCGGGAAATTGCGAGGTTCGTATCCAGGTGCTTGGTATGTCAGCAGGTGAAGGCAGAACATCAGAGGACAGCAGGATTGTTACAACCACTGCCGATACCTGAATGGAAGTGGGAGCACATTACTATGGATTTCGTGACAGCCTTACCACGGAGCCCTAGGGGCAATAACGCCATTTGGGTTATCGTCGATCGTCTCACGAAAGCTGCATACTTCCTACCTTTCCGAGTGGGACAGTCAACAGAATCACTGGCAGAAAGATATATGCAGGAGATTGTACGACTTCACGGTGTTCCAGTCAGCATTGTGTCAGACCGGGACACCAGATTCTTGGCACACTTTTGGAAGAGCCTACAGGAGAGTTTGGGAACCCGCCTTAAATTCAGCATAGCTTATCACCCGCAGACGGATGGACAATCCGAGCGTACGATTCAGACGCTCGAGGATATGTTGAGAGCCTGTATGTTGGACTTTTAGGGTTCCTGGGAGGACCACTGCATCTAGTCGAGTTCTCTTATAACAATAGTTATCAGGCTAGTATTCAGATGGCTCCTTTTGAAGCACTATACGGGCGGAAGTGTCGATCTCCAGTATGTTGGGATGATGTGTGAGAACGAAGATTACTGGGCCCCGAACTCATTGTTCAGACAGTCGACAAGGTCCAAATGATCAGACAGCGTATCAAGGCGGCTTAGGATCGACAGAAGAATTGGGCAGATACCAGCAGGAGGGCACTAGAATTCAAAGTCAGAGATCACGTGTTCTTGAAGATTTCCCCTACTCGTGGAGTTATCAGGTTCGGAGGCCAGGGAAAGCTTAGTCCCCGCTTTATCGGACCTTTTGAGGTGCTAGAGCGAGTAGGAGAGGTCGCCTATCGACTTGCCTTGCCTCCATCGCTAGCTGGTGTGCACAATACCTTCCACGTGTCACAGTTGCGGCGATATGTTCGGGATGAGAGCCATGTCCTGGACCATTCAGAGCTAGTTTTGGGTACCGATTTATCGTATGAGGAGCAGCCTACTACCATCCTCGACCGCAGAGAGAAAGTGCTGAAGAATAAGGTCATTCCGTTAGTCCGAGTGTCTTGGGGCGGTCGTTCCCCAGGAGAATCTACCTGGGAGCGGGAGGAAGATATCCGTGATCGTTATCCACATCTCTTTGTTTAGTACATTGTTTCCTTGTATCTTTGTTAAATTTCGAGGACGGAATTTTTGTTAAGAGGGAGGGTATGATGTAAATCCCCGTTACCATCTTAATAAAAGTTTTTCCTATTTTCTAAATCCCGGAGATTTACTTTTCCTCGTATATTTTTGTAGAAGGTGATTGCTTGAATCCCAATATTTATATTTTTTCCAAACCCTAAAAGTTAAAACCCAAGATTTAAAACTAATTTGGAAAAACCAAACACGATCCAAAAGTTAAAAACAAATAAAACATTTTACAAAACCCCAAACCCAAACTATATTCAATCCCAGCCCACTCACCATTTTCTAAATAAAATCCTTATTAAAATTACCCAGCCCGTTCCTCTCCTAAGCGCACACACACTTTTTTAAATAAATCCTTTAATTAATTCCCCGGCCCGTTCTCCCTCAGCCCATAAATTTTTTAATAAGGAATTATTTTTTTAAACCCCAAGCCCACTTCTTTGGCCCGCTCCTGTGCATCTCCCCCAACGGCTCTCCCCCATTCCCGCTTACGATCGCTTCCTCCGCCGCAGCTCGCGCCCACGCCCACGCCTGTTATTGCGACGTTACACCCACGACTTCAACCCTCTTCCTCTTCCTCACACCCTCACCTCTCTTTTCTCGTTCATTTTCAAAATCCCAAACTCTCTCCATCCTCCAAAAAAAAACCACCGGGCACCCAAACTTCCCTCGAACCCACTGCACCCTCGACGCCGGCGACCATCCCATCACTTCACTCGACCCCACGACGACGACAGCCCCTCATTCACCCTCCTTCTCCCTCTACGACTCCACCCTCCATCAACCAAACTTCCATGCACACCCAATCTATTACACCGAGCTTCGGCCCCCACCCTGCACGCTTGATGCCGGCGAACCCCCAACTGCCCTGAACCGCCCCAGACGACACCTTTGCACACTCTACATCTTCATCACTTCCTCCTACACCCACACCCGAGTACCACCATTGCTCCCTCTCTTTCAAATTTCGTTGCAAACCAGAGCACTCACTGCGGCCATCGCCGGAGCGACGCCGTCAACCGTCGGCGACCCCAACATTTCTCAGGAGATCCACAGAGCCTCCTTCACGCGTCCAGCGAGCACAAGAAGTCTCCGGGCAATTCCGACACCAATCCCGTACCGCGAGCCAAGCTCGTGCAAATCCGTTTCACGGTGTACATCACGCGTTCATGACGCCACTGCTTCCGTGCGACCCCGAGACGTTTCCAGGCAAGTGTTTACATGCTACATGCTAATATAATTGTGGTATAAACCTAAATCATATAGTTTACGAATTTACCGATTCTCGATATATTAGGCGACCTATATGTTCGATGCTAGACACCAATGAAAATAATTGTTTAATTTGACGGAAATAAATGTTTTCTGTTGGCCCTCATAATGATAAGTATCGTGTATAAATCTCACTGGAAAATACGATTGTTAGTGACTAAAATTGATACCCCCAATTATGCCGATAAAACTAGAATTTTTCCGTATTTTGGGAAGCGGGGCGTGACATGGTTTAGTTGTCATGCCCCGCTTCCCAAAATATGGAAAACGAGGGATGACTAGGCCAGCCATGCTCCTACGGTCAAGGAATCATCCCGCCGTAGTCACACTTCGGCTTCTAGCATTACATGGTAATCAGTAAATTAAGCACAGTAGTAAAGGAAATACATCACTAATTTATTACATTAATAATCCATTGTTCACAAATTACAGATAACAAGAATAATTACTAACCAAGTTCAATCTCACGATCACTTTTATGGAAAGTAGTAAATGAAGAAAGTACACCAAACTATATCTCCGTGAACTCGAAGGGTAGATCCGTCTCCTGTGCTGGTCCTTCCACGGAATCTGAGCATGCATACTCAGGTCGTCAGAGCTACGCAATAACAATATTATTATAATAAGATGAAACAGGTAAATGAGGTAATACTAGTGTAAGAACAATGCAAGTAATCACTATGTCACTATATGATGCAGAATATGTTCTGTGTCCCTATCGGTCTCTAGGTCATGTTTGAAATCGCATAGTGGAAGGAGGATCATGTTTAACAGGAGTCTCGTACACACCCGAGACAACGGCCCACATGCCCGGGACATAACCCTGTCAGCCGGATCGCTAGATCCTACCTAATATATATATCACTGCTCGAATGATCATCCTCTAAAACATGGTCCCGCTAAATACGATTCTCTTTCCACTTCGATTTTCCCTTTATCCCCAGGTTTACACTATTTATGATCTTGATTTAGTCGTGTACAAGTATACCAATGGCACGGTTTTATCACTGTTCACTGTATCAATCACGAATATTCACTTTCCATTGGTGTAATCGTCACTCCTAAACCAACATCTATCACGCACGATAATGCAATGTCCACTGATCATAACACGCTCTAACACTAAGTATCTGGCAAATGGGGTATGATATATGTATGTATGCTATCAATAAGCTAAGTATGTTATGAATCAACATGCATGTCATTAACTTACATAAATTGCATAAATTAATATGTTAAGAATTCAGCAAAATAATACAAGTAAGATAAATAGAACGCTCAGTCTGCAATTCATCAAAATTAGTTTCAGTTCAATTGGGATTTCGGTTTTCAAGATACAGCTGTTTCATTTTAAGTGCTCGCGGCTGGAAATTCAGTTTCAGAACTGAACGTCCGTTTCGCGACACGAATTGCACCCAGTTGGGTTCAGATTTTAGCAATGCTACAGTTGAATGAAATCTAGGATTTTCAATAGAGTATTCAACGAAACATACGGATTCCCAATCGCATCTGTACGTCGAAAGTTATACACAGTTTAACATCAGTATGTCACTTCTGAATCTGTTCTGGACAGTTATACGTTCTGCCCTTTTATTTACAGTTTAAAATAGCAAACGGCAATGAAACGGAATGGAACCACTTGTTTTGTTTAGCTAACAGAATTATCTTTAATCTACTGTAGAGTTCCGTAACATATGACTTCAGGAAACACAGTGACACACATTTTGGGACAGTACATGATAAACAGAGTCGCTCTGGACTGCAGTCCAGAGTCGCACTCCGATCTAATTATCATCGCAGTTACTGAATAGGAATCATTAGAAGTTTACACAGGGTTAAAGTTCGTTGAGTTGGCTTCGATTTAAGCCCTTGAACTCATCATTCCAGTATGCACATAATTTACAGTGATTTTAATCGTTTTCAGATACGGAAAAATTCTAGTTTTATCGGCATATTTGGAGGTATCAATTTTAGTCACTAACAATCGTATTTTCTAGTGAGATTCATACACGTTATTCGTCATCATATGGGCCAACAGAAAACATCGGTTTCAGCCAAATTAAACAATTATTTTCATTGGGGTCTAGCATCGAACACATAGGTCGCATAATATATCGGAAATCGGTAAGTTTATAAACTATATGATTTAGGTTTGTACCACAATTATATTAGCATGTAGCAAGTAAATACTTGCCTGGAAATGTCTCGGGGTCGCACGGCAGCAGCGGCGTCACGAACGCACGAAATATATCGCGAAACGATTTGCGCGAGCTTGGCTCGAGATACGGAATTTGCGTCGGAGTTGTCCGGAGTCGTTGCACGGTCACTAGAGGTTGAGGGGTGCTTGGTGGTCCTCTGCGAGTGCACTGGGGTCGACGACGGTCGACGGCGTCGCTCGGGCGATGGGCTGCAGCGAGTGTCGGGGTGTGTGTGGTTTTGTATATTTTGAAGAGAGTGAGAAATGGTGGGGTTCGGGTGTGGGTATAGGAGGAAGTGATGAAGATGTAGAGGGTGCAGAGGTGTCGACTGGGGCGGTTCAGCGCAGTGGGGATCGCCGGCGTCGGGCGTCGGTGGCGAAGGGATTGGGTGTACAGGGATGCTCGGCAGGGGTGCTCGGGTTGCTGGAGGGTAGTGGTGAGGGGTTCAGTTGGTGGAGGAGGAGTGACCGAGGGTTGCCGAGGGGTGGTCGACGTCGCCGTCGGCGGTGGAGTGAGGGCTATTGGGCGCTTGGTGGGTTTTTCGTGAGTGGAGAGAGGTGAGGAGATTTCTGAAAATGAAGGAGAAGAGAGAGGCGAGGGCGTGAGGAATGAATGAGGTTTGAATGTCGTGGGTGAAACGTGCAAAAATGGGGGCGTGGGCATGGGCGCGAGCTGCGGCGGAGGAGGCGTTCGCGAGCGGGAATGGGGGAAAAGAAAAGAGCCATTGGAGGGGAGAGAAGCACAGGAGCGGGTTGGGTCGGGTGTTGAGGAAGCGGGCCAAGGAGTTGGGCTGAGGAGTTTAAAATTTCCTTTTAAAAAAATATTTCGTGGGCTGAGGGGAGAAACGGGCCGGGGAAAAATTAAATTTAAGTTTAAATTTCCTAAAAATTTAAACCATGGGCTGAAGAGAAAGTGGGCTTGGGAATTATTTTATTGATTTGAAAACAAATTGGGCTGAGGGTAATTTTAATAGAGAATTTATTTAGAAAATGGTGAGTGCGCTGGGGATTGAATATAGTTTGGGTTTGGGGTTTAGTAAAATATTTTATTTGTTTTTAACTTTTGGTTTGTGTTTGGTTTTCCAAATTGGTTTTAAATCTTGGATTTTAACCTTTAGGGTTAGGAAAAATATAAATATTAGGATTCAAGCAACCCCCTTCTTCAAAAAAAATATACGAGGAAAAAGTAAATCTCTGGGATTTAGAAAATAGGAAAAACTTTTATTAAGATGGTAACGGGGATTTACATCATACCCCCCTTAACAAAAATTTCGTCCTCGAAATTTAACAAGGATACAAGAATACAATGTACTAAACAAAGAGATGTGGATAACGATCACGAATATCTTCCTCCCGCTCCCAGGTGGATTCTCCTGGGGAACGACCACCCCAAAACACTCGGACTAACGGAATGACCTTATTCTTCAGCACTTTCTCTCTGCGACCGAGGATGGCAGTGGGATGTTCTTCGTATGAAAGATCGGTTCCCAAAACTAGCTCCGAATGGTCCAGGACATGGCTCTCATCCCGAACATAACGCCGCAACTGTGACACGTGGAAGGACACGTGGAAGGTCTTGTGCACACCAGCTAGCGATGGAGGCAAGGCAAGTCGATAGGCCACCTCTCCTACTCGCTCTAGCACCTCAAAAGGTCCGATAAAACGGGAACTGAGCTTTCCCCAACCTCCGAACCTGATAACTCCACGAGTAGGGGAAATCTTCAAGAACACATGATCTCCGACTTCGAATTCTAGTGCCCTCCTGCTGGTATCTGCCCAACTCTTCTGTCGATTCTGAGCCGTCTTGATACGCTGTCTGATCATTTGGACCTTGTCAACTGTCTGAACAATGAGTTCGGGGCCCTGTAATCTTCGTTCTCCCACATCATCCCAACATACTGGGGATCGACACTTCCGCCCATATAGTACTTCAAAAGGAGCCATCTGAATACTAGCCTGATAACTATTGTTATAAGAGAACTCGACTGGATGCAGTGGTCCTCCCAGGAACCCTGAAAGTCCAACATACAGGCTCTCAACATATCCTCGAGCGTCTGAATCGTACGCTCGGATTGTCCATCCGTCTGTGGGTGATAAGCTATGCTGAATTTAAGGCGGGTTCCCAAACTCTCCTGTAGGCTCTTCTAAAAGTGTGACAAGAATCTGGTGTCCCGGTCTGACACAATGCTGACTGGAACACCGTGAAGTCGTACAATCTCCTGCATATATCTTTCTGCCAGTGATTCTGTTGACTGTCCCACTCGGAAAGGTAGGAAGTATGCAGCTTTCGTGAGACGATCGACGATAACCCAAATGGCGTTATTTCCCCTAGGGCTCCGTGGTAAGGCTGTCACGAAATCCATAGTAATGTGCTCCCACTTCCATTCAGGTATCGGCAGTGGTTGTAACAATCCTGCTGTCCTCTGATGTTCTGCCTTCACCTGCTAACATACCAAGCACCTGGATACGAACCTCGCAATTTCCCGCTTCATTCCGTTCCACCAAAAGTGCTGCTTTAGGTCCTGATACATTTTAGTACCTCCCGGATGCACAGAATAAGCTGAACTGTGTGCTTCAGCCAATACTTCTTCTTGAACATCTCCCTTAGGTACGCAGAGTCTGCTACCAAATCTCAGAGAGCCATCTTCATGTATAATCAAGTCAGTTCTCAGTCCGGCTTCCACTTGCTCTCTGAACTTTTGCAATCGGGGATCATCCGCTTGTGCAATCTTGATGCGATTCACCAGGGAAGATTGCACCTGTAGTTGCCAAAGTTGACTGAGTGCGTTCGGCGTAACGACTTCAAGTTCAAGTCTCTGGAAATCCTCAATAATGCTCCTCTGATCGGTCAACATCATGACCGCTGGCTTACGACTGAGCGCATCTGGTACAACATTGACCTTCCCCGGGTGATACTGAAGGTCCAAGTCATAATCTGCCATCAGCTCTAGCCATCGGTGCTGCCTCATATTTAGTTCCTTCTGAGTGAAGACATACTTCAAACTTTTGTGATCTGTGTACACCTCCACTTTCTCACCTAATAGATAGTGCCTCCAAATCTTCAATGCAAAGACTACCGCAGCTAACTCCAAGTCATGCGTAGGGTAGTTCTTCTCGTGGTTTCTCAGTTGTCGAGAGGCGTAAGCAACCACTCGGCCGTGCTGCATTAGGACACAGCCTAATCCCTTCCCTGAGGCATCACTGTGTATCACCAAACCACCGGAATTATTTGGTACTGTAAGAATAGGCGCCGTGGTTAACTTCTGCTTCAGTATGTCAAATGCTTGAGTGCACTCCTTTGTCCACGTAAACGGTACGTCCTTCCGTGTCAGCCTCGTCAATGGTTCAGTGATTCTTGAGAAATCTTGGACGAATCTCCGATAATAACCTGCCAATCCCAGAAAACTCCTGATCTCGGTCACTGACTTCGGCGTTGGCCAATCTCTGACAGACTCTATCTTTGCCGGGTCCACTGAGATGCCTTCGCCCGAAACAATATGTCCCAAAAACTGAACCTTGTCGAGCCAGAATTCACACTTGCTTATCTTCGCATACAACTTCTCTTCCCGGAGAATCTGTAGGACCGTGCGCAAATGTTCAGCATGCTCTTCCCGAGTCTTCGAGTAGACAAGTATGTCGTCGATAAACACAACGACAAACGTGTCCAAGTACTTTGTGAACACCCTGTTCATCAAGTCCATGAATATTGCTGGGGCATTGGTAACACCGAACGGCATCACAAGGAACTCGTAATGTCCGTATCGGGTCCTGAAAGCCGTCTTGCATACATCTTCGGCTGCTACTCTGATTTGATGATATCCAGAATGGAGGTCCAACTTCGAGAATACCTTGGCTCCACCTAGCTGATCGAATAGGTCGTCAATGCGCGGGATTGGGTACTTGTTCTTTATTGTGACCTTGTTCAGCTCTCGATAATCTATACACATTCGCAGCGACCATCCTTCTTCTTTACTAACAGAACTGGTGCACCCCACGGTGAAGCGCTTGGCCGAATAAATCCCTTCTCCAATAGTTCTTCAACCTGCTTCTTCAATTCCGCCAACTCAACTGGTACCATTCTGTATGGGGCTCTGGATACTGGGGCTGTACCTGGAGTCAAGTCGATCGAGAACTCCAAGATTCGAGGAGGTAGTAGACCTGGTAAATCTTCAGGAAATACGCCCAGAAAGTCCCGAACAATTTCTGGGACTGGGCACTTATCAATCTCCATCGCTGTCAGCTCCTTGGGCTTGGCTCTGTACTTAGCTGGCTCCAACGATTCGCTTCCTCCCTCGAAAGTAAACTCCGGGTGATTGGAAATGCGGAAAATCACCTTCTTGCACGACAATCGATAATTGCATAGAAAGTGCTCATCCAATCCATCCCGAGAATTGCGTCATAACTGCCTGTCCCAATCAGAAGGAAATTCACATAGAATTCCCTGCCACACACTACAACCGGGCATAACCTACATTCTCGACTAGATATTATAATGCCATTACCCATATGAATTTCCCATCCCTTGGTTAATGGTTCATGTGGTATTGAGTGTGTATCAGTGAAACGCTCAGACAAGAAACAATGCGATGCTCCCGAATCAAATAGTACTCTAGCTGGCAAAGAATGTACGAGTAGAGTACCTGTAACAACGTCTCCTGACGCCTCTGCCTGCTCGGCGGTCAAGGTGAAAGCCCGTCCCTGACCGCGACCTGTAAAGGGTTGCCTCTGCTCCTGTGGCCTCTGCTATGGCGGTCCAGAACCTCCCTGTATCTCTGCTCACTCAGGGCAACTGCTAATCTTGTGCTGACTGGATCCGCAAATCAAGCACTGTCCATTGGCACGGCGACAGTCCTTCTGAGTATGCCCACCTCTACCGCAATAGCCGCAAAGTACGCCATGTCTCTGAGGATGATGCTGTGGTACGAATGGGCGCTTCATTTGTGTCGTTCGTGGCCTGTGAACCAGTATGGCTACTCGAGAAGGCGTGTAGGTACGTGCTGGAATGATCGGGGGTCTCCTGAACTTGTTAATCAATTGCTCCTGAACTCTCGCCGCGTTGAGTACCTGTGCGAAAGTCTGCAAATCCAACGATGCAATCAACTGCTGCAACTCGAAATCTAACCCCTGAAGGAAGCGTCTGGCCCTGGTGGCCTCTGATTTGACCATGTATGGAGCAAAGCGGCTCAGACGGTTGAACTCTACCGCATATACGTCCACTGGGCGTCCATTCTGCTTCAAAAGAATAAATCTTTCCTCCATTTCTGCCTTGGCTGTGGAAGGGAAATAATGATCTAGGAAACATTCCTTAAATTTGCCCCATTCAATCGGCCCGTCAAGCCTGCTTTCTTCCACCGACCACCATGTACAGGCTTCATCTTCCAATTGTATCTTTATCACGTCCACCCTATCTTCCTCTGGAACCCTGGCGGCTGTCAATAAGTTCTCCATGTTCACCAGCCATTGCTCAGCCTCAAGGGGTTCAGCTAGCCCTGTGAATGCAGCTGGAAGTAACCGTCGGAAGTCTGATACGGTACCAGCCCTAGCATGATGAGCTAGTGGAGTAGCGCCCTCGGGGGCGGTAATGAGTGCGAAGGGTCCTCCTGCGGCGGTAATCGCCTTGAGTCCCTCAGTGAGTAAATCTGTCTTCCTCTCCTGAGCTTCCGCGAGAGTGGTCAGTGCACTAAGTATTCTTTCCGTGCGGTCCTGAGAGCTGGAGTCCGAGGAGGGGTCGTTCGGGAACGTCATATCACTGGAGGATTCAAAAGGATAAGATCAGATTCAAGGATGAAAATCAAGAGTAGTGAAACGAGAATATCGTAATACAGTATAGTTAATGTTATCCCTTGATACTAAACACGGCTCTGATACCAACTAAACCATGTCACGCCCCGCTTCCCAAAATACGGAAAACGATGGATGACTAGGCCAGCCATGCTCCTACGGTCAAGGAATCATCCCGCCGTAGTCACACTTCGGCTTCTAGCATTACATGGTAATCAGTAAATAAAGCACAGTAGTAAAGGAAATACATCACTAATTTATTACATTAATAATCCATTGTTCACAAATTACAGATAACAAGAATAATTACTAACCAAGTTCAATCTCACAATCACTTTTATGGAAAGCAGTAAATGAAGAAAGTACACCAAACTATATCCCCGTGAACTCGAAGGGTAGATCCGGCTCCTGTGCTGGTCCTTCCACAGAATCTGAGCATGCATACTCAGGTCGTCAGAGCGACGCAATAACAATATTATTATAATAAGATGAAACAGGTAAATGAGGTGATACTAGTGTAAGAACAATGCAAGCAATCACTATGTCACTATATGATGCAGAATATGTTCTGTGTCCCTATCGGTCTCTAGGTCATATTTGAAATCGCATAGTGGAAGGAGGATCATGTTTAACAGGAGTCTCGTACATACCTGAGACAACGGCCTACATGCCCGGGACATAACCCTGTCAGCCGGATCGCTAGATCCTACCTAATATATATATCACTACTCGAATGATCATCCTCTAAAACACGGTCCCGCTGAATACGATTCTCTTTCCACTTCGATTTCCCCTTTATCCCCAGGTTTACACTATTTATGATCTTGATTTAGTCGTGTACAAGTATACCAATGGCACGGTTTTATCACTGTTCACTGTATCAATCACTGTCACGAATATTCACTTTCCATTGGTGTACTCGTCACTCCTAAACCAACATCTATCACGCACGATAATGCAATGCCCACTGATCATAACACGCTCTAACACTAAGTATCTGGCAAATGGGGTATGATATATGTATTATGCTATCAATAAGCTAAGTATGTTATGAATCAACATGCATGTCATTAACTTACATAAATTGCATAAATTAATATGTTAAGAATTCAGCAAAATGATACAAGTAAGATAAATAGAACGCTCAGTCAGAAATTCATCAAAATTAGTTTCAGTTCAATCGGGATTTCGGTTTTCAAGATACAGCTGTTTCATTTTAAGTGCTCGCGGCTGGAAATTCAGTTTCAGAACTGAACGTCCGTTTCGCGACACGAATTGCACCCAGTTGGGTTCAGATTTTAGCGATACTACAGTTGAATGAAATCTAGAATTTTCAATATAGTATTCAACGCAACATACGGATTCCCAATCGCGTCTGTATGTCGAAAGTTATACACTGTTTAACATCAGTGTGTCACTTCTGAATCTGTTCTGGACAGTTATACGTTCTGCCCTTTTATTTACAGTTTAAAATAGCAAACGGCAATGAAACGGAATGGAACCACTTGTTTTGTTTAAATAACAGAATTATCTTTAATCTAATGCAGAGTTCCGTAACATAAGACTTCAGGAAACACAGTGACATACATTTTGGGACAGTACACGATAAACAGAGTCACTCTTGACTGCAGTCCAGAGTCGCACTCCGATCTAATTATCATCTTACAGAACAGGAATCATTAGAAGTTTACATAGGGTTAAAGTTCGTTGAGTTGGCTTCGATTTAAGTCCTTGAACGCATCATTCCAGTATGCACATAATTTACAGTGATTTTAATCGTTTTCAGATACGGAAAAATTCTAGTTTTATCGGCATATTTGGGGGTATCAATTTTAGTCACTAACAATCGTATTTTCTAGTGAGATTCATACACGTTATTCGTCATCATATGGGCCAACAGAAAACATCGGTTTCAGCCAAATTAAACAATTATTTTCATTGGGGTCTAGCATCGAACACATAGGTCGCATAATATATCGGAAATCGGTAAGTTTATAAACTATATGATTTAGGTTTGTACCACAATTATATTAGCATGTAGCAAGTAAACACTTGCCTGGAAATGTCTCGGGGTCGTACGGCAGCAGCGGCGTCACGAACGCACGAAATACGTCGTGAAACGATTTGCGCGAGCTTGGCTCAAGATACGGAATTTGCGTCGGAGTTGTCCGGAGTTGTTGCACGGTCACTGGAGGTTGAGGGGTGCTTGGTGGTCCTCTGCGAGTGCACTGGGGTCGACGACGGTCGACGGCGTCGCTCCGGCGATGGGCTGCAGCGAGTGTCGGGGTGTGTGGTTTTGTATATTTTGAAGAGAGTGAGAAATGGTGGGGTTCGGGTATGGGTATAGGAGGAAGTGATGAAGATGTAGAGGGTGCAGAGGTGTCAACTGGAGCGGTTTAGCGCAGTGGGGATCGCCGGCGTCGGGCGTCGGTGGCGAGGGGATTAGGTGTGCAGGGATGCTCGGCAGGGGTGCTCGGGTTGCTGGAGGGTAGTGGTGAGGGGTTCAGTTGGTAGAGGAGGAGTGACGAGGGTTGCCGAGGGGTGGTCGTCGTCGCCGTCGGCGGTGGAGTGAGGGTTATTGGGCGCTCGGTGGGTTTTTCGTGAGTGGAGAGAGGTGAGGAGATTTCTGAAAATGAAGGAGAAGAGAGAGGTGAGGGCGTGAGGAATGAATGAGGTTTGAATGTCGTGGGTGAAACGTGCAAAAATGGGGGCGTGGGCGTGGGCGCGAGCTGCGGCGGAGGAGGCGTTCGCGAGCGGGAATGGGGGAAAAGAAAAGAGCTGTTGGAGGGGAGAGGAGCACAGCATCGGGTCGGGTCGGGTGTTGAGGAAGCGGGCCAAGGAGTTGGGCTGAGGAGTTTAAAATTTCCTTTTAAAAAAATATTTCGTGGGCTGAGGGGAGAAACGGGCCGGGGAAAAAATTAAATTTAAGTTTAAATTTCCTAAAAATTTAAACCATGGGCTGAAGAGAAAGTGGGCTTGGGGATTATTTTATTGATTTGAAAACAAATTGGGCTGAGGGTAATTTTAATAGAGAATTTATTTAGAAAATGGTGAGTGGGCTGGGGATTGAATATAGTTTGGGTTTGGGGTTTAGTAAAATATTTTATTTGTTTTTAACTTTTGGTTTGTGTTTGGTTTTCCAAATTGGTTTTAAATCTTGGGTTTTAACCTTTAGGGTTTGGAAAAATATAAATATTGGGATTCAAGCAACCACCTTCTTCAAAAAAAATATACGAGGAAAAAGTAAATCTCTGGGATTTAGAAAATAGGAAAAACTTTTATTAAAATGGTAACGGGGATTTACACCTTCGTTAGGCTAATTGATTTTCTTCATTCCCCACCATTCGGCACCTCCCTATGGTTTGGAAGAAGACTATCCAATAAGCGTAATAGGTGTACTGTCCTAATCCAAGGAGCACCCGCAACCTGAGAGAAGGTAAAAGGAAAAGACAACTGAATAGTCCTATTCATTTTCTCCAGAACCGGAAACCATCCTCGAATCTGGGACAAGTTCCTTCGAGTTCGTATATAACCATACGATGGTTTTATCCAATGGAAGTAGATGTTCATAGTAATACGGGGTGTTCTGGAGAAAAGTGTAAAAGTAGGAGTGGCAATGAGGTTTGTAACTCAGACAATCCAAAAGCCAGTGTTTTAAGAAGGTTCGGTTAACTTGGTCGCTGAGTCATAGTCAAGGGTCGGGTCATGGTCGCTGCCAAAAAGAGAGAGAAAAGAAACACTCAGCGTGCATTCTAACCTAGATCAGAATGGTTATCACTTTTTCTAATCAGGAAACCTCCCACTGTAATCTCAAATTCTCCTTCAAACCTGAAAGAAGAATTAGTGGGGATCACCCGAGGAGTAAACCAACTCATCAGTGGGAATCGGGATCCAACTATCATCGCATGATAATGTGATGGAATCCACTCATATTATCACACTCCAGAAGGTATGCGCATATCTGGCAAGTTTCAGTTTCTTTAGAAACTCCCGATGTGATTTTTACCCCATGCTCTTATGACCTTGACTTTGGTCAACAAATCATAAGTCACATGTCAAGTTCTAACCGTCATTGTTCAGGTTAATTTGAACCCACCCGTACAAGCCCTTGACGAAGGCCAACAAGGCTATACGACTGTCCCAAACCAACGCATCTATCTATGCAGCAGAAAAGTAATAAGCAGATACCATTCACTATGCCTTGACGAAGGCCAACAAATATAGCATGAATACTAAGTGCTACCTTTCTGAAATGACGGAGGGCTACGAATGGTTTTCGGCGAAAAACCTTTAACATAATGAACTTAATATCGTTGAAGGAACCAGATAGATTTTTATAAAAATATAGTGGCGAAAACCTTTGCTAAAGAAGTCACTCCCGGTGAAGGGATCTCGGCTCTTTCCCCGTAGAATGAGGTGGAGGATATTCCAACTGAATACCACGATGCAAAGAAAAAAGTAATCAGTTATAGTGAAGTTATTACCCTGACGCAAACTTCTGTCCAAGGGGTCACTCCCGGTGAAGGGATCTCGGCCCTTGCCTCGTCGACTGAGGTGCTGGATATTCATAACCGAATACCACTGTGCAAAACAAAAGAAAACGTCCTTGTAATAACAGCTTTTTGAAAAATATTCCAACAACATCAGAATAGGTTTGTTTAGATTGCATTGATCCGAATCAATGCAGTCCCATCACTTAATCATACCACAAAAGAACGAAAATACAATGTACGTATATGCCATCCGCATTCGCCACTGGGTCCTGTCATCACCCGTTAGGTTACTTAACTAACGACAGAGCGGGGACTGGACTAGCGCGGGTGTAAAACATATACAACATATACTAGTATATATATCAATATATAATAATCGCTCATGGCGTGATAAAATGCAACATCACAGAAATGTAATAAGTATCACAGAACAATACAGATAAACTGGGATCCCCGGGTTTCATAGAGCCGGTACTGAAACCCGACGTTTCCCTGGTCGTGTGGATAGCCTGTGCAATGAAATCCTAGACCCCTACGGGTGCGGCAAGCTACTCGCCAAAACCTGAAGCGAGGCAGCCCCCTTCAACAAAGTGAATGGACCACCCAGCACTTCATGGAATCCGGTAACTTGAGCACCCCTCTTTAGGTCAACCTGTACCGCCTACGAGTGCGGCGAATAGCCCGCCAATTCTAGAGTGAAGCCCCCTCCGCGTCAAAGCCATGAGATGCGGGCCCGTTGCCCTCTAGAACTCGTCTATCCGTGCACCCCACCTTGGGGTAATCCTAGTACAGAAAGTAAAAATATATACAACGGGTGCATCGACCACAGCCCGGTCGTGCCCCAAAAGAATTATATACAAACAGGCAGTGACGGCAGTCCACATGTCGGACGCTCGCCCCGCAATATCAAATGTACAAATAATACCAAACTGTACTACCATTGCATCCAGGCTATTCACCACGACAAATCCGCAACATCACAGCACAACACAGAACATCAACGTGAATGTCACGTTTGCAAATCCGTCTAAAAGGGCTATAGCAATTAGATAAGATTTACCGATCAAATGACATTCACGGTCAAAGATTCCGCGGCTCTACAGTGAGCTCACTCTACCAATTTTCTGCAGTGGTCTCAGAAAAGCCTGCATGATTTTTTGACGTACTGAAAATAATTTTTAGACGACAAAAAAAATTAGACAGAAACTGCATGAAATGGAATTGCGTTTTGGAAATTTCGTTTGATCGAAGTTCTAAACACGTTAGAGGAAGCTAGTAAAGGTTAATGGCGTGGCTTTGATACCATGTAAGTCTACAGTAGCGTCCCGGCCGTCTGTCCAAGGCCAAAATACGGAAACGAAAACTTTTTTCAAACTAGAAACCGGCGCTATCGTATGCTTAAAACCCGGATCGAACCATTAACCTACAACTAGCAACTAGAGAAAGGGTTGGAAAGCTATACCGATCGATCCGTGTCCTTCGATCTTTGGCCACCATCCCAAGCTCCTCGCGGCATCTCCGGTCTCGATCTCCTTGTCGGAAAGGGCACCACATCTTCGAGTCTTTTTACGGGCTCCCGCTTCATCCGAAGCAACTCGGGCACGAAGTTCTCTAGCCGACGTGTCCAAGGTGATGTAAAGAATGTGTGTGACAACTTTGTCTCTTGCATCCATTGTATGGATGGAGATTGAAGGTGAAGCCATCAATGGAAATGGTGAACTCAAGAGAAGAAGAGAGAAGAAGATGATGGAGCCTTTTGTTATTCTTGTGTGAGATAATGTTGTGAGCTAGAAAAATAATCCAAGAGCTAACCTTAACCAAGTGTGGCTGCCCTCTCTCTCCTCCCATCACAATCTCACACAATAATCAACCATGAAATGATGGCATGCACAAAGAATAATACCATGAGTCACTACCCTTGCACATGCCACATTTAATGCACTCCACCATGACTTTGAGCTCATTATTTCCATTTGTAAACATTAACCCAAATGTTTACAACAACAAAAAGATACGGCAATATCTAAAGTAAACTCGTGACGGATCACAAGGATACCCCTCACCTGTATATACATACTTGCATCCGCATTCCGACCGAATGCGAATGCGATGAGACTAAAGTAATCCAACAAATCTAATACTAGGATCCGGCTTAAACCAAAACCCACTAGTATGATATGTCCGATCATGATCCGTGCACTACCGTACGTATATGATCGAACCCTGCCATATATCATACGGCCTCTACAAAGTTTCGCCCAAAACTTGAGAAACTGTCTGTGGGGGACTCTAAAGACTCGTCAATACTTTGGCTGTGGATTTAACCACTAGCTCGTCAGAGGTACTAGCCGTACGTAACGGGCTACCAGGTATTGACCAAAAGGGAGGTCGATGAGCGAACTCATCCTGACACCCTACTGAGCCTGTCAGTAACAATATCCGTACAGTCCGGTCCGTTCATCTATGAGCATCGCATGGCGGGCCTAGGGGGTTGGTAAAAGTCAGACCCCTAAAAGCGGTACAAGTCGTGTCGGAGTGTAGCCCAGAACACCCTGAGATACTACTGGAATACCTACCAGTAAATCTTCTGCCTTGGCCAAGGACTTCGTGTAATGGCTCTCCTAGACACAGCGTGATCTCACCCCCAATACCGGGAGAGACGAAACCCTTGCCGATCCGCTCACTGCCTCCATGTGGCTCGGGACT
Organism: Agapanthus africanus; assembly: GCA_030015575.1. Taxonomy (NCBI): domain Eukaryota; kingdom Viridiplantae; phylum Streptophyta; class Magnoliopsida; order Asparagales; family Amaryllidaceae; genus Agapanthus; species Agapanthus africanus. The sequence goes on from CM057341.1 coordinate 739,932,749, forward strand.
GTACCCAACTAAAACCTGTTTGCACGACTCCTTTGAGCTGTGGTAGGGTAGTAATCAAAGCACAGTGGGAACTCACACGAGACAAATGACGATCTCAGGTCGATGAATTAACCTGTACACATGTCACCAGGGAAATGCTATCTAATGTCAGGTATAATACCAACTAGCATGTTCCCGGCGAGTTCTGTTCGGTGTACTCATAACTTAATGAGCATCTGTATACATCTTAGGTGAACCAACTGACACCAATAGCTTGTGAGACCGGCCACCGCCCCTCGTCGGGGTCTCGACTGTATACACTAGTCTACTCCGGAGTATCGATGCCCTGTCTCGAAAACTCCCACGACTAGGGACCTTTTAAGGATGTGCTTATAGACCCCAGCTCCCACGTATATGATCGCCATCATACTGCTGGCAGTCAAGCAAAAATCCTAAGGGCTCTATCAATGTGTAATAGTGATCTGTAAAGTCACCTAAAGCAGTACACAATGATAAAGATAAACCAGATAGTATACTATCATCTTGAGTAAGACTGTCCTACCGGTATAGGTCCTCCCTCAATCATTGCAATCACGTGCCTGTGATCCAATAATTGACTCTGAGGGCACTATATACAACATCTAGAACCCATCTATCCGTGCACCCCTCCGCGGGGTAATCCTAGTACAGAAAGTAAAAATATATACAACGGGTACATCGACCTGTTCCCGGTCGTGCCCCAAAAGAATAATATACAAACAAGCAGTGACGGCAGTCCACATATCGGACGCTCGCCCCGCAATATCAAATGTACAAATACAACCAAACTGTACTACCATTGCATCCAGGCTATCCACCACGACAAATCCGGAACATCACAGCACAACACAGAACATCAACGTGAATGTCACGTTCGCAAATCCGTCTAAAAGAACTATAGCAATTAGACAAAATTTACCGATAAAATGACATTCATGGTCGAAGATATAATATAAATACTGTGAACTAACATATTTAAAATTTTCGATCGACAAAATTTCCCGAAATGGGCCTCAAGCACAATTCCCAGTACTCAAACAAATCTGAGCCCAAACTACAAATACCAGAAACCCCATTTCCAACTCAGAGACCGCTGTGGAAATTTTGGTGCATTGTTGCTACAGTGCTGCGGCGGAACCACGGCCAAAACGTGGGTACGGCCGCGGTTCCGCGGCGCTACAGTGATAACAGTGTACCAAATTTTCTCAGATCTCTTAAAAAAGCCTGCCTGATTTTCTGCAATACTCAAAAAAAAATTTGACGATAAAAAAAATTCGACAGAAACTTCAGAATTGGAAATGCAATTTTGGAAAATTTCGTTCGATCAAAATTCTAAACATGTTAGAGCAAGCTAGTAAAGGTTAATGGCCTGGCTCTGATACCATGTAAGTCTATGGTAGCGCCCCCGGCTGTCTGTCCGAGGCCAAAATGCCGAAACGAAAACTTTTTCAAAACTTGAAACCGGTGCTATCGTATACTTTAAATCCGGATCGAACCATTAACCTACAACTAGCTAGCAAGAGAAGGGTTGGAAAAGCTATACCGATCGATCCGTGTCCTTCGTTCTTGGCCACCATCCCAAACTCCTCGCGGCATCTCCAATCTCGATCTCCTCGTCGGAAAGGGCACCACATCTTCGAGTCTTTTTACGGGCTCCCGCTTCATCCGAAGCAACTCGGGCACGAACATCGCTAGTCGACGTGTCCAAGGTGAAGTAGAGAATGTGTGTCATCACTTTGTCTCAAGCATCCATTGATTCTCAACACATGAGAGAGTATGGATGGAGGTTAGAGATGATGCCATTAATGGAGGTTGTGAGCTAGAGAAAGAAGAAGAAGAAGTTTCTTTTGTGTGTTGTTGCAATGATAAAATGAGAGAGTGTGTTGACAAAAAATACAAGAGCTAGCAACCATATGGCTGCCCTTCTCTCTCTCCTTATCATTTCAACTCACAAATCAAACAATAATGTGACATATGCACATAAAAAGAGACCATGAGTCACTACCCTTGCACATGCCACATTAAATGCACACCATGATGATTTCTAGCTCACAATTTCCATTTGTAAACATTAATCCAAATGTTTACAACAATAAAAAGATACGGAAACATCTAAAGTAAACTCGTGACGGATCACAAGGATACCCCTCACCTGTATATACATACCTGCATCCACATTCCGACTGAATGCGAATGCGATGAGACTAAAGTAATCCAACAAATCTAATACTAGGATCCGGCTTAAACCAAAGCCCACTAGTATGATCCGTTCGATCATGATCCGTGCACTACTGCACGTATATGATCGAACCCTGCCATATATCATATGGCCTCTACAACGTTTCGTCCGAAACTTGAAAACTGTCTGTGGGAGACTCTAAAGACTCGTCAATACATTGGCTGTGGATTTAACCACTAGCACATCAGAGGTACTAGCCGTACGTAATGGGCTATCAGTTATTGACCAAAAGGGAGGTCGATGAGCGAACTCATCCTGACACCCTACTGAGCCTGCCAGTGACAATATCCGTACAGTCCGGTCCGTTCGTCTATGAGCATCGCATGACGGGCCTAGGGGGTTGGTAAATGTCAGACCCCCAAAAGCGGTATAAGTCGTGTAGGAGTGTAGCCCAGAACACCCTGAGATACTACTGAAATACCTACCAGTAAATCTCCTTCCTTGGCCAAGGACTTCGTGTAATGGCTCTCCTAGGCACAGCGCGATCTCACCCTCAATACCGGGAGAGACGATACCCCTGCCGATCCGCTCGCTGCCTCCATGTGGCTCGGGACTGTACCCAACTAAAACCTGTTTGCACGACTCATTTGAGCCGTGGTAGGGTAGTAATCAAAGCACAGTGGGAACTCACACGAGACAAATGACGATCTCAGGTCGATGAACTAACCTGTACACATGTCACCAGGGAACTGCTATCTGACGTCAGGTATAATACCAACTAGCATGTTCCCGGCGAGTCCTGTCCGGTGTACTCATAACCCAATGAGCACCTGTATACATCTTAGGTGAACCAACTGACACCAATGGCTTGTGAGACCGGCCACCATCCCCTCGTCGGGGTCTCGACTATATACACTAGTCTACTGATGGAGTATCGATGCCCAGTCTCGAAAATCCCACGACTAGGGACCTTTTAAGGATGTGCTTATAGGCCCCAGCTCCCACGTATATGATCGCCATCATACTGCTGGTAGTCAAGCAAGAATCCTAAGGGCTCTACCAGCGTGCAATAGTGACCTGTAATGTCACCTAAAGCTGTACACGATGATAAAGATAAACCAGATAGCATACTATCATCTTGAGTAAGACTGTCCTACCGGTATAGGTCCTCGCTTAATCATTGCAATCACGTGCCTGTGATCCAATAATTGACTCTGAGGGCACTATATCCAACATCATCAAGGCCACCTCTTTTGCGGTATCGTTAGCAGCTATATATTCAGCATCCATCGTTGAGTCTGCGATGGTGTCTTGTTTGAAGCTCTTCCAACACAGCGTCCCTCCATTGAGGGTAAACACATAACCCGAGACGGATTTAGAGTCATCTTTATCACTTTGGAAGCTTGAGTTGGTGAAAGCCTCGATCTGGAGGTCCCCATTATCGTACACCAAGAACATCTCCTTAGTCCTTCTCAGGTACTTGAGAATGTTTTTTACTGCTCTCAAATGCTTCTCTCCCGGATTTGACTGATACCTACTTACCACAATGAGTGGGTAAGCTACGTCTGGTCTGGTATATAACATCGTATACATTATAGATCATACCGCCGAAGCGTAGGGTATAATACTCATGCGAGCCCTCTCTTCATCATTCTTTGGAGACATCTCTTTGGAGAGGGTGATCCCGTGACAAGCGGGTAAATTACCACGCTTGGAATTTTCCATACTAAATCTCTTCAGTATGATATCAATGTACCTAGACTGTGAAAGTTTGTCACGCCCCGCTTCCTACTAGACGGAAATGGTGACGTGGCAAGCCCGCGACATATTTATCCAGAGAAGGTCATTCCCTAAATAAATATACTAAGCGTATTGAAACAATAATACACAATGCAAGAATAAATGGAGACTGTAAAATTTTTCAACAAATATCTTTATTTACATTCAACTTTCAATATTTACAAGTACATGAGTTTCAACTGGAAAGTTTTTCAACTGGAAAGTAAATACAATAAAGAAAAATACCTAAACATGTGTCATATATAACCTGAATAAAAAGTGAAGCTAAGCTAATCTTGAGGAACAATCCGGTTGTAGTCTTCCTCTGTGGCCTCCACTTCCTCCGTCTTGACCGTATCTGAAGAACATTCCAAGAAAACAAGGGTGGGTGGAATGCCCGTCAGCGAACTAGCGTTCGGTAAGTCCCAAAAATAAAGTAAGAGTAAAAAAATGATAAGTGTAGAATATATATATATATATATATGAAGAATAAAAGTATATGATCATGAGTAAATATGTAATATATGTCTCTATATGGTCACTATATTAACGTTAAGTTCCAAGTGTGAATATCAACGCAGCCGTAGAAGTATTCACGGGCTCAAGAGTGGGGCCCCATCGGTAAGGAAACACGGGCCCATTTCATGTGTCAGCATCGGGGTTCTAGGCTGTGGATGGGTCGACCCGACTGATATTTGAGTAAAATAAAAAAGGTTAATACGGGACTCCTGAAGCTCCGTTGGATCCACACAAGAAACTATCCCAAGCACCCCGAGTATAATATATATATTATAATTTTAAGATAGCCTTAGTTGATTTGATTCGTTGATTATAACTTGACTTGATCGAAACCATAGATTGCAAAAGGTGAAATAATGAAGTCGGGTGAGTCGAGTAAGGTGCGAGTCATGTCAATTGCAATCTTAGATCGAGTCAAGTCAGTTCGAGTAGACTAGGTTTGAGTTCATGTCCAGGTTTAGATTCGAGTTTGGATTCGAGTTCAAGCTCAAGTTTAAATTCGGGTTTGGATTCGAGTTCAAGTCTTTTTCATATGAATTGATTTAAACTGTTAAAAATCTTATGTTCAGAAGAAATTGGCAACTATTGTACATAGACGGCAGGATTTGTGTCTTTTTCCAAGACAATTGCCATTGATAATTTCGTTAAGTTGTCTAACCTGAATAGGAAAGCACTCACTTTCTCCGGCTCTCTGGGGCTCAAGAGAAATAATACCGCTTAAACCTATATTAATCTAGAGTTTTTAAATATGGTTTGTATATCTCGATGGGGTTTTATGAAAAATACTTTAATGTTGTTTAGAAATAAATTTCGAGGGTGATTTATAATATTTAGGGTTTTCATGAACATGTATTTTAACTGTTGTGGTGTTTTAGTGATAAAACCTAGCTTTTTTTTTAAAGTTTATGGTTCTTTTATGAAAACTACTGCTTTTGGAAACTTATTGGTATTTTATTAAAAATTCTAATCTTTCATTTTAAAAATACAGTGTTAGGAAGAGGTTAAGGAAGAGATAGGGGGTCTTAGTATCGCCGGAGATGCTCCGATCGTCGAAATTTGATCGCTACTCCCTTTAGCTTGCTTAACTCTACTTGAATAGCCTTAACCCTTCTTGAACTTAGAGAATTTTGAGGAAATTTTCAGAATAGAGAAGAGCTAGGGCATGAGGTGGTATTTATAGGGTAAAAATGAGAGAGGGTGTGAAATAAAAATGAATTAAAATGGATTTAATGGTGTTAATTAAGGATTTGGAGAGTCTCTGTTTGATTGCAGGAAAATCAAACAGTGCAGGGGAGTTGAAGGGACTTGTGTGTAAAGTACGGAGCAATTTGGAGCATCTTGACCGTCGGCGGTGGGTGGATGGGGACTTTGGGCGGTTGGATTTGGCTCAATCGCCTCGAGATTTATGCCATCGGCTTTAATCAGTGTTTACTCCTTAATGCGTCTGTTTGATTTTTCTGAAACTTTTCGTTTCTCCGTGAATTGTACGTGCAACTCTTGGGCTTCCGAAAAATTAAAAAGAAAAATCTTTAAAATAATTGGGACTGATGGGAATCGAAAACACGGGCTATGTCATAACAGTGTAGAGGTTTTACCAGTGAGCTACAAGTTGCCTTTTGCTTTTATTACACAAAAATGACTTATAACTCCTATAAAGGCTGAAATACCATTTTCTATACATTTAAACAAATAATTATGTACAGGGATTTCAAAATCGTTACAAAGTTTCAACATTCTTTTAGACCTATCACGATAGATCTTAATCCCCAGAATGTAGGAGGCATCACCCAAGTCTTTCATGGAAAACTTCTGTTACAAGAAAAGCTTGACTGATTGTAGCATAGGGATGTCATTCCCTATCAGGAGTAAGTCATCCATGTACGGTACGAGGAAGACTACTTCTCCTCCTACAATCTTCCTATAAATACATGGTTCATCTACATTTTGATAAAGTCAAATTCTTTGATCGTGTCATCAAAGCAGATGTTCCAACTTCGCGATAATTGTTTTAATCTATAAATAGATTTAAGCAACTTGCACACCTTTCCGCTGCTCCCACTGTCTAAGAAACTCTCTGGCTGATCCATATAAACACTCTCTTCTAAATTTCCATTTAGAAAAGCTATTTTCACGTCCATCTGCCAGATGTCATAGTCATGGAAGGCAGCAATGGCAAGAAGGATCCGAATGGATTTAAGCATAGCCACTAGAGAAAAGGTTTCATCATAGTCCAATCCTGGTCTTTGACGAAAACCTTTTGCAACAAGTCTAAATTTATAGATTTCCACTTGTCCATCTGCACCAATTTTCTTCTTGAAGATCCATTTGCATCTAACGGGTTTTAACCTAGGAGGAGCAACTTTCAAAGTTCATATTTTGTTGGTGTACATGGATTCCATTTCGGAGCTCATAGCATCCAGCCACTTCACCGAGTCTTTACTCATGATAGCCTGCTGGAAATTGGTAGGCTTATCATCATTGATAATGCAATCCTCTCGATTTCCATCCATGAGAAACCCATAGTATCTCTCAAGCGGATGAGAATGCCTACTCGATCTTCGGAGCGATGTCGGTTTGTCGAGCTCTATTGAAACCTGAGGTTCTAGCAAGTCCTCAGCAGTAGTTTGTGGTTCTAGAATTTCTTCCAGTTCTACCGCGCTCCCTCTAATTTCTTTTGTAAGAAATTCATTCTCTAAAAAGACTATGTGGAGAGCGACAAACACCTTTTGTTCTTCAGTATGGTAGACAGGATATCCCCATGAATTTTTGGGGTATCCCACAAACTTGCATAAAACCGATCGTGCCTCGAGCTTGTCCGGATTTTGCTTTTTGACAAAAGCTGGACATCCCCATATCTTAAGATACTTAAGACATGGTCTCTTCCCACTCCACATCTTATATGGGGTGGTAGGCACAGACTTAGTTGGAACCCTATTCAACAGGTATGCAGCTGATTCCAGCGCAAACCCCCAGAAGGAAAGTGGTAACTCAGCACTACTCATCATGGAACGCACCATATCGAGTAGTGTGCGATTCCTTCTCTCTAATACACTATCATGCTGTAGTGTATATGGAGGAGTAAGCTCTCTGTTAAGTATTCAAGGAAACTGGTACTTAATTATTCTTCATCCCGCTCAGATCGAAATATCTTGATACTTTTACCTGTTTGTTTCTCCACTTCATTCTTTTACTCCTTGAATTTCTCAAAGGCCTCGGATTTATGTTTCATTAAGAATACATGTCCATACCTTGAGAAATCATCAGTAAAAGTGATGAAGTAGGAGTGACTACTTCATGCATGTGTAGATATCGGACCACATACATCGCTGTATATGAACCCCAAGAGCTCAGTGGCTCTTTCTTCGTGTCCTATAAACGGAGATTTGGTCATCTTTCTTTTGATACATGATTGACAAGTTGCATATGATACATATTCGAACGGATCCAAATATCCATATTTATATAACTTAGTCAACCTTATTTCATTAATATGACAAAGTTTACAATGCTATAAGAAGGTTTGATTTGAATTTGGAGTATTTCTTTTTAGTGTGTTTTGGATGTTGAAAACTTGATGTTGATTGAGTACGTATATGCCATTATCCAGTGTGCCAGACCCAATCAGTTCTTGAATTAGGTGAATGTTCATGACATTTCTTTCAAGTGCAAAATTAAATCCTTCATTAGATAACAAAGATACTGATATTTTATTACATAGCATACTGGGTACATAAAAACATCTATACAATACCAAAATGTGTCCACTTGTCAACCCAAGGTGATAATCCCCTACCGCAACAGCATCCACGTTTACTCCGTTGCCAATCCTGAGGGTCATATCACCAGCCTTCAGTACTCTACGGTTTCTCAGCGCCTGCAAAGAATTACAGATATGAGAACCAGAACCGCTATCTAGTACCCATGATGTAGAGTTTACTGAAAATCCATTTTCAATTACGAACACACCTGAAGCAGAAGCATCATCTTACTTTGTGTCCTTTCCCTTGGCTTTGAAAGCCTTACAATCCTTCTTCCAGTACCTCTTCTTGTGACAGTACTAGCACTCATCCTTTTCCACTTTTACTCTCGCCGATCTGTTCGTTCCTTGCACCTTTTTGACACCTTCTTTCGGCTTGGTGGTGGTCTTCTTCTTCTTCCCCTTAGCTTTCGCTTTGGATTTAGAAGAGGAAGATTCCCCAACAATAAGAACATGTGTCTACTCCTTCTTCAAGGAGCTCTCCGCTACCCTTAACATGTTGAGGAGCTTTGGAAGATCAGTTTCCATTTCGTGCATGTTAAAGTTCAGTACGAATTGAGAGAAGGTGTGAGGAAGGGACTGTAGAATCAAGTCAACGTATAACTCGTTCTCTAACACGCATCCCAGATTTGCGAGTTGCTCAATAAGACTGATCATCTTTAGGACGTGCTCTCCTACAAGTGATCCGGGAGCTAACCTCATCTGGAATAATTTGCTTGAGGTCTATACCTTGCGATATGAGAGTGCTCTCCATACAAATCCTTGCAATGGAGAAAAATGGATTTGATGTCCATATTCTCATGCTGCTTTTGGAGTTCATTTTTCATGGACGTCAGCACGATGCACTTAGCTTTCTCGCAATGCAGGTCCCACGTTTTGTGGACCTCGATGTTCGCAACCGAGGAGTCTGGTCCTGCGACAGAGGAGTAGTACTGGTGAGAACGTATGCTACTTTGTCATAAGTAAGTGCAATGTTGACGTTTCTCAGCCAATCTTTATAGTTTGGCCCAGTCAGTATATTCTTTTCAAGTAGTAGTTTAAGTCCCGTCATGGTTGCTGCCCCAGAGAGAGAGAGAGAGAAAACACTCAGCGTATGCTCTTGTAAGAAAAGATTAATTTATTATCTTATCTAACCAGGATGGCTCCTACTGTTTTCTCGAATTCTCCATCAAATCTTAAAAGGAGAATTAGTCGGGATCATTTACACTTTACAAGTTCGTTAACCGTTCAGCCATATGGGTGTTGGTACTCCGAGGGAGGTTCCCCGTGCTCTCGTATGGACCTAATTAAAATAAATCTTGTTTCCGCAGAGACGTAGCTCCGTTAACACTTTCTAGACACCTAATAGGTTAGATAATTGTGAAGTGAAAAGTATCTCCCAAGAGTAATCCTACTCATCAGTGGAATCGGGATCCAACTATCATTGTGTGATGACCTGGATGGAAGCCACTTTAGTCACCACACTCCAGAAAATATGCTAAATCTGTAAGTTTCCTTTGTGTTTGAAACTCCCGATATGGTTTTTTCCCCAAGCTTTTATGACCTTGACGAAGGCCAACAAATCATAAGATGCAAGTCAAGTTCTTCCCGTCGTTGTTCTGATTAATTTAGACCCACCCGTACTCGCCCTTGACGAAGGCCAACAAGGCTGTACGATTATCCTAAACCAATGCATCTATCTATGCTCCAAACAAGCAACACACCGCTACCATTCACTATGCATTGATGTGCATTGATGAAGGCCAACAAATATAGCATGAATACGATGTGCTACTCATTTGAAACGACGAAAGACTACGGTTGTTTTTTTGCGAAAACCTTGAACGTAATGAACTTGATAGCGTTGAAGGAACGATAGCTTTGAAAAGGAGTGGTTCAAGCTCCGCCATTTAAACGAGTGTTTTGAAAAGAACCGAGTGGGTTTTTAAAATGTTCCAACAATATCATTTTAGGTTTCTTATCTTGCATTAATGGGGATTAATGCGGTCCCATCAATTAATTCCTATCGCACCAGAAAAGAACGAAAATAAAATGTACATATATGCCATTCGCATTCTCCATGGGACCCCATCATGCAGCGTTAGGTTACTTAACTAACGGCAGAGTAGGGGTAGGACTAGCGCGGATGCAAAACATATACAAAATCTACTAGTGTGTGTGTGTGTGTGTGTAACCATTCGTTCCAGGCATGATATAAGCAACATCATAGAAAACTAATAAGCAAAAGGAATAGCGGATAATTTTGGAGCCCTGAGTTTCAATTGAGCCATAAATGAAACTTGACGTTCCCGGTCATGTGGATAGCCTGTGCAATGAAGAACCTAGACCCCTACGAGCGCAGCATATTACCCGCCAATCTCGGAAGCGAGAAAACCCCAATCAACAAAGTGAATGGGCCACCCAACGCTTTATGGAATCCGGTAACTTGAGACCCCACATGGGTTATCCTATACCCCCCTACGAGTGTGGCGAGTAGCCCGCTAATTCTAGAGTAAGGCATCCCGATCTCAACGCCATGAGATAGGGCCCCATTACCCTCTAAAACCCGGCTACTCGAGCACTCCTCCGTGGGGTAATCCTTATACAGGAAAAAAAATATACAGCGGTGACATCGACCTCAACCCGGCCGTGCCTCAATAAAAGAATATACAAACGGGCGGAAACGGCAGTCCACATGTCGGACGCTCATCCCACAATAATGAATATACAAATGAATCAATACTGTACTATAACCATTGCACTATAGGCTCTCCACTACGACAATCTATCCACGCGGATATGATGTTCGTAAACTCGTTTGATTGTACATATAGCAATCAGTCGAATTATACCGCGCAATGATATTCACGGTCATAGAAACAAGTATACAGAAAAGCAAGAATTTAGAATTTAGATCGATTAAAACTTTCCGCATTTGCCCCCATGTACAAACCAATACACAAAAAAATCTTGGCAAAAAACAAATATACCAAAAATCACATTTCCATGAACTTGAACCCCAGAAAAAATTTAGGGCCCTGTAACCATAATTGGGCCGCGGATCCATGGCCAAATGATCTATTTGGCGGCGGATTAGTGGTCCAATTTTGTGATCAGGTGCCCAAAAAATTATCTTGGCTCTAATATTGCCTGCACATAATTTTAATGTAACTTAACATATTTTTTGAACAACTTTAAAATTCGAACAGCAAGCAAGTTTTTGGAGATGTGATTCGGATAATTTTGTTGATCGAAGTTCTAAGTTAGTGCAAACTAGCTAGTTAAGATTTATGAACTGGCTCTGATACCATGTAAGTCAAATTTTGCATACTCTACAAGGTTTGTAGAGAAGCGGAATTTCAAAAAAAATCTATTTTGAAGCATGCAATCAAGATTCTAACCCAAGATCTACCATAAAATCCTAACTAACAAGATTACATAGGTAATTATTCTACTGTGTTACAATCTTATACCTATCGGATTCGTGTCCTTCGGGTCTTGATTCCTCTTCCTAAGCTCCCTTTGAGGTTCTCGGTGTAGCCTGGTTGCCGGTCTCCTGGGTCCTAGATGATCCATCCGAAGGTTCTAGGTTCAAGCTTCAACTTTCAAAGTAAAGTAACTTAAGTAGCTAGTTTGCTAATCTAGCTAGTCAAGAATGAGTGGAGAAGATTAGTGGTAAGTTTTCTATCTCAAGACCCTTGTTTCTCAACTCTTAAGAATGGGAGGGTTTGAGGAAGAGGAGAAAGCAAAAGAGCAAGAGAAATGGCAACTCAAGAAAATGAGCTAAGGAAAGAATCTCTCAACCATGAAGAATGGCTACCTTAAGATAATATCAAGCATTTTTCTTTTTCTTTTAAAACCAAGCCATGCTTCAATAGTGATTGCAATAAATGTCCAAACCATACTTCATGACATGCCTCCTTTACACCTCATTTTCTATTTATCAATAAATAGAAAAATACACATTATAAGGTGTCCCTTCTAGAATGTATTTTGTATAAATACAAAATACTTTCTACCGTATATTCATAGCCGTATTCATATCAAAATAAGAATACCCAAGAGATAGAATAATACCACCAAAAAATAATACTAGCATTAAATCAATATCTGATTTAATGAACTGATTTAATCCTAAACCTGCTAGTATTAAAAACCGTCCGATTAAATTTCGCACAACTAGTACACGCAATCAATCGGAACCCTACATGTATAAACATACAGCTCCACATCGTTTCTCCAGAACCAGAGAAGTCTTCTGTGTGGGACTTTAAAGACTCGACAGTACGCTGGCAATCGGTTTAACCACAAGCGCGTCAGCGGCACTAGCTATACGTAACGGCTGCCCAGGTACATGTCGAAAAGAAGGCCGACGAGCAAACTCATCTGAACCCATACTGAGCCTAACCATGACAATATCTGTACAGTCCGGTCTGTTCATGTAACACCCTAGTTCATTTATACCATATTCTATTTGAGTATTTTCTAATCTTGTGGCTATTTCTTGATTATTATTTGTTTTGGATGCGGATAGTGCATTTGGTATCTGTGTTTAGTATCTGACCCGACCCACATGCGTGAAACCCGTCTTGGTTCTAGATTACGTCATATCCTTGCTAGTACAGAGGATCCGTGCACACATATATGCTCTATATACCTGTATCATATATTTGGCATCTGCATATATTTTATATAATACAAATATAACCAAATATAATATTTCTAATGTCTAGCATGGCCTGCATCATACCCTATGGTTGCATCCTGACATCATGTTCTTGTTTCGTTTAATGAAACAGACTCGTTTGGATCACTACGTGTTTTTACGTTTATCCGTTCTTGGGGGTATTGTTCAGTTGATAAAACTGCACTTTTAATATGACATTTTTCTTACTATTTATATATAATAAAACATATTTATTATAAATATAACACATATAAGGGTTTATCTGTAAAAATACTATTTTCATGTGTTTATATATTATGACTAACATTATAAAGGAAAATATAAGCATATAATATCTATGTAATATTTGGTCCATTTAAATATGCTTACCTTATTAAATATCTTTGACCAATTCTCTTAAAACTAAAATATCATGACAAATGGTTAAGATAATATCTCAATAAAAACAAATTCTACTAACATTATTTATTGAGATAATTGTGCAGGAATTATATTATGACTGAAATCAAGAAAATCCGAGTTGGCAAAATCAAATCTGCCGAAATCTTAAAGTAAATCGAAGAAATCAATTCTGGCAGAGATTACGAGATGATTTCAAGATTCTAGATATCAAAACAGTCTATAGATGTTATCAAGATGAAGCCCCAGAAACTGAAGCCCAAAATCCCCTGTCCCACCGAGCAACCGCGGACAAAACCAACATATTGCGGCGGATCCGCGACGCACTAGAGGAGTTGGGATTTTGGATTTTTTGGGTAGGATCTTAACAGCTAGTTGCCTTATTAGGAAACTAAAGATTCTGGGTCTGTGACTATAAATAAGAACCGAGAGGCTCTTGGAAAAATCATCAAATCGATGCGATCACGAAGTCCACGACGGCTCACGCATCCATGCTGATCATCAACAGTTCATCTACCTCTTTAGAAGAGATCGAGAAGCAAACTAGGGTTTTGTAATCATTTTCTAAGAAAACAAAATGTACCTGATCTTGTTGATTAATAAAGGTAGTTGTTTTCTTATATCAATTTGTTTTTCTGCATTTTACATTATGTTTTCCCTCTCTATCTTTTCTTTTCCCAACATGCGCGAGTAATTCTCCGCTTGTCAGGGTTCGTAGGATTAGGGTAGATTAATGGATGATGAAGATTCTTAAACTTTTTTTAAATCCTATAAAGTCTATAAACTTTATCAAAAGAATTGTTAACATCTTAATCGGGCACACTATCAATTCATTGATAGTCACGACCACGATTAGAGATTATATTAACAATTGCTTTGGTAAAGGCTAGACATGAACGGAGATCTATGTCAAGAGTGGGGTTAAGAGTGGGAACCATTTTCCCTCCAGAAACCCTAATCTACATGCATCACTGTCGATCTAGTTTTAAATCTATTAAAGGATAAAAAGAGTAATTTTTAATTAATCATCCATGACTACTAAATCTTAACGAACCCTACAAGCCCCCTTCTACTATAAAACCTATATCCGTAGTTAATCTATATCTATATTCTGCATCCGTGTTTGACGTAGATCTAGAACCTACAACATTTCTTCACCATTCTTTATTCTTCCTCCTTTCTCAACACGCCTAAAGTAAGATTAAAAGATTCAACGTTTCCCAGAGGACGACCCGTACTCATCTCGGTCTAGCTACACGCGACACCGTTATGGATTACGGTTAACTACAACATAAAAAAAACAGATCAATCAAATGGCGCCGTTGCCGGGGATACGTGCGTAATTTATTTTTCTTACTATTCGTGTTGAATTCTTATTCGATCTATATCATAAATAAACAAAACTGCAAATTGTATATTTAACGATTATTGTGTGAATTTTGCAAGGGGGTCTGGAGTCACAGACTTGAGGATACAGAGAGACAGAGATATTCATCAAGATCCAGAGGAGCACAGGAGGCCACGTAGCAAAACTCATCATGAGATACCTCCTTCTCGTGGCGGATCCACGACAATAAGGACAAATAGCAGCGGAAGCGCGGCGGAATTGGAGATCTAGGGTTCCAAACTTCTCTGGTAAATTTCTCAACTCTTTCTCTCTCCTCTGAATTCCAATAAAATATCTTTCCTGCAGAATTCTTTGCAAAATATCGCCACTAAAAAATCTTTTTGCAAAGTTTTGTACTTGGTTTGTTTATTCATATTTTAATACGGACATTAAGGGGTAAAGACCAAATTCAGATTAGGTGGGGATTTCATCACCCTTCCTAGGCCCCACAAATCACAAAACGAGCATCTGCATCAATCCTACATTAATTAAAAAATATCTAGATAAGACTCTAAGGACTGTCGCGCTCAATAAGAACAGAGGAAGGTCGTGGGTGATTTATTACTTATCCGCATTGCTTTTGTGGTGTCTAGACAAGTGTGTCTAAGGCAAGTGGTTACTTAATTAGGCCCGCTATTTTCGATGATTCATATATCAAATACCTTCCACTTACCTGGACATAAGAGTAGTAAAGAGGTGGTAGAGGATTGATCCTGCGGCTTGTTCTTTGGAAGTCTAGGAGCAGTCTAGAGACTTGACCTAGGTAACCTTAGTTCTAGGGTTGTTTGTGCATTTTTGTGTGATTTGTCTTAAGTCCCACTTTTTCAAAACAAACCAATTTTAAAATCACACACACGTTGCTACTTGCGCTAAATCCTCTTAGTGCATGCTCGGCTGGACACGGGATTCTAGTGCCCGTCTTGTCCGTGTTTTGGCTATTGACTCCGAAGTCGGTGCTTCTTCATCTTCTTTTCCCCCACCACCCACCACATCGACCAAGATGGATGGTACTCCATCAAATTATAACACCATGCTGCCACCGCCCGTAAGTGAGTAGAATCCACCGCGCATTTCTCTCCTAGAGAGATGTTATCCTATACGCGGTCCACTTCCTACATGTTTATCTATTCCACCAGCCAACGGGGATAATTTTGAAATTAAACCCCACTACATCAACCTGTTGCCCAAATTTCACGGGCTTGAATCTGAAGACACGACGTTTTCATCACTAAATTCGAAAACGCATGCGCAATGATGGGTACTTCACAACTGTCCGTGGATACTATGCGCTTGCGTCTTCTCCCATTCACTTTGTGCGACCTGGTGGAAAAATGGCTTTATAATACTGCCGCACACTCTATTACCAATTGGGATGAATTCGTGATAGCATTCCTTAAGAAATTTTACCCAAATCATAAGACCGCCCGTGTTAGGAGCGAAATCAACCAGTTCACCCAGCTTCTCAATGAACCATTTTGGAAGTGCTTTGAACGTTTCAAGGATCTGCTTGTCCAATTTCCTCATCATGGAATACATAGATGGGATCTGTGCCGAATTATATATGAGGGCATTAATCCAGCGACAAAGCAGATGCTTGAAACAATGTATCAATGCAATTTCATGTCTAAAGACGATGGTGAAGACTGGAAATATCTGGAAGATCTCGCTGAAAACACTTTGCAGTGGGAAAGCGTTACACCACCTTCATCTAGGGGAGGTATTCACCAGTTCGATGTTTCCATAGCAGTAAAAGCCGAAACGTCAGCGATGCAAAAGAAACTCGACGCTATTGAAAACAAATTCTCATCAGTCTCCCTAAACCAGGTAACACTTCCTAAAACCGTGTGTGGTTGCTGTTCCGATCCATCACACTTGACGGAAGAATGTCCTATGAATGCACCGTTTCAAGGTCACGAGCAAACTAATGCTACTTTTCAGCAGCGACCTAGAAACGATCCTTATTCTTCCACATGCAACCAGGGATGGAGGAATCATCCTAATTTTACTTGGAACCAAAACCAACCCCAAAATCAAAACCAGTTCTAAAGCAATTACCAAAGACCTCCTCCACAGAAACATCAACCACTACCACAGAGTCAGCACCCCTTTCAATCGCAACCTGTTCAAAACCTGGCCAATAATTCTTTCCAAACGACCGGTACCGATAACTCCTCTTCACTCGCACAAACTTTGGATTTGTTTATAAAACATTCGATCCAAATGTCGGCTGATATGAGGTCTTCTATTGATTGCATAAAGAAAGACTCCACCTTCCACGGTGAGAGTATTAAATCAATAGAAGCCCAAATTACACAGTTGAATACCGCGATGAGTGCGAGAGAAAAAGGGAAACTCCCATCTCAACCCCTACCGAATCCTGGACACTCACAACATCATAATGTGAGTGCCGTTACTACGTTGAGATCGGGAAGAGTGCTGGATAACTGAGTGGGTGAACAAGTTGATGACGTTAGTGATACCAATGATACCCCAACTTCTACTTCTTCCCCTAATTCGTCTAGTCTCTCACCTACTTCTGATCCTATTCTACGCTTCCCACAAGGCTCGAACCCTCAGCCCACTTCCTCGAATCTATCTAAAGCGATCCCCACTCCAATTTTGGGATCCATTCCATCCCCACAATCTTCTCTAATGTTGGACCCAACCCTTATTGATAAAGCTCCGTTTCCAAACAGATTAAGGGCCAACAAACCTAACCCACAAATGGAGAAGATTGTGAAAATGTTTAAGTAAGTTAACGTCGATATTCCTCTCCTAGATGCCATTCAACAAGTCCCATCTTATGCAAGAATTCTTAAAGACTTGTGCACTAGGAAGAGAATAACTCAAGTGCCGAAAAAAGTTTTCATGACGAGTAATGTTAGCACGGATTTTACCCAGCAAATACCAAAGAAACGTAAGGACCCTGACTATCCTACCATCTCTATTTCTATTGGGGGTAAAAATATTAATCGTGCTTTACTCGACTTTGGCGCTAGCGTTAACTTTATTCCGTATATGAGAAGTTAGGGATTGGAGAGTTGAAACCCGCCCATTGTACTCTTCAGATGGCAGACCGATCAATCACCAAACATAGGGGTGAACTAGAGGATGTGTTAATTAAAGTCAGGGAATTCATGTTCCCTGTGGACTTTATTGTTTTGGATACACAACCTGTGGCTAACCCACGCAAACAAATCCCGGTGATACTCGGTCGACCTTTCCTAGCAACTTCCAACGCTGTAATTAATTGTCGTAACGGTTCTATGAACTTATCTTTCGGGAAGATGAAAATTGAGCTTAATATTTACAAGCTAGGAAGTCAACCATCTGAACCTTCTGCTCATTTGCTTGATGTTTGTTCCATCAATGAGATAGCTTCCGACAGCTGCGAAGCGGAAGCACTTTGCTATGATGATCTCGACAACACTAGTGCGACATTGTTTGATTTGGAAAATTCTTATAGTGAGGATATCTTCGATGAGTCCATCTCCGAGTTTGAATCCGTTGACTCGTCGCAAAAGTCAGTAGCACTTTCCGAGTCAATATCCTATGCAAGTTATGAACCTCTTAGGGAGTCCGAGCATCATTCTCTTACCCCACCTTCTATTGTCTCTCTGCCAATGCTAGATCTCAAATCGCTACCTTCTCATCTTAAATATGCATATTTAGGTGAGAATGAGTCTTTACCCGTGATCATATCCGATTCTCTAACTTTAGAGCAAGAGAACACACTTTTGGCGGTGTTGAGATCAAATCGGCAAGCATTTGGTTGGACAATGGCTGACATCAAAGGGATTAGTCCCTTAATTGTTGAATATTATATACATCTGATGGATGAAACCAAACCAACCCGAGACCCACAAAGACGGTTAAATCCTATTATGAAGGAGGCGGTAAAGAAAGAAATCAGCAAGTGCCTAGATAGTGGTATAATTTACCCTATATCTGATAGCCAATGGATAAGTCATATTCACGTGGTCCCTAAAAAGTCTGACATCATGGTCATTACTAATGAGGCTAATGAGTTGATCCAAACACGCACCCAAACTGGATGGCGCGTATGTATTAATTATAGGAAACTCAATACCGCAACGAGGAAAGATCACTTCCTCTACCTTTCATTGACCAGATATTAGAACGATTAACTGGACACGAATACTATTGTTTCTTGGACGGAAACTCTGGCTATAACCAGGTCCCCATCGCCGAAAAGGATCAAGATAAAACCACATTTACTTGTCCTTTCGGTACTTTTGCTTATAGACGCATGCCCTTTGGGTTATGCAACGCTCCCGCTACATTTCAGCGGTATATGATAGGAATATTCTCAGACATGGTTGACAATTTTCTGAAGATTTTTATGGACGATTTCTCCATATTTGGGGACTCCTTTGAGGACTGTCTTCGTAATCTTGTCGCGGTTCTTATCCGCTATAAGGATAAGAATTTAATTTTGAATTGGGAAAATGTCATTTTATGGTCCAAGAAGATATTGTCCTTTGACATATAATTTCACAAAAAGGCATTGAGGTAGACAGAGCTAAAATAGATGTCATCCATAACCTCCCTCGTCCCAAATGCGTCAAAGATATACGATCATTTTTTGTCCATGCAGGATTTTATAGGAGATTCATTAAGGACTTTAGCAAAATTGATTGTAACGTTTTGAAAATCGTTTCGGTGAAATTTCGGAAAAATCGGCAAAATAAAGGGGTTTTCTGTAAAAAGTCAAAATACAAATATCTTTATTATAAAATTAAATATACATATTCTAGCTATATAATTACTAGTATTTGGTGTTTATTGAGCCGCTGGTGAAATTTCAAATTTTCTGAAAAATTTTCCGAAATTAATTATTTTAATATTATTTTAAGCCGTCACTAATACATTTAATTAGGGAAAATTACAAATTGGAATGGGTTGAAATAAATTTTGTGCATCATAACACATTAAACAAAATTTTTACATGTTGCTTCTGAAATGAAATGAAGCTGCCAAACGGTTTTAGAAATATCGAAGAAAAAGGCTTAAATAGTGAAATTTGTGTTAATGGGAATTGGGGTAATACATTTATCTTTTTTTCTAACCCACACACCCACACCTCACCCTCTCTTCCTCTTCCCAAGTGGCCGGTCCCCCTTGAACAGCCCAACATCTTAGGCCCCTCATCTCACAAAAACAAAGAAAACAAAACAAAAGAAAGAAAGAAATTAGATAAAGGAGTTTGGGCTTTGACTTTTGGGTATTGCCTTGACTTTTTCCCCACCTCCCTCTCTCTCCCCCCTCCCCATTCAGCCGATCCT
This sequence comes from Agapanthus africanus, assembly GCA_030015575.1. Lineage (NCBI taxonomy): Eukaryota > Viridiplantae > Streptophyta > Magnoliopsida > Asparagales > Amaryllidaceae > Agapanthus > Agapanthus africanus. The sequence continues at coordinate 739,952,759 of CM057341.1, forward strand.
CTCTCCTCTCCCACAACAGCAGCCCCTCTTTCTTTTCCTCTTATTTCTCATCAAAATTTCATCACAAAATGCCCATAAATCAACACAAAAATCCCACAAAATAAAAATCCAATCCCTACCCATTTTCCCTTATCTCTTTTAGCATGGATCTTGGTGCAAAGATTTCAATTTGGAGGTCAAGTTTCATGTTGATCTCAAGATGGTTGTGAGGTATAAATCTTGTTTTTTTTTTGAGTTGTTTGTTATTTCTTCAAATTAAGTTAATGAGTGGTTTAAATTAGGTTTTAAATTGCAAGTTCAAGTTAAAGGTTAGGGTTTGTGAAAACTTAGTTAGGATTTTGGGTATGAGATTATAGTTGTGTGGTTTATTTACCTAGTTATTGCTATGCAAAATTAATCTAGTTGCTAATTTCCAAATTGTAACATTTAAAATGTCCAAATTAAGTTTTTTTTTAAAACTAGGTTTTTGTAAACTATGATTATGTTTAAGAGAAAAACCTAATTAGGTTATTCATGGAATTATTAACATTTTAATATGTTTTTTAGCAACTTAGATCATGCTAATCCAAGCTAAATTGTTGTTTGTGCATTTTTGCTATAAAATTGTTAAAATTGGTTAATTTGTAAACTAGAATTTTGGGGCTATTGAAATTTAATGAGATTAAATTATGGAAATGGTTTTTATGACTTATTTAAGATGTTTAATAAGTATTATTGCCATTGGAATTGTTAAAACATCAAGTTTCGTTTTAAATCGGCTAATTGATGCTTACTAGGTATCTTGTAATAAATCAATTCAATCAATTTATTGGTTTTGATGATTTCACCCTATTTCATGTATATGTTTAGTGTAATGTGAAACCACGAATGGTGCGTTTGAGTTTTCCTCGATCACCCGGCGTTTGTACGCCGATGTCGAGGGGTTTTGGGTTGATTTGTGAAAACAACCGTAGGCTTTGACCTACGTGAGATTCAGGTGTCGTTTTGGTTTTAAATTGGATTTTTATGCGGAACGATATGTTGTGACATGTAGGTACCCCCATGTGGACTTCGAGATGACAACAAGCACGTGGTGACGTCGGCATCGGCTAGCGAGAATCAGGTGAGTAGATTTATATCTACGGGGAGAAGTCGGGTGGATGGCGTATAGCACCCCCGCAGTTCGTGGTGATGTATACGAATACGTATACACACATATATTGATTATATATATTGTATGAGATTATTGATGATAAAGATGGATATTTGGTGTGATTAGATTGGTTTAGTGTTGCGAAACCCTAGAGTAGTAGTTGCACCACACATACACACACCCATACTTGCATACATCCTTCTTTCATATGTGCTTAGATAGGAATATATATAGTTATGTGTTCACATGGGTATGGGACTATGTATTCACATACTGGATTTGAGCATAGTATTTGGGATTTGAGGTGAGTCGATGAGATTGATTTGAGACCGGGAGATCGGTGATATAGCAGAATTCGTATTTGAGATACGTCATGATGTCATAGCGGATCTTTGGACGAAGATACCATGTGAATAGTGGTAATAATCAAATGATCGACATGTGATCGTGTTATGAGATATGTATGTTAGGATGTTTATGATAGGCCGCATTGGGCGATGTATACTTCTTTATAATGATATGTGCCGATGATATCGGTTTGTACGAGACTGTCGATCAGTGGTCAGATCATGATTATATTGATGATATTAGTATCGTACTAGACGTAGATTAGTACCCAGATTATGATCTTGGATAAAGAGGATACCAGATGAATAATGTGATGAATGTGATATTGACCCGTACCCAGATTTGGGATGCCGTACGACGGATTTACGTACGAGTTATATATTGATGTTTGATCCGCACTCTTGACTTGGGAATATTTGATTATAGATATAGTATCGGATGTGATATTATCGAGGCGGGATCACCGACTATATATATATGTATGTATGTATGTATGTATCGACTCAGATGTTAGGCGGTTTCCTTACCTTTAGTTTAGCTTGTTAGCTCGGCCGCATAGTTTAGTATAGTTGTTAGACTAGATTTATATTAAATGTAGATTGGTTATCATTGTGTCTAGTATTTAGCTCCCGCTCATTATTGTTGTTCGCTCCGCATCGCATACTTATTTTGTGATTCATATACCGTTATTGATATCATGCTGTTAGGACACCAGCACCATTACCGATGATGCGTATGTACCACGTACACTTACTTGCCGGCTCACACACATCTTCATCGGTAATTGCTATGTCATGAACACTTTAGAAAATACTAGTTCATTGACATAGTTTGTTAGCTAATAGTTTAGACATGATATTAGTGTACTTGCCTTATATGCTAGCTGAACCATTGTAGTTATTACTTGCTACTTCATGCATGTTATTATTCACTGTCATGCCGCATTCATGGATTTTTATGCCTATATTCATTGTTTACATGCTATTGATGATTTGGATTCGGGTTTTCATGAGATTTCATAGATTTGGGGGAAAACCGCAAAACATTTATAAACTTCTTTTCTCTCTCTTTTTTAAATGAAAAGTGCGGTTTTCCCATGATGTATGAGTCGTCCACCATGAGTTTGCTGATGGATTTCGAGACCCGATTCGAGGAGTTGGATGAACCGTTTCGGGTACATGGTGGACCCGGTAAGGTACCCCGGGGCAAGAAGCATGTGGTGATGATGATGTGAGGCTGGCAGGGGGAGACTACCTACCGGTGATTTTACCCGACGCGTCGGATATCCGGAGGATACCGTCGTGGTCTTGAGATGGATGGTAGGGGCCGGTCTGGACTGACGGCGCCCTAGATATTGAGATTGAGACATTGAGATTTCGAGATATTGAGGTACTGAGATTTGATGATACAGGCCAGTCCGGATAGCCGGAGCCTGAGATTTTGAGACATTGAGATTTGTGTTTTGTGTTGATGCTAGACACTGTTGATGCTGATTTCATTTATGATACCTCATTTTAAAAATACAAAGAAAATTTCACTAAATTATGAAAGCAGTTTCTTTAGTACATGTATTCTGTTTTCATGCATTCATACATCATCCATATGATATATTGCTACCTGAGGCACTGACACGGACACATGGGATTACACTTGGGTTAGACATTTACCCTAGCCATTGTTATAGGCTGCTGGTTATATATTTGAGGATATATTATGATCGTTGACCTAGGATTGCGTTGTTCATGCAATTTCTGTGCGTAGATGTTTTTCTACTCACGAGTTGGCAACTCACCCCCGTTGTGCCCCAGTTTCTTGCAGGTTTTGCCGTACAGGTTTCATTACGGCTTGCTGGCACTATTTTCATTCCGGGTGATTTGCTAGTAGGTGGGTTTATTTGTATCGTACCCATCATTATACCTTGTATATTATTATTCTGTTGTATCTAGAAGTTCCATCAACCAAACATGTATTTATTTCTGAAATAGAGACCAGTGATGTTTATTCTTTCGACCTTAGAGTCGTGCGTTGTATTTCTATGGATTTCTTGCTGTTTTGAGTTTCCTTTTGAGTTTTGATCCTCGCCCTTGGCATTGTATATTATATTGCTTGTGTGGTTGTGACCGTCGATTGACGAAGTGCTAGCTCCCACTTGGGGATGCCTTTTTTATTGATTTCGTATACTATTCATGTTGTATCCCGTTTGGGGGCCAGTATTTACAAAGGAGACTCTGCCAAAATTTTCAGAAAATACTTGATGTTTTATAAAAATGCATAATTCGGCTAATGCTATTAAAACTACTTATTTTAAGTTAGTTTTTCCTTCACTCTACTACTTTTCTTGGTTTGGATTTCTGGGTTTTCGGCTTACTTAGATTACGTACGCCTCGAGACGTTTCGTAGTCTAAGTGCCGGTCATGTTCCGTACTTTCGGGACGTGACAAAGTTGGTATCAAAGCGTTAGGTTTTACCTTCGGAGCGTAGGATGACCCTTGCTTGATAGAATAGGTGACTAAAGTAAAGTGACTTACCGTGGGTATGTTCCGCGGCATACTTACGATACGCTACTCCACTTAAGAAGCCTTAGGATGTACATTTCTTTGTTCAGTATTATATTCATTCCTGATTTAGCCTCATCGGTATCAGTTATGGTTTTGCTGCCACAATTACGGGCAGGGAGAGCTACGGCTAGACTTGCGGTCAGTACGAGCTCGTTACGAGCGAGGATTGACCAGGGCGTGATTCCGGCGACACACGATTACAGAGATGTGTTTTTTTATTGTGTTTTCGCGCCACGAGCGTTTGATGGATCGCTGTATGAGATTACTCGGACGTGCAGATCAGCACCATAGGATCGAGCCACTGATAGAGACCAGCCAGATTTTGATGATCGTTGATGTATTGCTTACTCCTGATGATTGAGGCACTGTTCAGCGTGCAGACGAGTGAGCCAGTTATTGCTGCGAACGACGAGATATCGCCCCAGATGTTGGAGCTATTACAGTACGAGTCGTACTAAGAGATGATAGAAGGTCACAAGTCACTGATGATAAATGACTAGGACATGTAGTTCGTTCGCTACCCCGATGCGAGGTCATCAAATAGATTGATTCCGGCTAGAGGCGACTTCACGCGGAGACGTTGAGAGTCGACAGAGACGATCGAATGTCAGAAACCTATTATTCCAAGTTTAAAGTATTCGGAAAGACATACAGGCAATTCTATGGACCCTCTAGAAGAATGAAACCCTAACTCGACTTAATGACCGTGTGAAAGCCTTTGAACCTTAGGGTTTGCGGCAGTTCCGCGGCGCCATTAGTGAGGCTTGGGTTCGCCCTTCTACGACTGGACCATCGATGCTATGGTACGTACTCGATACTATTAAACTGTACCCAAGATGTTGAGCTCTTGGGGGATTATGAGGTTTTGACGAATCGATCGGATGGTTCGACTTCATTCGGATGCTAGGTGGTGAGATGCACTTCTTGGGAGACTCCAGATACGAGGATAGCCGTTGGAGCTCAGTCCATGCAGCCACGATGAGACGAGTCCGAAGTAGTCGACATTAGAGAAAAGTGGAGTAAGAGGTTCGTATAAGATCTGGATAAGTAGTAATGAACTGTTTTGTATCTCTCTCTCTCCTCCTCTATATATACAAATACTATTTTTAAAACCTAATTAAATTTTCAAAACACCTCTCTCTCTCTCTCTCTTTCTTCTTTCCCTGCCTCCCACTACAAAACCCAACACAAACAAAACCCCAGAAACCCAAACCCTAACCGCCTTGCCTTCGTCGCCGACGACCTCCCCTCACTATCTCACCACCCTCACCACCTCAATCTCCCCCCTTTCTTCCTCTCCCCGAGCAACTCCTCTCCTCCTCTCCAAACCCTCGACGACCCATCTCGGCGTCTTCAAACTCACCTCGCAGTGAACCCACGCCCGAGCCCTAGCCTCATCGCCGACCCTAAAAATATCATAAATCTGGAATATCTCATATTCTGAATTTCTTGCCCAACCCTAAAAACCTTGCATTTTAGTCTCAAATCGAAAACACTTTTCAATAACTTAGTCGAGTAATTCAAAAAGATTCCTGAATACCTGATCGAATGCTCGTCGGAAACTTTAGTAGATGGCCGCACCCCCGATGCCGTCGACGAAGTGCACTTAGGTGGAACATCGTGGCCGTGAGCACCCGAGTGGATGCTTTTGGCAACGGGGTTCTCCTACAGTCACTTGGTCGGAGCTATGGGGCTGGCTATCTAGTAGTGTTACCCGGAGAGTGTTCGCGTACTATACAAGATTGCAACAGAGTTTTAATCTGAATCAAAACTCCGTGGCAATTGATCAAACGAGACTAAACCGCTAGATTTACTAAACACTAACTAGTTTTCATAAAACTAATTATTGTGGATTCCAAATATTGTATCACATATCATCATAATCTAGATGACGTTAAACATTTTGATCGAATTACCAAACACCCACAAATCACAGAGATCTCAACAACTTGAGCCTCACTAAAAATACCCAGAATGTGCCTAAAGACCAAATGGAGCAGCACAAGAAAAAGGATCCAACAACTCCATAATCATGCGGTGGAACCGTGACCAAACAAGGGGTTAGGCCGCGGTTCCGCGGCGGATTAGTGGAGATGGGGCCTTGTATTTCTTGAGGCTCCATCAAATACCCTGCACAATTTTCGGACTATTTTTAATCTGAAAAATTCCAACTTTTGAAAAATGGACAGAAACTTGATAAAATTGTGGGTTTCGAAACTCGATCAAACAGTTTAATGTCGTAAAGACTTCCTCTAATGTTCTAGCCTGGCTCTGATACCATGAAAGTGTTTCCTAGTACCACCACACGGTTTATACCAGCATCAAGCATGCAATTTAAAAAAATTTGGGGTGCTAAGATACACTAACCTAGAATCTAACTAGAGTGTTAGGGTTTAAGTGATAATATAACAAGAACTATTCTAAGTGATGGAGATTACAACCTTTGTAGACCAAGTCCTTCTCTTCTAAAGCTCCGAGTAGTCCCTACGACATCTCTTGGCTCCACTTGAATAAATGAACGAGCTTGCTCCGTGATCTTCCAAGCCAAAGACGATCCACCCGAAGCTTCTCTCGGTCAAGATACCTTTTCACTAATCATGCATTAGTGAAGGAAACACCCTAATCTAAATGGTTAATCTAGAGTAGGATGATGAAGTAGGTATTTTAGCTCACTTGGAATTTTCTCAAGCGCTAAGGTTCACAACTCATGTGAGGTTTAGGGCTTAGAGGAAGATGAAGAAGAGAAATCAGGAGAGCAAGAGAAATGAGCTAGCCCCCAAGCAAAGAATGAAGAATGGCTCACATATGGCTCCTCACTTATTGAAGCATGAATAAATCCCAATAGAAATATACAACCATGCTTCAATAGTGTAGCCAAATGAATAAACAAATAATTTATGCCATGCTTCACCCTTTCCTCAAATATCTCTCCAATTTCCACCTCATTTTTCTATTTTCTCAAAATAGAAAATCCAAATATATATATATATATATATATATATATATATCACATATATAAATATAAATATAAATTAAGAGAATATAAACTTTAAGTGAGCTTAATAATAGTTAATATATAATTATATCAAATATAAATATATATCAAATTATTAAATCAACACTTGATTTAATAATCCGGTTATATCATATATAACCGACTAATATCATTTATCTGTATATCATATTATTAAATCAACACTTGATTCAATAATCCGGTTACATCGCATATAACCTAACCGATATCAATGTCGTCAGATTAGAATACGGTATCACATACTCGTATTTAATCCGGCCTTCGCACATATCAGCATATGTGCTCTACTTCGTTTCGCTTGAACTAGGAAACCTCTGTGCAGGACTCTAAAAACAAGTCAATACACCAGCAGTAGGTAATGATCACATCAGTTAGCCATAAGCCGTCAGCGGTAGTAGCTGGACATAACGGCTACCCAGGTATTGAGCAATTAGGAGATCAACAAGCAAGCTTGTCCAAACTCCCATGAAACCTATAAGTAACACTTACCGTACAGTCCGGTCTCTTCATTTGATATGTCGCATATCAAGTTTAGGGGTGGAATCGTCAAACCCCAGTAACTTGATAAGTCATGCCGATGTATAGCTCATAACAGTTCGAGAAACTACTGATAATACTTACCAGTAAATCTCATCAGCCCTGGCCAGGGACTTGCTGTTTTAACCAATCGAGTATAGCGCAACATCAACTCCCAATACCGGGAGAGACGAAACCCCTCCTATCGCTCACTGTCTCCATGTGAGTCAGGACTGTACCTAAAATCCACCTGTTTGCAAGACTCCTTTGAGCCGTGGTAAGGAGGAAATCAAAGCACAGTGGGAACCACACAAGACACTATGATGATCTCGGGTCTACAGACTAATCTGTACCAGTGTCACCAGAGAACTGCTATCTGATGATAGGTATGGTACCATCTAGGAGTTCTCGGCGAGTCATGTTTGGTGTACCCATTCTCTAATGAGCACCTGTGTACAATCTTTGATGTCAAACACCAATGGTTATAGGATCAACTATCTCCCCGTAAAGGGTCAAGAAACGTGCACACTAGTCTACTCTGGAATATCGATGCCCTGCCTCGATACTCCCTCGACTAGGAACAGTTAAAGGATGTGCTTGTGGACTACACAAGTCCCAATAGTATGATCCTCATCATAGTCCTAGTAGTCAAGCAAACATCCTAAAGGCTTTATCAACATGTATCAGAGAGACAATATAATAATACAAGTGTACATGTTAAGATAAAGAGCAACCAGATAGCATACTATCATGTCGAGCAAGAAAGTCCTCTATATATATGTCCAAGCATCCACTATATCATATAATAATGTCCTTAGGGCATACATATCCTTAACAATCTCCCACTTGCACTAAGACCAGTTGTTGTAGTATCTCATACCCAACATCCCAAAAAGTCTCTCAAACTGCGTCTGGGGAAGGGCCTTCGTGAGAGGATCAACTGTGTCGTCCTTCGTGTCAACTCTCCTGACCTCGATCTCCCGGCAATCTACTATCTTCCAGATCAGGTGATACCGCCTAAGAATATTTCTGGATCTCTAATGGGACCGGGGTTCCTTGGCTAAAGCCACTGCTCCATTATTATCACAATACAAAGGTATTGGATGCTCAATGGACTGAACTACACCAAGTTCAGCAATGAACTTCTTCATCCAGACAGCCTCTTTGGCAGCATCGTTGGCAGCGATGTATTCATCCTCCATCGTCGAGTCTGCTATGGTATCTTTCTTGGAACTCTTCCAACATACCGCCCCTCCGTTGAGGGTCAAGACAAAACCCGAGACCGACTTACTGTCGTCCTTATCACTCTAGACGCTCGAATCGGTAAAGGACTCCACCTGGAGTTCTCCGTTACCATACACCGAGAATATTTCTTTAGTCATTTTCAAGTACTTAAGAATATTCTTCACAGCTGTCCAGTGCTTTTTCCCAGGATCTGATTGATACCTGCTCACTACAGCTAGTGCATAAGCTACATCTGGTCTGGTACATAACATCACATACATGATAGACCCGACTACAGAAGCATAGGTTATCACTGTCATGCGAGCCCTCTCCATATCAGTCTTGGGAGACATCTCTTTGAAGAGAGTGATTTCTGAACAAGCGGGTAAATTACCACGCTTAGAATCTTCCATACTAAACCTCTTTAGTATGGTGTCTATGTACCTGGATTGGAACAATCCCAAAACCCGCTTAGATCAATCTCTATAGATCTTAATCCCCAGGATGTAGGAGGCATCACCTTGATCTTTCATGGAGAACTTTTGTGATAAGAAGAGCTTGACCGTGTGTAGCATAGGAACATCATTTCCATCAAGAGTATGTCATCCACGTACAATACGAGGAAGACAATCTTACTCTCTACATCCTTTTTGTATATATAAGGTTCATCTACGTTTTTGATGAAGTCAAACTCTTTGACTGCTACATCAAAACAGATGTTCCAACTCCGTGATGCCTGCTTTAATCCGTAGATTGATTTAAGCAGATTGCACACCTTTCCGCTGCTTCCACTGTCTACGAAGCCCTTTGGCTGTGTCATGTACACGCTCTCTTCTAAATCACCATTTAGAAAAGCGGTCTTGACGTCCATCTGCCAGATTTCGTAGTTATGGTATGCAGCAAAAGCAAGTAGGATCCTGATGGACTTAAGCATAGCTACTGGAGAAAATGTTTCATCATAATCGACACGTGGTCGTTGAAGAAATCCTTTAGCAACAAGTCTAGCTTTGAAGGTCTCAACCTTTCCATCTACACCAATTTTCTTCTTGAAGATCCACTTGCTTCCAATGTGTTTTACCTCTTCAGGAGCAACTTCCAAAGTCCATACCTTGTTGGTTTACATGGATTCCATTTCAGATCGCATAACATCCAGCCATTTCATAGAGTCTCCACTTGTGATGGCCTGCTCAAAATTTGTTGGGTCATCATCTTCCATGATGCAATCCTTGCTCCCACCGTCTATGAAAAAACTGTAGTATCTCTCAGGTGGATGAGGACCCCTACTAGATCTTTGGAGTGGCTGAGGTTCGTCGAGGACTATTGAATCCTCCGGTTCTATCAAATTATTAGTTGTAGTTTATGTAGTTGGAACTTCTTCCACCTCTACCTTATTACCACTAATTTATTTTACAAGAAATTCCTTTTCTAAAAAGGTGGTATGTTGAGCAACAAACACTTTTTGTTCCTCACTGTGGTAGAATAGATATCCATGTGAATTCTTTGGATACCCTACAAACATGCAAAGAACTGATCGTGCCTCGAGTTTGTCCGGATTCTGTTTTTTAACATAGGCCGGGTAACCCCATATCTTAACTCGTTTAAGATATGGTCTCTTTCCACTCCATATCTCATATGATGTTTTAGGCACAGATTTTGATGGAACTTGATTCAATAGGTATGCAGCTGCCTCAAGTGCATAACCCCAAAAGGAAATAGGTAACTCAGTAGTACTCATCATAGAGCGCACCATATCTAATAGGGTGTGATTCCTCCACTCCGATACTCCGTTGTGTTGTGGTGTATACGGAGAAGTAAGCTGAGAGAGAATCCTATTCTCTTTTAAATAGTCTCGGAATTCCGCGCTCAAGTATTCTCCTTCCCGATCAGATCGAAGGATTTTAATACTTTTACCCGTCTGGTTCTCTACTTCGTACTTATATTTCTTGAATTTCTCAAAAGCTTCAGAATTGTGTTTCAACAAGAACACATATCCGAATCTTGAGAGATCATCGGTGAACGTAATAAAGTACGAGGAACCATTCCTGGTATGTGTAGACATAGGACCACATATATCACTATGTATCAGTCCCAAGAGTTCAGTAGCTCTTTCTTCGTGTCCAATAAACGGAGTTTTGGCCATCTTGCCTTTGAGACATGACTGACAAGTTTCATAAGATATAAATTCGAATGGATTCAAATATCCATCTTTATGTAACTTAGCTAATCTTGTCGCATTGATATGACCTAGTCTACAATCCCACAAGAAAGCTTCGTTTATTTCTGAACTTTTCTTCTTGTGTGTGTTCTATATGTTTAGAACTGTAGATTGATTTAGAACGTATATACCGTTACACAACGTACCAAACCCAATTATCACTTGATTTAGAAAAATGTTCATAACATTTTCCTCCAATACAAAGTTATATCCTTCTTTATGTAATAAAGAAACTGATATAATATTTCACATCATTTTTGGTACGTAATAACAGTCGTTCAGAATCAATGTATTTCCATTTGGTAATACTAGGTGATATTCGCCAACTGGTTTGGCTGCAACAATTGCTCCATTCCCTACTTTGAGAGATATATCACCTTTTCCCCAGTTCTCTACCTCTCCTTAACCCATGTAACAGATTACATACGTGGGATCCTGATCCGGTATCCAATACCCAAGACGTAGAGTATACTGAGAAATAGTTCTCGGTAACAAACACAACCGAAGAAGATGCATCATCATGCTCTTTCTTCGTTCGGGTTGCGTGAGAATCCTGATATTCCTCCATTCCTTGCTCAGATTTATGACAGTCATAAGATAGAGCAGAACCAACGTTCCCTAGCTCAGTATAATACGTGGGTTCGGTCAATACATCCATATTATTATCATAATAAGGCGTGTCATGGTCGCTACCTGGAAAGAGAGAGAGAAGGAAATGCTTTAGCGTGCGCTCTTTGTAAGATTAGATTGGTTATTATCTTATTTAATCAGGATGGCTTCCACTATTTTTATCAAATCTTCCTTCAAATCCTAAAAATTAAGATTAGCCGGCATTAATTACACCCTATAAGTTCGCCAATCGGTTAGCCAGGCAGGTATTGGTACTCTGAGGGAGTCTCCCCGTGCTTTCGCATGGAACTAATTAAATAATCTCGTTTCTGCAGGGGCATAACCCCGTTAACACCTTTCTTAGACACCTACTGGATCAGCTAATTGTAAAGTGGAAAACTCTCTCAGGAGTAACACTTACTCGCAGTGGGTATCGGGATCCAACTATCTCATAGAAGGTATGCAATCTCATTGCAAATTTCAACACTTGAAATTCCCAATATCTGTTTTTACCCCCATGCGGTTTATGACCTTGACAAGGTTAACAAACCATAAACCGCAAGTCAAGTTCAACCCGTTCATTTCGTGATTGAATTAAACCCACCTGCACGACCGTTGACAAGGTCAACAAGGTCGTACGACTACTCTAATCCAATCGCATCACATGCGGAAGATAAGCACTAATCAGCTACTGCACACTATGTCTTGACAAAGTCAACAAACGTAGCACGAATACTAAATAGTTCTTATCTGAAATGACGGAGGGCTACGACTGGTTTTGAGAAAAACCTTTAGCGTAATGAACTTGATATCATTGTAGAATCTAGTGATTTGAAAAGGAGTGATTTAAGCTCTGCTTTTAAAATCGATTAGTTTTCAAAAAAACCACGTGGGTTGTAGGATTTGCTAGTTTTGCTAAAGAGGTCACTCCCGGTGAAGGGATCTCGGCTCTTTCCTCATCGAATGAGGTGCTGGATATTCATCAAGGAATATCACTATGCAAAGCAAGAACTAGAGCTACCTTTTTGAAATAAACCGAGTGGATTGTAGAATTTGCTAGTCTTTGCTAAAGAGGTCACTCTCGGTGAAGGGATCTCGGCTCTTTCCTCATCGAATGAGGTGCTGAATATTCATCAAGGAATACCACTATGCAAAGCAAGAACTAGAGCTACCTTTTTGAAAATTTTGATTCTACAATATCTTTAGGTTTCTTATCTTATCATTAATCTCATTAATGACGTCCCATCATTTATGTTTCCAAAACATCACAGAAGACACAAAAATAGAACGTACGTTTCTGCCATCCGCATTCGCCACGGTCTCCCGTCATGCACCATTAGGTTACTTAACTAACGGCAGGGCGGGGGCTGGACTAGCGCGGGTGCAAAACATAAGCAACATTTATTATATATATCATATATATATATATATATATATATATATACATAGCATTCGTCTCACGCAGTTATATGATCACATCACAGAACTCAAGCAGCAGAAGTCAACATATGAAATATTAGATATTTTAGAAAGTCCGTGTTTTAAATTAAGCCAGTAATGAAAATCACAGATTCCACGGTCATGATGAATAGCCAAACCCACATCCCTAGACCCATACGAGAGCGGCAAGCAACCCTGCCAATTCTAGAGTTAGGAGACCCGATCTCGACTCCTCGAGATGGTCTCCCACTGGATTCTAGAACCCGGTTACTTGTGCTCCCCGCCTTGGGTCTATCCTAATGCGGAAAATTAAATAATATACATCAATGGTGATATCATCCTCAATCCAGAAGTGTCCCAATAAAAGAATATTACATACAATTTTTACATGAATAAAAATACAAAAACTCTCATCTCACGCAAAAACCCTCGGCTATTCAATCACGACGATCCAATATAACAAATCACAGCAACACATAACATCAACACATAACATCACATGTCATCAACGTAAGTAAATATGCGTATCCCGAATTCCATTGACATATAGCAACGAGATCGGGGATACCCCACATATTACACTTACGGTCGCAGAAAAGAAATGAGAAACTGCAATATTTAGAATCCGTATATTCCTTAGATATCATAAACCCGGAATATCTCATATTCTGAATTTCTTTCCCAACCCTAAAAACCTTGCATTTTAGTCTCAAATCGAAAACACTTTTCAATAACTTAGTTGAGTAATTCAACAAGATTCCTGACTACCTGATCGAATGCTCATCGGGAACTTTAGTAGATGGCCGCACCCCCGATGCCGTCGACGAAGTGCACTTAGGCGGAACACCGTGGCCGTGAGCACCCGAGTGGATGCTTTTGGCAACGGGGTTCTCCTACAGTCACTTGGTCGGAGCTATGGGGCATGTCTATCTAGTAGTGTTACCCGGCGAGTGTTCTCGTACTATACGAGATTGCGACGGAGTTTTGATCCGAATCAAAACTCCGTGGCAATCGATCAAACGAGACTAAACCGCTAGATTTACTAAACACTAACTAGTTTTCACAAAACTAATTATTGTGGATTCTAAATATTGTATCACATATCATCATAATCTAGACGACGTTAAACATTTTGATCGAATTATCAAACACCCACAAATCACAGAGATCTCAACAACTTGAGCCTCACTAAAAATACCCAGAATGTGCCTAAAGACCAAATGGAGCAGCACAAGAAAAAGGATCCCACAACTCCATAATCATGCGGCAGAACCGCGGCCAAACAAGGGGTTAGGCCGCGGTTCCGTGGCGGATTAGTGGAGATGGGGCCTCGTATTTCTTGAGGCTCCATCAAATACCTTGCACGATTTTCTGACTATTTTTAATCTGAAAAATTCCAACTTTTGAAAAATGGACAAAAACTTGATAAAATTGCGAGTTTCGAAACTCGATCGAACAATTTAATATCGTAAAGACTTCCCCTAATATTCTATCCTGGCTCTGATACCATGAAAGTGTTTCCTAGCACCACCACAATGTTTATACTGGCATCAAGCATGCAATTTAAAAAATTTTGGGGTGCTAAGCTACACTAACCTAGAATCTAACTAGAGTGTTAAGGTTTAACAAGAACTATTCTCAGTGATGGAGACTGCAACCTTTGTAGACCAAGTCCATCTCTTCTAAAGCTCTGAGTAGTCCCGACGACTTCTCTTGGCTCCACTTGAATAAATGAACGAGCTTTCTTCGCGATCTTCCAAGCTGAAGACGATCCACCCGAAGCTTCTCTAGGCCAAGATACCTCTTCACTAATCATGCATTGCGAAGGAAACACCTTAATCCAAATGGCTAATCTAGAGTAGGATGATGAAGTAGGTATTTTAGCTCACTTGGAATTTTCTCAAGCCCTAGAATTCACAACTCATGTGAGGGTTAGTGCTTAGAGGATGATGATGAAGAAGAGAAATCAGGAGAGTAAGAGAAATGAGCTAGCCCCCAAGCAAAGAATGAAGAATGGCTCACTTATGTCTCCTCACTTATTGAAGCATGAATAAATCCCAATAGAAATATACAACCATGCTTCAATAGTGTAGCCAAATGAATAAACAGATAATTTGTGCCATGCTTCACCCATTCCTCAAATATCTCTCCTATTTCCACCTATTTTGAGAAAATCCATATATATATATATATATATTAAGAGAATATAAACTTTAAGTGAGCTTAATATTAGTTAATATATAATTATATCAAATATAAATATATATCAAATTATTAAATCAACACTTGATTCAATAATCCGGTTATATCATATATAACCGACTAATATCATTTATCTGTATATCACATTATCAAATCAACACTTGATTCAATAATCCGGTTATATCATATATAACCTAACCGATATCAAATGTCATCAGATTAGAATACGGTATCACTTACTCGTATTAATCTGGCCCTCGCACATATCAGCATATGTGCTCTGCTTCGTTTCGCTTGAACTAGAAAACCTCTGTGTGGCGTTTTAAAGACTCGTCAATATGCCAGCAGTAGCTAATGATCATATCAGTTACCCACAATCCGTCAGCGGTACTAGCTGGGCGTAACAGCTACCCATGTATTGAGCAATTAGAAGATCAACAAGCAAGCTTGTCCAAACTCCCATGAAGCCTATAAGTAACACTTACAGTACAGTCCGGTCTCTTCGTTTGATATGTCGCATATCAAGTCTATCGGTGGAATCGTCAGACCCTAGTAACTTGATAAGTCATGCCGATGTTTGGCTCATAACAGTTCAAGAAACTACTGAGAGCACTCACCAGTAAATCTCATCAGCCCTGATCAGGTACTTGCTGTTATAACCAATCGAGTATAACGCAACATCAACTCCCAATATCAAGAGAGACGAAACCCTTTCTATCGCTCACTGTCTCCATGTGACTAGGGACTGTATCCAAAATCCACCTGTTTGCACGACTCCTTTGAGCCGTGGTAGGGAGGAAATCAAAGCACAATGGGAACCACACAAGACACTATGACGATCTCGGGTCTACAGACTAACTTGTACCAGTGTCACCAGAGAACTGCTATCTGACGACAGGTATGGTACCATCTAGGAGTTCTCGGCGAGTCTTGTTCGGTGTACCCATTCTCTAATGAGCACATGTGTACAATCTTTGATGTCAAACACCAATGGTTATGGGATCAACCATCGCTCTCTACAGGGTCAAGACACGTACACACTAGTCTACTCTGGAATATCGATGCCCTGTCTCGATACTCTCTCGACTAGAAACAGTTAAAGGATATGCTTGTAGACTACACAAGTCCCAGTAGTATGATCTGCATCATAGTCCTGGTAGTCAAGAAAATATTTTAAGGGCTTTATCAACATGTATCAGAGAGACAATATAATAATACAAGTGTACATGTAACATAAAGAGCAACCAGATAGCATACTATCATGTCGAGCAAGAAAGTCCCCTATATATATGTCTAAGCATCCACTATATCATACAATAATGGCCTCTAGGGCATACATATTCCTAACAGTTGTCTGCATAGACGAAAACCCGTACCTGCTTGATCTTGTGTTGGCATTAGATCTATTGGCAATACCTGACTTGAACACAAACCTGGGGGTAAAGGGAAATCAAGAATGTATCCAAAGAGTAACTCAAAAGGCTATTGTTATATGTTTGCCGTTTTTCTGGGCCTTACGGAATATCCTGTTTGCCGTTTTTCCGGGCGTTACGGAATAATCTTGTTACCGTGGTCCCGTGGGGAATGAATGGGGCATAGACTGATAGGTTACGATGAGAATTACATTAATTGATTTTGAAGACATTAGATTAGAAAACCTAAAAGCCCATTTTTAGGTTGCACATCACATACACACACACACACCTTACTGTTTATATTCATGTTGTTGATTTATATTCATGCCTATATATCTTGTTACATCCTAGTTATTACTATTGTTTGATATTATTGTTAGTTATGTGTATGCCCTAAAGGCCATTATTGTATATATGTTGTATATTATAGTGGATGCTTGGATATATATATATATATATATATATATATATATACAGAGAGGACTTTCTTGCTCGACATGATAGTATGCTATCTGGTTACCTTTATCTTAACATGTAGACTTGTATTGTGATACTGTCTTGCTCTCACGTGTTGATAAAGCCCTTAGGATATGTACTTGACTACCAGGACTATGATGTAGAACATACTAGTAGGGCCAGGGTAGTTCACAAGTACATCCTTCAATTGTTCCTAGTAGAGGGAATATCGAGACAGGGCATCGATATTCCAGAGTAGACTAGCGTATACGCTTCTTGACCCATATGATGGGCGATGGATGATCCTACATCCATTGGTGTTTGACATCAGAGATGGTATACGGGTGCTCAGTGGAGACTGGGTACACTGAACAGGACTCGCCGAGGACTCATATGTGGTAGTATACCTATCGTCAGATAGCAGTCCTCTGGTGACACTGGTACAGGTTAGTCTGTAGACCCGAGATCGTCATAGAGTCTTGTGCGGCTCCCACTGTGCTTTGATTTCCTTCCTACCACGCTCAAAAGGAGTCAAGTGAACAGGTGGATTTTGGGTACAGTCCTGAGTCGTATGGAGGCAATGAGCGATAGGAGGGGTTTCGTCTCTCTCGGTATTGGGGGTTGATGCTGCGCTATGCTCGATTGGCAATAACTGGAAGTCCCTGGCCAGGGCCGATATGGAGATCTACTGATAAGTGTTATCAGTAGTTTCTCGTCCTGTTATGAGCCTCACATCGGCATGAGACATATCAGACGAAGAAATCGGACTGTACGGTAGTGTTACTGATAGGCTTCATGGAGACCATGGACAGGCTTGCTTGTTGATCTTTATATCGCTCAATATTCGGTAGCCGTTACGTCCAGCTAGTACCGCTGACGGCTTGTAGGTGACTGATATGATCATCACCTACTGACGGCGTATTGACAAGTCTTTAGAGTCCCACACAGAAGTTCCCTGGTTCAAGCGAAACGAAGTAGGACACATATGTGATATGTGTGTGGGCCCGATTAAATACAAGTATGTGATACCGTATTGTAATCTGGCAGTCATCTGTTATCGGTGCGGTTATATGTGATATAACCAGATTGTCGAATCAAGTGTTGATTCGATAATGTGATGTACAGATAAATGATATTAGTCGGTCAGATATAATATAACCGGATTATTAGATCAAGTGTTGATTTAATAATGTAATATAAATTATATGTGATATAATTATATATTAACTAATAAGTTAGCTCACTAATTAATCTTCATTAAATATATATATATTAATATATATGATATATACATATATATATATTATAATGAAGCATGGCATTTTCTTTTCTATTTTGTGAAAATAGAAATGAGGTGTAAAGTTGAAGTATGGTTGCAAGCATGGGTTATATACTTCTTTATTCATTCTTGACTCACTATTCAAGCATGGTTGCAATTTAATATTGCATAATTCCATACTTGAATGAGTGAGGGGTCTTGATATTATTTTCATTATGTTCATTCCAAAAGACTTAGCCATTTTTTTCTCATGCTGGCTCTCATGCTTCTTCTTCCTCCTCTTGCTTTGCCTCAAACTTCAACCCTCACATGTGATGTAAATCATGAAGCTTGAACACAAATTTGTGAGCTCTTAACATCCTCTACTTCATCATCTCACACCATTCTAGCAAATTAATGTGATGTGTTTCATACACTAAAGAGTTTAGTGTAGTGGTAGCTTGAACTAGTAAGAGCTTTGTGGTGGATCATCTTTGGCGCGAAGGCAACGAAGGAAGCTTATTCAAAGTCTCAAGAGAAGCTTTGTGGAGTCGCGGGACTACTACTCAGAGCATATTGAAGAGAAGGACCGTCTACAAAGGTTGTATTCTTGATCCTTTTAGATGTAAAGATATTTGCATTCTATTCCGACTAAATCTCTAGTTAACGATTCTAGCATAGGGTTCTTTGTTATGACAAAATTTTTAAAACGGCATGCACGATGCCCCCCGAAACCTTGCTGTCGTTCTAAGGAACCCTTCAGTGGTATCAAAGCCAAACTAGAGAATTAGACGGGTTGCATAGAATTACGAAACCGAAAAACTCCAAAACTTGAAACCCTAAAATTCCAGTTTCTGTCGAATTTTAAAAGTTGTCAAAAAATTATTTAAACAAGTGCAGAATGTAGTATGGGACAGTATATGAACACAGCACAAAATTCAACCCAAGCCATCGGTTTTTGGCCGGCGACAAGGCCATGAATTCCGGCGACGTCGGATTTCTTAAGGAGTTTGGATTTGAGTTTTATGGTGTGTTCTGGTCTCTGGGTTTTGGTGTTTCAGGTGTTGTTTATTTTTGCTAATTTTCATGTGATGTTTATTTACTAAAACAGCAACTCGGAGTATTTCATAGTCGTAATTCTAACTGTTTTCGGGCTATTTTAGACGGTGTTAAAAAGTTCGAACGGATAGAAAATACCCATTTTGACCCTCGCTGGAAATTTATGCAAGAGTTGGATCTTTTCCGTAGTTTGAAACATTCAAATATCGTGCAAGTTATTCGATGAACCCTCTAGAAGAACGAAACCTTAACTCGATTATGTGACCGTCAGAACCGCCACTGAACCTTAGGGTTCGTGATGGTTCAGCGGTGGCACATGTGAGGCATTGGTTGGCCCTTCTACGGCTGGTTCGTTGGTACTGTGGCATGTGATGGATACTTTCAAACTATGATCAAATGTTGAGCTTATTGGGTAATTGTGGGTGTTTGTTGATTCGATCGGAATGTTTAACATCGTCTAATGATTTGATGACATGTAATGTTCTGTGTTACTTGGATATGTTATATTGGATCATTGCGTTTTGAATAGCCGGGGTTTTTATGTGAGATGAAAGTTTTTATTTTCATTCATGTAAAATTCATTGTATCTAATATTTTTTTATTGGGGCACTTCCGGGGTGAGGATGATGTCACCATTGTTGTAAATTATTTACTTTTCCGTATTAGGATAGACCCAAGGTGGGGAGCACAAGTAACCGGGTTCTAGAGTCTAGTGGGAGACCATCTCGAGGAGTCGAGTCCGGGTCTCCTAACTTTAGAATTGGTAGGGTTGCTTGCTGCTCTCGTAGGGGTCTAGGGATGTGGGTTTGGCTATTCATCGCGACCGTAGAATCCGTGTTTTATACTGGCTTAAATTAAAACACGGAATTCCTAATATATCCAATATTTCATATGTTATCTTCTGCTGCTGATGTTCTGTGATGTGATCACTTTATATGCGTGAGACGAATGCTTTATTATTGTATATATGATATATAATAAACGTTGCTTATGTTTTGCACCCGCGCTAGTCCCGCCCTGCTATGTCGTTACTTAAGTAACCTAACGGTGCATAACGGGACACTGTGGCGAATGCGGATGGCATAAGCGTACGTTGTATTTTCATTTCTTCTGTGATGCTTAGGAAGCTTAACTGGTGGGACTTCATTAATGAGATTAATGAAATAAAAGAAACCTAAAGATGTTGTAGAATCAAATTTTCAAAAAAGGTAGCTCTAGTTTTTGCTTTGCATAGTGGTATTCCTTGTAGAATATCCAGCACCTTATTCGATAAGGAAAGAGCCGAGATCTCTTCACCGGGAGTGACTTTTTTAGCAAAACTAGCAAATGCTACAAATCACTCGGTTTAGTTTTTTGATTGCTTCTATAAGTTCTTGCTTTGCATAACGGTATTCCTTGTAGAATATCCAGCACCTTATTCGATAAGGAAAGAGCTGAGATCCCTTCACCGGGAGTGACCTCCTTAGCGAAGCTAGAAAAGCCTCAAAAACACTCCTTTTCAAAATCACTAGATTCTACAACGATATCAAGTTCATTACGCTCATGATTTTTCTAAAAACCTACGTAGCCCTCCGTCATTTCAGATAGGTACTATTTAGTATTCGTGCTGCGTTTGTTGATCTCTATCAAGGTGTAGTGTGCGGTAGCTAATTAGTGCTTATCTGTAAAGTATGTGATGCGATTGGATTAGGATAGTCGTACGACCTTGTTGACCTCTGTCAAGGGTCGTGCATGTGGGTTTGATTCAATCAGAAATGACGGGTTGAACTTGACTGTTGAACTATGATTTGTTGACCTCTGTCAAGGTCATAGCATGTTAGGGGTAAAAGAATTATCGGGAATTTCAAGTGTTGAAATTTGCAATGAGATTGCATACCTTCTATGAGATAGTTGGATCCCGATACCCACTGCGAGTAAGAGTTACTCCTGAGAGAGTTTTACACATAACAATTAGCCAATCAAGTAGGTGTCTAGAAAGGTGTTAACGGAGTCACGCCCCTGGGAAAATGATGTTTATTCTAATTAGATCCGTGCGAAAGCATAGGGAACCTCCCTCAAAGTACCAACACTGTCCTGGCTGAAAGATTGGCGAACTTGTAAAGTGTAATTAATCCCGACTGGTCTTACCTTTTACGGTTTGAAGGAAGATTTGATAAAAACAGCGGGAGACGTCCTTATTAGATAAGATAATAACCAATCTAATCTTGCAAAGAGCGCACGCTAACGTGTTTCCTTCTATCTTTCTCCAGGCAGCAACCAATGTCATGCCTTAATCAAGATAATAATATGGATGTATTGACCGAACCCGCTTGTTATACTGAGCAGGGGAATGTTGCTCCCGCTCCAACTTATAAGTGTTATAAGTCCGAGCAGGAGATAGGAACATATCCGGATTCCCACGCCGCCTAAACAAAGAATAAGCATGTTGATACATCTTCTTTGGGTATGTTAGTCACAGAGAACTGTTTCTCAGTACACTCTACGTCCTGAGTATTAGATACTGGATCGGGATCCCACATATGCAATATGTTGCATAGGCTAAGGAAAGGTAGAGAACTGAGAAGAAGTGATCATTCCCTAAAAGTAGGGAATAGTGCAAATGTTGCAGCCAAAGCAGTTGGTAAATATCACCTTGTATTACCAACATGGAATACATTGATCTTGAACGACTGTTACTACGTACCCTCGATGATATGCAATTTAATATCAATCTCTTTATTAGATAAAGAAGGATATAACTTTGTAGTAGAGAATAATGTTATGAAAATTTACCTAAATCAAGTGTTGATTGGGTTTGGTGCGTTATGTAACGGATTGTACGTTCTGAATCAAAACACAATTCTTAACTTATAAAACACACATAAGAGGAAGAGTTCAGAAATGAACGAATCCTTCTTGTGGCATTGTAGACTAGGTCATATCAATGCGACACGACTAGCTAAGTTGCAAAAGGATGGATATTTGAATCCGTTCGAATTTTCATCTTATGACACTTGCCAGTCATGTCTCAAAGGCAAGATGACCAAAACTCCGTTTACAGGACACGGAGAAAGAGCTACTGAACTTTTAGGACTAATACATAGTGATGCATGCGGTCCCATGTCTATGCATGCCAGGATGGTTCCTCGTACTTCATTACATTCACTGACGATCTCTCATGATTTGGTCATGTGTTCCTGTTGAAACACAAGTCTGAAGTTTTTGAGAAATTCAAAGAATATAAATCCGAAGTCGAAAACCAAACGGGTAAAAGTATTAAAATCCTTCGATCTGATCGAGGAGGTGAATACTTGAGCACGGAGTTCCTGGACTATCTAAAAGGGAATGGGATTCTCTCTCAGCTTACTCCTCCGTATACACCACAGCACAACGGTGTATCAGAGCGGAGGAATCGCACCCTATTGGATATGGTGCGCTCTATGATGAGCACCGCTGCATTACCTATTTTCTTTTGGGGTTATGCGCTTGAAGCAGCCGCATACCTATTGAGTCAAGTTCCATCAAAATCTGTACCTACCACACCATATGAGATATGGAGTGGGAAGAGGCCATGTCTTAAACGAGTTAAGACATGGGGTTGTCCGGCCTATGTCAAAAAGCAAAATCCGGACAAACTCGAGGCACGATCAGTTCTTTGTAAGTTTGTTGGATATCCTAAACATTCAAATGGATATCTATTCTACCACAGTGAACAACAAAAGGTGTTTGTTGCTCAACATGCCACCTTTTTAGAAAAGGAATTTCTTGCAAAAGAAATTAGTGGCGAAGAGGTAGAGTTGGAAGAAGCTCCAGCAGAACAAACTACAACTGAAGATTTAGTGGAACCAGAAGATTCAGTAGTTCCCAACGAATCCCAGCCTCTCCGCAGATCTAGTAGGGTTCCTCATCCACCTGAGAGATACTGCGGTTTTCTCGTTGATGGTAGGAGCGAGGATTGCATCATGGAAGATGATGACCCAACTAGCTTCGAGCAGGCCATCACGAGTAGGGACTCTGTGAAATGGCTGGATGCAATGCGATCTGAGATGGAATCTATGTACACCAACAAAGTATGGACTTTGGAAGTTGCTCCTGAAGCAGTAAAACCCATTGGGAGCAAATGGATCTTTAAGAAGAAACTTGGTATAGATGGAAAAGTTGAGACTTTCAAAGTTAGACTTGTTGCAAAAGGTTTTCGTCAACGACCAGGTGTGGATTATGATGAAACCTTTTCTCCAGTGGCTATGCTTAAGTCCATCCGGATCCTACTTGCCATCGCTGCATACCATGACTACAAAATCTGGTAAATGGATGTTAAGACCGCCTTTCTAAATGGTGATTTAGAAGAGAGCGTATACATGACTCAGCCAGAGGGCTTCGTAGACAGTGGGAGCAGTGGAAAGGTGTGAAAGTTGTTTAAATCCATCTACGGGTTAAAGCAGGCATCGCGGAGTTGGAACATCAGTTTTGATAAGGTAATCAAAGAGTTTGACTTCATCAAAAATATAGATGAACCTTGTATATAAAAGAAGGTTGCAGAGAGTAAGGTCGTCTTCCTCGTATTGTACGTGGATGACATACTCTTGATAGGAAATGATGTTCCTATGCTGCACTCGGTCAAGCTCTTCTTATCACAGAGATTCTCAATGAAAGATCTAGGTGATGCCTCCTACATCTTAGGGATTAAGATCGATAGAGATAGATCTAAACGGATACTGGGATTGTCCCAATTCAGATACATAGATACCGTACTAAAGAGGTTTAGTATGGAAAAGTCCAAGCATGGGAATGTACCCACGATCTCTGGACTCACTCTCTCCAAAGAGGTGTCTCCCAAGACTGATTTGGACAGAACTCGCATGCAAGGGATACCCTATGCTTCGGCAGTAGGCTCTATCATGTATGCGATGTTATGTACCAGACTCGATGTAGCATACTCACTAAGTGTAGTGAGTAGGTATCAAGCAGATCCAGGAGAGAATCACTGGACAAATGTTAAGAACATTCTCAAATACTTGAGAAGGACTAAGGAGATGTTCTTAGTGTACGGTAACGGTGAATTCCAAGTGGAGTCTTTTACCGACTCAAGCTTCCAGAGTGATAAGGACGACAGTAAGTCGGTTTCGGGTTTTGTCTTTACCCTCAACGGAGGGGCGGTATGTTGAAAGAGTTCCAAGCAAGATACCGTTGCAGACTCGACGATGGAGCCTGAATACATCGCTGCCAACGATGCTGCCAAAGAAGCTGTCTGGATGAAGAAGTTCATTACTGAGCTTGGTGTGGTTCCATCCATTAATCATGTAAAGATATTTGCATTCTATTTAGACTAAATCTCTAGTTAACGATTCTAGCGTAGGGTTCTTTGTAAAGACAAAAATTTTAAAACGGCATGCACGATGCCTCCCGAAACCTTGCTGTCGTTCTAAGGAACCCTTCAATTATGACATACTGACGTCTGGATTTTGTATGGCCCATTTCCTCTATCTCTATCGTAGGCTGAACAAGAGTACTTTAGCCGTCAAGCTGAGCAGTGAGGAATTGAGTTTAGTGATGCTTAGTTTAGCTTATTTTTTCGCACTTTTATTTCTTGATTTGAGCTCATATTGGGACGTATTTTCATATGTTGATTTTGGATATTATTATTGTTTCTGCTTATACATTTCTTGACTCTTTTATTTTGGCAAATGGACATGTATTAGATAGATTTTATATTTTTTTTACTGTTCTTGATATCCTATAGACAGCTGTAATGTGACTGTGGAGGGATGTTTCCTAACCACAGGTAGCATGGTTGGCTCTGTCACATACCGTAGTTAGCGCACTCTAGGAAGCAGGGCGTGACATGGTTTGTCTGGTATCTGAGCCATAGGATTTAGGTTAATCGGGTTTGGTTCTTTTATAGTTAGGTATTAAACCCAATACACTAATCAGAAAACCCGTAATTAGGAACATGTCCTGCCACATTACTATCTTGCCATTTTTGAATCTATAACTATCTTGTTATTGAATCCTGTTTATCGTGCGAATCATTTTCAGTGTCTTGGCATCAGAATCATGGCAGATAGAGATTTGCGATCATACCAGAGGCGTGTTGATGACGCCGCATTTCTTAGAGTAATACGTGGAATACTGGAAAACCAGAAGCGGCAAACCGAGCTGAATCAGCGGCAAGCCGTGGCTTTCCAGGAGGGTTTGCGGACAGTCCAGCAGTCTGTAAACGCAGTAGCACCCAGGCCAGCACAACGTAAAGGTACCGTGGCGGATTTCAGAAGGCTTGGTCCGTCTACATTTACTGGTTTGGAGGAACCGTTGCCAGCGGAGCAGTGGCTAGTTGATACGGAGAATCTGCTTGTCGCCGCACAGATTCTAGATGACAAGAGAGTGGATGTTATACGCATCCAATTGGTGGATTATGCCCGCGAGTGGTGGCTCGTGGAGGAGACCCGTCTTCCCAAGCCGATCAGTTGGGCAACATTTTCGCAGAGTTTCTTGGAGAAGTTCTTTCCACAAACTGCTCGAGAAGAAATGGAAGAAAAGTTTATTAGCTTAAAGAAGAACGGAGGATCCGTTGATGCGCATTCGGCTGAGTGGACTCGGCTCTGTTGATTTGCAGGACCTTTGGTTGCCAACGATACAGATAAGGCACGAATGTTTATGCACAGCTTGGACGTGGAGATCGAGAGACACATTATATCTCTGGGATTGACCACTTTCTCACAGGTTCTCAGGGCAGCCAGGGAGCAGCAGAGCCTATCGGTGAAAGCGAAAAGTACGCAACAACAAGCCGGCATTTACGCCAAATCGAGCTCCTATACGTAAAGACATCTAGGTGAACAGACGAAGCATTGTACCTTTGAAGAAGCACGTCGTACCCGAGCAGTAAGGAAGGGTGTTTTGTGATTACTGCCAACGACCGGGTCAGTTTAGGAAAGATTGTCGAAGGAGGCTTAGACTCTATCTTGTTTGCGGATCAGATGATCATACCATCGATGCTTGTCGTTCAGGGCTTCGATTGAGGGACGATATTCAGAAGCTATCGCAACGGCAGATTCAGGGGCAGAAGCAGATTACTCAGGGTCCTAATCAAGCATGAGCCTTTACTTTGACTGTCGAGGAGGCCAAGGCTTCAGATGAAGTCATTTCAGGTATTCTACTCGTTCATAATTTTTCCGCATTAGCATTATTCGATTCAGGTGCATCCCATTGTTTTATGTCGACCAAGTTTATTACTGCACACTCGATTCCACACGCGGCCTTGTCTAGTTGCTGGGACATACACACTAGGAAAATTATATCTAGTAGCGAGTGCAAGGATTATACGATTGTTATTTGCGGACGAGAGTTATTTGGATTTCTTGGTGATCGATACTGGCTGCTATGATGTCGTCATGGGAATGGATTTTCTCGGCACTTTACACGCTCACATCGATTTTAGGGTAAAGAAAGTGATTTTCCAGATTCCCGGACATCCGAAGTTTATATTTTCAGGAGGTAGTAGATCTGTCAGACCAGTCGAATTTAGGGCTAGGCCGACAAGCACCGTTCTTTCATCAATGGAAGCAGATAAGGAGGAAGTGCCAGCAGTAGTTCGAGAGTTTATGGATGTGTCTGATGGGAGGCGAACACAGGGGCTACACAATAGTAGTGCAAGGCTTTACCAGTGAGCTACAAGTTGTTTCTTGCTGTTATTTAACAAAATTTACTTATAACTCAATTTCAGGCTGTATAACTCATTTCTGTACATTAAACTGGAAAATTCCGTACAGTAAATTCAGAGTCGTTACATTCTATCCTCCTTATAAAAATTTCATCCTCGAAATTTACATTTACATAGGGACTAATTTACAAATAAGTGGGGTTATCTTGCACGCATGTCTTTTTCTCGTTCCCACATTGATTATCCTGGCAAATCTTTTCTTCACATCACTCGGACTAAGTTTACTTCCTTTTTCCGCAGTGTCTTCACCTTTCGGTCCAGGATCTCAACGGGTTTTTGCTCACAAGTCAGGTCAGTCTGGATTGTATGCTCTGAGTGATTGAGGATGTGGCTGGGGTCGCTCACATATCTTCATAGCTGGGATATGTGGAACATGTTGTGCACTCCTTCCAATGAGGATGGTAGTGCCAAACGGTATGCCACTTCTCCAACTCGTTCGAGAATGTCGAACGGTCCTATGTATCTGGGACTTAGCTTGCCTCTCTTGCCAAAGCGGATCACTCCTCTATTTGGAGAGATATTTAAGAAAACATGGTCTCGTGGTTGGAACTCCATATGTCGCCGCTTTGTATCTGCCCAATGCTTCTGTCTGTCTTGGGCTATGTGCATTCTTTCCCTGATCGTGCGCACTACGTCTACAGTTGCCACGATCATCTCTGGTCCAATGAGTTTACGATCTCCGATGTTGTCGATGAAGATGACAATGAACTTGTCTAAGTACTCTCGGAAAACTTGGTTTATCAGATTCATGAATATAGCAGGTGCATTGGTCACTCCAAATGGAATTACGAGATATTCATAATGACC
The DNA here is from genome assembly GCA_030015575.1 of Agapanthus africanus. Classification (NCBI taxonomy): domain Eukaryota; kingdom Viridiplantae; phylum Streptophyta; class Magnoliopsida; order Asparagales; family Amaryllidaceae; genus Agapanthus; species Agapanthus africanus. The sequence continues at coordinate 739,980,728 of CM057341.1, forward strand.
ATATCTCCTAAACGCCATCTTCGGAATGTTGGACTCTTTGACCTTCACCTAATGATAATCCAAAAGAAGATCTAGCTTCAAAAATACACAAGACCCACTTAGCTGATCGAACAGATCGTCGATGCGCGGTAATGGATACTTGTTCTTGATCGTCACTTCGTTCAGAGCTCGATAATTTACACATATCCTGTATGAACCTTCTTTCTTCTTCACAAGTAATACTGGAGATCCCCATCTTGAAATACTGGGATGAATCCAACCTTTCTTCAGGAGTTCGTCCAACTGAGTGTGGATCTCCTTCAATCCCTCAGGACTTAACCGGTACGGAGCATTGATTACCGGTTGTGCACCAGGTAGTAAATCAATGCTGAATTCAAGAGCTCAATCGGGAGGCAAACCTGAGATATCTTTACGGAATACATCCTCGAACTCTCGAACTACTTCTGGCTTTTCTTCTTCTGCTGGTAGAGTAAACACTTCTGCATTCTTTGGCTTAGCACAGAAGATTCCTGGCTCCAAAGTTTTATCTCCACCCTTGAAGTAGAAGACTGGGTGATCTGGTATATCAAATACTATCCTCCTTTGACGGCAGTCTATCGTAGCATAGAAAACTCCCAGCCAGTCTATTCCCAACACAACATCGAAGTTTGGAATGTCCAGTACTTTGAAATTCACGTAGAATTCTCATCCGCAAACTACAACTGGACACTGATCATTTCCTATAGTTGCTTTCAAGACTTCATTCCCGAAACTGACATTCCAGCTTGAAATGAGTGGCTTTACGGGAATTGCATGCGTTCTCACGAATCGTTGTGACATGAAGCAATGTGACACTCCAGTGTCAAACAGTGCGAGTGCAGGAAGGGTGGCTACTAGTATAGTTCCTAAGTTTTGTGAGGTTGGTTTCAGATACAGGAAAAATATAGTGATATACATGGATTGAAAGATGTGAAAGGATTGAGAATTACCGGTAATTACTTGGCCAGTGGTTTCAACTTCCTCAACCGTCATTGTGAAAGCCTGACGTCTGGGTTCCTCCTTACTGGAGGCACATTCCTCGGTCCTTGTGGAACGTTTCTCTACCCTTGTGGCACGTTTCTCTATGCCTGGTGGAATTGACGAGGAGGCTGCGTAGGAGGTCCATGTAGAGATGGTGCAGGGATAGCTAAACGGGGTGCAGGAGCCTGAATAGCTGGCCGCTGCGGGACTGTGATTGCAGGTCTAGGTGCTGAAGCTGGGTTGATCGATATGCACATGCTCCTATGGTGTGAGTGGATGCGTCACAAACCAAACACAGACCAATTGCATACCTGCGGTCTTTAGCCAGGTGTCCATTCCTCTTGCAGTAAAAACAAAAGTCTGGACTAGACCAGTTAAATGATCCCAGTCTCCTGGGTTCAAATGTCGGCCTAGAAGAAGTTCCTCCTAACATCTGTGTAGCAAGACGTTTGATTCCAGCTGTCTGGGGCTTACCCTTCTTCTTCACCACCGCTTCATAACGGCAAGCTTCCTTCAAGGCGAGTTCATAGGTCGGGTAATCGCCTGTAGCTAATGCCGCCTGAATCTCCGGGTCTAAGCCCTGTTGGAATCGTCTGGCCCGAATCTCATCAGTTGGAATGAGGTGTGCGGCGAACCTGTTATGACCTTATATTAGCAATGTAAAGAGTGAAATCAGGAATTTGAATTTGAGACAATATATTACCTGCTAAGCATGGTAAACTCAGCATTGTATTCATCCACAGACTTGACCCACATAGAGCCTTGTTGTAAGTGGATGACCTGCTGTTCCATATCAAAATGGGAAGTCTCAAGGAAGTACTTCGCATCGAACAGATCACGAAATGTTTTCCATTCTATCGGTTGGGCGAGACGGCTTTCTTCAGCCTTCCACCAGACTCTGGCGTTGTTTGTTAGTTGCAGTTTCGCAACTCTCACCCAGACAATCTCTGGCACTTGTGCTGTTGCCAAATCATCTTTGATAGACTGAGCCCATTCTTCTGCCTCTAGTGGGCTCTCTTTCCCAAAGAAATATTTTGGGTGCAGTGCCCGGAATTGATTGACTTTGGGTGCCACAGCTTCGGGGCGATGCATGAGGATAGCAATTTGGTGATGCTGACCTTCCAAGAGGCTCTTGATCGCCTCAAGTCGTTTGCTCGTTGATGGGAGCTGCAACGGTAGGCGGTGGTGGTAGAATAGGCGGTGGAGTGTTTCCATTGACGTTCGTGCTAGTATTATTGGGAGAATCTAGGACCTTGATAGAAAAAGAAAGGTTAGGATAGATTTAAGGAATTTGAAATGTAAGGAATGCATAGTTGCTGATTTTTATAATTCCTGTGATATATATTGCTTAGGACTTCATGCAAAACAGACCTGCATGGGCCGCCAACAAAACCTATCATGCCCCGCTTCCCAATGTACGGAATCAGTGACGTGACGGGTTGCAATGTATTTAGTAAGAAATAAATACGTTAAGCGTAATTAAGCAATATATAAAAATGCATAAGAATGGCAAGTGATATAAAAATAAACAACAACCTTTATTTACATTCATCTTTACACACAACTGTTTTTGAAAAGGAAAGATACAATGAAATAAGCGGTGCTTAAACATTGGCATACAAACTAAAAGTAAGTACAAGGAGAGCTAGTAGTCCGGCTGGGCGGTGAGCCGGTCCAAATCCTCCTGGCTAGGCTCGATCTCCTGAGGGTCCGGTCCTCCTGATGAACATTCCAAAGAAAAAAATAGACAAGAATGTCGTCAGTGAACTAGCACTCGGTAAGTCCCAAAAGAAGGAATGGAATAGAACAAGTAATGTTAAAAGAAACTGTTAAGTTGTACAGGTATATGATTGTTATTCTAACGTAGTTGTTTGTAGGTTGGTACAGAAGGTATTTGTGTATACAAAAGGAGTCCATCTTACCTCATGAACTATGATAACATATAGTACAAGGCTCCGTCATAACCCACAGGACAACGGCACGAGAATTCATGTATGTGTCTTTTAAGTGGCCATCTCGTGCCACGTTAATACGTTCCGTACCAATCTACCCCGTTATCCCCGCATAATGTATTGTATAGAGTATATTTACAAGTCTTGCCGAAACCATGGATACAAATGTTCAAGTAGTCAGGTTCAGGATGTACTCTTGTAATTAAGTAGTCATATCAAGTTATAACCATGGTCCGGTCAAGTCAGGTCAAGTCAAGTCAAGTATTCATGTTTGATATTGATGTTGGAATTCAAGTATTCAGGTTTAAGTTCATGTATTCATGTTTGACTTTAGATTCAGGTTTGAAATGGACTCTGACTGAGTCAGACACTTGTAACCGATTTAGATCCCGAATCAGGTTCGGGAGTCATCGATAGCTGCTGCACATGAACTGCAGGATTTGTGCCTTTTTCCAAAACAATTGCCATTGATAACCTTAAATAGGCAAGCACTCACTTTCTCCGGCTCCTTGGGGCTCAAGAGAATTGATCCCGCTTAAACCTATATTTACTAAATTCCTTAAATATTGTTTTATATAACTCGAGGAGGTTTTATGAAAAATATTTTAAATAAAATTTCAAAATAAACCTCGAGAATTTATTTATATTATTTAGGGTTTTCATAGATACGAATTTTAAGGATTTGAGGTATTTTAGTGATAATTGTTTAGCTTGGAAAGTTCATGGTATTTTATTATAAAACTTGTCTTTTATTGGTATCTTTGATGGTATTTTAGTGAAATTTGTAAATCTTTCATTTTAAAAAATGTAAGTTTATTATATTTTGAAAATATATAGATTTGTAATTTTTATATAATTATTAAAAATTAAATTTTATTTAATTAGAAAATTGCGTTTTTCTTAAAAACCGTATTTAAAACCTTTCAAGACCGAATGCTCCGTGAGGAGGCCTGCATCTCGCTCTACTAGTCCAAGGATGTGCGATAATCTATACTATCCATTAGCGGGTCCCCTAACAAGAGTTGTAGATGCATAATCACAAAGGAATTTAAAACACCGTTTAAAAGAAATCCGGTTTTTATAGTAAGTTGTATTTTCTTGTAATAATGTCTTCATAACAAAAATTCACGTAAAAGAGGTATCGCGCTATGGAACCATGTGTGCGTATGGGGTAGGTCATTACCCCGTGAAGTTTTTCCTAAAGTATTATTTTAACAAAATATGAAAAGAGGTGTGTAATAAGTTCATAGTATTTTAATGAAAAAATACTACTGTTGTTACTTCACATAAGAATTTTTGATGAAAATTGATTCTAAATATTAGGGTTTAAGGTTGTAAGCGATGTAATGAAGTTGGATTGATTAATTTTAAAAGAAAAGTAAGTTGTGCGTTTTAGAAAAGAAGATAGTGGTATAACTCTACTTACCGATATGAGTTTTGAAATGAAATTTCAATGAGAAGGAAAAGAGATTGAGAGGGACTTACTACTTGGTTATGTTACAAAGAGGTAGAAGAAGGAGAGTTGATTTTCGTGGCGTCGCGGGAGTGCCGGAACTTGCTTCGATTCTCGCCGGAAGTTGCTTGCTTGCTAACTCCTCTTTACTCCAACTGTACTTAGAAATATTTTTAAGAGTTTTGGATAGAAATTTCAGAATGATGCTGAGTCAAAGTCTGGGGTGGTATTTATAGTAGAGAATTAGGGTTTGGAAATTAAAATGTGGATTAAAAAGCATTAAAATTTGGTTTAATGATGAAATGAAAGGTCTCTATTTGATTGCAGGGAAATCAAACAGTGTCGGGGTGTTAGGGGTAGGTGAAGGAGTTAGTGTGCAAAGCCCAGGGATAATTGGACTGTTCGGGTCAAAATTTGCATCCCGGTTAACCGGGTCAAAGTTAAGGTCAACCTCAAGTAAGCGAGCCCAAGCCCAAGCAAGTGGGCTCATGCCCAAGTTGAGCCCCGCGGCCGGTCTCCCCCATGCCAAAATAAAAAATCATATAATAAATAATTTTAATGTAATTTTTTTATGCATGAATGGGCATAAAGCCAAATTTTTGTAAAGCCTATAGCACATGTGCAAAACAAATGAGCACATGAGGCATGGGATGGGCAAAATGCCATTTTGTAAAGCCCAAGGGGCTATATGTAAATTTGTAAGTCTATATAAGGCAACATGATAATGAAATAAAAAAAGAACTTTTCATTCCCTTGAAACTCTAGGGTTTTTGTGCCTCCTTCTCCTTTCTCAAGGTTCTAAACCTTCTTCCTCTTTTCTGAATTAAATCAAGAGTTTTACTCTTCTTTTTCCAAAAATAAATAGTTTTTTACCACAAAATCCATAAAGGGGAACTCGGATCTTCCATCAGATCTCAAAAGGGGGAGATCTTTAAATCTCACCCCCCTTTCTCCAAGATCCGGCCAACCAAGAGGAAGAAGAAGGAGACCCACCTCCAAAAACCCTATTGTGGGGAAGATCTAGGGCTCAAGGAAGAAGAAAGGAGTCCCCTTTCATCAGCTCCGAAAATATCTTAGGAGTTTAACTGCTCAAAAAATATATATTTATAAAATAATAAATCTTTCTTTTTGGGAGTATAACTCCCAGTACAGGGGCTAAGCCCACTTGTCCTCTATGTCAGGAGTTCAACTCCATAAGTCAAATCGGGAGCACAGCTCCCAGTGTAGGGACAAAGTCCATTTTCCTGCTGATGCCCAGCGCCCGTGTGCCAAGCACGTGGGGTGCTGGTGCCCAGTGCTCGCGTGCCAAGCACGTGGGGCGCTGGCCCCCCACGCGTCCTTTGGACGCTTTTTCCCCTTTTTACCTATATGTATATATGTGTATATATAAAGATATACACACACTCCACAACACTGTCCCCGTTAGGAAAAAATTTTAACGGGGCGTTGCCCTGCACCCCGTTAGGAGGCTGCTAGCCCCCTTGACCCTCAGCATGCTATCCGGGTAGCGGGACCCCCGTAAAAACTCTACGGGGCCCCCGATATATCCAAAACCCTCTTTAAATTACAACACTGCACATTGAGTTCGCATGACCTGTTTGACTCGTCAATCGGAGGTTCTCTCGCTCCAAAGGAGAGGGGTAATTAACGGCAGCTTAGTCCGCGGCTGTTGGAGATTCGGATCCCCACAATCAATGAACTCCAGCCTACCCTAGGCAGGGGGAATCTGTAATGCGCCTGACGAGCGCGCGCATTCCCATTTAAATGGGGTGACGAAAAACACCCTACAGGTTCTGGCACGCCTGATGGGACATTTCTCTCCTCCCATATTTCGGGTTAATCGTTCATGCGAACTCAATCAACATATACATTGATTGCCTGTAATGAAATTATGCTTCTTTGTGCAGGTTAACAATTTCCAATTGCAATCTTCGGACATAGCAAAAATGTCTTCAAGGACAAGCTCAGCTCTCGACACAGCTTCCATCTCCTACACGATGAAGATGGACGCCAGGATGGTCCTCCCGGCCAGTCTCGGGCGACAATAGGAGGAGCTGCTGCTACCATTCGGCTCTATTATGTTCATGCCAGTTAGCGCCATCCCAGCTCCTCAAGCTCCAGCAACAGACAGACCGGCCTCGAAAGACAGGAGGCCAAATGTCGTTATCTCGAAGGCACCACTACCCAAACGCAAGTCGGTGTTTGAACGACTTTCCTTTGCTACAGCTGGGGGCAAGGCCATCAATACCAACAAAGCAATAAGGCGTCTCGAGAAAGCTCCAGCGGTGCCCTTGACAACTGCTTGATCGGGTATCTTCTCTAAGCTCCCCATCAATCGAATCACTGTGGATTCTCAAAAAACGGATGCCCGCCAAGCCCTCAAAATCGAGAAGCTAAGACACAAAAGGCTTAGATACAGAGCCAACAAAAGGGCTAGGGCTCATTGTAACACCTTAGGATTTCGATTAGTGTTAATTAAGCGATAATGCGGGTTTTCTGTAAAAAGTTTACCAAATTGGTTTTCTCATATTTTATAACATTTAATTAATAATTTATTATTATTTGTTATGGCTTGCACACACTTGTGCATGTTAATGTGAGGGTGTGTTTATGTTAATCTTGTTTATTGACATGACAACCTTAACCTAATCCTATCCTTGCTTAACCCTAAATCCTATATATTTGTTGTGAGATATTTCTCCTTGTTTTGGATTGGTGGGGAGGTGGCAAGATGACTCATGGTGGGAGTCATTGCTAGCATTAATGAAGGAGAGGGAGTGAGTTAATGCAAGTGGTGCACTTACCCTCTCATCTCTTTCTCACCTCACACTCTCATTCTCATCTCACACTCTCTTTCTCTTTATCTTTCATCTTCCTCAACTCTCAACTGAACACTTAACCCTTCATCACTAATCCCTCACTAAACTTCATTAAATCTCACCAAAATCACATCCTAAACCTTGTTTTGCCTCTAGGATCCCATGGAGCTTAGAAAGCTAGGATTTTTGAGCTTGTGGGAGTAGGTAATGATCTCTATCTATTAAGTAGGTGCTTATAGTGTTGCGTAGCTTATTCGTTTCAGTTTAGAACGCTTAAAGTTAAGTTTCGTGCACATATCGTATTTTTTAGTGTCATATTGTGATATCTGTGATCCGCTGTGACCTGGGATTTTTACTGTAAAATCAAACAGTGTGGTAGTGTTGTACTTGTGACCCTAAGATTCTACCTGAAGCACGAATCCCTATTGCTCAGTTTTGGCCGGCGACACAGTGAGGAGATCCGGCGACCTCGGCCTCCTTGAGGAGTTTGGGTTTGGGTTTTTCAGGGTAGCTGTCTGCAGTTGTTTTAGTGTGTTTGGTACTGTTTGATTTTTTGGTTTTGATAGTATACAAAATCTAGGATCACTTTGCTAGTTTCTAGTGTTACGAATACGCGCGTTACGTTATCCGACACGGTACGTATACTTTGTGTAGCTTTGCTCTTGGGTTGGTTTCCTAGTGACACTACGCATGTTAACCACTAGACGAACACTTGAGAGTATGTTTGGAGTTGGTACGTCGGTTAAACGTAGTGGTTACGTGTTATCGGTCGATTGCTAATGTGAACTTGTTGTATTGTTGTTTTATGATCTTAGGGATGCAGGCGGGGACTTTGGACGCTGCGAAAAAGGGAAAGCGAGTGGTTGGCTTTACTTAGCCTAAGATCATCTGTGAGTAGATTTAACATCTACAGGGGAATCGCCCGCATGGCGTTATGCGCCAGGGCTAGATGTGATATGATATTAGCCACATGTTTATATTGCACATATAGAGATTGTGCATAAAACTTCATTGCATATTATTACTGGTTGTGCTTGGACTTGTACCCTTTAGACACTGCACTATTATTGACGGTTCATATTGCACGAGCACTGATTGTATACCACACACACCGTCGATAATTGCCATGACACGCACAACACCTATACATACGTGATATTGTATTGGATAGGGATAATGGAGATAGCGATTCTTATTTCTTTGTGCATATGAAATATAGCATACCTGTACACCTACATGCTTACACATATGCCTTGCTATGCCAACATGATTACACATATACCTGGATGGTATTATATCATTATTGTGCACACATACCTACATGTACACCCAATTACCTGACTAGAGTTACATATACCCCTATGTGGTATTTTATTGTCACCGACATAGAGACATTGTTTTTTATGCTATTTCACATATGAGTTGCATTATACATACATGCTTACATATAAATACGCATATCTTGCTATGCCGACATGGGTACGCATACCTGGCTATAGCTACATGTTCGCCATTATATGATATTGTATGGATTTTGGAGAAATTAGGAACCGCATGATATATTTAATAATTGTTGCAGTTAAATCGCGGTTTTTCCTTTATATATTCATATTACTGTTTCATATTGCATATATTATATTTCATGGATTTCGCATTGATATATGGATTTCATATGATATTTTCTGGATGTTTTACTCCTGGGTATATATATCAGTGGTATGGAACGTTGATATATACACATGTATATATATATATATCAGTGGTATGAGACGCTGTTATTTATGTACATATATATAATATAGATCATCATAATGACCTATGCAAGTATTCTTATTCTTTACTTCTTATGATTTATGGATTTGAGAACCAAGGGCCGATCCGGACTGACGGAGCCCGAGGTATTTGTATGGGCCGATACTGACTGACGGAGCCCGAGGTATTTGTATGGGCCGATCCGGACTGACGGAGCCCGAGGTATTAGTATGGGCCGATCCGGACTGACGGGGCCATATATATATATATATATATATATATATATATATATACACTGACGGAGCCCTATATATATATATATATATATATATATGAGTATTTGCGTGTCGATGCTGGACACGACGAGTATTTCATGATGTTTCGAGTGTCGTTGTTGGATATTCAGGTTCCATGATTTTTATGTGTCGTTGATGGACACTAGTTTTCATGATATTTTCGGGTGTCGATGTTTGACACTCAGGTTCCATGAGACTTACAGGTTACGAGGGCCGATTTGAGGAATTTGGGATTTAGATTGTCTTGATGGACACTGGTCCTGCCACGATGAGGATTCTGTGAGGATGACATATTTTATTCCATACTCCGCATTTATTTGATATGCATTGCTTCATGTATTAGTAGTACCTGATAGAGTACCTTTCATGACTGTTGCATATACATATTGCTATTTATTGCTATCGGCTTGCATGTGATAGATTAGCGCAGTACGTGCATACTTGCGATTACCTGCATATGTTATTTACTATTCACGAGTTGGCAACTCACCCCCGTTGTGCCACAGTGTTTGCAGGTGTCCCTCAGAGCAGTTAGGGCAGGGTTTCTTCTTCCTATCGTATCATCTTTCGCAGCGGATATCGCTACGGCCGACTGGGTGCAGTTTTGCTATAGGTGGGTTTTGCGGTTATCCGATGTTGCTCATTGTATATTCATTGTATCCAGTACTCCCCATCTACCATTTTCATGTATTGACTTAGAGATGGGTTGTGAGGACGATATTGTATATTATTTGACTATGGAGGTCTTTAAAGATTTTTACTTGAGATTTCAAAAGTTTTAACAATGTTATATTCACTTACTACTTTTGATGGTTTAGATTGCTGGGTTTTCTGCTTACTTGAATTACGTTACGCCTGGAGACGTTACGTAGTTTAAGGGCCGTCACGTGCCAAATTTCGGGTCGTGACAAAGTTGGTATCAAAGCGCTAGGTTTTACCTTTCGGAGTGTAGGATGACCATGGTATGATGGAGTAGGTAGCTTAAGCAGAGTGATGTAGCGTGTGTATGTCCGCGGCATACTTACGACACGGTACTCCGTCCAAAGTGACCTAAGCACTAATTGCTTGAAATTCCTTCCATGATGATACATATCCTTGTGATTCGATTTCCGTGTTCATATCGAATCCTATTTCCATTTATAGCCTTTTGTCGCCGATGACTATGAGGGCTTAGAGAGAGGCAGCGAAGGCAGAGGTCATAGTTGACTCGTTTAGGACGAGGACTGACCAGGATGGTACGCTCATTCCACAGGAGCAGATTGATCCGCCTTCGATAGATCGTATCGTTAGGCTTGAGGCAGATATGCAGGACTTGCGCCAGATGATGAGGTCGTTGGTTGAGGCCAGTCGAGCGCAGCGACAGGAGGTTGACACCCCTGTTACCCAGTTATTCCTTGCTATCAGCACACAGCATTATGTCACGTATACAGCAGCAGTGGATGCATCCCGTTTAGCTGAGGAGCGTCTTCCCAAGACTTTAGGAGTTCCGAGAATGAGGAGGGCTCGTACAGGTGTATCAGCCCATAGACAGAGGCTTAGTCGTCGCGACGGATTTCGTTCGGTTCGCGGGAGTAGCAGAGGCTTGGGACGAGGACAGTTGTTTAGCTCTTATCCCTGGTAGGATCAGCAGCCATCGTATGGATGTTTTCGGTGCGGAGTTTCCATCACCTCGTCAGAGATTGTACCTTGTTATGCCGGAGGAGGGCAGTAGTACCATATGATACCTTACCACCTACACCTCAGGGAGCGTTGCCCCTTGCGCCTGTTGTCGCACCGCGTCAGACTTATGTTCAGAGAGGTCGTGGTCATGGAGGGTTTGTTCCAAGAGTACAGGATGTTAGAGGAGGAGGAAAGCCAGTTGCGGGTAGAGGGCAGGCACGAGCATTTGCTTTTACTCATCGGGACGCGCGGGCGTCCAATGCTGAGTTTTTAGGTAATCTTATTTGTATGTTCTTTTGTTGCGCATGTTGTTTAATTCGGGATCTATGCACTCGTTTGTTCTACACACTTCGTGCCGAGGTTGGGCCGAGAGTCGAGTATACTAGATCAGCCGTTTGTTGTGTTTACTCTTGTTAGCGATCCTTTGGTTACACAACACGTGTTTCAGTCATGTGCCAATCGGATAGGAGATAGAGATTCGTCCGTCAATTTGATCCTTCTAGAGATGTTGGACTTTGACGTTCTCCTGGGCACGGACTGGTTAGCTACGTGCTATGCGTCTGTGGACTGCCGTGAGAAAACAACCAGGTTTTGTTTTTCCGGTGAGTCAGTTCGTGTTGTGCAGGGGGGCTGTGGTGCTGCTCCTCACAGCTTGATTTCAGGTTTTTTCGCTAGTCGGCTTTTGCGGAGTGGATGTCGAGGGTTCTTAGCTTTCATTCATGATACCGGAGCCACAATGGGCTCGTTGGACCGGGTTTCTTTTGGGCGAGATTTTCCGACGTTGTTCCAGATGAGCCGGCGGAGCTTAAAGAGCTTAAGGATCTGCTGCAGAGTTGCTAGATAGAGGGACTTGTGCGTCCGAGTGTTTCGCTTTGGAGAGCTCCTGCTCCGTTCTTCAAGAAGAAGGACGGCAGTTTGAGGTTGTATATTGATTTTCGTCAATTGAACCGAGTTACGGTGTGGATTAGACATCCTTTACCTTGCTTGACGATTTCTTTGATCAGCTCCAGGATGCGAGATATTTATTTTCTAAGTTAGATTTAGGATCAGGTCATCATTAGTTGCGAGTTCGGAGTGATGACATTCCGAAGACTGCTTTCTGTGCGCACTACGGGCTTTATGAGTTTTTGGTGGTGTCGTTGGACTCACCAATGCCCTAGCAGTATTCATGGATGTGATGAACCAGATTCTTCAGGCCGTTCCTCGACCAGTGGATTATTGTGTTATGGATGACATTCTGGTCTTTTCCAAGAGTCGTGAGGACCATGCGCATCACTTGAGGATTTTCTTTGCAGACATTTAGAGAGTACCAGCTGTTTGCTAAATTCTTGAAGTGTTCCTTCAGGCTTGATAGTGTTGACTTCCTAGGTCATGGGGTTATAGGAGACGGTATTCGTATGGACCCGAGGGAGATCGAGGCCGTACAGTTTTGGCCCAGACTTGTATCAGGGACAGAGGTCCGCAGATTTTTGGGCTTAGCCGGTTTTTACCGCCGTTTCGTGCAGGATTTCTTGAGTATCGCTGCACCGTTGACCGTACTGACAAGGAAGGGGGTTCCTTTTCTTTAGACTGAGGCATGCGTACTGAGTTTTCAATGGTTGAAGACTTGGTAGACGACTGCACCAGTTCTGTCTTTGCTTTCTGGATCGGGCGACCTTGTCGTTTATTGTGATGTTTCGCGAGTGGGGCTCGATTGTGTACTGATGTAGCATGATAGAGTTATCGCTTATGCTTCCCGATAGTTGGAGGAAGTACGAGCAGGATTATCCCACTCATGATTTGGAGATGGCCGCGGTAATCTTGCGCTGGAGATTTGGGGACACTACTTGTACGGAGAGTCGTGTCAGATTTTCACGGACCACCAGAGCTTAGTGTACATCTTCCTGCAGCGGGTTTTGATTGTTGAGACAGCGCCGTTAGGTGGAGCTTGTGAAGGATTGTGATTGTGAGATCCTTTATTACCCGTGGCAAGGCGATTGTGGTAGCTGATGCTTTGAGTCGTAGGGCCGGAGGTAGCTTGTTCCAGTTGTGCGCAGTTCAGAGACAGTTTTCTGCAGATTTACAGTTCTTGTGTGACAGATGAGTATAGTTTAAGTTCGCCTCAACTGAGGGGACATCTTTCTCATGTCCGCGCCCATCTACTTTTACTTAATCATTGTCGTGAGGCACAGCCCGCCGATGCTCGTTTATTTGAGAATCTTGAGCATGTTCGGCTGGGTAGAGATTCAGAATTCTTGATTTATGACCAGGGTGTGCTATGTTGCGGGACTCGCTTGTGTGTACCAGATACTGATGGGTAGTGACACGAGGTCCTAGAGAAGGCATATCAATCAGCTTTTAGTGTTCACCCAAGTGCCACCGAAATGTAGAGTGACTTGAGAGTTGATTACTGGTGGGCAGGGGTGAAGAGTGAAGTTTCGGATTTCGTTTGAGGTGCTTGGCTTGTTAGCGAGCTAAGGTTGAGCATTTGAGGCCGGCTGGAGAGTTGCAACCTTTTTACCGTTCTAGAGTAGGAATGGGAGCAGATCTCTATAAATTTCGTTGTGATGTCTACCCAGGTCTAGACAGGGTGTGACTCCATATGGGTGATTGTTATCCGGTTATGCTCAGTTTTCTCGTTGTTCTTCGGTAAGTTTGTGCGTTTGCACGGAGTTCCTTCATGCGTTGTATCCGATAGAAGCACCCAGTTCTCTAGCCGTAGTTGGCAGAAACTTCAGGAAGCCTTGGGTACTGGTTGAGCTTTAGCTCTGCTTTCCATCCGTAGGCCGATGGTCAGATAGAGCGGACTATACAGACTCGGGAGGATATGTTTGTACGTACGTGCTTAATGTTTGTTGGCAATTGGGATCGTCACTTGCCATTGATGGAGTTCTCCTACGATAACAGTTATCAGGAGACATTTTAATTGGCAACTTCCAGGCCTTGTGTGGTAGGTTGTGTCGATCGCCGGTCTGTTTTACTGACTCCGCGAGAGCAGGATTTTTGGACCCCAGTTGGTCGAGAGGCTTCGGAGCAGATCCAGTTGATTCAGGTCAGGATGAGAGAAGCCCAGTGCAGACAGAAGTTGTTTCCCCCAATCAGAGCAAACCTATGTTGGAAATTCAAAATTCAAATTTTGAAGCAACGCTTCAAATCTCGGGCGCAACGCGCCACGTGTCATGTAAGTCCGCGGGGGCGTCCCGGCCGTCGAACCGACGCCGGAAACGCGGAAACAAAAACTTTCAAAAACTATTGAACCGGCACCACCGCGCACTTTTCACCCGAATCGGGCCATTAACCTAACTACTAGCAAAATAGAAAAGAGTAGAGAAGCTATACCAAGCGATCCGTGTCCTTCGGTCTTCGTCTCCACTCCGATCTCCTGCGGAAACTCCGTCCATCACCTCCTCGTCGGAAAGGGCACCACGTAGCCGGAATCTTTTACGGGCTCCTACCTCTGGACCGAGGCAACTCGGGCGCGAAGTTGGCTAGCCGACGCATCCAAGGTTTGCTGTAGACTAGTGTAGAAACTTGTCTCTTTGGGGCTTATGGAAGTTGCCATGTATGGAGGGATCAAGAAAGAACTTTGGAGAGAGGTACATGAAATTGTGTAGTAAGGAAAAATGAGATGAACAAAGTTTTCCCTCATCAAAAATGAACTCACCCTCTCTCCTCTAATGAAGTGGCCGGCCTCATGATCAAGCCATGGTGGAGGGAAAATATCAATGGAATATATCAAGTGGGAAAATAATTGATAAAAAGAAAATCTATAAATCATCACAAGATAAACCTCATATCCCTTCAACAACCCATCACAAGATAAGCAATTGAAATGACCATAATAGAATCTCATCATGATAAAGAGGCTACAAAAGCAATAAAGCCCTCCACAAAAGAGTTATTTGCAAACTGCAAATAACCCCCTCCATCGAAAAGTCCGGCCGTGAAGGAACAAGGAAAAACCGGCCGGAACGGAATGCAAACTGGCAACTTCAGAAAACTGATCCCGTAATAAATTACAGGAAAACCCCAGTACTGCAAATACATGCCCGCATTTGTATTCCCACTGAACACAAATGCAAAGAGACAAAACTACACTATCTAATACTAGGATCCGGCTTAAGCCAAAGCCGGCTAGTAAAATCCGTCCGATCACGATCCGTGCAATACCGCACGTATCTGATCGAACCCTGCCATATCTCCATACGGCCTCTACAGCGTTTCGCCCGAAACCTGAGTAACTGAGTATGGTGGACTCTAAAGACTCGTCAATACTATGGCTGTGGATTTAACCACTAACACGTCAGAGGTATAAGCCAATACGTAACGGGCTACCAGGTATTGACCAAAAGGGACGTCGATGAGCGAACTCATCCTGACACCCTACTGAGCCTGTCAGTGACAATATCCGTACAGTCCGGTCCGTTCGTCTATGAGCATCGCATGGCGGGCCTAGGGGGTTGGTAAAAGTCAGACCCCCAATAGCGGTACAAGTCGTGTCGGAGTGTAGCCCAGAACATCCTGAGATACTACTGGAATACCTACCAGCAAATCTCCTGCCTTGGCCAAGGACTTTTCATGTTCTGGCTCTCCTAGACACAGCGCGACCTCACCCCCAATATCGGGAGAGACGAACCCCTGCAGATCCGCTCACTGCCTCCATGTGGCCCGGGACTGTACCCAACTAAAACCTGTTTGCACGACTCCTTTGAGCCGTGGTAGGGTAGTAATCAAAGCACAGTGGGAACTCACACGAGACAAATGACGATCTCAGGTCGATGAACTAACATGTACACATGTCACCAGGGAACTGCTATCTGACGTCAGGTATAATACCAACAAGCAGGTTCCCGGCGAGTCTTGTCCAGTGTACTCATAACCCAATGAGCACCTGTATACATCTTAGGTGAACTAACTGACACCAGTGGCTTGTGAGACCGGCCACCGCCCCTCGTCGGGGTCTCGACTGTATACACTAGTCTACTCTGGAGAATCGATGCCCTGTCTCGAAACTCCCACGACTAGGGACCTTTTTAAGGATGTGCTTATAGACTCCAGCTCTCACTTATATGATCGCCCTCATACTGCTGGTAGTCAAGCAAGAATCCTAGGGGCTCTATCAACGTGCAATAGCGACTCGTAAGGTCACCTAAAGCAGTACACGATGATAAAGGTAAACCAGATAGCATACTATCATCTTAAGTAAGACTGTCCTACCGGGATAGGTCCTCCCTCAATCATCGCAATCACGTGCCTGTGATCCAATAATTGACTCTGAGGGCACTATCTCCAACATGTCAGGCGCAGATACATCAGCTCAGCGCCCAAAGCAGCACACCCAATCAGAGCAAAGCTCTAATTAAAGCAAAATTAAAGGAAGCAACGCTTCAGTTGCACAAGCACTGCATTGCGCGACACGTGTCAGCGCAGCTGTGCTGCGCGACACGTGTCAGCGCAGATGCGCTGCGCTCTGCGCTGCGCTCTGCGCTGCGCGACACGTGTCAGCGCAGATGCGCTAGAGCAGTAGCGCTGCGCTCTGCGCTGCGCGACACGTGTCAGCGCAGATGCGCTAGCGCAGATGCGCTAGCGCAGTTGCGCTGCGCTCTGCGCTGCGCGACACGTGTCAGCGCAGATGCGTACGCTGGGGCATTTGCGCCAACCAGAATTAAGATTTTAAAGAAATCTTTCTGTTCTTTTTAAAACAAGAAAATTTTCTTCTGTAAAACAGAAGCCCTTGGATCAAAAATCCAACGGTGGAGAAAACTCCCCAAATCACTCAGAGAAAGATCTCTTTAATAAATTTATAGGCACTATATAAAGGCCCCTAGACCCCAAATCAAAGGCATCAACAATTGTGAGAAATCAAGAATTTTAAACAGAGAGAACTCTGAAGAAATTTCAAGAGCAAAAAAGGTAAAAACCTTTAGAAAAAAGAGAAAATTCTCTTATGAACAGATCATTGATCTGAGAAAAAGATCAATGATCTTCAATAAAAAGAAAAATAAATAATAATAGTGCTTTTCACTTTCTTATGAACCATTGGTTCTTTGAAAACAAGAAAAACTTGTTTTCTTTGATTTAAAATCGATCAAGACATAAAACAGTGTTTTGCACTTGAAAAATTGCACTGTTGCGCTCCTGTGTTGGCGCAAGTCACCAGGGAGCGCCACGTGTCAGTAGCGCAACAGCGCAGCACACTGACACAGCGTACTGCGTTGTTGCGCTTGCGCTCCTCAGAACGTGACACGTGTCAGCATTTGACTCACTTGCGCTGTGCGTTTTTAGGGTAGAGCTTCGCTCTCTGAAACTGGCGCAACTCACCAGAGCGCGCCACGTGTCAGCAGCGCAGCGCACCGGCGCAGCGCACTGCACTTGCATGACACGTGTCCTCACCACAAGTGCTGGCGCTCTTTAATTGGCGCAAAACGCATGACAAATGCAATACATTTCTTTTGCTAAAGGGCCAGGCCCAAGTCAAAAAGATCTAACAGGCCAAAATAAATTGCAAAGCAATAAAAGGGCAGAGCCCAAGTAAAATTGATGCTCTGCATCATTTATAAATGGGCAGAGCCCAAAACAAATTGATGCTCTGCATCTTTTATGGGCAGAGCCCAAACAAAAATAAAAAAGCAATGCAATGCATTATTTAAAAATGGGCCAAGCCCTAGCACAGGCCTAATAGGCCGAAAACAAATAAAAGTGTTGAACATTTTTTTAACTGGACTTAGCCCAATCTTGGGCGTAAGTCCTTAAATTAAATTGACTGAGCAAGATTGCTCTCCTAAATCAATTTACCTCCGGTTCGAGGGTACATCTCTGAACTCCTCTGACATCTATCATTGTAATCCTTCAACGACGTCAGAGAGGTGACGGGTCCCGGCGACCACACATCAATGACGGACCGAAACGTCCTTAAACTAATGGCGGACCGAAACGTCCTTAAACTAATGGCGGACCGAAACGTCCTTAAACTAATGATGGACCACCACGTCCTTAAACTGGAACATAGACCGCCACGTCCCTAAACTGGAATATGGACCACCAAATCCCTAAACTGGAACAATAGAGCTTCCAAATCTCTTTTGCCGGATCTAAACGGTCCCGTTTAAGTTGATCTTAGCCCCAAACATGGCTAACGTATCCTTAAGCATTTCAACAGACTACATATTCCATAATCAACTTTGGTTCAAGGGTACATCTCCGAACTCCTCTGACACCTGTCGTTGTAATCCTTTAACGACGTCAGAGAGGTGACGAGTCCCGACGGCCATATATTAAATGGATCACCACGTTAAGTCGATCTTAGTCTAAAACAGGACTAACTCATCCTTAACGGACGTTTAAGTTGATCTTAGTCTCAATACGGCTAACGTATCCTTAAACTAAAAACACCAAACCCAAATTTAAGTAAATACGGATTTGGACTAATCCACGTCCTACGGGCGACGAAATAAATAGTCTCCGTATACAATCCACGGGCAACCACAAACAAAACAAACACACACGACACAAAGTGAAATTCTGGAGAAGGAGAAAGTGGCTACCGCGATGCGGTAGCGTAATTAACTACAGGGGCTTGCGCCTGCAGGGAAGAGCGTCCCCACAATCAAAAACCCCTCTAGCGAGGGGGAATCTGACGAAGTCTGCTACATCAGCCGCATCCGTCTAAACCTCCGATACACAGTGACATAAATCAACTTGGCATCTTCGGAGAGGTAGACGGATAAAACCATATAGCATCTGCCCCGAATCTCAGGCAAGACGTCCTCACGTCGCCGCCGCCATTCGGAGGGGAATAGATTCTGGCACGCCCGGTGGGATCTTTTCCTCTTTCCATTCTACACTTCGTGTGTCGTCTTCGCGAACCAATCACGGTTTGATAACGGTTGTCTCTGGATTTTCAAGTTACTAAGATTTGGTCTTTTGTCTGGCGCAGAACTCAAGCATCAATGGCCTCTAACTGCACCAACTGCTTGAAGTGCCACTGCAACGGACGCTCCACCTCACCTCGAGGTGTAACATATAGGCCCCAAGTGACCTCCTTCCTCACTCTACCGGTAGAACAGGTGACCCAGGCCACCACCGGCCTGTTTTTCGGGACCATGATCCCACTTACAAGCTTCTCTATGCCAATACCTGCACCGGAAGTGAACAAGAAGTCGGTCTTCGACCAGCTCACTTCTACGACGGCCCCTGTCAACGGGTCGCCCACTACCAAATCAACAGCCTCTGTTTTCGCCAGGCTAGATCAGAACTCTAAATTGGCTGTTCCAAGGAAGGCAATAACTGCTGCTCCAGAAGTCGTCAAGACGGCTTCCCCTGTCAAAGAGTCAGTCTTTCCAAGACTGACGATTTCTGCTCCTGCCCCTACTCGAGGATCTGTCTTTGACAGATTGAATATCACCCCTCAAAGGACAACCTCAGTCTTTAAGAGGTTAACACCAGCAGCGCCTCATTCAGACAGGGGGCAAAAAGAGGCTGTCTCTATCACCGAGCCAGTTCCAACGGCTCGTCATGCTCGACGTCGCTATTGGCGACGAGTAAGGAAGGCAGGGGGCAACTCCTCCTCAGGGCTAACTCCACCTGCTCCAGTGGTGGAAGTCAACGCTGCTGTTCCAACTGGGAACAGTTTCGAACTGCTAAGGAGGGTATGTAAGAACTCCCCAACCGCTACACTGAAAAGATCTCCTCTACCTGTGGAGAGAGTTCCGGAAACGAAGCAGGAGCAGTCCCCTCAACGGCTGTCCTCAAAAATATACAAGGTTTGGCGGAGGGTTCAAGACTCCGTAATTGACCCAGAGCATTCTCGTCGACAGAAAAAGGCGAAGGTGCAAGAAGAAAAGAAACGTCCGGACAAACAGCAGAGGACGACCACCACCTGGGTGCCCACTACAACAGCCCCTTCAACTTCGACGGCCCACAAAAGAAGAAGGTCGGAGAAAACCCCCGCACCCGCGGCAAATGCCAAAGGAGGTGAACCCAAACGCCCTAGGTCTGGGGGCATGGTAGTTCATACCGTCTGTATGGCGTCTGGTAAAGAGGACAGCCGCATATCAACAGGTCATAGACCGCTCACGCGATCGATGACCAAAGCACAGGAGCAGCAACAAAAGCTCCAAGAGATGATGAACGCTATGGCCGCACTTACGGGGCCAAAAGAAAACCTTGAAACGTTCTCGGATGAACGCCAAGAGCAAGAAACCGATGCCGAATTCCTTCGTCGAATATTGGAGAAGGATAAAGAGGCTGCTGAACAAGCAGCCAACATAAAGCGTATGGGCCTCCTGTTCTAAAACATGGTAGGGATGATGATCCAGCAAGATCCTCCGGCCGAAGATCCCCCGATCATCCTTGAAGACGATAGGGGAGAGACGTCAAATCCTCCACCAGCACTGTCAACAGCTAAAGAGGAGACAATCTCCAAAGCTGATTTAGACGAGTACATAGCCCAGCAAATACGGGTTCATCATGCGACTGAAGCAGCCGGTCAGGTCGTAAAAATAGGGCGGCCGTATCCAAGTTGGTACGGTTAAATCAAGTACCCGCCCGGTTACACAATTCCCAAGTTCCATGTCTACAAGGGGACGAGCAATCCTCGCCAGCATGTTGCCCAGTTCAGGGCACTCTGCGGCAACACCGGTGGTGATGACAAGCTGTTGCTCCGCCAGTTTGTTGGAAGCTTATCAGATACAGCGTTCGAATGGTACTCCGAGCTCCCGAACGACTCTATCAAGACCTTCGCAGAAATGGAGCTGTTGTTTACCCAGCGTTTTGCAAGCGCCAGTGAACGCACCCCGATGACGGCATTGATTAACGCCAGGGTAAAGCCAGGCAAGACATGGGTTCAATATGCTATACGGTGGCGGAACTTATGGTTGAAGTGCGAGCAGCTCATTGAAGAAGCTCCTGTGGTGGGTATGTTTGTGGGAACCCTTGATCCGCAAGCAACCATCTCATAATTTATGATGTTTTTCAAGCCGACTACCTTCCAGGCCTTGATTGACAAGTTAGCGCAAATGGATCAGATGGGCCATAAACCCCCTGTTCCAAAGCCGGACTCCCGAAATGACAAGGGGAAGGGAAAAGCGATCGTTGTCGCTGATGCTCAACAACAGCCGAGCAACTCAAAGCCGGTTGTTCGTCAAAATAATATGCGCCCGTACGTAGCCCTTGAGGAGAGGATAGGACGTCCTTACTCGTTTCCCCGAGATAAAACGAGAAGGTTATTCGAGCTGGCGTTGCGCAACCGAATTATAAATCTGCCGGATCCAAAACGTCCGTCACAACCAAGTGATGTCAATGAACCCAACTACTGTCCTTATCATCGAGTACTGGGTCATCCGATCGAGGATTGCTACGTCTTCAAAAATTGGCTTGAAGACCAGTACCGACAGGGCAAGTTCGCATTGTCCGACAAATGGAAGGTGATCCACCGTAGCCCCACACCTCTAAGGGAATACGCCTGGGGCAACATGCTCTGTCGTTGAAGAAGCTTCTTGGGAGGTTGTTTTATCAGCCAAGACAAAGAGGATTCTAAATGATCTTCAAACATGCCCAGCGATCAAGTGGAAGAACCTGCTGGAACCGCAGATCATTGAAGGAATGTTGAAGCCGCGTCCAACTCAAATGATCGATGGAGGTGGCCCAAGCATTCATAACCAGCCGTCGAAATCTTCAAAGAAGAAGAAAAAGAAATCAAAGAAGCCCGTGAAGCCTGACGAAAAGTGTACGGACTTGCAAAAACAAATCGACACGCTGGAAGAATACAACTAGAAGGCACGGACTCCCATTACATTCCAAGAGTTCCTCAATCATGTCTTTCAAGAGGAAGATGAGGGAGAAAATTCATCTGATGAATTTGAAGAATGTGTAGCGAGCTGTCATGTGATTTCCCATTCGTTCATGGACGATGAGGAGACTCCTTGCACCGAAAAGCTGGGGGCAGATCCTGAACCAAAGATTCTGGGGCCATCAGATGAAGTAATTGACGCATTCCTTAATGAAGCTCGGTTGAAAAGTAAAGCTGAGCGGGAACGCGAGGCGGTCATATTTGAAAAGGCCAAGCGCCGGCGACTGGATGAAAGAGCGGAGACGCTCCCGCTGGAGCAAAATACCTCCACTACCGACAAAAACCAATTTAAGATGAGGAAAAGGTTTGCTAAGGCCATATCAATAGGTATAAAGCTACCATCCTCTGAGGAAAGTGTTACTGGTGAAGCGAAAATGCACCCCTCCTACTGCTTATATCATCGGAAGATTTCGCACCCCACTGAAGAGTGCAAAGCTTTCGATAGATGGTGGAAAGGATATGTTGCTCACCGACAACATTTTAAGCGGGAGAAGGGCAAAACTCGCCGGGAGCAAAACGGTACGACCGAAGGGTTTAACAGAACTACCGGTAATTGTCGCATGGTTAGTGCCGGGGGATCACAGGTGCCTACATTCGGGAGCGATTCTGATGAGGAGATGGAGCTCGGCCCTCTCTTTAAAGAGTCCACCTCGGGAAAAGAAGAAGGGCAGAATGTCTGTGAAAATATCCGGCTGCGTAATCGGACGCTGGCCGAAAAGAATCTCAGACCCTCAAATAGAAAAGATAAGGGAAAAGACAAGGTCCCTGAAGATATCGACTTAGATGACCAAGCTGTGGAGGAGCTAAGTGCCAAGGACCCGCCGAAGAGAAATAAGGTGGATTACAACGTCTTAGCGCATCTGAGAAAGCTACCCTCACAGCTCAGCATTCTTGACGCCCTTTTGCTATCAAAGGAGGCGAGCGATTCGTTAATCAAGGCACTACAGGATCCGGAGCAATTCCAAACTTTCCTGGCCAAGGAAAAGATGAAAGATGAATTGGAGGAAGTGCACACGGCCGATGTCGCTTTGGTGATGAAGACCTTCTCCTTGGGACGTGCGAGCACAATCGCCCCCTTTATGTCTCAGGATACTGCTATGATATAAAGATAGGCAAGATCCTGATCGACAATGGATCCTCCGTTAATCTCCTCAATGTGCGAGTGTTAAAAGAAATCTGCATGAGCGTCCAACACCTCGCTCGGGACAAGATCACCATCTCCGGGTTCGACTCCCAATCATCAAAGACTCTTAGATCTGTGATACTGACGCTACGCTTTGGGCTACTCGTCACGGACATTAAGTTCCACGTCATAGACGCCAAGACATGCTACAACGCTCTGCTCGGCCGACCGTGGTTACATGAGTACAATATCATCCCTTCTACACAACATCAGTATATGAAGTATTCTAAGGATGGTCTCGAGTATACCGTGGCGGGAGAACTGAACCCGTTCTCCGTGAATGAGGTCCGCAAATACGAAGATGCCAAATACTTCTTACCAGATTTCGAAGACACGGAGAGGTGTCACAAGCCGGAGAATAAAGCTAATGCCACCATCCCTGTCTTCGGCAGTGATACCGAGGAGGAAGAGGAGATAGTGTATTCGGGTCCACCCCAATACAACAAGCCAGGGCCACCTGCTCCTACGTTGATCTTTGGTAGTGACTCGGAAGATGAGATCCATGCTGTATTCCCCGCTCGACCCTCAATACAAGCGTCCGCTGATGAAGAGCAAAGTCTACAAGTTGCTATGGTGCCGCCTAAACACCGTAAAGAACTGGATGCACTTGATATTTACAAGGTAGAAGAGCTGCAAACGTTCTATATCCCTCCCAGGCGAGAAAGCGAAAAAGCAATTCTATTATACCGCTCTGAAGAAACCAAAGTGGAGAAAGAAATCTGACATGGCGCGGATCCTACGCTCGACAGGCTTCAGCCTATCCGTCTTCCCAGATATTATACGGAAGGTTTGAAAAAGCTGCTGAAACACCAGGGGATATCCTTCAAGCAGAACGTTCGAAAAGCCAAGTTCTATGACAAAGTCTAGAACGTTCCCGGGACTCAACGCAAACTGCGTAATGGGAGAATGGAAACAAAAGGGCTTAGATACATCCGGTAAAAGAAGCGAGAATTACTACACGGCTGCTACGTCATGTATGACTTTGATGAAGAAGCAGATGCTCAATGGGAGGATGCTAATCCTGAAACAGTGAAAGTTCCAGATGTAAGAGTGCCCAATCCGTCGTTCGAAGAACAAATGGACAAACTTATAAGGGAAGCTAGTCAAAAAGTCCGAGACGACCATAACCGCGAAATGGCCATCTACGAGAAAGCCAAAACGCAATGCCTCCTTCAACAGGCCGTCAAAGATAAAAGTGCCGCCCCCTATCAACCTATTATAAAAAAGGCTCGACACAGAGGCAGAAACAAGTCGAAACACGAAAAAGGCGCTCAACAACAACGAAGCGGGGCTAAGAGGCCACGCGAACGAAAATCAAGTGGTTCCAATCTATCCCTTATGAGAAAAATGGGTCGAGCGTATTCTTTTCCTCAGGACAAGACGAAGAAAATACTCGACCTCGCTTTAAAATATCAGATGCTTACACTGCCGGAGTCTAACTACCCCGAATAAGCAAGCGAAGTCTCTCACCCGGACTATTGCCCTTATCACCGAGTGATAGGGAACCCTCTCGAGGACTGCTTCACCTTCAAGAATTGGGTTGAAGATCAGTATCAGCTTGGCAAGTTCGCTTTGTCTGACAAGTGGAGGGTAGCGCCGCCACAGAGGCACGAACCCAAGGCCATAGAAGAAAAACCAGTCCCACATTGGGATTGGAAGTGAATTCGTACTTGTCACATGATAATGATATCAAAGGAAGAGCCCAAGAACATGGATGACCTTCCTTGGTGCTTTGAAAACAGCAACGACGAGGTGATCTCAGAGTTCCCACCTACTCCGAAAGAGCTGGAGGAAGGAATACATACAACTGCAGATAACCTCAAGAAAATTGAGTTGGGGACGGTGGACGACCCGCGACCGACATTTGTCAGCGACCTGCTGTCTGAAGAAAGGGTGGCTGCATTAAAAGACGTCCTTGTACAGCATAAAGATTGCTTCGCATGGAACTATTATGAGATGCCAGGACTAGATCCAGAAGTTGCTGTGCACAAATTGGCGATATCCCCGGACGTCAAGCCAGTCAAACAGGCGCCGAGGAGAATGCGGCTCGAGCTTGAGATGGACATCAACGCCGAGGTCAAGAAGCTAATCGACTCTGGCTTTATCCAGGAAGTCCAGTATCCCGAGTGGATCGCCAACATCATCCCGGTGATGAAGAAAAATGGGACAGTGCGCATATGCATAGACTTCCGGGATCTCAATAAAGCTTGCCCGAAAGACGATTTTCCAGTGCCAGTCACCGAACTGATGATAGACGATACGTCCACTCATGAGGTTTTCTCCTTCATGGATGGCTCATCAGGGTATAATCAAATAAAGATGCATCCCGAGGACCAGAAGCACACCGCCTTCAGGACTCCTTTGGGTATATTCTGCTACAAGGTGATGCCCTTCGGTTTAAAGAACGCCGGTGCTACTTACCAGAGAGCCATGACGCAGATCTTTGATGACCTTATACACGAAATCGTCGAATGCTATATCGACGATCTCGTGGTCAAGAGCAAATCATACGAGGAACATCTTGAGCATCTAAAGACTGTATTTCGACGCCTTCGACAGTACAACTTGAAGATGAACCCTCTCAAGTGTGCATTCGGAGTTTTTTTGGGCAAATTCCTGGGATTCATCGTCCGACACCGAGGTATCGAAATAGATCCGTCTAAGATCAAGGCGATCATGGAAATGCCTCCGCCGAGAACCCTCAAACGGTTGCGGTCTCTCCAAGGGAAGCTCGCATACATACGGCGATTTATAGCCAATCTTTCAGGCAAGTGCCGTCCTTACAGCCACCTGATGAAGAAGGGAACTCCATTCGTCTGGGATCAAAAATGCCAGGGCACGCTGGACGAGATTAAACAGTACCTGCAGAACCCGCCAGTGTTGGCTGCTCCGGTCAAGGGAAAGCCCCTCATTCTTTATACAACCGCCCTCGAAGGTTCTTTAGGCGCATTATGGGCGCAAGAGAATGACCAGGGGAAAGAAAGAGCACTCTACTATTTAAGTCGAGTTCTTCTGGGGGCAGAAAGCAACTACTCTCCCATTGAAAAACACTGCCTGGCGTTGATCTTTGCGATAACAAAGCTCAGACACTATGCATTGGCACATGAAGTCCGTCTCATCTCGAAGGTGGACCCTCTTAAATATTTAATGTCGAAAGCCATATTGACAGGTCGACTCGCTAAATGGGCTCTGCTTTTGATGGAGTTCTCGATAACGTATCAACCTTTCAAGGCAGTGAAAGGCCAGGCCATCGCCGACTTCCTTGCTGAGCATCTGATACCGGCCGATTCTCCTCTGAATTGTGATTTGCCAGACGAACATGCGTTTGACGCTATCGATGGGAACGATACCCGATGGGAACTCTATTTTGATGGAGCGTCTTCCATGAAGAAGCACAAACAAAGCATGCCAATGATCAAATCAGGGGTAGGCCTCATCTTCGTGACCCCACAAGGAGGAATAATGCGCTTCGCTTTCTCCTTAACAGAGCCGAAGACGAATAATGAAGCCGAATATGAAGCCCTGATAGCAGGTCTCGAGATCGCTATCGACATGGGAATTGAAAACCTCCTCATATACGGAGATTCTCAACTGGTCGTTAGTCAAGTAAATGGCGACTACCAAACGTGTAAACCAGAGCTGGTAAAGTACGGCGAAAAGGTGCAAATACTGTTGACCCAAATTCCCTCCTATACTTTGGAAAGCATACCGCGTGCGGAAAACAGCAAAGCAGACGCGTTGGCCAAGCTCGCTAAAGAACTGGCTGACGAGAATCTCGATGATGTAAGAATCGTGGTACAAAACCGTCGGGTGCTTGCCCCAGCGGAAATATCTCCGGAATCATCCGAAGAAAAGGGAGCAACTGAGCAGACGACCCTGCAAATAAAAGACCGGGAAAAGGCTGAAGATTGGAGAGAAGTCTTTATAGACTACTTCAAATACCGTAGAACGCCCGAAGACGCGTCCTCAAGCCATCAGCTCATGAAACGAGCTCTGTCTTTCACCTTCGTCAACGATACTCTATACAAGAGGTCGTTTGATTCTCTGTGGCTGAGATGCTTAGGACCCGACGAAGCAGAAAGAGTCGTTCAGGAAGTTCATGACGGAATTTGTGGTTCTCACCAAGCGGGCCCGAAGATGAAGTTGAAGATCAAACGGATGGGCTATTACTGGCCCACGATGATTCAGGATTGCCTCGAATATGCGAAGCAATGCCACTCATGCCAAATCCATGGGGACTTCATCCACCAACATCCAAATCCATTACATCCAACGGTGGCTAGCTGGCCGTTCGAGATGTGGGGAACTGACATAATCGGCCCTATCGAACCAGCATCGTCTAGAGGACATCATTTTATCCTGGCGACGACTGATTACTTCTCCAAATAGGCAGAAGCAGTACCATTGAGGGAAGTGAAGACGGAGAATGTCCTCCATTTCTTCAAGACGCACGTCATATATCGGTTTGGAACACCAAGACGGATCATTTCCGATAACGGGCCAGCCTACAGAAGCCACAAGATCAGTCGCTTCGCACAGCAGCATAATATAGACTGGAGGTATTCTTCAGTTTATAATCCGCGAGCTAACGGTCTGGCCGATGCCTTCAACAAGACCTTGACGAAGATCATGAAGAAAACGGTGTCTCGAAATAAGAAGGACTGGCATGAGAGGCTGCAAGAAGCTCTTTGGGCGTATCGAACTACGTTCAAGACAGCCACGAACGCAACGCCATATGCGTTGGTATTCGGTACAGAAACAGTACTCCCCCTCGAGATAGAGTTACCCTCTCTACGAGTGGCAGTCCACTACGAGCTGACGAATGAAGAAAATGCTAACCTTCGGCTTGAGAAGCTTGATGCCCTTGAAGAAACACGGCTCATAGCGCAACAAAATATGAAAGCTTATAAAGCAAAGATGACGCGCTCATATGAAAGATTGACCCGACCGAGGACATTCCGCCAAGGCGAACTTGTGCTAGTGGTCAAAAGGCCTATGATCCCCAATCACGCCAAGCGGGGAAAATTCGAGCCAAACTATGAAGTCCCGTACATCATAGATAAGGTCTACCAGGGTGGGGCCTATCTACTCATGGACATGTGATTGATAAGAATTTGATTTCCGATTGTGTAGTTGGTTTTTTAGAAAATTGTATTTAGAAATCACAACCAAAAATTATTTGACCGCAATCAATAACGGTGTCGGATGTAGCGCGTTAGTAAGTGTGGATCGTCCACAGGGAAAGTGTAATCTGTTCAATTTCCGAATTAGATGAGTTGAAAATTTAAGGAAAAGAAAAGAAAACAATTCATGATTTGCATTTGAAGATCAAGAAATAAGAAAAATCTAGATCTAGAAAAGACATTGAAAAACAAGAATTGAGATGTATGATAATTTCCAACCAACAATCAAGATTAGAAGTATGGCTTGTAGGAGTAGATCGGATCTATAGATGTGATGAGATCAAAAAATTACTAATTCTTATCCATTAATGAATTGATACTAGATCGATGCAAATTCATCGAGGTTTAAGGATCTTGCGAGGGAATTAGGGATTTCGCAACTCATCCTTTGTCCTTTCGATGGATCGCATTCAAATTCTAGCTTCTAGTTAATCAAATGGTCAATAGTTGTTCCCTAGTTTCGAGTGAACACGATCAAGAAAGCATCATCTCGAAACTAGGTTATTAATCATTTGATTCACTAGAATTTCCAAACATTATAGGATTTAAGAATTGTAAAAATATCTAAATCATCATCATCTAAAGATCGTCACAACTCCTACACGAGCGGAGATTACTCAAACATCATGATCACAAACACAATCACAAATTGAGATCTAATCATTATGCTTGAATTAAAAGATAAGCAAGAATACAGAAAATTCACCTTTATTTATCGACAAATTTCGTTACAACTCTTTTGAATTTACAAAAGGAAAGAACTAGATCGTCGATTTCAGCTTCGCTCGGCTCCTTGAGTCGCGGATCGGCGTGGATCTCTTGCTCCGTTGGAATCCGGCGTCGCTTCTAAAGGTTGAAGGCTCTCTTGCTTGAATTGCTCTCGGGATCTCGATCTTGATTTTGAATTGGGGTTTGAATTTGAGGCACAAGTTGTGACACTCAACTTGTGGGTTGAAGATGGTGGTGATTCTTAAACAACTTGAACCCTAGATCTAGGCTCCTTTTTATAGATCTCAAATTTCTAGATCTAGGATTAAATTTGAATTTTCCCTCCATAAGTTAGTTAGCCAAAAGATTTAAATTTCCCTCCAAAAGTTTATTATAAGATCCTTCTAGAAATAGTTTGTTAAGCCGAGCCTTCTAGATGCGCCACGTGGAGCTTCTGGGGTCTTCTGGAAGCTTGGCCGTTAACAATAAGCACATGGAAAAAATTGGAGCTCTTGATCTCTTCATAAGGCCGCGGATCCGCAGCTCCAAGGGGGTTTGGGCCGCGGATCCGCGGTCTTTTAGTAGGCTTGGTGCTTTGTTTTTATATGGTAACTCTTGGGCTTCCTGGTGGGCTTTTATACAATATGTGAAATCTCATTTGGCCTTCTGTATTGCTCCAGATCTTTAGCCTTTGAATTGGCGTGTCTTTTATCAGTTCATTTCCCAATTTAGGCCCTGCTTCTGGAATTTCCTGCACAATTTCACCGAGACAAGAGTTGCGCAATACAAGGATGATGCGATGCCATGAAACACAGTTTTCAAGTCTAATACATGAAATCTGGTATTTCAGAGATGATTTGGTAATATATGCAATATGAATATCGAACACTTCTATATGAGTTCAAATGATAGGGAAATTGCCGTGTTAAAAATGCAGTATTTTCGACTGATCAAATTCCCCCAAACTTATTTTCGATCGTCTCGATCGAACAGTTTTATTTAAAAAGAGAAGGAGAAAATAAAGAAAGAGAAAAGCACACTTTCGTAGGCAACACGATTGCACTGAGCACGTGCAACAAGCCTTTAAACCTCTAGGTGTCCCTAGTAGGAGGAGTGTTGTCTCCTGAGGGTTTTCAGCGGATTGCACCCACAAAATCCAATAATAAAAGGAAGATCATGAATATTACATTTAAAGACAAGAATTGTAAAAGAAAAGCCTTGAAAATTAGGGTTTCCAACTAAGCTAGCTTTTCGGTTATCATGAGCCCTATCTTAATGGTCATGAAAAGATGTTAGAAATCACGTCCTCCGTCAATAAAACATCGTCTTATTCTTCATTCCTATCTTTATTCCAAACATCGATCATATCACCCTGCGTGTGTGTAAAGGACATCCCTACACCCGGAGAATTCAATTCAAGCTATCATACTTTTGTCCATCAGCCTCGGTACTTTTTAATTAATGAATATTTAGACGAATTTCCTCACACACTTTCATGCGACCGTTAATACTTCTTGAGGTACTAACCGACCGATTACTTATGTGCTTGCTTATTTAGTGTATTTTCCTCATCTTGCACCACCTCAGGCATAGCAGTGACTCCCAGACCAGTTGGCCTTAGGGCACTAGGTGAAGAGGCACCCTCGCTATATATTTTTTATTGCCCTCGATGATAACAAAACCAGTGTCCATTTTTCTCACCACTTTCTTCATTTTTTTTTCCTTCATACATCGGCTTTAAGACAAAAGCATTTCAAGGTATCCTCTACTATCCCGGGCTTTAAGACGTGTGTAAGTGTGAATAGCAGGGTATCAACGTTCAAAATGTTTGGCTTTCCAGAATAGAAACTATTTTTCAGACTTATTTTTATCCTCAGATTAGTGACTTCCTTCATCTTACTAACCCTTGGGACAACGGCTCATAACTACTTATTACTAGTTCATATAAGAAAACTTCTAATTTTCTTGGTTTTCTTAAATTCTTCTAATCTCATAGATGTAATTGTTCACTATCTAATCTTTTATTATCATAAATATTAAATATTTTTATATTTTGAAAATTTTCGAATTTTTATGGATTTTGAAAATTTTTAAATTTTTATGGTTTTTAAAGAAATGTTTTGTGCTTATGCAAATGATATGCACATGATGCAAAACTAAGCACAAACCTCCCCCAAACTTGTTTTCAACAGTGTCCTCACTGTTGCCAACCGCTATATCTACAAAACCTGTAAGCCTGGGAGGAATTTATTAGTGGGGGCAAAATATATAAGTGAAGACCCTCTCCCAAACTTATTTTTGGCTCAAAATTTTTGTAAAAAATTTTCTTTCCAAGAGCCAGAAGAAAAAATGTCCCCCCAAACTTGAGTTAAGCTATGTTAATCTTTTGAAAATCACATGAGGGGATCAAAAACCATTGGTCAATGCCAAGCTTTGTAAAGACCGAAAATCAACAACAACCATTCGAAGATTTTATCAAAGCAGTGCTCGGGTTGGTGGAAGAAGAAGTGGGAAAAGGGTAAGTGGTGGAACAGAATGTGTGTGCGTCTCATTTTGGAGAGACGATGCAGTGAATGTGATGGATTACTCGCATTCTTCTTACAATTCAGAAGAAGGGGTGGAGGTTCAATTTCAATGATTGGGACATGATTCATCTCAACACCCGTGTTATTCAGAAATGCGAGTTCATCAGCGAAAATCTCTTCAAAGGTTTCATCAATACCCCGAAGAATAATGTCATCACAAAGTGCGGGGTGATCTTCAGACTCTAAAAGCAGTTCATAATCGGTGTTAGTTGTTGACCCGGACATCTCGGTGGAAGAGTCCGTATGTGTATGATACATAGTTGGGTCAAACAACAACGTATGAAAAGAGCCAAGATCGGTATTAGGAAGATCATCAAATTCGCTGCTGTCGACATCCATTAAGTCGATAGAACAGACATGAGCAGTAGGTTTGGAGGGTACACTTCCCAACTTGTAAATGTTCAGCTCTATTGACCTATTCCCGAAATATAGGGTCATAGAACCATTACGACAGTTGATGATAGCGTTGGAAGTGGCCAAAAAGGGGCGACCTAAAATCACCGGAATTTGATTCCGTGGGTTCGCTACAGGCTGTATATCAAGTACAATAAAATCCACAGGGAATACGAATTCCCCGATTTTTATTAACACATCCTCCAGTTCACCCCTAGGTTTGGTGATTGATCGGTCAGCCATCTGGAGAGTGCAATGGGCTGGTTTCAACTCTCCGATCCCTAGTTGCTCATAGACTGAGAAAGGAAGCAGGTTAACACTTGCGCCAAGGTTTAAAAGAGCACGGTTGATATGTTTATCCCAAATAGAAATCGATATCGTAGGACATCCTGGGTCCTTACGTTTCTTTGGTAGCGGAGGGATAAAAGCAGTGCTAATGCTATTGGACATGAAGACCTTCTTTAGCACTTGAGTCTTCCTCTTCCTAGTGCACAAGTCCTTAAGAATTTTCGCATAAGCGGAGACTTGTTGAATCGCATCTAGGAGAGGGATGTTGATGTTAACCTGTTTGAACATTTCCATGATCTTCTCCATATGTGGACTCGATGTGTTAGCCCTTAACCGGTTCGGGTAAGGTGCTTTAGCAATGAGCGCTGGG
The DNA here is from genome assembly GCA_030015575.1 of Agapanthus africanus. Classification (NCBI taxonomy): domain Eukaryota; kingdom Viridiplantae; phylum Streptophyta; class Magnoliopsida; order Asparagales; family Amaryllidaceae; genus Agapanthus; species Agapanthus africanus. The sequence continues at coordinate 740,013,196 of CM057341.1, forward strand.
TCCATCATAGGAGAAGGAAGTGTGTGTGGCCCCGATCCCAAAATAGAAGTGGGGATCGTCTGTGGAGGAGTAAAAGAGGTGGGCTGAGGTGTCGAGCCTAGTGGGAAATGGAGAATAGGCTCGTGAGAAGGCGGTGGGGTAGAAGAACAAGAATCAGACGTAGAAGTGTGTGTGTGAGTAAAGGTCTCAGCCGGGGTATCATCGATAGATTTTTCAGTGTCATCAAACTCTTCCCCAACGTGATTGTCAAGCACTCTTCCAGATCTCAACGTGATTGCATCCACATGATGTGAATAGCCAGGATTGGGTAAGGGTTGAGCTGGAAGTTTCCCTCTCTCTCTTGCACTCATTTCAGCTTTTAAACATGCAATTTCTTCTTCCATCGATTTAATAGTCTCGCTTTGGGACGCAGAGTTTCTCTTTATGTCATCGACGGAAGTTTTTATTGTCAAAAGCAAGTTCATGAATGAAGAGGATTCATCTGAACCGATCAACTGCAACGGATTGGACGGTGCAGGTGTGTTGACCGGATTTTGGAAGTTTTGTGCGTGAAAAGGGTGCTGACTCAATTGTGGTTGCTGTTGTGGTGGAGGGACCCTTTGGAAATTGTTTTGGGTTGGAACCGTGTTTTGAGATTGTGATTGGTTCCAAGCAAAGTTAGGGTGATTCCTCCCATCCTGATTATATGTGGAAGAAAATGGGTAGTTTCCAGGTCTTTGTTGGTAAGCAGAATTGATATGACCTTGAAACAGAGAATTTCGTGGACATTCTTCCGTGAGATGAGAAGGATCAGAACAGCATCCACATACAGTTTTGGAGAGTGACATTTGGTTTAGAGCAGCAGCTAAAAATTTGTTTTCCATAGTCTCGAGTTTCTTTTGCATAGCTGACATTTCAGCTCTAACTCCTATGGAAACTTCCGATTGATTATTGCCAGCCCTAGATGATTGACTCACACCCTCCCACTGTAAAGATTTTTCAGCGAAATCTTCTAAAAATTTCCAGGCTTCCCCATCATCTTTGGTCATGAAATTGCCTTGACACATTAATTCAAGGGTCTGTCTTGTGTTAGGATTAATACCCTCATAAATGATTCGGCACAGATCCCATCTGGGGATGCCGTGATGTAGACATTGAACTAGCAGATCCTTAAAGCGTTCAAGACATTGTGAAAATGTTTCATTTGGAAGCTGGGTGAATTGATTGATTTCGCTACGGATTCGAGCTGTTTTGTGATGTGGGTAAAATTTCTTAAGGAATGCTTTGACGAATTCTTCCCAGTTTGAAATGGAATGTACGGTAATGTTATACAGCCACTTCTCAGCTATATCGCACAGGGTGATTGGAAGAAGACGAAGACGCAAAGCATCCACAGACAGCTGTGAGGTACCCATCATTGCGCATACATTTTCAAATTTCGTGATAAACACGTATGCATCCTCAGACTCGAGACCGTGAAATTTTGGTAAAAGGTTGATGTATTGGGATTTAATCTGAAAATTTTCCCCGTTGGCTGGTGGAATGGAAAGACAGGTGGAAAGGGGGCCTCGTGTTGGATAGCACCTCTCTTGGAGAGAGATGCGGGGTGGATTCTGTGCACCAACGGACGGCGGCAGGGTAGTGGTAAAGAAATTCGATGGAGGCGGATCCATCGAAATGGGTGTGGTGGTGGGTAAAAGAAAGGTAAATGGAAAAATGCCGACTTCGGAGTCGATCGAGGGGACGCGGACAAGACGGGCACTAGAATCCCGTGTCCAGCCTATCTTGCACTAAAAGGGGTTAGTACAAGTGGCAGCGTGATTTATAATTAGGGGAAATGAAGTGTTGGTGTTTGTTTTGAAAAATGATACGGATTTTTGAAAAAATGATGCGAGAACAACAAATGCAACAAGCAATACCCTAATTCTATGGTCACCTAGGTCAGGCTCTAGACCGCTCCTAACTGCCAAAAGACAAGTTGCAGGATAGAATCCTCCACTGCCTCTTTGTCCCCCTGTGGCCAGGTAAGTGCCAGGTAAGTAGGAAGGTACTCCACTACGTAAGTAGTGGGCCTAATTAATAACCACTAGCCTTCGACACACTTGTCTTAGACACCACAAGAAAACGCGGATAAGCAATGAATTACCCACGGCCTTCTCTTGTCCTAAGTGAGCGCGACGGTCCTTAGAGTCATCTCTAGATCTTTTTTAATTAATGAGGGTAAATGCGGATGCAAGTTTGTGATTTTCGGGGCTTAGGAAGGGTAATGAACTCCCCACCTAATCTGGATTTGGTCGTGCCCCTTAATATCCGTATTAATATGCAAACAACCAAAAATCAAAACACGCACGAATTTTTATTTTGCTTTAGCGGCGCTGCGATTTATTTGCAAAGAAACCTGCAGCAAATTGTTATTTAGAGCAGATTAGGTAAGAGATAAGAAAGTACAGAGAGTTACTGAGCAATTTTGGTGGAGTGATGACGTCACCACGCAGCGGAATCGCGGTGGTAGCTGGCTAATACCGCAGAATCGCGGCGCTTTGAAAAGATCATTGCACTGAAATTTTTGGTACTGTTCCTATTCACCTCAAGAGCTCTCTGGACTTCTCAGAAAAAAATTTCTCCAGCTCCAATAATTCCAGATTTCCTCGCAATCAAATCACAACAACACGTATTAGTGTTTGTGCGAATTTAGATCTAAAAATATAGATGGAATAAACTTTTCAACTCAAATTTCAAAATACGAACAATTAGTACACTATCCCCGGCAACGGCGCCATTTGATTGATAAGAATTTGATTTCCGATTGTGTAGTTGGTTTTTTAGAAAATTGTATTTAGAAATCACAACCAAAAATTATTTGACCGCAATCAATAACGGTGTCGGATGTAGCGCGTTAGTAAGTGTGGATCGTCCACAGGGAAAGTGTAATCTGTTCAATTTCCGAATTAGATGAGTTGAAAATTTAAGGAAAAGAAAAGAAAACAATTCATGATTTGCATTTGAAGATCAAGAAATAAGAAAAATCTAGATCTAGAAAAGACATTGAAAAACAAGAATTGAGATGTGTGATAATTTCCAACCAACAATCAAGATTAGAAGTATGGCTTGTAGGAGTAGATCGGATCTATAGATGTGATGAGATCAAAAAATTACTAATTCTTATCCATTAATGAATTGATACTAGATCGATGCAAATTCATCGAGGTTTAAGGATCTTGCGAGGGAATTAGGGATTTCGCAACACATCCTTTGTCCTTTCGATGGATCGCATTCAAATTCTAGCTTCTAGTTAATCAAATGGTCAATAGTTGTTCCCTAGTTTCGAGTGAACACGATCAAGAAAGCATCATCTCGAAACTAGGTTATTAATCATTTGATTCACTAGAATTTCCAAACATTATAGGATTTAAGAATTGTAAAAATATCTAAATCATCATCATCTAAAGATCGTCACAACTCCTACACGAGCGGAGATTACTCAAACATCATGATCACAAACACAATCACAAATTGAGATCTAATCATTATGCTTGAATTAAAAGATAAGCAAGAATATAGAAAATTCACCTTTATTTATCGACAAATTTCGTTACAACTCTTTTGAATTTACAAAAGGAAAGAACTAGATCGTCGATTTCAGCTTCGCTCGGCTCCTTGAGTCGCGGATCGGCGTGGATCTCTTGCTCCGTTGGAATCCGGCGTCGCTTCTAAAGGTTGAAGGCTCTCTTGCTTGAATTGCTCTCGGGATCTCGATCTTGATTTTGAATTGGGGTTTGAATTTGAGGCACAAGTTGTGTCACTCAACTTGTTGGTTGAAGATGGTGGTGATTCTTAAACAACTTGAACCCTAGATCTAGGCTCCTTTTTATAGACCTCAAATTTCTAGATCTAGGATTAAATTTGAATTTTCCCTCCATAAGTTAGTTAGCCAAAAGATTTAAATTTCCCTCCAAAAGTTTATTATAAGATCCTTCTAGAAATAGTTTGTTAAGCCGAGCCTTCTAGATGCGCCACGTGGAGCTTCTGGGGTCTTCTGGAAGCTTGGCCGTTAACAATAAGCACATGGAAAAAATTGGAGCTCTTGATCTCTTCATAAGGCCGCGGATCCGCGGCGCCAAGGGGGTTTGGGCCGCGGATCCGCGGTCTTTTAGTGGGCTTGGTGCTTTATTTTTATATGGTAACTCTTGGGCTTCCTGGTGGGCTTTTATACAATATGTGAAATCTCATTTGGCCTTCTGTATTGCTCCAGATCTTTAGCCTTTGAATTGGCGTGTCTTTTATCAGTTCATTTCCCAATTTAGGCCCTGCTTCTGGAATTTCCTGCACAATTTCACCGAGACAAGAGTTGCGCAATACAAGGATGATGCGATGCAATGAAACACAGTCAATTTCCCTTAAAGTGTCGGTTTTCAAGTCTAATACATGAAATCTGGTATTTTAGAGATGATTTGGTAATATGTGCAATATGAATACCGAACACTTCTATATGAGTTCAAATGATAGGAAAATTGCCGTGTTAAAAATGCAGTATTTTCGACTGATCAACATGCACGGTGAAAGGCCTTTCAGGCCAATAAACGGTCGCTTCCTAAAGAAATACTACGCTTAATGAGCCACAGCCTAGGTCAATGATAGATGACGACGACTATGTTCGCTCGCTATCTTCCTAAGCTCAAGCTTTATAAGCAGTAGCCAGCTTCTCAATGACGGACCGAAACGTCCTTAAACTAATACCGCAGCATCCTTAGGCTGACGAGATGAATAAAAAAAAATAAAGAAATAAAGAAAAATATAATAAATAAAAACGGTATGTCCATAAGCAAAAAAGGCACGGATGAAAACTCAAAAGGGCTCCGTGAGTAAAAACAGCAAGGCTACCAGCGAGTGTTCGTGAAAACCCGAAAGGGCGCGACCTCGTAAAAAAAAAGAAAATAAAAAGTAAAGGAAAAAAAAAAGAAAAAACGGTATGTCCATAAGCAAAATGGGCACGGATGAAAACCCGAAAGGGCTCCATGAGTAAAAACAGCAGGACTACCGGCGAGTGTTTGTGTAAACCCAAAAGGGCGCAACCTCGTTAAAAAAAACACTTATAGGGTCCTTTCGACCTTGTAAGGAGAAACCACCCGCGTGAGATCCTTACGACTCATAAGGGAGCAACACACTTAGGGATCCCCACGATTCCTAAGGAGAAAATACACTTGCGAGATCCTCACGACTCGTAAGGAGAACTCTCTTATGAGACCCTCACGGCTCATAAGATTTGAAAGTCTTAAGTTACAGAGACCTAAACCTGTGCTTAAGCAACCCCCACAACTTCCGATATTGCCCTACAAGTGGTCCAATACTGGCCCTTGTATACAATCTACGGGCGTGAATAAACATTTCCCTGACCAAGTCCCATCCGTGACTGGGGATATGTACGCATGGTGAACAACCCTTGTAGGTCCTCTCGATTTACAAGGAGAAAACCCTCTTGTAGGATCCTTACGACTTACAGAGGAACAAACACTTAGGAATTCTCACAATTCCTAAGGAGAAAATACACCTACAAGATCCTCACGACTTGTAGGGAGAAATAACTTTGTGAGACCCTTACGGCTCATGAAGTCAAAAGCCTTAGTCGACAGGATCTTAATACTCGTCGCTAAGCCACCTTTGTTCGACATCGACAGAAGCAGATGATGATTCGCTCCTGGCAATATCCTAGTTGTAGCGGTGCTGATGCCGAAATCGATGTCTAAATCCAGATTTACGGCGAAAAGCCAGTAGGCCGCACATGCATATGAAATAGCTGAAATGATGGGGCAACTTGCAATAAAAAGCAGCAAGTAAAGATGTATGCATGCAACATAGCCGAAATGATTGGGCAACTCGCAATAAAAAGCAGCGAGTAAAAATAAAATAAACAGCCGAAATGATTGGGCAACTCGCAATAAAAAGCAGTGAGTAAAAATAAAATAAACAGCCGAAATGATTGGGCACCGCGAAAAACAGCCGAAATGATTGGGCAACTCGCAATAAAAAGCAGCAAGTAAAAATAAAATAAACAGCCGAAATGATTGGGCACCGTGAAAAACAGCCGAAATGATTGGGCAACTCGCAATAAAAAGCAGCGAGTAAAAATAAAATAAACAGCCGAAATGATTGGGCACCGCGAAAAATAGCCGAAATGGTTGGGCAATCGCGACCATCGCGATATAAAAGCTGAAATGATAGAGCATCGCGGAAATAAAACAAAAAAAATGATGATAAAACTTTGGCCCTACAGGTGAGATCACATCGATCCCTGTATACAATCCAAGGGCGCAAACGAAGAGGGAACCATACTTTCCCAACAGGCTCCGCTAGAAAACGAAGCCAAATCTCGACGGTTCATCCCAACCCCGAAGAAACCAGTGTCTTGGCAAAATACCTCAACTCAGGGAAACAAACATCCTTGACGAGAGCCTCTTGATTCGCATCGACTCGCAGAGCAACCAGTGTCTCCGTGGGAAATTCTCGATTCGTTTCAACACCAAGAAAACAAATAATCCTTGGCAAATACCTCAACTCAGGAAAACAAACATCCTTGACGAGAGCCTCTTGATTCGCATCGACTTGCAGAGCAACCAGTGTCTCCATGGGAAATTCTCAATCCGTTTCAACACCAGGGAAATAAATAATCCTTGGCAAATACCTCAACTCAGGGAAACAAACATCCTTGACGAGAGCCTCTTGATTCGCATCGACTTGCAGAGCAACCAGTGTCTCCGTGGGAAATTCTCGATCCGTTTCAACACCAGGGAAACAAATAATCCTTGGCAAATACTTCAATTCAGGGAAACAAACATCCTTGATGAGAGCCTCCTGATTCGTGTCGACTCGCAGAGCAACTAGTGTCTCCGTGGGAAATTCTCGATCCATTTCAACACCAGGGAAACAAATAATCCTTGGCAAATACCTCAATTCAGGGAAACAAACATCCTTGATGAGAGCCTCCTAATTCGCAACGACTCGCAGAGCAACCAGTGTCTCCGTGGGAAATTCTCGATCCGTTTCAACACCAGGGAAACAAATAATCCTTGGCAAATACTTCAATTCAGGGAAACAAACATCCTTGATGAGAGCCTCCTGATTCGCGTCGACTCGCGGAGAAACCAGTGTCTCCGTGGGAAATTCTCGATCCGTTTCAACACCAGGGAAACAAATAATCGTTGGCAAATACCTCAATTCAGGGAAACAAACATCCTTGATGAGAGCCTCTTGATTCGCGTCGGCTCGCAGAGAAACTAGTGTCTCCGCGGGAAATTCCCAATTCGTCTCAACTTGCAAGATGAAGTCTCAGGCAGCAAAGATTAAAAACTTGTTTCCTGAACAATGGGACCCTGCAAGTTGGTCTAAAACGGTCTCTTGCATACTATTCACGGGTCTCACTCTCCAAAGTCGAGTTTCTACAAGGAGGGAAACAACCGCTTACGGGTCCTCTCGACGCGTAAGAGGGAAAAATTCTCTTATAGGATCCTTACGACTTGTAAGAGAAAACACACTTAGGAATCCTCACGATTCCTAAGGAGAAAATCCACCTATGAGATCCTTTCGATCCGTAGGGAGAAAAGTCTCTATGAGACCCTCACGGCTCATAGAGTTGAAAAGTCTTAGGCGGCAGATCTGAACCTGCGGCCTAAGCCATCGCTATCTCATGAAGAAATCGAGATGCTTACTCTATTATCTGCTAATTGTGACAGCATGCTGATAATAAGAAAGGAAAAAGCAAAGAAATAGTACAAGACATTGCAAAGAAAAATGTGTATCTTTATTGAATGTAATTAAGTACAAGATGAAGCGTACAAAATATTGAAGAATGGCTACATATTATTTAAAAAGAAAAATTCTACAAGTATCTAGATACAAGGAGAATTACTGGGAAGGAAGCGTCTTGCATAGCTCTAGCAATTGTTCGCGCACTTCCGTCCCCACTTTCTCCTGATCGGCCGCCACCGCCAGCTCCGCCTCCACTTGGGCCCGTTGCTGCAAGACAGATGCAAGCTGCTCCCTGACGGCCTGATGAGCAGCTTCGCGGCCTGGGGTATCACACTCGGCTACATTAAGCTTTCGCTTCAAGTTTAGCCCATGGGAGATGCGCTCTAGGAGACCCTCAAAGATAGCCTTCACTTGGGCAGTATTCGCCTCAACCCCAGCACGCAGACGGGCCATCTCGCTTGAGGTATCTTGGCATTCCCGTAGCTTTAAAGCTGCTTCTTGTTCCAAGTGGTGGACGTAAGAAGCGCTTTCCTTGATCCATGCTGCTCTTTCGTTGCTCGCGGCTAAAGTCTCGGGGGCGAGACGCATCGACTCCAGCTGATGCAGGCGAGCCTCGATCTCCATACAATGGTTAACCCAAGATGCGATGATGCCCTCGTCATAGAAATTCACGAGTATCACCAGATTCGGGTTAACTGCCGTAGCGAAATCCGCAGCAGGCGTAGGGGTCTCGACGTCGAGCTCCTCAACATAGTCGCTCAACATACGCAAGCTGTTCGCGGCGCCTTTCGAAGATGGACGTCTCAGGTAAGGACCTGCCGGCATTGTAATGCGAGACTCAAAGGGCACCGAGACCGGAACAACAGCTGAAAAGAAATAAGATATGATCAGATAACAGTTCAGGAAATAAAAAAAAAGGGGAGTTATCAATGTGATAGTCGCTGTACCAGCTGAGGCGGGTGGCAAGGCCGGAAGGGTCGATGGCGCAGCCGATCTTTCTTCTCCCCCTTCGATTTGTAACACTGCAGTCAGAAAAAAAAATTTAGAAATAATTCTATCACCGAAAAAGAAAGGTATCAGTCGGGAACTATACTCACCAGCATCATCAGAGGGAGAAGCGAGTTCAGATGGGAAGGAGAAGTGTGGGAGCAACACTTGATATAGATGATCAAAGAGCACTCCTGAAAAGACATAACAGTACGACTTTAGTACACAAATTATACGTCTGAAAGATAAGATTAATAAACTGCAAACCCATACCTTCCAACATCTTCGATGGTATGAGAGAGGGTTGAGAGGTGACCACCGCCAAGGCAGTCGTTGAAGGCGCTCCCTCGAGCAGTGGGGCATCGGCGCTGGCTGCACCTGCGTTACGAAACAGGTGAACTTATCAGAAAGGATTGTAAGGTAAAGAAAGACAGCAACTTGGGATTTACCTGATGAGCTGCCGGCTGAAACGGAGGCGACTCCCTCCTCCATCGACATGAGGCCACCGCCCGTGGCCTCATCACCCGACTCGATGGGGACCGTCGTCGTGCTCACGCGGCCAGGAGACGGCGGAAGATCGTAGGCGGGGAGGGCAATGATCGGAGCATTGCCGGACTCTTGAGAGAGAGCAGCTGACTCTTCCCCAAGAGTCGTGCCCATCTCGCCCGCTACTTCTTCGGGCTCCGCGGTCTCCATCGGCTCATCCGCCGTCACCACGAGGTCGCTGGCCTCAAGCACCTCGTCCGCCACTACCCTGAGCTCAGTTATAACGATCATTTCATCTGCCGCTACTTCAGGCTCGGCATCAATGACCTTCTCGGCTGCAGATCCCTCAACCTCCCTTTCAGGCTCCGCAGCCCCAGCGACGTTGCCCACCATCAGCTCGGGTTCGGCAGGCACCGCCTCCTTTATTTCCTTGGGATCGACGGTCTCCGCCTCCCCCTCGGTTAGACTTGGCCCTGCAGGACAGAATATATAAGAACCAGCAGCTTTATGATTCTTACAACAAAATTCTAAAAAAGAAATACTACCTGGGGTAGACTTATTGTTAGCCTCCCTACTGGCGCGCACCGCCTGTCTATGAGCCGTAGACAAGTCGCCGGGTGCTCTTCTGATGGAGTATCGGCACGAGGGATGGTGCTTGGGCCCGCTCCAATGGCCAAGGCAGCCCTGCGTGCCTTCGCTTCGCACCTTGACCGTTTCCTCTCCTCCCGAGCTGTCGCGATGGATCTCTTCGACGCTTCCTTTAAGGCGTCGTCGTCCTCGTTCAGAGATGCCTCCAGAGCCTTTGAGGCATCTCTCATTGGCTCTTCAAGACGGACCTCCCGCGGTAGCCCCGAGAAAGCAGGAACATCGGCAGATGGCAGAATGTCCGCGTCGCTTGGCGGGAATGGCATTGAGGTTCCTGCGATAAAAAGGGAGAGGTTAGATCGACCATAACACAAGGGAAATGAAAACTTGATGAATTGAAACTTACTAAGGCCCATGGACGCTCTAAGACGTTCCTCCTCTTGGAAAGTCTTCAGGGAAGCGGCGATGGCTTCCTCAGTGGTGATTCCTGTTGGAAGAAAAGAAGGAAAAATATTAGTCAAAGGCAATAATAAAAGATATGATGTAATAGAAAATGCGACTAGTGATTACCTGATGCCGCAAGCTTAGCCAGCCATGCGTCACGCCTCGCTAACCGTTCCGAAGCTTCGAGGGCAGCCTCCAAATCCGTGTCATCCGGCATGACTAATCCCTCGTTAGTACCATATTCACTCAGGCCCTCGGCATAGGGAGCGTGGGGTTTCTGACCGAACGCGACGTCTGCGGCGAAGAGCGACTTTTTTTTCTTCTGCCCGCCAACCCTAGGTGCACGCGGGATCGACTTACGCTTAGCAGCCACCTTGGGACGGCGGGTCCCGATGTCCGCACCCACACCAGACTCTGGCGAGGCTACAGCCACTGTCTCCACTGGAGCACAGGGCGCTGGAAGTGCATCCGCAGTATCAGGGAGCGGCGATCTGTGTGGAGGACTTCGCGCACGCGGTGGCCCGGCTCTAGAATCTTTCAAAGGGGGAACTACCGGCGTCCTTGGCACTAAGGGAGCGTTACGGTCGGTACCTGGAGGCACACCCTTACGGTCAACCAGCAATCGCCTTTCCTCCTTTATAACGGCCCCCGTCGCTTGATTGTACCATTCTTTATATACATTGAGGAGTCGTGGAGCGTAAGCCGGCGCACTAATAAAAAAGTGGGAACCCGTATTCAGGCGCATGAAATGATGCAGCGCGTTCTCCATCCCTTCTTCAGTGGCAGCAGGTTCCAGTAGGAAAGCTTCCAAGGGTACCCCTTGATCGTAGCCCAGTTGTTGGGCGAAACGATGCGGGTTATATCTCATGAAAATCACCGCACCATTCTGTCTGAAGACTAGGAAGCCCGGTCTAATAGAATATAAGTGGAGGGTCTCCCGGGCCGTCAAAACTGAGGCTCCGTCCTTAAAGGAGTCTTGTAATGGTCGCATCGCAATAGTAGACGCCTTTCCAATGGTCAACACCTTATCGACGAAAGACATACCGTCTCCAACAGTGTGGGGGCGAAGGAGTAAACCCCTGGCGTTCCGTGGCGAAGGAGTCACGATTGATGCGCCAATCAACTGTATGATGTGAGGAAAACCGCACTTGTCGTAGAACGACGGCCTTTTTTGCATGCCGAAGACACCCGCTGTGTGTAGCTCGAGCCACGATACAAAGTAATGCATCGGGAAGACCACGTGCAGTACCCCAGGCTCATTAGCATTTGCTGCTCGACTGAGGCCATGATATAAGTGCGCCAAGCCGGCGATCCCAACGGCCACTTTTACCCCGATGGTCATCCTGTGGGCTGGATAAAAGACAGAGGGCCGCATACGGTGAGAGTGCATTGGGATCGCAAACCAACTCAGCCATAATCCAAGAAATCCTAGGAAAAAGGCCTCCTCGTCCATCCCAGGGGCTGCAATTTCTGCAAAAGACATGGTCGGGAAGTCCGGAAGGAAAAAACCCTTTTGGTCCATCTCCTTCGCCGGCAAATTATCCAAACCTAGACCGAAAGGGTCATCCAGGATAGCAAACTTGGCAGCTTCTGATGAGAGGACGCTTGGGCGAAGGAACCGAGCGATGAAATCCTCAAAGCTAACTCCGCGACTCCCATGTTCGATAAAAAGGGCCTCATAGATGTTCAACACTTTAATTAAGCTTGGGAATTGGTGTTGAACAGCATTCTCCGGCATGAGCCCCCTTACCACCGGCTTAGCACCGAAGACATACTCGTCTGTCGGGGGCAACTCCTCATAGTGTTCCCCTATAACCGGTAAACCGGACACCTCCGTGAACTCTTCCAGAGAGATTGACACTTCCCGATCCATGGCGAGGAAAGTGTGGGTAGGAATGTTCCACTGCTCCAAAAAAGTCTTGAACCACCAGGTGGGGAGCGTGGTATACTGGAAGAGAGAGACGTAGACCGCAGTGTACAATCCTAACCTTATCAACTGCGACTTCTTCATCGACAGGATATACCGGGCCCACGGCAAATAGCCAATCGGGTGGCGGGGGATCAGACCAATGTTATATGATTGCCCCCAGGGTCGTGCCTCGCCCTGACAGATACGGCGTCCTAGGATATCCAAAACCATAGGACGCTGGACCGGAATCGCATCCATAGTGGAATGAAGAAAGCTCTTCGAGGTCCAATCAACCATCTCCACGGCATACTACACCGAGGGTGGGGTAGCATAGTGAATCGCCGTAATGGGTTCCGACGGCACTGCGCAGGTGAAGCTCCGTCGACCCATGATAATCTGATTATACCATGACCCCCAAAGATGGAGACTCTTGCATTCTGGGTCATGGTCCTTAATCATGGCTAGAACTTCACGGTCCAAGCGCACTTCAGGAAACCCTTCCTCCGAGCGGGCGAACGGAAACGAGGTATCGAGAGACATGGTCACTGCAAAGGAACAAGAAATAGCCGTTAGTGCTACAATTCCAACGCTTGGCATTTAAAAAATTTCAATTAACTGAATTTAAAAATTAATTAAATTAAAATTAATCGCACCACACTGCAGTGCAGTGGATAGGTGACCAAATGGGGACCCACAAAATCTGGATGAAAATGCCTCATTTAATAAGACAGCCTCATCATTGGGTGAGACTGTCAGTTAAAGAAAAGATCCCCAAGAGAATATTCTCATCAGTGGGGAATCCCTAGAGACAAGGAGAAAACCCTCTCTTTCAGAGCAAAGCTCTGTCACAGAATGACACTTGTCAAATTCTGGTCTCAAAGGAATAAAATTCCTTAAAAGAGCATAGCTCTGTGGTAATAATGGAAAGATCCATCAAAAAAAATTTTAACACTTAAAAGAATTAAAAATTTTGGAATCTTGAAAAATCCATGAAAACTTATAATAAGTTCTTCATTTTTCAGATCTAAAAGATCTACACTTGATCCAAGAGCAAAGCTCTGTTCATGGGTTAGAACCCATGAACAAGATCTCTGTAGATCTATAAGTTTTTGAGAGCAAAGCTCTGTTTATGAAACCCCAATGGGGATTTCTTTAGATCAAAAGATCTGTGAGAGCAAAGCGCTTTGGTTTAAGATTGGTCTGAATTAATTTAGTTTAATTTAGATTAGTTTTACCTAAAGTTTCTAACTTTGGAAATGAGCAAAGCTCTGTTGAAATCAAAATCTTAAAAAAGATGGTGGTGAAGATTTTTTTAAGGGCCATAGGTCCTATTTATAAGGCGCTTGCGCCCCTTCAGCTCACCCCTTGATCCAACGGTCAGGAGCTTGCCACCGCTGCACTCACGTGCGCGCCACGTGAGCGCAACGGTGGGGGGCATTTGTTTCCCCCAATCAGAGCAAAGCTCTGTTGGAAATTCAAAATTCAAATTTTGAAGCAACGCTTCAAATCCCGGGCGCAACGCGCCACGTGTCAGGCGCAGATACATCAGCTCAGCGCCCAAAGCAGCGCACTCAATCAAAGCAAAGCTCTATTTAAAGCAAAATTAAAGGAAGCAACGCTTCAGTTGCGCAAGCACTGTGCTGCGCGACACGTGTCAGCGCAGATACGCTAGCGCAGTTGCGCTGCGCTCTGTGCTGCGCGACACGTGTCAGCGCAGATGCGCTGCGCTGTGCGCTGCTTGACACATGTCACATGCTGGGGCATTTGCGCCAAACAGAATTAAGATTTTAAAGAAATCTTTCTGTTCTTGTTAAAACAAGAAGATTTTCTTCTGTAAAACAGAAGCCCTTGGATCAAAAATCCAACGGTGGGGAAAACTCCCTAAATCACTCAGAGAAAGATCTCTTTAACAAATTTATGAGTACTATATAAAGGCCCCTAGACCCCAAATCAAAGGCATCAACAATTGTGAGAAATCAAGAATTTCAAACAGAGAGAACTCTGAAGAAATTTCAAGAGCAAAAAAGGTAAAACCTTTAGAAAAAAGAGAAAATTCTCTCATGAACAGATCATTGATCTGAGAAGAAGATCAATGATCTTCAATAAAAAGAAAAATAAATAATAATAGTGCTTTGCACTTTCTTATGAACCATTGGTTCTTTGAAAACAAGAAAAACTTGTTTTCTTTGATTTAAAATCGATCAAGACATAAAACAGTGCTTTGCACTTGAAAAATTGCACTGTTGCGCTCCTGTGTTGGCGCAAGCCACCAGGGAGCGCCACGTGTCAGTAGCGCAACAGCGCAGCGCCCTGACACAGCGCACTGCACTGTTGCGCTTGCGCTCCTCAGAACGTGATACGTGTCAGCATTTGACTCACTTGCGCTGTGCGTTTTTAGGGTAGAGCTTCGCTCTCTGAGACTGGCGCAACTCACCAGAGTGCGCCACGTGTCAGCAGCGCAGCGCACTGCGCTTGCATGACATGTGTCCTCACCACAAGTGCTTGCGCTCTTTGATTGGCGCAAAGCGCCTGACAAATGCAATGCATTTCTTTTACTAAAGGGCCGGGCCTAAGTCAAAAAGATCTAATAGGCCAAAATAAATTGCAAAGCAATAAAAGAGCAGAGCCCAAGTAAAATTGATGCTCTGCATCATTTACAAGTGGGCAGAGCCCAAAACAAATTGATGCTCTGCATCCTTTATGGGCAGAGCCCAAACAAAAATAAAAAAGCAATGCAATGCATTATTTAAAAATGGGCCAAGCCCTAGCACAGGCCTAATAGGCCGAAAACAAATAAAAGTGTTGAACATTTTTTTAACTGGACTTAGCCCAATCGTGGCCGTAAGTCCTCAAATTAAATTGACTGAGCAAGATTGCTCTCCTAAATCAATTTACCTCCGGTTCGAGGGTACATCTCTGAACTTCTCTGACATCTATCGTTGTAATCCTTCAACGACATCAGAGAGGTGACGGGTCCCGGCGACCACACATCAATGACAGACCGAAACGTCCTTAAACTAATGACGGACCGAAACGTCCTTAAACTGAAGTCTTACGCCGACCGTGATGGTCGCAGACTTGAGTTCGCGATGGGAGATCATGTATTCCTACGGATATTTTCGATGAATAGCGTGTTGAGTTTTGGGAAGCTTAGTCCCAGATTGTAAGTCCTTTAGAAATTCTCGAGCGAGTTAGTTCCGTTAGCTATCGTTGGCACTTCCGCCTAGATTTTTGAGTATTCACCCCGTATTCCTTGTGTCGATACTTTACAAATACCTTCATGACCTTTCTCACATGATTCAGCACCAGACCATTCGATTGGGACGGGATTTTTCATTCACCGGCAGCCGATAGTGTTAGTGGATCAACAGGTGGAGAAACTTCGGTCATGGGTCTTGCTATCTGTGGAGGGTTTCTGTGGCGTAGCCGTATAGTGAGGAGATCACTTGGGAGGCTTGGAGTGAGATGTGGAAGTTTTCACTCATCTCTTTGAAGGTATACATAGTAAGAATTTTAAATTCGGGAACGAATTTTCTATAAGGGGGGAGATTGTAACACCTTAGGATTTCGATTGGTGTTAATTAAGCGATAATGCGGGTTTTCTGTAAAAAGTTTACCAAATTGGTTTCCTCACATTTTATAACATTTAATTAATAATTTATTATTATTTGTTATGGCTTGCACACACTTGTGCATGTTAATGTGAGGGTGTGTTTATGTTAATCTTGTTTAGTGACATGACAACCTTAACCTAATCCTATCCTTGCTTAACCCTAAATCCTAGATATTTGTTGTGAGATATTTTTTCTTGTTTTGGATTGGTGGGGAGGTGGCAAGATGACTCATAGTGGGATTCATTGCTTGCATTAATGAAGGAGAGGGAGTGAGTTAATGCAAGTGGTGCACTTACCCTCTCATCTCTTTCTCACCTCATACTCTCATTCTCATCTTACACTCTCTTTCTCTTTATCTTTCATCTTCCTCAACCCTCAACTGAACACTTGACCCTTCATCACTAATCCCTCACTAAACTTCATTAAATCTCACCAAAATCACATCCTAAACCTTGTTTTGCCTCTAGGATCCCTTGGAGGTTGGAAAGCTAAGATCTTTGAGCTTGTGGGAGTAAGTAATGATCTCTATCTGTTAAGTAGGTGCTTATAGAGTTGTGTAGCTTATTCGTTTCAGTTTAGAACGCTTAAAGTTAAGTTTCGTGCACATATCGTATTTTTTAGTGTCATATTGTGATATCTGTGATCCGCTGTGACCTGGGATTTTTACTGTAAAATCAAAAAATGTGGTAGTGTTGTACTTGTGACCCTAAGATTCCACCTGAAGCACGAACCCCTATTGCTTGGTTTTGACCGGCGACACAGTGAGGAGATCCGGCGACCTCGGCCTCTTTGAGGAGTTTGGGTTTGGGTTTTTCAAGGTAGATGTCTGCAGTTGTTTTAGTGTGTTTGGTACTATTTGATTTTTGGGTTTTGACAGTATACAAAATCTGGGATCACTTTGCTAGTTAATAGTGTTACGAATACGAGCGTTACGTTATCCGACACGGTACGTGTACTTTGAGTAGCTTTGCTCTTGGGTTGGTTTCGTAATGACGCTACGCATGTTAGCCACTAGACGAACACTTGAGAGTATGTTTAGAGTTGGTGCGTGGTCAAATGTAGTGGTTACGTGTTATCGGTCGATTGCTAATGTGAACTTGTTGTATTGTTGTTTTATGATCTTAGAGACGCGGGCGGGGATTTTGGACGCTGCGAAAAAGGGAAAGCGAGTGGTTGGCTTGGCTTTACTTAGCCCAAGATCATTTGTGAGTAGATTTAACATCTACAGGGGAATCGCCCGCATGGCGTTATGCGTCAGGGCTAGATATGATATGATATTAGCCGCATGTTTATATTGCACATATAGAGATTGTGCACAAAACTTTATTGCATATTATTACTTGTTGTGCTTGGACTTATACCCTTTGGACACTGCACTATTATTGACGGTTCATGTTGCACGAGCACTGATTGTATACCACACACACCGTCGATAATTGCCATGATACGGACAACACCTATACATACGTGATATTGTATTGGATAGGGATAATGGAGATAGCGATTCTTATTTCTTTGTGCATATGAAATATAGCATACCTGTACACCTACATGCTTACACATATGCCTTGCAATGCCTACATGATTACACATATACCTGGAGGGTATTATATCATTATTGACAGGTATAGACACATACCTTACTACAGCTACATGTACATCATGCACGCATACCTACATGTACACCCATTTACCTGACTAGAGCTACATATTCCCTTATGTGGTATTGTATTGTCACCGACATGGAGACATTGTTTCTTATGCTATTGCGCATATTAGGTGCATTATACATACATGCTTACATATAGATACGCATATCTTGCTATGCCGACATGGGTACGCATACCTGGCTATAGCTACATGTTCACCTTTATATGATGTTGTATGAATTTTGGAGAAATTAGGAACCGCATGATATATTTAATAACTTGTTGCAATTAAATAGCGGTTTTTCCTTTATATGCTCATATTACTATTTCATGTTGCATATATTATATTTCATGGATTTCGCATTGATATATGGATTTCATATGATGTTTTCTGGATGTTTTACTCCTGGGTATATATATCAGTGGTATGGGACGCTGATATATATACATGTATATATATATCAGTGGTATGGAACGCTGTAATATATGTACATATATATAATATATATCATCATAATGATCTATGCAAGTATTCTTATTCTTTACTTCTTGTGATTTATAGATTTGAGAACCAAGGGCCGATCCGGACTGACGGAGCCCGAGGTATTTGTATGGGCCGATCCGGACTGACAGAGCCTGGGGTATTGGTATGGGCCGATCCGGACTGACGGAGCCCTATATATATATATATATATATATATATATATATATATATATATATATATATATCATCTGGGCCGATCCGGACTGACGGAGCCCAGGAGCCGATCCTGACTGACGGAGCCATATAAATATATATATATATATGAGTATTTGCGTGTCGATGCTGGACACGAGTATTTCATGATGTTTCGAGTGTCGATGTTGGACACTCGGATTCCATGATTTTTATGTGTCGTTGATAGACACTAATTTTCATGATGTTTTCGGGTGTCGATATTTGACACTCAGGTTCCACGAGACTTACAGGTTACGAGGGCCGATTTGAGGGCCAATTTGAGGAATTTGGGATTTAGATTGTCTTGATGGACAGTAGTCCTACCACAATGAGGATTCCGTGATGATGACATGTTTTATTCCATACTCCGCATTTATTTGATATGCATTGCTTCATGTATTAGTAGTACCTGATAGAGTACCTTTCATGACTGTTGGATATACATATTGCTATTTATTACTATTATCTTGCATGTGATAGATTAGCACAGTACGTGCATACTTGCGATTCCCTGCATATGTTATTTACTATTTACGAGTTGGCAACTCACCCCCGTTGTGCCACAGTGTTTTCAGGTGTCCCTCAGAGCAGTCACGGTGGGGTTTCTTCTTCCTATCGTATCATCTTTCGCAGCGGATACCGCTACAGCTGACTGGGTACTGTTTTTCTATAGGTGAGTTTTGCGGTTATCCGATATTGCTCATTGTATATCCGTTGTATCCAGTACTCTCCATCTACCATTTTCATGTATTGACTTAGAGACGGATTGTGAGGAAGATATTGTATATTATTTGACTCTGGAGGTCTTTTATGCTGTTTTTATTTATATCGTCTTTTTCTTCGCTACGGCGTCGTATATCTGTTGTGGTGGTTGTTTTCCGCCTTTGGGCATGGATTTGCTCCCGTTTGGGGATGCTTTACTTATATCTTTTGTTATACCCCTTTTGGGGGCTTGTTTTACAAAGGAGGTGCTGCCAAATTTTAAAGGAAGTAAATTTGGACTTTAAAGATTTTTACTTGAGATTTCAAAAGTTTTAACAATGTTATATTCACTTACTACTTTTAATGGTTTAGATTGCTGGGTTTTCGGCTTACTTGAATTACGTTACGCCTAGAGACGTTACATAGTTTAAGGGCCGTCACGTGCCAAATTTAGGGTCGTGACACTCATGCTATGCTGAACTTCATGAGGTTCCATGAACAGGGTCACCCCGCCAAAGATAAAGAGACGGTTGGATATGTGGTCCACACTGTCTACATGGTGGGCATGCGCTGCAAGAGCAAGGATGGGGCTACTACATCTCAAATCCAATCTGGTGTGAATATGGCTGCCACATTCCAAGATCAGCCTCCTCTGGAAGGTACTGAAGACCCTTCCAGTGAGGCTGATAAGCAGAGAGAAACCTCAGTTAATGAGGAGTCGGGCTTGGAAAGCGAAGATGGGCCAACTTTCCATCCTAAGACCACATAGCAGCAACTTCTCCAGGAGCTCCGAAAGCAGCTCAGAAACAAAGACAAGGAGATGGCCAAGCTCTATTAAAAAATTGACGACTTGACAAACGTCGTCTTACAGCTCACGGCCCAACTTGCATCTCAGCCGCCCAATCAAGCGCAGGGCTCTGCTCATGAACCGGGAAACGGTGTACCGAGGCAGCTGACGCCTATTCCCCAAAATCCAAAGGTGGGCGGACCGCACGAAAGCCAGTTGCATCCTATCTCGGCAAATGTCTTGGCTACCGATGACAGCAGCCCGCTAACTCAAGATTAAATCATGGATTTGGTTGCCAACAAAGTCAAATCCTTGGTAGCTGAAGCCGAAGTGCAAAAAGATATCAGCAGTGGTGGGAGACTGTATCCTGCTCAGTATGATCTGGTAGAATTTCCTAGCGGCTATGTCATCCCCAAATTCGGAAGATTTGATGGGACGGGAAATGCGAATCAGCACGTTGCCCATTTTAAAGCCTCATGCGGGAATACTGAGGGCAATTATGCGCTTCTCCTCCGCCAATTCGTTGATAGCTTAACCGATGTCGTTTTCGATTGGTACGCGAGCATACCGGATGGCTCTATTACTACTTTCGTCCAAATGAAATCTCTGTTCCGACAAACGGCATGAGTGTCAGTGATAAGATTACCATTACCGACCTCGTAAGGACTAAGCCAAAGAACAACGAAAGCGGCACGGATTTTATAATCCGATGGCGCAATCTCTCCGTCAAATGTGAACCGCCGATAGAGCAGGACCAATCTGTCAGTCTCCTCGTCGGAAATCTCAACAATTGGATGGCCCCGTTTCTATGCACCGCAGGTCTCAAAACTTTCCAAGAGCTGACCAGGAAAGTTCAGATGTTGGAGCGCTCAAAGCAGGAATCCTCCTCTGATTCCCAAAATAACAATAGGTCCTGGAGAAACCGTAAGGACGATAATCGCAAAGGCGGAAATTCCGACGATTCTGAATCTTTCAACACCTCGGCTAACCGAAATAAGCAAGGGATGAGCAGGATTAATGCCAACCGGCCTCGGAAGCCAGTGTTCGGAGAGGAGGAGAAGCTCCACTGAAAGAGAAGCTGGATAAGGTCTATTCCTTCAGAAGGGACAAAGTCCGTAAAATATTCAAAGATGCCCTAAGAAACGGTCTATAATTGCCAGAATCAAAAAGACCACAAGAAGAGAATATGACCGATGACCTTAAATACTGCCCCTATCACAGAGTGATAGGTTATGCCATTGAGGACTGCTTCGTCTTCAAAGATTGGGTCGAAAAGCATTACAAGGCAGGAGAGATAGAAGTGTCTAAAGGCATGTTAACAAACAGTCAAGCTGCGACCGCCAATTTCATACAAACGGAGACCGAAGTCCTTCGGGAACCTGATTCTCTCAGACATCTTCCTTTCTCTGAAAACAGCTGACCACCACGTCGTTAAACTGGGAACAGCTGACCACCACATCGTTAAACTGGGAACAGTTGACCTCTAAGTCGTTAAACTAGGGGTGTAAATATGTGTAAATAAAACAAAAATAAAAAAATAAAAAGCCGAATGATGGGGCAACTCGCAATAAAAATTAGCGAGTAAAAATAAAGATGAAAATAAAGCCGAAATGATAGGGCAATCGCGACCTTCGCGATAAGAAAAGCTGAAATGATAGAGCAATCGCAGAAAAACAAAAAAAAACAAAAACAAAAAACAAAAAATGGAGAATGATGAGTCGCTCCTGATCCCATATTCCAGTGCAGCGATGCAGACGCCAATCGAGCTCTGAATGTCCCAACGGCGAATGATGAGTCGCTCTTGGTACCATATTCCAGTGCAGCGATGCAGACGCCAACCAAATTCCAAATTCTCAAACGGCGACTGATGAGTCGCTCCTGGTACCATATTCCAATGCAGCGATGCAGACGCCAACCAAAATTCAAATTCCCAAATTCTCCCGGCCCTACGGTTAGTCCCCAAATTGACTACCGTATACAATCCACGGGCTCAAATAATTCTCATCATACCCATACCCCACCGCAATCACCAGTCCAACGGCCGGTCTCTGCCCTTGGAATTATGCTCCATTAGGAAGACCCACTCATATGTCCTCACGATACATGAGGAGAACAAACCTTCATGGGATCCTTACGACTCACAAAGGAAAAACACACTTAGGAGTCCTCACGACTCTTAAGGAAAAAATACACCTGCGGGATCCTTTCGACTCGTAGGGAGAAAATGCTTTTATGAGACCCTTACGGCTCATAAAATTGAAAAGCCTTAGGTGATAGGGACCTAAACCAGTCTCTTAAGCCATCGCTCCTCAACAGGCAAAGGCAAATGATGAATTGCTCCTGGCACATGTGCTTTAGTGTTAGCAACGCTGATGCCGACCCTAACCCCAAAATACCAAACTTCCGATCCAATAGACCTCTAAGTCGTTAAACTGGGAACAGATGACCTCTAAGTCGTTAAACTGGGCACAAAAAACCCCTAAGTCCTTAAACTGGAAACAGTAGACCCCTAAGTTTTTAAACTGGGAACAGATGATCTCTAAGTCGTTAAACTGGGCACAATAGACCCCTAAGTCATTAAACTGGGAACATATGACCTCTAAGTCGTTAAACCGGAAACAGAAGACCCCTAAGTCTTTAAACTGGAAACATATGACCTCTAAGTCATTAAACTGGAAACAGATGACCTCTGAGTCGTTAAACTGGGAACGAGGGAAATCTCATCATGGCAAATGATGATTCGCTCCTGGTACCATATTCCAATGAAGCAATGCTGATGCTAAACCAAAACCAAAATCACCAAATCGACTCATGGAAAATGATGATTCGCCCCTGGTACCATATTCCAGCATAACGATGCTGATGTCAACCCAAATCAAATCAAACCAACAACCTTTGCGGCGGAATCATGCTTCGTCTCAGAGCGTATCCCGTGTCGAAATCATGCTTCGCCTCGGAGTATCCACCTTCCCTGTCGGAATTATGCTTCGCCTGGGAATCATCCTCTACATCAAAACCAGTGACACTCCGTACCGGGGACAAGTCAACCAGCGGCTTCCTCATCGGAATTATGCTCCGCCCTGGAATCAAGTCAATAAGCGGCCTCCTCGTCGGAATTATGCTCCTCCCTGAAATCAAGTCAACAAGCGGCCTCCTCTTCGGAATTATGCTTCATCCTGGAATTAAGTCAACCAGCGGCCTCCCTGTTGGAATTATGCTTCGACTCGGAATCAAGTCAACCAACGACCTCCCCGTCGAAATTAAGCTCCGTCTCGGAATCAAGTCGACTGACAAGCTCTGCGTCGAAATCATGCTTCGTTTCAGAATGTACCCCATGTCAAAATCATGCTTTGCCTCGGAGTATCTATTTTCCCTGTCGGAATTATGCTTCGCCTGGGAATCAATATCTGCATCGAAATTATGCTTCAGTCAGAATGTCTGCCGCCCGTCAGAATTATGCTCCGACCCCTTTGGAATCATGTTCCGATCCTCGGAATTATACTCCGACTCTTCAGAATGATACTCCGACCATGGAATGATGCTCCGCAAATCAGAATGATGCTCCGATCCCCGGGAATCATGCTCCCCGAGGGATGCTCCGCCCCCGGAATGATGTTCCACCTCGAAGTCCAGCTTCAAAATTCATCAATTTCATGCACACAACTCATATGCGCGGTGTGCATTTATTGATGGGGGCACTTTTTTAGGGTCAAAATTTGCACCCCAGTTGACCGAATCAAAGTCAAGGTCAAGCCCAAGTAAGCGGGCTCATGCCTAAGTCGAGCCCCACGGCCAGCCTCCCCCATGCCGAAATAAAAAATCATGTAATAAATAATTTTAATGTAATTTTTTATGCATGAATGGATATAAAGCCAAATTTTTGTAAAACCCATGGCTCATGTGCAAAAGAAATGAGCACATGAGGCGTGGGATACGCAAAATGCCATTTTGTAAAGCCCAAGGGGCTATATGTAAATTTGTAAGCTATATAAGGCAACATGATAATGAAATAAAAAAAGAACTTTTCATTCCCTTGAAACTCTAGGGTTTTTGTGCCTCCTTCTCCTTCCTCAAGGTTCTAAACCTTCTTCCCTTTTCTGAATTAAATCAAGAGTTTTACTCTTCTTTTTCCAAAAATAAATAGTTTTTTATCACAAAACCCACAAAGGGGAACTCGGATCTTCCATCAGATCTTAAAAAGGGGAGATTTTTAAAATCATACCCCCTTTCTCCAAGATCCGGCCAACCGAGAGGAAGAAAAAGGAGACCCATCTCCAAAAACCCCACTTTGGGGAAGATCCAAGGCTCAGGGGAAAAGAAAGGAATCCCCTTTCATCAGCTCCGAAAATATTTTAGGAGTTTAACTCCTCAAAAAAAAATATATTTATAAAATAATAAATATTTCTTTTTGGGAGTATAACTCCCAGTACAGAGGCTAAGCCCACTTGTCCTCTCTGTCAGGAGTACAACTCCATAAGTCAAATCGGGAGCGCCGCTCCCAGTATAGGGACAAAGTCCCTTTTCCTGCTGACGCCCAGCGCCCGCATGCCAAGCATGTGGGGCGCTGGCGCCCAGCGCCCGCATGCCACGCATATGGGGTGCTGGAGCCCATTGCTCGCGTGCCAAGCACGTGGGGCGCTAGCGACCAGCGCCCGCATGCCATGCACGTGGGGCGCTGCATCCTGGTCCCGCGTGCCATGCACGTGGGGCGCTGGCGCCCTGGTCCCGCGTGCCAAGCATGGGAGGCGCTAGCGCCCAGCGCCTGCGTGTTGCACACACGAGGCGTTGGCCCCCCACGCATCCTTTGGACGCTTTTTCCCCATTTTACCTATATGTATATATGTCTGTATATATATATACACACATACTCCACAACACTGTCCCCGTTAGGAAAAATTTCTAACTGGGCGCTGCCCCGCAACCCGCAAGGGGGCTGCTAGCCCCCTTGAACCCCAGCCCGCTATCCGGATAGTGGGACCCCCATAAAAACTCTGCGGGGCCCCCGATATATCCAAAAACCCCTTTAAAACACAACACTGCACATTGAGTTCGCATGACCTGTTTGACCCGTCAATCAGAGGTTCTCTCACTCCAAAAGCGAGGGGTAATTAACAGCAGCTTAGTCCGCGGCTGCCGGAAATTCGGATCCCCACAATCAATAAACCCTAGCCTACCCTTGGCAGGGGAAATCTTTAATGTGCCTGACGAGCACGCGTATTCCTATCTCAATGTGGTGACGAAAACACCCTAAATGGACCTAATCCAACCGTCGGCGCCGGTATTATCCCCCTTTTGGCCGGTCGATTTGCAGCATTTGGCTTTGAGATTCGTGCCACCAGATAAGATTAAGGTTTATTCCATTTTCCACATGTTTGATTTTTTGACTTTTCATTTTTTCTGTGTATTGCACGTGTAAACTTTTGGGCTTCCAAAAAGTTAAGAAAAAATTAGAAAAAAATAATGTGTCTGATGGGATCAAACACAGGGGCTACGCTACAGCAGTGTAAGGCTTTACTAGTGAGCTATAAGTTGTTTCTTACTTTTATTTAACAAAATTTACTTATAACTCAATTTTAGGCTGTATAACTCATTTCTGTACATTAAACTGGAAAATTCCGTACAGTAAATTCAGAGTCATTACAGTTAAAAGTTGGCCTGGAAGAGGCCCCTCCTGTGATATGGTGCAAAGGGCGTTTCACACCTGTCACGCCTCGCTTCCCGGTGTACGGCGAAGTGGACGCGACGAGGTCCACTACGTATTTACTGTGAAGTAAATACGCTAAGCGTGTCTAAGCAATATAAAAGTAAATCATAAGAGACAAGAGATATAGAAATAACAGCAACTTTATTAATAACATTCTTTTGTACAATGCATGAAAAGTAAATACAACTGAAATGAAAAGCAATGCCTAAACAGTGGCATAACAGGAAATGAAAATACTGAAAAGAACAAGGTACAATATCTAGAGCTCGGGGTCTTCGTGAAACTGCCCCAAGTCTTCACCGGTGGGCTCGATCTCTGCTGGGTCCAAAGCACCTGACGACATTCAAAGAAGAAAGAAATAGAATGTCGTCAGCGAACAGGTCGCTCGGTAAGTCCCAAAGAGAAGAAAAGACAGAATAAGAGGTATTTTCTAAAGTATAATGTTGTAGAATATTACGTTCACGCTGTTGTTTGTAGCTTGGTACAGAAGGATGCCAGTGTATACGAGAGGGGTCTCTATATGCTAGAGACCAGGGCAAACGGAATGTACAAGGAACCATTAAGCCACGGTACAACAGCAACGGAATATAGGTTAGGTGTCTTAATCCGACCACCTCGTGCCACCTTTAACACCTTCCGTACCAATCTACCCCTTAAACCCCGTGGTGTTTTGACAGTATTGTTGTATTGTATTGTGTAAGTTGGATGACTGACCAAAACCATGATATCAGTAAACAGATTGTAACTGTATAATCAGGTAAATGGAATAACGGGATAATGGATGTATATCCATGGTTTGATTCAGTCAAGTTGTATAGATTGTTAACTGGATTCTGGGATTCATGTGTTCATATTGAGTTGGAATATTAAAGAATATAGATTGACTTGAATCATATTCAAGTCAGAAATAATCAGACTCAAATCCGAGTCAGACTAAAAGAAATGTAATTTGAAGTTCTATAATTGTTAGGGTCCTTATTGTAATTTATAAAACTTGAGGGGGTTTATATAAAAATACTTTTGTATAGTTTTCAAGATACACCCCAAGTATTTATTATTCGTCTTTATTGTTATAATGAGTGTAAATTTTATTTGTGTTATTCTAGTGAATATATCCTAATAAAAGTATTAAGTTATAATATTGATTTATTTGGAAATTCATGGTATTTTAATGTAACTTTTAATCTTGTAATTTTTTTAGGAAAAGGTGGAAACTTTATCTTATAACAAAATAGGCGTTTAAATGATAATTATATATATATTAATACAAGAATAATTTTAAATAATTATTTTATTTTCCAAAAATCTCATTTTTTTTAAATGTCGTATTTTAAACCTTTCGAGACCGAATGCTCCTTGCGGAGGTCTGAATCTCGCACTACTAACCTCGAGGGTGCACGATAAACCGTACTATCCCTAACGAGTTCCCCAAAGATGGGTTGTAGTGGCGCTTTGCAAAGATTTAATAAATACTAATCATTTAGAAAACGGTTTTATAAAGATGAGGTATTTATTTGTAAAAGGTGTAAATTTCTGTATTTTAGTTTCTAGGGTTTTCTAAGCCAACTAGCCTATTTCTAAAGGTCTAAACGATAAGTCATTAGAAGTCTCAAATCGCCTCTTCACCGTCAATTGCGGCCAGGTAAGTACAAGTGAGGAGGGAGGGATCCGCTCACGAATCGTGAGGCGGGCCTTTTAAAGTTACCCAAGCTCACTTGCCTAGCCTAGACACCACAAAGTCAGTTTAGATAAACGATCGATGTTCATGACATATCGTATTTTCCTATTAAAAGGTTTTGTTTTAAAATTGTAAACAACTTAGAACTTTCAGAAAAGGTTTATAAAGAAAAAGGTATTTTAATGTAAAGTCTTGTATTTTCGTATTCTAAGTTTTGATGATATCAATTAGGGTTGTATTTGCATGTGTGTGGAGGTAGGTCATTACCTCGTGATCTACGTTAAGGTATAGCAATTGTTAAGGGTTAAATGTGATAACTAAACATTGTGGTATTTAAGTGAAAGAAATACGATAAATGGAAACGTTATCATTTCATGTGAGAAACTTTATCCAAATTGATTTTTAAGTGATTAGTAATCAACATGAATATATTTAAGCATTATGGAATTAGTGACAAGTGAGTTTTGATAGAAAACCGAATCGGAAATCGGTTTGTTCCGATTTCCGTCGGGTTTTAAAAAGTCGTATTTTTCTTAAAAGAAAAGAAAGATAGAAAGAGGGGGACTTACGGGTTTGGACAAGCTAAAGAGTGCTAGGAAGGTAGTGGGTTGTCGGAGCGTCTAAACGTCGTGTAGGGTCCTAATACGATCGCCGGAATTCGTCGTCAATTTCGGCAGCGCTTCGCCTTTCGCTCTTTTTCTAACGTACCGAGTTCTCTTGAATTTTTTAGAGAGTGGACTTAGAAATGTAGGATGAGAAGGTAGAGGGTATGGGGGTTTATATAGGGTTAGGCTAGGGTTAGGGTTTTTAATAAAAAAATTATAAAAAATTATACAAAATCATTAAAAATTCATTAAACATAGGAGTAAAAGGGATTTATTGGCCAAATGATAATCGATCCAAGCATTTAGAGTATGCAGGTGGGTGGACCAGGTCAAGACCCAACTTTTCTCTGTTGGTGACTCGGCCGTCCGGCCAAGTCCGGCCGGCGGCGCCGGACCGATTAGGCCGAGTCGCCGGCCGGCGGCGCCGAGTCGGGCCGAGTCAAGGGTCCAATGGCCGGGGATTCTTCGGGGGTACAATGTGGTATATTTACTTTTTGTTGTCCAGTACATATTTTGGGAGTTATGGCCGTTTTACTGTTGACTTTCCAAAAAAATTTAAAACAAAACAATATAAAAATAATGTGGGGCATGGGATTTGAACTCTGGTGGCTTAGTTCAGCAATGCAAGGTATTACCAATAAGCTACAAGCTCCTTCTTGTAATTATGGAGTGAAATAAATACTTAAAGAGATATCAGCTGTAATAAATACTCCAAGTATACATTGAATTTAAATCAATTCTTTGTACATTAAAAATGGAGTTGTTACAACATCGGCCGACTGCGACCTGTCCTTCTTTTTCACAACTGCCTAATAGCGTAAGACAGCCTTCAAAGCAAGCTCGTGGTTGGGAAATCCCCTCTAGCGGGTGCTGCTTGGATTTCAGGGTCCAACCCCTGCTGGAATCGTCGTGCCCGGATCTCAACAGTGGGAATGAGGTGTGCAGCGAAACTATTACGTACTTGTGTTAGCGGTGTTTAAGTAAGATAGGAAAATTTAATTTGAGACTATAGCTTACCTGCCGAGCATGGTAACTTAGCATCATATTCATCCCCAGACTTGACCCACATCGAGCCTTGCTGTAGATGGATGAATTGTTGCTCCATGTCAAAACGGTCAGTCTTCGAAAAGTACTTTGCATTGAGGAGGTCTCGGAATATTTTTCATTCTATTGGTTGTTGGAGACGGCTCTCCTCTGCCTTCCATTATACCCCGGCATTATCCATCAGTTGCAACTTAGCAACTCTTAACCAAGCTATGTCTGGCACTTGAGCCACTGTCAGATCATCCTCAATCGCTTGAGCCTATTCCTCCAATTCAAGCGGGCTCTCTTTACCTAAGAAGTTCTTCGGGTGCAGTGCCCGAAACTGCTTAACTTCGAGTGCCTCCGCCTTAGGGCGAGCAAGTCCTTGGTGCATGAAAGTTGTCTTCTCCCTCTGTCCTTCCAATATGCTCTTGATAGCCTCAAGAAGTACCGTTTGCTCATTGATAGGTGCTGCAACGGTAGGGGGTGGTAAGGTAGGCGGTGGGTGTTATCATTGACGTTGGTGCTAGTATTGTTCAGAGAGTCCATCACCTTAATATAAAAGATAGGTTAGGATAGATTCAAAGAATTTAATATGCAAGGAATGTAAATGTTTGTTGAATTCATTAATTCTTATGGTATTTTTGTTTATGACTTCATGCAGAACAGACCTGCATGGGCCACTAATAAAACCTGTCACGCCCCGCTTCCCAGTAGACGGAAATGGTGACGTGGCAAACCCGCGACATATTTATCCATAGAAGGTCATTTCCTAAATAAA
Organism: Agapanthus africanus; assembly: GCA_030015575.1. Taxonomy (NCBI): domain Eukaryota; kingdom Viridiplantae; phylum Streptophyta; class Magnoliopsida; order Asparagales; family Amaryllidaceae; genus Agapanthus; species Agapanthus africanus. The sequence continues at coordinate 740,042,590 of CM057341.1, forward strand.
TATACTAAGCGTATTGAAACAATAATACACAATGCAAGAATAAATGGAGACTGTAAAAATTTTCAACAAACATCTTTATTTAAATTCAAACTTAAAATATTTACAGATACAAGAGTTCAACTAAAAAGTAAATACAATAACAGAAATGCCTAAACAGGTGGCATACATGAACTGAAAAGAAAAGGATAACTAGTCTAAATCCGAGTCGTGATCTGGTCGTACTCCTCTTCTGTAGCGTCCATCTCCTTTTTGTCCACAGTATCTGATGAATATTCCAAGAAAACAAAGGTGGGTGGAATACCCGTCAACGAACTAGCGCTCGGTAAACCCCAAAGGTAAGGTAAAAAGTGAAAAGTGACAAGTATAGAATAATCATGAAATAATGTATATGCCGAGTAAAAGTATATGTAAATGAACATGGTTATATGTACTATAGGTCTCTATATGGTGACTATGTTAATGTTAAGTTCCAAGTGTGAATATCAACGCAACCATAGAAGTACTCATGAGTTCAAGAGTGGGGCCCCAGGAGCAAGGAAACACGGGCCCATTCATATGTTACCATCGGGACTCCAAGCTGTGGAGGAGTTGACCCGACTGAGATTTGAGTAAATAGAATTGGAGTACGTTAATACAAGACTTCTAAAGTTCCGTTGGATTCACACCTAAAACTATCTCATACACCCTGAGTAATATATATTATAATTGTTAGATATTCTTAGTTGATTTGTTTGGTTGATTATTGCATGTCTTGATTGAAACCATAGATTGCAAAAGTGGATAAATGTAGTCGAGTAAGTCAAGTAGAATACGAGTCATGACAATTGCAATCCTGAGTCGAATCATATTAGTTCGAGTAGAATGAGTTCGAGTTCGAGTTCAATTTTGGGTTCAAGTTTGGATTCGAGTTCGAGTTTAAAGTCAAGTTTAGCTTCGAGTTGGTATTCGAATTATATACATTTCTTGTGAATAGATTTTACTGTTGAAATTCTTAAGTTCGGGAGTAATCGGACAACTGCTGCACATGGACGGCAGGATTTGTGTTTTTTTCCAAGACAATTGTCATTGATAACTTCGTTAAGTTGCAGTGTTGTCTAACCTGAGTAGACAAGCTGTAACGACTCTGAATTTTTTGTACAAAATTTTTTCTTCTTAAAGTACAGAAAGGAGTTTGTAAGGCTGAGCACAATTTAAAAGTTATTCTTGTTTAAGAACAACAAGAAAGCACTTGTAGCTCATTGGTAAAGCCTTTGCACTGATGTGATGTAGCCCATGTATTTGAATCCCATCAGCCACATTATTTTTTCCTGATTTTTATTTAAACTTTTTGGAAGCCCAAAAGTTTACACGTGCACTGCACACAAAAATGAACAGTCAGGAAAAACAAACATGTGCATAATATTATAAACAGAGTGAGGGACATATGTACACAATCCACCGGCCTAACTCAACCAATGGATCGGCAAGATTGGCTGGGAGACCGGCGCCGACGGGTCAACCGTGGGTAAACTCCCCCATGCTTTGCCCACATGACTCTTGGCCCACCCCCATTACCCCTGCACTGTTTGTTTACTCTGAATTTAAACAGAGAATTCAATTTCCCCAATTAATCCATTTTTAATGCATTTTAATTGATTTTTTCAATTCAAAAACCCTAATTCCACACTATAAATACAACCACATATCTTATCCCCTCCTCATTCTGAAAATTCTAGCCAAAATTCTCAAATTTTTCTAAGTACAAGAATAGTACAAGTGGAGTTAGCAAGAGATCAACTTCCGGTGAGGAATCGAGCAAGTTCCGGCGACCCCGCGATGCCACGACGACCTCAACCCCCCTCTCTCTTCTTAAAAAAATCCAAAAGTAAGTCCCTTCTAATCCTCCCCCTTCTTCTATAAAAGTCTATTTTCATAAAATATGTCAGTAAGTGGAGTTCTACCGACATCTTATTATAAAACCCTAGAAACTATACTTTTTCTTAAGCCTTGCTCATGCATATTCCTACACTTTCTTGTTAATCATGAAACTAATAAATAGAAACAATTTCACCCTAAATCATCATGTTAAATAACTTAAATCTCACTTTTACATGAAAATACCATGAACTTTATATACATCATTTTTTCCTTTGTTTGTACATTCCTTTAGAAAACATCACGGGGTAATGACCTACCCCTCACATACACACATGTTTACATAGCACGATGTACCTTGATCATACTTTTGATACAATATTTCATTAAAACACCATGAACTATAATAACCTGGTTTTCTTTGAATTGTATTATCAAAAATTTTTTGTGATTATGGCTCTACAACCCTTTTTAGGGGACCCGCTATTGGATGGTGCGGATTATCGCACATCTTTGGGCTAGTATAGCGAGATGCACACCTTCTCACGGAGCATTTGATCTCGAAAGATTTTTAATACGATTTTTTAAAGAAAAAACGAGATTTTCTATTTAATAATAAAATTAATTTTTATAAATATATAAATATTACTAAACCACATATTTTCAAGATATAATAAAACTCCATGTTTTCTAAAAAAATAAAATAATGACAAGTTTCATCAAAATACCCTCAAGTTATCCAAAAGTCAAGTTTTACACTAAAATACCTTGAACTATCTAAGCTAAACTATTATCACTAAATTACTTCACATTCTTAAAATTCACAATTATGGAAAACCTAAATAATATAAATAAATACTCGAGATTTATTTTGAAAGTATATAAAATATTTTTCTTAAAACCCCCTCGAGTTATATAAAATTATATTTAAGGACTTTAGTAAATATGGATTTAAGCGGGATCAATTCTCTTGAGCCTCAGGAAGCCGGAGAAAGTGAGTGCTTGTCTATTTAAGATAGAAAAACTTAACGGTGTTATCAATGGTAATTTTTTTTGAAAAATACACAAATCCTGCTGTCCATGTGCAGCAGTTACCGATAACTCTCAAACCTAATTCAGGATCCAAATCAGTTCTAAGTGTCTGATTCAAGTCTGAGTCCAAATCAATCTGAGTCTAATCCAAATCAGAATCCAATTCAAACATGAATCCAATATACCAAACATGAATACTTGAACCTGAACCTGAATACCATAACAATATCAACATGCAAACATGACTTGACTTGACCGAACCATGGCTATATCTTGACTTGACTACCTGACTACTTGATACATCATGAACCTGATTACATGAACAATTTGTATCTATAGTCTCGGCAAGTCTGATAACTACAATCAATACAATATACATTACGGGGTTTAACGGGGTAGACTGGTATGGAATATATTAGAAGTGGAACGAGATGATCACTAAAAGACACCTGCATGAATATCATGTGCCGTTGTCCTGTGGGTTTTGACAGGGCCTTGTACTACGGGTTAGCACAGTCCACGGAGCAAGTTGGACTCCTCTCGTATACACTGATATCTTCTGTACCAAGCTACAAACAACTACGTTAGTATAACAAACATATACCTGTACAAATTACCAGTAATATACTCTCTACTTGTCCTATTCTATTCTATTCTACTCTTACTTTTGAGACTTACCGAGCGCTAGTTCGCTGACGACACTCCTTTTATTTCTTTTTTTGGAATGTTCGTCAGGAGGATCGGACCCTCAGAAGACCGAGCCCAACCAGGATGACTTAGACCAGTTCATAGAGCAGCCAGACTTCTAGCTTTTTACTTATACTTATTTTAGTTCATATGCCACTGTTTAGGCATTGCTTTCTATCATTGTACATTTCCTTTTCAAATCTGTTGTAATGTAAAGAATGAAAATTAATACAAAGTTGTTGTTCATATTACATCGCTTATCATTCTTGTGCATTTATTTATATTGCTTATTTACATTTAACGTGTTTACTTCTGAGTAAATACATCGCGTGCCCGTCACGTCTATTTCCCTGTACACTAGGAAGCGGGGTATGACACAAGCACTCACTTTCTCCGACTCTCTAAAGCTCAAGAGAAAAGATACCGATTAAACCTATTTTAATCTAGAGTCCTTAAAAATTCATTCTAATTTGTTTACCTTGTTTTCATTTCTCGAGGGGGTTTTATGAAAAATGTTTTAATATTATTTAAAAATAAATCTCGAGGGTGATTAGAATATTAAGAGTTTTTATGAAAATGTATTTTAATTTTAGTGGTATTTTAGTAATGAAATCTAGTTTTTAAAAGTTTATGGTATTTTTATGAAAACTACTACTTTTGGAAATTTGATGATATTTTATTAAAATTTTAATCTTTCAATATAATTTTCACAGTTTGTTTTTATTGAAAATACGGATTCATAATTTTATATAATTTTCCAAAGTTTTAATTTGTTTTAAAAAGTCGTATTTCATTAAACCGTATTTTTATTTCCTTTCGAGACCTAATTCTCCATGAGGAGTTCTGTATCTCACTCTACTATCCCAAGAACGTGCGATAACCCGCATCATTCATAAATGGGTTTCCTTAAAAAGGGTTGTAGAGGCGCAATTGCAAAGGTCTTAAAAATATCGATTAAAAACGTATATTTATAAAAGCAATGGTATTTTACTGTAAACCGTATTCTTTAAATTAAATATACATCTCAAAAACTTCGTGTTATGAAACCATAGTGTATGTGATAGGGTAGGTCATTACCCCGTGAATTTCTATAGGTATATATTCTAGCTATCGATAAAAGAATATTTTTAAAGTTCATGGTATTTATATGAAATTGTTCGATTTATGTGGTTATTTCACATGAAATTTTAATTACATGAAAAGGGAAAAAATGTGAATAATATGTTAAGGTGAAATTAGAGGTTTAGAGTGAAATATTAATCATAGCCAAGGTGACAAAGGTTGTTTAAGAAAAAGATAACGAGTTAACTCTACTTTATCGATATTGTTTTAGAACGCGATTTGAGTCAAAATGGAATAGAGAAATATGGACTTACGGTTTTAGAGTGTAAATAGGAGAGGAAAAAAGAGAGGGGAAGCCTTCGTAGTTTGTGGTATCGTCGGGAAAGGCTCCGGTCTTCAACGGAATGAACTTGATCACTAACTACACTTGACTGGGCTTAACCCTTCTTGAACTTAGAGAATTTTTGAGAAATTTTCAGAATAGAGGAGTGCTAGAGAATGGTGTGGTATTTATAGGGATGAAAATAGGTATAGGGTGAATTAAAATGAATTAAAAATTTGAATAAAGAGAGTGTAAATGGGTAGATGAAGGGGTGGAGTGCTCTCTGTTTCATTTCAGAGAAATCAAACAAGAAAATAGAGTAAAGGGGAGCTGAAGCGATGCAAGGGCAAAGAATGGAGGCAGATGGGAGCATCTCGACCGCCGGTAGTGGCCAAAAGGAAAGAACCGACGGTTGGATGGGGGCCATGTGGCTCGAGGTTTTGGTTATGTGTTATATACTGTGTTAACTTCTCATTTATCCCGTTTGATTTTTCTAAAACTTTTCGATTATCCGTGTATTACACGTGCAACTCTTGGGCTTCCGAAAGAAAAAATATAAATAATTGGGACTGATGGGAATTGAACACACAAGTTATAGCACAGCAGTAGAGAGTCTCAACCAGTGAGCTACATGTTGTTTCTTACTTTAATTGAACAAAATTAACTTATAACTGCTAGTCAGGCTGAAATACCCTTTCTATATATTTGAACAAGTTACATTTATACAGAGATTTCAGAGTCGTTACATAGACTCTCCTCGATACAGTTACGCTAAGCGTTTAGTAATACAGGAGTACACAAAAGCAAGATAAATAAAATCAACTTTATTCATTAACCAACATTTATTACAAACGATAACATAAGAGTAATACTATATAATAGGATTCAAGGGTACAAATACAAGATATGATTCAATGATACAATAATTCCATAGTAATACGACATGAAAGACACCAAAATGGAAACTCTATGAGTCTTGGGCCCATTAGGGTTCCGCTGCGCACTCTAAAGATTGTGTCTAGTCCTACAAATAGGCTATCCAACCGGGAACCCAATTCCCAGGGTGTCAGAATACCCACAAGCAGAAAAATAAACGGGAGAGTGTGATACAAGTAATAACAGTAAATCATGGTAACATATGGAAACAGGTAAACCAAAAGTATGAGAAATCATGTATATAAAGTAATGTGAAGACACGACTAAAGTGTACAGTATAAATGATGTCATATGTGTGTGCAACATAATAATATCATATGTGTGTAGTAGTAATGATTATCAGGTATTGACTAGCGTTATGCATGTACTAATTTGGTTAGGTAAAGATACCGGGTTCTCGAGATTATCCATTGGACCACGAACAACAGCATATTGAAGATATATACGTATATGTATGCATTCATATATGTATATAACTTCTCATTCACCCCCGGATCCATCGTTAAGTCTACAAGGGGAATCTGAGACCCCTAATACAGCCTTACTTAAGCCAAACCATCTCAGCCCCGTTTTATTCAATGTTATAGGATTACGGATTAGAGTTAGCGCGTAGTTTATCTAGGCATAGAATTTCAACAGTGTACTGGTCACCCATAATATAGGGATTTTCTAAATCCGGTCACTCGTAATATCGGGATCTTCTCAAATACTGGCCACCCATAATACCGGGATCTTCTGAAATAATAGTCGTCCATATATAGGACTGGTCATCCGTAGTATCAGGATCTTCAAAATATTCCATACCTAGATTCACACGTTTAACCGGTTAAACCGTACTAGAGATCATGTAGGATATCAAGGTTAATCAAGTAATTTTAGAAGTGATAGTATTTGGTTGCTTTATGCAGTACATATTTGCAGTGTTTCAGCATGCAATTCTGGCTATTCAGTCTACAAGGTATCTGTAGGTTAGCAATAATATATATAATGATTCATTTTCTAGTTTTAGACATGTCCTAACAAACTAGGTGGTTCATAATGTATTAGAAATTTTTATTTGATATAATCGAGTGCTTACAAAGGAAATTTTACAGATTATATACAATAGAATTAATGATGGTTGGAATTTATAATGACAGAGACAACTTAGTTTAAATAGTAAAATATGCTGTCTAGTTGGAAAGAATTATATTTCCTGGTGTCAGTTAAAGTAGTTTCTTGTAACACTAGGACATAGAGAAGATTATTTTAAAATATTATACAGGATATTGCTTAAATTATTCATTTAAAATTCATGATGTCAACTCAGCATATTATTTTGACATATAGACGATGAAAGTGTTCCTGCCAAATGATGATGAATAAGCTAATTTCCTAATGTGATAAAAAAATATGATATCAATACGAAATGTGCCAAGTCGTCCGACTTAAGTGAGTAGGTGATAAACACTTATCCCGGGGATCCATAGGTGCACGGCATGCAGCAAGAATGCGAGAAACGACGGAAATCTCTTTGGGGCATTTTGTCGAACACCTTCGCACGCAGAACTGAAATGTCGTCGGAATGGAGATCCAAAGGCGTGGAAACGATCGTGGCGCTCACACGGACTTCAGCCCAGCCTTAGAGCCTCGGTTCTTAGCTCGGGGTTGCATCAAACGAGCTGTTGAAGGAGGTGGGTGGATTGGGGTCTCAGTTCTCTTCGTAGGTTCGGCTGCAGATGAGGAGTTGAAGATGGCTGCTAAGGGTTTTGAAATAGGTTGTCGGTGAAGCTCTTAGTCATGAGGAGAGGAAGGAGGCTCGGGTGTGTGATCTTAGAGTTGGGTTGAGATGGAGAGAAGGGTGCTCTCGGCTGTGGGTTGTTGTGGGTTTGGAAGGAAGAAAGAGGAGAGGCGAAGAGATGAAATCGAAGAAGAAGAAGAAGGCTCGGCTATGGAGGAAAGGGGTTTGGCCATGGTTTTCTTTAGAGGAGAGAGATGTAGAGTGAGAGAGAGAGAGAGAGAAAATGAAACGAGAGAAGCGGACCTGCAAGCGGTTTATTAAAAGCATAGTCACAAATTCGTGATGCGGGAATAATTCAGTAAGGTCGAAAATTCGGATTCGGAGAACTATTCGGAAAAATTTGGCAAGTATTCGGGAAAGATTCGGCAAGTGTTCGGGAAGGATTTCGAGCAAGAAATTAAGATATGAGACGCTAGGTTTTGATTTTGTGAATTATTTGCTGTTTTTATGAATCATTCGCTGTTTTTTCGAATAATTCGTGAATAATTTGTGAATTATTCAACGTGTTCGGCAACGGTGATTAAATCGGAGATTAGGTGACTATGTTTAAAAGGGTTTTGAAAAGGGTTTTAAAAAACAATCTAATTAATCCTAATTAATGACCATTAACAAAAATTTAATAACCATTAAAACCAAATTAATTATCAATCATAAATAAATACAAAAATTCAAACATGTGACAAACAAGTAACATAAGACAATATGTGTAATAAATTGAATAGAATAAATATAATCATAATGAATACTATAGTACGATCATTCATTCATACGTAAACTACAAACTGTATAAAATGCGACAGACTTAAATACACAATTATACGTTAAAATAACACATATTTAAATATAACCATGACACGAATAATATATACCACTAATTAACTTGAATGGCACCGTGTATAATTTAACAACATCAATATGCTTCTACATAAATTTAAATAACCCTGATTAGCAATAATATTATAAAATAGTAGACGTAAATATACTAACAAATATGTGTTATCACATTGAAAACATTGTTTTATAACATACCATATTATAAGCTAAATATAAAATAACATCATGCCACTAAAAAAACAGCTCATGAGTACATATTACATATAAATACGATATAATGGATACCGGGTTAATGGGCTTAAGGAAATCAGACGAAAAATATATTTAACAGAGAATAAAAAATATACGGAAAATGCAAAACTAATAAATACAGTATTATGAGAATGAGGTATTACGAAAATATATACGTATAATCATATACACAAAATAATATAATAAATAAATATTCAGCACAACAAATATCAAACAGTCAACTAGTTATATATAATAATGTAAAGGAGAAATATACTAAAGGAAAATATATATGTTTTTATTAAGGTATAGACAAAATGCAGACGTTACAACTTAAGTGGCGGCAAATTAAAGAATTGTATTTTCAGTGATTTCTACACCTTTTCTTTGGCATTATAATAATTAGTAGATGAGTAGATAGATAGCTAGAAAGGTATATAAAAAATGATAAAGTAGGAAATAAGATATAAGAAAAGTAATAAAATAAAAGGGTTATTTTTATATCCCTCCGTAAATTCTCTCTTATTTTTTAAAATCTCACTCTGAAATTGATATTTCTAAATTTCCCCCTTAATGTCTGATATTATTTCATATTTCTCCTGTCTAAATTTTCCATATAAAAATTAACTTTCCTTTACATAAACCAGTTTTGTTTTTTTAGTTGAAATTATGATCTCTCTTTAGTATATTATGGATTGATGATAATAGTTTGATTATAAGTAGCCGCGGTTAATATAAAATCGAGTTGATTTTTGGATGAAATTTTTTTAAAGAAGAAATATGAAATATCTAATAGATTTGAAAGAAAAATATAAAATATGAAAATTAAAAAGAGACTTTTAAAATAAGAGAGAATTTAATGAGTGATGTAAAAAAAAGCTCTAAATAAAAATCTCAACTAACTCAATTTATATTTTAATAAACTACTAAAAAATTAGGTTTGATTTTGAATATTAAATTGAAACAAGATTATATATGATTATTTCAAATAAACTATGAAGTATTCTTTAAAAAATGATTGAGATGAGAAATTATATGAGATATGACAGACCAAAAATTTCATCAATTTGATTCTAAGACTGTAATATATTGATTGATAGATATAGATTATAATCTTTCTATAGCATTTTATGGATTGATAATAATAGTTTGATACAAAGCAGCCTCGGTTAATATAAAATCAGGTTAATTTCCAGGTGAAAACTTTAAGAGAAGAAATATGAAATATTTAATAAATTTGTGAGAGAATATAAATAATGAAGATTATCCGGAGGCTTTTTTAAAATAGGAGGGAATTTAATGAGCAATATAAAAATACCCTAAATAAAAATCTCAACTAACTCAATTTATATTTTAATAAACTGCTCTTTAAAATATGGTTTGATTTTGAATTTTAGATTGAAACGGTTGATATGATGGTTACATATGATTATTTCAAATAAACTGCAGATTATATATTTTTTAAATAATTTTAATTGAGATAAGAAATCAGTTGAGATATGACGGACAAAAAATTTCATCAATTTACTTATAAGAGCAGTATAGATATAGATATATAGGGAGCTGATCCTATGAGGCCGGACCTCATTTCTTATTTTGAGACCAAATTCTTAAACATCTAATGCACCGTATTTTACATCGATCGGTACCAGTTACTTTGATCTACATGTTCTAGAGAATTATATATAAAGTTTCACGACATGTGTAGATCTCTAACACATCAATCAAGTATATTAAAATTTCATCAGCTTTTTGATACATGAAAAATACAATTACTTTATGGATACGTTAGAGATCTCCAAATTTCGTGAAACTTTATATATAACCTATTTAGAACATGTAGATCAGAGTGATCGGTATGGATAGGTGTAAAACACGTCGGGTTGGATGTTTAAGAATTTGGTCTCAAAATAAGAAATGAGGTCCAATCTCATAGGATCAGCTTCCTACACACACATAGAGAAAGAAAGAGAGTACGGTTTTATAATGTTTCGCGTAACATAGTTTCGAAATCAAGTTTTTTTTAAAACATGATCTTATGAAAAAACGCAGCCTCAAACTTTAAACATTTTTTGTCTTTGCAAAATACACGAGGTAACCAGCCTATTAATTGAATAGTTGATCGTTTACTTTGAAGGGAAAATAGAATCAATACAATTTAATTTAGTGACATGCAGTGCGAGTGCCCCTAAAAATAGTTCTATAATCTCTCATTACCAGAATACCGAATGAAAGGTTTAAGATTTAGACTCTGTACAAGCCAGAGAAAGGCAAGAAGGACGCATAAGCCCTTGGGAGGAATCTCCCTCTGCTCTATAAATAAGAACGACTCCTCAAATGTAGAGACATCGAAAAATAAATCACTCTCTATCTCTTGTAATCTCTCTGATAGCCTTCTTCTGTTGTAGTTTATTTGAGTGAAATATATAAATAAATATTTTGTTTTGATAAAGAGGCTTCCTCACTGCAAGTGAGTTTCTCTCTTGTCTCGTTTATATTTATTACGTTGTAATTATTTGATCCTTGTTGTTGTTGTTGGTATCAGAGCCATGATTGGCTAATCTTCTTCTTCTTCAAGATGGAGATCCATTAACATACAAGATAAGATGTTGTTTTAAGCCAAGCAATCAGGTATAATTCTTTTCTAATCTACTTTAGAAATATCTTTCTGTATAGTTAATTATGGAACGACATCAAAGTCGCGTAGGGGATCCCATATTAAGCCGGTGATTGGCGTGTTGGCAGCCCATAAATCGTTGACAGTCATGTAATTAAAAATACACTTAGATATCTTTAGAGTAAAAAGCAGAAAAAGAATATACAGAATTGCATGTAATAGAAGAACATCTTATCCTGTTAAGTTAATGGTATCGAAATCTTGAAAAAGAAATTTCATATGTCTACACCATCTTCATCTACTGGTATATCTACTAAGATTGCTCGTAATAAGAGCAAACACATAAAAAAAACTCAAATTTACTTGAGCATCCCTCAGATGAGGAACAGCTGAACAAATGGACCATTCTAAATGTTCCAGCAAAAGAAATTTATAACGATGAGGAAATACTCCTGAATTATCATTCAAAAAAGCAATTGAAGATGCGAATGATAGTTATATCTCAAAAAATAATTTTGAACCACTATCAACTAGGGCTATAAGATTGGGTATAACCAAATCGTTATTTATTATTAGAGTAATTCTAATATACCATTTTTGATTTAATACTAAATCAATGGTTTGCAGGAATTTATCTCGGATAACTTCTCCCTATGTTATAAATTTCTTAGGGTAATTCTAATATACCATTTTTTATCTCCCTATGTTATAAATTTCTTTTGCTGGAACATTTGGAATAGTCCATTTGTTCAGCTGTTCCTCATCTGAGGGATACTCAAGTAAATTTGAGTTTTTTTATGTGTTTGCTCTTATTACGAGCAATCTTAGTAGATATAGCAGTAGATGAAGATGGTGTAGATATATGAAATTTCTTTTTCAAGATTTCGATACCATTAACTTAACAGGATAAGATGCTCTTCTATTACATGCAATTCTGTATATTCTTTTTCTGCTTTTTACTCTAAAGATATCTAACTGTATTTTTAATTACACGACTGTCAATGATTTATGGGCTGCCAACACGCCAATCACCGGCTTAATATGGGATCCCCTACGCGACTTTGATGTCGTTCCATAATTAACTATACAGAAAGATATTTCTAAAGTAGATTAGAAAAGAATTATACCTGATTGCTTGGCTTAAAACATCTTACCTTGTATGATAATGGATCTCCATCTTGAAGAAAAAGAAAATTAGCCAATCATGGCTTTGATACCAACAACAACAACAAGGATCAAATAATTACAACGTAATAAATATAAACGAGACAATAGAGAAACTCACTTGCAGAGAGGAAGCCTCTTTATCAAAACAAAATATTTATTTATATATTTCACTCAAACAAACTACAACAGAAGAAGGCTATCAGAGAGATTACAAGAGGTAGAGAGTGATTTATTTTTCGATGCCTCTACATTTGAAGAGTCGTTCTTATTTATAGAGCAGAGGGAGATTCCCACCAAGGGCTTATGCGTCCTTCTTGCCTTTTCTTCTCTCTTTTGTTTAGAAAGATTATAATGTCTTTTATACCTTTTTTTATAATGAGGTTGTTTGGTATCAAAGCCAAACAACCTCATTATAAAAAGAGGTACAAAAGACATTATAATCCTTCTAAACAAAAGGGAGAAGAAGAAAGGAAGAAGAAAAAGCAAATTCAATACTTCTTTCAATTGGAATAATAGTTCCATTGTTAATATTATGACCCAAAAACCGTATAGCTGTTTGGAATAACCTCATTTTTTGGGCAGATATAACTAGTCCATTTTTTATAATAAGATGTTTAAAAACATTCAAATGTTTAAAATGTTGATCAATATTTTCTGAATAAACAAGGACATCATCTATATATGAAAGAATGAATTCAGTATAAGGATTAAAAATTGAATTCATAATATTTTGAAATTCTGATGGCGCATTTTTTAATCCGAATGGCATAACATTCCATTCAAAATGCCCAAAGGGTCAGATTCATGAATCTGTATTTGCCAATAGCCTGATTTTAAATCAAATTTTGAAAAGATTTTTGCTTTGCTTATCCTATTAAGCAGGTCCCTTTTATTAGGGAGAGGATATCTTATCCATTTGAGCACTTTATTTAAAGTCTTGTAATTAATAACAAGACGTGGTATACCCCGTTCTTGTTCAGCAGCATTGTTAACATAAAATGCTGTACAACTCCATGGAGAAGATGATTTCCTAATTAGCTTTTTGTCTATAAGACTACTAATTTCTTTTTTATATAATTCAAGATATTCTTGATTCATTTGGCAAGGTCTTGCCTTAGTAGGAATATTTTCTTCTAAAAAATCTTCTATATAAGAAAGATTAACAACGTGTTGCTTTCTTTCCCAAAATGCATTAGGAAAGTTACTACAGGTCTGCGTTATAAATTCATTTTCTAAATCTTTAATCCTATCTTTTATTAAGCTAGAGTCTAACTGTTTATTTATTTGTAAAGAAGCTATTTCTTCTTTAATGAAATTTATTTGATTTTCTTTAAGGTAAATGTCTTTTACCTCATTCAAAATTTTCATCATTGGATCAGTTATAAACTGAAACATAATTTCTTTACCTTTATAAAGGCTGTAAATGCCTTGTGAGTCTATTTTATTGATAGGCATTATTTTACTAAGAAAAGGTGTTCCTAGTATCACATGTTGTGATATTTCCTTTACAATAATAAAAGGAGAGGGAAGACAAATATCGTCATTGCAAATATTTGCATTAGACACTTTATATGGTGTAGTTAGAGTACTATTATCAGCTGTATTCAGAGTTTGAGTAGTCCTCTCACAATATTTAATAGGAATAATTCCTTCTTTTATGCAGTTTAAATCTGCACCACTATCAACTAGGGCTATAAGATTGGGTATAACCAAATCGTTATTTATTATTAGAGTAATTCTAATATACCATTTTTGATTTAATACTAAATCAATGGTTTGCAGGAATTTATCCGGGATAACTTCTCTTTCTGTAGTAATTTCCTCAGTAAATTCTTCCTCACTATTTGAAGATTCACCTTGTATAATAGTGTTTCTTTCCATAACAGAGATTCTTTGTAAAATATCTTTATTTTGAATTTTTAATTCTATTATTTCTGTTTTTAGGTTATTAACCTCCTTTTGTAAGGCTGCAATGGTTACGGGCTTACCTTCTTTTAATTGTTGTCTTTTAAAGACCTCTGATAATCTATAAACATTATCAATAGCAGGAGATTTCTCCTTTTCGTCTTTAAGAAGAACTTCAACCAATTTGGTTTTAAGTTCTGGCTTGATATGTTCATCTTCAATAATTTTAAGAATGGTCTTTTTGTCATCTTTACTTATAACATTAATACTTAGACCGTTCATCTCAACTATAGATTTCCAGTAATTTTCCTTATTGTTGATATTACAACATTTATTAGAGCAATCTTTATCACAAATTTTTTCATCATCTGATGAAGAATCTGTTAATTCAAATTCAGAAGATTCAGAAGATTCTGAAGAATTAATCATTATTTTATATAATGACTTTCTTAATTCTTCGTCTTCTATCTCGTTAATTTTCTTTTTTGTATAACATTTGTTGGCAAAATGACCAACTTTTCCACACTTATAACAAGTAGCTGAAGAAGCAGATTTTTTCTTAAATCTGTGATGTTTTTTCTTCTTCCTTTCTTCTTCTCCATTTTGTTTAGAAGGATTATAATGTCTTTTATACCTCTTTTTATAATGAGGTTGTTTAGATTCTATTCTTTTAGTTTTTCTATTATCTTTCCGATTCATATACGGATCTTCCATCGCGAATTGGCTATAAAATTCTCTCAATTCGTGTTTACCAGTTAATCTCTGGCTTTTTAATTGATTTCTTAATTTTATGTCATTACATAAGGATAATCCTTCTTTAACACAGGTGCTTATTAAGCGTCCATATGTAAAAGTATTGTAGGGTATAACCCCATCATACTGCGTTCTAAGATTTGTCCGAACTCTTTCGGCAAATAGATTTGGTAAGCCATCAATGAATTTAGCTTTCCAATGAGAGTTATTTGCATCTTCCAATTGCATAACTCTGCTAAGAAAAATATCTTTATACCATCTAAAATGTGTTAATGTAGGACATCTTAGATTTTGTAATAAAGTCCTTACTTTCTCAGCTTGATTACTTACATCCCCAGTAAAATGATCGAGAATAGTAAGTATTAAGGTATAAACAGCATCAGACACAGGAGAATTATTCTCCATTTTTGCTGCGCTAAAAATTTCAATTTTTTGTGCGGGAGATAAGGAATGATCCCCCAGCCTTTTAAAATTCCTGTAAATCCACATGAGATAAATCTCGCAACATCAGCATCTGAGTTTCCTTGTTGTTTTGATACTGTTGCATACATCATCATACGATGTAAAGTATCATGGATTTGCTTATCAGCTAATCCATCAATGTTCCATTCATAAATGGCTCGTCCTGAAAACGAATTTGTTATAACAGCTTTGTTTTCTTCATACAGGACATCTAAAGGAGTTAGCCTTTTATAATAATGCTTTTCTAAAGTTCTTAGTGGGTATTTTATGGTATTTATGATATTATCATCAGACATATTAATCTGATCATCTGATAAGTCGTTTATATCAGAGTCCTTTTCTGATATCTCAGACTGTTCTCCATCTATAATATTTAATCTAGCATTATTAAATTTTTTCTCAAGAGCATTTATAATATCTAAAGATATATTTTTATCTTTGGATAATTTATATCCTGAAATATCTAAAGCTGGTCTTATTGGTATATAATTTTTTTCATTTATTGTCTTTATAACAGGAGTTTCTATAACTCCCATAGCCTGTAGTTTATTATTCAGGCTTTCTAAAGTAGATTCTACTCTGGTTAATTGTTGACCAACCACTTGAATATTAGAAAAATTATTTTGTTTAAAAACCTTTTGAAGTTCCTTTAAAGTATTTTCCATTTTATCTTCAATAAGTGGCTTTATAAAAGCGGTTGCCTCTAAGTTAGAGGTAGATATTCCAGATAATCTTAATGGTTCAGTTGGTGGGTATATAGACCTTACAGTTTTTCCAGTTTGGGTGGTCCATTATTTATAATGTTCCTTTAAAATATTAATTTTATTTTCTTGTTCATTAAGAAAGTGTTCAAGGAACCAGTCTATAAAATATTTTAGACATTGATTTTCTTCAAGGTGTCTATAATATTGATCTTTATAATGATACATTTGATCTTTAGAAAAGGTTTTTGCAAACCATTCTCTAAAAGCAGTATGCTTATTTTTCATAAATTCCTTATTAAGGAATTTTCTTAAATTACTATCTGGTTTTAAATCCATAAAATTATATATGAAAACTCATCTCTGATGAGGTAGGAGAAGTTTTATTTTCCTTCTCATATACAGGATGGGATATATTTTCTTGGGAAATATTTATCTCTTTAACTTCTCTATAAGAGGAGCTCGGTCTAGAAAAAGATCTTCTTAACACAGAAGAAGGGGTGCTACCTTCTATATAAGGTTTCCCTGAAATTCTGGATATATTATTAGATCCAAATGTCACTTCAATATTTCCATCGTCAGTCTGTATAATCTGATCGATGTCTGTATCTATAATAGGTGCAGGTGGAACTGCAGAAGTTATAACCCATGATTCAGGAAAGGCAATTTCTTCCCATTTTATAATTCTATTAGTAGCAACACCAGAGGATAAAAGATTTGTTTCAATTACTGTGGTTTTACCATTTTCAGTCTTAGCTTTTACCTTAGGTGCCATAGTTGTTAAAACTTTATAGTGGATTCTATAAACTATTGATATAGTTTCGGATCCTTTCATGAAATTATAACCATGTGTTTTAAGATTTAAAGTTACTGCCTCAAGTATATTTGGGTCAGTCAAGGATAAAGTTAAATTGGGATAAATATCAAAATAAACTGGTCCATGACAAAGACTTGTTTGCATAATTCCCATTAGGGAAGGGATCCAGTCTAGGCATCTAGCATCTCTCAAAGATATTAATATAGAGACATTTAAGTCTTGGAGAGTAAGAGGTTTAAAGGCCACTTGAATTAAACCAATATGAAGATATTTATATTGTTTTTCAAATTTATAAACGTCCTTTTCTGAAAGGAGTTGAATTGTTTGTTCTGTGCTATCCACAGAGATGGTCTTTTCCATACTTTTGATGGAAAGTCTGGACGATAGATCAAACGTCCCTATGTTATAAATTTCTTTTGCTGGAACATTTGGAATGGTCCATTTGTTCAGCTGTTCCTCATCTGAGGGATCCTCAAGTAAATTTGAGTTTTTTTTTATGTGTTTGCACTTATTACGAGCAATCTTAGTAGATATAGCAGTAGATGAAGATGGTGTAGACATATGAAATTTCTTTTTCAAGATTTCGATACCATTAACTTAACAGGATAAGATGTTCTTCTATTACATGCAATTCTGTATATTCTTTTTCTGCTTTTTACTCTAAAGATATCTAGCTGTATTTCTAATTACACGACTGTCAACGATTTATGGGCTGCTAACACGCCAATCACCGGCTTAATATGGGATCCCCGACGCGACTTTGATGTCGTTCCATAATTAACTATACAGAAAGATATTTCTAAAGTAGATTAGAAAAGAATTATACCTAATTGTTTGGCTTAAAACAACATCTTACCTTGTATGTTAATGGATCTCCATCTTGAAGAAGAAGAAGATTAGCCAATCATGGTAAGTTAATGGTATCGAAATCTTGAAAAAGAAATTTCATATGTCTACACCATCTTCATCTACTGCTATATCTACTAAGATTGCTCGTAATAAGAGCAAACACATAAAAAAACTCAAATTTACTTGAGTATCCCTCAGATGAGGAACAGCTGAACAAATAGACCATTCCAAATGTTTCAGCAAAAGAAATTTCTTTTTTACTGCATAAATTTAAATAACCTTGATTAGCAATAATATTATAAAATAGTAGACGTAAATATACTAACAAATATGTGTTATCACATTGAAAACATTGTTTTATAACATACCATATTATAAGCTAAATATAAAATAACATCGTGCCACTAAAAAAACAGCTCATGAGTACATATTACATATAAATACGATATAATGGATACCGGGTTAATGGGCTTAAGGAAATCATACGAAAAATATATTTAACAGAGAATAAAAAATTTACGGAAAATGCAAAACTAATAAATACAGTATTATGAGAATGAGGTATTACGAAAATATATACGTATAATCATATACACAAAATAATATAATAAATAAATATTCAGCACAACAAATATTAAACAGTCAACTAGTTATATATAATAATGTAAAGGCGAAAAATACTAAAGGAAAATATATATGTTTTAATTAAGGTATAGACAAAATGCAGACGTTACAACTTAAGTGGCGGCAAATTAAAGAATTGTATTTTCAGTGATTTCTACACCTTTTCTTTGGCATTATAATAATTAGTAGATGAGTAGATAGATAGCTAGAAAGGTATATAAAAAATGATAAAGTTGGAAATAAGATATAAGAAAAGTAATAAAATAAAAGGGTTATATTTATATCCCTACGTAAATTCTCTCTTATTTTTTAAAATCTCACTCTAAAATTGATATTTCTAAATTTCCCCCTTAATGTCTGATATTATTTCATATTTCTCCTGTCTAAATTTTCCATATAAAAATTAACTTTCCTTTACATAAACCAGTTTTGTTTTTTTAGTTGAAATTATGATCTCTCTTTAGCATATTATGGATTGATGATAATAGTTTGATTATAAGTAGCCGCGGTTAATATAAAATCGAGTTGATTTTTGGATGAAATTTTTTTAAAGAAGAAATATGAAATATCTAATAGATTTGAAAGAAAAATATAAAATATGAAAATTAAAAAGAGACTTTTAAAATAAGAGAGAATTTAATGAGTGATGTAAAAAAAAGCTCTAAATAAAAATCTCAACTAACTCAATTTATATTTTAATAAACTACTAAAAAAATAGGTTTGATTTTGAATATTAAATTGAAACAGTCGATATGATAGATTATATATGATTATTTCAAATAAACTATGAAGTATTCTTTAAAAAATGATTGAGATGAGAAATTATATGAGATATGACAGACCAAAAATTTCATCAATTTGATTCTAAGACTGTAATATATTGATTGATAGATATAGATTATAATCTTTCTATAGCATTTTATGGATTGATAATAATAGTTTGATAAAAAGCAGCCTCAGTTAAAATAAAATCAGGTTAATTTCCAGGTGAAAACTTTAAGAGAAGAAATATGAAATATTTAATAAATTTGAGAGAGAATATA
Source organism: Agapanthus africanus (assembly GCA_030015575.1). Classification (NCBI taxonomy): domain Eukaryota; kingdom Viridiplantae; phylum Streptophyta; class Magnoliopsida; order Asparagales; family Amaryllidaceae; genus Agapanthus; species Agapanthus africanus. The sequence goes on from CM057341.1 coordinate 740,062,266, forward strand.
AATAATGAAGATTATCCGGAGGCTTTTTTAAAATAGGAGGGAATTTAATGAGCAATATAAAAATACCCTAAATAAAAATCTCAACTAACTCAATTTATATTTTAATAAACTGCTCTTTAAAATATGGTTTGATTTTGAATTTTAGATTGAAACGGTTGATATGATGGTTACATATGATTATTTCAAATAAACTGCAGATTATATATTTTTTAAATAATTTTAATTGAGATAAGAAATCAGTTGAGATATGACGGATAAAAAATTTCATCAATTTACTTATAAGAGCAGTATAGATATAGATATATAGGGAGCTGATCCTATGAGGCCGGACCTCATTTCTTATTTTGAGACCAAATTCTTAAACATCTAATGCACCGTATTTTACATCGATCAGTACCAGTTACTTTGATCTACATGTTCTAGAGAATTATATATAAAGTTTCACGACATGTGTAGATCTCTAACACATCCATCAAGTATATTAAAATTTCATCAGCTTTTTGGTACATGAAAAATACAATTACTTTATGGATACGTTAGAGATCTCCAAATTTCGTGAAACTTTATATATAACCTATTTAGAACATGTAGATCAGAGTGATCGGTATGGATAGGTGTAAAACACGTCGGGTTGGATGTTTAAGAATTTGGCCTCAAAATAAGAAATGAGGTCCAATCTCATAGGATCAGCTTCCTATACACACATAGAGAAAGAAAGAGAGTACGGTTTTATAAAGTTTCGCGTAACATAGTTTCGAAATCAAGTTTTTTTTAAAACATGATCTTATGAAAAAACGCAGCCTCAAACTTTAAACATTTTTTGTCTTTGCAAAGTACACGACGTAACCAGCCTATTAATTGAATAGTTGATCGTTTACTTTGAAGGGAAAATAGAATCAATACAATTTAATTTAGTGACATGCAGTGCGAGTGCCCCTAAAAATAGTTCTATAATCTCTCATTACCAGAATACCGAATGAAAGGTTTAAGATTTAGACTCTGTCTGCATTAGGTATTGATCTATTGTTCATTAAAAAAACATCCTATTTTTCAAAAGGTAACATTAAAAATGCACCGAGTAATACTCTTGTAGTTGTTCAAAAGATAAGGATAATTACATGTATGATATTAATGTTATAATGAAAAGCCCATATAATCTTTATTTCTAGCTGTTTATGAACAATATAAATATTTTTAATGGAAATTCTATAAATTTGTAAATGCTTATTTACTGAAAACTCCCAAAAAGTTTGTGTCAGAATCAGAAAACTACCACTATCTTTGAAACTATAAAAAAACCACCATAACTTGACGGTCAACCTTACTGTTCATATCAAATAACCATTTTGTCCTTTTCATAATATAATTCATTGATTATAAATTATATTTTAAATAATTTTAATAAATATTAATTAAAAATTAACAGACTTTTGGGGGAGGAGCCGAAACCGCGCCCGCTTGATGGTGACGGTGGTGGGGTCTATGGCGGCCGCGGCGGCAGGGTTTGTGGTGGCGGAGGAAGAGAAGATGAAAAGAGAGAGATATAGGGTTTGAGGTTGAGGAAGAAGGAGAGGAAGAAGTGGGATTTGAGATGGGCTTGAGAAAGAAGATGGTGGTGGTGATGGGTGGGGTTTGAAGAAGAGGAGGAAGAAGATAGTGGGAATGGTGGTGGTGGTGATGGGTGGTCGAAGAAGAGCAGGAGGATGATGATGACGGCCGCGGCCGCAGTGGGTTAAAGAAGAAGAAAAAGAAGGCGAGTTGAAGAAGGTGGTGGTGGTGATGATGGTGGCGGTGGGTTGAGAAGGAAGGAGGAAGCGGGTTGAGAAGGAGGAGGAGGAAGCAGTGTTTTTTTTTTAAAAATTACGGTTAGGGTTAGAATATAGGTAATTTGGGTTTTTAAAAAAGTTTTTGCTGGCATGGCAATTTAAGTGACGTTGCGTTGAGGCGGTACAGACGGTGCTGACGTATCATGGTTAAACTTGATAGTTTTAAAGATATTGATAGTTTTCTGATTCTGATCCAAACTTGTTGGATTTTTCAGTAAATAAGCCTTTTGTAAAATAGTTTGGTAGCATTAGAATTAGATTTGGGAGGGAAAAAAGGATTAGATCTGGACCAGGCTTTCCTACATGGGCTTGTTTTCAAGGACATGTAACTGGGCTCATGCTCGGTGCATATGGAAACGCAGATTAGACAAAACTTACGGCGTCTTCATGATAAGGCTTATTTGGAAGATAAAGATTAATAGTTGTCTATTAAAAGCAAAAAAAAACATGGAGTCATGAAGTTAAGTACCAAAAGAGCTTGTCGGCATTCTCAATATAAGAATCTATATCCATTTGTTGTATATTTTTTTGTCATATTTTGATAAAAAGATAATGCAAACCATAAAAGAAGATTGAAAACCGACCAGCGATATTGGATTTAATTTGCTATTTCCCTCTAGGAATTGGAACTATAAAATAAAAGTTATGGCATTTGTGCCCTAGCCGTACGATTGTGCCCCTAGCCGTACGATTCAATCCCTGAAGAGCGCCGACATGAAGGAGGAGACGCAGGAGGAGGCCATCGATTGTGCCCTAGCCGTCCGATTCAATCCCTTTTTTCCCTATCTTTTTGGGAACTTTTTTGATTCGTTTTGATTTGAGCTGGGTTTGGTTTTTGTTTGTAAGCGTTTGAGAAGCACGGGGTGGAGAAGGAGATAGCGGAGTACATCAAGAAGGAGTTCGACAAGAACCATGGGCCAAACTGGCACTGCATCGTTGGGCGAAATTTCGGTGCTTGATTTCAAAAACCCGATCCTTTTTGATTGATATTACATCAGATCTGTAAATGCATTGTATTAGCTTTTGGAATAGTATCAATTAGACGAGGAATGTTGTTAGGGTTTGTAGAAGGCTCATTCATCATCAATGGCTCTCTCTCTCATCAATGCCTCATTCATCATCATCTCCTCACAAACAATCCCATTCATAAAAAACACAAGACAAATTCTCCGGTCTCCTCTCTCCTCTCTCTCTTCTCTAAAATGACCTTTAGGAGCATCGGGCGCTTCTCTCGCATCGCGATTGCCGCCATGTGTCCGTCGCTGGAGCTAGCTCCTCTGCCATCCTCAGCTCTCCACTCACTCTCACCTCTCAAAGCGCAAAAGATCCCAACTTCCTTCACTTCCAATGTATGTCAAAAATTTGATAATTTACTATTTATTGTGTAACCGAATTGGGTTTGATTTGATTTTTTGTGAAAAGTGCAGTTTTTTAGGGTTAATTCTTCGAGACTGTGATGGCTATCGAGCCAGGCTTGGGTTGATGTGCTGAGTCGGGGAGTAGTGGAGGTGCCGCAGGCTCAGTCTGGTGAAGGCATCGCAGAGTGTGAGCTCCTCAAATGGTTTGTTAAAGAGGTGAGGATTTGATATCTTTTATTTCTTTTTTCTTTTTTCTTGATCTATGGTTTCAATTGTGAAGATCCTTTTAGTTGGGCAATGTGATGTTTTGAATGACTATTGGATTTAAGCATAACCCAAAACCTCGATTTTTTCATGACGGCGATTTAGGCCCTATTCGGGAATCGAGGTTAACTTAGGATAACCGGAGTTTGGTAAAGTTATCTAAACTTAACTCCGAATCCTAAGTACGCCGTGTGTGTTGTACAAACTGTTGTACCCGCGATGATTCTTGAAGGAATCACACGAGCACAGCCGAATAATCAAATGATATAGAGCAGAACCGACACAGGATCCAGTGCTTTGAGATCGAATGAAAAAGATCTACTGACGGCTGCACAAACTACTATGAACATGCACACCAAGCAACACAATAACGCGAGGATTTATCCAAGTTCGGTGCAGACTAGCACCTAATCCTGCAAGACGAATATTCTACCATCAAGAAAGAATTAACACGAGATTACACCGAACTTTTCTAATACACAAAATACCCCTATGTAAATCTCTCCTTTTCTCTCCTCTTTTGATTTGCAGGAAACACTTTTTTACTTCAAAATGCTTTCCTTGTTTTGCCGTGGATACTAAAATACATAAGGTTTTTACTATATTTATAGAGGAAATATTGATTAGAAGTACAAATAAGTCAAAGAGGTTGATGGATGTTCCTCATCCACTCTAAGACTTTATGCAGAAGTCACCCTCACCTAAATCTACGAGCCCGCAATTGCAATCAGTTAACATCAACGCACATCATGTGCGCATTGTGACCATGCCGCCTCGCACCACCATGTGTCCCCGCTTACGCATGCGATGCCCCATTCCATTTTGCTTTCGCTAGAAGACAACTATTTCCAATAAGTGCGATATCCGTGCTTCTCTTTAGAGAGCCTTGGCTTGGCTGGCCTACGATCCTAGTGCTCGGGAATCTCATTGGCTTCTCCTGGGCTTAGCTAATTTTGAGACAAATTTCAACAATCTGTATCTTGATTCAAAATTTACCACAATCTCGACACTTACTTGAAACCTTTGAACTCTCTTTCTTCTTCGTCTCTACGTCTTCATCAGTCGACTAGGCATATCAAGTCTAAGCAAAGCTTGAACTTTGAAATTGGGACCAGCTTAGTAAATGCACCCGCTGGATTATCATATGTAACAATCTTCGTAAGAGCAACAACCTTCTTCTCGATGTCCAAGAAAAAATCTCTTACCTCGATATGCTTAGTTCTCGAACTATAAGTCTGATGCTGTGCAAAATCTCCCTTTTGAGCTCCGTAGCAGGAAATTATATATTCTGTCAAAGAAAGTCCTTCGCACAAATTGCTTTGAATGGGTAAATCAATCATGTCCTCAGGGATCCGACATATGAATTGCATTCTGACCGTCACAAAATACCTTCGCGACCTCTTGCTGAACACTTGAAATTTGTTTCAAAATTAGCCAAGCCCAAAATTAGCTAAGCCCTGGAGAAACCAATGAGATTCTTGAGCACATGCTAAAGAGGAGGCACGAGTATCGCACATGTTGGAAATGGTTGTCTTCTAGCGGAGGCAAAGTGGAATGCGAAATCGCATACGTAAGCGGGACCACATGGCGGCGCAAGGCGGTATGGTCACACGGTGCACATGATGCGCATTGATGTTGGCTGCTTGCAATTATGGGTGCGTGGGGTTAGGTGAGGGTGGCTTCTGCATTAAGTCTTGGAGTGGGTAAGAAGCATCCATCAACCTTTTGATTTATTTGTGCTTCTAATCAATACTTTATCTATAAATATAACAAAAACCCTATGTATCTTAGTATCCACAGAAAAACAAGAAAAACACTTTGAGTTAAAGTCCTGCAAATCAAAAGAGGGGAGAGGGAGATATATTATGTAATACCCAGCCCCTTTTTATACCAATATCTGTATTTTGTTACTCTTGAATTTTATTTATTTTTATTTATAATTTTATTTCTTCTAAACCCCGAACCCTAATCCCAATCCCTTTTATATTTTCTCAGCCCAAGCTCTATTCCCTCCCCAGCCCAAAGAATATATAAATTAAAACTTCATTTCTTTCCGGCCCAATCCATAAAACCCCCATTTTCCTTTTATCAATAAAACCAATTAAAACCAAAACCCAAACTATTTTTCCATATCCCCTAAGCCCAACTCAAATTAATCCCTCAGCCCAATATATTTTCCCTGGCCCGTTCACTCCTCAGCCCACACACAAAAAAAAAATTATAAGGAATTCAATAAAATTGCCGGCCCAGCCCAAAACTTTCCCTTCAAGCCTTCACCCCAACCCGACCCGCGCCTCCTGACCCGACCCGACCCGTCTCTATTTCCTTCTTCCCCAACGGTAACATTCCCCGACCCACTCTCTTCGCCGCAGCTCACGCCCACGCCCATGCCTTGCCGTTACCCCCTCGTGATCCTCTCAATCTCCTCCCCTCGTCTCCCCTATCTCCCTCACACCCTCACTTCTCTCCCACTCTCAAAATTCCTCACCTCTCTCTCTCTCGAAAACCCACTACACTCGACTCCCTCCGACGACGGCGAACCTCCTCGTCGACCCTTCATTCATCATCCCTCGCTTCTCCTCCACCCACAGAACCCTCCTCCATACTCCTCCACCAATCTAGAACCCCTGCACACCCAACCCCGTACACCCGAGCCTCACCTGCACCCATTCGACCACCACCGTACACCCTCACACCGGCAATCCCCCATCACGTCGTCGATCTCTACACTCTCTCCTCCTCAGCCTTATCTCGCTCACGACAACACCCGAGCCCCTACTCTCTCTCTCTTCAAAAATACCAAAACCCAAGAACCCACACACACAACCCGACACCCTGTTGTTCGTCGCCGAAGCGCCGCCGCCAACTGCCGTCTGCCGCGTCCACCATCGCCATCAAACCCTCTGAAACTCACTACCGACATCGTTGCTGACGAGCTCACCATCTACAACCTCCATAGTTGTAAGTCCAAGCTGACCCCGGCTCGTTGCGCCGTCTGCTGCCCTCATCGCCGACGATCACCACCATCTCGTCGTCGTCGTGTCACCGTTGAGCCACCGCCGGAGCACCAGGCTGTTGCCAACGAACCCTTTAGCACGAAGCCCCTCTCCGTCGCACACGCAAACAACCACTGCACAGAGACGTCAAACTAAGCTCGAGCCGAGGCCAAACCTTGTCGTTGTTGCCCGTGTGTGTCGTGCCCGTGCATGCCATCACAGTCATCATCACTGCGACACCATCGACACATCGTTTCCAGGCAAGTTCAAATACTTGCTTACATGCTAATCTACTCGCGTTACAAATTCAAAAGTATTAAGTTATGAATTTACAATTCCCGATAAAATTAAATGACATACCCGTTCGATGCATGATCCCAATGAAAATACTCACCTAATTTGACTGAACTGGATTGTTTATGTTGGCCCATGTAGTGATGAATACCTGGAATGAATTTCATTGGAAAATATGACCGTTAATGACTAAAACGAATACCCCCTAATACATCCGTAAAACTGGAAATTCCCCGTACCTGAAAACCGTTAAAATCACCATAAATTATATACATACTGGAATGATGCGTTCGAGGGCTTAAATCGAAGCCGACTCGACGAACTATAACCTTATGCAAGTTTCTAAATATTTTTGTACTTAAACTGTGACAATATTTGGATCGGAGTGCGACTCTGGATTGCAGTCCAGAACGACTCTGTTTACTGTGCGCTGTCCCGTAATGAGCACCACCCTGTTTCCTTAATTCGTAGGTTGCGGAACTCCGTAGTTTATTAAAGGTGAATCTATTAGCTAGATAACACAAGTGGTTTCATTCTGTTTCGTCACCGTTTGTTATTTAAACTGTAATTTAAAAGATGGGGACGTATGACAGTCCCAACAGAATCAGAATTGACATACTAGTATTGAACAGTGTGTATCTCCTGACGTACAGACGCGATTGAGAATCCGTCTGTTGCGTTGAAAACCTTACTGAAAACCCTAGATTTCATTCAACTGTAGCGTCGCTAAATTCTGATCCCAACTGGGATCAAAATGCGTTGCGAAACGGAATTCCGATTCTGAAACCGGATTTTCAGCCGTGAACGCTTAAAATGAAATGGCCATAACTAGTGATTCTGAAACCCGATTGACATGAAACCAAATTTGCTGGATAGATAATCAAACATACTATTTATTCCCCTTTCATTATTTCGCTAAACTGTACCAGTATGATTTATGATAAATTGTGCAAGTGGTAGATTACTGATTCATGACATCCTAATCATGCTTTACATACTGTTTCTTCATCATATCATACATATGTCATTGCATTGATAACCTAATGATAATGTGTATTACCCAGTGTTAGGTATTAGTGATGATTGTGGCAAGTACGTTAGTGTTCGTGCATAAGTGAATAAGTGAAAGTGACACACTAATACCTAACACTTCCATGTCACGCCCCGCTTCCCAAAATACGGAATACGAGGGGTTGACAAGGCCAGCCATGCTCCTACGATCAAGGAAACATCCTGCCGTAGTCACACTTCGGCTTATAGCTTTACATGGTAATCAGTAAATAATGCGCAGGCAATGAGAAATGCAGTAACTGAAATGAAAGAACTAACCTGATGGAAATAAAAGAGTATAACTCTGGATAGCTAATCAAGGTGTCCGTGATGTGCGTCTGGTCCTGGTCCCGGCTAAATCCACTCTTCACACTGAGCATTCATACTCAGGTCGTCAGAGCGACACAATAACAATATAATATATAGATACAAGTGACAACTCGAATAGTGATAATAGATATATATGACAGTAAATCAAGACGGTATAGGTATGAGCATGCAGTAATCAATGCAGCGGAACAGTAAAAGTAGTAAAATAGCATGCCGAGTATGTCAACACGGTAAGTATGTATATCGATGCTATCATCCCTATCAGTCCCTAAATCTCACTGTACAGGTCACTAAGCCTATCGTCAGTCCAAGTGTGAGAGTCAACCACTCGTGAGTGTCCTCCACCCAAGGGTAGAACACAAGGGCAAGGGACCACGGGCCCAATATGTAACTCACGGTAATAATCATGTACCCTGTAAATCTCCATATATATAAGCTGGCAAGGGACTCCCGAGATTCTGTTGAACTCACACACAAACTATCCCACACCCCGTGGTCTACATCAAACGCTAACCATAACCTCAAATCCCAGTCGGTCGATGATAAGTCCGCACGAGAACTGGAGACAGGATCTCCATCAAGCATGTCCCGACTAACTCAAGATAAATGGCAGTGTCTGGTGCCTTATCTGTGACACCCATGCAAGAGCTTCCATAAGTGTCCCATACCACTTATAGTCACACGTACACGCGTCTCACAGACGTCGACAATGCAATAGAATAATAAGGTTCACTGATTGTGTACAAGTACGCGTCACTTTCACTTATTCACTTATGCACGAACACTAACGTACTTGCCACAATCATCACTAATACCTAACACTGGGTAATACACATTATCATTAGGTTATCAATGCAATGACATATGTATGATATGATGAAGAAACAGTATGTAAAGCATGATTAGGATGTCATGAATCAGTAATCTACCACTTGCACAATTTATCATAAATCATACTGGTACAGTTTAGCGAAATAATGAAAAGGGAATAAATAGTATGTTTGATTATCTATCCAGCGAATTTGGTTGCATATCAATCGGGTTTCAGAATCACTAGTTATGGCCATTTCATTCTAAGCGTTCACGGCTGAAAATCCGGTTTCAGAATCGGAATTCCGTTTCGCAACGCATTTTGATCCCAGTTGGGATCAGAATTTAGCGACACTACAGTTGAATGAAATCTAGGGTTTTCAGTAAGGTTTTCAACGCAACAGACGGATTCTCAATCGCGTCTGTACGTCAGGAGATATACACTGTTTAACATTAGTATGTCACTTTTGAATCTGTTCTGGACTGTTATACGTCCCCATCTATTAAATTACAGATTAAATAACAAACGATGACGAAACAGAGCGAAACCACTTGTGTTGTCTAGATAATAGATTCACCTTTAATAAACAGCGGAGTTCCGCAACCTACGAGTTAAGGAAACAAAGTGGTACCCATTACGGGACAGCACACAGTAAACAGAGTCGCTCTGGACTGCGGTCCAGAGTCGCACTCCGAACCAAATATCGTCACAATTTAGGTACAGAAATCATTAGAAACTTGCATAGGGTTATAGTTCGTCGAGTCCGCTTCGATTTAAGCCCTTGAACGCATCATTCCAGTATGTATATAATTTATGGTGATTTTAACGGTTTTCAGATACAAGAAATTTCCAGTTTTACGGGTATATTTGGGGGTAGTCGTTTTAGTTGTTAATATTCGTATTTTCCAGCGAAATTTGTACAAGGTATTCATCACTACACGGGCCAATATAAACAATCCAGTTCCGTCAAATCAGGTGAGTATTTTCATTGGGATCATGCATCGAACGGGTATGTCGTTTAATTTTATCGGGAATTGTAAATTCATAACTTATACTTTTGAATTTGTAACGCGAGTAGATTAGCATGTAAGCAAGTATTTGAACTTGCCTGGAAACGATGTGTCGACGGTGTCGCAGTGATGATGACTGTGATGGCATGCACGGGCACGACACACACGGACAACAACGACAAGGTTTGGCCTCGGCTCGAGCTTAGTTTGACGGCTCTGTGCAGTGGTTGTTTGCGTGCGCGACGGAGAGGGGCTTCGTGCTAAAGGGTTCGTTGGCAGCAGCCTGGTGCTCCGGCGGTGGCTCAGCGGTGACACGACGAGCGGTGGTGATCGTCGGCGATGAGGGCAGCAGACGGCGCAACGAGCCCGGGTCAGCTTGGACTTGCAACTATGAAGGTTGTAGATGGTGAGCTCGTCAGCAACGATGTCGGTAGTGAGTTTTAGAGGGTTTGATGGCGATGGTGGACGCGGCAGACGGCGGTTGGCGGCGGCGCTCCGGCGACGAACAACAGGGTGTCGGGTTGTGTGTGTGGGTTCTTGGGTTGGTGGAGGAGGGTTCTGTGGGTGGAGGAGAAGCGAGGGATGATGAATGAGGGGTCGACGAGGAGGTTCGCCGTCGTCGGAGGGAGTCGAGTGTAGTGGGTTTTCGAGAGAGAGAGGTGAGGAATTTTGAGAGTGAGGGAGATAGGGAAGACGAAGGGAGGAGATTGAGGGGATCACGAGGGGGTAACGGCGTGGGCGTGAGCTGCGGCGAAAGGAGTGGGTCGGGGAATGTTACCGTTGGGGAAGAAGAAGGAAATAGAGGCGGGTCGGGTCAGGAGGCGCGGGTCGGGTTAGGGTGAAGGACTGAATGGAAAGTTTTGGGCTGGGCTGGCAGTTTTATTGAATTCCTTTTTTTCGGGCTGAGGAGTGAACGGGCCGGGGAAAATATATTGGGCTGAGGGATTAATTTGAGTTGGGCTTTAGGGGATATGGAAAAATAGTTTGGGTTTTGGTTTTAATTGGTTTTATTGATAAAAGGAAAATGGGGGTTTTATGGGTTGGGTCGGAAAGAAATGAAGTTTTAATTTATATATTCTTTTGGCTGGGGAGGGAATAGAGCTTGGGCTGAGAAAATATAAAAGGGATTGGGATTAGGGTTCGGGGTTTAGAAGAAATAAAATTATAAATAAAATTCAAGAGTAACAAAATACAGATATTGGTATAAAAAGGAGCTGGGTATTACATCATACCACCCTTACAAAAATTTCGTCCTCGAAATTTAAAAGAACGACAAGCTATAAAATAATAAGCGAAAAGTTACCACATCGAACACTAATACATAGTGATTTACTTAAAACGGGTGGATAAAATTTTGAAGGTATATAAGTGTAAGAACAACATATAAAAGAACAAGTCTAAATAAGTATGAGGTAGGAACAATTATAGGGACAAACTACATGTATACGAGAATAAAAACAACAATAACGAACAATAATATTCGAGGCGTGCTCGATAAAATCGAAACCCAAATATGTGCACGTATAAGTATATCAAAGGTAGCACAACAGAAATAATAAGTATAAAGCACAACCATTTATAATAGTAACCATAGGCACAATACCCGGAAATAAAGTAACGACAATAAAGTAGTGAAGGATTTGTCGGTAGGTTCAAATATTTTAGGATAATGTATCGATCAAATAGTTTTAAAATAACTTAGAAAACCCACATAGTGAAAATAAGAAACATGGAACGAAAATATGCGCGATGTAAGGTTGCGCTACCGAAAATAATGGGAAAGCTAGTAGTGAAGTACTTGAAATGCGTAAAACGGGGATAGTCAATAAAACGCACTCTTCGATAAATACAAAATAATGAAAACCAAATTTCGAATAATAATGTCCTTAAATATAGTTAGGGTAACAGAGAAAAACACAAATATGTTTAGGGCTAGCTAGGGTAGGGATTACAATGGAGTGTGGCTCATACAAAAGGTCGGAGTGTGACGGCTTTAGACTGAAGGTCAAAGAGATTGGGGTCAGCACAGGAAGTAAGGATGAGCAGCAAGGGACTACTAGGGGAAAAGAATGTATGGGGAGGACAACAGTCGATACATCATGTGAATCAGAAATCCGAAGGATCAGCTAACTCGGAAAATTTACTATCAATTTTCCCCTCTCAGAAGGATCTCAAACGAGGCATAGACGAAGGATGAAGGGTGGCCCATTCAGAAGATCAGGGTGCGGTACTTGCTAATCTCAGTGAGGGTTTAAACAATACAAGGAATAGGGGCAGACAGATTTCAGCAGGAAAATAAATGTATATGAGAAATAATCAAGCATCAAGTGAGCTAAGAAGATCGAAAGATTGGCGAACTCAGCGATTTATTTCATTCCAGAAGATTCTAAACAAAGCATTATCAAAAATGAAAGGTGACCCTAAACTATACACAGATTTATTTGGCCAGAGAAGACAGCATCTAAAAAAAAATCCCGTCAGTCGCGGTTGTGGAGGTTCAGCAGGTTGCGGTAGGCTCGCGCGCTCAGGTAGGGGCGTCCATTTCTATAGCGCCTCGCGGGGACCGCCATTGGGAGTTCTTCCACAGCAGGGTCTTGTTCTTCTGGTCTTTCTTCCTCGGCTGGAGCTTCTTCATCGAGGTCTGATTCCATGTGATTCTCTTCTTCTGGATTCTCTTCCATGGGATTTTCCTTCACTGGATTTTCTTCTATCGGGTCTTCCTCGGGATCTTCCTCTATCGGGTTCTCTTCAGGGTCTCCTTCCTCTTCGTCGGAATTGCCTATCATGTCAAACTCTGGGGCGGCGGCTCCTTCCTCTGAATCGCTGTTTCCGAAAATGACCTGGGGACCGTTGATCTCATCGTCAGAACTCATCAGCGTGCAGTCTAAGGAAACGCATGACTGTGCATCCTCATCTAGATGCGGCGCTGCTCCAGGGTGGGCCATGGCTTGAAAGGAAAGAGTCATGATTAGACAGTGAAATACATCAAGAAAATAGCTAAGGGTACGAAGTATAGGAAAATATGCGGTAGGCAGGAACTGAAAAATCAGAATTAAAAATACGGTGGTAATGAATAGTACAAATAAGGGGAAAGCAAAGGAATTACGATTCAAAGTTTTATTGCATTCGATTAAAAGTTCGACGGGTACAAGATTTCAAACAAAAAGAAATATTTATAAGGGGATGACAACATTACTACTGAAAGTAGAAAACATGAAAATTCTTCTTTGATTGCTAGACCACTGCATTCTCGTCACGCGAGTTGAATCCTGGGTTGGGTCCGCCTTATCCTCGAGGTTCGAACTACGCAATAATCATCACTTGGCAGAAGTGGGGGTGTGGACGAGTCTTCTCCCTGTAGCTCTTTCCTTTTTGGGCAACCGTTGATGAGATGTTCGCTGGATCCGCAAATCAGACATTTCCTTTGGGCGCGGCGACAATCCTTCTGAAGGTGTCCTGGCCTCTTACAGTACCCACAACATGGGGTCTTCTGCTGCTTCTGTCGCGGGGAAACAAATTTGCGCTTCATCTTCTCTATTCCACGTCTAACAGGGATCCCTTTACAATTTGAGACTCCCGCTGGTGCCTGATTCACCCCCCTTCTCAGTCCTTCAGCTAACAAGTCGTTCGTTCGCTCCTGGGCTTCCTTCAGACCTTGCAGTACACTCAGAATCTCAACGGTCTGATTCTGGGGAGTGGAGATAGAGAAAGAGTCGTTGAAAGACATGATCCTGAAACAATAATTTTGAGGATGATATAAGGCACAAGCCATAAGAATCAAAATATAATACGGATTGGACAAAGATTCAAGAATATCAGATGTGATGAATTTCATTACAAGTGGAAAATCAACCGTATGACTCTAAGTCACTTAAACAGAGTACGGTAGTGTAACTATGATGTAGTTCACAATTACAACCACGTAACTCTGCCAAGTCACCCGAAACCCTAGCGGATGGATAACAGAATACTCGATGTGAATATGGATCGAGAATGACAAGTTTACAACCTAGACCAAGGAATGTCTTAGATTGCCAAGCTATACACGGAAAACTGCAATCCCAATCGAAGCAAAATCTGGGCTCTGATACCAACTAAACCATGTCACGCCCCGCTTTCCAAAATACGGAATACGAGGGGTTGACAAGGCCAGCCATACTCCTACGGTCAAGGAAACATCCTGCCGTAGTCACACTTCGGCTTCTAGCTTTACATGGTAATCAGTAAATAATGCGCAGGCAATGAGAAATGCAGTAACTGAAACGAAACAATATAAAGAACTAACCTGATGGAAACAAAAGAGTATAACTCTGGATAGCTAATCAAGGTGTCCGTGATTTGCGTCTGGTCCTGGTCCCGGCTAAATCCACTCTTCACATTGAGCATGCATACTCAGGTCGTCAGAGCGACACAATAACAATATAATATATAGATACAAGTGACAACTCGAACAGTGATAATAGATATATATGACAGTAAATCAAGACGGTATAGGTATGAGCATGCAGTAATCAATGCAGCGGAACAGTAAAAGCAGTAAAATAACATGCCAAGTATGTCAACATGGTAAGTATGTATATCGATGCTATCATCTCTATCAGTCCCTAAGTCTCACTATACAGGTCACTAAGCCTATCGTCAGTCCAAGTGTGAGAGTCAACCACTCGTGAGTGTCCTCCATCCAAGGGTAGAACCCAAGGGCAAGGGACCACTCAGAATCTCAAAATTATTGTTTCAGGATCATGTCTTCCAACGACTCTTTCTCTATCTCCACTCCCCAGAATCAGACCGTTGAGATTCTGAGTGTACTGCAAGGTCTGAAGGAAGCCCAGAAGCGAACGAACGACTTGTTAGCTGAAGGACTGAGAAGGGGGGGTGAATCAGGCACCGGCGGGAGTCTCAAATTGTAAAGGGATCCCTGTTAGACGTGGAATAGAGAAGAAGATGAAGCGCAAATTTGTTTCCCCGCGACAGAAGCAGCAGAAGACCCCATGTTGTGGGTACTGTTACAGTCCAGGACACCTTCAGAGGAATTGTCGCCGCGCCCAAAGGAAATGTCTGATTTGCGGATCCAGCGAACATCTCATCAACGGTTGCCCAAAAAGGAAAGAGCTACAGGGAGGAGACTCGTCCACACCCCCACTTCTGCCAAGTGATGATTATTGCGTAGTTCGAACCTCGAGGATAAGGCGGACCCAACACAGGATTCAACTCGCGTGACGAGAATGCAGCGGTCTAGCAATCAAAGAAGAATTTTCATGTTTTCTACTTTCAGTAGTAATGTTGTCATCCCCTTATAAATATTTCTTTTCGTTTGAAATCTTGTACCCGTCGAACTTTTAATCGAATGCAATAAAACTTTGAATCGTAATTCCCTTGCTTTCCCCTTATCTGTACTATTCATTACCACCGCATTTTTAATTCTGATTTTTCAGTTCCTGCCTACCGCATATTTTCCTATACTTCGTACTCTTAGCTATTTTCTTGATGTATTTCACTGTCTAATCATGACTCTTTCCTTTCAAGCCATGGCCCACCCTGGAGCAGCGTCGCATCTAGATGAGGATGCATAGTCATGCGTTTCCTTAGACCGCACGCTGATGAGTTCTGATGATGAGATCAACAGTCCCCAGGTCATTTTCGGAAACAACGATTCAGAGGACGAAGGAACCGCCGCCCCAGAGTTTGACATGATAGACGATTCCGACGAAGAGGAAGGAGACCCTGATGAGAACCCGATAGAGGAAGACCCGATAGAAGAAAATCCAATGGAGAAAAATCCCATGGAAGAGAATCCAGAAGAAGAGAATCACATGGAATCGGACCTCGATGAAGAAGCTCCAGCCGAGGAAGAAGGACCAGAAGGATAAGACCCTGCCGTGGAAGAACTCCCAATGGCGGTCCCCGCGAGGCGCTATGGAAATGGACGCCCCTACCTGAGCGCGCGAGCCTACCGCAACCTGCTGAACCTCCACAACGGTGACTGACGGGATTTTTTTTAGATGTCTTCTCTGGCCAAATAAATCTGTGTATAGTTTAGGGCCACCTTTCGTTTTTTGAGAATGCTTTGTTTAGAATCTTCTGGAATGAAATAAATCGCTGAGTTCGCCAATCTTTCGATCTTCTTAAGCTCACTTGATGCTTGATTATTTCTCATATACATTTATTTTCCTGCTGAAATCTGTCTGCCCCTATTCCTTGTATTGTTTAAACCCTCACTGAGATTAGCAAGTACCGCACCCTGATCTTCTGAATGGGCCACCCTTCACCCTTTGTCTATGCCTCGTTTGAGATCCTTCTGAGAGGGGAAAATTGATGGTAAATTTTCCGAGTTAGCCGATCCTTCGGATTTCTGATTCACATGATTTATCGATTGTTGTCCTCCCCATACATTCTTTTTCCCTAGTAGTCCCTTGCTGCTCACCCTTACTTCCTGTGCTGACCCCAATCTCTTTGACCTTCAGTCTAAAGCCGTAACACTCCGACCTTTTGTATGAGCCACACTCCATTGTAATCTCTACCCTAGCTAGCCCTAAACATATTTGTGTTTTTCTCTGTTACCCTAACTATATTTAGGGACATTATTCGAAATTTGGTTTTCATTATTTTGTATTTATCGAAGAGTGCGTTTTATTGACTATCCCCGTTTTACGCATTTCAAGTACTTCACTACTAGCTTTCCCATTATTTTCGGTAGCGCAACCTTACATCGCGCATATTTTCGTTCCATGTTTCTTATTTTCACTATGTGATTTTTCTAAGTTATTTTAAAACTATTTGATCGATACATTATCCTAAAATGTTTGAACCTACCGACAAATCCTTCACTACTTTATTGTCGTTACTTTATTTCCGGGTATTGTGCCTATGGTTACTATTATAAATGGTTGTGCTTTATACTTATTATTTCTGTTGTGCTACCTTTGATATACTTATACGTGCACATATTTGGGTTTCGATTTTATCGAGCACGCCTCGAATATTATTGTTCGTTATTGTTGTTTTTATTCTCATATACATGTAGTTTGCCCCTATAGTTGTTCCTACCTCATACTTATTTAGACTTGTTCTTTTATATGTTGTTCTTACACTTATATACTTTCAAAATTTTATCCATCCGTTTTAAGTAAATCGCTATGTATTAGTGTTCGATGTGGTAACTTTTCGCTTATTATTTTATAACTTGTCGTTCTTTTAAATTTCGAGAACGAAATTTTTGTAAGGGTGGTATGATGTAATACCCAGCTCCTTTTTATACCAATATCTGTATTTTGTTACTCTTGAATTTTATTTATTTTTATTTATAATTTTATTTCTTCTAAACCCCGAACCCTAATCCCAATCCCTTTTATATTTTCTCAGCCCAAGCTCTATTCCCTCCCCAGCCCAAAGAATATATAAATTAAAACTTCATTTCTTTCCGGCCCAACCCATAAAACCCCCATTTTCCTTTTATCAATAAAACCAATTAAAACCAAAACCCAAACTATTTTTCCATATCCCCTAAGCCCAACTTAAATTAATCCCTCAGCCCAATATATTTTCCCCGGCCCGTTCACTCCTCAGCCCACACAAAAAAAAATAAATTAAAAGGGATTCAATAAAACTGCTGGCCCAGCCCAAAACTTTCCCTTCAAGCCTTCACCCCGACCCGACCCGCACCTCCTGACCCGACCCGACCCGCCTCTATTTCCTTCTTCTTCCCCAACGGTAACATTCCCCGACCCACTCCCTTCGCCGCAGCTTACGCCCATGCCCATGCCTTGCCGTTACCCCCTCGTGATCCCCTCAATCTCCTCCCCTCGTCTCCCCTATCTCCCTCACACCCTCACTTGTTTCTCACTTTCAAAATTCCTCACCTCTCTCTCTCGAAAACCCACTACACTCGACTTCCTCCGACGACGACGAACCTCCTTGTCGACCCGTCATTCATCATCCCTCGCTTCTCCTCCACCCACAGAACCCTCCTCCATACTCCTCCACCAACCTAGAACCCATGCATACCCAACCCCATACACCCGAGCCTCACCTGCACCCATTCGACCACCACCGTACACCCTCACGCCGGCAATCCCCCATCACGTCGTCGACCTCTACACTCTCTCCTCCTCAGCCTCATCTCGCTCACGACAACACCCGAGCCCCTACTCTCTCTCTCTCTCTTCAAAAATACCAAAACCCAAGAACCCACACACACAACCCGACACCCTGTTGTTCGTCGCCGGAGCGCCGCCGCCAACCGCCGTCTGCCGCGTCCACCATCGCCATCAAACCCTCTGAAACTCACTACCGATATCGTTGCTGACGAGCTCACCATCTACAACCTCCATAGTTGCAAGTCCAAGCTGACCCAGGCTCGTTGCGCCGTCTGCTGCCCTTATCGCCGACGATCACCACCGTCTCGTCGTCGTGTCACCGCTGAGCCACCGCCGGAGCACCAGGCTGCTGCCAACGAACCCTTTAGCACGAAGCCTCTCTCCGTCGCACACGCAAACAACCACTGCACAGAGCCGTCAAACTAAGCTCGAGCCGAGGCCAAACCTTGTCGTTGTTGCCCGTGTGTGTCGTGCCCGTGCATGCCATCATAGTCATCATCACTGCGACACCGTCGACACATCGTTTCCAGGCAAGTTCAAATACTTGCTTACATGCTAATCTACTCGTGTTACAAATTCAAAAGTATAAGTTATGAATTTACAATTCCCGATAAAATTAAACGACATACCCGTTCGATGCATGATCCCAATGAAAATACTCACCTAATTTGACGGAACTGGATTGTTTATGTTGGCCCATGTAGTGATGAATACCTGGTATGAATTTCATTGGAAAATATGACCGTTAATGACTAAAACGAATACCCCCTAATACATCCGTAAAACTGGAAATTCCCCGTACCTGAAAACCGTTAAAATCACCATAAATTATATACATACTGGAATGATGCGTTTGAGGGCTTAAATCGAAGCCGACTCGACGAACTATAACCCTATGCAAGTTTCTAAATATTTCTGTACTTAAACTGTGACAATATTTGGATCGGAGTGCGACTCTGGACTGCAGTCCAGAGCGACTCTGTTTACTGTGTGCTGTCCCGTAATGAGCACCACCCTGTTTCCTTAACTCGTAGGTTGCGGAACTCCGTAGTTTATTAAAGGTGAATCTATTAGCTAGATAACACAAGTGGTTTCATTCTGTTTCGTCATCGTTTGTTATTTAAACTGTAATTTAAAAGATGGGGACGTATGACAGTCCCAACAGAATCAGAATTGACATACTAGTATTGAATAGTGTGTATCTCCTGACGTACAGACGCGATTGAGAATCCGTCTGTTGCGTTGAAAACCTTACTGAAAACCCTAGATTTCATTCAACTGTAGCGTCGCTAAATTCTGATCCCAACTGGGATCAAAATGCGTTGCGAAACGGAATTCCGATTCTGAAACCGGATTTTCAGCCGTGAACGCTTAAAATGAAATGGCCGTAACTAGTGATTCTGAAACCCGATTGACATGAAACCAAATTCGCTGGATAGATAATCAAACATACTATTTATTCCCCTTTCATTATTTCGCTAAACTGTGTTGGAGATAGTGCCCTCAGAGTCAATTATTGGATCACAGACACGTGATTGCAATGATTGAGGGAGGACCTATCCCGATAGGACAGTCTTACTCAAGATGATAGTATGCTATCTGGTTTATCTTTATCATCGTGTACTGCTTTAGGTGACCTGATAGGTCGCTATTACACGTTGATAAAGCCCCTAGGATTCTTGCTTGACTGCCAGCAGTATGAGGGCGATCATATACGTGGGAGCTGGTAGTCTATAAGCACATCCTTAAAAGGTCCCTAGTCGTGGGAGTTTCGAGACAGGGCATCGATACTCCAGAGTAGACTAGTGTATACAGTCGAGACCCCGACGAGGGGCGGTGGCCGGTCTCACAAGCCACTGGTATCAGTTGGTTCACCTAAGATGTATACAGGTGCTCATTGGGTTATGAGTACACCGGACAGGACTCGCCGGGAACATGCTAGTTGGTCTTATACCTGACGTCAGATGGCAGTTCCCTGGTGACATGTGTACAGGTTAGTTCATCGACCTAAGGATCGTCATTTGTCTCGTGTGAGTTTCCACTGTACTTTGATTACTACCCTACCACGCTCAAAGGAGACGTGCAAACAGGTTTTAGTTGGGTACAGTCCCGAGCCGCATGGAGGCAGTGAGCGGATCTTCAGGGGTTCGTCTCTCCCGGTATTGGAGGTGAGGTCGCGCTGTGTCTAGGAGAGCCAGTACATGAAAAGTCCTTGGCCAAGGCAGGAGATTTTCTGGTAGGTATTCCAGTAGTATCTCATGGTGTTCTGGGCTACACTCCGACACGACTTGTACCGCTTTTGGGGGTCTGACTTTTATCAACCCCCTAGGCCCGCTATGCGATGCTCATAGACGAACGGACCGGACTGTACGGATATTGTCGCTGACAGGCTCAGTAGGGTGTCAGGATGAGTTCGCTCACAGACGTCCCTTTTGGTCAATAGCTGGTAGCCTGTCATGTATGGCTAATACCTCTGACGTGCTAGTGGTTAAATCCACAGCCATAGTATTGACGAGTCTTTAGAGTCCCCCACAGACAGTTGCTCAAGTTTTCGGGCGAAACGCTGTAGAGGCCGTATGGAGATATGGCAGGGTTCGATCAGATACGTGCGGTATTGCACGGATCCTGATCGGACGGTTTATACAAGCGGGCTTTGGTTTAAGCCGGATCCTAGTATAGTACAGTGTAGATTTTGTCTCATTGCATTTGTATTCGGTCGGAATACAGATGCGGGTGTGTATACACAGTATCGGGGTTTTCCTGTAATTTATTACGGGACCAGTTTTCTGGAGTTGCCAGTTTGCTTTCCGTTTCGGCCATATTTTTTTGTATCTTTCATTGGCCGAAGATTGGTGGAGGAGGGCTTATTTGCAATTGTGCAAATAAGCATTTATGGAGAGTGGTGATTGCATACTTTTGTATCATGATGGTTTCATGATGGAGCCCCATCCCTTGACCTTCCATGCTTCATGATTGTTTGACTTCTTGACTTCATCATGATGGCTTGACCCTTTTGGAGTCATCATGCTTTTGATGGTGGTTGATGGAGTGTGGGTTTGTGTTTGTGATCATTTTCTTTTTCATGATAACATTATTCTCTCTCTTGCATTATTCTTGTAAGGACTCCCTCATTCTCTCACTTTCTTCACCTCATGGGGGCCGGCCATGATAGAGGGGGGGCTGCCCAATATTTGTGTAGGGATTTTTGATTCTATTGTGCTTGCAAAAATCCCCCATTTTCATCTCAAAAATGTTATCAAATCAATCCTCCACCAAAATGGCAACCTCCATGAACCCCAAAATGAGACATGGTTCTACACTACATTCTACAACAAACCTTGGGCACGTCGACTCGCAAACTTCGTGCCCGAGTTGTCTCGGTATAGAGGTGGGAGCCCGTAAAAGAAGCCGGCGACGTGGTGCCCTTTCGGCGACGAGGTGGAGACCGGAGATTCCGCGGGGAGATCGGGATGACGACGAGAAGACCGAAGGACACGGATCGCTCGGTATATCTCTCTACCCCCTCTTTAGATAGCTAGGACTAGATTAATGGCACGATCCGGGTATATAGTGCGCGGTGGTGCCGGTTTGAAAAGTTAAAGTAAATCACCGCTTCCGCATTCCGGCGTCGGATTGACAGCCGGGGCGCCGTCGTGCACTTACAGTGGTATCAGAGCCTCGCCATTAACCTAGTCGAGCTTGGTCTAATGTGTTTACACTTTCGATCGAACAAAATTCCACAAAACCGCGTTTTCATGTACAATCAGTTTCTGTCGAAATTTTTGTCTCGAAATTTTTTTCAGGGTGTTGCAGAATACTGTGCAGGGAATTATATTCCTTCTGTAAAATTTTGGTCGCGTGATCTCACTACCCCACCGCGGAACCGCGGCCAAACCCATGCTTAGGCCGCGGTTCCGCCGCGCCTTTTACTGTTTAATGCACCAATTTTTTACAGAGGCCTCCTGACTTGAAAATAGGGTTTTTGGAATATTCTTTTTGGGCACAGAATTTCTTTATGTGCTACAGTAGTGCTTTGGGGCTCACTTGGTAAATTTGATCGATCGGATATTTTAAACACATTAGTTCACAGTATTTACATTATATCTGCGACCGTGAATGTCACTTGATCGGTAAATCCCGTCTAACTGCTATAGCCCGGTTAGACGGATTTGCGAACGTGACATTCATGTTGATGTTCTGTGTTGTGCTGTGATGTTGCGGATTGGTCGTGGGGATAGCCTGGATGCAATACTAGTACAGTTTTTTGTTGTATTATGTACATTTGATATTGCGGGGCGAGCGTCCGACATGTGGACTGCCGTCACTGCCTGTTTGTATATTATTCTTTTGGGGCACGACCAGGTCGAGGTCGATGTACCCGTTGTATGTATATTTTACTTTCTGTACTAGGATTACCCTAAAGAGGGGTGCACGGATAGCCGGGTTCTAGAGGGCAACAAGCCCGCATATCATGGCATTGAGACGGAGGGGGCTTCACTCTAGAATTGGCGGGCTATTCGCCGCACTCGTAAGGGGTACAGGTTGACCCAGGAGGGGTGCCCAAGTTACCGGATTCCGTGAAGTGCTGGGTGGTCCATTCACGTTGCTGAAGGGGGCTGCCTCGCTTCAGGTTTTGGCGGGTAACTTGCCGCGCCCGTAGGGGTCTAGGATTTTATTGTACAGGCTATTCACACGACCAGGGGAACGTCGGGTTTCAGTAGCGGCACTGTGAAACCCGGGGATCCCAGATAACTGTATTGTTCTGTGATGCTGTACATTTCTGTGATGTTGCATTTTTTATCACGCCTTGAGCGAAATATTATATATATATACTAGTAGATGTATATGTTTTGCATACGCGCTAGTCCAGTCCCCGCTCTGTCGTTAGTTAACTAACCTAACGGGTAATGACGGGACCCAGTGGCGAATGCGGATGTCGTATACGTACATCATTATATTTCGTTCTTTGTGGTGTGATCAATTGATGGGATTGCATTGATTCGGATCAATGCAAGTTAAAAACAAACCTATTCTGATGTTGTTGGAACACTTTTCAAAAGGCTGTTATTGCAAGGACGTTCACTTTTGTTTAGCACAGTGGTATTCAGTTGGAATATCCTGCTCCTCAGTCGACGAGGTAAGGGCCGAGATCCCTTCACCGGAAGTGACCCCTTGGACAGAAGTTTGCGTCAGGGCAATAACTTCACTATAGCCGATTACTTTTGCTTTGCATCGTGTTATTCAGTTGGAATATCCTGCACCTCATTCTACGGGGAAAGAGCCGAGATCCCTTCACCGGGAGTGACCTCTTTAGCAAAGGTTTTCGTCACTGTATTTTTATAAAGCTATCCGGTTCCTTCAACGATACCAAGTTCATTACGTTAAAGGTTTTCGCCAGAAACCATTCGTAGCCCTCTGTCATTTCAGTTAAATATTCGGTAGTATTCAAGCTATGTATTTTGACCTCACGCCAAGGCATATTGATTGGTAGCTGCCGAGTATCTATCTGTTGCATAGATAGATGCGTTGGTTTGGGACAGTCGTACTACTATTTTGGCCTACGTCAAGGGTATTTTGACCTCATGCCAAGGCATATTGATTGGTAGCTGCCGAGTATCTATCTGTTGCATAGATAGATGCGTTGGTTTGGGACAGTCGTACTACTATTTTGGCCTACGTCAAGGGTATGTACGGGTGGGTTCAAATTAACCTGGACAATGACGGGTAGAACTTGACATGTGACTTATGATATTTTGACCTCACGCCAAGGTCATAAGAGCATGGGGCAAAAATCACATCGGGAGTTTCTAAAGAAACTGAAACTTACCAGATATGCGCATACCTTCTGGAGTGTGATAACGTGAGCGGATTCCGTTACGTTATCATGCGATAGTTGGATCCCGATTCCCACTGATGAGTTAGTTTACTCCTCGGGTGACCCCGACTAATTCTTCTTTCAGGTTTGGAGGAGAATTTGAGGTGACAGTGGGAGGTTTCCAGATTAGACAAATTGGTAACCATTCCGATCTAGGTTAGAGTGCACGCTGAGTGTTTCTTTTCTCTCTCTTTGGCAGCGACCATTGACCCGACCCTAGACTATGACTCAGAGACCAAAATTGACCGAACCTTCTTAAACACTGGCTTTTGGATTGTCAGAGTTGCAAACCTCTTTGCCACTCCTACTTTTACCCTTTTCTCCAGGACATCCCGTATTTCTACGAACGTCCACTTCCATTGGACAAAACCATCGTATGGTTATATACGAACTCGAAGGAATTTATTCGAGGATGGTTTCTGGTTCTGGAGAAAACGGATATGATTATTCAGTTGTCTTTTCCTTTTTCCTTCTCTCAGGTTGCGAGTACTCCTTGGTTTAGGAGATAGTACACATATTATACAAATTGGATAGTCTTCTTCCAAACCCTAGGCTGGTGCCGAACGGTGGGGAATGAAGAAAACCAATTAGCATAACGATGGTGTACAGAAGGTATTAAGTAAAGACATATTAAGGGATGAGCAAGAGGGCAAAGTAAATTGCGACTGCTATTCACGACCAAACCAAGTATTTCTTCGCCAATCCTAAATCACCTTTGTATTTCTCCAGGACACTCCGTATCACTACGAAGATCCACAGTTTATTGGATACTCCATCGTATGGTTATATACGAACTCGAAAGGAACTTGTTCAATTCTTGGAAAAGTTTATGACTTTTCAAAGCTAAATAAACTTTCGATTATCATTTGCTTTCTTTAGCGCCCAACTCGTAGCGCGGAATGCCCCAATGATGGGGATGGATTCTTGTTCAGGAGAAATAGGAATAAGGTTTATTCGGTTGTCTTTTATCTTCACCTTCTCTCGCATTGCGAGTGCTTCTAGGATTAGGACAGTACACCCATTAGGCTTATTGGATAGTCTTCCAAACCATAGGCTGGTGCCGAATGGTAGGGAAAGAAGAAAACCATTTGGCCTAAAGGGGTGTGCAGAAGGTAATGACTAAAGACATATAAAGGGATTTGGAGAGGGGGCAAAGAAATATACGGTTACAGTTATGAATCTGGATAATGGAAGATGCATTACTAGGAATACCGGGATACCCCATCGAAACATTTCAATGTTTCAGTTTCACTATGTAATGTTAAAAGAAAACTGATTTCCTAATTAGACACTTGCTCCAGGGTATGTATTTACTAGGTATGATTCTCATATCTGTATGGTACAGATGATGAGTGGGAGTAAGTTATTGGGAATTGGGTGATCATCCTCATTATATCGGGATTCGTTGTAATCGGTGATATTTGAGGAAGTCACCTGGGTTGTTTGCCGGACGGCAAATATTTGGTTTTGAATATCCGCTGTTATGCACCAATTTCAAATTGATATATCTGTACGTCTATTTTCATAGAGTGAGATATACCTTTTTGAAATTATGTCTATGACATTTACCTATATCAGTGGATGGTTAGGTAAAGAGCATTAAACAGCGGTGTAATTCTTCTTAACCATAAGTACAGTTTTCAACCTACGACACACAGGGAATGAGTTATTAAACTCAAGGGACTTATACAGAGTATTGTATGTTGTCCAGTGTCCATTATGACAGAGGGGTTGGTCCTCTTACCATATTCGGTTTACTTATGACTTCTCTAGTCTTTAGACAGGTGTTTCGTAGAAACACAGGGTCCAAGTTTTGAGAAGTTATAGGTATATGGATAAAGTAGAGAACCAGGTATTGCAAGTATCAGGATTCTTCAAGGTGATCGAAGATGTAGATACTTGTGCATGGTATTCAGTTGATAGTAATGATTAAGAGAACTTGCTTCTCTTTCGGGTTACTCATAATTGAAAGCATTCCTAAGTTGAGTAACGCTGATCGGCCTCTTTCCATTTAGTTGACATGCACTGGAGACAGCTGCATGATTTGAATCTGGTTCAATTAAATCAGTGCCTCTGTTTCTGTATTGGATATAGAACAGTTCATATCTTAACGATGTTAAGGTACGGGGAGTTGTCCGGCCTATGCTTAAAACCAGACTCTGGATAACTCAAGGCACGTTTCTGTAATGGCTGTTTGTGGGTTGACCCAGGCTATGACGAGGGTTGACTTTCTACCATCTGGAAGATCAATAGTGATATTGTTCTAAACTCGCCACAGTTTTAATAAAAATGGATTTTTTCAGAAAATAGTAGTGGGAGTATGGTAGAACTGGAAGTGATTCCAGAACCACAAACGATTACTGAAGATTTGATAGGAACCTAAAGATTCAATCCGGTTTGACATTCTATTGGCCACTCCGCAGATAAGGTGGGTAATCTCAGGCACCCGAGAGGTACTCCGGTAGCCTCAAGGACGGTGGCAGGGAGGTTCTTGTTTACCCAGACTTGCCATTACTGTTGTTCCAGATTATGAGACCCGGCGGGAGGATGAGTATAGCGTCGTTCTAAACTAGCTTTAGAAGTGAACGTGTATATGACTCTGCCAGAGGGTTGTCGTAATCAGTGGGAGCAGCGGAAGCATTGGTGGACATGTGGCTTATGTCTATATATTGACTAAAGCAGATATAGCGGAGATAGATCATCTATTTCTGACGTGACAGTCATAGATTTGACTTCATCAGAATAGGGGATGGATCTGTTAAGAAGGTAGTAGGGTGTGATATCCTGGTATTTGGATGACATACACAGAGTAGGAAGTGATATTCCTTTACTACGATCGGTTATACTTTGGTCGTCACACAGTGGTTTCTCCACATTGGACTTGGACATTATATCAGACATACTGGTTACTGGATCTATGGTTTTAGATCTAGATTTGGGTGGTTTCCCAATCAGGGTACTTAGACAGCATTCTAAGAGTATTTAGAATGGACGACTCCTGGCACGGTAGTGTACCTGCAGGTGATGGAGTCACCCTCTCTAAAGGTGTCTTACAGACTAAAGGGGAGAGGGATGTGCATGATTGGCAGATCACTTGATTAGGCAATTGAGTCAATCATGAGATGTCAAGTACCACACCAGATGCTGTTCTTACACTAGATGCAATAAGTTGACATTGATCCTATCCTGGTGAAACAGTCGGAAGCAGTTTTAGAACATAAGTGGATGTTCTAGGGATATGATAACGACAACCTCATTCGGGAGACGGTTATCATTCCAGGCTTCCAAGGTGACCTGGACGGCAGAGTGGCTGTCAGAGTTGTATTTTTCCCTCTGACGAGGGGCAGTATTATGGACAGGTGGTCCAGGAGGATACCGAGGGAGGCATGGCGCATGATACTGATTAAGTTCAGTTGACGATACAGTCTAAGAAGTTTGGATTTGGAGTTCATTTATGAGCTAGGTCCCATCAGACATCCAGACACATTCTAAGACAGGTATTGCTCTTTTCGGGAGATGGCTTTCTCCGCGAACTTGAGATATAAAGAGACATAGAAAGAAATATCAAAGCGGATCCACTCACTGAGGCTATTCCTCGAACGCAATAGTTTCGCAAACAGATTTTGTGAGACAGATTGGTAGAGGAGTTGTGTGTTCGGTATCACACGGGCTGTGAGTATGCGACATTGCAATAATTAGCCTTGAATGCAAGTGGGAGATTGTTGGAGATAGTGCCCTCAGAGTCAATTATTGGATCACAGGCACATGATTGCAATGATTGAGGGAGGACCTATCCCGACAGGACAGTCTTACTCAAGATGATAGTATGCTATCTGGTTTATCTTTATCATCGTGTACTGCTTTAGGTGACCTGATAGGTCGCTATTACACGTTGATAGAACCCCTAGGATTCTTGCTTGACTGCCAGCAGTATGAGGGCGATCATATACGTGGGAGCTGGTAGTCTATAAGCACATCCTTAAAAGGTCCCTAGTCATGGGAGTTTCGAGACAGGGCATCGATACTCCAGAGTAGACTAGTGTATACAGTCGAGACCCCGACGAGAGGCGGTGGCCGGTCTCACAAGCCACTGGTGTCAGTTGGTTCACCTAAGATGTATACAGGTGCTTATTGGGTTATGAGTACACCGGACAGGACTCGCCGGGAACATGCTAGTTGGTCTTATACCTGACGTCAGATGGCAGTTCCCTGGTGACATGTGTACAGGTTAGTTCATCGACCTAAGGATCGTCATTTGTCTCGTGTGAGTTTCCACTGTACTTTGATTACTACCCTACCACGCTCAAAGGAGACGTGCAAACAGGTTTTAGTTGGGTACAGTCCCGAGCCGCATGGAGGCAGTGAGCGGATCTTCAGGGATTCGTCTCTCCCGGTATTGGGGGTGAGGTCGCGCTGTGTCTAGGAGAGCCAGTACATGAAAAGTCCTTGGCCAAGACAAGAGATTTTCTGGTATGTATTCCAGTAGTATCTCATGGTGTTCTGGGCTACACTCCGACACGACTTGTACCGTTTTTGGGGGTCTGACTTTTATCAACCCCCTAGGCCCGCCATGCGATGCTCATAGACGAATGGACCGGACTGTACGGATATTGTCACTGACAGGCTCAGTAGGGTGTCAGGATGAGTTCGCTCACAGACGTCCCTTTTGGTCAATAGCTGGTAGCCCGTCATGTATGGCTAATACCTCGGACGTGCTAGTGGTTAAATCCACAGCCATAGTATTGACGAGTCTTTAGAGTCCCCCACAGACAGTTGCTCAAGTTTTCGAGCGAAACGCTGTAGAGGCCGTATGGAGATATGGCAGGGTTCGATCAGATACGTGCGGTATTGCACGGATCCTGATCGGACGGTTTATACTAGCGGGCTTTGGTTTAAGCCGGATCCTAGTATAGTACAGTGTAGATTTTGTCTCATTGCATTTGTATTCGGTCGGAATACAGATGCGGGTGTGTATACACAGTATCGGGGTTTTCCTGTAATTTATTACGGGACCAGTTTTCTGGAGTTGCCAGTTTGCTTTCCGTTTCGGCCATATTTCTTTGTATCTTTCATTGGCCGAAAATTGGTGGAGGAGGGCTTATTTGCAATTGTGCAAATAAGCATTTGTGGAGGGTGGTGATTGCATACTTTTGTATCATGATGGTTTCATGATGGAGCCCCATCCCTTGACCTTCCATGCTTCATGATTGTTTGACTTCTTGACTTCATCATGATGGCTTGACCCTTTTGGAGTCATCATGCTTTTGATGGTGGTCGATGGAGTGTGGGTTTGTGTTTGTGATCATTTTCTTTTTCATGATAACATTATTCTCTCATGCATTATTCTTGTAAGGACTTCCTCATTCTCTCACTCTCTTCACCTCATGGGGGCCGGCCATGATAGAGGGGGGTTGCCCAATATTTGTGTAGGGATTTTTGATTCTATTGTGCTTGCAAAAATCCCCCATTTTCATCTCAAAAATGTTATTAAATCAATTCTCCACCAAAATGGCAACCTCCATGAACCCCAAAATGAGACACCAAAATGGCAACCTCCATCAATTCTACACTACATTCTACAGCAAACCTTGGGCACGTCGACTGGCTAACTTCGTGCCCGAGTTGCCTTGGTATAGAGGTGAGAGCCCGTAAAAGAAGCCGGCGACGTGGTGCCCTTCCGGCGACGAGGTGGAGACCGGAGATTCCGCGGGGAGATCGGGACGACGACGAGAAGACCGAAGGACACGGATCGCTCGGTGTATCTCTCTACCCCTCACTAGATAGCTAGGACTAGATTAATGGCACGATCCGGGTATATAGTGCGCGGTGGTGCCGGTTTGAAAAGTTAAAGTAAATCACCGCTTCCGCATTCCGGCGTCGGATTGACGGCCGGGGCGCCGCCGTGCACTTACAAACTGTACCAGTATGATTTATGATAAATTGTGCAAGTGGTAGATTACTGATTCATGACATCCTAATCATGCTTTACATAATGTTTCTTCATCATATCATACATATGTCATTGCATTGATAACCTAATGACAATGTGTATTACCCAGTGTTAGGTATTAGTGATGATTGTGGCAAGTACGTTAGTGTTCGTGCATAAGTGAATAAGTGAAAGTGACGCGTACTTGTACACAATCAGTGAACCTTATTATTCAATTGCATTGTCGACATCTGTGGAACGTGTGTACGTGTGACTATAAGTGGTATGAGACACTTATGGAAGCTCTTGCATGGGTGTCACAGATAAGGCACCAGACACTGCCATTTATCTTGAGTGTTAGTCGGGACGTACTTGATGGAGATCCTGTCTCCAGTTCTCGTGCAGACTTATCGCCGACCGACTGGGATTTGAGGTTATGGTTAGCGTTTGATGTAGACCACGGGGTGTGGGGTAGTTTGAGTGTGAGTTCAACAGAATCTCGGGAGTCCTTTGCCGGTTTATATATATGGAGATATATGGAGATTTACAGGGTACATGATTATTACCGTGAGTTACATGTTGGGCCCGTGGTCCCTTGCCCTTGGGTTCTACCCTTGGGTGGAGGACACTCGCGAGTGGTTGACTCTCACACTTGGACTGACGATAGGCTTAGTGACCTGTACAGTGAGACTTAGGGACTGATAGGGATGATAGCATCGATATACATACTTATCGTGTTGACATACTTGGCATGTTATTTTACTGCTTTTACTGTTCCACTGCATTGATTACTGCATGCTCATACCTATACCGTCTTGATTTACTGTCATATATATCTATTATCACTGTTCGAGTTGTCACTTGTATCTATATATTATATTGTTATTGTGTCGCTCTGACGACCTGAGTATGCATGCTCATTGTGAAGAGTGGATTTAGCCAGGATCAGGAGCAGACGCACATCACGGACACCTTGATTAGCTATCCAGAGTTATACTCTTTTGTTTCCATCAGGTTAGTTCTTTATATTGTTTCGTTTCAGTTACTGCATTTCTCATTGCCTGCGCATTATTTACTGATTACCATGTAAAGCTAGAAGCCGAAGTGTGACTACGGCAGGATGTTTCCTTGATCGTAGGAGTATGGCTGGCCTTGTCAACCCCTCGTATTCCGTATTTTGGGAAGCGGGGCGTGACATATTAACATATGGGTATTTTGTGTATTAGAGAAGTTCGGTGTAATCTGTGTTAATTCTTTCTCGACAGTAGAACATTCGTCGTCCTGGTTGCAGGATTAGGTGCTAGTTTGCACCGAACATGAGTAAATCATTGTGTTATTGTGCTGCTTGGTGTGCATATTTATAGTAGTTTGTGCAGCCGTCAGTATATCTTTTTCATTTGATCCTAAAGCACCAGATCTTGTGTCTGTTCCGTTGAGCTATATCATTTGATCATTCGGTTGTGCTCGTGTGATTCCTTCAAGGATCACTGCGGGTACAACAATTTGTACAACAGTGTGTGGCATGTATTTTGGACTTTAAAAAACTCTGGTTATTTAAACTGCAAAGTTGAGGTATAGCCGAAGTTTAAGAAACTCACATCCAACCTGACTTTTTTAAGCTTCAAAAAGTATGAAGATAAATCTGATTTGGTGTTTAGATAACTACAAACGTAAACAAGCCATCAAAGTTTAACTTTAAAGTGGATGTAAGCCCTTGCAAATAAACTCCACTTATCCTAACTCTATACCTAAATAGAGCCTTATAATTTTAATGGTATTAGTGGATCACTAGTTAATTTACTTGATTAAGACTTGTTCGTCGTCTTATTGAAGAGTGAGAATAAGTGAAATAGCATAACAAAATGTGAATAAGATTTGGGACTATTGGAACTAAATGAACTCTTAGGTTATGAATGTCACATAATTCCTATCTTCTTAACTTCATCTTCTTGCTTTTCTACTTATTTTTTAGTTGTTTATGGTTTTCTTTCTAAAGCATACACTATTTTCTGGGAAATTTTGAAAAGGTCCAATCTTTCCTTATTTTTTCTGTTTTCAGAAATGCATTCTTAAGACAAGTCTACGTGCGCTTTGTACATGGAATGGAAGATTACTTGGAATCCTCGCATTCCCGAGAATGGGATGACCGGGCATTTAACTCCAAGGAATCTTGCATTACGTGTTTCGTATATTTTAATCATTCCCGGTAATATATATATGTGCAATCGGCGGCAAGGACGAAAGAGGACCGGTGGATGCCGGCGATGAACGGTTGATTGACGCCTGGCCGGCGACGAACTAGGGCCTGCCGGCAGCGAACGTCCGATTGGCGTCGGCCGACTGGAGAACGAATTGCGATGGCCGGCGGTGGGCCGGCTGGCGAACGAATGGCTATGGTCGGCGGCGGGCCGGATGGCGAACGACCGACGATGGCTGCGGGGCCGGCCGGCGAGTGGCGAGGGAGCCCGGCGGCGGACGGTCATGGCTCATTTCATGATAGGCAGGAATATTTTGTGGTAATTTAGGATATGCACATATTTTGGGGGAATAGAATTATCATGAAATGTAATCATTTGATTACTATGGTAATCCTATATACCCGAGAATATCTTTTACACCTAAATAAGCATGGTAATTGTTGGGGTCAAAAATTACACCCCGGTTGATCAAGTCAAAATCAACTCTAAGTCAAGTGGGACCAAACCCCGGTCAAGTAGGTCCATGCCCAAGCCGAGCCCGAGCATGAAGAGGCCGGCTATCCATGCCAAGAAGAAAATTATGTAATAAATAATTTTAATATAATTTTTATGAATAAATATAAGGAAAATGAGCATAAAACCAAATTTTTGTAAAGTTTATGGCTCATGTGCAAAAAGAAATAAGCACATGGGCACGGGATGTGTAAAATGCCATTTTGTAAAGCCCAAGGGGCTATGTGTAAATTTGTAAGCCTATTTAAGACAATATTATGATGAAATGAAAAAAGATATTCATTCTCCCAAAAAATTAGGGTTCTGTGGCTTCTCCTTCCTTAAGGTTCTAAACCTTCTTCCTTTTTTTGGAATTAAATCAAGAGTTTAACTCTTCTTTTCCCAAAAAAGAAATAGGTTTTCACCAAAAAACCCTCGAAGGGGAGCTCAGATCTCCCATCAAATCTCTAAAAGAGAGACTTTTAATCTCAACGTTCCTTTTTCTCTAAGATCCAAAAAAAGAGAGGATGAAGAAGGAACCCATATCAGAGAACCCATTTTAGGGAAGTCCGAGGCTCGAAGAGGACAAAAAGGGAGCTCCTTTCACCATCTAAGATCTTAATTCTAGGAGTTTACCTCCAAATCAATTTTTGAGGAGTTCAACCCAAGATCCAAATTCAAAGGAGTTTAACTCCAAATTCAGACCTTTTAGGAGTTTAACTCCAAATCCAAGTCCTTTGGGAGTTTAACTCCAAATCCAAGCCCTTTAGGAGTTTAACTCCACATCCACATTCGATTTCTTCTCTAGGAGTTTAACTCCAAAGCCCCTCGGGAGTTCAACTCCCAGCCTAGGGGCTAAACTCCTTCCGCTGGTGTTTCCAGCTGTCGACACGCGCACGTGGCCCGCTGGCGCTCGGCGGCCGCACGTCACACACGTGGCCCACGGGGTGTCCGCACGTCGGGCATGTGGCCAGCAGGAGCCTAGCGCCCGCGCGCCCGGCGCCCAGTGGTCACGTGTTGTCCCACGCGTCCTTAGGACGCTCCTCACCCCTCTTTTTTTCCACACTCAAAACATTCCCTGTTAGAAATTTTTTTCTAACAGGACGCTGTCCCGCACCCTATAAGGGGGCTGCTAGCCCTTTTGAATCCCAACCCGCTCTCCGGGTAGCAGGACCCTTGTAAACTTTGCGAGACCTTCGATACGTCCATAACACAATATACACACTGCACAATGAGTTCGCATGACCAGTTTGACCCGTCAATTGGAGGTTCCCTTGCTCTAAAGGAAAGGGGTAATTAACGGCAGTTTGGTCCGCGGCTACCGGAGATTTGGATTCCCACAATCAATAAACCCCAGTCTACCCCAGGCAGGGAAAATCTGTATACCCCTGACAAGTGTGCGCATTACCATCTCAATGGGGTGACGAAAAACACCCTACAGTAATATTTCATGGTAATGTAGGATTACCATATAGATTACCTCCTACCAAGCGTACCCGAAGAACTTTATTGTATGTCAGAAAACTTTAATCCGATTTTCCCCGCAAGAAGCAATGAAGCACTAGTATCCGAAGAGGCCGTCAAATGGATTTCTGTGGTATCTTGTATGCATATACTTTCATATTCCAGGATTAATTAGACTCACGTATTCTACGATCAGTTAACCATTGCTTTTCACAGTTTTTATCTTGGCAATTATAGCTATTAAAGTTATCCTTCAATGTTGTATGTTTAAGATGTGTATGTGCTTAAAATGCTGCATGGTTAATTGTATATATTCATATTCTTTGTTCTTTTGATAATTTTATGTCTTTACTCTGATCAACTTATTGATCAATTCCAATCCAGACATTCATTGTTTTTGTGGTTATTTTATTGTAGATATTCCACGGCAGGGGGATCAAGTGGAAGAATTTCAACGCCTCTGTGAAGTACAAAGTGACAAGGCAACTATTGAAATTACTAGTCGTTTTAAGGGGAAAATCCTACAGATTCTCTTTGTACCTGGTGATATTGTAAAGGTAGATTTATCGTACTTCACAACTAACTTGTTTCTATACTTTGATGCTATCTTTTTCCTGTTGATTTATATAGTTATGCAGCCTGATGAGTTGATGACTATAATTCACTGGACTTCTTACATTTATTTGAGATAGAAACTTGGTGTGCTGTTATATGCCTTTAAATGTACTTAACGAATAGGTTGTGAAACTTAGGTCTCACCTTGTTCCATTTGAAGTCGATTGGGGTTCAACAAAGTCGTAGCATGTATGTTATAAACTGTTGATTTGTTGGCAGTAGAGTTTTTCTACTAGATTATTGTTTTGTAATAGCAATCAAAACCTAGGTTGACCGGTCACTAGCATGTATGTTAGTGGATGGAGATGTCGAGCATCGTGAGGAGAAAGCCACGGTATGGTCACAATCTTTTCATGGACAATGCACCAAAGCCCTGAAACCCTCCAATTCTAATGTGGCCTATCTCTTGTTATTGTGCACAGCCAAAGTTTCAACAATTTCACCCCAAAACTATGCAATAATAGCTCTGCGCGCGTGTGCGTGCGTGTTTTGTAGTGATGTCTGAGTTGTAAGGCAAACTTTTAATATTTGTTATTTTCTCCTACCGATGTATCTGAAGATACACAGGGTGACCACCATCGTTTTGATTATCTATACATGCTTCAAATATGTGCTGTATAATCCATTTCTTATTTTGAGGAAAAAACCGTAATTTCATTACAAATTGCAGGTTGGTGAAACGTTATTGAAGATACATGTAGACGAAACTCAGACCTCTTTCACATGTGAGGGTGATGACAATAAAGCTTCACAAACACCCGAGCTGTCTGAATCTGAAAGTGATCTGAAAACTTTCAAAATAATGAAGTAGCTCGAAGTGGGGTTTTATCTACACCTTTTGTTAGACACCTTGCAAAGGAATATGGTGTAAATATAAATGATATTTGTGGAACGGGTGAAAATGGTAGAGTATTGAAAGAAGATGTCCTGATATATGCTGCTAGCAAGGGAATATCTGTAGAATTCCCTTTAATTGCTGACGCTAGTGCTAATGAGGAACATTTGCTGATGAATGAAGAGAATACGGGCACAGTCGATTTACAAATCTATGAAGATAGGACAATCCCTTTCAGGTAAATCTAACTTTTTTATTATTAAAAAATTGTGAATGAATCCACAGGCATACGAATATGGGTAAATTCCATGTCGGACCTTTTCAGTTCTCTAAAGAACACCATTGAGCTTTAAAATATACAAATACCACCATTGGCTTAATGTTTGATACAACTTTCAATTGACGAGTCATTTAATATTTTTTTTATACACTTTTTAAGGGTTGGAGGATGTTATACAAATTTTGAAGTTCACTGGTGTTATGTGAAACACAAAAATGGTCACCGGTCCTAAGTATAGATAGAAAATAATCTTAGGAAATGTAGAATTTGAGTGATGAGATAAGCCTTGGAAAGTGGGACTATTTGATTGTGCTTTTCCAACGTTATTGCTTCGATATTAAATTGCAGAAATAGCTGAAAGATCACACCTACGAAACATAGATACTTAATGCAGTAGGTACACCTACGTTGAAATTCCGATATTTTGGGGATACTTTGAATACAGCTTTTAAAGATGTATCCTAAAATTTATCGATTAGAGATGTATCAGACTTATTTTGTTAAATTTGAAATTTATTTAGTTTGTGGTGTGTTCTTCGTGGAATGCCATTTCAGGATTTTGGCATCACCTTGTTCATATCAGACGTGTGGTATTTCCATATTTGCATCAACTCACATGAGGTCACACATTCAGGCACATTTGCAGTGATTTCTGTTTTTGGCACAAAATTCTGTTAATCTGAATGATATGAGCAATTTTAATAGTTTCTCTGTCCGTCGTCCCCGAGTCCCTAGTTTAATAGAGGTCAATTTGTTCATCTTCGGACACACATTTTAACTGTGTGGTCTTATCAAATGGTGTATTCCTTCTTTAAATTTGTTAACTGTTTAGAATTATGGTAGATGATATCTGTTTTATAGCTTTGCAGTGGTTATGATTGAAAAATCATATTGCTATATAGGTGGCCTATCTTTGTAGATCATTCACTTTGTATTTCATCCCATGTTTCACACCATTGAATTTTTCTCTTCGTTAATTGACGACTCAGGACCATGTTTTGCATTTCATTGAATTTCTCTTCGTTAATTGACGACTCAGGACCATGTTTTGCATTTCAGGGGATTTCAGAGAGCTATGGTTAAAATCAATGACCAAGGCTGCAAAAGTTCCACATTTTTACCTGGAAGAGATATATTGTGATGCACTTGTGGAGCTTAAACCAGCATTTCAAAATGAGAACACCTATCAGGATGTCAAACATACTTTTCTTCCTTTTTAAATAAAATCCCTTTCAATGGCGTTGAACAAATACCCGCTTCTAAATAGCTCCTTTAACAAAGTAACCAATGAAGTCATCCTAAAAGGTACATGTGCAATCGCTTTATCAAGTTTAATCTGTTGCCAATGAGTTGCTTATTTAGTATCCTGTTGCTCGCAGTTAATTAAGAATAAAACGCACCCTATTTACGTCTATGATGTACATTGGGTGACACAAAACTTTCAGACTGTTAATGCTCTCCTCACAATGAATTCTGTTAAGCATAGCTTGACATATAATTTTATCTATAATGACTACCGTCTTCACCCAATAACATGGTTGCCTAATTTTCTAAATGGATGACATGGATGCTTTCAGCGATTGTATATTTGTCGTACTTCATATATTGCAATGCGATTATTTTTTGAGCAGTGAGTTCAATGTACACAAGCACTAGACCTTTTAGTTGTGCGATGTGCATCTAAAATGCATTTAATTTACAGCCGCTACTGTGCACGTGTTCATGTGAAGGGTAAACTCATGTGGTATATGCATTTACACATTTTTCTACCACTATATTCATATTCATTCCATCACCGTCATTTAATTTCTCATATAGTCTTTGATCCAACCATATGGCTTGTATTATGGTTCACTTCAATGATTATATGTTTATACGAGTCACTATGGCAACGTCTCTCTACACTTACTGCCGCATTCCACATAAGAACTTAACATTAATTATTTTGTGCTGCGCAGATTCCATAGTATGAAGAAGTTTTTTTTACAGCGAATTAACTCAATTGTTGCCTTACAGTTAATTTAGTTAAAACCCAGTTTCTGTGCTATTCAAACCCTGTTTAGTATTGAGCTCTATGGGCGCAATTCGTTAACCCTTTTTGTGTTGTATTTCGTACAACTTTTTGCTTCAGTTGGTCCTTCATCGAATTGAGGAGTTCAAACAATTTTTTTAGAGGTCGTCCTATTTACATTCCATAGGTCTTTGTATGGCACTTTTGCTTAGCTTTTGGCTAATCTATGGCTTGGCTGGTTTTACGCAGGTTGTCATAATATCGGTATTGCCATGGCTACTTCATATGGTCTGGCTGTTCCAAATGTAAAGAACTCTCCATATTGGAGGTTCGCTCTCATTCAATTATGTCTTTCAATACACTTCATTTATTTATTAGGCACTGATAACAATCTTCTTTGTCGACAAAAATTGAATATAATAGCTGTACCCATCCTCTAATCAAATAGAGTTGTGTCACATGAACTAGTATTGATTAATTGATCATGAAAGAACATATTCCCCAATTTTGTCCCTCTTATCACTTGATTTCGACAACCCTAATACATATTTGTGTTATTAGATTACGAAGGAACTCTCAAGATTACATAAATTGGCATCAAACAACAAGCTAAATACTGAAGACATTGCTGGGGGAACAATAACTTTGAGCAACATTGGAGCTATTGGTGGCAAGTATGGCTCTCCTATAGTAAATTTACCTGTAGTGGCCATAAATGCAATTGGACGGATACAAAAACTCCCGCGCTATGCCGATGATGGATCTATGTATCCTGCTTGTATTACCAATGTAAGTTGTCAACATAGCGCAACTACTATCTAACAATCCTGATATAGAACGGTAATTTTGGCATTCATGCATGCATCACTTTCATAAAGAAAAGGCTAAATTACACAAAAATTACATTAACCTTTCATCATTTTTTCAGATAAATACCATGTACTGTATTGATTACAGATAAATACCATGAGATTGCTTTAAACCCAGAAGAAGCATACAAGGTTGCTGGAAGTTGTGTTTTATGACCGCTAAATCTTTATGCTTATAATTTATCACTTAATCCTGTCATTTTTTAACAATTACCCCCCACACTCCAACCCAACTTATGTGCACCTTCATTCCTGCACTGAATCAGGGGAAAACAAAGGGAATACTGAAGTAAACAAGGGCAAAATGAGGTCATCGCTTCATTATTTGTGTTATCAAAACAAAGACAAATGAAGATATATGTGTTCTAATGGCATATAAATGTCTATTTAAGAATAAATTGGACATGTGAAGTCATATGATCGCTAATACAACAGCGATTGACATAAACATATTAGCAGGATATTTGCGTGAGTATATGAATATTAAAAATTATGAAAGGTCATGGCATATTAATGTAATTCAGCTTAAAGAATCGGGTATATCAACCTAAACAAGTGCTCGGCTTATTATATTACAAACCACTATAAATAAATTGACTTTTAACATTGGTTTTCTCAATCTTCAGGTTACTATTGGAGCTGATCACAGAATTGTCGACGGAGCCTCCGTGGCGAAATTCTGCAACGAGTGGAAGCTCCTAATAGAGAAGCCACAGCTGCTCCTGCTAAACATGAAATGACTTCAAAATAACCCCCAAAAAATGATGCTGCTTAAAATATTGTGCTTCAGATTGAAACATCCATTTATACAAAGAGGCAACTTATATTTGTAGGTAATTGCGGATGTAAATAAATAATATGCCAAAAATATCCAGTTGTCTGTAGGGTGAAGTTTGTGTGAAGTAATATGTGCTCAGGTTGGCTTTGTTGGTAAAAAATGCTGGAATAACAGCAATCAGCTTAATCCCTGCCAACAATAAATCAATGGCACTTTGAGATCAATTAGGGTTTTGTCAACTTAGGGTGGTTTGATTTCTTGTAAATGAAGTTTCATAGGTCGATTGTTGTAGAAATGCCCAATGTTTCAAGTTTGGTTAGCAACAACTCAAGTTGAATTTGGAAATGGAGATGCAAAAAAGAATCAAATTTCCGTAACATTCTTACAGTCAAAATGGAATCAACAATGTTACAACTTTGGGGAGTCGAGATGGATCCAACTATTTTGCAACTTTGGAGAATGTGTGCATCACAGTTATTTAGAAATGTCACATTAGTAATTTTGCAATATGTGTTACATTTCTTCTTGTTT
Organism: Agapanthus africanus; assembly: GCA_030015575.1. Classification (NCBI taxonomy): domain Eukaryota; kingdom Viridiplantae; phylum Streptophyta; class Magnoliopsida; order Asparagales; family Amaryllidaceae; genus Agapanthus; species Agapanthus africanus. The sequence continues at coordinate 740,102,178 of CM057341.1, forward strand.
GTTTGTCAACCAAATACGGAAGAAAAAAACTTTGGATTTGGAAATCTAACAATAAAAGTAAAAATTGTTGGAACAATGGTATTGAATGCTTTTATTTACAAATAATGTTGCATGAAATAATTGTTGCGTTAACCAATCACCTCTTATTCAGGTAATATATCATTTACTACAATGTCAATGTTTTATTATCTTACCAGTTAAGCATAGTTCATGAGCTATGATTTTTCTCTTCAAAGCCAGAGGTTCCCGGTTCGAATTTCAAAAGGATTGTAACGGGTAAGGTCAATCGCCCTAAAGAAATTCATTTGAAAAAAGGAAAAAGAAAATAAATGTTTTATTATCTTACAGAATAATCTTAAAATAAACAACTCTACCTGAAATCATTGAATATAAAATAAATTTACAAAATAGGTTAAGGTATGTAAATGAAATTCTTAGTAGGATTCTTTCGCCTACATCACCCAGGTTACCTAGCTATTTCCATTTAGGACATGTTTGGTAATTGGGAAGTGAAAAGAAAATAAGGAAAGTAAGAAAGTGGTAGGAAAGTGAAATGGAATGAAAGTATTAATTCTTGTTTGTTTTGCTAAAAAAGAAAGTGAGAAAAAAAATGATTTGGCGTAAAGTAAACTTGGATTGTTTAGTTGAAATGGTAGAAATTAATTCAAATTGAATAGAAACAAGAAATTAATAGAATAAAATATTATTACTTTATTCCACTTGCTCGATGATGCAGCCCTAGCCTACATGGAGCGGCTCGACCGTTCCAAAACAAATCGTGTCTAGTTCAAGTCGAGAACACGAACTGCCAAATCTTGTCCGACTCACGCGTTTGACCAGCCAAATCGAACATCTCGTAAAATCGTCTGGATCAATGGATATGTACCCAAAAACCTCCCACCAATGAGAAACATACAATACTGCATTGACCTTATTCCTGACGCAAGTCTTCCCAACAAACCAGCATACCGTATGAACCTGAGAGAACACCAGTAGCTAAGGAGGCAAGTGGAGCTACAGGAGAAAAGATTTGTGCGACCCAGCATGAATCCTTGTGCCGTGCCAGCCCTTCTAACTCCCAAGAAAGATGGCCCATGGCGTATGTGCATCGATAATCATAGCATCAACAAAATTACTGTGAAGTATCTCTTCCCGATACCGCAACTCGATGATATGCTCAACCAACTTGCGGGAGCTAAAGTCTTTTTGAAGATAGACCTGAAGAGCGGGTATCACCAGATCCTCATCTAACCGGGGGACGAGTGGAAGACCGCGTTCAAGACGCAAGATGGACTTTATGAATGGCTGATGATGCCGTTTAGTCTGTCCAATACACCAAGCACATTCATGAAGGTCATAAACCACCTTCTACAGTCATTCTTTAGAAGATGAGCGGTCGTATATTTTGATGACATCCTTATTTATAGCTCTTCTCATGAGACTCACTTGCAGGATCTGAGAAATGTTCTCGAGCTGTTAAGACAGCAACAACTCTATGCCCATCTGAAGAAGTGCCACTTCATGGTAGATCAAGTCATGTTTTTGGATTTCATCGTCTCCAGTGAGGGGGCGTGTGCAGACCCAATCCAAATTACAAGCAGTTCGAGATTAGCTCATGCCGAGAAACATTCATGAAGCCCGGAGTTTCCACGTCCTCGCTACCTTCTATCGTCGTTTTGTACCATTTTTCGGTGGGGTAATGGCCCAATCACAAATTGTCTCAAGTCACGGGTATCTTTCCATTGGAGCGACGAAGCACAACAAACATTCGACGCCATCAAAGAGAAACTAACTACTGCCCATGTGTTGGCTTTGCCAGATTTTGATAAAATATTCAAGGTGGCATGTGATGCATCGGGGGTGGTTATCGGTAGCGTACTCAATCAAGAAAAACGACCAGTAGGCTTCTTCAACGAGAAACTAAATGGCGCCAGGGCCAACTACAGCACTTACGACGTCGAGTTCTATGCTATCGTCCAAGCCTTGCGACATTGGGAGCACTATTTATTGCAGCGTGAGTTCATCCTTCATTCTGATCATGAAGCGCTTAAGTACATTAATGGGTCGTATAAGTTGAATCGTTGACATGGTTGATGGGTTGAATATATCCGACAGTTCACCTTCTCTTTGAAGCACATCGCGGGGGTCAATAATCGAGTGGCTGATGCTTCTAGCAGAAAAGTGACCTTACTCTCCATAATGTAAGGTCGGGTTGTGGGGTTTAATACCTTTCGCGAACTTTACCCTGTGGACCCGTTCTTCGGTCCTATTCATAGAGCATTGAAGCAACCTCAACATGGACCCGAGCAACGTAAGTCAGGCTATCAACTGATGGACGACTATCTTTTTCGGAGACTGCAACTCTGCATCCCCGAGTGTTCGCTGTGAGAAAAGATCATGGAAGAACTTCATAATGAGGCTATTTTGGGTGAGATAAACTCTTGGCCCTTATCTCTCATGACAACTACTGGCCTAACATGAAACAAGATATGATACGTGTTGGCTATAGTGCCCTCAAGTCAATTATTAGATCGCAGGCACGTGATTGCAATGATTGAGAGATGACCTATACCGGTAGGACAGTCTTACTCGAGATGATAGTATGCTGTCTGGTTTGTCTTTATTATCGTGTACATGCTTCAGGTGACATTACAGATCACTATTACATGTTGATAGAGCCCATAGGATTCTTGCTTGACTACCAGCAGTATGATCGCGATCATATACGTGAGAGTTGGGTGGTCTATAAGCACATCCTTAAAGTGTCCTTAGTCGTAGGAGTTTCGAGACTGGGCATCGATACTCCAAGAGTAGACTAGTGTATACGGATCGAGACCCTGATGAGGGGAGGTGGTCGGTCTCACAAGCCATTGGTGTCAGTTGGTTCACCTAAGATGTATACAGGTGCTCATTGGGTTATGAGTACACCGGACGGACTCACCGGGAACATACTAGTTGGTATTATACCTATTGTCAGATAGCAGTTCCCTGGTGACATATGTACAAGTTAGTCTATCGACCTGAGATCGTCATTTGTCTCATGCGAGTTCCCACTGTGCTTTGATTACTACCCTACCATGGCTCAAAGGAGTCGTGCAAAAAGGTTTTAGTTGGGTACAGTCCCGAGCCACATGCAGATAGTGAGGGGATCGTCAGGGGATTCGTCTCTCCCGGTATTGGGGTTGATGTCGCGGTGTGCATGGGTGGCCATCACCAGAAATCCTTGACCAAGAGAGTCGAGAATTACCGATCTAGGATCGGTAGTTTCTCAGTTGGTGATAGGTTTCATACCGACACTAAATGTCAAGTTATTAGGGGTTTGACTTTATCCACCCCCTAGAATCGATATGCAATATTCATAGATGAATGGACCAGACTGTACGGATATTGTCACTGTCAGGCTCAGTAGGGTTTCAGGATGAGTTTTCTCGTCGGCCTCCCTTTCGCTCAATACCTGGGCAGCCGTTACGTACAGCTAGTGCCACTGACATGCTTGTGGTTAAACCCACTGCCAGCGTATTGACGAGTTTTTAGAGTCCCACACAGAGAGTTTCCCTGGTTTGGGCGAAACGTTATAGAGGCCGTATGGTTTTATGGCAGTGTTCGATCATATACGTGCACTTGTGCACGGATCATGATCGGACGGATAATATTAGTGGGCTTTGGTTTAAGCCGGATCCTAGTATTATATTGTTGGATTATTTTCGTCTCGTTGTATTCGTATTCAGTCGGAATACGGATGCAGGTATGTATATACAGATGAGGGGTAATGATTGATAAAGAAATTCCGTCGTTTGATATGAAAAGTATAATCACAATCAAAGAATTTATAACCGCAATCAATAACGGTGTCGATGTAGTTCGTTAATGAGTACGGGTCGTCCACTGAGATTCGTGTATTTATTCGTTCTTGTTTTAGTTGAGTCGAAAGAAAATAGTAAAGAAAATGATTCATGATTTATTAGATGAAATATTTTCAAGAAAAAATCAAGAAAGAGTTTAAGATTTAGTAATCAAGAAAATGTTTACGATCAATTTTAGTTATCAAGAAAATTGAAGAATAGCTTGTAGGATTCGATAGGAATTAGTAGCAATGATGAATATTAATAATGACTCATCTTATCTATTGATGAATTATAGCTAGAACGATGGCGATGAATGAAGATTAAGGATCTTTTGAAGAAACTAGGGTTTTTCCTTCACTATCTCTTATCTTTTCATTGATCATTATTCAAATCTAACTTTTAGCAAAGAAAATCATCAATCATTTAATCCCAAATTACAACAAAATTATCAAGAACGGTGATCTCGCTCCAGATTTGGTCGTTGACTATTCTTTTTCCTAAAGTTCATAATTCTCATAAGACTTAAAATGAGTTTAGGATTTCCTCACCATTTGATCTACTAAATTCCTTCGAATCCCTAGTAAGCGGAGATTTACTCATGCATCATGAAAATAGAAGAATCAACAATTAGAAATTTCATAATGCGAAAATTTAAAGAAAGCGAGAATTAACAAATGATCACCTTTATTAATCAACTTCTAATTACTCTTTTCTTCAATCTGAAGTTACAAGAATTGTTTTCGATCGCTCCGTTGAAGAGGTAACTATTCCGTCGAATTTCGCTTTGCTCGATCTCCGTGAGACTTGGACCTGTCGAAGATCTTGTGCTCTTGATGATTATCAGCTTCGCGTAAAGGATCTTGAGTGTCGTCGCTCGATATTGTTCTCAACGATTCTTGATTTTGGATCTTGATTTTGAATTAGAGTTACAAGTTGTGTCACTCAACTTTTGTAATGAATTGTTCAACTAAAAATTGAGTAACCCCCAAAATGAAGGCTTAGGTCCTTTATATAGCCCTTCACCAATCTTCCACTAGAAGCAAGGTCAATCTTCCCCAAGAAGCTAGATAGTTGTAGGGAAACTTCTAGAATAAGGTAGTTATCAAGCTTTCTCAAGAAGCTAAGTTGTTGTAGGGAAGTTTCCAGAACAAGGTTGTTACAATGGAGCGTCCTCGGCAAGCTAGGAAATTGAGATGAAGCTTCTGGAAAAGTATCGTCACCGGAGCCCCCAACTCGGCTGCGGATCCACGGCAACTCGGCCTGACTCGGCCGCGGATCCGCGGCCGTTTGGTGAGCTTGTTGCCTCATTTTCTCTGTGTATTCTGGTGTTGGCCAATTGGTGTTCAGGTGATATCTAAAATTCTTTTATCTCTTCTGAATCTTTGCTATATTTTAACTCTTTGATTTCCTGTATTTTGTCGGCGAATTCGTGATTCCGATATCTGTCCTGAGATAATTTTCTGCACAAAATCTCAATGAAGAATGTTGAGATATACAATATCATGCGTGAAATAATAAACACACAATTTCCTTCAAGAATGTTGATCATAATGTATAACACGTGGTATTTGATATTTTCCAGATGAACTTGTAATACGTGTTATATTTATAACAAACATCATTAGATGATTAGAAAAGTGAGGAAATTGTTATGTTAAAGATTGCACTATTTTTGACTGAACAGGTATTCTTGTAATTCGTTACAAGATTACTTTATTGTTGCCATTCTCTTTTTGATTAAACATTAAGTTTTAATGTTTATTGTGTGGAATTTGTGAGGTTAAGTTTTGGCATTTGGCAGTCATGGTGGCATGTGCTCACTTGGTGACTCATGGTGTTGGGTCTTGTGTGCATTGATGTTTCTTGTGGTGGGTGTAGATATTTGTGTTGTAGATTTTCATTAGTTGCTCCACACAATATCACACAACACTCGCAACCAAAAACAACAGAGAGTTTTTTCTAGCCTTGGTCAAAACTTGAGCTCACAACTTTCATCAATGGCAACCCTTTCACCTCCACCCTAACATGTCTCATGTGTTTAGCAACCTAGGGTGTATTGAGACAAAGTATTCACACACACTCTCTGCTTTATCTTGGGTAGCTAGGCTAGCAAACTGGATGCCTGAGTTGCTTCGGTTTTGAAGTAGGAGCCCGTATTACTAATCCTCAACGTGGATCATCTTCGACGAGGGAGACCGGAGAACGAACTTGTTCGAGGCAGCCGCGACGAGCTAAGGACAGAGATTGAAGACCGAAGGACGCGGATCGATCGGTATAATCTCTTAAACTCCTTTATATAGAACTAGTATAGGGTTAATGGTACAATCCGTCGATTAGGGTTCCGTTAGCACCGGTTTTCTAAAGTTTTTGTTTCGCGTTTGGCCATGAATTGATGGCCAGGGCGCTGGCGTAGCCTTACAATACGTTTCGGAGAGCGCTGCTATATTTGCCAAGTGTCCAAGGGGACAACCACAAATGCGGGTTTGTACACCCCACTCCCGGTTCCAGCATCACCATGGGAAGACGTCAACATGGACTTTGTCCTAGGCCTATCCCGAACTCAAAGGAGCATGGACTCAGTCTGTGTCGTGGTCGATTGATTCTCCAAGATGGTGCATTTTCTGGCCTGCAAGAAAACTATGGACACATCTCGGATCGGTGACATGTATTTCAAAGAAATAGTGCGCCTTCATGGGATACCCAAATCCATCACATCGGATAGGGACACAAAGTTAATGAGCTATTTTTAGAGGACCTTATGGAGGAACCTGGGCACTAAAATATATTTTAGCAGCACTTGTCACCCACAAACATATGGCCAGATTGAAGTGGTCAACAGAAGCCTCGGTAATCTCCTGCGTAGCTTAGTTAGAGATAACTTAAGGAAGTGGGACCTCGCCTTCACACCAGCTGAGTTCGCTTACAACCATTCTATTAACCGCACGATGAAGAGGAGTCCATTTGAGATCGTGTATGGAAGTAACTTCACCGGCGTCCTTGACTTGGCTCCAATTCCCCATATGGGGCGTCCCAATATTAAAGCTGAAGACATGACCGAGCACCTGAAAAGCATTCATGATCAAGTTCAACAGTAGATTGATGCTGCCAATTCCAAGTATGAAGCTGCCGCGAACAAGCATCGTCGTCACGTGGTGTTCAAAGAAGATGACTTTGTTTGGGTCATCCTCACCAAGGACCGCTACTCGGTAGATGAATATAATAAATTGAGCAACAGGAAGGTGGGTCCTTGTGAGATTCTCAAGAAGGTAAGCGGCAACGCGTATCAATTGAAGTTGCCTAGCCATCTGAAGACCTCGGACATATTCAACGTCAAGCACTTGATTCCATATGCGAGGGATATGAGCTCTTCCGAGGAAGACGGCTTGAGCTCAAGGTCGAGCTCTTTTTACGATGGGGTGGATGATGCAGCCCTAACCTATATGGAGCGGTTCGACCGTTCCAAAACAAGTCGTGTTTAATTTAAGCTGAGAACCCGAACTGCCAAATCTTGTCTGATTCGCTCATTTGACCAGCCAAATCGAAGATCACGCAAAATCTTCTGGGGCAATGGTGTAAGTCGATGTCGCGCACCCTACATGGTCTGTGGGGAGGTGGAAATAGCGAACAACGATTTTTGAAGCAAGCAACATCGACCTAAACCTAGGATCTCATTGGAAACCCGAACTAGCATATCTTACGAAGGTTCTAATCTACTATGAAGTGATTTATACCTTCGTGTCCAAATCCTTCGGGTCTTCTTATCCTCTTCTTAATCTCCTCGAGTGTAAGGATCGAGCTTGATAATTGGTTTCCTGGTGTCGAAGAAGATTCACCGAGAGTCTATAGTTCAAGCTCTAACCTCTAATATGAGATAACTAAAGTACCTAGTTTGCTAATCTAGGTAGCTTAGGAGATGTAGAGAATGATTATGGATTAATTTGTCTCAATTGCCTTAGGTTTCTCAACTCATGAGAGTGTTTAGGGTTTGAGGAAGAAGAAGAGAGCAAAGGATGAGAGAGGGTGTTGAAGTGATAATGATATGAAGAATGGCTAAGTGTTGATGACTATGAACTATATCATTTCTAAAATAATAATAACATAATACCACCATGCTTCAATAGTCATCCAAATGAGAACGAGTCACCAAAGTAGCCATGCTTCAATAATGAACAAATAACACCTCATACCTCCACCTCATTATCCATTTAAATAAATGGATTAAAACACAAATGAGGTGTTTTCTTCTAGAAGCACTCTTGTGAAATTACAATAATACCCCTCACCGTATATACATACCTGTATTTGTACCTTGAATACCAAGAGGCGAAAATAATCCAATACTATAATACTAGAATGCGGCTTAATCCTAAGCCCGCCAGTATTATCCGTCCGATAAAAAATATGTGTAACTTGTACATGTATATGATCGAAACCCTGCATGTAAAACCATACGGCCTCTACATCGTTTCGCCTGAACCAGGAAAACCCTCTGTGTGGGACTCTAAAGACTCGACAGTACGCTGGCAGTAGGTTTAACCACAAGCTCGTCAGTGCCACTAGCTGTACGTAACGGCTACCCAGGTATCTGTCGAAAAGAAGGTCGACAAGCAAACTCGTCCGAACTCTTACTGAACCTGTCCGTGATAATCTCTGTGCAGTCCGGTTTGTCTGTCTGAGAGTATCGCATGCAAGGTCTAGGGGGTGGAAAACGTCAGAGCCCTAATAACCATACAAGTCGTGCCGGTGTGGCTCAAGACCATCCGAGAATCTACCGGTCCAACTACCAGTAATTCTCAATCAGCCCCGGCTAGGGACTTATGGTGTTGACCAACCCATCACAGCGCAATATCGACTCCCTATACCGGGAGAGATGAATCCCCAACAGTAGCTCACTACCTCCATGTGGCTCGGGACTGTACCCAACTAAAACCTATTTGCACGACTCAATAGAGCCGTGGTAGGGTAGTAATCAAAACACAGGGGGAACTCACACGAGACAAATGATGACCTCAGGTCGACAGACCATCTGTACTCATGTCACATGAGAACTGCTACCTGACGCTAGGTATAATACCATCTAGCCAATCCTCGACGAGTCCGTCCGGTGTACTCATACCCAGTAAGCACTTGCATACAATCTTAAGTGCACCTTACCAATGGTTGCGGGACCAATCCATCATCCATCGTCAGGGTCTAGATATGTATGCACTAGTCTACTCTGGAGTATCGATACCCGATCTTGATACTCCCACGACTAGGGTCATTTAAGGATGTGCTTATCGACTACCCAGCTCCCACAAGTATGATTGCCATCACAATGCTGGTAGTCAAGCAAGAATCCTACGGACTTTATCAACATGTATACAAGATATGAAATACTAAGTAAAACACATCACATGTTAAGATAAAGACAAATCAGATAGCATACTATCATATCGAGCAGGACTGTCATGTACATACATATCCCTAGCATCCTATACAATGAAGGCCTCTAAGGCATACAGATCTAACAATCTCCTACTTTCACTAAGGCATGCAATTGGCGTATTTAGCACCCAACGTCTACACTAGAGCCAGTTGTTGGCGTACCGCATACCCAACATCTCGAACAGTCTTTCGAACTGGACTTGAGAGATGAACTTGGTGAATGGATCTGCCGTGTTGTCTTTTGTATATACTCTCCGCACCTCGATCTCCTGGCGATCCACGATCTCCCTGATCAGGTGATACCGTATCAAGATATGTCTGGATTTTTGATGGGATCGTGGTTCCTTTTCCAAAGTCATGGCTCCATTGTTATCGCAATACAAAGGTATTGGATTAGCAATGGATGGAACCACCTGAAGTTCAGAAACGAACTTCCTGATCCAGACTATCTCTTTTGCGACATCGTTAGCAGTGATGTACTCAGCCTCCATTGTCGAATCTACTACGGTGTCCTGTTTTGGAGCTCTTTCAATAGACCATCCTTCCGTTGAGGGTAAACACATAACCCGAGACAGATTTAGAGTCATCCTTGTCACTTTGGAAGCCAGAGTCGGTAAAACCCTTGAACTAGAGGTCCCCATTACCGTACACCAAGAACATCTCTTTATTCCTTCTCGGGTACTTAAGAACGTTCTTTACTGCTATCCAATATTTCTCACCTGGGTTGAAATGATACCTGCTTATCACGCTAAGTGCGTAAGCTATATTTGGTCTGGTACATAACATCGCATACATTATCGACCCTACCGCCGAAGCGTAGGGTACTATGCTCATGCGAGCCCTCTCCTCATCGGTCTTGGGAGACATCTCTTTGGAGAGGGTGATTCTGTGACAAGCAGGAAAATTGCCGCGCTTAGATTCTTCCATACTAAATCTCTTTAGTATGGTGTCAATGTATCTTGACTATGAAAGTCCCAACATTCTTTTAGATCTGTCACGATAGATCATAATCCCCAGAATATACGAGATATCATCTAGGTCTTTCATAGAGAACTTCTGTGACAAGAACAACTTGGCCGATTGTAGCATAGGAATATCATTTCCTATCAGGAGAATGTCATCAACGTATAATACGAGAAATACCACAGTTCTCCCTACAATCTTCTTATAAATATAAGGTTCATCTGTATTTTTGATAAAGTCAAATTCCTTAACTGTCTCATCAAAGAAAATATTCCAACTCCGCGATGTCTGCTTTAATCCATAAATAGATTTGAGCAACTTGCATACCTTTCCGCTGCTCCCACTGTCTACGAAACCCTCTGGTTGATCCATAAAAACACACTCTTCTAAACTTCCATTTAGAAAAGCGATTTTAACATCCATCTGCCAGATGTCATAGTCATGGAAAGCAGCAATTGCAAGTAGGATCCGAATGGATTTAAGCATAGACACTGGTGAAAAAGTTTCGTCATAGTCCAATCTTGGTCTTTGACGAAAACCTTTAGCAACAAGTCTAGCTTTGTAACTACTCTGTTTTAATGTACAGAAAATTTGTTTAAAAGTTAATGTACAAATGGAGTATTTGCAATCATGTATATGCTATAAGTATTTAATTTGCTTTTGAACAGTAAGAAAGCACTTGTAGCTTATTGGTAAAGCCTTGCACTGCTGTGACGTAGCCCATGTATTCAAATCCCCTCAGCCACATATTTTTTTTAATGATTTTTCTTTAAAATGTTTAGAAGCTCAAAAGTTTACACATGCAAAACATGTAAAAGTGAAAAGTCTCATAAAACAAACATGTGCACTGAGCTATATGAAGCGACTAGGACACGTGGCCAAGATCTAGAGCCCAACCCCTTGGATTGGACCGGCGAGATCTTACCAGGGGTCGGCGCCGCCGGGCCCCTCGTAGGTATTGCCTCCAAAATCTTAACCCTAGCATCCCTTGGTCTACCTCACTACCCTCATACTGTTTGATTTCCCTGCATTTATCCAGAGAGTGATAATTCACCTCTTTAACCCATTTTAATGTATATTTTTTATTCCATTCTTCATTACCCTAAACCCTAATTTTTTATATAAATACCACCCTACACTTTGGCCCTCATCATTTTGAAATCCATTGCCAAAACTCCCTAAAATTCCTAAGTCCAAAAGTTGTACAAGTGGAGTTAGCCTAGGTCAAAGTTCCGGCGATGTTTCGGAAAGAATCCGGAGACACCGAGACTCCCCGACACCTTCAAAAGTTCCCTCTACCTCCCCTCTCTTCTCCAAATCAGTAAGTCCTCTCTTCCCTCCTCTCATTCTAATCTAAAACACTCTCATTTCAAAACTCGTCGGAAGTGGAGTTATTCCGACTTCCGATTCTCTTTTCTTTAAAAACCCAAATTTTCTTAATAACAAACCTACCAATTCTTTATATATTGTTTAGAAATCATAACCAAATACTTGAGAACAAGTTTCATATCAAAATAACATGTTATGCAACTTTTATCACATTTTTACGATTAAATACCATAAACTTTACATTCTACATATTTCATCATATTTCTTTATATTACCTTTAAAAAACTCACGAGGTAATGACCCACCTCATCACAACACTCATTCTTGATATAGCACAATGGCTTTTGGAACTTTAGTTTGTGGGATAATTACAAGTTTACAATAAAATACCCTAAACTATTACAAAACCGTATTCTTTAAATTGTCTTATTTAAAATCCATACGATTAAGTCCTTACAACCTATTTTGGGGAATCCGATTGGGTTGGTACAGATTATCGCACATCCATCGGACTAGTAGGGTGAGATGCAGACCTCCTCACGGAGCATACGATCTCGATGGAATTTGTATTACAATTTTAAGAAAAACGTGATTTCTATTTAATAAATAAATTCTAATTTTTATAAATATATGTATATATATATAAATATTATCAAAATATCTACTTTAAATATATTATATATATTTCATGTTTTTTTTTAATTCAGAAGAGTCACAAAAGATCATGAAAATACCATCACAAGTCAAATTACAAGAAAATACCATATACTATTCAATTTATGTTTATATCCACTAGAATATTTCATTTTATAAAAATTACAATTATGAAAACCCTAAAGACGATAAATAAATACTTGAGCTTTATTTTGAAAATATATCAAAACTATTTTTCATAAAACCCCCTTAAGTTATATTAATTTACAATAAGGACTCTAGTAAACATAGGTTTAAATGGGACCGGCTCTCTTGAGCCTCAGGGAGCCGGAGAATATGGGTGCTTACCTATCTAAGGTAGACAACCTGAAAACGGTGTTATTAATATGGTAATTGTCTTGGAAAAAGACACAAATCCTGTCGTCCATCTGCAGCAGTTACCGATAACTCCAAAACTAATTTAGGACTTCAATTCTGTTTAAGAGTCTGACTCAGGCAGAGTCTCAGTCTAATATAAAATCAATCGATCTATCCTTGAATATGATTTAAGTATTACTCCAATTCAACATGAATCCATTTATACCAGAATTCAATCTATATCAACATGAACATGATTTGACCGAACCATGGATATACATTTGACTGGTCTACATGACTATCCATCTATATCATTTCCATTTACATGAACTACTGATATCATGGTTTCGGAAAGTCGTACATCTATTAAACAAAACAATATATATCAATACATAATACATTACGGGGTTTTAAAGGGGTAGACTGGTACGGAATGTGTTAGGAGTGGCACGAGACGGTCACTTTAATATACCCAACCTGAATATCCATTGCTGTTGTTCCGTAACTTAACGGTTCCTTGTGCTCTGTATACCTTAGTCCACAGAATAGTTGGACTCCTCTCGTATACACTGGCATATTCTGTACCAATCTATAAACTACAAACGACTGCATTAACATAACAAACTCACAATACACCAGATATATTCTCATATCTGTCTATTCATCTGTCTATTCTATTCCTACTTTTGTTTGGGACTTATCGAGCGATCGTTCGTTGACGACATTCCTTCTCTCTTCTTTCTTTGGAATGTTGTCAGGTGGATCCGACTCTCTGGAGATAGAGCCTAATTCAGAGGACTTGGATTAGTTCAGCGAGAACCCCAAGCTCTAGACTCTTGTATATACTTGACTTTCATGTTTATGCGATTGTTTAGGCATTGCTTTTCTCATTATATTTACTTTTCAGTTGTATTGTAAAAAAATGTTTAATAAATAAAAGTTGCTGTCCATTTATATTTCATGTCTTCTTATGTACATTTACATTATATTGCTTAGTTACGCTTAACGTGTTTACTTCTGAGTAAATACGTAGCGGGCCAGTCACGTCTCGTTACCCGTACACTGGGAAGCGGGGCGTGACAGGTTTTGTTGATGGCCCATGCAGGTCAGGTCAGTTCTGCATGGACATGCAGGTCAATTCTGCATGAAGTCCTATGCAATATAACACAAGAATCGGCAACTAAAAACATTCTTTACATTTCATATTCCTTGAATCTTACAACTTCGTATTCTTTGAATCTATCCTAACCTTATTTTTTCTTTCAAGGTTATAAATTTCCCAACAACACGAGTACAAACGTCAACAACACACCACCACCACCTTTTCCACTTACGCCTACAGTTGTATCTCTGATCAACGAGCAAACGGTATTTCTTGAGGTAATCCGAAGCCTCCTGGAAAGACAGCAGCATCTGACTGCTATATTATTGAACCGTCCAGAAGCGGAAGCACCCGGAGTGAAACAATTCCAGGCATTGCACCCGAAGCAATTTTTTGGGAAAGAGAGCCCTTTGGAAGCTGAAGACAGGGCTTAGAGTATTGAGGACAATCTGGCAGCAGCACAAGTGCCAGATATTGCTTGAGTAAGAGTTGCGAAGCTGCAACTCATCGACAATGCCCGAATATGATGGAAGGCGGAAGAAAGCCGTCTTGCCCAGCCTATCGAATGGAAAACTTTTCGCGACATGTTTGCGCGAAATATTTTCCCGAGACTGCCCGATTCGACATGGAGCAGCAATTCATCCACTTACAACAATGCTCTATGTGGAGCAAATCGGTGGATGAGTATGATGTTGAGTTCACTATATTGAGCAGGTAAAGATATGTCTTAAATATTCGATTTTATAATATCACATACTACACGGCTAACATAAGACCGTAATAGGTTCACGGCACACCTCATTCCGACTGCTGAGATCAGGTCCAAACGATTTCAGCAAGGGTTAGATCCAGAGATCCAAGCTGCCTTAGCTACAGGGGATTTCCCAACCTATGAACTGGCTCTGAAAGCTGCCTATCGATATGAGGCAGTAGTAAAGATGAAGGGTAGACTCTAATCTGCCGGAGTGAACCGTCCTGCTATTCAGATAGTAAGAGGAGCCTCTTCAAGGTCATCTTTTGGACCCAGGAGACTGAGAGTACCATTCAACCGGTCCAGTCCAGCTTTTTGCACCTACTGCAGGAGGGATAGACACTTGGCGAAGGATTGCAGGCGTGCTAATCGCCTTTGCTTAGTCTGCAGCTCAGCCACACATGATATTGGGTCTTGTCCTTGTAGACTCAATTCAAATGCTGCACCCAGACCATCAATTACCTATCCACAGCGGTTAGCTATCCAGGCACCTGCTCCACGTCTTGCTCTCCCAGCTCTACCTCCTCGTGGACCGACTGCACCTCCTCCTCGTCAGTTCCACCAAGCACAAAGGAACTTACCTTAAGTATAGAGGAACGGACAGAGGAATGCTCCTCCAGCAAAGAGGAATGTACCGAGGAGACAGGCTTTCATGATGACGGTGGAAGAAGCTGAAGCCACTGGCCAAGTCATCACTGGCAACTCCTTTCTTTCAAGCTTTTTTTTCAATCTTTATACATACCCATATATATTTTTCTTATACCTAAAACCTATCCCACATAACTTAGGTACAATCTTAGTAGCCTCACTTCCTGCACCAACACTCTTCGATACTGGAGTATCTTATTGCTTTATGTCACAATGGTTCGTCTGAACCCATGCAATTCCAGTCAAACCACTTGTATCCAGCTGGAATGTCAGTTTAGGGAATGGCATTCTAAAGGCAACAATAGGATACGACCTGTGTCCAGTGGTCGTCTGCAGCAGAGAATTCTATGCTGACTTCAAGGTACTGGACATACCAAACTTCGACGTAGTTTTGGGTATGGATTGGCTCGGAACTTTCTATGCTACCGTCAACTATCATCAAAGGAGGGTAGTGTTCGAGATTCCAGTACATCCGGTCTTTTATTTCAAAAGTGGAGACCGTACCCTGGAACCAAGTATATACAAAGCAAAACCGAAGAAGGCAGCAATTGCAACACTTCAAGCAGAGGAAGGATTGAAGACAGAGGTAGTTCGAGAGTTCTAAGATGTATTTCCTGAAGACATATCAGGTTTGCCTCCCGATCGAGCTCTTGAATTCAGTATTGATTTAGTACCTGGAGCACAACCGGTGATCAAAGCACCGTATCGATTAAGCCCTGAAGGTTTGAAGGAGATCCATACTCGGCTGGAAGAACTTTTGCTGAAAGAATAGATTCGTCCCAGTACCTCAAGTTGGGGATCTCCAGTTTTACTTGTGAAGAAGAAGGAAGGTTCATACAGAATGTGCATTGATTATAGATCTTTGAACGAAGTCACGATAAAGAACAAGTATCCACTACCGCGCATCGACAATCTGTTCAATCAGCTAAGTGGGTCTTACATTTTCTCCAAGTTAGATTTTCGTTCGGGTTATCATCAGGTGAAGGTCAAAGAGTCTGATATTCCTAAAACGGCATTCAAAACTCG
This sequence comes from Agapanthus africanus, assembly GCA_030015575.1. Classification (NCBI taxonomy): domain Eukaryota; kingdom Viridiplantae; phylum Streptophyta; class Magnoliopsida; order Asparagales; family Amaryllidaceae; genus Agapanthus; species Agapanthus africanus. Next base: position 740,118,280 of record CM057341.1, read on the forward strand.
CTATGGACATTACTAATATCTCGTGATGCCATTTGGAGTGACCAACGCACCATCCATATTCATGAACCTAATGAATCAAGTTTTCCGAAGTACTTAGACAAGTTTGTGATCATTTTCAACGACGACATCCTGGTGTATTCAAAGATTCGGAAAGAGCATGCCGAGCACTTATGAATTTTCCTGGAGACTTTGCGACAGCATCAACTCTATGCTAAGTACAGCAAGTGCGAGTTTTGGCTAGATCAAGTCGGTTTTCTCGGACATATTGTATCAGGCGATGGAATCTCTGTAGATCCAGCTAAGGTATCAGCAGTAAGCGAATGGCCGTCACCGTAGTCGGTGAAGGACATTCGAAGTTTCTTGGGTTTAGCAGGATATTACAGAAGATTCATTGAAGGATTTTCGAAGATTGCAACACCCATGACCAAGCTCACACGTAAAGATGAAGAATTTGTATGGTCATAAGCATGCGAACAAGATTTCGTAGAACTCAAGTCAAGATTGATATCATCGCCTATTCTCGTAATACTGGACCAATCTGGAGGTTTTGTGATGCATCCGGTAAGGGATTAGGATGTGTTCTACATCAGTACGGTAAAGTTGTAGCTTATGCATCAAGACATCTGAAAGTTCATGAGCGCAACTATCCGACGCATGATTTGGAGTTGGTAATCGTTTGCTCTTAAGATGTGGTCCATTATCTTCTTGGAGAACGAGTGGATATATACACAGACCACAAGAGTCTAAAATATGTGTTTACTCAGAAAGAGTGTTGAATATGCGGCAGAGAAGATGGTTAAAACTCATGGAGGACTTCGACATCAACCTACAATATCATTCAGGGAAGGTGAATGTAGTACCTGATGCACTTAGTCACCAACGACTATCAATGAATCTCACCACACAGTGGAAGCTTCAACAAGATTTGCATCAGATGGAGATAGAAGTGGTCATGCCAGGCAACCCTTCAAATTTGATAAACTTACAAGTTCAGTCTACAATTGTCAATCAGATCAAAGCAGCTCAAACAAGTGATGCCAAGTTGCAAAAGATCAGAGAACAAGTAGAAAGTGGACTTAGAACAGACTTCATCATCCATGAAGACGGATCTTTGAGATACGGCAGTAGATTGTGTGTACCACAAGGTCCTGTTCAGGAAGAATTGATGAAAGAAGCTCGTAGCTCTACCTATTTAGTACACCCTGGTGGTACAAAGATATACAAAGATCCGCGGCAACATTACTGGTGGCATGGAATGAAGCGTGAAGTAACTAGAAGCATCGCTAAATGTTTGGTGTGTTGGCAAGTGAAAGCTGAACATCACAGGATTGCTGGTTTACTTCAATCGTTACCTATTCCAGAATGAAAGTGGAAACACATCACCATGGACTTCGTGACTGCTCTTCCTCGCAGCACGAAAGGTAACGATGCGGTATGTGTTATTGTGGATCGACTCACAAACTCGGCTCACTTTATTCCTTTTCGAGTTGGCCAATTTACCGAGACATTAGCAAAGAAGTACATGGAGGTAAGTTTTAATCTAAGTAAGATTTAACTCTTCAATATGTACTATCTCTGATACCCATGAACTCATGCAGGAGATCGTGAGATTACATGGAGTACCGGTTTGCATTGTCTCCAATCGTGACACCAGATTCTGATCGCAATTTTGGCAGAGTCTGCAAGCTAGCTTAGGAACAAGTCTGAACTTTAGCACAGCTTACCATCCACAAACAGATGGACAGTCTGAGTGAACGATTCAGATACTTGAAGATATGCTAAGAGCTTGTATGTTAGACTTCGGAGAATCATGGGAAGATCGCCTACATCTTGTGGAGTTTTCATACAACAACAGCTACCAAGCAAGTATTGGAATGACACCCTTTGCAGCTCTATATGGAAGGAGGTGTCGTTCACCATTAAGTTAGGACGACATCGGAGATAGAGAACTCCTTGGACCTGAGATGATAGTATCAACAGTGGATGCGGTTCGCACTATCAGGGAAAGAATGCGCATAGCCCAAGACTGACAGAAGCACCGGGCTGATGCAAAGCGCCGTCACTTGGAGTTCCAACCGGAAGATCATGTCTTTTTAATGATCTCACCAAACCGTGGAGTGATTCGCTTTAGAAGATGGGGTAAGCTAAGTCTGAGGTACATTGGACCATTCGAAATATTAAAACGAGTCGGAGGAGTGGTTTATCGCTTGGCACTTCCACCCTGATTGGAAAGAGTGCACAATGTGTTCCACATATCCCAATTTAGAAGGTATGTAAATGACCCCAGTCACATTTTTGATCACTTCGACCTCATTGTACAAACGGATCTATCTTGTGAGCAACAACCCATTGAAATTCTGGACAGAAAGGTGAAGTCATTTCGGAACAAGGAAGTAAATTTGGTTCGAGTGATGTGGAGAAAAGACACACCAGGAGAATCAACGTGGGAAAGAGAAGACGATATACGTGCAAGATACCCTCACTTGTTTGTAAATTAGTCCTTAATAATTGTAAATTTCGAGGACGAAATTTTTTGTAAGGAGGGTAGAATGTAACGACTCTGTTTTAATGTACAGAAAATTTATTTAAAAATTAATGTACAAATGGAGTATTTGCAATCCTGTGTATACTATAAGTATTTAATTTGCTTTTGAACAGTAAGAAAACACTTGTAGCTCATTGGTAAAGCCTTGCACTGCTGTGATGTAGCCCTTCTGTTCAAATCCCCTCAGCCACATATTTTTTTTAATGATTTTTCTTTAAAACGTTTATAAGCTCAAAAATTTACACGTGCAAAACACGTAAAAGTGAAAAGTCTCATAAAACAAACATGTGCACTGAGCTATATGAAGCGACTAGGACACGTGGCCAAGATCTAGAGCCCAACCCCTTGGATTGGACCGGCAAGATCTTACCAGGGGCCGGCGCCGCCGGGCCCCCCGTAGGTATTGCCTCCAAAATCTTAACCCTAGCATCCCTTGGTCTACCCCACTACCCTCATACTGTTTGATTTCCCTGCATTTATCCAGAGAGTGATAATTCATCTCTTTAACCCATTTTAATGCATATTTTTTATTCCATTCTTCATTACCCTAAACCCTAATTTCTCCTATAAATATCACCCTACATTTTGACTCTCCTCATTCTGAAATCCATTACCAAAACTCTCTAAAATTCTTAAGTCCAAAAGTTGTACAAGTGGAGTTAGCCAAGGTCAAAGTTCCGGCGACGTTTCGGGAAGAATCCGGCGACACCGCGACTCCCCGACACTTTCAAAAGTTCCTTCTACCTCCCCTCTCTTCTCCAAATCAGTAAGTCCTCTCTCCCCTCCTCTCATTCTAATCTAAAACACTCTCATTTCAAAACTCGTCGGAAGTGGAGTTATTCCGACTTCCGATTCTCGTTTCTTTAAAAACCCAAATTTTCTTAATAACAAACCTACGAATTCTTTATATATTGTTTAGCAATCATAACCAAACACTTTAGAATAAGTTTCATCTCAAAATAATATGTTATGCAACTTTTATCACATTTTTATGATTAAATACCACAAACTTTACATTCTACATATTTTATCATATTTTTTGTATTATCTTTAGAAAACTCATGGGGTAATGACCTTCCTCATCACAACACTCATTCTTAATATAGCATGATGGTTTTTGGAACTTTAGTTTGTGGGATAATTATAAGTTTATAATAAAATACCCTAAACTATTACAAAACCGTATTTTTTAAATTGTCTTATTTAAATTCCATACGATTAAGTCCTCACAACCCATTTTGGGGAATCCGATTTGGTTGGTGCGGATTATCGCACATTCATTGGACTAGTAGGGCGAGATGCAGACCTCCTCACTGAGCATACGATCTCGATGGAATTTGTATTACAATTTTAAGAAAAACGTGATTCTATTTAATAAATAAATTCTATTTTTTATAAATATATATATATATATATATTATCAAAATATCTACTTTAAATATATTATATCTATTCCTTGTTTTTTTTAAATCAGAAGAGTCACAAAAAGTCATGAAAATACCATCACATGTCAAATTACAAGAAAATACCATATACTATTCAATTTAGGTTTATATCTACTAGAATATTTCATTTTATAAAAATCACAACTATGAAAACCCTAAAGACGATAAATAAATACTTGAGCTTTATTTTGAAAATATATCAAAACTATTTTTCATAAAACCCTTTCAAGTTATATTAATCTAAATTAAGGACCTTAGTAAACATAGGTTTAAGCGAGACCAGTTCTCTTGAGCCTCAGGAAGCTGGAGAATATGGGCGCTTTCCTATCTAAGGTAGATAACCTAAAAATAGTGTTATCAATACGCTAATTGTCTTGGAAAAAGACACAAATCCTGTCGTCCATATGCAATAGTTATCGATAACTCTAAAACTAATTCAGGACTTCAATTCTGTTTAAGAGTCTGACTCAGGCAGAGTCTCAGTCTAATCTGAAATCAATCGATCTATCCTTGAATATGATTCAAGTATAACTCTAATTCAACATGAATCCATTTATACCAGAATTCAATCTATATCAACATGACCATGATTTGACCGAACCATGTTTATATCATTTCCATTTACATGAACTACTAATATCATGATTTCGGCAAGTTGTACATCTATTAAACAAAATAATATACATCAATACATAATACATTACGGGATTTTAAAGGGGTAGACTGGCACGGAATGTGTTAGAAGTAGCACGAAACGGTCACTTTAATACACCTAACCTGAATATCCATTGTTGTTGTTCCGTGACTTAACGGTTCCTTGTGCTCCGTATACCTTAGTCCACGGAATAGTTGGACTCCTCTCGTATACATTGGCATATTCTGTACAAATCTACAAACAGCTGCGTTAACATAACAAACTCACAATACACCAGTTATATTCTTTTATCTGTCTATTCATCTTTCTATTCTATTCTTACTTTTCGTTGGGACTTACCAAGCGATCGTTCGCTAATGACATTCCTTCTTTCTTCTTTCTTTGGAATGTTGTTAGGTGGATCCAACTCACTGGAGATAGAGTCTAATTCAGAGGACTTGGATCAATTCAGCGAGGACCCCAAGCTCTAGACTCTTGTATATACTTTACTTTCATGTTCATGCCATTGTTTAGGCATTGCTTTCCTCATTGTATTTACTTTTCAGTTATATTGTAAAGAAATGTTTAATAAATAAAAGTTGTTGTTCATTTACATTTCTTGTCTTCTTGTGTATATTTATATTATATTGCTTAGTTACACTTAACGTGTTTATTTCTGAGTAAATACGTAGCGGGCCAGTCACGTCCCCTTACCTGTATACTGGGAAGCGGGACATGACAGGCTTTGTAGGTTTCTACCTGACCATCTACACTAATCTTCTTTTTGAAGATCCATTTGCATCCTATGGGTTTTACCCTAATAGGAGCAAAATCCAAAGTCCAAACTTGGTTTGTGTACCTGGATTCCATCTCGGATCGCATAGCATCCAGCCACTTCACCGAGTCTCTACTCGTGATGGCTTGCTGAAAACTAGTCAGCTCATCATCGTCGATGATGCAATCCTCTCGATCCCTATTTACGAGAAAACCGCAGTATCTCTCGGACGGATGAGACTGCCTACTAGATCTGCTGAGTGGCATAGGTACGTCCTGTTCCATTGAAATCTCAGGTTCTACTAAGTTTTCAGTAATAGTTTGCGATTCTGGAATTTCTTCCAGCTCTATTGCGTTCCCACTTATCTCTTTTTTAAGAAATTTAGTTTCCATGAAGCGGGCATGGTGAGAAACAAAGACCTTTTATTCCTCAGCGTGATTGAAATAATACCTCCTAGATTTCCTAGGGTATCCCACAATACTGAACATGCATCGAGTTTGTCCGGATGAACCTTTTTGACAAAGGTAGGACGGCTTCATATCTTTAGATATTTAAGACAGGGTTTCTTCCCACTCCACATTTCATATGGATTGGTAAGTACAGACTTAGTTGAAAGCTTTTTCAATAGGTATGCAGCAGATTCTAGTGTATAACCCCAGAAGGAGGGTGACAACTCAGCATTACTCATCATGGAACGCACCATATCTAGTAAGGTGCGATTCCGTCTTTCTGATATACCATTGTGTTATGGTGTGTATGGAGGAGTAAGCTGAGAGAGAATTCCATTCTTTTTTAGATATTCCAGGAACTCGGCACTTAAGTATTCACCGTCCCGATCGGATCGGAGCATCTTGATACTTTTGTCGGTTTGCTTTTTCGCTTCATTCTTATACTCTTGGAATTTCTCAAAGGCCTCGGATTTATGTTTCATTAAGAATAAATGTCCATACCTTGAGAAATCATCTGTGAAAGTAATAAAGTAGGAATAGCCACTTCTTGCATGTGTAGACATTAGCCCACACACGTCACTGTGTATGAGTCCCAGGAGCTCAATGGCTCTTTCTCCGTGTCCAGTGAACGGAGTTTTTGTCATCTTTCCTCTTATACATGAATGTCAAGTTGCATATGATTGATACTCAAACGGATCTAAGTATCCTTTTTTATGCAACTTAGTCATTCGTGTTTCATTGATATGACGGAGTCTACAATGCCATAAGAAAGCTTGGTTTGATTCTGAAGCTTTTCTTTTAAGTGTGTTTTGGACGTTGAAAACTTGATGTTGATTGAGAATGTATATTCCGTTATTAAGTGTACCCGACCCGACCATTTCATGATTTAGGTGAATGTTGATAACATTACTTACAAGTGCAAAATTATATCCTTCATTTGATAATAAAGATATTGATTTAGTATTACACACCATACTGGGTACATAAAAGCAGTTATGCAATAACAAAATATGTCCACTCGCCAATCCTAGGTGATATCCTCCTACTGCAACAGCGTCCACACTGGCTCCGTTGCCAACCCTGAGGGTCATATCACCTTTCCTTAAAACTCTATGGCTTCTCAGTGCCTGCAAAGAATTACAGATGTGAGATCCTGATCCTGTATCCAATACCCAGGAAGTAGAGTTTATAGAGAAACAGTTTTCAATCACGAACACACCTGAAGCCGAAGCCACAACTTGCTTCGTGTCCTGAAAACTAGCCTTTAGGGCCATGCGGTCCTTCTTCCAATGTCCCTTTTTCTGACAATAGAAGCATTCTTCCTTCGTGGTATAGGTGGAAAGAAGGGACTGTAGAATCAAGTTGATGTACAACTCGTTCTCCAACTTAGTTCCGAGGTTCGCAAGCTCTTCAATGAGAGAAATCATCGTTAGGAAGTGGTCCCCAACAGATGATCCGATAGCCAATCTCGCTTGAAATAATTTCTTCGAGATCTCGTATCTTGTGATATGAGATTGCTCTCCATATAATTCTTTGGTATGGAGGAAGATGGAAGCAAGGTCCATCTTCTCGTGCCGCCTCTGATGTTCATTATCCATATAGGCCAGCACGAGACACTTGGCTTTCGCGCAATCAAGATCCCAGGTCTTACGGACCTTAATGTCCACAACTGAGGATTCTGGACCCGGAACAGGGGGAGCTTTCGCCGTAAGGATGTATGCGAACTTATCATATGTAAGGGCTATTTGAATATTCCTTAGCCAGTTTTTATAGTTTGGCTCAGCGAGTTTATTTTTACCTAGTATAAGCTTAAGTTCTGTCATGGTCGCTGCAATTAGGAGAGAGAGAAAAGAAACACTCAGCATATGCTGTTGCAAGTTTAGATTGGTTATTAATTTATCTAAATAGGATGGCTCCCAATGTTTCCCCAAATTCTTCTTCAAACTCTAAAAGAAGAATTAGTCAGGATTAATCGCACCTCACAATTCTTGCTAAATCTTTCGGCCAGGCCAGTGTCAGTACTTCGGAGGGTGGCCCCCCATGCTTTCGCACGGATCTAATTAAATAATCTCGTTTTCCCATAGGCATAGCCCCGTTAACACCTTTCTAGGCACCTACTTGGTTTATAGCATTGATTGTTAAGTGAAAAATTCTTCCGAAGAGTAGCAGATATTCACAGTAGGATCAGGACCCAACTATCATTGTGTGATGATTTTGAAGAAAGCCTACCAAAAACACTACACTCCAGAAGGTATGAAACACCAGCAAGTTTCCTATATGTTTGAAACTCGCGATGTGGTTTTTGCCCCAAGCGCTTATAACAAAACATCATAAGTCGCAACTCAAGTTCAACCCGTCATTATCCAGATTAATTTAGACCCATTCGTACAAGCCCTTGACGAAGGCCAAAACAGCTGTACACTTGTCCTAAATTAATACATCTATCTATTCGACAGATAAGCACCGACTAGCTACCAAACATTATACCTTGGCGAAGGTCAAAACAAATAGGATGAATACTAGTAGATACCTATATGAAATGACGGAGGTCTACGACTGGTTTTGGCGAAAACTATGAACATAATGAACTTGATATAGTCGAAGGAACCATGATAGATTCTAAAAGGAGTGGTTTAGGCTCCTGTTTTCCCTTAATAAAAGAGTAAAGCTATGTTCAAAATTTGAAAGAGGCGGCGCCTTACGTAACTTGCATGAGGGCGCCAGCACCAAGAGTTAAAAATTCAGAGGCAGCGCCTCACGTGCCCCGCACGAGGGCGCTGGCGCCAGAACTAAAATTTCTCCGCTGTTGGATCAAAGATCCAACGGAGATGATAAATCATCAAAGCACGGAATTAAATTCTGATTGAGAAAATACTCTTCAAATCTTTCTAAACAAGAAAGATTATTTTCTGTAAAACAGAGCACCGTTGGATTAAGGATCCAATGGTGATTAAAAATCACCAAGCTACAAAATAAGCTCTGTAAGGGAAAACATTTTCCCCAATCTTTCTAAACAAGAAAGATTACACTCTGTAAAACAGAGCACCGTTGGATTAAAGATCCAATGGTGATTAAAAATCACCAAGCTACAAAATAAACTCCGTAAGAGAAAACATTTTCCCCAATCTTTCTAAACAAGAAAGATTACACTCTGTAAAACAGAGCACCGTTGGATTAAAGATCCAATGGTGATTAAAAAAATCACCAAATTATAGAATAAACTCTGTATGGGAAAATATTTTCCCAATCTTGTTAAAAACAAGAAAAATGACTTCTGTAAAACAGAAGTCCTTAGATCAAATATCCAATGGTGGATAAAATCCCCAAATCAATTAAGAAATCTTTCAATGAGAGATTTCCTTAACCGAATCAATAAATCCGCCTCTACTATATAAAGGCTCTAAGACTTCAAGTCTTGTATAGTGGTACCCCCCATAAACTTCCAGTTCAAAAAGAAGAGCAAGCAGAAAGAGTTTGAAGAGAGAAGAAAGAAGAAGAACTTTCTTCAAGATAAATAGAGATCATAGTATCTCATCTGCATACCCAAGGGTTTAACCCTTATAAAAGAACATAGTTCTTTCCCTGGATCTAAGATCCATAAGACAAATCTCCCACAAATGAGAATTTAATTCTCGTAGGGATGAATTTGTTCTTGGGGATTGAAGATCTAGGGAGAACAAAGAATTGAACTCTTCAGAAAAATGCATAAAGAAGGAAACAACGCCGAGCGCCTCACGTACCCCTCACGTGGGCGCTGCTAAAATAAGGAGTGCCTAGCACTCATCGATTGGCGCCCAGCGCCAAGGGCCCCACGTGCCCCTCACGTGGGCGCTGCTAAAATAAAGAGTGCCTAGCACTCGGTGGTTGGCGACCAGCGCCAAGCGCCCCCTTTTCCCCTAATGTGGGCGCTAATAAAACAAAGAGTGCTCTGCAATCAATGGTTGGCGCTCGGTGCCAAGCGCCTCACGTGTCCCTCACGTGGGTGTCGTCTAACATAAAATGCTCTGCAAACAGAGCCCAGTGCCCTGCAAATAGAGCCCAGTGTCATAAAGAGTGTTTAACACTCCATAAAAAAAAAAAATAGGGTGAGCGTCAGAGCCCATATCAATGCTCAGCATTGTTGCACATAAAAGGGACCGAGCCAAAACAAGTGTTTAACACTTTATTCAAAACTGAGTGGGCTGAGTTCAAGTTGACCAAAAATCCCTAATTCAGATCAACCGAGCCCATGTGCTCACAATTTTTCTAAATTGGTCTTAGTCCCAAACCCGACTACAGATATCCCAACTGACATTGGTTCAAGGGTACATCTCCCCACACCTCTGATACATGTCGTTGTAATTCTTCAACGTCTTCAGAGAGGTGGCGGGCCCCGACAACCAATAAAGCTATGGACCGTAACGTCCTTAAAATAGCTGTGGACCGCAACGTCCTTAAACTAAACCCCCATACCAAAAATGACGATCTATGGACCGTAACGTCCTTAAACTAAAACGATAGAGCCCAAATGCTCTTTCATTGGATCAAAAATGATCCCGAACTTCCGTTAAGTAGATCTTAGTTCAATATCGGATTAACGTATTCTTAACAAATATTTAAGTTGATTTTAATCCCAAATGAGATTAACGACCCTTAAATCAAACCAAACCCAAATCTAAGAAAATATGGATTTGGACTAATCCACGCCCTACGGGCGACAACATAAATTAGTCTCCGTACACAATCCACAGGCAACCAAAAACAAAACAAAACACTGTTGGATATATGTATGCCCTAGAGGCCATTATTTGATAGTGGATGTATTTTTACATGTATGTATATATATATGTGTGTGTGTGTATGCGTGTGTGTGTATTCAGGGGATTTTCTTGCTCCACATGATAGTATGCTATCTGGTTACTCTTTATCTGGACATGTTCGCTTGATCATGCTTTTATTCATTTGGTACATGTTGATAAAGCCCTGAGGATATTTGCTTGACTACTATGATTATGATGCAGATCATACTAGTGGGACGTGTGTAGTTTATAAGCATATCCTGAAATGTCCCTAGTCGTGGGTGTATCGAGATGGGGCATCGATATTCCAGAGTAGACTAGCGTATACGATTCTTGACCTATGTGATGGGTGATGGATGATCCTATATCCATTGGTGTTTGACACCAAGATTGTATACGGGTGCTCGGTGGGGACTGGGTACAATGGACGGACTCGCCGAGAACTCCTATGTGGTATTATATCTATTGTCGGATAGCGGTTCTCAGGTGACACTGGTACAGATTAGTCTGTAGACCCGAGATCGTCATAGAGTCTTGTGTGTTCTCCCACTATGCTTTGATTTCCACCCTACCACGGCTCTACTGAGTCGTGAAAACAGGTGGCTTTTGGGTACAGTCCCGAGACACATGGAGGCAATGAGCGATAGGAGGGGTTTCGTCTCTCCCGGTATTGGGGGTTGATGTTGCGCTGTACTCGATTGGCTATATCAGCAAGTCCTAAGCCAGGGCTGATGAGATTTACCGATAAGTGTTATCAGTAGTTTCTCGATCTGTTATAATCCATACATCGGCATGACTTGTTGAGTTATTAGGGTTGACGATGCCATCCCTAGACTCGATATGCAGCATATCTGACGAAGAGACCGGACTATACGATAAGTGTTACCGGTTGGCTCGACAGGAGTTTTGACAGGTTCGCTTATTTTTCTTCTGCTCGTTCAATACCCGGGTGGCCGTTACGTTTAACTGACCGCTTGCGGCTTATGGGTGTTTGATATGATCATCACCTACTGCCGACGTATTGACGAGTCTTAGAGTCCCACAAAGGGGTTACCTAGCTCAGGAGAAACGATGTGGGGATGCATATGGTGATATACGTGAGTGCTTGATTAAATGCTTGTATATGATACTGCATTATAATCCGTCGGTTTTCTATTGGTCGGGTCGTATGTGATATGACCGGTTTATTAAATCAATTGTTAATTTAATAATATGTGACAATTAGCCTTCTTACTTAAAGCCTATTTCTTTATGATGCATGCATAAGTGTATGCGTATGTTGATATGGATGCACACATGCAAGCAAAACATGTGTCATGGCTGATGATATATTGGTGGTGGCAATGCAAGACTCACATGGTTACATATTTAGATATTTTGATTATTTGAGAAAAGAAAAATGGGATTAAAATCATGGTTGACTATTCAACTCTCTTGAGTTGACAAAAGTCAATGGTTTCATTGCCCATAGTTTTGGCCCATGGTTTTGTTTAAACTCAAGTTACAAAATATCTAGATATTTTGCAACCATAGTTTAGCATGGATGACTCTCACTTACTCTCTTGAGTTTAGAAAAAGTTATCATATTATTCTCGGGCCAAGTTTAGCTCCCATCTCCTTCTTCCTCTCTCTCTCTCTCTCCCCTCAAAGCTCTCAAAGTTTTGAAAAGAAAAATAAAGAATAAAAAAGAAAAGGCTTTTGAGTGAGATTAAAACCCACATCACCATGCTACTTTAGTCTAGCCCACTAGTGTAGAGTGTTTGCTTCATCTTCATCCTTGATCAAGTGGAGCTTGGAGCTTGAGCAAAGAAACTTTGGGTGGATCGTCATGGACAACGAATGATTCAAGCGGACCGGTTCAAACTCTTGTTATTCCAAGGGGTCTAGCAAGGAGGTCTACAAAGGTTGTATTCTTCTCCACTTAGTGTTAGACACTTGTTATAGTACGTGACACTATTTTGTTACCCTAAATCTCTAGTTTTGATCCTAGGTTAGTTTACTTAGCACCTCAAAATTTTAATTATAGCATGTTTGATGCAAGACAAACCCTTGTGTGGTGCTAAGAAAACCCAACAGTGGTATTAGAGCCAGGTTAGAAACTTAGACGATGTTAGATTAATACGAAACCGAAACAACTCCGAAATACGATTTCTGAAACCTTGCAGAATTTGCTCTCTATCGAATTTTTAATGGTCTGTAAAAAAATTTCTAGAAACTGCAGAAGCTTGTATGTGATGCAAGAAGTGCACAGAAGAAATTTGAGAGCAATTGCTCGGATTTGACCCGAGCACCATACCCTCAAAACCGGCCACTTCCACTCCAAAATGCCTCGAATTTGTTCTGTGCTCTGGTGTGTAGATTGTGGGGTTTCAGGTATTGTTTGTTTAGTCCAAATTTTCATGTGATGTAAATTTTGATATAGGACTAATACAGAGTGTTTCGAAGTCATATATTTTTAACATTGTAATGGTAACCTAGATGATGTTTAACACTTCAAACACTGTCTCATGATCCCCTCTGAAGTTTTCCAAGTGTTGGAATTTTCCAAGTTTAAAATATTCAAATAGTTGTGCAAGTATTCTTACGGACCTTCTAGACGAACAAAACCCTAACTCGATTTTATGACCATGGAACTGTGGCTAAACCTTAGGGTTTGCCATAGTCCTGTGGTGCCATAAGTGAGGCAAGGGTTGACCCTTCTACGGCTGGTCCATAGACACCGTGGCACATTTTTTTGGGTATTTTAACTTTGCTCAAGTGTTGAGCCCTCCCGGGGTAATTTGTGGGTGTTTGTTGATTCGATCGAAACGTTTAATATCGTCTTGATATATGATATTTTTTCTGCGACCGTAAATATAGTATGTGGTGTATCACCGGTTTCATTGCTATATGTCAACGACAATTGGGGTACGCATACTTGCTTACGTTGATGACATGTGATGTTATGTATTGCCGTGACATGATGTATAGAATCGTCGTGAATGAATGGCCAGGGGTTTTATGTGAGATGGGAGTTTTCTTTTTCATTCATGTAAAATTCATTGTATGTAATATTCTTTTATTGGGGCACATCCGGGTTGAGGATGCTGTTACCGTTGATGTATATTATTTACTTTTCCGCATTAGAATAGACCCAAGGTGGGGAGCATAAGTGACCGGGTTCTAGAGTCCAGTGGGAGGCCATCTCGAGGAGTCGAGACCGGGTCTCCTAACTCTAGAATTGGTAGGGTCACTTGCCGCTCTCGTAGGGGTCTAGGGTGTGGGATTGGCTATTCATCACGACCGTGGAATCTGTATTTTCTATCGTTGGCTAAATACAAAATATGGAAATCCTAGTATATCCTATATGTTCATATTTGTGTTTCTGATGTTGATATTCTGTGATGTGATCACTTTATATGATGAGACGAATGGTATTATTATATATATGATATATAATAAGCGTTGCTTATGTTTTACATCCGTGCTAGTCCCGCCTCGTATGCCGTTAGTTAAGTAACCTAACGGTGCATAACGGGACACTGTGGCGAATGCGAATGGCATAAGCGTACGTTCTATTTTCGTTTCTTTTCTGTGATGGATTCAGAACTTAAATGATGGGACTACATTAATGTGATTAATGTAAAGGAAAATAAACCTAAAAAGATGTTGTAGAATCTAATTTGAAACCCACTCAGCTTTTTACGAAAAAGCTACATTTCAAAATTGCGGAGCTTAAGCCACTCCTTTTGAAAACCATTTGATTTTACAACGATATCAAGTTCAAAGCGTTAAAGTTTTTCTTAAAAATCATCCGCAACCTTCCATCATTTTAGGAAGTAGAGTACTTAGTATTCGTGCTACGTATGTTGATTATAGTCAAGGCATAGTGTACGGTAGCTAAGTGATGTCTTCCTACAGCGCATATGATGCGATTAATTAGAAAATTCATATGATTATGTTGATTATAGTCAAGGGTCATATGAGTGGGTCTAATTAATCGAGAAATGACGGGTAGAACTTGACTAGTGCTTATGATATGTTGATTACAGTCAAGGTCATGAGTGCTAGGGGTAAAAACCATATTGGGAGTTTCAAGAGTTGAAATTTGCAATCAGATTGCATACCTTCCATATGATGGTTGGATCCCGATCCCACTGTGAGTAAGAGTTGCTCCCAGGAGAGTTTTACACTTTACAATTAGCTAACTCATTAGGTGTCTAGAAAGGTATCTACGGGGCTACGCCTCTGGGAAAATGATGTTTATTTTAATTAGGTCCGTGTGAAAGCACGGGGAACCTCCCTCAAAGTACCGACACTGGCCTGGCTGAACAGTTAGCGAAGTTGTAGAATGTAATTAATCCTGGTTAGTTTTCTTTTTAAGGTTTGAAGGAAAATTTGATAAAAGCAGTGGGGGACATCGATTAGATAAGATAATAACCAATCTGATTTTTGCAAGAGCTTTCACTGAGTGTATTCTTTTCTCTCTCTTAATGGCAGATACCAATAACATGACTTAAGCTTCTACTAGAGAAAAATAAATTGAATGGGACCAAATAAAGACTGGCTGAGGAACGTTAACATTGACCTAACTTATGATAAGGTATCATATGTCCTCACAGCTCCAGCCCCACCCGTCCCAGGCCCTGAATTTTTAGTTGCGGATCGGGAGATCCGCAAAACATGGGATATTGACTGTGCCATGGCTAAATGCCTCGCGCTTGCATCGATGGATAACACACATTAAAAGCAGCATGAGCAGATGGATGTTCAATCCATCTTTCTCCATACAAAAGAGTTGTATGGAGAGCAATCTCGGACCCTGAGATATGAAGCATCTCGAAAGTTGTTTCAGATGTGAATGGCTCCTGGCACACCAGTAGGTGACCACGTCTTAAAGATGATAGCTCTTATTGAAGAGCTTGAGGACCTCGGATAGACAATGGAGAACGAACAATATATAGATATTGTTTTACAGTCTCTCCCCCCTGCCTTTGCTCAATTTGTAGTAAACTTCAACATGCAAAACATGGAGAAGTCACTATCTGAACTTCTTAATATGTTGAGAAGTGCAGAGAGCACACTTAAAGCAGTGAAGACTCCCACTTTGATTGCTGGGCCATCTTCCTCATCTCGCCTAAAGGCCAAGGCTAAGGGAAAGATGGAGAAGAAACCTACCAAACCTAGAGGTGGAGTTAAGGCTAAGGGGAAAGACAAGTCTACGGCTGGAGAATCGGGGAAAGGGGAATGTTATTACTGCCACAAAGCGGGACACTGGAAGCACAAATGTGCTGAGTACCTGGATCTCAAGAAGAAGAAGCATGGTGATGCTTCCGCTTCAGGTGTGTTTGTGACAGAAAACTGTTTTTCTATAAACTCTACTTTCTGGGTATTAGATACCGGTTCAGGTTTTCACATATGCAATTCTATGCAGGGGTTGAGAAATAGCAGAGTTTTGAAGATAGGTGACTGTAATACCCAGCCCCTTTTTATACCAATATCTGTATTTCTCTTTCACTTATAAAATTTATTTATTTTACTTATAATTATTTATTTATTTTAAAACCCTATTAAAACACCAAACCCCAAATCTTTCCTTTTCTTTTCCTTATTTCCCAAGCCCGGCCCAGACACTCCAATTCATTTTAATTATTTCCTAAAACCCAAACCAAATAAATAATTTCTCATTTAAATAACCTCAGCCCAACACAAATTATAATTCCTAAACAATAATCCTCGGCCCATTCCTTTTTCCCTAAAAAATTAATTAAACCATTTTTTCCTGGACCAAAGCCCACGCCGCCCAGCAAACCCGACCCGGCCCACACCCTTACACTCCTTCCTCTTCCCAATGGCTATCTTTTTCCCGCTCACTCGATCCACTATCTTCGCCGCACCTCACACCCACGCCCACGCCCACGCGTTGCCGTTTCCCTCGACTCGCGCGATCTACTCAGCCTACTCCCCTCTCTAACCCCTCTGTCACTCTCCCTCTCTCATTCTCTGCTCTCTCTAACCCATCGAGCATCGACCCCGCCGCCGGCCGACCCCATCATCACCAACGAGCCACAACCTGTCACTGCCGCAACCTACATCCAACACCACCACCACATAAGCAACCGAGCTTCCACGCCCCGCAACCATTACCCCGAGCCTCACTACAAGCCATCACCGATCGCCTCCATTCATCGCCGGCAATCATCACAGGGACCTCTACGCCGCCGAGCTTCTCCTCTGCTCATCGCAATTGAGCTTCGCCATCATCGCACCTCCTCCATCAAAATAACACCCGAACCTCAACCTTCACCCTCCTCCGTCGCCTTTGCCTCCGCCGCGTTCGATGTCATCCAAACCATCTTCATCGTTGTCCAAACCACCATCGCAATGATCATCACAGTCGCCGTAACCGTCGCCATCACCGAGCTCGAGTTCAAACCCTTAAGCCCAAGCCCCACTACCTACTCTCTCTTTCTCTCTAAAGCCACACAACCCACAACACATATCCAAGCACCCTCACTGTTGCCCATCGCCGGAGCGACGCCGCCGGCCGTCGTCGACCCCAGCACATCCCAGGCCAACCACAGAGCACCACCTCTGCTTCCAGCAAGCACTTGACGTTTCCGGGCAACTCCGACGCCAAACCCGAATCGCGAGCCAAGGCCGTGCAAATCAATTCACGCCGTTCATCGTGCGTTCGCGACGCTGCTACTGCCGTGCATCCCCGAAACGTTTCCAGGCAAGTATTCTTACTTGCTACATGCTAACCTATTCATGTTATAAACTCAAATCGTATAAATTGCAATTTTACAATTCATGATAACTATATGATATACATGTTCGATGCATGATCCCAATGATAATATTCATCTAATTTGACGGAATTGGATTGTTATACTGGCCCATGTAGTGATGAATACCGTGTATAAATTTCACTGGAAAATACGACTGTTAGTGACTAAAATGAATACCCCCAAATATACCCGTAAAACTAGAAATTTCACGTATCTGAAAATTGTTAAAATCACCATAAATTATGTATATACTGGAATGTTACTTTCGAGGGCTCAAATCGAATCCGACTCGACAAAATGTAACTCTATGCAAATTTCTATTGGTTTCTGTACTGATATTGTGACAATATTTGGATCGGAGTGCGACTTTGGACTGCAGTCCAGAGCGACTCTGGTTACTGTTTGCTGTCCCGTAATGGGTACCACCTTGTTTCCTGAACTTGTATATTGCGGAACTCTGCAGTTTATTAAGGTTGAATCTGTTAACTAAATAACTCAAGTGATTTCACCCTGTTTCATCGTCGTTTACTATTTAAAATCCAATTTGAAATATCGGGACGTATAGCAGTCCCAAACAGAACCAGAACGGATACCCTAAGGTTGAATAGTGCATAACTCCTGACGTACATATGCGATTGAGAATCCGTCTATTGCGTTGAAAACCTTACAGAAAACACTAGATTTCATTCAACATTAGCGTTGCTAAAATCTGATCCCAACTTAGATTAAAATGTGTTGCGAAACGGATTTCCGATTCTGAAACCGGATTTCCAGCAGTGAACGCTTAAAACGAAATGGCCATATCTAGTGATCCTGAAACCCGATTGACGTGAAACCAAATTCGCTGGATAGATAATCACACATAATACTTATCCCCTGTTCATTGTTTCGTTAAATTTTGGCATATATTATTTATGATAAATTATGCAAGTGGTAGGATACCGACATATGACATCTTAATCCTGCCTTGCATACTGTTTTCTCATCACATCATATGTATATGTTATTGCATTGGTAGCTAGTGATCGTGTGCATTACACAGTGTTAGGTATTAGTGGTGATTGTGGCAAGTACGTTAGTGTTCGTACATGAGTGGATAAGTGAAAGTGACACGTACTTGTACACAATCAGTGAAACTTATTATTCTATTGCATTGTCGATGTCTGTGGGACGCGTGTAAGTGTGACTATAAGTGGTATGTGACACTTATGGAAGCTCTTGCATGGGTGTCACAGATAAGGCACCAGACACTGCCCATTTATCTTGAGTATTAGTCGAGACGTGCTTGCTGGAGATCCTGTCTCCAGTTCTCGCGCAGACTTGTCACGGACCGACCAGTATTTGAGGTTATGATTGGCGTTTGATGTAGACCACAGGGTGTGGGGTAGTTTGAGTGTGAGTTCAACAGAATCTTGGGAGTCCCATGCCGGCTTATATATATGGAGATATATGGAGATTTACAGGGTACATGATTATTACCGTGAGTTATATTTTGGGCCCGTGGTCCCTTGCCCTTGGGTCCTACCCTTGGGTGGAGGACATTCGCGAGTGGTTGACTCTTACACTTGGACCGATGATAGGCTTAGTGACCTGTACAGTGAGACTTAGAGACTGATAGGGATAATGGCATTGATATACATTTCTTACTGTATTGACATATTTGGCATACTATTTTTATTGCTTTATTGTTCACCTGATCTATTGGACACTTTATTGGTTACCCCATGTTTATATCTTTATCGTCTTGATTTACTGTTATATATCTATTATCACTGTCCGAGTTGCCACTTGCATCTATATATATATTGCTATTGTGTCGCTCTGACGACCTGAGTATGCATGCTCAGAGTGAGGAGTGGATCTAGCCTGGACCAGGACCAGACGTACATCGCGGATATCTTGATCAGCTATCCAGAGATATAATCTTTGTACCTCCATCAGGTCAGCTCTTTGTATTTGTTTTGTTTCAGTTACTGTACTTCTCATTACCTGTGCGTTCTTTACTGATTACCACGTAAAGCTAGAAGCCGAAGTGTGACTACGGCAGAATATTTCCTTGACCGTAGGAGCATGGCTGGCCTTGTCAACCCCTCGTATTCCGTATTTTGGGAAGCGGGACGTGACAGTGACCATACTCTCCAGGTTGGAAATCATTCCAATGTACATGCGGTTTCAGTGGGAGAGTATCACCTGGGGTTGCCATCAGGGTGTATATTGATTTTGAACCCATGTTATTATGTACCTAGTATACTTTGTAATATAATATCCGTTTCTTTGTTAGACAATGAAGGATATAATTTTGTATTGCAGAACAATGTTATGAACATTAACCTGAATCAAATGTTGGTTGGGTATAGTACACTTAATAACGGGATATACGTCCTAAATCAACACAGTTTTCAGCATACAACACACTAATAAAAGAAAATTTTCAAATATAAATGAAACTTTTCTTTGGCATTGTAGACTTGGTCATATTAAAGAAAAAGATTAAACAAGCTACATAAAGATGGATATTTAAATCCTTTTGAATATAAATCTTATGCGACTTTCCAGTCTTGTATCAAGGGTAAAATGACCAAAACTCCGTTTACACGACACGGAGAAAGAGCTACTAAGCTTTTAGGCCTCATACATAGTGATGTATGCGGGCCAATGTCTACACAGGCTAGAGGCGGTTTTTCTTGCTTCATACCTTTTATTGATGATTTCTCAAGATTCGGTCATGTATTTTTATTAAAGCATAAGTCTGAAGCTTTCGAGAAATTTACCGAGTACAAACTTGAAGTAGAAAAACAAACCGGATTGAGCATCAAGATACTTCGATCGGATCGAGGTGGAGTGTATCTCAGTACAGAGTCTTTGGATTTTCTAAAAGAGAATGGGATTCTCTCACAGTTCACTCCTCCTTACACACCACAGCACAACGGTGTTTCAGAACGACGGAATCGGACCCTATTAGATATGGTACGTTCCATGATGAGTGATGCCAAGTTACCTGTCTCATTTTGGGGGCATGCATTGGAGACTGCAGCGTTTCTATTGAACATGGTTTCAACCAAAGCCGTGTCTACTACACCATATGAGATATGGTATGGAAGAGACCATCTTTTAAACGAGTTAATATTTTGGGTTGTTTGGGTTATGTCAAAAAGCAGAATCCGGATAAACTCGAGACACAGTCAGTCATGTGTAAGTCTGTGGGATATCCAAAGAATTCATATGGATATCTTTTCTACCACAAGGAGGAACAAAAAGCGATTGTTTCTCGACATGCCACATTTTTAGAAAATGAACTTTTTACAAATACTGATGGCAATGTGGTAGATCTAAAAGAGGTTCTAGAAACACAAGTTACAAATGACGACATGGTTGAGCCTGTTGTTGCAACAGAAACTGATGAACCTCAGCCACTCCGTAGATCTAGTATGACTTCTCACCCACCGGAGAGGTACTACGGTTTCCTCATTGATGGTGATAGAGAAGATTGTATCATGGAGGATGATGATCCTACTAGTTTTCAGAAAGCTATCATGAGTGATGACTCTATGCAGTAGCTGGATGCTATGAGATCTGAGATGGAGTCTATGTACACCAACAAAGTATGGACTTTGGACATTGTACCCCCTGGGGTAAAACCCGTCGGGTGTTAATGGATCTTTAAAAGAAAGATTGGTGATGATGGGCGGGTGGAGACCTATAAGGCAAGACTTGTGGCAAAAGGATTTCGTCAAAGACCGGGTTTGGACTATGACGAAACTTTTTCTACCGCAGCCATGCTTAAATCCATTAGGATCCTACTAGCTATTACTGCTCACTACGACTATGAAATCTGGCAGATGGACGTTAAAACTGCATTTCTAAATGGTGATTTAGAAGAATGTGTTTATATGGATCAGCCAGAGAGCTTCATTGACAGCGGGAGCAGCGGGAAAGTATGTAGATTGCTTAAATCCATTTATGGATTAAACCAGGCATCATAGAGTTGGAACATCTGTTTTGATGATGTTATCAAAGAGTTTGATTTCATCAAAAATCCAGATGAACCTTGTGTTTATAAGAAGACTGTAGGGAGAACTGTCGCATCCTCATATTATATGTGGATGACATTGTTCTGATAGGAAATGATGTTCCTATGCTACAGTCGGTCAAATCATTCTTATCACAAAGGTTTTCCATGAAGGACCTGGGTGATGCCATGTACATATTGGGCATCAGGATCTATAGGGATAGATCCAAAAGGTTATTGGGATTGTCCCAAACCAGGTACATTAACACCATCCTAAAGAGGTTTAGTATGGAAGACTCCAAGCGGGGTGCCTTACCCGCTTGTCATGGAGTCACTCTCTCCAAAGACTTTTGCCTAAAGACTGATGAAGAGAGAGCTCGAATGAGCATTATTCCCTACGCTTCAGCCGTAGGATCTATAATGTATGCGATGTTGTGTACACGCCCTGATGTAGCTTATGCACTAGGTGTAGTAAGCAGGTATCAGTCCAACCCAGGGGAGAGTCATTGGACGGCTGTGAAGAACATTCTTAAATACTTGTGAAGAACTAAAGAACTGTTCTTAGTGTATGGTAATGGAGATCTCCAAATGGAGGCCTTTACCGATTCGAGCTTCCAGAGTGATAAGGACGACAGCAAATCTATCTCTGGGTTTGTATTTACCCTCAATAGAGGGGCGGTGTGTTGGAAGAGTTCCAAACAGGATACCTTTGCAGACTCTATAATGGAAGCTGAGTACATTACTGCAAATGATGCCGCCAAGGAAGCCGTCTAGATGAGGAAGTTCGTCTCGGAACTAGGAGTAGTTCCAACCATTATTGATCCAATACCATTGTATTGTGACAATAATGGGGCTATGGCGTTAGCCAAGGAGCCCAGGTCCCATCAGCGATCCAGACACATCCTGAGACGATTTCATCTGATCCGGGAGATAGTAGATCGCCGTGAGATCGAGATTCGGATAGTAGATACAAAGAATAACACCGCAGATCCATTCACCAAGGCCCTCCCTCAGCCGCAGCATGAGAGACTTTTTGAGATGTTGGGTATGAGATACGCCAATAATTGGCCTTAGTGCAAGTGAGAGATTATTGGATATATGTATGCCCTAGAGGCTATTATTTGATAGTGGATGTATTTTTACATGTATGTATGTGTGTGTGTGTGTATGTGTGTGTGTGTATTCAGGTCTTTCTTGCTCGACATGATAGTATTCTATTTGGTTACTCTTTATCTGGACATGTCCACTTGATCATGCGTTTATTCATTTGGTACATGTTGATAAAGCCCTGAGGATATTTGCTTGACTATTTTGATTATGATGCAGATCATACTGGTGGGATGTGTGTAGTTTATAATCATATCCTGAAATGTCCCTAGTCGTCGGTGTATTGAGACGGGGCATCGATATTTCAGAGTAGACTAGCGTATACGATTCTTGACCCATGTGATGGGCGATGGATGATCCCATATCCATTGGTGTTTGACACCAAGATTGTATACGGGTGCTCAGTGGGGACTGGGTACACTGGACAGACTCGCCGAGAACTCCTATATGGTATTATATCCATCGTCGGATAGCAGTTCTCAGGTGACACTGGCACAGATTAGTCTGTAGACTCGAGATCGTCATAGTCTTGTGTGCTCTCCCACTGTGCTTTGATTTCCACCCTACCACGACTCTACTGAGTCATGAAACCAGGTAGGTTTTGGGTACAGTCCCGAGACACATGAAGGCAATGAGCGATAGGAGGGGTTTCGTCTCTCCCGGTATTGGGGGTTGATGTTGCGCCGTGCTCAATTGGCTATATCAGCAAGTCCCTGGCCAGGGCTGATGAGATTTACTGATAAGTGTTATCAGTAGTTTCTCGATCTGTTATAGGCCATACATCGGCATGACTTATTGAGTTATTGGGATCGACGATGCCATCCCTAGACTCGATATGCAGCATATATGACGAAGAGACCGGACTGTACGGTAAGTGTTACCGGTTGGCTCGACAGAAGTTTTGACAGGTTCGCTTGTTTTTCTTCTGCTCGCTCAATACCCGGGTGGCCGTTACGTTTAGCTCACTGCTTACGGCTTGTGGGTGTTTGATATTATCATCACCTACTGCCGGCGTATTGACGAGTCTTAGAGTCCTACAAAGGAGTTACCTAGCTCTAGCGAAACGATGTGGGGTGCATATGGTGATATGCGTGAGTGCTTGATTAAATGCGTGTATATGATACCGCATTATAATCCGACGGTTTTCTATTAGTCGGGTCGTATGTGATATGACCGGTTTATTAAATCAATTGTTGATTTAATAGTATGTGACCATTAGCCTTCTTACTTAAAGCCTATTTCTTTATGATGCATGCATGAGTGTATGTATATGTTGATATGGATGCACACATGCAAGCATACATGTGTCATGGTTAATGATACATTGGTGGTGGCAATGCAAGACTCACATGGTTACATATTTAGATATTTTGATTATTTGAGAAAACAAAATGGGATTAAAATCATGGTTGACTATTCAACTCTCTTGAGTTAACAAAAGTCAATGGTTTCATTGCCCATGGTTTTGTCCCATGGTTTTGTTTAAACTCAAGTTACAAAATATCTAGATATTTTGTAACTATAGTTTAGCATGGATGACTCTCACTTACTCTCTTGAGTTTAGAAAAAGTTGTCATATTATTATCTTGAGTCAAGTTTAGCTCCTATCTCCTTCTTCCTCTCTCTCTCCTCAAAGCTCTCTACGTTTTGAAAAGAAAGAGAAAGAATAAAAAAGAAAAGGCTTTTGAGTGAGATTAAAACCTACATCACCATTCTACTTTAGTCTAGCCCCACTAGTGTGGAATGTTTGCTTCATCTTCATCCTTGGTCAAGTGGAGCTTGGAGCTTGAGCAAAGGAACTCCGGATGGATCGTCGTGGACAACGAAGGATTCAAGCGGACCGGTTCAAACTCTTGTTGTTCCAAGGGGTCTAGCAAGGAGGTCTATAAAGGTTGTATTCTTCTCCACTTAGTGTTAGACACTTTTTATAGTATGTGACACTATTTTGTTACCCTAAATCTCTAGTTTTGATCCTAGGTTAGTTAACTTAGCACCTCAAAATTTTAATTGTAGCATGTTTGATGCAAAACAAACCCTTGTGTAGTGCTAAGAAAACCCAACAAACACACACGACACGAAGTGAACATCTGGAGTCGAAGAAAGTGGTTACCGCGATACGGTAACGTAATTAACTGCAGGGGCTTGCGCCTGCAGGGAAAAGCGTCCCCACAATCAAAAACCCCTCGCAAACGAGGGGGAATCTGACGAAATCTGCTACAACGGCCGCGTCTGTTTAAACCTTCGATACATGGTGCCATAAATTAACTTGGCATCTTCGAAGAGGTAGACAGTTAAGTCAAAATAGCATCTGCTCCCAAATTCAGGCAAGACGGTCCTACATGGTTTCGTCCTCGTTTTCGGCGGTAAACAGATTCTGGCACGCCTGGTACGACCTTTTCCTCTTTCTACTCCACACTTCGTATGTCGTGTTAGCGAATGGATCGCGGTTTAATATGGTTGCCCCTGGATCCAAGGTACTAAGATTTGGTGTCTTGCTCCATGCAGAAGAGAAGATGAAGTCGATAGCTTCCAACTGCACCAATTGCAACAACAACTACCACTCCGTCCCTATTGGAGGAGTGACTTATGGGCCCCAAGCGGCCTTCATCTTTGCGATGCCAGTGGAGCAGGTGACTCAGGACACCACTGGACTGTTCTTCAGGACCATGCTCCTTCCAATGAGATTCAATGCTTCAATGCCATTACAGGAGGCTCCAAAGAAGTCGGTATTTGATCGGCTCGCAACCACCATAGCCCCTCTCAACTAGTCATCGAAGTCTGCCACCTCAGTCTTCGATAGGCTGAGCCAAAACCCTACTAGGCCCATAAAGAGGCCTGCAATACCTGAAGGAGTTATACCGAAGCGGATAGCCATTCCAGCTCTGGTAAACGAAGTTATCAAAAGGGCTTCTCCTGCTAAGGGATCGGTCTTCGCAAGACTGGCCATTCCAAATCCTACTACGGGTGAGGTCGTTACAAGTGCTTCCCCTATTCGAAAGTCAGTCTTCGACAGGCTAGACGTTCCCTCTCAACTGACGTCAGTCTTCGACAGGTTGGCACCAAAAGCAGACTCTCATCAAAGCAAGGGGCATGACAAGGTCGCTTCTACAACTGAGGTGATCCCATCCGCAAGACATGCTCGACGTCGCCACTGGCGCCGAGCGAAGAAAGCTGGGGGCAACTCTCCTTCTGGACTTACCCCACCAGCTCCATCGATGGAAACTGATGTTGTTGTTCCAACTGGGAACAGTTTCGAGCTACTCAGGAGGGTGCACAAGAACTCTCTAACCGCCATACTGAAAAAGTCTCCTTCGCCTGTCAAAAGCACAACCCAGGTGAATCCGGAACACCCTCCTCAGCGATTGCCCTCCGAGATCCACAGAGTTTAGCGGAAAGTCCAAGACTCTGTAATTGACAAAGATTACTCTTACCGTCTGAAGAAGACGAAGGTTCGGCAAAAGGAAGACCATCCAACCACCATACTACGAAAGGTATCATCTGCATGGGTGCCTGCCGCAATGGCCCCCTCAACCTCGACCTCCCACAAAAAGAGAAGACCTGAGAACCTCCCACCATTGGCGGCAAATATCAAAGGCAGTGGACCCAAACGCCCTAAGTCTGGGGGCATGATTATGCATACCGTCTACATGGCTTCCAGCAAAGAGGAAAGCTATACATCCACGGGTCACCGACCACTCACGCGGTCTCTGACGAAAGCTCAGGAGAACCAACAAAAGCTCCAGGAGATGTTGACAAGAATGGCTGCACTCACTGAGAAGAAAGAAAGCCCGGAAGTATCGTTAGAACAACACCAGGAACATGAAACCAACACCGAATCCCTACGGAGGGTTCTTGAAAAGAAAGATAAAGAGGCCGCGGAACAAGCGGTTAATATAGAACAAATGGCGCTTCTGTTCCAAGACATGGTTGGGATGATGATCCAGCCAGATCCTCCAGCTGAAGACCCTCCAGTAATCATTAAAGATGACAGAGGGGAGGCATCAAACCCTCCTCCGGCTTTATCAGCAGCCAGGGAGGAGACGTTCTCCAAAGCTACCCTTGACGACTACATAGCTCAACAAATATGAGCTCATCAAGTGAACGAAGCGGCAGGACAAGTCATCAGAACTGGGCGACCCTGTCCAGGCTGGTACGACCAAATTAAGTACCTACCAGGATATAAAATCCCCAAATTCCATGTGTATAAGGGGACGGGCAATCAGCACCAACACGTTGCTCAATTTAGAGCTCTATGCGGCAATACTGGAGGCGATGACAAACTATTGCTTCGCCAATTTGTCAGCAGCTTGGTGGAGACAACATTTGAATGGTCCTCTGAGCTCCCAAATGACTATGTCAAGACATTTGCGGAGATGGAACTACTGTTCACATAGCGGTTCGCAAGCGCAAGCGAGCGCACCCCGATCATGGCATTAATCAACGCCAGAGTGAAGCCGGGAGAAACCTGGGTTCAGTACACAATTCGGTGGCGGAATCGAAGTGTGAACAGCGCATAGAAAAAGCTCCTACTGTGGGCATGTTCGTGGGACCCTTGATCCTCACGCAACTATATCCCAGTTTATGATGTTCTTCAAGCCGACCATCTTCCAGGCTTTGATTGACAAACTGGCCTAAATGGATCAGATGGGCCATAGGCCGTCCTCTTCAAAAACGAATCTCCAGAATGAAAAGGGCAAAGGGAAAGCGACCTTTGTCGCCAACGCTCAACAACAATTGAGTGACCCGAAATCGGTTATTCGCCAAAACAGCAGACTGCGAGCCCTCGAAGAGAAGTTGATACGTACTTACTCGTTTCTCCGGGATAAAACGAGAAGACTACTCAAACTGGCAGTGCGCAACAGGCTAATCACTCTGCCGGATCCGAGATGCCCACTGCAATTGGACGATGTCAACAATCCCAATTACTTCCCTTACCACCGAATAATGAGCCACCCAATTGAAGATTGCTACGTCTTTAAAAACTGGGTCGAAGACCAGTACCATCAGTTCAAGTTCGCGTTGTCCAAAAACTGGAAGGTAAACCCGCCGCAACAGCACACTCCTAAAAAGGTGGATACACCGGGGGCATCATGCTCATTTATAGGAGAAGCACTGTGGGAAGTGGTCCTTTCAGCTAAAACTAAAAGAATACTGAAGGATCTTCAAGAATGTCCGGCGATTAGGTTGAAGAGCCCGCTGGAGCCTGAGATTATTGACGAAATGCTGAAGCCGCGCCTAACGCCAAAATTTGGTAATGATGGACAAAACCTCCAGGCCAAGCCTCCGAAGTCTTCAAAGAAAAAGAAGAAGGCCAAGAAGCCCATGCAGCTCGACGGCAATCATACGGGTCTGCAAAAGTACATCGACGCGCTGGAGGAATACAACCAAAAAGCGCGAACCCCGGTCACACTGGAACAATTCTTCAAGCATGTTCTTAAGAACGGAGACAGTGACATTGATGAAGGAGACGATTCTTCGGAAGAACCCGAGAATCATATAGCGAGTTGCCACATGATCTCTCACTCGTCGATAAATTGCAAAGAAGAACCTGACGTAGAGAAACTGGGGGCAGATCCAGACCCAAAATCCATGTAACCGTCAGATGACCTGATCGACAAGCTGTTGAACGAAGCCTTCCAAAAGAGCAAAGCTGACCGAGGACATGAAGCAGCCATATAAGAAAAGGCCAAGTGTCGGCGTCAAGCTGAAGAAGCCCCGGTAATGAGAAGCCATAAAGTATCTCAACCGGATCAAAGTGCCCTTACCACCAGCAGGAACAGAATCAAGATAAGGAAGCAGTTCGCCAAAGCTCTGTCGGTAGGAATGAAGCTGCTACCTTCTAAAGAAAATACTTCCGGGAATGCGTGCCCCGACGAACAGGATGTCCATATGAAATATTGCTTGTATCATCGGAGGGTCGTACACCCAACCGAAGAGTGCAATGCTTTCAAAAAATGGTGGCAGGGATACGTTGCCCACCGACAACAATTCAATCGAATGAAGCGCAAAGCCCGTCGGGAACAGAGAAGCATGATAGACGAGCGTGAAGGGACAGCCGGTAACTGTCATATGGTTGATGCCTTCCCGACGAGAGCAAAACCTCAAGTTCTTACCTTTGGGAGCGATTCTGACGAAGAAATAGCCCTCGGCCCTCTCTTCAAGGAATCCATATTTAAAAAAGAAGAAGAGATGAAGAATTGTGAGAACATTCAGCTGCGTAACCGTACGTTGCTTGAAAAGAATCTCGGATCTTCAAACAAAGGTTCGGGCAAAAGGGACAAGGGAAAGGAAAAAGTCCCTGAGGAGATTGCTCTCGATGATAGAGTTGTCGAAGAGCTCATAGCTAAGGACCCACCCAAGAAGAACAAGGTGGATTATAATGTCCTTGCGCATCTGAGGAAGATATCTTCATAATTGAGTATTTTGGATGCCCTTCTCCTGTTTAAAGAAGCATGAGATTCCTTGATCAAGGCGTTACAAGAGCCCGACCAGTTTCAAGCCTTCCTGGCGGAAGAAAAGATGAAGGACGAGCTGGAAGAAGTCCACACGGTTGATATCACCTTCAGCGATGAAGACCTCCATTTTGGAACGTGCGAGCACAATCGTCCGCTGTATGTAACCGGGCATTGTCACGATATCAAGATAAGGAAGATCCCGGTCGACAACGGGTCCTCCGTCAACCTTCTCAATGTAAGGGTGTTGAAGAAGATTTGCATGAACGTGCAGCACCTGGCTCTGGATAAAATTACTATCTTCGGTTTCGAATCGCAATCATCACAAACGCTCGGGTCCGTAATATTGACAATACGCTTTGGGCTACTCATCACCGACATCAAGTTCCATGTTATTCACGCCAAGACTTGCTACAACGCTTTGCTCGGCAAGCCTTGGTTACATGAGTACAACATCATCCCGTCTACACTGTAGGGTTCCTAGGCACTCTAATGGAGTCTCACAAGTGATCAAACATGCACAAATCAAAAAATTCCTTGTGCCTACAAACCCTAATACGGATCGTTAACTAGAAATCAAGGCGATGCAAGCAAGTAAACGGAAATATAGCTAAAGGGAAGGGGCTACAACCTTTGTAGATCCGATCCTCCACCTCCTAGGCTCCGCGATGAAGTATCCTCGCTGTACAAATCGGATCTTGGGCTCCAGCGTCGGCTTCATCGGAGAAAAAGCGGGCTAGGTCATCGACGACGATGCCGAAGATGATCTACGTCGAGGCATCGCTAGATCAAGCTCCAACTTCACCAAGTCAAGAAAATTTGTGAAGGAAACACCCTATACTACTTGGCAAGAGGTAGAGGATGAAGAAATAGGAAGTGGGTAGACTTTAGATTTGGATTTCTCACACTTTTTCATCAATCACCATTGATGTAGCAAGCTTCTTTTCATGGAAGAAGAAGATGAAGAAGAAGAAGAAGAAGATATGATAAGTTATTTTAAAATATAAAGTAAAATGATACTTATCATATCTTTAACCTTAGTTAGGTGTAAAGAATTGACTAAGGTTAGTTTGAAGGGTTAGGGTTAAGCATGAAGACAAAAATGGTCACTTAGTCAAAATTTCAAGAAACTTCAACTACAAACAAATCAAGTCACCATTTCATTTTCTTTATCATTTTCTTTTTCCAAAATAAACAAAAAGAATAAATAAATGAATAAGTAAATAAAATGAAACCCTAACCATTCATATAACCATGGTCAATTCTTTACACAAACCCAAGCTTGCATGTATCATCAAACATGATACAATCTTGTGCACAAAAATTATATCACATATACAATATGCACATCAAGTGAGAAAATCCATTTAAAGTGAACCAATACTAGTTAATGCAAAGTAATATATCAAATACATAATTCTACATTAAATCGTTAAATCAACACTTGATTCAATGATCCGGTCATGTCGCATATAACCGGCTAGTATCCAACGTATCGGCTTATCGAATTAATCCTTGATTCGATAACTAGGTTATATCGCATACAACCAATCGATACATTCATCGCGAGAATGGAATACGGTATCACATACACGCATTATTCTCGGTCCCGCACATATCCTATATGTGCTCCTATTTCGTTTCGCTTGAGCCAGGAAACCTCTGTGTAGGACTCTAAAGACTCGTCAATACGCCGGCAGCAGATGATGATCATATCAAACACCCACAAGCCGCAAGCGGTCTGCTAAACGTAACGGCCACCCGGGTATTGAGCGATCAGAAGATCGACGAGCAAGCCCGCTCACACTCCTGTGAATCCAACCAGTAACACTTACCGTACAGTCCGGTCTGTTCGTCTGATATGTCGCATATCTCGTCTAGGGGTGGTAAACGTCAGACCCCAATAGCTTGATAAGTCATGCCGACGTAGGGTCCATAACTTTCGTGAAACTACTGATAACTCTTACCAGTATATCACAGCAACCCTGGCCAGGGATTTCCTGTTATGGCCAGTCGTGCATTGCGCAACATCAACCCCCAATACCGGGAGAGACGAATCCCCTCCTATCGCTCATTGCCTCCATGTGAATCGGGACTGTACCCAAAAACCACCTGTTTGCATGACTCAGTAGAGCCGTGGTAGGATGGAAATCAAAGCACAGTGGGAGACACACAAGACTCTATGACGATCTCGGGTCAACAGACTAAGCTGTACCAGTGTCACCAGAGAACTGCCATCTGACGTGAGGTATAATAACATCTGGGAGTTCTCGGCGAGTCCGTTCAGTGTACCCAGTCTCCACTGAGCACCCGCATACCATCTCTGATGTCAAACACCAATGGATATGGGATCATCCATCGCCCATCACATGGGTCGAGAAGATATACGCTAGTCTACTCTGGAATATCGATGCTCCGTCTCGATATTCCCACGACTAGGAACAATGAAGGATGTACTCATTGACTACCCAGGCCCCACTAGTATGATCTGCATCATAGTCCTGGAAGTCGGGTACACATCCTAGGGCTTTATCAACATGTAATCAGAGAGACAGAAAGTATACACGTTAAGATAAAGAGCAACCAGATAGCATACTATTATGTCGAGCAAGAAAGTCTTACCTATATATGTCCCAGCATCCACTACAATATACATCCAATATACAGTAATGGCCTCTAGGGCATACATATAACTAACAATCTCCCACTTGCACTAGGGCCATCTGTAACAGTAGTTGTAGTATCTAATACTCAACCATCCCCTAAAAGTCTCTCTTTGGGAAAAGGCCTTCGTGAGTGGATCCGCTGTGTTCTCCTCTGAGTCTACTCTCCTAACCTCGATCACCCTGGAGATCAACTATCTCCATGATCAGGTGATGCTGCCTCAGAATATGTCTGGGTCACTGATGGGACCAGGGTTCCAGGGCCGAAGCCACACTTCCATTGTCATACAATGGCAGGAACTTAGTTTATCTTATGAACCAATATACACCCAAACTGCCTCTCTGGTAGTATCTTTAATAGCGATGTTACCAGCCTTTATCGTCTAGTTTGTCACGGTATCTAGCTTGGAAATCTTCCAACATACCGTCCCTTTACTGAGGGTAAAGACAATGCCTGTGACTGACATTCAGTTGTCTTTATCACCCTGGAACACTTCCAGTGATTCTCCCCAGGATCGACTGATACTATCTCACTATAGCTAGTGAGAATCCTAAAATCTATTTAGATCTATCTCATAGATCCAAATCCCAGGATTTAGGAGGTATCACTTTGATCCTTTATGGAGAATCTATGTGATAAGAGGAGATCGACCGATCGTAGCATAGGAAATTCCTTTCCTATCAAGAGTATGTTGTCTACATACAATACGAGGATGACCACCTTACTCTCTACTACCGTTTTGTATATACAAGGTCCATCTACTATTTTGATGAAGTCTAATACTTTGACTACCACATCAAAACAGATGTTCCAACTCCGCGATGCCTGCTTTATCCTGTAAAGCAACTTGCACACGTTTCCGCTGCTCCCACTGTTTACGAAGCCCTCTGGCTGTGTTCTTATAGACTCTCTTTTCTAAATCAATATTTAGAAAAGTAGTCATGGCACCCAACCACCAGATATCGTAGTCATGGTATGTAGCCGTGGCAAGTAGGATCTGGATGGACTTAAACATAGTCCCTGGAAAAGGTTTCATCATTATCCGTGCCTGGTTGATGACGAAAACCTTTAACAAGTCTAGTTTTGAAAGTCTCAACTTTTTCATCTACACCAAGTAATCTTCTCAAGATATACTTGCTCCCGATGGGGATTTAACCCTTCAGATATAGCAACCAAAGTCCATACTTTGTTGGTGTATATGGATTCCATCTCAGATCGCTAAGCATCCAGCCATTCTTACAGAGTCGCTACTCTTGATGGCCTGCTCGAATCTAGTTGGGTCATCATCTCATGATGCATTCCTTGCTCCCACTGTCATCGAGAAACCAAGGTATCTCTCAGGCGGATGAGGAACCCTACCAGATCGGCGGAGAGGCTGAGGTTCGTCGGGGACCATTGAATCCTTTGGTTCTGTCAAATCAGCTGCAGTTTTGTATAGCTGGAACATTTCCAGTTCTACAGAACTGACCTTGCCTCGATCTTGTCCGGATTTTACTTTTGACATAGGCTGGACAATCCCAAATCTTAACTTACTTAAGAGATAGGCTCTTCCCATACCATATCTCATATGGAATGGTAGGTACTGATTTGAATCGAACCCTATTCACATGCAACTTCATAAGTGCATAACTCCCAAAAGGAAATGGGAAACTCAGTAGTACTCATCATAGAACACACGATATCTAATATTGTGTGATTGCTCCGCCCTGATACACCGTTGTGCTGTGGTGTATTCAGAGGAGTAATACGGAGAGAGAATCTCATCCTCCTTTAGAATGGTCCAGGAATGCCATGCACAAGTATTCTCCTCCCTGATCTCATCATAGGACATAATACTTATACCCGGTTATTGGTTCTCTACTTCTAACTTATATTCTGTGAATACCTCAAAAGGTTCGGACTTATGTTTCAACAGGAACGTATGACTGAATCTTGAGAGATTATCAGAGAATATAATGAAGTATAAAGAACCAGTCCTGGCATGTGTAGACAGGAGACCTTACATATATCATCATGCATCAGTCCCAAGAGTTTACTAACTCTTTCTCAGTTTTCAGCAAACGGAGCTATGGTCATCTAATCTTTGTGACATGACTGGCAAGTTTCACAAGATGTAAATTCAAACTAATTTAAATATGCATCTAAAATGTAACTTCAGCCAGTCGGGTCGCATTGATGTGACCTAGTCTACAATACCTCAAGAAGGATCCGTTCATTTCTGAACTCTTCCTTTTGTGTGTGTTCTGTATACTAAAGAACTGTAGTTTGATTTAGAACGTCAATGCTTTTAGATAACATGCCTGAACCGATCAACTTTTGATATAGGAAATGTTCAAAACATTATCCATCAATAAAAAAATTTATCATTTCTTTACTAATAAAGAGACTGATATGATTTTGTATATCAGGTTCGGTATCTAATAGCATTTGTTCAGAATCAATGTATTGGTAATACAGGGTGACAGTGACCAACAGACTTGGCTGCAACACTTGCCCCGTTTTCTGTCTCATGAAACTTATCACCCGTTCTCAGTTTTTCTACCTTTTTATAGCCCTATGTAACAGATTACATATCTGGGATCCTGACCCGGTATCAAATACCCAGGATTCAGAGGATACTGAGAAACAGTTCTTTGTAATGAACACACCCGAAGGAGATGCATCATATGCACTTTCTTCGTTTGGGCGGCATAGGAATTCTGGTATTCCCCAATTTCCTGCTCTGTCTTATAACAATTATAAGTTGGAGCGGGACCAACGTTCCCCAGCTCAGTATAACAAGCGGGTTCGGTCAATACATCCATATTATTATCTTGATTAAGACGTGATATGGTCGCTACCTGGAGAGAGAGAGAAGAAAACACTCAGCGTGCGCTCTTGCAAGATCAGATTGGTTATATATTTTATCTAATCAGGATGGCTCCCACTGTTTTTATCAAATCTTCCTTCAAACCTTAAAAGGAAAGACTAGCCGGGATTAATTACACTCTACAAGTTCGCCAATCTTTCAGCCAGGACAGTGTCGGTACTTTGAGGGAGGTTCCCCGTGCTTTCGCACGGACCTAATTACAGTAAACCTCGTTTTCCCAGAGGCGTAACCCTGTTGACACCTTTCTAGACACCTACTTGATCGGCTAATTGCAAAGTGCAAAACTCTCCCAGGAGTAACAATTACTCGCAGTGGGTATCGGGATCCAACTATCATATAGAAGGTATGAAATCTCATTACAAATTTCAACACTTGAAACTCCCGATAAAGGTTTTTACCCCTAGCACTTATGACCTTAACTATGGTCAACAAATCATAAGCACTAGTCAAGTTCTACCCGTCATTTCGTGATTAATTAGACCCACCCACATGACCCTTAACTAAGGTCAACAAAGTCACGCGACTGTCCTAACTAATCGCATCATATGCGGTGTAGGAAGACATCACTTAGCTACCGTACACTGTGCCTTGACTATGGTCAACAAACACAGCACGAATACTAAGTACTCTACTTCCTAAAATGACGGAGGGTTGCGAATGGTTTTTTATGAAAACCTTTAACGCTTTGAACTTGATCTCGTTGCGGAATCAAATGGTTTTTTAAATGGAATGTTTTTGAGGCTTTTCTAGTTTTGCTAAAGGGGTCACTCCCGGTGAAGGGATCGTCGGCCCTTTCCTCGTCGAATGAGGTGTGGGATATATCATATATATCACTGTGCAAAGCGGAAACTATAGAAGCGATCAAATACAAACCGAGGGTTGTAGCATCTGCCAGTTATTGCTAAAGGAGTCACTCCCGGTGAAGGGATCTCGGTCCTTTCCTCATCGAATAAGGTGCAGGATGTTCTATAATGAACACCGCAATGCAAAGCAAGAACTGTAGCTACCTGTTTTTATTTTGAAATTCGATTTCACAACATCAATTAGGTTTATTTTCTTTCATTAATCTCATTAATGAATATCCCATCATTTAAGTCCACCTAATCATCACAGATAAATATAACGTACGCTTATGCCATCCGCATTCGCCTCGATGTCCCGTCTGCACCGTTAGGTTAGGTAACTAACTGCAGAGCGAGGCAGGGCTAGCACGGGTGTACAACATAAGCAACATCTATATAATATATCATATATACTATATACTACATCTATCTGAACAGAGCACAGAACATCGCATGATCACATCACAGATAACGCAGCAGAAAGAATCATATGAAATATTGGATATACTAGGACGTCCGTGTTTTCAATACGAGCCAGTATAAAACACGGATTCCACGGTCGTGATGAATAGCCAATCCCAAACCCCTAGACCCCTACGAGAGCGGCAAGCAACCCTACCAATTCTAGGGTTAGGAGACCCGGACTCGACTCCTCGAGTTGGTCTCCTACTGGACCCCAGAACCCGGTTACTTGTGCTCCCCTCCTTGGGTCTATCCTAGTGCAGAAAAGTAAATAATATACATCAACGGTGACATCTTCCGCAACCTGGAAGTGCCCCAATAAAAGAATATTACATACAAGTTTTTACATGAATGAAAATGAAAAACACTCATCTCACATAAAAAACCCCCGGCTATTCAAACACGACGATCCAATATAACATATCCAGCAACACATAACATCACATGTCATCAACGTAAGTAAATATGCGCATCCCAATTGTCGTTGACATATAGCAACGAAACTGGCGATATCACATATTACACTTACGGTCACAGAAAAGAAAGTGTAAAACTACAACAGTTGGAATCTGCAACCACCTCAGACATCGCATGCCTGACCAAATGAATTCCTTAGACATCGCATGCCTAACAATTATAAACCCCGCATTTTAGTCTCAAAATCGAAAATACTTTTCAATATAAAGTCGGGTAATTCAACAAGATTCCCGACATTCTGATCGAATGCTCGTCGCAAACTTTAGTAGGCGGCTGCACCCCCGACGCCGTCGACCAAGTGCACCAAGGCGGAACACCGCTACCGCGAGCACCCGAACGGATGCTTTCGGCGACGGGGTTCTCCTACAGTCACTTGGTCGGGGCTATGGGGTGAGGCTGTCTATTAAGTTTACCCGGCGAGTATCCGCGTACGCTACGTGATTGCGATGGACTTTTGATCTCATCAAAATTCCGTGGCAACCGATCAAGTGAGACTAAACTGCTATGTTTATAACATTCATTCAGTTATCTCATAACTACTTGTGAATTCCAATTATTGTATCACATTCCGGATAAATAGAAAATGTTAAACTTTCCGATCGAACATTCGAACACCCAAGTTTTCCCGATACAGCTCAACACATGAAATAAGTCTAACAGCATTCAGTTCGTGCCTCAGTACCAACGGTCCAGCCGTAGAAGGGTCAAGCCAACGCCTCACATGTGGCACGCCGTACTGTCCCAAACCCGAAGGTTCAAAGGGTAGTTCAAGACGGTCACATAATCGAGTTAAGGTTTGTTGTCTTCTAGAGGGTCCATCGCGTTACTTGCACTACTTAGAACGTCATTAAACTACGGAAAAATCCAATACTTGGAAATTTCCCGACAGGGGAAAAATTGGGTATTTATATCCGGTCGAACTTTTTAACATATTCTAAAATTTATCCGGAAAAACACAGACAAGATTAGACAATCCGATCGAATCACCGAAGCCCCAATACAACCCCAGAAAACTCAACTGTTGAGTGCAGATTAAAACTTCCCAGAGAACATAGGAAACAGATACGGGCATTACTGTATCAAAACGACACCCTAATCTTTACATACGGCCGCGGAACCGCCGCAATAGGAGGCTATTGCCGCGGTTCCGCGGCGCTTTAGTGGAGTTAGGGGCTTGTTTTCTACAGTAACTCTTAGAATGTCCTGCTCTATTTTCTGAGAATTTTTAATTCACAAAAATCCCTGTTTTTGAAAAAAGTCCAGAGAGCATGTTAAAGTCGGGGTTTTGGGTCGATCGGACTTCTAACTTCGTCTACGCATCGCCTAAGGCTCTAGCTAGGCTCTGATACCACTGTAGGGTTCCTAGGCACTCTAATGGAGTCTCACAAGTGATCAAACATGCACAAATCAAAAAATTCCTTATGCCTACAAACCCTAATACGGATCGTTAACTAGAAATCAAGGCGATGCAAGCAAGTAAACGGAAATATAGCTAAAGGGAAGGGGCTACAACCTTTGTAGATCCGGTCCTCCACCTCCTAGGCTCCGCGATGAAGTATCCTCGCTGTACAAATCGAATCTTGGGCTCTAGCGTCGGCTTCATCGGAGAAAAAGCGGGCTAGGTCATCGACGACGATGTCGAAGATGATCTACGTCGAGGCATCGCTAGATCAAGCTCCAACTTCACCAAGTCAAGAAAACTTATGAAGAAAACACCCTATACTACTTGGCAAGAGGTAGAGGATGAAGAAATAGGAAGTGGGTAGACTTTAGATTTGGATTTCTCACACTTTTTCATCAATCACCGTTGATGTAGCAAGCTTCTTTTCATGGAAGAAGAAGATGAAGAAGAAGAAGAAGATATGATAAGTTATTTTAAAATATAAAGTAAAATGATACTTATCATATCTTTAACCTTAGTTAGGTGTAGAGAATTGACTAAGGTTAGTTTGAAGGGTTAGGGTTAAGCATGAAGACAAAAATGGTCACTTAGTCAAAGTTTCAAGAAACTTCAACTACAAACAAATCAAGTCACCATTTCATTTTCTTTATCATTTTCTTTTTCCAAAATAAACAAAAAGAATAAATAAATGAATAAGTAAATAAAATGAAACCCTAACCATTCATATAACCATGGTCAATTCTTTACACAAACCCAAGCTTGCATGTATCATCAAACATGATACAATCTTGTGCACAAAAATTATATCACATATACAATATGCACATCAAGTGAGAAAATCCATTTAAAGTGAACCAATACTAGTTAATGCAAAGTAATATATCAAATACATAATTCTACATTAAATCATTAAATCAACACTTGATTCAATGATCCGGTCATGTCGCATATAACCGGCTAGTATCCAACGTATCGGCTTATCGAATCAATCCTTGATTCGATAACTAGGTTATATCGCATACAACCAATCGATACATTCATCGTGAGAATGGAATACGGTATCACATACACGCATTATTCTCGGTCCCGCACATATCCCATATGTGCTCCTATTTCGTTTCGCTTGAGCCAGGAAAGCTCTGTGTAGGACTCTAAAGACTCGTCAATACGCCGGCAGCAGATGATGATCATATCAAACACCCACAAGCCGCAAGCGGTC
This sequence comes from Agapanthus africanus, assembly GCA_030015575.1. Lineage (NCBI taxonomy): Eukaryota > Viridiplantae > Streptophyta > Magnoliopsida > Asparagales > Amaryllidaceae > Agapanthus > Agapanthus africanus. Next base: position 740,157,179 of record CM057341.1, read on the forward strand.
TGCTAAACGTAACGGCCACCCAGGTATTGAGCGATCAGAAGATCGACGAGCAAGCCCGCTCACACTCCTGTGAATCAAACCAGTAACACTTACCGTACAGTCCGGTCTGTTCGTCTGATATGTCGCATATCTCGCCTAGGGGTGGTAAACGTCAGACCCCAATAGCTTGATAAGTCATGCCGACGTAGGGTCCATAACTTTCGTGAAACTACTGATAACTCTTACCAGTATATCACAGCAACCCTGGCCAGGGATTTCCTGTTATGGCCAGTCGTGCATTGCGCAACATCAACCCCCAATACCGGGAGAGACGAATCCCCTCCTATCGCTCATTGCCTCCATGTGAATCGGGACTGTACCCAAAAACCACCTGTTTGCACGACTCAGTAGAGCCGTGGTAGGGTGGAAATCAAAGCACAGTGGGAGACACACAAGACTCTATGACGATCTCGGGTCAACAGACTAAGCTGTACCAGTGTCACCAGAGAACTGCCATCTGACGTGAGGTATAATACCATCTGGGAGTTCTCGGCGAGTCCGTTCAGTGTACCCAGCCTCCACTGAGCACCCGCATACCATCTCTGATGTCAAACACCAATGGATATGGGATCATCCATCGCCCATCAAATGGGTCGAGAAGATATACGCTAGTCTACTCTGGAATATCGATGCCCCGTCTCGATATTCCCACGACTAGGAACAATGAAGGATGTACTCATTGACTACCCAGGCCCCACTAGTATGATCTGCATCATAGTCCTGGAAGTCGGGTACACATCCTAAGGGTTTTATCAACATGTAATCAGAGAGACAGAAAGTATACACGTTAAGATAAAGAGCAACCAGATAGCATACTATTATGTCGAGCAAGAAAGTCCTACCTATATATATCCCAGCATCCACTACAATATACATCCAATGTACAGTAATGGCCTCTAGGGCACACATATAACTAACATACACAACATCAGTGTATGAAGTACTTCAAGGACGGCCTCGAGTACACAGTTACAGGGGAGCTGAACCCATTCTCCGTAAATGAAGTCCGCAAATATAAAGATGCCAAGTACTTCTTACCAGACTTCGAAGACATAGAAAGATGTCGCAAACCGGAGAATAAACAAAAAGCCATCGCCACCATCCCGATATTCAGAAGCGATACCGAGAAGGACGAAGAGATGGTCTATTCGGTACAACCCTAAGGCAATAGGCCAGGACCATCTACTCCTATGCTGGTCTTTGGCAGTGACTCTGAGGACGAGGCCAACGCAGTGTTCTACGTCCGCCTGTCAATGCAAACCTTTGCTAGAGTTGACCAGAGTTTACGAATTACCATGGTTCCGCAGCGGCATTACAAAGAACTTGATGCACTTGATATATACAGCGTGCAAAAGCTGCAGACCTTCTACGTCCTTCCTAAGAAAATGGGTGAGAAGGAGATCCTTTTCTATCAATCCACCGAGACTAAAATGGAGAGAGAGGTATGGCACGGTGCCGAACCTGCACTCGACAAGCTTCAACCTATCCGTCTTCCCGTATACTACGCAGAGGGATTGAAAAGACCATTGAGACGTGATTGATTAGAATTCTTGATGTGCAGTATGAAAATTGTAAAGAAATCACAACCAAAAATTATTTGACCGCAATCAACTACGGTGTCGGATGTAGATTGTAAGTGAGTGCGGATCGTCCACAGGGACAGTGTAATAGTTCGTCTTTTGAATTAGATGAGTCGAAACTTTAAAGAAAACAAAACAAAACAATTCATGATTTATATTTGAAGTTCAAGAATTAGAAAATCTAGATCTAATAACAAGAAAAAGATAGAATCAAGAATTGATAGTTTGTTAATTTTTCCAAACCAAATCTCAAGAATCGAAATGAGGCTCGTAGGAATCGATCGGATCTATAGATGTGATGTAATCTTACAATTACGTATTCTTATCCTTCGATGAATTGATACTAGATCGATGATGATCGACGAGAATTAGGGATTTCTTGTGAAACTAGGGTTTCATCTTATCCCTTGTTCCTTCGTCGATATCATTCACATTCTAGCCTCTAGTAAATTCAAGGAACGATCGTAGATCCCTAATTTCGAGCGATAACAATCAAGAAAGTATCGCAACGAAACTAGGTTGTCGATTCTTGAACTTGCTAGGGTTTACAAAACTCGTAGGACTTAAAAATCGTATTAAGATTTGTTACATCATCTTTCTATTGATCGTCTCGACTCCTTAACGAGCGGAGTTTTACTCAAACATCATAACAAGAACAACAATTACAAATTGAGATCTAATCATGATGCAAGAATTTAAAGAAAACAAGATTAAAGAATTTCACCTTTTATTTATATCAACAATTTCATTACATTCGCTCAAGAACTACAAGAGGAAGAACTCGATCGTCGATTTGGCTTCGCTCGTCTCCGTGAGTCGCGGATCGGCTTGGATCACTTGCCCGATTGAAGATCGGCTCGGCTCCTAAAAGGTTGAAGGCTTCTCGCTTGATTGGTACTCAAGATCTTGAATTTGGAGTGGAATTAGGGTTAGGGTTTCGCACAAGCCTTGTCACTAGACTTGTGGAAGAAGATGAAGAATTGAAGAAGACTAAAGATTATGGAAGAATTAGCTAACTAAAGAACTAATGAAGATTGATTCCCTAAAATTTGATTCGCCTTTAACCCTAGGTCTAGGTTCCTATTTATAGACATCTAAACCCTAGATCTAGGATTTCAAATTCTAAGTTTCCCTCCTAAAGTTTGTTGAGGAAATTTGAATTTCCCTCCAAAAGTTAGTTAGAGGAGAAGCTTCTAGATGTGATTAGTTAGGAGGGAGCTTCTAGAGGAGGTTAGTTAGGAGCTTAATTAGGATTAGCCTTGCTTAATGATCTTTGCTGATCTGGCAGTAGCTTCGCGAGAATTCTGGAATTTGACATATCAGAAATGAATGTGGGCCCTGAGAAAAGCAATCTGCACTAAAAATGAAGCGATGATGTGGCAGAAGCGCCGCGGAACCGCGGCGCAAGCCAGCTCCCGCCGCGGTTCCGCGACTCTTTTGGAGAGTTGGGGCTTGGGCTCTCTGGTGCTTGCTTGGGCTGATGTATGGGCCTTTATTGTATATGTTGAATTTAATATCTCCTTCTGAAATGCTACCAAATCTGAAATCATTGAGTTGGCGTAATTTTGATCAGCTCTTTGGTTTTTCTTTCGTATTTTCCTGCACAGACTCAAGACAAGTGTTGCGCAAATACAGAAATGATGCGATGCCATGAAATGCGGTTAATTTTCCTTAAAGTGTCGGTTTAAAAGTCTAATCACATGAAATCTGATATTTAACGACTGATTTGCTAATATGTGAAATATGAATACCGAACGCTTCTAAATGAGTGCAAATGATAGGGAAATTGCCGTGTTAAAAATACATTATTTTCGACTGATCAAGACGCTAAGGCGTACCCTTTAAACAGACTGCTCGACAAGCCCGGTTCTATAACAGGATTTAGAACGTTCCTGGGACTCAGCAGAAGATGCCCAACGGGAGAATGGAGAAGACTGGCCCTGGATACGTTCGATCCAAGAAATGGGAGCGATTCCATGGCTGCCATGTCATAAATAACTCAGGTGGAGAAGTGAACACATTTTCGGACAGCGTTAATATCGAACCAGAACGAGATCCCGCCGTACGAATCAAGTCCGTCATTCGAAGAGCAGATTGACAAGTTAATTAGAGAAGCAGGTCAAAGGGTTCGAGATGACCACAGCCGCAAAATGGCCATTTACAAAAAAAGCCAGGACGCAACGTATCATTCAGCAGGCTACGGAGGATGACGATCCCTTTCACCCCCAACCCGCTGTGCGCTCTCGTGGCAAAAAAAAGCCCGACGTAGAAACAACAACAAGGTAAAGAACGGGGATGGCATTCCAAGACAGCAAATCGGATCCAAGAAGCCACGCGAGCGAGGAAAAGTCAGCTGGAACCCGTCTTTCATGAATAAGATGGGTTGGGAATACTCTTTCCCTCAAGACAAGACAAGGAAAATATTCGACCTTGTCATGATGCATCAAATGATGACACTCCTGGAGTCTCGATACCCTGAACAGATAAACGAGGTCAATCGCCCGGATTATTGCTCCTACCACTGAGTAGTGCGACATCCTCTGGAAGACTGCTTCACCTTCAAAGATTGGATTGAAGATCAGTATCAGCAGGGCAGGTTTGCTCTATCCGACAGTTGGAGGGTAGCCCCGCCACGAAAGCATGAGCCAAGAATCACCTACACTGCGAGGGAAACTCTAGATCAGCATCGAGCTTAGAAACGAGCTCATACCTGCCACATGATAACGTTCTCAAAAGAGCGAGAGTACAAGAATATGGACAACCTCTCCCAATGCTTCGCAAATGAAGATGAGAACGAGCTGATTTCAGAATTTCCACCGGCGCCAAAAGAGCTGGAAGATGGGATACACACCACAGCAGACAGCATGAGAAAAATCGACTTGGGGACGACAAACGAGCCAAGGCTGACGTTCGTCAGTGAGTTGCTGTCTGAGAAATAGGTAGCCACATTAAAAGATGTGCTTATGCAGTATAAAGACTGTTTCGCATGGAGCTATTCCGAGATGCTGGGATTAGACCCAGAGATAGCTGTGCATAAATTAGAGATATCGCCGGACGTCAAGCCAGTCAAACAGGCGCCAAGAAGAATGCGGCTCGAGCTTGAGATGAGTATCAATGCCGAAGTCAAGAAGCTAATCGACTCCGGCTTCATCCAAGAAGTTCAATACCCTGACTGGATCGCCAATATCGTTCCGGTAATGAAGAAAAATGGTACAGTATGCATCTGCGTAGATTTTTGGGATCTCAACAAAGCTTGTCTGAAAGACGACTTCCCAGTGCCTGTCACCGAGTTGATGATCGATAACACATCCACCCATGAAGTCTTCTCCTTCATGGATGGATCCACAGGGTACAACCAAATTAAGATGCATCCTCAAGACCAAAAGCACACTGCTTTCCGGACTCCGCTGGGCGTATTCTACTACAAAGTGATACCATTCGGTCTGAAAAACACTGGCGCCACCTACCAGAGGGCCATGACAAAGATCTTCGATGACCTTGTACATGAGATTGTTGAATGTTATATCGACGACCTCGTGGTGAAAAGCAAATCATACAAGGAACACTGGGAGCATTTGAAAATAGTGTTCCAGCGTCTTCGAAAATATAATTTGAAGATGAACCCTCTGAAATGCGCATTTGGAGTTTCCTCAGGCAAATTCCTAGGATTCATCGTACGACACCGGGGCATCGAAATAGACACGTCGAAGATCAAGGCGATTATGGAAATGCCTTCGTCAAGAACTCTCAAGCAATTACGGTCTCTCCAAGGAAAGCTCGCGTATATTCGATGGTTCATAGCTAACCTCTCCGGCAAATGCCACCCTTACAGTCATCTAGTGAAGAAGAGGATCCCATTCGTTTGGGATCGTAAATGCCAAAGCGCACTGGACGAAATCAAGTAATATCTGTAGAACCCGCCGGTACTGACCGTGCCGGTCAAGGGAAAGTCCCTCATCCTGTACACAATATCCCTTGAAGGTTCTTTAGGCATGTTATGGGCATAAGAGAATGACCAAGGGAAGGAGAGGGCTATCTATTATTTGAGTCGAGTTCTCCTGGGGCAGAAAACAACTACTCCCCCATCGAAAAGTATTGCCTTGCACTAATCATCACAGTAACAAAACTCCGACATTATGCCTTGGCACATGGGGTCCAACTCATATTAAAGGTGGATCCTCTCAAGTACTTGATGTCAAGAGCCATGCTAACAGGAAGACTTGCCAAATGGGCCCTCCTCTTGATGGAGTTCTCGATAGTATATCGACCCCTCAAGGAAATAAAAGGCCAGGCCATTGCCGATTATCTCGCTGAGCATCCGATACCTGCTGACTCTCCCTTGAACTGCGAGTTGCTAGACGAACACACGTTTGAAGCAATTGACGGGGAGAAAGAAGGGAATGATACCCGATGGGAACTCTACTTCGATGGAGCGTCCTCCTTGAAGAAGCGAAAGCAAAACACCCCCATGATTAAAGCGGGGGTGGGCCTTATCTTTGTGACTCCATAAGAAGGGATAATGCGTTTTGCCATTTATTTAATGGAGCCGAGAACAAACAATGAGGCTGAGTATGAAGCTTTGATAGCAAGTCTTGAGATTGCTATTGACATGGGCATCGAAAACCTCCTCATATATGGAGACTCTCAGCTGGTCGTTAGCTAAGTAAATGGCGACTACCAGATGTGCAAGATAGAACCGATCAGGTATGGTGAAAAAGTGCAGCAATTGCTTATGCAAATCCCCTCCTGCACCATGGAAAGCATACCGCGTACGGAAAATTGCAAGACGGATGCGTTAGCCAAGCTTGCTAAAGAACTGGCCGAAGAAAACCTCGATGAGGTAAAGATCATTGTGCAAAGTCGCCAGATTCTCGCTCCAGCAGAAATATCTCTGAAGACGCCTAAAGGAGAGGAAGCAACCGAACAAGAGTCCTTTCAATTGGAGGATGAAGAAAGGGCGAGATATTGGAGAGAAGTCTTCATAGACTACTTCAAATCCCATCGAACGCCCGAAGACGCGTCGTCAAGACATCAGCTGATGAAGCGAGTCCTGTCTTTCGCCTTCGTCAATGGTACTCTTTATAAGAGATCATTCGATTGTCTATGGCTAAGATACCTGGGACCAGAAGAAGCAAAAAGGGTCGTCCAAGAAATTTATGACGGACTTTGCGGTTCCCATCAAGCTGAGCCAAAGATGAAGCTGAAGATCAAAAGAATAGGCTACTATTGGCCCACAATGGTTCAGGACTGCCTCGAATATGCGAAGCAGTGTCACTCGTGCTAAATTCATGGGGACTTCATCCATCAGCATCCAAATCCTCTATATCCGACATTGGCTAGTTGGCCGTTCGAAATGTGGGGAACCGATGTAATCGGGCCCATCGAGCTAGCATCATCCAAGGGACATCGGTTCATACTGGCAACAACCGATTACTTTCTCTAAGTGGGCAGAAGCAATACCGTTAAGGGAAGTGAAAACGGAGAACATCTTCCATTTCTTCAAGATACGCGTCCTCTACCAGTTTGGCACTCCGCGACGGATTATCTCTGATAACCGGACAGCCTACAGAAGCCATAAGATCAACCGCTTCGCACAGCAACATAAAATAGATTGGAATTCTTTAGTTTATAATCCATGAGCTAACGGTTTAACTGAGGTTTTTAACAAGGCCTTGATAAAGATCATAAAGAAAACGGTATCCAGAAATAAAAAAGGACTGGCATGAGAGATTGCATGAAGCTCTCTAGGCCTGTCAGACTACGTTCAAGAAGGCCACGAACACAACGCCATTTGCATTAGTATTCAGCACGGAAGCAGTACTTCCCTTAGAGATAGATCTACCTTCTCTAAGAGTGGCGGTTCGGTATGAACTAACGGATGAAGAGAATGCCCATCTTTGACTTGAGGAGCTCGATGCCCTCGATGAAACTCGGCTCATGGCGTAAGAAAACCTAGAAGCTTACAAAGCAAGGATGGCACGCTCATACGAAAGATTGGCTAGGCCTAGAACATTCCGCCAAGGCGAACTTGTGCTAGTCATAAAAGACCAATGTTCCCCAACCGTGCCAAACGGGGGAAATTCGAGCCAAACTATGAGGGCCCGTACATCATAGACAAGGTATACCAAGGTGGGGCCTATTTTCTCATGGACATGCATGGCGAAAGACCCTTTCGGCCAATAAACGGCCGATTCCTGAAAAAATACTATGCCTGATGAGTCACGGCCCGGGTCAATGACAGATGACGACACCTATGTCCCCTCGCTATCTTCTTGAGTCAAAACTCCAGGAGTAGTACCCAACAGTATTCCATCTCAAACATGGAGAGCTACGGACCATAACGTCCTTAAAACTGACAACGGACCGCAACGTCCTTAAACTAGTTACGGACCGCAACATTCTTAAACTAGCTACGGACCGCAACGCCCTTAAACTAGGTATGGACCGAGATGTCCTTAAACTAACATTGGACTGAGATGTCTTTAAACTAACAACGGATCAACCCTCAACTAACAACGGTGCCTCAAACACGGCGGTAGTGGAGTTCAAGTCCACAAGTGTTAGCGGCGAGGACTGCGGCTCAAATCCTACCGGCGAAAAAATAGGCCACATACGGTGAAACTATTCTCGAGAATTTCCTCGCCAAAAAAAAGGGTACGTCCACAAGCGAAATGGGCACGAATGAAAACTCGAAAGGGCGCCGTGAGTAAAAACAGCAGGACTACCGAGGAGTTTGTGAAAACCCGAAAGGGTGCGATCTCGTTAAAATAAAGACATCTGGAAGGTCCTCTCGACCTTGTGAGGAGAAAATACCCGCATGAGATCCTTACGACTCACAAGGGAGCAGCACACTTAGGGATCCCCACGATTCCTAAGGAGAAATTACACTTACAAGATCCTCATGACTCGTGAGGATAATTCCTCCTATGAGACCCTCATGGCTTGTAGGATTCAAAAGCCTTAAGCTACAGGGATCTGAGCTTGTTCTTAAGCCATCACCTTTCCCAAATTGCCTTACAAGCGGTTCAATATTGACCCATGTATACAATCCACGGGCACAAATAAACGTTTCCCTCACCAAGTCCCACCAACGACGAGGAATGTTCTCATGTGGAGAACGACACTTGTAAGTCCTCTCGACTTATAAGGAGAAAACCACTTGTGAGTCCTCTTGACTTGTAAGGAGAAAACACTCTTGTAAGATCCCTACGACTTATAAGAGAACACACACTTAAGAATCCTCACGATTCCTAAGGAGAAATGCACCTATGAGAACCTCACGACTCGTAGGGAAAAACATCTTTATGAGACCCTTACGGCTCATGAAGTCAAAAAGCCTTAGTCGATAGGATTTTATCCCTTTTTGCTAAGCCACCTTTGCTCGAATCGACAAAGGAAAGTGATGATTCGCTCCTGGCAATATCCCAGTGGTAGCGATGCTGATGCCTAAATCGGTATCGAATTCTAAGTCCTTTCATGGCAAATGATGATTTGCTCCTGGCAATATTCCAGTCGCAGCGATGCTGATGTTAAGATTGGTATCAAATCCCAGATTCCATACTCGCAGCAAAAAGTCAGCGAGCCATAAATGCATATGAAATAGCCGAAATGATAGGGCAATTTGCAATAAAAATCAGCAAGTAAAATATATGCATACAAAAATAGCCGAAATGATTGGGCAACTCGCAATAAAAAGCAGCGAGTAAAGAAAAAGAAAAATAGTCGAAATGATTGGGCACCGCGAAAAAATAGCCGAAATGATTGGGCAATCGTGATTTTCACGATATAAAATGCTGAAATGATAGAGCATTGCGGAAAGAAATAAAAAATGAAATGAAATTTTGCCCTGCAGGTGAGATCACATTGACCCCTGTATACAATCCATGGGCACAAACAGAAAGGGAACCATATCGTCCCACCAGGCTTCGCCAAAGGGGAAGCCCGATCTCGATGACTACATCTACAGCCTAGAAATCAATAATGGCGTTCCTTCTCATTCCAACCAGAGGCAGATACGACGTCAACAAATGGAGCCATGGCAAAGCCCCCTAGCTCCAAATCTCGACGGCTCACAGACAGCCTAAAGACTATCTTGGAGCCATGACAAAGTCCCCTAGTTCCAAACCTCGACGATTCACAGACAACCTAGAGACTACCTCGGAGCTATGGCAGAGTCCCTAGTTCCAAGTCTCGACGGCAGCATCTACAGCCTAGAGATCAACCAAACAGCAATCTTCTTCCCTCCAGCAGGATACAGGCACGACATCAACAAATGGAGCCACGGCAAAGTCCCCTAGTTCCAAACCTTGACGGTTCACAGACAACCCAGAGACAACCTCGACATTCATCGCAATATTGCAGACACTATGTCAACCAACGAAGCAAAGGAAGATCCCTAGCTTCAGGGTCTTGACGGCAACTCAATTGAGACCTGAAAGACTATAGGAGACCATCCCACTCCAGCATGGAGTGGTCATGACTCATCGGGGCTCCTAAATTGAGCCTAACCTCAAGTAAAAAGCGACATGGAATATCCCTAACACTTGCTCTTTCGACGGTAATATTACCTGGAAGATTACTTGAAGACGTCTTGTCCAGCCCCCGAAGGGATCAGGGACACGACAGTCGTAGGGCTACCCGAACAGCAAGATTGCATATCAGGGAATATATCAGCCAACGCGACGGTGCGACGGGTAAAAAACCCCAGTACCACAGACCTTGACGGACTTCTATTAGCAGGAGTTAACTATGACGTTAGGAAACCCTTGCGAGAACTTCTCGATTCGTCTCGACTCGTGAGGAAATTAGTGTCCTTGCGAGAACTTCTCGACCCATCTCGACTCGTAGGGAAAAGCCTTAGGCAGTGGGGATAAGGACATGTTTCCTAAGCACTGGGCCCTGCAAGTCGGTCCAAGATGGACTATTGCATACAATTCACGGCCACACTCTCCAAAGTCGAATCTCTACAAGGGGGGAAACAACCACTTACCAGTCCTCTCGACTTGTAAGCGAGAAAAATTCTATTGTGAGATCCTTACGACTCTCAAGAGAAAACACACTTAGGAGTCCTCACGACTCCTAAGGAGAAAAGATACCTACGGATCCTCTCGACTCGTAGGGAGAAAAGTCTTTATGAGACCCTCACGGCTCATAAAGTTGAAAAGTCTTAGGAGACAGATCTGAACCTGTTTCCTATGCCATCGTTGCCTTGCAAGAAGATCAAGGTGGACTATTTACAAGGCGCGTTTTCTTAAGGGACACGCCAGTATAAAAAAAATCCGAGTGAGATCCTGGCGACTCAAGGAGGCGATAGAATCTTGGAAATCCTCACGATTTCTAGGGAGGATGTGCTCTCCCGACGATAACATGACCTGGGAGATTATTCGAGGGTGCCTTGTCCAGCCCTAAAGGTAGCAGAGACACGACGGCAGGACTGCATATTGGGAATGCCTTAATACAACACACCCTAATATATCTCTGTCGTAAAGAGCAAGGGTTAACTATGATGTTAGGACATGTTTGACTCTAAGCCAAGGGAGGTAAACTAAACAAACTCCGAGATAAGTATATAAATTACCTCACGCTCAGTCAAAACAGAAAGGTACAATCTACGAGCACCAACCTTGTACTGTGCAAGGAAGTAAGAAGAGTCTTTGGTTCACGCCCTACTAAGCATGTACTCATGACTGTATGCCTGCTTAAATGAAGATGGTGTCCAAAACGTGCTGATCTACGCACGAAACTACAGTGGCGCTCGCACTTAGCAAAAATTCCTAAGGGTAAAGTATAAAGCTCCTGTACAGAGGTGAGACACACGTACGAATATATGATGAAGAGCAAACATTCAGCGGAAAACATTCAATAGACAATAATAAGAGAAATACATTGAAACAAACATACTACTCTATAGGGAAAAGATCACCAAATATGGGATCAGAGATACAAAGATTAACAAAACAAAATACAACGTTCTCCAATTCCCTCTTTGTCTTCTCCACCATGTCGAACCGACGGTCTTCATGAGGAGTTGCTCCCCACCAATTAGCACCGTGCTCATCAGCAAAAGTAGACATGATGGCCCGCCGGGCTCTTATCTGACTCATTAAATGTACTGATCGGTCCCTCAAAGACTGGGTAATCAAACGTGCCTCGTGAAAGCACTCGATCTTGTCCTCCACCGCATCGAGAATCGCCGGAGTCATCTCTGTCGGATGAGGGGGGTGTTGGCAAGCATGGATAGAAATATCATCTGGAGCCAAATGGAACCCGTAGGAAGAGGAGAGCCCCTACGAGTCAGGAGCTCATACATCACTGCGTCACATTGAGCGTCGGTAAGAAGGGGATCTACTGGCCATGCAGCAAAGTGAGGATTCGTTTCTTCGATGGGCACATCCCATGGTTGTCGACAAGCGTGAGAACGATTGCAGGCCATAGCACTTGGTTTGTTTGAGTTCTGTTAATAAAAGATGGGTTTCTCTTTGAAGAGAAGAAGGAAGGCATGGCTTCAAGTTATAAATAGAAACGTTCAAATCAATGCATAGAATATTTGGTGCACAATGGAACTATTTCCAAGGCCGAAAAAAGGGGCACGGGGAACAAAATAGTTGGCCTGTAGGAAATAGAGAAAGAAGGTGAAAAGACTCCTTCAGTAACGAGGCAGCGCTTACGTGCCTTGCACGAGGGCGCCAGCGCCGAGAGTTAAAAACTCTAAGGCAGCGCCTCACGTGCCTTGCACGAGGGCGCCAGTGCCAAGAATTAAAAACTCTGAGGCGGCGCCTCACGTGCCTTACACGTATAACACGGGGGCCCCGGCATTCTATATACGATTAACTACTATTTCACATGAGGCACCTATGATCAGTGATATAAAAGAAAAGGAAATTTTACCATTCATACTTGAGGAAAATTATACACCAGCAGTAGCAACAAAACAAAAAATCATAAAAAATGTTTACAATGGTAAAACACTAAATCCCGGACATGGATTGAGGAATTTAAGGCGAGTAAAATACTTCTGGCCTCTCTGACCATTCTCTGATGCATTTTCTCACGAATGCGAGCGTTAGGATTCTCGCTGATATCGTTCGTCCTCTGGTAGGCGAAGATTATCGTTGTCTGTTGGAAAACTTGATGCAAGATATCGACAAGATTATCTCGTCGCCTCTTCGAGATCAGACCCATCGGTATACTGGGTGCACCTTGTCCTCGGCATCATCGAGTGCTTCGAGCGGGATGGCTTCGTTAAAGCCAGGGAGTGCTTCCCGAATCGCCACCACGATGATCTTAAAAAGAGCGGAACGATGGGGGAGTATTCGACCGTTACATTCATCGAAGCGACGCATAATCTCAGCGAATTGGGCATTCATAAACTCTTGGTTTTGACAGCGGCCTTGGACGCGGATGCCTTCATAAGAGATAATTTCGTCAAGATCATACAGATAAACAGCCATAGTATCTGGAAAGAAAATTCAGTAAAAGATTAGCAATTAAATATCAAGATTCTTAGTGTCTAAAATAAAAACAATAGTGACGGTCCATCGTTGATGGGGCAGCTACTCATTAAGGATGGAATCCTAAGAGCCTCCTCATTTAATGAGAAGCCTCATTGGGTTAAGGAGTTGAACCCCCTCGAGAGCAGTGCTCTGCAGACAGAATTTACATCTGTCAGTTAAGAAGGGAATAAAATTCTCCAAAAATTTCTGAAGAGTTATACTCTGGAAAACCCCAAGTTCTTTAAAGATCTGAAGTAGAAATTCTAGAAACTCTATGAGTTCTTCATCAACGGGTTAAGAAACCGTATAAAAGATTTCTTTAGATCAATGATCTAAGAAGAACAAAGTTCTGTTCTAATCAACGGTTTAAAGAAACCCTAAAACGCATCTTAAAAGATCGGTGATCTAAGAAGAGCAAAACTTTGTTTAATGGGTTCGATTATGATCCTTACCAAAAAATTTAGGCAAAGTTATAACTCTAAAAGAGTTTCCTTGGGTAGAGATCTAAGCTCTGGAAAGAGAATTGAATTCTCAGAAAGAAGAAAATGGAAGATGAACAGCAGTCATTTCAAGGGCCAAAGGCCCTACTTATAGGCATGGGAAGACGATCCAACTTCCAAGAAGATCCAATGGTGGAAAAGCAGCCACCACTGCACTCACGTGTAAGCTACGTGAGTGCAACGGTGGGGGGAATTTGTTTTCCCCCTAATAAAAGAGCAAGGCTCTGTTCAAAATTTGAAAGAGGCAGCGCCTCACGTGCCTTGCACGAGTGCGCCAGTGCCTCACGTGCCTTGCACGAGGGCGCCGGCTCCAGCGCCAAGAGTTAAAAAACTCAGAGGCAGCGCCTCACGTGCCCCGCACGAGGACGCTGGCGCCAGAACAAAAGTTTTCTGCCGTTGAATCAAAAATCCAATGGAGATGATAAATCATCAAAGCACAGAATTAAATTTGGATTGAAGAAATACTACTCAAATCTTTCTAAACAAGAAAAATTATGCTCTGTGAAACAGAGCACCGTTGGATTAAAGATCCAATGGTGATTAAAAATCACCAAGCTACAGAATAATCTCTGTAGGGGAAAACATTTTCCCCAATCTTTCTAAACAAGAAAGATTATGCTATGTAAAACAGAGCACCGTTGGATTAAAGATCCAATGGTGATTAAAAAAATCACCAAATTACAGAATAAGCTCTGTATGGGAAAATATTTTCCCAATCTTGTTAAAAACAAGAAAAATGTCTTCTGTAAAACAGAAGTCCTTAGATCAAAGATCAAATGGTGGATACAATCCCCAAATCAATTAAGAAATCTCTCCATGAGAGATTTTCTTAACTGAATCAACAAATCTGCCTCTACTATATAAAGGCCCTAAGACTTCAAATCTTGTACAGAGGTACCCCTCCATAAACTTCAAGTTCAAAAAGAAGAGCAAGCAAAAAGAGCTTGAAGAGAGAAGAAAGAAGAAGAATTTTCTTTAAGGTAAATAGAGATTATAGTATCTCATCTGCATACCCAAGGGTTTAACCCTTATAAAAGAACATAGTTCTTTCCTTGGATCTAAGATCCATGAGACAAGTCTCCCACAAATGAGAATTTAATTCTCGTAAGGATGAATTTGTTCTTGGGGATTGAAGATCCAGGGGAGAACAAAGAATTGAACTCTTCAGAAAAGTGCATAGAGAAGGAAACAACGCCGAGCGCCTCACGTGCCCCTCACGTGAGCGCTGCTAAAATAAGGAATGCTTAGCACTCATCGGTTGGCGCCCAGCGCCCCACATGCCCCTCACATGGGCACTGCTAAAATAAAGAGTGCCTAATACTCAGTGGTTGGCGCCCAGCGCCAAGCGCCTCATGTGCCCCTCACGTGGGTGCTAATAAAACAAAGAGTGCTCTGCACTCAATGGTCGGCGCTCGGCGCCAAGCGCCTCACGTGCCCCTCACGTGGGCGCTGTCAACATAAAGCGCTCTGCAAATAGAGCCCAGCGCCATAAAGAGTGTTTAACACTCCATAAAAAACAAAGAAATAGGGTGAGCGTCAGAGCCCCTATCAATGCTCAGCATTGTTGCACATAAAATGGACCGAGCCCAAACAAGTGTTTAACACTTTATTCAAAACCGAGTGGGTTGAGTTCAAGTTGACCAAAAGTCCCTAATTCAGATCAACCGAGCCCATGTGCTCACAATTTTTCTAATTGGTCTTAGTCCCAAACCCGACTACGGATCTCCCAACTGACATTAGTTCAAGGGTACATCTCCTCACACCTCTGATACATGTCATTGTAATTCTTCAACGTCTTCAGAGAGGTGGCGGGTCCCAACAAACAATAAAGCTATGGACCGTAACGCCCTTAAACTAGCTGTGGACCGCAACGTCCTTAAACTAAAGCCCCATACCAAAAATGGTGATTTATGGACCGTAACGTCCTTAAACTAAAACGATAGAGCCCAAATGCTCTTTCGTTGGATCAAAAATGATCCCGAACCCCCGTTAAGTAGATCTTAGTCCAATATCGGATTAACGTATCCTTAACAAATATTTAAATTGATCTTAATCCCAAATGAGATTAACGATCCTTAAATCAAACCAAACCCAAATTTAAGAAAATATGGATTTAGACTAATCAACACCCTACGGGCGAAAATACAAATTAGTCTCCGTACACAATCCACGGGCAACCAAAAATAAAACAAAACACATACGACACGAAGTGAACATCTGGAGCCGGAGAAAGTGGTTACCGCTATATGGTAAGGTAATTAACTGCAGGGGCTTGCACCTACAGGGAAAAGCGTCCCCATAATCAAAAACCCCTCACAAACGAGGGGGAATCTGACGAAGTCTGCTACAACGGCCGCATCTGTTTAAACCTTCGATACACGGCGCCATAAATTAACTTGGCATCTTTAGAGAGGTAGACAGATAAGACCAAATAACATCTGCCCCGAAATTCAGGCAAGACGATCCTACGCGGTTTCGTCCCCGTTTTCGGCAGTAAACAGCTCCGCATTTAAAAGTTGTTTTTCAAGAAAACCGAGTGGTTTTGAAATTGTTCCAACGACATCAGATTTTAGGTTTGTTTCCTTTGCATTAATCAATATTAATGCAGTCCCATCATTTAACCCTATCATTGTAGAAAAGAAACGAAAATAGAACGTACGTTTATGCCATCCGCATTCGCCACGGGGCCCCGTCATGCACTGTTAGGTTACTTAACTAACGGCAGAGCGCTGGCTGGACTAGCGCGGGTGCAAAACATAAGCAACGTTTATTATATATAAATATATAAATATATATATATATCCATTCGTCTCACGCAATAATAGGCATTCCAGATCACATATCACAGCAACACAGATGAATATGTTGGGTATACTAGAATATCCGTGTTTCGTTTTAGCCAAGAACGAAAGATGGATTCCACGATCGTGATGAATAGCTAAACCTTACCTTAGACCCCTACGGGTGCGGCAAACTACCCACCAAAGTCCTGAATTGAAGCAATCTCCCTCAATGAAATGAGTAGGCCACTCGACACTTCAAGAACCCGGTAGTTTGTGCACCTCATCTTGGGTCTATTCTAAGTGCAAGAAAAAGTAAATGAAATAATACAACGGTGGCTACAACCTCAACTCGGATGTGCCCTGCAAAATAATATTACATAAAATTTACAAATTTACATGAGTGAAAGAAAATAACACTCTTCTCACATCCCCCGGCTATTCAATCACGGCGATCCAATACTTCATATCCACAAATCACAATCACAAAATACTAGATATATGCAACCCTATAATCGACATATAGCAATTAGTTAACGTTTCATAACACATATACAAACCGAAACAAATAAACTATGTTAAAATTGTGACTTCGAAATACTCTGAATTGCCCCAACACAAAGATAACAGAATATGAAATTTAGGCAAAATCAAACAACACCTGAAAACCTAAATCCAAGAGTACAGAACACCAACAAAAAACTAAGACCAAATTCTTTATTTGGACCGGCCAGGCAGGGAAAATTAGGGTTTTGGCCGACCAAATATTTGAGATTTTGTCTCGTTTTTCTATGGTGTTCTAGTTACTTCATGAGTAGCCTTCTGCACGTATTTTAAAAAAATTTAGAAGACCTTTTAAATTCGACAAAAACTTGGATTTAAATTTTATCTTTTCGGGGTTATTTCGGTTTCGTAACTTTATGCATCGTCTAAATTGCTAGTTAAGGTTTAAGTAGGCTCTGATACCATGTAAGTCGATGTCGCGCACCCCACATGGTCTGTGGGGAGGAGGAAATAGCGAACAACGATTTTTGAAGAAAGCAACATCGACCTAAACCCAGGATCTCATCGGAAACCCTAACTAGCATATCTTACGAAAGTTCTAATCTACTATGAAGTGATTTATACCTTCGTGTCCAAGTCCTTCGGGTTTTATTATCCTTTTCTTAAGCTCCTCGAGTGTATGGATCGAGCTTGATAATCGGTCTCCTGGTGTCGAAGAAGATCCATCCGAGAGTCTGTAGTTCAAGCTCTAACCTCTAATATGAGGTAACTAAAGTACCTAGTTTGCTAATTTAGGTAGCTTAAGAGATGTAGAGAATGATTATGGATTAATTTGTCTCAATTATCTTAGATTTCTCAACTCATGAAAGTGTTTAGAGTTTGAGGAAGAAGAAGAGAGCAAAGGAGGAGAGAGAGTGTTGAAGTGATAATGATATGAAGAATGGTTAAGTGTTGACGACTATGAACCATATCATTTCCAAAATAATAATAACATAATGTAACAACTCCAATTTTATTGTACACAAAATTGTTTAAAAGTTAATGTACGATTGGGGTTTTTGCAATCCTGTGTACACAATAAGAAATTGTTTTGCTTTTGAACAGTAAGAAAGTACTTGTAGCTCATTGGTAAAGCCTTGCACTGCTGTCACGTAGCCCCTGTGATCGAATCCCTCTAACCACATAATCTTTTTATTTTAATTTCTTTTAAACTTTTAGAAGCCCAAGAGTTTGCACGTGCACTGCACGTAAAATAAAGAGTTACATGGAAAACAAACAGGTGCAAATTAGTATTCAGACCGACTTGGACACATGGCAGAGATCCGAGCCCCCACCCCAATGTTTGGACCGATGAGATTCATACATAGGCCGGCGCCGCCGGTTTTGTATGGCCCAAACCCAATTTTTTTTGAAAACCCTAGACCCTTGAACTACCCCCTTAACTCCAGTATTGTTTATTTTCTCTGCACATTTACAGAGAATAATAAAACCCCTTTAAATCCCATTTTAATGAAAATTTTAACGCATTTTTCATCACCTCTAAATCCTAGTTTTCTCTATAAACACCCACTCCATTTTACACCCCTCTCACTCAGAATTCTATTACAAAAACTATACCAAATTCACAAGACTTTTAGTGTACAAGTGGAGTTAGCGAAGGGCGAAACTCCGACGAACTTCCGAGGAGATTCCCGGCGACGAAACGACATCCTGACGCCTTCTGTAGTTCCCTCTCTCTCCCATCTAGTTCCAAAGATAGTAAGTCCCATCTCCCTATCTCTTCTTCTTCTTTAAAATTTTACATTTCCAAAACCCGACGGAAGCGGAATTGATCCGACTTCCGATTCGGTTTTCCTTTAAAACTATACTTTTCTTAATGAAGAAAATACCATACTCTCACATATTGTTTAGAAAACATTAATAAACCTATTAAAACAAGTTTCACCTCAAAAGAATTATTTTTGTGTCTTTTATTGCACTTTTATGGAAAAATACCACATACTTTATATTTTGACATAATTAACATGTTCCTCGCTATACCTTTAGATAACTCATGAGGTAATGACCTACCTCATCACAACACACGTTTCTAGCATAGCATGATGAAGTTTGGGACAATAGAATACGGGAAAATACGACTTTATAAATAAATACCCTAACTTACAAAACCGTTTTCTATAAAAAAGATGTATTAAACATTTCCATGCAATTGCGCCTCTACAACCCATTTTGGAGACCCCGTTCGGGATGGTGCGGATTATTTCATGTCCTCGGGCTTAGTAGAGCGAGATGCAGACCTCCGTAAGGAGCATTCGATCTCGATGGAATTTTTTTTTACATTTTTCTTTACCAAAATGTGATTTCTACAAAAAACTAAATAAATTATTTTCATTATATATATATATATTATCAAAATATCTATTTTAATTATATAAATATTCAAAGTTTTCTAAATCAAAGGAATCGCTATTACATGAAAATACCATCCAAATACAACACAAGTACAATATTTCAATAAACTACCATATACTATGAAATTAGGTTCTACTCACTAGAAATTTCACATTATAAATTATACATCTATGAAAAACCTAAAGACGATAATTAAATGCTTGAGGTGTATTTTGAAATTATGCCAAAACTATTTTTACATAAAACCCCTCAAGTTATATTAAATTACAATAAGGACCCTAGTAAACATACGTTTAAACGGGACCAGTCTCTTGAGCCTCATGGAGCCGGAGATATAGATGTTTTCTTATTTAAGGTAAACAATCTAACAAACGGTGTTATCAACACGGTAATTGTCTTGGAAAAAGACACAAATCCTGTCGTCCATGTGCAGCAGTTACCGATAACATCAAAACTAATTTAGGATTTCAAGTTCTTTTTAAAAGTGTCTGGCTCAGAATGAGTCTCAATCTTATCAATCTGACTTGAATACGATTCAAGTATAAACTTACAATACAACAATATGAATCCGTCTTTACAATCTATTTCAATATATAACTCGACCGAACCGAACCATGGATATACATCCATCTACATGATTCTCCAGTTACATCTATTTACTGATATCATGGTTTCGGCAAGTCATCCATATACTATCTACTATACAAGACAATACAATACAAACAATACAATCAAGACATCGTGGGGTTTATAAGGGGTAGATTGGTATGGAAGGTGTCAAAAGTGGAACGAGACTGTAACCATAATACACCTAATCTGAATCTCCATTGCCGTTGTACCGTGGCTAAACGGTTCCTTGTGCTCCGTATACCTTAGTCTCTGAAATAGCGGGACTCCTCTCGTATACACTGGCATTTTCTGTACCAAGCTACAAACAACAGCGTTAACAATATAATACAACTTTAAAATTTACATTCTCGTTCTGTCTATTCTGTCTCTACTTACCTTTGGGACTTACCGAGTGATTTATTCGCCGACGACATTCCTTTTCTTCTTTCTTTGGAATGTTGTCAGGTGGATCGGAACTTCTGGAGACAGAGCCCACCAGCGAGGACTTGGATCATCTAGCCTTTGACCCGGAGCTCTAGTTTACTTGTACATATTTTCATTTCTATTATGCCACTGTTTAGGCATTGCTTTCATTCCATGTATTTACTTTTCATTATATTGTAAAATGAATGTTAATAAATAAAGTTGTTGTTCATTTACATCTTGTCTCTTGTGTACATTTTATTTTATATTGCTTATATACGCTTAGCGTGTTTACTTTTGAGTAAATACGTCGCGTAACCCGTCGCGTCCTCTGCCCGTATACTGGGAAGCGGGGCATGACAGGTTTTGTTGGTGGCCTATGTAGGTCAGCTCTGCGTGGACAACCTAAGCAATATAATACAAGAACCAGCAACTGAAAACATTCTTTACAATTCATATTTCTTGAATCTTCCAATTTCATATATTTTGAATCTGTCCTAACCCAAAATTTTCTTTCAAGGTTATGGATTCCCCAAACAACACCAGCACCAACTTCAACAATACTCCACCACCCCTACCAATTACACCGCCCGTAGCTGCTCCGATCAATGAGCAGACGATACTGCTTGAGGCGATCCGCAGCCTCCTGGAGGGACAACAGCAGCAGACGGCTATCTTGATGAACCGTCCCGAGGCAGAAGCACCTGAGGTGAAGCAATTAAAAGCCTCGCACCCCAAGCAATTTTCAGGAAAAGAGAGCCCTCTAGAAGTTGAGGAATGGGCTCAGAGTATTGAAGATGACCTGGTGGTAGCACAAGTGCCAGAGGTCGCTTGGGTACGAGTTGCAAAGCTGTAGCTCACTGACAATGCACGGGTCTGGTGGAAGGTGGAAGAAAGCTGTCTCACCCAGCTGATCGAATGGAGAACTTTCTGTGATATGTTCAACGCAAAGTACTTTCCCGAGACTACCAGATTTGACATGGAACAGCAGTTCATCCACTTACAATAGGGTTCTATGTGGACCAAATCAATGGATGAGTACGATGCTGAGTTTACCATGCTCAGTCGGTAAGATATGTCTCAATAGTTCAATTTTCAATATATCACATACTACACAGCTAACACAATACCTTAACAGATTCGCGGCACACCTAATACCGACGGATGAGATCAGAACCCGACGATTCTAACAAGGGTTAGATCCGGAGATCCAAGCTGCGTTAGCTACAGGGGATTTCCTGACTCATGAATTGGCTCTGAAAGCGGTCCGTCGATATGAGGCGGTGGTAAAGATGAGGGGCAGACCCTAATCTACCGGAATTAAGCGCCCTGCCAACCAGATGGCAGGAGGAGCTTCTTCAAGGCCACCATTTATGCCCCGGATACCGGGAGTACCGAACAACCGGCCCAACCCAGCCTTTTGTACCTACTGCAGGAGAGATAGACATCTGGTGAAAGAATGCCGGCGTGCGAATCATCTTTGCTTAGTCTGTGACTCAGCTACTCATGACATTGGGTCTTGTCCTCGTAGACACAACCCATGTGCTACACCCAGGCCAGCAATCACTTACCAACAGCGCCCAGCCATCCAGACACCTGCTCCGAGACTCGCACTATCTACACCACCTCCTCGTGGACCGACTGCACCTCCTCCTCGTCATTTCCATCAAGCTCAACGGAACCCACCTCAAGGACCAAGGAACAGACAGAGGAATGCTCCTCCTGCAAGGAGGAACGTACCGAGGCGACAGGCTTTCACTATGACCGTGGAAGAAGATGAAGCCACCGGCCAAGTCATCACTGGTAACACTTCCCTTTCAGTTCATAGACATACCTATATATCTTTTCCCTATACCTAAAACATATCACGCATACCTTAGGTACAATCTTAGTAGCCTCACTCTCTGTACTAGCACTCTTCGATACTGGAGCATCTCGCTTTATGTCGCAACGGTTCATCCGAACTCATGCGATTTCAGTCACACCGCTTGTATCCAGCTGGAATGTCAATTCAGGGAACGGCGCTCTAAAGGCAACAATGGAATACAACTTATGTCCAGTGGTCGTCTGCAGCAGAGAATTCTATGTTGACTTCAAGGTGCTGGACATACCGAACTTCGATGTGGTTCTAGGTATGGATTGGCTAGGAACCTTCTATGCTACCATCGACTGTCGTCAACACAGGGTAGTATTCGAGATTCCAGATTATCCGGTCTTTTATTTCAAAAGTGGAGACCGTACCTTGGAGCCAAGTACATACAAGACGAAACCAAAGAAGGCAGTGATTGCGGCAATTCAAGCGGAGGAAGGATCAAAGCCAAAAGTAGTTCGAGAGTTCGATAATGTGTTTCCTGACGATATATCAGGATTGCCTCCCGATCGAGCTCTTGAATTCAGTATTGATTTAGTACCAGAAGCGCAACCAGTGATTAAAACACCGTATCAGTTAAGTCCGGAAGGTTTGATGGAAGTCCGAACCCAGTTGGACGAATTGTTGGCGAAAGGATGGATTCGTCCCAGCACTTCAAGTTGGGGATCACCAGTTCTACTTGTAAAGAAGAAGGAAGGTTCATACAGAATGTGCATTGATTATAGAGCTTTGAACGAAGTAACGATAATGAACAAGTATCCACTACCGCTCATCGATGATTTATTCGATCAGCTAAGTGGATCTTGCGTTTTCTACAAGTTAGATCTTCGTTCGGGTTATCATCAGGTGAAGGTCAAGGAAGCTGATATTCATAAAACAGCATTCAGAACTTGCTATGGTCATTACGAATTTCTTGTGATGCCATTTGGAGTAACCAACGCACTAGCGATATTCATGAACCTAATGAATCAAGTTTTCCGGGAGTACCTAGACAGGTTTGTTGTCATCTTTATCGACGACATCCTGGTGTATTCTAAGAGTCGGAAAGAACATGTCGAGCACCTACGAATTGTCCTGGAAACCCTACGACAACATCAACTCTATGCCAAGTATAGCAAATGCGAGTTTTGGATAGATCAAGTTGGTTTTCTCGGACATATTGTATCAGGCGAGGCAATCTCTATGGATCCAGCGAAAGTTTCAGCAGTAAGTCAATGGCCGACACCAAAGTCAGTGAAGCACATTCGAAGTTTCTTGGATCTAGCAGGATATTACAGAAGGTTCACTGAAGGATTTTCCAAGATTGCAACACCCCTGACCAAGCTCACACGTAAATATGAAGAATTTGTGTGGTCAGAAGCATGCGAAAAAGCTTTCATAGAACTCAAGTCAAGATTGACATCAGCACCTATCCTTATCATACCGGACCAATCTGGAGGTTTTGAAGTGCATTGCAATGCATCCGGTAAGGGATTAGAATATGTTCTACATCGGTATGGTAAGGTTGTGCTTATGCTTCAAGATAGTTAAAGATTCATGAGCGCAATTATCCGACGCATGATTTGGAGTTGGCGGCCGTAATTTTTGCTCTCAAGATTTGGCGCCATTATCTACTTGGTGAATGAGTAGACATATACATAGACCACAAAAGTCTGAAATATGTGTTTACTCAGAAAGAGTTGAATATGCGGCAGAGACGATGGTTAGAACTCATTACGAACTTTGACATCAACCTACAATATCACCCAGGGAAGGTGAATGTAGTACCTGATGCCCTCAGTCGCCAACCATTAGCATTGAATCTCACCGCACAGTGGAAGCTTCAACAAGACTTGCCTCAGATGGAGATTGAAGTAGTCATTCCAGGTAACGCTTCAAGTTTGATAAACTTACAAGTTCAATCTACCATTGTCAATCAGATCAAAGCAGCTCAAGCAAGTGATGGTAAGTTGCAAAAGATCAGAGAACAAGTAAAGAATGGACTCAGAACAGACTTCATCATCTATGAAGACGGATCTTTGAGATACGGCAGCAGACTGTGTGTACCAAAAGGTTCTGATCGGGATGAGTTAATGAAAGAAGCCCACAGCTCTCCCTACTCAGTACACCCTGGAGGTAAAAAGATGTACAAGGATCTGCGTCAAAATTACTGGTGGCATGGAATGAAGTGTGAAGTAGCCAGAAGCGTCGCTAAATGCTTGGTGTGTCAGCAAGTAAAGGCTGAACATCACAGGACAACTGGTTTACTTTAACCGTTACCTATCCTAGAATGGAAGTGGCAATACATCACGATAGATTTTGTGACTGCACTTCCTCGCAGCACAAAGGGTAACGATGCGGTTTGGGTTATTGTGGATCGACTCACAAAGTCGGCTCACTTCATCCCATTTCGAGTTGGCCAATTTAGTAAGACATTAGCAAAGAAGTACATGGAGATAAGAATCTAAGTAAGATTTAAAATCTTCATAAATGTACTATCTCTGATACCCATGAACTCATGCAGGAAATCATGAGATTACATGGAGTACCGGTTTGCATTGTCTCCGATCGTGACACTAGATTTCGATCGCAATTTTGGTAGAGTCTACAAGCGAGCTTGGGAACAAATCTGAACTTCAGCACAGCTTATCATCTACAAACTGATGGTCGGTCCGAGTGAACTATTCAGATTTTGGAGGATATGCTCAAAGCGTGTATGCTAGACTTTGGAGGATCGTGAGAAGATCACCTACATCTTGTGGAGTTTTCTTACAACAACAGCTACCAAGCAAGTATAGGAATGACACCTTTTGCAGCACCTTATGGAAGGAAGTGTCGATCGCCATTAAGTTGAGACGACATTGGAGATAGAGAACTCCTTGGACCTGAGATGATAGTAGCAACTGTTGATGTGGTTCGCACTATCAGGGAAAGAATGCGCATAGCTCAAGATCGACAGAAACACTGGGCTGATGCAAAATGCCATCATTTGGAATTCCATCCGGGAGATCACGTATTTATGAAGATATCTCTAAACCGCGGAGTTATTCTTTTTGGAAGACAGGGTAAGCTTAGTCTAAGGTGTATTGGACCGTTCGACATACTCGAACGAGTCGGTAAGATGGCTTATCGCTTGGTATTTCCACCTTCATTGGAAGGAGTGCACAATGTGTTTCACATATCCCAACTTAGAAGGTATGTGAGTGACCCCAGCCATATTCTTGATCATTCCGAGCTCGCTGTATAGCCAGACTTATCTTGTGAGCCCAACCTGTTGAGATCATGGATAGAAAGGTGAAGTCACTTTGGAACAAGGAAGTCAACTTGGTTCGAGTGATGTGGAGAAAAGATACACCAGAAGAATCGACATGGGAAAGGGAAGATGAGATGCGTGCAGGATACCCTCATTTATTTGTAAATTTGTCCTTAAAATAAATTATAAATTTCGAGGACGAAATTTTTGTAAGGAGAGTAGACTGTAACAACTCCAATTTCACTGTACAGAAAATTGTTTAAAAATTAATGTACAATTGGGGTTTTTGCAATCCTATGTACACAATAAGTAATTGTTTTGCTTTCGAACAGTAAGAAAGCACTTGTAGCTCATTGGTAAAGCCTTGCACTGCTGTCATGTAGCCCCTGTGATCGAATCCCCTAGCCACATAATCTTTTTATTTTAATTTCTTTTAAATTTTTAGAAGCCCAAGAATTTGCACGTGCACTGCACGTAAAATGAAAAGTCGCATGGAAAACAAACAGGTGCAAATTAGTATTCAGACCGACTTAGACACGTGGCAGAGATCCAAGCCCCCACCCCAATGTTTGGACTGGTGAGATTCATACATAGGCCGGCGCCGCCAGTTTTGTATGGCCCAAACCCAATTTTTTTTCAAAACCCTAGACCCTTGGACTATCCCTTAACTCCAGTATTGTTTATTTTCTCTGCACATTTACAGAGAATAATAAAACCCCTTTAAATCCCATTTTAATGCATTTTTCATCACCTCGAAACCCTAGTTTTCCCTATAAATATCCACTCCATTTTACACCCCTCTCATTCAGAATTCTATTACAAAAACTATACCAAATTCACAAGACTTTTAGTGTATAAGTGGAGTTAGCGAAGGACGAAGCTCCAACGAACTTCCGAGGAGATTCCTGGCGACGAAACGACGTCCCGACGCCTTCCGTAGTTCCCTCTCTCTCCCCTCAAGTTCCAAAGCCAGTAAGTCTCATCTTCCCCTCTCTTCTTCTTTTTTAAAAATTTACATTTCCAAAACACGACGGAAGCGGAGTTAATTCGACTTCCGATTCGGTTTTCCTTTAAAACTATACTTTTCTTAATCAAGAAAATACCATACTCTCACATATTGTTTAGAAAACATTAATGAACCTATTAAAACAAGTTTCACCTCTAAAGAATTATTTTTGTGTCTTTTATCGCACTTTTACAGAAAAATACCACATACTTTACATTTCGACATAATTAACATGTTCTTTGCTATACTTTTAGATAACTCACGAGATAACGACCTACCTCATCACAACACA
This sequence comes from Agapanthus africanus, assembly GCA_030015575.1. Taxonomy (NCBI): domain Eukaryota; kingdom Viridiplantae; phylum Streptophyta; class Magnoliopsida; order Asparagales; family Amaryllidaceae; genus Agapanthus; species Agapanthus africanus. The sequence goes on from CM057341.1 coordinate 740,183,918, forward strand.
CGTCTCTATCATAGCACAATGAAGTTTGGCAATAGAATACGGGAAAATACGACTTTACAAATAAATACCCTGACTTACAAAACCGTTTTCTATAAAAAGATGTATTAAACATTTACATGCAATTGCGCCTCTACAATCCATTTTGGGGACCCCGTTCGGGATGGTGCGAATTATTGCATATTTTTGGGCTTAGTAGAGCAAGATGCAGACCTCCGCAAGGAGCATTCGATCTCGATGGAATCTTTTTTTACACTTTTCTTTAGATAAATGAGATTTCTACAAGAAACTAAATAAATTATTTTTATTAAATATATATATATATATAATCAAAATATCTATTTTAATTATATAAATATTCAAAGTTTTCTAAATCAAAGGAATCACTATTATATGAAAATACCATCCAAATACAACACTAGTACAATATTTCAATAAACTAGCATATACTATGAAATTAGGTTCTACTCACAAGAAATTTCACATTATAAAATATAAATCTATGAAAAACCTAAAGACGGTAATTAAATGCTTGAGGTGTATTTTGAAATTATGCCAAAACTATTTTTACATAAAAACCCTTCAAGTTATATTAAATTACAATAAGGACCCTGAGTATGACTGTATGTATGATAGTATCTACTATTCCAAGAATATCAATGAACCCAATTCTTACAATTGTTCAGGATACCCTTTTTTTAGCTTCTAGACCTATTTCTTAGTTCAAGATCCCTTTTATTAACTGGAATAAAAGAATTAGTAGATCTGTTCCGCCCAAAATGGGCTGGGGTTATGAACTTATAATCACGGAATCGATTCGATCATCAGATTATAAGTTCATTCCATACCGGACCAGACCGGAATAGGGTATGTACATTCTTATTATGAGAAGAGGTCATTCGAGCGTATGTAAATAGATACTATGTTTCCATATGGATCCATATGTCGTTACATTCTATTTAGGATTAGGAATAGGCGTAATCAGACCCGCTTTTGACATATTTATCGTTATTTGGGTACCATATTCACTTCTTTGGGCTTCTATTGAATCGAGAAATAGGTTTGATTGTACATCTTTTTGATATATAGGGTATCCTAAGGATAATTCAAATCGAAGCAATTTGATGTCTGACTCGGGCCTATATGACATGACCGATCGATAGAAATACTCCAACACTCCATCCACCTTTCTCATATATTCCATATATCACACTAAATAGATATCATATTCATAGAATACGATTCACTTTCAATATGCTTTGATGGTGAAATGGTAGACACGCGAGACTCAAAATCTCGTGCTAAAGAGCGTGGAGGTTCGAGTCCTCTTCAAGACATAATATTGAGAGTGCTCATTGAATGAGCATTCTCAATAACAGATTTCGGATCTAATCAATATTGATATACCGAATATCTTATTTGTTGATACGAAGTATTCCGGCAATCCCCATGATCCGAGTCCGAGCTGTTGGAATTGGAATAGGTTCGGCAACGGATCACGAAATCTTGGCGATCTTCTCTATCTAATGAATGAGGAGTCCGTTTGGAAATCGTCCGCCCCGCGCCACCCCCTGAGTATATGATTCAACAGGAATCACACAAGAGTAAATTGATAGAAACCTCTAGTAAAATACCCACCAGTAACCGTAACCCAGCGGATAAAGTACATTACATAGTCCGTTTTAGGGATATGCGACTTACCCATTCAGTGACTTTAACACTGGACGTTCCCAAAATGGGAATTCAGGCCATTGTCTCTGTGGACAGAGGAGAAAGGTGGCTCAGCGGGAAGAGGGTTGTACCATGAGGGAAGCAAGGGGGTCAACTGCTTCAAATATACAACACGGATTCTAGCAATGCAATGGAGTTGGACCCTGATGTCGATCCGAATAAACATAGGTTTAAGCGGGACCAGTCTCTTGAGCCTCAAGGAGCCGGAGATATGGGTGCTTGCCTATTTAAGGTAAACAATCTAACAAACGGCGTTATCAACACGGTAATTTTCTTGGAAAAAGACACAAATCCTGCCGTCCATGTGCAGCAGTTACCGATAACATCAAAACTAATTCAGGATTTCAAGTTCTTTTTAAAAGTGTCTGACTCAGACTGAGTCTCAATCTTATCAATCTGACTTGAATACGATTCAAGTATAAACTTACAATACAAAAATATGAATCGTCTGTACAATCTATTTCAATATATAACTCGACCGAACCGAACCATAGATATACATCCATCTACATGATTCTCCAGTTACATCCATTTACTGATATCATGGTTTCGGCAAGTCATCCATATACAATCTACCATACAAGACAATACAATACAATCAATACAATCAAGACACCGCAGGGTTTATAAGGGGTAGATTGGTACGGAAGGTGTTAAAAGTGGCACGAGACTGTAACCATAATACACCTAATCTGAATCTCCATTTCCGTTATACCGTGGCTGAACGGTTCCTTGTGCTCCGTATACGTTAGTCTCTGGAATAGTGGGACTCCTCTCGTATACACTGGCATTTTCTGTACCAAGCTACAAACAACTGCGTTAACAATATAATACAACTTTAAAAGTTACATTCTCATTCTGTCTATTCTGTCTCTACTTACATTTGGGACTTACCGAGTGATTTGCTCACTGACGACATTCATTTTCTTCTTTCTTTGGAATGTTATCAGGTGGATCGGACCTTCTGGAGACAGTGCCCACCAACGAGGATTTGGATCAGCTAGCCTTTGACCCGGAGCTCTAGTTTACTTGTACATATTTTCATTTCTGTTATACCACTGTTTATGCATTGCTTTCATTCCATGTATTTACTTTTCATTATATTGTAAAAAGAATGTTAATAAACAAAGTTGTTGTTCATTTACATCCTGTCTCTTGTGTACATTTTATTTTATATTGCTTAGATACGCTTAGCGTGTTTACTTCTGAGTAAATACGTCGCGTGACCCATCGTGTCCTCTACCCATACACTGGGAAGCGGGGCGTGACACATAATACCACCATGCTTCAATAATCATCCAAATGAGAATGAGTCACCAAAAATAACCACGCTTCAATAATGAACAAATAACACCTCATACCTCCACCTCATTATCCATTTAAATAATGGACTAAAGCACAAATGAGGTGTCTTCTTCTAGAAGCACTCTTGTGAAATTACAAGAATACCCCTCACCATATATACATACATGTATTCTTACCACGAATACCAAGAGATAAAAATAATCCAATACTATAATACTAGAATGCGGCTTAATCCTAAGCCCGCTAGTATTATCCGTCCAATCAAAAATACGTGTAGCCTGTATACGTATATGATCGAAACCCTGCACGTAAAACCATACGACCTCTACATCATTTTGTTGGGTTACGGCAGCGCCCCGGCCATTAAACCGTGGCCAAATACGGAACAAAAATTTACTAAACTGCCGCTACCGTTACCCGATACTCGGATCTACCTTAAACCCTAAACTAGCAAGCTATAAAAGCGATAGGAATGGTTATATCGAGTTGATCCGTGTCCTTCAGTCTTCAACCATCATCCCCAAACTACTAGTGGCTCCTTGATCGAATTTGGTTGCCGGTCTTCCTCCATCTATGATGATCCATCTGAGGGAAACGGCGCAAGATTCAGCTTCGTCGAGCGAGGCAACCGACGCTCCAAGGTTGCTAGCAATGGAGAGTGGAGGTGTATGAATGTGTCACTATAATTTTTCTCTCATTACAATTGCTCAAGTGAGCAACCATAGCAGATGAAGGAGGTAAGGAAACCATGGCATGAGCAACTCAAGAATTAGCTAAGTGTTGAGGTGAGAATAGAATGCAAGCAATGAAGCAAGTGAAGAAAAATGACCAAGTCCCACCAATACTTGTGGCTGCCCCCCTCTCTCATCACAAAAATATCTCATTTCAATTTCCAAATAAACAATTCCAAGCCATACCTATGACCCATGCTCATGCCACCTCACTCCTCCACCTCATTTGTGAAAAAAATGAATTTCCAAAAATGGAAAATCATACAAATGAGGTGTTCACTTCTAGAAGCTATTCCGTATAAATACGGAATACTTCCCGATATACGTATCGAAATACATATACACGTATTCGTACAAAAATACGAATAGCCGAGAGAGAAAATGAATAGTGCACAATAATACTAAAATACATATATATAAATTATTAAATCAAAATCTGATTTAATAATCCGGCTTCATCCTAAGCCGCTAGTATTATCAACCGTCTGATTAAAGTCTGTGTAGCCTGTACACATATTTAATCGGACACCTGTATATACCAACATACATCATCTACACCATATCGCCTGAACCGTGAAAATCCTTTGTGTGGGACTCTAAAGACTCGTCAATACGCTGGTAGTGGGTTTAACCACAAACACGTCGGCGGCACTAGCTGTACGTAACGGCTACCCAGGTATTGAGCGAAAGGGAGACCGACGAGCAAACTCATCCTGAACCCCTACTGAGCCTGACAGTGACAATATCCGTACAATCCGGTCTGTTCGTCTAAGAGTATCGCATATCGAGTCTAGGGGGTGGATAAAGTCAGACCCCTAACAACGCGATATTTAGTGTCGGCATGAAACCCATCACCACCAGAGAACTTATCGATCCTGGATCGGTAATTCTCGTCCACCATGGCCATGGATTTCTGGTGATGGCCACCCGTGCACAATGCGACATCAACCCCCAATACCGGGAGAGGCGAATCCCTGAAGATCCGATCACTACCTCCATGTGGCTCGGGACTGTACCCAACTAAAATCTGTTTGCACGACTCCTTTGAGTCGTGGTAGGGTAGTAATCAAAGCACAGTGGGAACTTACACGAGACAAATGACGATCTCAGGTCGACAGACTAACCTGTACACATGTCACCTGGGAACTGCTATCTGACAATAGATATAATACCAACTAGCAGGTTCCCGGCGAGTCCGTCTAGTGTACTCATAACCCAATGAGCACCTGTATACTATCTTAGGTGAGCAAACCAACACCAATGGCTTGTGAGACCTGGCCACCGCCCCTCGTCAGGGTCTCAATCAGTATACACTAGTCTACACTGGAGTATCGATGCCCAGTCTCGATACTCCCACGACTAGGGAAATTTAAGGATGCGCTTATAGACCCACAGCTCCCACGTATATGATCGCTATCATAATGCTGGTAGTCAAGCAAGAATCCTATGGGCTCTATCAACATGTAATAGTGATGATAAAGACAAACCAGATAGCATACTATCATCTCGAGTAAGACTATTCTACCGGTATAGGTCCTCCCTCAATCATTATAATCACCTGCCTGCGATTACGATAATTGTCTTGAGGGCACTATAGCCAACACGTTTTGCATGAATCAGGAAAACCCTCTGTGTGAGACTCTAAAGACTCGACAGTACGCTGGCAGTGGGTTTAACCACAAGCACGTCAGTAGAACTAGCTATACGTAACGGCTACCCAGGTATCTGTTGGAAAGATGATCGACGAGCAAACTCGTCCGAACTTCTACTGAGCCTGTCCGTGACAATCTCCGTATAGTCCGGTCTGTTCACCTGAGAGTATCGCATGCAAGGTCTAGGAGGTGAAAAACGTCAGACCCCTAATAACCATACAAGTGGCTCCGGTGTGGCTCAAGACCATTCGAGAATCTACTGGTCCAACGACTAGTAATTCTCAATCCGCCTTGGCCAGGGACTTATTGTAGGGTTGCTATGCACGCGCACAAGGGTCTACGAGGCATCAACCATGCTCGATTTAAAAATTAGCCATGCCGAACAACCCGAATACGGATCTTTAAACTAGAGATTAGGCGAAAACTAACATGCTAAACACTTTAACACTAAGTGAGAGGGATTACAACCTTTGTAGATCCGGTCCTTCACTTCATATGCTCCGTGTTGAGGTCCCTTCGCTGCGATCATCGTGCTCTGGACTCTCGAGAGGCTTCACGAAGAGAAAGATGCAGTCTTGCTTCCGATCTTCGATACAAAGATGATCTACCTTGAAGTTTCATTAACACAAGCTAACACTCACTAAAATTGAGTGAACACTTTCATCTAAAGGGCAAGGGAAGATGAGGATGGTGAAGTAGGATTTTTTCTCTCTTTATTTATCTTTTTCTCACATTTATTCATCACTTTGAAAAAACTAGTAAGCTTTTTCATGAAAGAAAAGATGAAGGAAGAAGAAGATGAATAATCACTTATTCGTTTGTGATGAATAGAAAGAATTAATATGATAAATAATGCAACCATGGTCAACTAAACTCATGTAGAGAATTAACTAGGGTTAGGGTTTGGGTTGGGTTAAAGCATGAGTCACACACAAATATCTTTCACAAAACAAAACCAAAACCTTCTAGAATCATCTAGAAAGCTTAACCCTAATCCAAACCCTAATCATGTTTAAACTCCACAAAACATGTTGCATTAGTTATCATATCATGTTACAATATTATATATCACATATATAATATTTATTGTAACAAAATAAAATAATACAATTAACATATATCGCATATATATCAATGTATTACCCGAGTGAGAAAAAGAATCTTTTAGTGAGCTAATATTAGTTAATGTAATTTAATATATCATATATATTATTATACATTAAATTATCGAATCAACACTTGATCCGACAATCCGGCTATATCGCATATAACCGACTAATATTTATCCGTACCGATTCATCGAATCAACACTTGATCCGATGACCCGGCTGATATCAAATATCGCGAGAATAGAATACGGTATCTCATATCGTATTATCCTCGGTCCCGCACATATCACATATGTGCCCCTACTCCGTTTTGCCTGAGTCAAGAAACCTCTGTGTAGGACTCTAAAGAATCGTCAATACGCCGGCAGTAGGTGATGATCATATCAAACACCCACAAGCTGCAAGCGTCAGCTAAACGTAACAGCTACCCAGGTATTGAGCGCTCAGAAGATCAACAAGCAAGCATGTACATTCTCCTGTTATTCCAAACAGTAACATTCCCGTACAGTCCGGTCTCGTCGTCTGATATGTTGCATATCTCGTCTAGGGGTGGTAAACGTCAGACCCCAGTAGCTTGATAAGTCGTGTCGATTTGAGGTCTATAACAGTTCGAGAAACTACTGATAACACTTACCAGTAAATCTCAGCAACCCTGGCCAGGGATTTCCGGTTATAGCCAATCGAACAGAGCACAACATCAACTCCCTATACCGGGAGAGACGAATCCCCTCCTATCGCTCATTGCCTCCATATGATTCGGGACTGTACCCAAAAGCCACCTTTTTGCACGCCCTCTTGGACGTGGTATGATAGAAATCAAAGCACAGTGGGAATCACACAAGACTCTATGACGATCTCGGGTCAACAGACTACTCTGTACCAGTGTCACCGGAGAACTGCTATCTGACGTGAGGTATAATACCATCTGGGAGTTCTCGGCGAGTCCGTCCAGTGTACCCAGTCTCCACTGAGCACCCGTACACCATCCTTGATGTCAAACACCGATGGATATGGGATCATCCATCGCCCATCATATGGGTCAAGATGCGTATATGCTAGTCTACTCTGGTGCATCGATGCCCTGTCTCGATACACCCACGACTAGGAACAATTATAGGATGTACTCGTCGACTACCGTGGCCCCACTAGTATGATCTCATCATAGTCCCAGTAGTCGAGTACATATCCTATGGGCTTTATCAACATGTAATATAGAGACAATCAGAGTACATGTTAAGATAAAGTACAACCAGATAGCATACTATCATGTCGAGCAAGAAAGTCCTCCCTATATATGTCCTAGCATCCACTACAATATACATCGTATGTACAGTAATGGCCTTTAGGGCATACATATAACTAACAATCTCCCACTTGCACTAGGGCCATCTGTTATGGTATCGCATACCCAACAATTAGCTGTGGTTGAAGTATCTCATACTCAACCGTCCCATAAAAAGTCTCTACTGGGAAAAAGGCCTTTGTGAGTGGATCCGCGCTGTTGTCCTCTGCGTCTACTCTCCTAACCTCGATCTCCCTGGAGATCAACCATCTCCATGATCAGGTGATACTGCCTAAGAATTATATCTGGATTTCTGATGGGACGGGCATTCCTTGGTATAAGCCACAACTCCATTGTCTCACAATGGTAGGAACGAAGTTCATCGCATGAACTTATAAATATCCAGACTGCCTCTTTTGGTAGCATCCTTGGTAACGATGTATCTTGCCTTTAATCGTCTAGTATGTCACGGTATCTAGCTTGGAACTCTTCCAACATACCGTCCCTCCACGGAGGGTATAGACAATGCCTGCGACTGACATTCAGTCGTCCTTATCACCCTGGAACCTTTCCAGTGATTCTCCCAAGGATCGATTGATACCATCTCACTACAACTAGTGAGTGTCCTAACATCCAATTAGATCTATCTCATAGATCCAAAACCCAGGATTTAGGAGGTATCACTTTGATCCTATATGGAGAATCCTTGTGATAAGCGGAGATTGACCGAGCGTAGCATAGGAAACTCCTTCCCTATCAAGAGTATGTCATCTACGTACTCTACGAGGATCACCACCATACTCTCTACTACCTTTTCGTATATACAAGGTTCATCTACCATTTTGATGAAGTCAAACTCTTTGACTACCACATCAAAACAGATGTTCCAACTCCGCGATGCTTGTTTTATTATATAAAACATCTTGCACACGTTTCCGCTGCTCCCACTGTCTACGAAGCCCTCTGGCTGTGTACTTATAGACGCTCTTTTCTAAAACATCATTTAGAAAAACAGTCATGACACCCAACCACCAGATATCGTAGTCATGGTATGTAGCCGTGGCAAATAGGATCTGGATGGACTTAAGCATAGCTTTGAAAGTCTCAACTTTTCCATGTACACCAAGTAATCTTCTTAAGATATACTCGCTCCTGATGGGGATTTAACCCTTCAGATAAAGCAACCAAAGTCCATACTTTGTTGGTGTATAAGGATTCCATCTCGGATCGATAAGCATCCAGCCATACTTACAGAGTCTCACTCCTGATGGCCAGCTCGAAATTAGTTGGGTCATCATCTCATGATGCAATTCTCACTCCCACTGTCATAGAGAAACCGAAGTATCTCTCAGGTGGGTGAGGAACCCTGCTAGATCGGCGGAGAGGCTGAGGTTCGTTGGAAACTATTGAATCCTTTGGTTCTACCAAATCATCAGCTGCAGTTTGTATAGCTGGAACATTTCCAGTTCTACATAACAGATCTTGCCTCGAGCTTGTCCGGATTTTGCTTTTAGACATAGGCCGGACAACCCCAAATCTTAACAAGCTTAAGATATGGGCTCTTCCCTTTCCATATCATATATGAAGTGGTAGGCAACTGATTTGATTGGAATCCTATTCAATAGGTATGCAGCTTCACAAGTGCATTATTCCCAAAAGGAAATAGGAAACTCAGTAGTACTCATCATAGAGCGCACCATATCAAATAGGGTGTGATTGCTCCGCCCCGATATACCATCGTGCTATGGTGTATACGGAGGAGTAATGCTGAAAGAGAATCTCATTCTCCTTTAGAATAGTCCAGGAATCCCGTGCTCAAGTATTCTCTTCCTTGATCTCATCAAAGGACATAATACTTATACCCGTATTTTGGTTCTCTACTTCTAACTTATATTCTGTGAATATCTCAAAAGGTTCGGACTTGTGTTTCAACAGGAACATATGTCTGAATCTTGAGAGATCATCAGAGAATGTAATGAAGTACAAAGAACCGGTCTTGGCATGTGTAAACAGGAGACTTTCATACATCAGTATGTATCAATCCCAAGAGTTCACTAACTCTTTCTCTGTTTCCAATAAACAGAGCTATGTTCATCTTATCTTTGTGACATGACCAGCAAGTTTCACAAGATGTAAATTCAAACAAATTTAAATATGCATCTTAATGTAACTTCAGCTAGTCGGGTCGCATTGATATGACCTAGTCTACAATGCCTCAAGAAGGATTCGTTCATTTCTGAACTCTTCCTCTTGTGTGTGTTCTGTATACTAAGAGCTGTAGTTTGATTTAGAACGTCAATGCTTTTAGATAACGTGCCTGAACCGATCAACTCTTGATATAGGAAATGTTCAAAACATTATCCAACAATACAAAATTACATCCTTCTTTACTAATAAAGAAAAAGATATGATGTTGTATATCAGGTTCGGTATCTAATAACATTCGTTCAGAATCAATGTATTCTGGTAATACGGGGTGATAGTGACCAACAGACTTGGCTGCAACACTTGCACCATTTTCTGTCTCATGAAACTTATCACCCGTTCTCAGTTCTCTATCTATCTGTAGCCCATGTAACAGATTACATATGCGGGATCCTGATCTGGTATCACATACCCAGGACGTAAAGGATACTGAGAAACAGTTCTCTATAATGAATACACCCGAAGAAGATGCATCAGCATGCACTTTCTTCATTTGGGCGGCACGGGAAATCTGATATTCCCTAATTTCCTTCTCTGTCTTATAACATTTATAAGTTGGAGCGGGACCAACGTTCCCCAGCTCAGTATAACAAGCGGGTTCGGTCAATATATCCGTATTATTATCTTGATTAAGGCGTGATATAGTCGCTACCTGGAGAGAGAGAGAAGAAAACACTCAGCGTATGCTCTTGCAAGATTAGATTAGTTATCTTGTATATCTAATCAGGATGTCTCCCACAGTTTTTGTCAAATCTTCCTTCAAACCCTAAAAGGAAAGACTAGTCGGGATTAATTACACGCTACAAGTTCGCCAATCTTTCAGCCAGGCCAGTATCGGTACTTTGAGGGAGGTCCCCCGTGCTTTCGCACGAACCTAATTAATGTAAACCTCGTTTTTCCAGAGGCGTAACCCCGTTGACACCTTTCTAGACACCTACTTGATCGGCTAATTGTAATGTGTAAAACTCTCCCAGGAGTAACTCTTACTCGCAGCGGGTATCGGGATCCAACTATCTCATAGAAGGTATGCAATCTCATTGCAAATTTCAACACTTGAAATTCCCAATAATATTTTGCCCCTAGCGTCCTATGACCTTAACGAATGCCAAACCACCCATAGTCCGCTAGCCAAGTTCAACCCGTACATTTCTTGATTGAATTAAACCCATCCGCACGACCCTTGACGAATGCCAAACAACGCCGTACGAATACCCTAATCCAATCGCATCGTATGCTAGCAGATAAGCACTAGTTAGCTACCGTACACTAAGCCTTGACGAATGCCAAACTACCGCAGCACGAATACTAAGTAGTACTTATCTGAAATGACGGAGGGCTGCGACGGGTTTTTTTTAGAAAACCCTTTGCGTAATGAACTTGATATCGTTGTAGAATCGAGTGATTTTAAATGGAGTGTTTTTGAGGCTTTTCTAGTTTTGCTAAAGGGGTCACTCCCGGTGAAGGGATCGTCGGCCCTTTCCTCATCGAATAAGGTGCAGGATATTTCACAAATATCACTATGCAAAGCAAGAACTATAGAAGCAATCAAAAGACAAACCGAGTTTGTAGCATCTGCCAGTTATTGCTAAAGGAGTCACTCCCGGTGAAGGGATCTCGGTCCTTTCCTTATCGAATAAGGTGCTGGATGTTCTACAAGGAACACCGCTATGCAAAGCAAGAACTAGAGCTACCGGTTTTTATTAAACAAGTTTCTACAGCATCTTAGGTTTCTTTTATTTCATTAATCTCATTAATGAAGTCCCATTTTATTTTGCTTCACAAGCATCTCTTTTGAAACGAAATCTGCAATATAACATATATCTCATATATATAATATAAACATTCGTCTCAGGCAGTAATATGATCTCATCACAGAACATTGCAGCAGAAGAAACATATATGAAATATTGGATATACTAGGACGTCCGTGTTTTTAATACGAGCCTATATAAAACACGGATTCCACGGTCGCGATGAATAGCCAAACCCACATCCCTAGACCCCTACGAGAGCGGCAAGCAACACTGCCAATTCTAGGGTTAGGAGACCCGGTCTCGACTCCTCGAGATGGTCTCCCACTGGACCCTAAAACCCGGTTACTTGTGCTCCCCGCCTTGGGTCTACCTAATGCGGAAAAGTAAATAATATACAACGGTGACATCTTCCGCAACCTGGAAGTGCCCTAATAAAAGAATATTACATACAAATAAATTTTACATGAATGAAAAAGAAAAAACTCTCATCTCCCATAAAACCCCCGGCTATTCAAACGCGACGATCCAATATAACATATCACAGCAATACATAATATCTCATATCATCAACGTAAGCAAGTATGCGTATCCCGATTGTCGTTGATGTATAGCAACGAAGCCGGCGATACACCACATACTACGCTTACGGTCACAGAAAAGAAAGTGTAAAACTACAACAGTTGGAATCCGCAACCTCTTTAGACATCGCATGCCTATCCAAATGAATTCCTTAGACATCGCATACCTAACATTTATAAACCCCGCATTTTAGTCTCATTATCGAAAACTCTTTTCAATGTCAAGTCGGGGAATTCAACAAGATTCCCGACATCCTGATCGAATGCTCGTCGCAAACTTTAGTAGACGGCCACACCCCCGGATGCCGTCGACAAAGTGCACTAAGGCGGAACACCGCTGCCGCAAGCACCCGAACGGATGCTTTTGGCGACGGGGTTCTCCTACAGTCACTTGGTCGGGGCTATGGGGCGTAGCTGTCTATTAAGTTTATCCGGCGAGTATCCGCGTACGCTACGTGATTGCGACGGACTTTTGATCACATCAAAATTCCGTGGCAACCGATCATCTGAGACTAAACTGCTATGTTTATAACATTCAAATCAGTTATCTCATAACAATTTGTGGATTCCAAATATTGTATCACAATCCAGATAAATAGACAATGTTAAACTTTCCGATCGAATAATCAAACAACCAAGATTTCCCCAATTTATCTCAACACTTGAAATCAGTTTAAAAACATCCATCACATGCCACAGTACCAATGGTCCAGCCGTAGAAGGGTCAAGCCAACGCCTCACATGTGGCACGCCGTACTGCCCCAAACCCTAAGGTTCAAAAGGCAGTTCAAGACGGTCACATAATCGAGTTAAGATTTGTTGTCTTCTAGAGGGTCCACCGCGTTACTTGCACGACTTAGAACATTCTTAAACACGAGAAAAAAATCCAACTTTTGAAAAATTTTCCGACAGGGGAAAAGGTGAGTTATTGATATCCGTTCGAACTTTTTAACAGTTTCTAAAAATTATCCGGACAAACTAAACAAAGTTAAATTATCCGATCGAATCAACGATTCCCCAATACAACCCTTGAAAACTCAACACTTGAGTGGAATTAAAATATTTACAGAAAAAAATAACAATAAAGGACCTAAGAATAATTAAGTGAAATTCCAGGGACTAAGTCCAAATTTTGGCCGCGGAACCGCCGCAAAACCCATGATTTCGCCGCGGTTCCGCGGTCAAATTTTCGAGTTAGAGGTCCGTACTTCACAGTAATTCTTAGTTTTTCCTGCTTAATTTTCTGAGAATTTTTAATTCAGAAAAAACCACATTTTTGAAAAATGTACAGAGAGGGTTCCGTATCGGGGTTTCAGCGTTCGATCAGACATTAAACTTCGTCTAGACTTAGCCTAAAGCTCTAGCTTGGCTCTGATACCACTGTAGGGTTGCTATGCACACGCACAAGGGTCTACGAGGCATCAACCATGCCCGATTTAAAAATTAGTCGTGCCGAACAACCCGAATACGGATCTTTAAACTAGAGATTAGGCGAAAACTAACATGCTAAACACTTTAACACTAAGTGAGAGGGATTACAACCTTTGTAGATCCGGTCCTTCACTTCATATGCTCCGTGTTGAGGTCCCTTCGCTGCGATCATCGTGCTCTGGACTCTCGAGAGGCTTCACAAAGAGAAAGATGCAGTCTTGCTTCCGATCTTCGATACAAAGATGATCTACCTTGAAGTTTCATTAACACAAGCTAACACTCACTGAAATTGAGTGAACACTCTCATCTAAAGGGCAAGCGAAGATGATGATGGTGAAGTAGGATTTTTGCTCTCTTTATTTATCTTTTTCTCACATTTATTCATCACTTTGAAAAAACTAGTAAGCTTTTTCATGAAAGAAAAGATGAAGGAAGAAGAAGATGAATAATCACTTATTCTTTTGTGATGAATAGAAAGAATTAATATGATAAATAATGCAACCATGGTCAACTAAACTCATGTAGAGAATTAACTAGGGTTAGGGTTTGGGTTGGGTTAAAGCATGAGTCCCACACAAATATCTTTCACAAAACAAAACCAAAACCTTCTAGAATCATCTAGAAAGCTTAACCCTAATCCAAACCCTAATCATGTTTAAACTCCACAAAACATGTTGCATTAGTTATCATATCATGTTACAATATTATATATCACATATATAATATTTATCGTAACAAAATAAAATAATACAATTAACATATATCGCATATATATCAATGTATTACCCAAGTGAGAAAAAGAATCTTTTAGTGAGCTAATATTAGTTAATGTAATTTAATATATCATATATATTATTCTACATTAAATTATCGAATCAACACTTGATCCGACAATCCGGCTATATCGCATATAACCGACTAATATTTATCCGTACCGATTCATCGAATCAACACTTGATCCGATGACCCGGCTGATATCAAATATCGCGAGAATAGAATACGGTATCTCATATCGTATTATCCTCGGTCCCGCACATATCACATATGTGCCCCTACTCCGTTTTGCCTGAGTCAAGAAAACTCTGTGTAGGACTCTAAAGAATCGTCAATACGCCGGCAGTAGGTGATGATCATATCAAACACCCACAAGCTGCAAGCGGTCAGCTAAACGTAACAGCTACCCAGGTATTGAGCGCTCAGAAGATCAACAAGCAAGCCTGTACATTCTCCTGTGAATCCAAACAGTAACACTCCCGTACAGTCCGGTCTCGTCGTCTGATATGTTGCATATCTCGCCTAGGGGTGGTAAACGTCAGACCCCAGTAGCTTGATAAGTCGTGTCGATTTGAGGTCTATAACAGTTCGAGAAACTACTGATAACACTTACCAGTAAATCTCAACAACCCTGGCCAGAGATTTCCGGTTATAGCCAATCGAACACAGCACAACATCAACTCCCTATACCGGGAGAGACAAATCCCCTCCTATCGCTCATTGCCTTCATGTGATTCGGGACTGTACCCAAAAGCCACCTTTTTGCACGCCCTCTTGGACGTGGTATGATGGAAATCAAAGCACAGTGGGAATCACACAAGACTCTACGACGATCTCGGGTCAACAGACTACTCTGTACCAGTGTCACCGGAGAACTGCCATCTGACGTAAGGTATAATACCATCTGGGAGTTCTCGGCGAGTCCGTCCAGTGTACCCAGTCTCCACTGAGCACCCGTACACCATCCTTGATGTCAAACACCGATGGATATGGGATCATCCATCGCCCATCATATGGGTCAAGATGCGTATACGCTAGTCTACTCTGGTGCATCGATGCCCTGTCTCGATACACCCACGACTAGGAACAATTATAGGATGTACTCGTCGACTACCGTGGCCCCACTAGTATGATCTCATCATAGTCCCAGTAGTCGAGTACATATCCTAAGGGCTTTATCAACATGTAATATAGAGACAATCAGAGTACATGTTAAGATAAAGCACAACCAGATAGCATACTATCATGTCGAGCAAGAAAGTCCTCCCTATATATGTCCTAGCATCCACTACAATATACATCGTATGTACAGTAATAGCCTCTAGGGCATACATATAACTAACACTTATGGTGTTGACCAACCGATCACAGCGCGACATCGACTCCCTATACTGGGAGAGACGAATCCTTAACAGTCGCTCACTGCCTCCATATGGCTCGGGACTGTACCCAACTAAAACCTGTTTGTACGACTCAGTAGAGCCGTGGTAGAGTAGTAATCAAAGTACAGTGAGAACTCACACGAGACAAATGACAACCTCGGGTTGATAGACTATCTGTACTTATGTCACCTGAGAACTGCTATCTGACGCTAGGTATAATACCATCTAGCCAGTCCTCGGCGAGTTCGTCCGGTGTACTTACACCTAGTAAGCACCTGTATACAATCTTAGGTGCACCTCACCGATGGCTGCGGGACCAATCCATCGCCTCTCGTTAGGGTCTAGATATGTATACACTAGCCTACTCTGGAGTATCGATGCCCAGTCTTGATACTCTTACGACTAGAGACATTTAAGGATGTGCTTATCGACTATCCAGCTCTCACAAGTATGATTGCCATCACAATGCTGGTAGTCAAATAATGATCCTACGAGTTTTATCAACATGTATACAAGATATGAAATACTAAGTAAAACACATCACATGTTAAGATAAAGACAAACCATATAGTAAACTATCATATCGAGCAAGATTGTCCTATACATACATATCCCTGGTATCCTATACAATGAAGGCCTCCGGGGCATACATATCCAACATTTGGATATGTCTTAGGCATTGCATTGATGTATCTCGGGATCATGAAAATCCATCGTTTAGGACCTCGAAATTGCAGTCAAAGATTTATTACGAATTTTCACTTTCGATTTAGGAATGAAATCAATGCCCGGAACAGTTGGGATTTGACAGGCAGCATTGAGAATCAATTCTGAACGCAGTCAAATAATTAGTTTTGATTTTAGCAACTTTCTATTTTTATCAATTATCTATTTTAGACATTTTTTTATTTTGTTGGTAAATTAGTTATGCTTTTTGATTTTGTATGGGTCTATTTAAGAAACTCCTTTGCAATTGTAATACGCAGATTTTGATTAATAAAATCCTAGTTTGGCAAATTGCATTGTTATTGTTTGATTCCTTCAATCTCCTCTAAATTCAGCTTAAAAGTGTAGTATCCAAAATCAGAACAGCACCTCTCAGTTTCTTCTCACTTTCTCTAATTTTAGAAAGAAAGTGAAATGTATCAAAATGATGATGTGGTAAGAAAGTGAAGCATACTTTCCATCTATTTTTTTCTTACCCAAATAAGTGAAAAGCGAGAAAGTGCCGTCACTTTCTCGCTTTCTATTCTACTTTCTCCCAACCAATTTGTGTTAGTGTTATGCCCTAGAAGGCCATTACTGTATCATACTAGCTTGTATATTACTTAATGGAAGCTTGGGATATTCACATGTATATAACAGTCTTGCTAAACATGGTAGTATGCTACTTGGTTTTTCTATCTTAATATGTGAGTGTACGTATTGATAGAGCTCTTAGGATCTTGCTTGTCTACCAGCGTTGTGATGGCAGTCACACTAGTGGGGGCTGGGTAGTCTACAAGCACATCCTTATTTAGGTCCCTGGTCGTTGGATTATCGAGACAGAGCATCGATACTCCGGAGTAGACTGGTGTGTACGCTTCTCATCCCAGTTGGGGAGATGGTCTGTCCCACAGCCGTCAGTACGTCGTACTGGAGATAGTATGCAGGTGCTCGTTAGGTTACGGGTACACCGGACAGGACTCACAGGGAACTGTTGGTTGGTTTGATACCAGTCGTCAGTGAGCAGTTCCCAGGTGACATGAGTACAGCATAGTCCGCAGACTTGACACTGCTACTTCGCCTCGAGTGTGTCCCACTATTCTTAGATTGCTACCCTACCACGGCTCAAAGGAGTCGTGCAAACAGGTAGCAGTTGGGTGCAGTCCCGAGCACTTGGAGGCAGTGGCGGTTAGACAGGATTCGTCCCTCCCGGTATTGGGAGTAGATATCGTGCTGTGTCAGAGAGCCATTACGCAAAGTCCCTGGCCAGGGCAAGCGAGATTTGCTGGTAGGTTCCAGTAGTTTCTCAGGGTGTAATGGGCTTCGCTCCGACACGACTTATACCGCTATTAGGGGACTGACGCTTGCCGCCCCCCTAGGCCCGATATGCGATAGTCTTGGACGAACGGACCGGACTGTATGGAGATTGTCATATCAGACTCAGTAGGAGTTCGGATGGGTTTTCTCATCGGCCTTCTTATCGACAACTACCTGGGGACCGTTACGTACAGCTAGTGCCGCTTGCGGTCTGTGGTTAAACCCACTGCCAGCGTAGTAGTCGAGTCTCTAGAGTCCCACACAGAGAGTTTCCTATTCCAGGCGAAACGATATAGAGGTTGCATGGTTTTGCGACAAAGGGTTCGGACGCATACGTGCGTTTACGCGCGTACGACTTTCGGACAGTTTTTACCAGTCGGCTTTGGTTTAAGCCAGTTACTGGTATCCGGTTATTGGATTTTTACAGTCTAAAGTTTTTCCGTATTTTTGCGGATCGGAGGGGCGTTCTCGTAATTATACGAGAAGCTTCTAGAAGATGGTGACTAAGGAGGGTTATGTGTCATATTCATTGAATGAGTTATATGAGTCATGGTGGTGATTCATTCATCTCATTAATGCACATTTATTGCTTAATGACTCATGCTAATGAATCACCACTAGATATTTTATGAAGCATGATTATTCATCACTCTTTATTCTTTTCTTATTATTAGATAATGCTTCATATATATTATGATACTCATAACTTATTCAACATAATATTATTCACATTCTCTCTCCTCAAGCTCTCTCTCTTCAAAAGACTAATCCTCACCCTCATGTGTTGAGATCTAGGATTAGTTAGACTAAACAATCCATAACCATCACTCTATTTCATTCTATCTTCTTCGATTAGCAATCCAAGAAGGTTAGTTGCCTCAAGTTTAGAGGCTAAGCTTGGAGTTTTTGCTCTCGGGTGGATCGTCTACTACAAAGAGAAGGCCGAGGAGGACGAGGAGATCGTAGAGACGAAGGACTTGGTTCGATAGGTATAATCCCTAAGCATAGTAGTTTAGAACAACTATATGTTTGGTTGGTTATCGTTTAGCTTCGATTCAAGCGGTTAGTCGATGTTCGTTCACTTAACAAGATCGTTTTTTGAAATTTCCGCCTTCCCACAAGTTCTGGGGTGAAGTACATCGACTTACAGTGGTATCTGAGCCTCGCTAAACAATAAATAACTTAATTGCAAATTTGTACGAATTTCGAACGGAAAAACGAAGCCGGAAAACCCTAAAAAATACAAGTTTCTGTCGAATTTAAAATGATGTCCTAAAATTTTTCAGGTAAGTGCAGAAAGCTTGAAATGAACACAGAAGAACACCCAAGAAATTTGGGTTCCTGATTCGTCTGCAGTGCCGCGGAACCGCGGCGGATCCCACCGATCCGCCGCGCTTCCGCGGCCGAGTTGACGAGTCAGGAACTCGTTTTTCTTGTGTGGGTCCCCTATGGTTTTTTGGATTTTCTGGGATATTTAATATTTGCTCAGGTTTCAGTTTAACAGAGCAGTTTTTGGAGCAATATTAATGTTGTTTAATCGATCGAAATTGTACAGTATTTGCATGTTGGATTATATCTGTGATTGATAAATGTGTTCGTAAACCTCCCCTAACTGCTAGTATGTCGGTTGGCAGGGGGTTGCACATTTCTGTAATGGTTATATCTGTTTGTGCATATAAACTGTATTGGACTGTTGTGGTGTATAGCCGGGGTTTAGCAATGGGTTATTGTTTAATTCATTTGTTGTAAATGTAATTTGTTGTAATATTATTTTTGCGGGGCACATCCAGGTTGCGGTTGTAGCCACCGTTGTATTATTTCATTTTACTGTTTTTGCTCCTAGGACTGACCCAAGGTGGGGTACACAAATTGTCGGGCGGGTAGTTTGCCGTACCCGTAGGGGTCGAGGGTGGGGTAACGGCTATTCATCACAACTGTGTAATCTGTCTTTTCTTGCAGGCTCAAAAGAAATACAGATTGCTAGCAAATCCAATATTGTTTATCTGTGTTCTGGAATGAATATCATTGCGTCAGATGAATGTAAAATATCTATATATATTGTAGCTATTTAGACGTCACTTATGTTTTACACCCGCGCTAGCCCAGCCCCCGCTCTGTCGTTAGTTAAGTAACCTAACGGGTGATGACGGGACCCCGTGGCGAATGCGGATGGCATAAGAGGACGTTGTATTTTCGTTGTTTTCTGCAATGATAGGTTAATGATGGGACGCATTATCTATAATGCAAAGAAAATAAACCAAGTTTAAATCGTTGGAACAATTTAAAAGAAACCACTCGGTTATTTTTAAAACAGATATTTTTAAATGCGGAGCTTTAACCACTCCTTTTAAAAGCTATCAGGTTCCTTCGGTTATATCAAGTTCACTACGTTCACGGTTTCGCCAAAACCAGTCGTAGCCCTCCGTCATTTCTTACGGATGGTCAGTAGTATTCAAGCTATGCTTGTTGGCATACGTCAAGGCATAGTGTTTGGTAGCTGCTGGGGTATTCATTTGTTGCATAGATAGATGTGTTGGTTTGGGACAGTCGCATTACCTTGTTGGCATACGTCAAGGGTATATACGGGTGGGTTCAAATTAACAAGATAATGATGGGCAGAACTTGACATGTGACTTATGATTTGTTGGCATACGTCAAGGTCATAAGAGCATGGGGCAAAAACTTATATCGGGAATTTCTAAAGAAACTGAAATTTGCAAAGAGATGCATACCATTTGGAGTTTGATGAATGTTGGTAGGATTCCTTCAACATTATCATACGATGATATTTGGATCCCGATCCTACTGTGAGTATATGCTACTTATCAGGATATTCGTCACTTAACGATCAATGCTATAAACCTAGTAGGTGTCCAGAAAGGTGTCAGCGGGGTTACGCCCCCAGAGAAAAGAGGTTATTTAATTAAGGAACTTCGCGAAAGCGTTGGAAAACCTCCCTCGAAGTATCGACACTGGCCTGGCTGAACAGTTAAGCAAGTATTGTACGGTGAGAATAGTCCTGGCTAATTCTTCTTTTATGGTTTGAGGAAGGATTCGAGAAACAGTGGGAGCCATCCAGTTTAGATAAACTAAAAACCACTCTAAACTTGCAAGAGCATCATGCTAAAGAGTTTTCTTCTCTCTCTCCTAATTGCAGCGACCCTGAAAATGACTGGACTTAAGTTACTTTTAGAAAAAAATATACTAACGGGGCCAAACTATAAAGATTGGCTGCGGAATGTCAAAATGGTTTTGACCTATGACAAACTGGGGTACGTCCTCACCGCTACGGCACCTGCTGTCCCTGGTCCCAAATCCAGCAATGCGGATAAGGAAATCCGCAAAACCTGGGATTTAGATTGCGCGAGAGCCAAGTGCATCGTGCTTGCCTCAATGAACAATGAACATCAGAGGAGGCACGAGGATATGTCCCTAGATGGCATATTTCTCCATACAAAGGAACTTTATGGAGAGCAATCTCGTATAGCAAGATACGAGACCTCTAAGAACTTGTTTCGAGCGAGGTTGGCTGTCGGGTCATCAGTAGGTGAACATGTCCTAAAGATGATCGGCTATATTGAAGAGCTCGCAGACCTTGGGACGACTTTGGATAATGAGCTCTATACAGACCTTATTCTCCAGTCCCTTCCTCCCACCTACGCCCAGTTTATCCTCAACTTCAATCTTCAAGGAAAAGAAGTTGAACTTGCGGAACTCCTGAACATGTTAAGGAGTGCAGAGGGCACCTTGCAGAAGGCAAGGGAAACACCCGCTATGTTTGTTGGCGGTGCATCTTCTTCCGGGTCCAAGGCTAGGGCCAAAGGAAGGAAGAAGAAGGCCGCACCCAAACCTAGAGGAGGTGTTAGTAAGATGGGAAAGAAGGGAAAGAAAAAGATAGCAGTACCGATAGTTGGCCCGGATGAGTGCTTCCATTGTCACAGGAAAGGGCACTGGAAGAAGGATTGCAAGGCGTGGATCGCCAAGAACCAGGAACCGAAGCAAGCTGTGGCTTCGACTTCAGGTGTGTTTGTAATTGAGAATTGTTTGTCGATCAACTCTACTTCCTGGGTATTGGATACCGGATCAGGATCTCATATTTGCAATTCATTGCAGGCACTGAGAAACCGTAGAGTGCTGAAGGAAGGTGATATGATCCTCAGGGTTGCTAACGGAGCTAGCGTGGGAGCTGCGTCCGTCGGGGATTATCACCTAGGATTGACGAGTGGACATATTTTGGTTTTGCATAACTGTTATTTTGTTCCAAGCTTAACGTGTAATATCATATCAGTTTCCTTGTTATCAAATAAAGGTTATGATTTCACGTTTGAAAGAGATGTTGTTAACATCCACCTTAATCATGGTTTGATTGGGTCCGGTACTCTAAATAACGGCATATATGTTTTAAACCAACTCCAAATTTTCAATGTCCAGAACACACTAAAAAGAAAGTCTCCAGATTTAAATAAAGCTTTCTTATGGCATTGTAGACTGGGTCACATCAATGAGAGAAGGTTGACTAAGTTGCATAGAGAAGGACATTTGGACACGTTCGAATATCAATCTTATGACACTTGTCAATCTTGTCTCAAAGGAAAGATGACAAAGACTCCATTTACTGGACAAGGAGTAAGAGCGAGCGAGCTCTTAGGACTCATACACAGTGATGTATGTGGTCCAATGTCTACACATGCAAGAGGTGGTTATTCCTACTTCATTACTTTTACAGATGATTTCTCTAGGTTTGGACATGTCTTCTTAATGAAGCATAAATCCGAGGCCTTTGAGAAATTCAAGGAATACAAGAGTGAAGCGGAAAACCAAACAGGAAAAAGTATTAAGACACTGAGATCTGATCGAGGTGGAGAATACTTAAGTGCCGAGTTCCTAGGTTACCTAAAAGAGAAAGGAATTCTCTCTCAGCTTACTCCTCCATACACTCCACAGCATAACGGTGTATCGGAGAGACGGAATCGAACCCTATTGGATATGGTACGATCCATGATGAGTAATGCTGAGTTACCGCGATCTTTCTGGGGATATGCGCTAGAATCAGCGATACATCTTTTGAACAGAGTTCCAACCAAAACTGTGCCTACCACACCATATCAGATGTGGAGTGGGAAGAAACCCTATCTTCAGTACCTGAAGACATGGGGATGTCCAGCTTTTGTAAAAAAGCAGCATCCGGACAAGCTCGAGGCACGCTCAGTAGAGTATAAGTTTGTGGGATATCCAAAGAACTCTACAGGATATTGTTTCTATTACGCAGAGGAACAAAAGGTTTTTGTTTCTCGTCATGCCCGCTTCTTAGAAACTGAATTTTTAGAAAATCAGAAGAGTGGGAGCGTAGTAGAACTGGAAGAAATTCCAGAACCACAAACTGCTACTGAAAGTTTGGTAGAACCAGGAGTTCAAGAAGAACAGGACATTCCCGCACCCCTCCGCAGGAGTAGTAGGCCGTCTCATCCGCCTGAGAGATACTACGGTTTTCTCATAGATGGGGATAGAGAGGATTGCATCATAGATGATGATGAACCTACTGACTTCCGGCAGGCCATCCAGAGCGGCGACTCGGTACGATGGCTAGATGCAATACGGACCGAAATGGAGTCCATGTACACCAACAAAGTATGGACTTTGGACTTTGCTCCAGATGGGGTAAAACCCATAGGATGCAAATGGATCTTCAAGAAAAAGATTGGTGTAGATGGATAGGTGGAAACCTATAAGGCTAGACTTGTTGCAAAGGGTTTTCGTCAAAGACCTGGTTTGGACTATGACGAAACCTTTTCTCCAGTGGCTATGCTCAAATCCATTCGGGTCCTTCTTGCTATTGCTGCCTTCCATGATTATGAAATCTGGCAGATGGATGTAAAGACAGCTTTTCTGAATGGAAATTTAGAAGAGAGCGTCTATATGGATCAGCCAGAGGGTTTCAATCAGAGTGGGAGCAGCGGGAAAGTATGCAAGCTGCTTAAGTCTATTTATAGAGTAAAGCAGGCATCGCGGAGTTGGAACATCTGTTTTGATGAGACAGTCAAAGAATATGACTTTATCAAAAATCCAGATGAACCGTGCATACATAGTAAAGTTGTGGCCAGAAGTGTCGTATTCCTCGTCTTGTACGTGGATGACATTCTATTGATAGGAAATGACATTCCTATGCTACAATCTGTCAAAGGATTCTTGTCACACAGGTTCTCCATGAAAGACCTGGGTGATGCCTCTTACATTCTGGGGATCCGGATCTATCGTGATAGATCCAAGAGGATGTTGGGACTTTCGCAGTCCAGGTATATCGACACTGTACTGAAAAGATTCAGTATGGAAGATTCTAAGCGCGGTAATCTACCGGCTTGTCACGGAATCACCCTCTCCAAAGAGATGTCTCCCAAGACTGATTTGGAAAGGGAACGCATGTCTATTATACCCTACGCTTCTGCGGTAGGCTCTATAATGTATGCGATGTTGTGTACCAGACCAGATGTAGCTTACGCACTGAGCGTGGTAAGCCGGTATCAGTCAGACCCAGGGGAGAAACACTGGATAGCAGTAAAGAACATTCTCAAGTACCTGAGGAGGACTAAGGAGATGTTCTTGGTTTACGGCGCAAAAGACCTCAGGTTGGAGGCCTTTGCTGATTCCGGCTTCCAGAGTGATAAGGACGATTCCAAGTCCATGTCAGGTTATGTCTTTACCCTCAATGGAGGGGCGGTGTGCTGGAAGAGCTCCAAGCAGGACACCGTTGCTGACTCGACGATGGAAGCGGAGTATATAGCTGCTTGCGATGCCGCAAAAGAAGCAGTCTGGATGAAGAAGTTCCTAACAGAACTTCAGGTGGTTCCTACCACAGTTGATCCAATACCTCTGTATTGTGACAACAACGGAGTTATAGCTTTAGCGAAGGAACCAAGGTCCCATCAGAAGTCCAGACACATCTTAAGGCGGTATTACCTGATCAGGGAGATCATTGATCGTCAGGAGATCGAGGTTCGGAGA
Organism: Agapanthus africanus; assembly: GCA_030015575.1. Lineage (NCBI taxonomy): Eukaryota > Viridiplantae > Streptophyta > Magnoliopsida > Asparagales > Amaryllidaceae > Agapanthus > Agapanthus africanus. The sequence goes on from CM057341.1 coordinate 740,208,870, forward strand.
GTTGCTTCTGAAGAGAACATTGCTGATCCATTCACGAAGGCCCTACCTCAGATTCAGTTCAAGAGGCTACTCGAGATCATCGGTCTACGATATGCCAGTACATGGCCCTAGTGCAAGTGGGAGATTGTTAGTGTTTATGCCCTAGAAGGCCATTACTGTATCATACTAGCTTGTATATTACTTAATGGAAGCTTGGGATATTCACATGTATATAACAGTCTTGCTAAACATGGTAGTATGCTACTTGGTTTTTCTATCTTAATATGTGAGTGTACGTATTGATAGAGCTCTTAGGATCTTGCTTGTCTACCAGCGTTGTGATGGCAGTCACACTAGTGGGGGCTGGGTAGTCTACAAGCACATCCTTATTTAGGTCCCTGGTTGTTGGATTATCGAGACAGAGCATCGATACTCCGGAGTAGACTGGTGTGTACGCTTCTCATCCCAGTTGGGGAGATGGTCTGTCCCACAGCCGTCAGTACGTCGTACTGGAGATAGTATGCAGGTGCTCGTTAGGTTACGGGTACACCGGACAGGACTCACAGGGAACTGTTGGTTGGTTTGATACCAGTCGTCAGTGAGCAGTTCCCAGGTGACATGAGTACAGCATAGTCCACAGACTTGACACTGCTACTTCGCCTCGAGTGTGTCCCACTGTTCTTAGATTGCTACCCTACCACGGCTCAAAGGAGTCGTGCAAACAGGTAGCAGTTGGGTGCAGTCCCGAGCACTTAGAGGCAGTGGCGGTTAGACAGGATTCGTCCCTCCCGGTATTGGGAGTAGATATCGTGCTGTGTCAGAGAGCCATTACGCAAAGTCCCTGGCCAGGGCAAGCGAGATTTGCTGGTAGGTTCCAGTAGTTTCTCAGGGTGTAATGGGCTTCGCTCCGACACGACTTATACCGCTATTAGGGGACTGACGCTTGCCGCCCCCTAGGCCCGATATGCGATAGTCTTGGACGAACGGACCGGACTGTATGGAGATTGTCACATCAGACTCAGTAGGAGTTCGGATGGGTTTCCTCATCGGCCTTCTTATCGACAACTACCTGGGGACCGTTACGTACAGCTAGTGCCGCTTGTGGTCTGTGGTTAAACCCACTGCCAGCGTAGTAGTCGAGTCTCTAGAGTCCCACACAGAGAGTTTCCTATTCCAGGCGAAACGATATAGAGGTTGCATGGTTTTGCGACAAAGGGTTCGGACGCATACGTGCGTTTACGCGCGTACGACTTTCGGACAGTTTTTACCAGTCGGCTTTGGTTTAAGCCAGTTACTGGTATCCGGTTATTGGATTTTTACAGTCTAAAGTTTTTCCGTATTTTTGCGGATCGGAGGGGCGTTCTCGTAATTATACGAGAAGCTTCTAGAAGATGGTGACTAAGGAGTGTTATGTGTCATATTCATTGAATGAGTTATATGAGTCATGGTGGTGATTCATTCATCTCATTAATGCACATTTATTGCTTAATGACTCATGCTAATGAATCACCACTAGATATTTTATGAAGCATGATTATTCATCACTCTTTATTCTTTTCTTATTATTAGATAATGCTTCATATATATTATGATACTCATAACTTATTCAACATAATATTATTCACATTCTCTCTCCTCAAGCTCTCTCTCTTCAAAAGACTAATCCTCACCCTCATGTGTTGAGATCTAGGATTAGTTAGACTAAACAATCCATAACCATCACTCTATTTCATTCCATCTTCTTCGATTAGCAATCCAAGAAGGTTAGTTGCCTCAAGTTTAGAGGCTAAGCTTGGAGTTTTGCTCTCGGGTGGATCGTCTACTACAAAGAGAAGGCCGAGGAGGACGAAGAGATCGTAAAGACGAAGGACTTGGTTCGATAGGTATAATCCCTAAGCATAGTAGTTTAGAACAACTATATGTTTGGTTGGTTATCGTTTAGCTTCGATTCAAGCGGTTAGTCGATGTTCGTTCACTTAACAAGATCGTTTTTTGAAATTTCCGCCTCCCCACAAGTTCTGGGGTGAAGTACATCGACTTACAATTTGGGAGCAAGAAAATGAGAAATTGACGTTACTTTTAATGTTTACTTGTTTGGATAGGGAAAAGAAAGTGAGAAAATACTTTCTCACTTTCTTGCCACACATGTATTTTGGGCACATTCAATTTCTTACCTAAAATAAAGAAAGTGGGTAGAAAATAAAAGAAAGTGATTATTTTATTTCTATTTTGTTCTACATTCTTATTTTCTTTCTTGTTTTTTCTCATTCTAATCAAACAAACCAATCCTATTTTCCATTCCTACATAAGCGTCAACACAGTTTCTTTTCCACTTTTATTTTAATAAAACAAACAAGAACAAGTGCCTTCTTTCCCTTACACTTTACTATTACTTTCTTACTTTTTTACTTTCTCCTTTTACTTTCCATCCCCAAACATGTCCTTAACATCTTTTAAACTTTATATTTTCATATATCCGCTAAAAATTCTTTATTATTATTATTAAAATTCCCTCTTATTATGTAAAAAAGCATTATCTCTTACCGTTGGTGGTGTCCATTATAAGTTGGATGGGCTAATGTCGGATGAACGTTTTTGCCTTCTGAACTATCATAACCTACCCATTTTAAATATCTGTTGGTGCAGCAAGAAGCCTACGGTGATTGTCTTCAAATGGCTTGTAGATCTAAGCAATTGAATTTCGCAATAAAATCAAGTTAAATTGATAACCTGTGTTTGGTAATTAGGGGCATGTATTTGATCAAGAGCTTACTATAGCTGTGGACGTCCGCAGAACACTTTCCTGCGGACGCCAAGACCCTAGAACAGGAAGGGTCCTACATGGTTTTAAGCGGCATCCCATCCCTTTCTCTCTTGTGCCAGCCACATTAAAGTCTTTGAATAATGGTAAAATTCTGGTGGTGTTAAATGCAAATCTTATCTTTTAGCGGTCCTATATGAAACTAGCCCAATTCTATGGGTCATACACACTAATAGTGTTTGCTTCGGTAACTGCCTTTTTTCAGGTTGGCTATCAGCGCTTTCACCCAATCAAATAGCGTCACATATCGATATCCCTCTTTCTTTTCAAAAGAACCACTCAAATTTTCTCATTTTTTTTAAGTACGAGCCAAATCAACTGGTTGAACCAATCACTATTTTTATCTAATGTTGTAGAATTAATGTTACATTTGATTGAAATAATGGGTTAATTGCTAAATAATACCCCAATGTTTCACCTCCTCTGCATTTATATACCTTGTTGATTTTTTCGCCGCACTTTGATACCCTAAAGTACAAACCGTATTGATTTTGTTTAACACAGCGATGGATTTGATGATCAATTGAAGATATCAAAGTATTAACGATTTGTATTTTAGGGTATATAAGTACGTCAAAAAAATCAATAAGGTATATAAGTGCAAAGTAGGTGGAACATTGGAAAAACTATTCCATGTGCCAGCCGTATACATCCGGACAAGAGAAAAAAGAAATAGAAGCGTGAGCCCCACACGTTGCCCAAGGCTATCCGAAACTCCCTTCTCTCTCTCACCCCTGCCCTGATGTATTGCATCTGGTGCACGGAATAATTTCTCCAAACATTATGGTATCATTTAGCAATTAACCATAAAAAAATAATCAAGAAAGGCATCCAAAGAAAAACCTATATGCGGGGGAAAAAATCCAAGTAGCAAAATTTTGAATTGGGCCTTGTACCCATTGGGTTAAGACTGTCATCAGTATAAGATAAAGAAACGAGAAGAACGAGGGACTAAACCCTAGCCGCCTCAACGACGAGGAGGAAGAAAACGAGCAGGAGCACTCATGGTAACATTCTCCTCAACTGAAACCCTAACCCTATCTCTCCATCGATCTCTAATAAGCTTTCAAAATCTCACCTTTTTGATCTATTTTAGGGTATCGATCTCATCGCCGGAGGCCGCAGCAAGAAGACGAAGCGCACCGCGCCCAAATCCGACGATGTCTACCTCAAGCTCCTTGTCAAGGTTCGATCCTGACAACTTCTTCAATTTATTTCGAGTATCATCCATTTTTCTCATAATTTGATCCATTTCATGCGATTTTTGATCAGCTCTACAAGTTTTTGGTGCGAAGAACTGGAAGCAAGTTCAACGCGGTGATTCTCAAGAGGCTGTTCATGAGCAAGAGTAATAAGCCCCCGATCTCGCTCAAGAGACTTATCACTTTCATGAAAGGAAAGGTGTGATTTTTATTGTTAATTTTTTAATTGGTAATTTGGATAGTTTTTTGTTGATTTGGATATAATTTGGTTTTTTTTGGGTGTAGCCTGAGGATAATATTGCGGTGATTGTGGGGACTGTGACTGATGATAAGAGGGTTTATGAGGTTCCGGCGATGAAGGTGACGGCTTTGAGGTTCACTGAGACGGCGAGAGCGAGGATTCTGAAGGCTGGGGGAGAGTGCTTGACCTTTGATCAGCTCGCGCTTCGTGCACCGTTGGGACAGAACACGGTAAATGATTGCACTTTTTAGTTGTTGGAATCATGATATCTGCATCTTTGATTGTGCTGTTGCTTGGACAGATGTTTATAGAAGTACTGATATTTGCTTAGATCTGACTAATGTTTGTAGAATTAGGACACAACACGGGTAATATTAATGGTAGGTGACAAGTCAAAATGATTCTCTAGTGCTCTATTATGAACTTGGGATTTGCTTAATTTAGACAAGTTATATACACTGTAAAATAGATGCTTGATATAATTCTACAATATATTGAGGTTGTCTTCCATGGTGATAAATGACTAGAATGCAAGAATGTCTGGATGTTTTTCCTTTGTCTTTTAATCTCTCTTCATTTAATTATAGTTTTTATCGTGATTAGAAATGATGCTTTGGAACAGGAGGAAATATGAGAGATTTTGGGGTTTACTGATACTTATTTATGAACTTGTTTACCTTCCACTCTTTGATTGGGGAAATTTGTTTCAATAATTTTTCTTGTAACTATGACTATTTAATATCATCTATGGTTCACTTTCATCCTCGTGTATATCACTTGTATAACCAACATTTTCTGTGTTATTTTTGTATACATAGTGCAAACACTAGTTCAAGTACATTGGCCTTCAGTTCCTCTAGGTATACTAGCGAGATAGCGATTGCGATTTCTCAAGTAATTCCCAATATTACAATTTATCGAGTATCCACTATGGTTTCATTTTTATGTAGATCTATGCAGCAAATAATGATATTATTGTATTGCATTGCATTGCGCATAGTGTCTTCCCATCAACTTATTCTTGGATAGAACATTTGTTGAATTTTAACCTTTTATTGTTTCAAGTTCCCCTTGTAGCTCATCAATGGGAAATATCATGAATATTTATTGTGTTGGGGCCAAAATCTTTTTTCAGCCAATACTTCACTAAGATTATCCTAAATGAGTGTAGAATATAATATTCAACCTGATTTTATATTAAATATATTCCAAAATAATTTTATATCTAATATATAAAAAATGAATCTATATCTAATTATAATATAAGTAAAAAAAAGGGAGATTATGCTTATAGTTTTAAATTGGCCATTCATCTATATTTTTCCTTTTGTTGTGTCTTGGAATATCTTAACATTTGCAAATTAATTTGGAATAGTTAATTTATATTGTGTTATATTATATTATATTTTTATAGTTTTATTACATGTTATTAGCAGAAAGAATTGAATGTGTGTCAAGTAAGGTTATATCAATGATCTAGATTCTAAAGATAGTATCAAAATAACACAATGAAGAAAATGTTAGCAATCAAAAAGTTGAGAACATGGCCCTTAATATAGCTGAGTGGATTCATGTAGCCGGCCCCAAAGGTTTGGGGTAGAGGATGTGGAAGATATTTTGATATTAAATTCCAAAGCCATAACTCAATACGGAATGGATTGAAACCATGAAACCTAGTAATTAGAAGAGGGATCTAACAACCATTCGTCAAGTATTATTTATTGATTTTAATTTTAGTTCTCTAGATTTTCTTTTATATAGTCCTCACTGAATCTATTGTCATCTTTTTTTTTGATTGCAATTTGAGTGTCATGTTTGCATCGGGGCCTCCATTGCAAATGTTCAATAGATTATGATTTTTTAAATATATTTATGGTTTAGAATATAAAGAGCTTTATTCGGGATGCAATTGTTTAGGGATTCTTGGTGAGTCTACTATTGTTGCCTTAATAGGAAAATTCTAGGGAAATGTATATGAATTGGACTTCTTGGCGGTATTCAGTAAAATTCTATGACAAATTAAATATGAATTTGAATAAATTTGTGACTTCTTTATCAAAAAATACATACGTGACTTCTGATGACATGCATCGGTTATTATTTAATCTTAAAAGTAGGGGAAGTAGGGAAAAATATTTCGTTTGAATTATGTTAATCCACAATTTAAACTACTTATAGACAAAAGAATCAAACTCTAAAAAGATAATGAATAAGAAAATAATTGAAACCAAAATTTAAATTAATGTTTGAGTTAGATTTTTTATAATATTGAGCGAAAAGATTATCTTGTAGGATTTAGGAGGTCATGGGATGGAGAAGTGAGATTGGAAAAGAACTCATAAATCACTCTCAAAAAGCAATAGTTGTTGTTGCTCCTCTTTATAGTTGTGCCCATTGATAAATCTTTTTGAAGGTAGGTTGTGGGTTTTTGTAAGGAGGAAAAGTTAGGCATTGTGACTTGAGAGGTTGAATGGAGTTAGGGGATGGTTTAAACTGGATCTCTTAAATATTATGTATAACATATTTTGTAATTTGAAGGCAACCTTGAACCTAAAACTATGATATCAGGGATGATTTAAACTAGTTCTCTAAAATATTATTTTGCACATATTTTCAAATTTGAGACAACCATTACCTTAAAACTATGATTTTTTAAAACCGTAGATAAAAAATATAGGTGAATATTAAGAGATTACTAGCTCAAGACCATCTTGAGAATATTCGAAACTCATGCGAAAGCCTAATTCCCAAACTATTTATCTAGAAATTTAGTCCTGACCTAGCATCTCAATCCCACCTTTCAAATTGTAGGCTTCCGCCCCACCACCTCAACCACTCACAACGATCCTTCCTCAAGAAGATGTTTGATAGTACGAGGCATAGAGCCGATGAGTAGCAATTATGGGGATTGCCTTTTGGGATTGGGATTTTTAAGGTTCCTTCCGCCAATCTTACTCTACACTCTACAATCCACCTCTCATGCCCTAAATGTTTTTTTAACATTTGAAGTACCTACCGAATTCTCAAATTAGGCTACATCAACATTACTGCCTATTAGGGAACAAGTACTCATAAACTAACTTCAGGACATTTTTGTATTTTCATTCCAAGGCCCCTTTAATGTTTCCATGTACCATATTTTTCTTTATTAAATAGTGTTGTGTTACCCTTTATAAATAACGGATTAACATCTTCCAAGGTGTCGTTAAATATCTTCTATCAAAAGTTTATTTCAACTCTAGTTTCGTTGACATTTTCAATTAAAAAACCTCTGTTGACTATGCTTATGGTAATTTTTTCGAAAGCGGCCGTTTAAATGCTCCGGAGCGCACGAGTGTTTTGCTTTTGGTGGCTATCCGGCCTACTATTATAACTCCAATGTTTGTGTAAATATTTTCATTTTGAATACTTAAAGAGGCGTACTTAGATGTATATGAGTATTGTATTGGTATTTTTATTGCCATGTCTTCCATATTGGATATTTACTTTTATGAAGTGTTGTTAAATGTATATTTAGACATTTTTTTGTGGTGTGAGAATGAAACTTAATTCACTTTACTATTTATTAGTTCACATATTTGAGAATGTCCATCTCGTCATTCGAAGTGAGAATAGCTTAAACAAGCATTATTATTATTAATAAAAATTTTACAAGAAATAACATGGTTAAACAAAGAAGCAAGGTTGTTGATTCTGAGCGGCTTGAGAGGCCATCTAGGTGCCTAGGCTTGTTGGAAGCTCCGTTTCCCCCCGCTTTTAGAACTTTTGTTTGAGGAAATTAAGCATGAAAAATAATAGGTGCCTAGGCTTGTTGGATGCTTTGTTTTCTCCTGCTTTTAAAACATTTGTTTGAGGCAATTAAGCATGAAAAATATTAGTATTTTTTAGATAAATAATTTTAACATTCAAACTTCTGTAAATTAGGCTAACTAGCTAGGTAATGAACTTGACGGTGTTTGTAAATTTGTTTTTTGATCCTTTACAAATGTTTTAAATATTTTATCACGGACTTGATATATTATTTTAATCTTTTTGTTTATTTTATAAATTTATAAATTCTTATTTGGGTACTTAAGTAAACTATTCAAGGCAACATTACCTCCCTGGAATTTCATAATATTTGTTTTTTTATGATTTATGATCTATGAAGCACGGATACTTGTATATGCCGCACATATCGTCCCCGATCGCGTATCGGAGTCCGAAACTCTCGAGTTCTTTCGGATTCGCTCGGACTTGTAAATGTTTCATCAATCTCTCTCGAATCGACACATCTTATCTTTCTCTCAAAAATTAAGGCATTCAAAAGTTTGAAAGTGTATCGAATATCTAACATATTGCCATTATTTATTTATATTATTATATATTGGTATGTATAAGTTTAATATATATTCATATTTAATTTAAAATCAATATAAAAACGAATCCCGTATTCCAGGTTTTTGGAAAATTGCGAATCCGCATCGTATCCGTATCCGAACCCGTGCCACATAGTTTATGATGATGCTTGAAGTCTTTGAACCCATGCTATGCTTAAATCAGTTGAAGATTAATTAACACACGATATCTTAAGGGAACCATTCTAATCTGTTTAGCTTTATCTGTTTGTTTTTTTGCTTTTAACTGAGGCCAGTTTGTTTTACAATAATTTACATAATTTTAAGCGAATACATTACTTGGTGCTAGAAGTTGTGGTTAGTCACACACCTCCTTGTATATAATCCATTTTTTTATACACGAACATGGGAGTTCTTGGTTTTATGTACGCCAGTTGACTAGTTTTGGAGATGAGACTTTTAGATTGAACATCGGGTGGAACTTTATTGATATATGGTATGTATTGAAAAATGTGTTTGAGCTTACACCTTTTTTTGGGGAAAAATTATCATTGCTTCTTTTTTATATGCATGCCTTCATTTGTCAGTCATCTGTCCGACAAATATGGATGAATATTCAATGACTAGATGAGAATTCTCTGCTGTTGACTTGTTTGCTCAAGGATAAGCTATTATTAACCAGATGCCGATTGAAAATGCATGCTCATGTTGATATGGTATTTTAGTTTTAACAAATTCATTCAAATATGCAGATGGTATTATGTAGCTTGACATGATTTCCTTATGTCTCCTGTTTCCTAATCATTGTACCTATAGTCCTCTTTTTTTGGTTTACTACAGTTCTCTTTAATTTTTGTTGAGTTGTTTATGCGATAGTGACATTGACCCCAGCTTATTTTGAGTCTTTTATAAAGAAAAGGCGAATTAGAATTTTGAACTTGATCTGAGCTAGAATCTTCACATCTTCCCTCTTTATCTTTATTTGCCCCCTATATATATTTTTCCTTCTAATAATACTGGTATAGCCAAAATTACATGAAAACCAAAATTTAACTAGAAAAGAGCACAAATGTATCAACACTATATCAATTTTATGATGCTATATAACTCGTTAACTTGTCCTCTGATAATTTGTTCTTTGCTTTTGTATCACTCTTGCTTATGCCATCCCCTCCTTTTCTGCTTCATAACAGAAAAATGAATAACCACTGATTGAAAGCATCTGTTTCCTTCCTTCTTTCTCACTCCCTCATACGATTTCTCTTAAATTTTGTATAGCTTTTGGTTGATCTGGATTTGTATTTCTATGAGTGGAAAGCTGAGAGCAGTAGTTACCTGTTTTTGCAACTACTACTTCTCTTCTACCTTCATTTCCGTCAAAGACTATCTCTGTGATGCTCTAAACCAAGCTTAACACAATCTTGACTTTAGTTCTTTCTGGCGTATGCTTCGGGCGCCTCTACAATTCTACTCATGGCACTGCAATACGAAATATAAACACCTTAGTTTTAGGCAACCTGTACGTCATAGAATAATTATTTCTGCTGGCAAAATATCCGAAACTCTAAACCTCAATTCAAATGCGGTTATTCTAAACCGAAGTGTTGAATGCAGGTTCTGCTCAGGGGTCCGAAGAACGCGAGGGAAGCAGTGAGACACTTTGGGCCAGCTCCTGGTGTCCCCCACAGTCACACCAAGCCGTACGTGCGAGCCAAGGGAAGGAAGTTCGAGAAGGCGAGAGGCAGGAGGAACAGCAGGGGTTTCAGAAACTAAGAAGCAATTATGTTATCATTTTGTTTAGCCGTAATGCGGAATCGGACTTGTTTGGTGTTCGTAAGTATGGATGTTTGAATTTCATGGTTTTTAGTTGCTTATATTTTGATGCGATTGCGGATACAGTGACTGTTCGTTTAATTTTCCAATATGGATGTTTGAATTTCATGGTTTTTAGTTGCTTATATTTTGATGCGGTTGCGGATACAGTGACTGTTCGTTTAATTTTCCAATGCCTATTTGATATTTTGGTATTGAAAACAATTATTGAACTAAACTTTGGGGTGATTATTGATTTTTATTTCTGTCTGTCTTATATGTTTCCTGGACAATTTATCATATTTTTAGAAGTAGCATTCTGGTGATAATGGATTTATGTGACTGGCGAAGGCATGGCATAATCATAGTTATAGTCATAAATTCGTCGTTCGGGAATAATTCGGCGAGGTTCAAAATTCGGATTTGGCGAACTATTCGGAAAAAATCGGCAGGTATTCGGGAAAGATTCGGTAAGTGTTCGGTAAATGTTCGGGAAGGATTTCGAGCAAGAAATTAATATATGAGATGCTAGGTTTTGATTTTGTGAATTATTTGCTGTTTTTTTGAATTATTCGATATTTTTCATATAATTCGGGAATAATTCGTGAATTATTCGGGAATAATTCGCGAATTATTTGGTCCGCCGATTAATTCGGCGATCAAGTCGGCTGGTCAAAAATTCGCTAATTATTCGCGAATTCGGTGAATAATTCGCGAATTATGTGACTATGATCATAGTCACATAATTCGCGAACTATTCGGTGAATTCACGAATAATTCGTGAATTTTTTATCAGCCGGTTAAATCTTCGATTTATTCGCCGTTGCCGAACTCGCCGAGTTATTTATGAATTATTCGTGAATTATTGAAAAAACAGTGAATAATTTATAAAATCAGCGAATAATTTATAAAATTAAAACTTAGCGTCTCATATATAAATTTCTTGCTCGAAATCCTTCTCGAACATTTTCCGAACACTTGCCGAATCTTTCCTGAATACCTACCGATTTTTTCCGAATGGTTTTCCGAATCCGAATTTTCGATCTCGCTGAATTATACCCGAATCACGAATTTGTGACTATGGGCTTAATCGTGCTTTTGCAATGTAATTTTATGATTGATGAATGTGAGATTTGAGTTTCGTGGGGTTTGTATGCAAAATTCTGTGTATGGGGAGATCTGATAGATGCTGGGCAATATTTGGGATCCTGCTCCTATTTTGATGAAAATAGCATCCATGATTTTAAATCAAACGGTTTAGATTTATCCAAAAATCAAATCAACGATCGAGATTTGTGTAAAATAAGAAGGTTAAGTGTTGGTGTATTGTAGGTGGTTTACATGTGTGATGTGTGGCCAAGATTGCATAACATTATGGGTGCTATTTTATTTGCATGTCAGGTACTCCAAATCCAATATTTGGGTTTTTTTGGAGATAAATAACAATTTCTCTTAGGGAAAATTTTGACCCTACGTGGTTTATCATGCATGGCGTTTATACCTCAGCTAGTTTATTTTTATACTTCGCTCTTTTCTTTTCATTAGTCAAAACCCTTAATAAGCTCAGAATTTTCAAATTCAATTCTAATTATGTCAAATGAGTGTTGAATTTTTGCTTTCGAAATTGTTTTTGTACTTTAAGAGTTGAATTTGATCATTATCTTTTCGTTTAGATACCATCAAGCATTTGGTGTCTATTGGTTCATATCACTGCCTGCTCTTTCTTTCTCTAGATCATTCTTTGTCTAATAAGAGCAAACCATTCTTGTTCGATTCGGCTCGAGCATGAACAATCTTGGAAAGTTTTTAGGAATGCGTGTCCTTTCAAGGGCCATGGCTTTTAGAGTTCATTCCATCTTTAAGAGAATGGAAGCAAAAGAGTTGTTTGTTCCAATATTTACTTGAGGGGATATAAGTGTTACACTATGGGTGTATTATGCAATTAATCCTTTCTTTTATTTAGATGGTGAAGTTGAAGGTGAAGGTGTTTTCTTTCATGTCATTCTTGATTTTTAGACCAGGAAAGTATTGGAATATGATTTGTATCATTTTCTTGAAAAAGAGAATATAGTATACAAGCTATTGATTAACAAAATGATAAGTCAAATGCGGATTGATTAGCTGGAAAAAACCTACAAAAATGCAACACTGTTAACATGATAATATCAATTTATTTTATTTATATCTTTCTTCATTATTTTCTTATACCTTTCTAAAAATCAGAAAATTGAGATATATTAGATTTATACTTCAAGAAACACAAGGATAAAAATATAAACCTTGATTTATCGTTTCTAATCTAATGGTAGAAAACAATTTTCATCCAATGTGAAGAAAATTTCGGAAATATATGGAGATTAATGTTAGGAGCTTCCCCTTTAATTTCTTCTTGTTAGCCGCAAAAGGAGGACAAAAGATCAATTTTAATCCCACGATTTAACATTAAAACAATAGGGTAATTAAGTACTTTTCTAATAAATTGAAAAAATCATTTAATGTTAAAGGACAGCAACGGCGAGAAAGCAAAATTTTCCCTCTGAAAGTATTAAAGGAATGCAACATTCTGGCCCAATTTGGATATAACATTGCCACCACTATTGACTTGATTCTTGTTCTTTACCGCCATTTCGCTAACTCTTGATCATTAGTTTTGATTGAAAACGGACAAGAAAATGAAAATTGGGTAACCAACAAAGTTTATTGATAGTATAGGGTTTTGAAGAGGACTACAATTTTCCTCAGGAATAGAGAATATCAAGGCCAATTTATCCCTGCAAAACAGAGTCTGAGCAGGTGGTCTCACTCGTGTCAGCGTGACTCGTCCCCTTGTTATGCACCTGCATTGTAGGGAAATGTGCAGGGTGTCTTCGCAGGCCCTTCAACCTCTAAAATCTAAACTAACTCCAGGTCTAGCCGAACCACGTGGACCAATCAGGCTTTGGCTGTGGGCTCATAATACTCTACTCATATATCCTCCTTATCCGATCTTTATCCCAAATACTCCTTGCAACCTGCAATCATTTTAATTTGAATCAGCATGCTGTTAATTTTTTTATTATAATTCCATGCTTGAGATCAAAGTCCCATGAATTGAAGCCACGAGCCCAAGTTTAGCATGCACGTGTGATGATACTCGTAAGTTGGGATTCCCCCGATGACGGAACGTAGCAAATGACGTGTCACTCATGTATGCCAACTAGATTCCTATGGGCTACTGAACCGGAATAAGTATAATGCGAAGGGAACATTCCTCGGTATCTCGCCTCAGAGGTTCAGTCCAAGAAATAGGCTCCGACCTTTCAGGGCCTCTTCCTGGATGCATTCCCTCTTCGACCAACCACCAGTCAATAGCTCATTTTCGGGCTATTCTAGAGTTGAGCTTCCTAAACCCTTTTGCCGTCTCGACCAACTCGGGACTGGTAGCGCAAAGCCTGAGCTTCCTCGGATTGAGCTTCCTCAACTTCCCTTTTACCGAGCTCCCTGGTAACAGCTCCTACGTAATGGCTCTGCATCTCCCACCACGACAGGGACAACCACCCCACGTCTCGCGTCTCACGTGAGCGTATCTCACTATTAATGTGAATGTGATGCGCGGGTGGAACCGACGGCGAGGATCTCGCAACAGCTCACTCCATGCGACCCCTATATAAACCCCTCCTCCAGATGATTCTGGTAAGGCAATCCAATATGCCGCTACTCTGCTCAAATATTCCACGGTTCTAACTTGATTGCCGGAGGGTCCTAAGGTGGTTTCCCACCCAGGGACTTCTTTTGCAGGTAGCTCGGTAACAACACCAACCAGCAGTCCTATTGAGATCCACACACTCTCCAAATCCTAGCCCTTCATCTCGCTCGCCACCAGATCGATGGAGAAAAACATCTGAGGGAGATTCCGACCTCCATCAGTTGGCACTGTTCGTGGGAAAAAAACTTTTCCACTAAAAAGTTCTCCGTCTTCAACCCAATGACGAGCGAGCACCGCAACAAAGATCCAAGCACAAGCCACCGTCGATTGTCTCCAATGATGGGCAGGCGATCCCCCATCGCGCACTTCTCAACGAGGACAGGAGCGGTTCCGCTCCATCAGTTCCCGACGTTGTCGAAGCTCTAGCTGCCTGGATCGACCGATTAGTAGCGGTGGTAGACGCGATCGCTCGCGTTCAGACCGTCGGCCTTCAAATTGCCACTCTTGCATCCCAGAATGATGGCGGATAGGAGATGGTGGCGGCCTATCTCACACAATCCGGGATAAATGCCCCGACCAGTGCCTTAATTAACCTTAACATTGCGGAACATCGGTGTGCCGACTCCGGCAGTCGAGACACTGTACGAGGAAGGGCTCATGTACCATCGAGTGCAGGGAGGAACAAAGATTCCTCAGCTCGATGGGCACCAAACAGTCCATCACATCGGTCTTAAGATCAACCGAGTTATCGCTTCAATGCTCACCGAGCTCCCTCGCACTCTGAGGCAATGTCGGTCAGGTCACTTGATTCCAGGGGAGACCGACGTCGCCACGATCACTGAGACCGCGTGCATGGCACTGGTCGGGGGGACCACGAAGGCTTCATAGAGAAGATCTGAAGAACGTCATAGAACGGAGCAGAATCCATTCCGTTGCCCAAGCCTGAAATGGGTACAGCAGAGACTCCGATCAGGGAGAATCATCGGGGTACAAACATCGAATCGACATCCTCGAGAAGAAGATCGAGGACATGTAGCTTGCCATCCGCCAACCTGGTGGGTTAGCGAAATATTCCTTGGACTCTTTCACGAAGCTCTTCACCGAGCAGTTGCTGAGAACATGCGTCTCTTCCCGGAACGAGTTGCCCAAAGTAGCTCTGTTCGACTGTAAGTCCGACCCGAAGGATCACCTGGACACGTTTACTGCGTCCATGAGCTATCAGGATAACTCGGACGCTGCTCAGTGCTGAGCATTCCCTACCACTCTTATCCGAGCAGGACGAGACTAGTTCCGCGGCCTAACTCCGCGCTCGATCTCAACTTCGACGGATTGGCCACGTAATTCCTCAGCCACTTCGTCAACAACCGACGACAGAAGAAATCGGTTGACTACCTGTTCCCTATCAAGAGTAAGGACAAAGAGTCTTTTAAGGGCTATATTACCCGGTTCTACAATACTCTCCTGGAGGTACCCGAGCATCGGTATGAGACGGTCATAACCGTCCTGAGGTCCGGTCTTAGGCATAAAGAGTGGCTCCATTCTTTTGCATTAGCGTAACCCAAGACCATGGCCGAGGTGAAGGTTTGGACTGAGTGAGAAATCCAACTCGAGTTCGAGGTCAACGCTAATCTCCACCAAGGAGACCGGGGAGACCAGAAGAAAAAGGACAGGGAAGAAGAAGCCTGATCGTCTGAAACTTTATTCTCTGAAGTTTCACGATCATACGCCTCTAAGCGTCTCGCAAGCTGAGTTGTTAGAAGAAGCAAAGAGTGAGAGATTCTTCAAGATGCCACCAATGATGCAAATGCCGGGCAAAAGACTCCGTGGCCCATTTACTGCCTACCATTGGACGCAAGGGCATCCGACCAAGAATTCTAAACATCTGCGTGACTACATCGAAGAGCTGATCCGCTCCGGTTACTTGGTGAAATACCTGCTTGACAAACGTCAAGCGGATAGGGAGCAAGCTGAGCAATAACCTGCAGGAGAGCTGATGGTCAGACAGATCATGGTCATCTCCATTGGCTCGAGTCCGAGCAACGAGGAAACCCTCCGTATCCGGCCAATCACGACCTTAAATGCCCTTCAAGCTCAGATCTCGACTTACCACAAATTTATGAATAAAACAAAATTATAAGATGAGTCATGGCTTCTCCAAGCATCCAAGAATAATGAATCATTCTTATTTTGTTTTAATTCAAAAACTTATCATTATCTTTTTCCCAATGTGATTCTCACACTTTCATGTTCCTTGTATCATCAACCATGATACACACACACATATGTATATATATAAAGAGAAGAAAATCTTATGTGACCTTAATATTAGTTTATATATATATATATATATATATATATATATATAACAAATATATAAATATATATCAAATTATTAAATCAACACTTGATTCAATAATCCGGTTATATCATATATAACCGGCTAGTATCATATATGTGTGTGTGTGTGTGTGTGTGTGTGTGTTTATGTGTGTGCGTGTAAATATATGTATATCAAATTATTAAATCAACACTTGATTCAATAATTCGGTTATATCAGATATAACCGGTTAATATTCAATATTAGTTTTTATATATATATATATATAATTATTAAATCAACACTTGATTCAATAATTCGGTTATATCATATATAACCTGGCTAATATCAAATATATTATATATATAACACACACACACACATATAAATAAAACATTGAATCAACACTTGATTTAATATTCCAGTTATATCATATATAACCGGTTGATATCATTTAACGCTGGATTAGAATACGGTATCATATACTCGTATTTAATCAAGCTCCCACACATATCTCCATACGTGCCCTACTTCGTTTCGCTTGAACTACGAAACCTCTATGTGGGACTCTAAAGACTCGTCAATACGCCAGCAATAGGTAATGATCACATCAGATACCCACAAGCCGTCAGCGGTACTAGTTGGACGTAACGGCTATCCAGGTATTGAACGAATAGAAGATTAACAAGAAAATTTGTCCAAACTCCCGTAGAGCCTATAAGCAACACTTACTGTACAGTCCGGTCTCTTCTTCTGATATTCGCATATCAAGTGTGGGGGTGGAATCATCAGACCCCACTAACTTGATAAGTCATGCCGATGTGTGGCTTATAACCTTTCGAGAAACTACTGATAACACTTATCAGTAAATCTCATTATCCATGGTCAGGGACTTGCTGTTATAGCCAATCGAGCATAGCGCAACATCAACTCCCAATACTGGGAGAGACGAAACCCCTCCTATCGCTCACTGCCTCCATATGACTCGGGTCTGTACCCAAAAACCACCTGTTTGCATGACTCCTTTGAGCCATGGTAGGGAGGAAATCAAAGCACAGTAGGAACCACATAAGACACTATGACGATTTTGGGTCTACAGACTAACCTGTATAATTTTCACCAGAGAACTGCTATCTGACGATAGGTATGGTACCATCTAAGAGTTCTCGGCGAGTCCTGTTTGGTGTACCCATTCTCCAATGAGCACCTATGCATAATCTTTGATGTCAAACACCAATGGTTATGGGATCAACTATCGCCCCATACAGGGTCAAGAAACGTACACACTAGTCTACTCTGGAATATCGATGCCCTGTCTCGATACACCCTCGACTAGGAACTGTTAAGGAATGTGCTTACGGACCACACAAGCCCTAATAGTATGATCTGCATCATAGTCCTTGTAGTCAAGCCAACATCCTAAGGGCTTTATCAACATGTATTAATGAGATAGTAAACCAAAACAAGTGCACATGTTGAGATAAAGAGCAACCAGATAGCATACTATTACGTCAAGCAAGACAGTCCTCTATATATATGTCCAAGCATCCACTATAATATACAATAATGGCCTTTAGGGCATACATATTCCTAACAATCTCCTACTTGCACTAAGGCCAGTTGTTGTAGTATCGCATACCTAACATCTCGAAAATTCTCTCGAATTGTGTCTTGGGGAGGGCCTTCATGAGTGGATCCACCGTGTTATCTTTCGTGTCTACTCTCCTGACCTCGATCTCACGATGATCAACTATCTCTCGGATCAGGTGATACCGTTTCAGAATATGTCTGGATCGCTGATAGGACCGGGGTTCCTTGGCCAAAGCCACAGCTCCATTGTTATCACAATACAAAGATATTGGATTCTCGATGGATGGAACCACATCAAGTTCAATAATGAACTTCTTCATCCAGACAACCTTTTTAGCAGTATCGTTAGTAGCGATGTATTCAGCCTCCATCGTCGAGTCTGCAACGGTATCTTGTTTGGAACTCTTCCAACATACCGCCCCTCCATTGAGGGTGAAGACAAAGCCCGAGATAGACTTGATGTCATCCTTATCACTCTGGAAGGTCGAATCGATAAAGGACTCCACTTGGAGTTCTCCGTTACCATACACTAAGAATATTTCTTTAGTCCTTCTCAAGTACTTAAGAATGTTCTTCACAGCTATTTAGTGCTTCTCCCCTAGGTCTGATTGATACGTACTTACCACACTTAGTGCGTAAGCTACATCCGGTCTGGTGCAAAACAACACGTACATGATAGACCCAACTGCAGAAGCATAGGGTATCACGTTCATGCGAGCCCTCTCCAAATCAGTCTTGGGAGATATTTCTTTGGAGAGAGTGATTCCTGAACAAGCGGGTAAATTACCACGCTTAGAATCTTCTATACTAAATCTCTTTAGTATGGTGTCTATGTACTTGGATTGGGACAATCCCAACATCCTTTTAGATCTATCTCTATATATCTTTATCCCTATGATGTAAGAGGCATCTATTAAGAATATGTATTCCTTAGAGGCCATTATTGTATATTATAGTGGATGCTTGGACATATATATAGAGGACTTTCTTGCTCGACATGATAGTATGCTATCTGATTGCTCTTTATCTTAACATATGCATTTATTTTGGTTTACTATCTCATTGATACATGTTGATAAAGCCCTTAGGATATTGGCTTGATTACGAGGACTATGACGCAGATCATACTAGTGGTGCTTGTGTAGTCCGCAAGCACATCCTTTAACAGTTCCTAGTCGAGAGAGTATCGAGACAGGGCATCGATATTCCAGAGTAGACTAGTGTGTACGTTTCTTGACCTTGTATGAGGCGATGGTTGATTCCATAACCATTGGTGTTTGACATCAAAGATTGTGCATAGGTGCTCATTAGAGAATGGGTACATCGAACAGGACTAGCCGAGAACTCCTAGATGGTACCATACCTATTGTCAGATAGCAGTTCTATGGTGATACTTGTACAGGTTAGTCTGTAGACCCGAGATCGTCATAGTGTCTTATGTGGTTCTTATTCTGCTTTGATTTCCTCCATACCATGGCTCAAAGGAGTCATGCAAACAGGTGGATTTTGGGTACAGTCCCGAGTCACATGGAGGCAGTGAGCGATAGGAGGGGTTTCATCTCTCCCAGTATTGGGAGTTGATGTTGTGCTATACTCGATTGGCTATAAAATCAAGTCCCTTGTTCCTCCAATTAGAGCAAAACTCTGTTCAAAATTCAAAATTTTGAAATAAAGCAATGCTTTAGATGCAGCACCAAGCGCGCTGCGCCATAAACAGCACATCACGTGCAAAGCACGTGGGCGGTAGCGTTGGGTGCGCTGCGCTCTAAGCAGCACACCATGTGGGCGCTAGCGCTAGATGCGCTGCGCTCTAAGCAGCGCACCACGTGTCAAACACGGGTGCGCTAGTGCAATGTGCGCTGCCCTTTAATCAGCGCACCATGTGCAAAGCACGGATGCGCTAGCGCTGGAACTAAAAGCTCCCCACCGTTAGATCAAAAATCTAATAATAATGATAAATCATTAATTAATTAGAATTAAATCCTGTTAAGGAAAGATTCCTCAAAATCTTTCCAAATAACAAAATTGTGCTCTGTAAATCAGAGCACCGTTGGATTAATGATCCAATGGTAATTAAAAATTACCAAATGACAGAATAAATTCTGTATGGAAATATTTATCAATCTTGTTAAAAACAAGAATATTGCCTGCTGTAAATCAGAAGCCCTTGGATCAAAAATCCAACGATGGGAAATTCCCCAAATCAATTGGAGAAAAGATCTCCTTAACAGATTGAACAAACCAGCTTGCCCTATAAAAAGGCCCCTAGACTTCAAGTCTGATATACAGAAATAGAGAGAGAAACCTTCCCAAAAAACATGGAGAAATTCAAAGAGAAAGCTCTCGCAAGAAGATTTTCTTCAAGGTAAAAATGAATGATGATGAACATAGAGATGAAATTATCTCATGATTAAAAAAGAAGAAGAATTCACTTCTTTAAAAGATCATAGATCTACAAGGACAAAAAGTCTTTCACGAAGAGATCAAAAGATCTCATCATAAAATAAAAGAAGAATTACTTCTTTCTCACAGATCACAGATCTATAAGACTAAAGTCTTTCTCAAAGAGATCATGAACATCTTATTATAAAAAAGGGGGAGAATAATTCAATTCTTTTAAGGATCATAGATCCATAAAGGCAAAGCCTTTCATCAATATAAGAGATTGAAACATCTCCTACAAAATAAGAACGGTCGTTCTTAGATCTTGAGACGAAGTCTCTGTTAAAAGAACATGAATTATTTCTCAGATCGTAAAATTGATCAAATGCGCTTTGCGCCCTTGAACTGCGCTTCTGCTCTTTCTGGGCTGGCGCTCAGCGCCAAATGCGCCACGTGTCAATCACATATGCGCCAATTAACAACTAGCGCTTTGCGCTCTTGAAATAGCACACTGCGGTCATGGGCTGACGCTCAGCGCCAAGCGCACCACGTGTCACTCACGTGTGCGCCATTAAACTAGAAGCACGATGCGCTCATGAACCAGCGCTCTGCGCTCATAAACCGGCGCCATGCACTCATCATCTGGTGCTAGCGCCAAGCGCGACACGTGTCCTTCACGTATGCGGCACGTAGCAGAAGCGCACTATGCTCTTTGACTGGCGCAAAGCGCCAAGCTCACTATGTGTTGCGCTGATGGAACATAAATTGTTCTTTAATAAGACCAGAGCTATGAGGAATGCTCAGCATTCAGTAAAAGACAAAACACTGTCAGGGCCAAGCACAAATAAAAGCTCAACAGCCTAAAATAAATGTTAAACATTTTAACCTGATTGGACTTAGCCCAAGATTGGCCATAAGTCCTCAAATGCAGATTAACCGAGCCCATATGCTCATAAATCATTTAACAGATCTTAGTTCCAAATTGGACTACGGATCTACCAACCAAAATTGGTTCAAGGGTACATCTCTGAACCCCTCTAATATATGTCGTTGTAATCCTTCAACGTCTTCAGAGAGGCGACGGGTCCCGACAACCATACATTTCACAGACTATGACGTCTTTAAACTGGACTGTGGGGTCCTTAAGCCCATGGACTATGATGTCCTTAACCTTGGACTGTGGGGTCCTTTAAAGCCCATGGACTATGATGTCCTTAACCTTGGACTGTGGGGTCCTTTAAAATCCATGAACTATAATGTCCTTAACCTCGGACTGTGGGGTCCTTTAAAACCCATGGACTATGATGTCCTTAACCTTGGACCGAGATGTCCTTAAACTAACATTGGATCGAGATGTCCTTAAACTAACAATGGACCGTAATGTCCTTACACTAATCGACCGCAATGTTCCTAAACTAAACAATAGAGCCCAAATGCTCTCTTGTTGGATCTAAATGATCCCGTTAAGTTGATCTTAGTCTGAAATTAGACTAACGTATTCTTAACAAACGTTTAAGTTGATCTTAGCCTCAAATGAGACTAACGTATCCTTAAACCCAACCCCCAAACCCAAATCTAAGAGAATACGGATTTGGACTAATCCACGCCCTACGGGTGACAACATAAATTAGTCTCCGTATACACTCCACGGGCAACCAAAAATAAAACAAACACCCATGACACGAAGTGACCATATGGAGAAGAAGAAAGTGGTTACTGCGATACGGTAGCGTAATTAACTGCAGGGGCTTGCGCCTGCAGGGAAGAGCGTCCCCACAATCAAAAACCCCTCGATGAGGGGGAATTTGATGAAGTCTGCTTCATCGGCCGCATCCGTTTAAACTTTCGATACATGGTGTCATAAATCAGCTTGGCATCTTCGGAGAGGTGGACGGATAGCACCAATTAGCATCTGCCCCGAAACTCAGGCAAGACGGACCCGCGAGGTCGCGTCTCCGTGTTTCGGCGGGGAACAGATTCTGGCACGCCCGGTGGGACCTTTTCCTCTTTCCACTCCACACTTCGTGTATCGTGGTTTTCCCGTGATCAGGTAATCGCGGTGTGTATGTTTTTAGTTGCCCTAAGGGGAGTGGATACTGAAGCCGGCATTTCGTCTCTATGAAGAATGGCGTTTGCTCCCACTCTAGCAACTCAGGCTCTATCATATCCGGTGAAGTCAAGTATGGATCACTTGCAGCCTCAAATCTCTGCAATCCGGCTCTTCAAGAAATCAACGGGCTTCTCTTTGGGTCGATGCTCCCACCTCCTACCCTCGGTGCCTCAACGCCGATGGAGGAAGCCCAGAGGAAGTCTTTCGTCCACAGGAGGGCTCCCCAAGCAGCAGCTTTGCCGACGGAATTACTCTTCAAACAACTGGCACATGCCAAAGACCAAGGCCGACACAGGGGGCAGAATATTCAAGCTCTCAAAGGAAACATGGGGAAAGTTCAGCAAAATCCTGAAGCTAATCAAATCCCGGTCGTAAGAAACGGTCTACGTCGATATTAGCGTCATATAAAATGAGCTGGGGGCAGTTCTCCGTATGGTCCTGTTTCAAGCCCATGGTGAATGTTGTTGTTCCAACTGGGAACAGCTTCAAATTGTTGGGAAGGGTCAGACAAAGTGCTCCACCGCAATATTGAAGAAGTCTCCACAGCCCATGGAGATCCCACGAGAGCAAAAACTAGTTCGCTCCCTGAGACAACTTTCCTCATCTATATATAAGGTGTGGAAGCAGGTGAAGGGGACTCACCCCAAGATGGATCTTGATACAGCGGTTCCTCCCAAAACCAAAGTGGCTTTTCACAATAATAGGACCAATGAAGCTCAAATGCCTGGAGCAAACTCCA
The DNA here is from genome assembly GCA_030015575.1 of Agapanthus africanus. Lineage (NCBI taxonomy): Eukaryota > Viridiplantae > Streptophyta > Magnoliopsida > Asparagales > Amaryllidaceae > Agapanthus > Agapanthus africanus. The sequence continues at coordinate 740,232,085 of CM057341.1, forward strand.
AAGGACAAAACTCCAAACATCCCAAGCCTGGGGGCACGGTAGTTCACATAGTCTATGTAGTGAATTCCAAAGACGAAGTTCGAGCTTCTACCAGTCACCGACCTCAAACCCGGTCCTTGAAAAAAGTTCAACTGCAACGTGAAGATCCGCATGAGATGCTTTCTCAGGTAGCATCACTCGCTAATTCATCGTCTAAGGCAAATCCCGAAGACGCACCTGGAGAAAGAACAGAGCACAAATTAGATATTGATTTTCTAAATCGCGCTAAAAAAAAGGTATGTCCATAAGCAAAATGTGCACGGATGAAAACCCGAAAGGGCTCTATGAGTAAAAACAGCAGGGCTGCTGGCGAGTTTTGTGAAAACCCGAAAGGGCGCAATCTCGTTAAAAAGGCACTTGCAAGGTCCTCTCGACCCTGTAAGGAGAAACCACCTGCGTGAGGTCCTTACGACTCACAAGGGAGCAACACACTTAGGGATCCCCACGATTCCTAAGGAGAAATTACACTTACGAGATCCTCACAACTAGTAAGGAGAATTCCCCTTCGAGATCCTCACGGCTCATAGTATTCAAAAGCCTTAAGCTTCAGAGATCTGAACCTGTTCTTAAGCCATCACAACCTCTAATTCTGCCCTACAAGCGTCTCGATATTGACCCTTGTATATAATCCATGGGCGCGAATAAACATTTCCCTAACAAAGTCCCATCCATGACTAGGGATATGTTTACACGGTAAACAACCCTTGTAAGTTCTCTCGACTTATAAGGGGAAAACACTCTTATAGGATCCTTATGACTTATAAGAGACCACACACTTAGGAATCCTCACGATCCCTAAGGAGAAAACTCACTTACAAGATCCTCACGACTCGTAGGGAGAAATACCTTTATGAGACCCTTACGGCTCATGAAGTCAAAAGCCTTAATCGACAGGATCTTAACCCTATTTGCTAAGCCACCTTTGTTCGACATCGACAGAGGCAAATGATGATTCGCACCTGGCAATATCCCAGTTGTAGCGATACTGATGCCAAAATCGGTATCAATCCAAAATTTGCAGCGAAAAGCCAGCAATCCATAAATGCATATGAAATAGCCGAAATGATGGGGCAACTTGCAACAAAATCAGCAAGTAAAAATGTATGCGTACAAAAAATACCGTAATGATTGGGCAACTCACAATAAAAAGCAGCGAGTAAAAATAAAACAAATAGCCGAAATGATTGGACACCGCGAAAAATAGCCGACATGATTAGGCAATCGCGACTTTCGCGATATAAAAGCTGAAATGATAGAGCATCGCGGAAAAGAAAAATATATAAAACGAAACTTTTGCCCTACAGGAGAGATCACATCGGTCCCTGTACACAATCCAGGGGCGCAAACAAAGAAAGAATCACACCTTCCCTCCCCAGGCTCCATCAGAAGAAGAAGCCAAATCTCAACGGTTCACAGACAGCCTGGAGATCATCTCAATATTCGTCTCATTACAACAGACGCAACAACAAGCAAAGTGGAACCGCGGCAATTCCCAGTTCCGTGACTCAGCGGTGCACATCTAACCGAGAGTCAAACCCCGACTCCATGAAATGCGGATAAAGTCAACCTTTCCTTGTTTCGTGGAACACGACCTATGTCAATCCTGACCCCGTGGGAAACATCCAGAGCGGAGCCTGGTCCTCGCAGAACACGGCTATGTCAATCCGACCCTGTAGGAAGCATCCAGAGCAAAGTCCTGGTTTCGTGGAACACGGCCTATGTCAATCCTGACCCCGTGGGAAACGTCCAGAGCGAAGCCTGGTCCTCGCAGAACACGGCTATGTCAATCCGACCTCGTGAGAAGCATCCAGAGCAAATCCTGGTTTCGTGGAACGCGGCCTATGTCAATCCTGACCACGTGGGAAGCATCCATAGCAAATCCGGTTTCGTGGAACGCGGCCTATGTCAATCCTGACCCCGTGGGAAACGTACAGAGCGGATCTTGGTCCTCGTAGAACATGGCTATGTCAATCCTGACCCCGTGGGAAACGTCCAGAGTGGATCCTGGTCCTCGCAGAACACGGCCTATGTCAATCCGACCCCGTAGGAAGCATCCAGAGCAAAATCTTGGTTTCGTGGAACGCGGCTATGTCAATCCCGTGTTGGGTTAGCCTAGCACCTCATGAAGGGTTTGGAAGCATCACATGTACCAAAGGTGGAGTCTTTAGGGTGCTAAGTTAACAAACATCGGATCGTTCCTAGAAAATTAGGGTTTCTAAAACTTGCATATCATCATATGAAGGAAAAGCTAGGGTTTAGAGAGTACAACCTTTGTAGCTCCCTACGCTAGACTCCTCGGCTACTTGGGGCTTGAAAAAGCTCCACTTGAACTCCTCTAGGTCACCGATGATCCACCCGGAGTCCGCTTTGTCCAAACTTGCAACTTCACCCGATCAAGAGAACGAAATGAAGCTAACACTCCAAACAAGTGGGCTAGACTTGTGTAGAATGGTGTTGTGGTTCTCTTTCTCACTTTAAAATCCTAACTTGTTGAGTATATTGCTCACTACAAAAATCTAGAGAGCAAATGAGAGAGGAAGAAGAAGATGATGGCTATATTTTTAATAAGAGTGAAAAGAATAACCCTTGTCCTAGAAAAATGAAAATATATCAATAAATATATTTTCTTGTTCTCATCTCAAACCATGGTTTAAACAATGAATATATTATTAAACTTGAGTTAAAACACAAAAGGAAAGTTTACCTAAGGTTAAAAGGTGGGTGAGAATGGTTAGGTCAAAAAAAGAGTGTAGAAACAAATCAATCATAACCATTTTCTTTTTCCTTTTTGTTTTAAATCAAATGTAATAAAATCCATATTTAAAACCATGGTGTGAGTCTTATATTGCCACCATTTCCATGTATATACAACCATGAAGGATGTATGTATGTATGTATGTGTGAATGTACATCCATATGTGCATGAATCTTAAAAAGAGAACATACATGCATACATCCATCAAATACAAGAAAGGATTTCTAGTGAGAAACTAATGGTTAAATGATAAATCAACACTTGATTTATCAATCCGGTCATATCACAATGACCCTGCCAAAAGCAAGCCGCCCGATCAATATACGGTATCCTATACTCGCATTTTAATCGGGTCCATGCGCATATCGCATACGCGCACCACAACGTTTCGCCTGGACTAGGTAACTCCATTGTGGGACTCTAAGACTCGTCAATACGCCGGCAGTGGGTGATGATCATATCAAGCACCCCCAAGCCGCAAGCGGTCAGCTAAACGTAACGGACACCCGGGTATTGAGCGATCAGAAGAGAACAAGCGAACCTGCTACAACTCCTGTCGAGCCAACCGGCAACACTTCCCGTACAGTCCGGTCTCCTCGTCTGATATGTTGCATATCATGTCTAGGGGTGGTAAACGTCAGACCCCAATAACCGATAAGTCGTGCAAATGTGAGGCTCATAACGGGTCGAGAAACTACTGGTAACACTTACCAGCAAATCTCTGAATCAGCCCTGGCCAGGGACTTCCCTGTTACGGCCAATCGAGCACAGCGCAACATTAACCCCCAATACCGGGAGAGACGAAACCCCTCCTATCGCTCATTGACTCCATGTGACTCGGGACTGTACCTAAAAACCACCGTTTTGCACGCCCTCATGGACGTGGTAAGGTGGAAATCAAAGCACAGTGGGAATCACACAAGACTCTATGACGATCTCGGGTCTACAGACTAATCTGCACAAGTATCACCTGAGAACTGCCATCTAACGTGAGGTATAATACCATCTGGGAGTTCTCGGCGAGTCCGTCCACTGTACCCAGTCTCCACTGAGCACCCGTATACTATCTCTGATGTCAAACACCAATGGATATGGGATCATCCATCGCCCATCTCATGGGTCGAGAAGCGTATACGCTAGTCTACACTGGTATATCGATGCCCCGTCTCGATACACCTACGACTAGGGACCTTGAAGGATGTACTTATGGACTACCATGTCCCCACTAGTATGATCCGTATCATAGTCCAGGTAGTCAAGTACACATACTAGTAGCTTTACCAATATGTAACCATAAGACAGTATAAAGAGACAAGTATACATGTTAAGATAAAGAGCAACCAGATAGCATACTATCATATCGAGCAAGAAAGTCATCTCTATATATGTCCAAGCATCCAATATAATATACATCATCTATACAATACTGGCCTCTAGGGTATACATACAACTAACAATCTCCCACTTGCACTAGGGCCAGCTACCGTAGTATCGCATACCGAGCATCCCGAAGAGTCTCTCAAACTGTATCTGTTGGAGATAGTGCCCTCATAGTCAATTATTGGATCGCAGGTACGTGATTGCAATGATTGTGGAGGACCTATACCGGTAGGACAGTCTTACTCGAGATGATAGTATGCTATCTGGTTTGCCTTTATCAGTCGTGTACATGTTCAGGTGACTGATTACATGTTACACTTTGATAGAGCCCTTAGGATCTTGCTTTACTACCAACAGTATGATGGCGATCATATACGTGAGAGTTGGGTAGTTTATATGCATATCCTTAATTGTTGTCCCTAGTCGTGGGAGTTTCGAGACTGGGCATCGATACACCGGAGTAGACTAGTGTGTACAGTCGTGACCCCGACGAGGGGCGGTGGCCGGTCTCACAAGCCACTGGTGTCAGTTGGATCACCTAAGATGTATACAGGTGCTCATTGGGTTATGAGTACACCGGACAGGACTCGCCGGGAATCTGCTAGTTAGTACTATACCTATCGTCAGATAGCAGTTCCCTGGTGACATGTGTACAGGTTAGTTCATCGACCCGAGGTCGTCATTTGTCTCGTGTGAGTTCCCACTGTGCTTTGATTTCTACTCTACCACGGTTCAAAGGAGTCGTGCAAACAGGTAGCTTTTGGGTACAGTCCCAAGCCATATGGAGGCACGTGAGCGGATCGGCAGGGGATTCGTCTCTCCCGGTATTGGGGGCGAGGTCGTGCTGTGTCTAGGAGAGCCATTACACAAAGTCCATGGCCATGGCAGGAGATTTACTGGTAGGTACTTCAGCAGTATCTCAGGGTGTTATTGGGCTACACTCCGACACGACTTATACTGCTATTGGGGGTCTGACGTTTCTAGCCCCCTAGGCAGATATGCGATACTCATAGACGAACGGACCGGACTGTATATACATTGTCACTGTTAGGCTCAGTAGGGTTTCCGGATGAGTTCGCTCATCGGCCTCCCTTGAGGTTAGTCCGTGGGCAGCCGTTATGCATTGCTAGTGCCGCTGACGGTTTGTGGTTAAACCCACTGCCAGGGTACTGACGAGTCATTAGAGTCCCCCACAGACAGTTTCCCAAGTTCGGGCAAAACGTTGTAGAGGACGTATGGTTTTATTGCAGAGTTCGGAAAATGCACGTGCGTTTACGCACGTGTTATTTTTCGGGCAGATGATACTGGTCGGCTTTGGTTTAAGCCGGATCCGAGTATTATATTGAGTAGGTATAATATCTTTGTCTCAGTTGCATTTGTATTCGGTCGTAATACAAATGCGGGTATATTTATATAGTTACGGGGTTATCCTGAAAGTCGTTTCAGGATCACTTTTGGAAGTTGCCAGTTTCCAGTTTTCTATCAGCCGTCTTTTAACATTCGGTTAAGGACGGATTTATCTTTTCTTGGATGAGAGTGAGTCATGCTTCTAGAAGGTTCTAGAGAGGGTGACTTGACATGGTGAGCCATTAGTGCTTTAATGAAGCCATTAATGCAATGGTGACTAGGTTAATGAATCACCATTTGCATTAATGATGTTTTGTTTGCATGAAGGATATTTGTGGTTGATCTTTGTTCTTATGGTCACTCTCCCCTCTCCTACACTCACCCTCCTCCTCCATTTAAGTGGCCGACCCCTTCTCCTCCTCCATTCACTCATGAGAGAAAAATTATGGTTGTTAAAAGAAAAGACCAAAGTTTTGGATGCATGGAAATTTCATAGTTCATTTCTTGTTCCATTTCATTTCCATCGGCAACTTCATTAACCGATCGTCCACGGATTTGGACGAAGTGAGACAAAGTCATCTACTCATTCTCTACATCATTCTTGGTCGTCTCTTTTAGCAAACTTGACGACCGAGTTGCCTCAAGTCAGAGGCGGGAGCCCGTTTAAAGAATCAGTGATGTGGTGCCACCTGGACGAGCAGATCAGAGATCGAAGAGATCGGAGCAGCCGCAACCGAGCGTGGGATGATGGTTAAAGAACGAAGGACTCGGATCGTTCGGTATAACCTTTCTACACTCTTTACAGTTTGTTAGTTTAGCAATAATGGCAGATTCGGGTTAAAGTATACGATAGCGCCAGTTAAAAAGTTTTTGTTCCGCATTTGGCGTCTGTAGACGGCCGGGGCGCTAGCGTAGACTTACAGTGGTATCAGAGCCTCACCATTTTGCTATACTAACTTGTGCTAACGCGTTTAAAATATCGATCGAACCGGAAATCAAAAACCGCATTTTTTCAATTTGACAGTTTCTGTTGATTTTAAATGGTGTCCTAAAAATATTCCACATATCACAGAAATCTGTGCAGGGTTTTATAAGAACACCGACAAAATTTGGGCACGTAATTCCACCAAACCGCCGCGGAAACGCGGCCAAACCCATGGTTTAGCCGCGCATTCGCGGCCACTTGGTGAGATCATGCTCCCAAATTTGTACAGTGTGTTCTCCTCTGGAAATTGGGGTTTTTGGTATATATCTTTTGGGCCCAGATTTTGTTACTGTTCACCAGATGTTCGTGGGGCCCACATTGTGATATTTTGTCAATCAAAATTTAAACATGTTAGTTTACAGTGCTTACATTATATCTCCGACCGGGAATGTCATTTGATCGGTAAACCGCGTCTGATTGCTATAGTTCTTTTAGACGGGTTTGCGAACGTGACATTCGCGTTGATATTCTGTGTTGTGCTGTAATGTTGCGGATTTGTCGTGGTGGATAGCAGTGTGCAATGATAGTGCATTTTGAGTTTATTTGTACATTTGATATTGCGGGACGAGTGTCCAACATGTGGACTGTCGTCACTGCCTGTTGTATAATATTCTTTTGGGGCACGACCAGGTTGCGGTCGATGTATCTATTGTACTATTTTTCATTACTGTACTAGGTTTTGCCCCGCGAAGGAGTGCACGGATAGCCGGGTTCTGGAGGGGCAACGAGTCCGCATCTCATGGCTTTGAGAGGCAGAGGGGTCCCACTCTAGAATTGGCAGACTATTCGCCACACTCATAGGGGGTACAGGTTGACCCAAGGAGGGGTGCCCAAGATTACCGGATTCCGTGAAGTGCAGGGTGGTCCATTCACTTTGCTGTAGGGGGCTGCCTCGCTTCAGGTTTTTGCGGGTAAGTTGCCGCACCCGTAGGGGTCTAGGTTTCATTGCACAGGCTATCCACACGACAGGGGAACGTCGGGTTTCAGCAGCGGCTCTGTGAAACCCGGGGATCCCAGATTATCTGTATTGTTCTGTGATGCTTATTACTTTTCTGTAATGTTGCATATTATCACGCCTGGAGCGATTATTGTATATTGGTTTATATACTATTAGATGTTGTATATGTTTTACACCCGCGCTAGTCCAGTCCCCGCTCTGTCTTTAGTTAAGTAACCTAACGGGTGATGACGGGACCCAGTGACGAATGCGGATGGCATATACGTACATTTTATTTTCGTTCTTTTCTGGTATGATTGATTGATGGGACTGCGTTGATTCTGATCAATGCAAAGTTAAACAAACCTGTTTATAGTTGTTGGAACAAATTTAAAAAGTGTTATTGCAAAGACGTTTCCTTTTGTTTTGCATAGCGGTATTCAGTGGAATATCCTGCACCTCATTCGACGGGGCGAGGGCCGATATCCCTTAACCGGGCTGACCCCTTGGGCAGAAGTTTGCGTCAGGGTAATAACTTCACTATAGTCGATTACAAGTTGCTTTGCATAGTGGTATTCAGTGGAATATCCTGCACCTCATTCCACGAGGAAAGAGCCGAGATCCCTTTACCGGGAGTGACCTCTTTAGCAAAAGGTTTTCGCCACTATATTTTAAAAAGCTATCAGGTTCCTTCAGCGATATCAAGTTCACTACGTTAAAGGTTTTTCGCCAAAAACCAGCTGTAGCCCTCCGTCACTTCTTTTGAGTATTCAGTAGTATTCAAGCTATGTATTTTAGCCAAAGTTAAGGCATAGTGTTTGGTAGCTGCTGGGTATTCAATTGTTGTATAGATAGATGAGTTAGTTTGGGACAGTCATTCTGCCGATTGGCCAAAGTCAGGGGCATGTGCGGGTGGGTTCAAATTGACAAGATAGTGACGGGTAGAACTTGGCATGTGACTTATGACATTTTGACCAAAGCCAAGGTTATAAGAGCATGGGGCAAAAATCAGATCGGGAGTTTCTAAAGAAACTGAAACTTGCCAAGTATGCGCATACCTTCTGGAGTATGAGTAACGTGGATGCATTCCATCACATTATCATGCGATGAGAGTTGGATCCCGATTCCCACTGAAGAGTTGGTTTACTCTTCGGGTGATCCCGATTGATTCTTCTTTCAGGTTTGGGGGAGAATTTGACAGGACAGTGGGAGGTTTCCGGATTAGATAAAGTGATAACCATTCTGATCTAGGTTAGAGTGCACGCAGAGTGTTTCTTTTCTCTCTCTCTTTGGCAGCGACTTTTGACCGACCCTAGACTATGACTCAGTGACCAGGTTGACCGAACCTTCTTAAAATACTGGCTTTTGGATTGTCTATGTTGCATAAGTCATTGCCACTCCTTCTTCTACCCTTTGCATTTCTCAGAACACCCGTATTACTACGGACATCCACTTCCATTGGATAGCTCCATCGTATGGTTATATACGAACTCGAAGGGACTTCTTCGAGGATGGATCCAGGTTCAGGAGAAATAGAATTTGTTTATTCAGTTGTCTTTTATTATCACCTTCTCTCAGGTTGCGAGGGCTCCTTGGTTTAGGAGAGTACACCTATTATGCTTATTGGATAGTCTTATTCCAAACCATAGGCAGGTGCCGAAAGGTAGGGAATGAAGAAAACCAATTAGCCTAAGTAGGGTGTGCAGAAGGTAATATGTAAAGACAAAATAAAGAGATTAGAAAGAGGGCAAAGTAAATTGCGACTGTTATCATTCACGACCAAACCGCGTACTTCATCGCCACTCCTATTTCACCTTTAAAAGAATAAGGTATTATTCAGATATCTTTTATCATCACCTTCTCTCAAGATATGAGTACTCCTTGGTTTAGGAGGGTACACCTATTATGCTTACTGGATAGTCTTCTTCCAAACCATAGGCTGGTGCCGAACGGTAGGGAAGGAAGAAAACCATTTAGCCTAACGATGGTGTACAGAAGGTAATGACTTAAGACAAATAAAGGGATTTAGAGAGATGGCAAAGAGATATACGGTTGAAGTCATGAATTGGATTATGGAAGAGGCATTACTATGAATACCAGGATACCCCTACGAAACATTTTCATGTTTCAGTGCATTGTTAAAGAAAAACTGTTTTCCCGATTAGACACTTACTCCAAGGGTATGTATTTACCAGGTTTCATTCTCATATCTGTATGGTTTTACAGATGATGAGTGGGAGTAAGTTATTGGGAATAAGGTGATTCTCCTCATTATATCGGAATTCGTTGTAATTGGTGATATTTGAGGAAATCGCCAAGGTACAGTTTTCAACCTACGACGCACAGATTTTGAGTTGTTTAACTCAGCGGACTTATACAGAGTATTGTATGTTGTCCAGTGTCCATCAGGACAAAGGGGTAGGTCCTCGTACTATGTTCTGTTTACTTATAACTTCTCTAGTATTTAGACAAGTGTTTCGTAGAAATACAAGGTCTAAGTTTTGAGAAGTTGTGGGTATAAGAATAAAGTAGAGAACCAGGTATCACAAGTATCAGGATTCTTCAAAGAGATCGAAGATGTAGATTCTTGTGAATGGTATTCAGATGATAGTAACGGTTTTGAGAAACTTGTTTCTCTTTCAGGTTACTCATAATTGGATGGATTTCTAAATTGAGTAATGCTGATTGGCCTCTTTCCATTAAGTTGATATGCACTGGAGACAGCTGCATGATTTGAATCTGGTTCCAATTAAATAAGTGCCAAAGTTTCTGTATTGGATATAGAATGGATCGTACCTTAAAAGATATTAAGGTACGGGGAGTTGTCCAGCTTATGCTTAAAACCAGACTCTGGATAACTCAGGGCACGTTTCTGTAATGGCTGTTTGTGGGTTGACCCTGGCTATGACGAGGGTTGATATTCTACCAATTGGAAGATCAATAGTGATATTGTTCTTGACTCGCCACAGTTTTAGTAAAATGAATCTTTTTCAGAAAACAGCAGTGGGAGTATGGTAGAACTGGAAGTGATTCCAGAACCGCGAACGATTACGGAAAATTTAATAGGACCTATATATTCAATCAGGTTTGACATTCCAATAGCCACTCCGCAGATATGGTGGGTAACCTCAGACACCCGAGAGGTACTTCGGTAGCCTCAAGGACGGTGACAGGGAGGTTCTTATCTATCCAGACTTGACACTACTGTTGTTCCAGGTTATGAGACCCGGTAGGAGGGTTGTCGTAGTCAGTGGGAGCAGCGGAAGCATGGTGGGCAAGTAGCTTATGTCTATTTATAGACTAGAGCAGTTATAGCGGAGATAGATCATCTAATTTTGATGTGACAGTCATGAGTTTGACTTCAATCAGAATAGGGGATGGATCTGTTAAGAAGGTAGTAGGGTGTGATGTCATGGTATTTGGGTGACATACACAAAGTAGGAAGTAAAATTCCTATACTACGATCGGTTGTACTATGGTCGTCACGCAGTTGTTTCTCTAGACAGGATATGGATATAATATTTGACATTCTGGTTTCTAGATCTATGGTTTTAGATCTGGATTTGGGCAGTTTCCCAATGTGGGTACTTTGACAGATATTCTAATGGTTTTTAGAATAGTTGACTCCTAGCATGGTGGTGTACCTGCAGGTGATGGAGTCACCCTCTCTAAAGATGTCTTACAGACTAAAGGGGAGAGGGATGGGCATGATTGGCAGATCACTTGCTTAGGCAATTGAGTCAATCATGAGATGTCAAGTACCACACCAGATGTTGTTTTTGCACTAGATGCAATGAGTTTGTATTAATCCAATCCTGGAGAAACATAAGGAAGCAGTTTTAGAACATAAGTACATGTTCTACGGATTTGATGACGGCAGCCTTCTTCGGGAGACGATTATCATTCCAGGCTTCAAAGGTGACATGGATGACAGAGTGATTGTCAGAGTTACAGTTTTCCCTCTGACGAAGAGGGACAGTATTATGGACAGGTGGTCCAAGAGGATACTGTGGGAGGCATGGTGTCGGATACTGATTAGGTTCAGTGATCGATACAGTCTAAGAAGTTTGGATTTGGAGTTCATTTATGAACTAGGTCCCATCAAATATCCAGACATATTGTAAGACAGGTATTACTCAATTCAGGAGATGGCTTTCTCCGCGAACTTGCGATTAAGAGAGATATAGAAAGAAACATCTAGGCGGATCCACTCACTGAGGCTATTTCTCGAACACAATAGTTTTACAAACGGGCTTTGTGAAACTGATTAGTAGAGGAGTTGGATGTTCGGTTTCACACGGGCTGTGAGTAGTCGACATCGCAATAATTAGCCTTGAGTGCAAGTGGGAGATTGTTGGAGATAGTGCCCTCATAGTCAATTATTGGATCGCAGGTACGTGATTGCAATGATTGCGGAGGACTTATACCGGTAGGACAGTCTTACTCGAGATGATAGTATGCTATCTGGTTTGCCTTTATCAGTCGTGTACATGTTCAGGTGACTGATTACATGTTACACTTTGATAGAGCTCTTAGGATCTTACTTTACTACCAACAGTATGATGGCGATCATATACGTGAGAGTTGGGTAGTTTATATGCATATCCTTAATTGTTGTCCCTAGTCGTGGGAGTTTTGAGACTGGGCATCGATACTCCGGAGTAGACTAGTGTGTACAGTCGAGACCCCGACGAGGGGCGGTGGCTGGTCTCACAAGCCATTGGTGTTAGTTGGATCACCTAAGATGTATACAGGTGCTCATTGGGTTATGAGTACACCGGACAGGACTCGCCGGGAATTTGCTAGTTAGTACTATACCTATCGTCAGATAGCAGTTCCCTGGTGACATGTGTACAGGTTAGTTCATCGACCTGAGGTCGTCATTTGTCTCGTGTGAGTTCCCACTGTGCTTTGATTTCTACCCTACCACGGCTTAAAGGAGTCGTGCAAACAGGTAGCTTTTGGGTACAGTCCCGAGCCATATGGAGGCACGTGAGCGGATCGGCAGGGGATTCGTCTCTCCCGGTATTGGGGGCGAGGTCGTGCTGTGTCTAGGAGAGCCATTACACAAAGTCCATGGCCATGGCAGGAGATTTACTGGTAGGTACTCCAGTAGTATCTCAGGGTGTTATTGGGCTACACTCCGACACGACTTATACTGCTATTGGGGGTCTGACGTTTCTAGCCCCCTAGGCAGATATGCGATACTCATAGACGAACGGACCGGACTGTATATACATTGTCACTGTTAGGCTCAGTAGGGTTTCCGGATGAGTTCGCTCATCGGCCTCCCTTGAGGTCAGTCCGTGGGCAGCCGTTACGCATTGCTAGTGCCGCTGACGGTTTGTGGTTAAACCCACTGCCAGGGTACTGACGAGTCATTAGAGTCCCCCACAGACAGTTTTCCAAGTTCAGGCGAAACGTTGTAGAGGCCGTATGGTTTTATGGCAGAGTTCGGAAAATGCACGTGCGTTTACGCACGTGTTATTTTTCGGGTAGATGATACTGGTCGGCTTTGGTTTAAGCCGGATCCGAGTATTATATTGAGTAGGTATAATATCTTTGTCTCAGTTGCATTTGTATTTGGTCGTAATACAAATGCGGGTATATTTATACAGTTACGGGGTTATCCTGAAAGTCGTTTCAGGATCACTTTTGGAAGTTGCCAGTTTCCAGTTTTCTATCAGCCGTCTTTTAACATTCGGTTAAGGACGGATTTATCTTTTCTTGGAAGAGAGTGAGTCATGCTTCTAGAAGGTTCTAGAGAGGGTGACTTGACATGGTGAGCCATTAGTGCTTTAATGAAGCCATTAATGCAATGGTGACTAGGTTAATGAATCACCATTTGCATTAATGATGTTTTGTTTGCATGAAGGATATTTGTGGTTGATCTTTGTTCTTATGGTCACTCTCCCCTCTCCTACACTCACCCTCCTCCTCCATTTAAGTGGCCGGCCCCTTCTCCTCCTCCATTCACTCATGAGAGAAAAATTATGGTTGTTAAAAGAAAAGACCAAAGTTTTGGATGCATGGAAATTTCATAGTTCATTTCTTGTTCCATTTCATTTCCATCGGCAACTTCATTAACCGATCGTCCACGGACTTGGACGAAGTGAGACAAAGTCATCTACTCATTCTCTACATCATTCTTGGTCATCTCTTTCAGCAAACTTGACGACCGAGTTGCCTCAAGTCAGAGGCGGGAGCCCGTTTAAAGAATCAGTGATGTGGTGCCACCTGGACGAGCAGATCAGAGATCGACGAGATCGGAGCAGCCGCAACCGAGCGTGGGATGATGGTTAAAGAACGAAGGACTCGGATCGTTCGGTATAACCTTTCTACACTCTTTACAGTTTGTTAGTTTAGCAATAATGGCAGATCCGGGTTAAAGTATACGATAGCGCCAGTTAAAAAGTTTTTGTTCCGCATTTGGCGTCTGTAGACGGCCGGGGTGCTAGCGTAGACTTACAGTATCTGGGGAATGGCCTTCGTGAGTGGATCCGCTGTGTTATTCTTCGTGTCAACCCTCCTGACCTCGATCTCCCGGTGATCAACTATCTCCCGGATCAGGTGATACCGCCTCAGAATATGCCTAGATTGCTGATGGGACCTGGGTTCCTTGGCCAAAGCCACCGCTCCGTTGTTATCGCAATACATAGGTATTGGATGCTCAATGGATGGAACCACTCCAAGTTCAGTAATGAACTTCTTGATCCAGACAGCCTCTTTGGCAGCATCGTTGGCAGCGATGTATTCAGCCTCCATCGTCGAGTCTGCCACGGTTTCCTGCTTGGAACTCTTCCAGCTAACCGTCCCTCCGTAAAGGGTAAAGACAAATCCCGACTGCGACTTAGAATCGTCCTTATCACTCTGGAAGCTCGAATCGGTAAAGGACTCTACTTGGAGTTCTCCGTTACCATACACCAAGAGCATCTCTTTAGTCCTTCGCAAGTACTTGAGAATGCTCTTCACAGCTGTCCAGTGACTCTCTCCAGGATCAGCTTGATACCTGCTCACTACACTTAGTGAGTATGCTACATCGGGTCTGGTACATAGTATCGCGTACATGATAGAGCCTACAGCCGAAGCATAGGGTATCCCTTGCATGCGAGCTCTCTCCAAATCAGTCTTGGGAGACATCTCTTTGGAGAGAGTGACTCCAGAGATCGTGGGTAAGTTCCCACGCTTGGATTCTTCCATACTAAACCTCTTTAGTATGGTGTCAATGTACCTGGATTGGGACAATCCCAATATCCGTTTGGATCTATCTCTATAGATCCTGATTCCCAATATGCAGGAGGCATCACCAAGATCTTTCATTGAGAATCTTTATGATAAGAAGAGCTTGACCGATTGCAGCATAGGAATGTCATTTCCTATCAAGAGTATGTCGTCCACGTACAATACGAGGAAGACAACCTTACTCTCTGCCACCTTCTTGTAGATACAAGGTTCATCTACGTTTTGACGAAATCAAACTCTTTGATAACGACGTCAAAGCAGATGTTCCAACTCCGCGATGCTTGCTTTAATCCATAAATGGATTTAAGCAGCTTGCACACCTTCCCGCTGCTCCCACTATCTACGAAGCCCTCTGGCTGAGTCATGTACACCCACTCTTCTAAATCACCGTTTAGAAAGGCGGTCTTAACATCCATTTGCCAGATTTCGTAATCATGATATGCAGCGATGGCAAGCATGATCCGGATGGATTTAAGCATAGCCACTGGAGAAAAGGTTTCGTCATAGTCCACACCTGGTCTTTGACGAAAACCCTTTGCAACAAGTCTAGCTTTGCTAGTCTTCACTTTCCCATCTACACCAAGTTTTTTCTTGAAAATCCACTTGCTCCCAATGGGTTTTACCCCTTCAGGAGCATCTTCTAAAGTCCATACTTTGTTGGTGTACATGGATTCCATCTCGGACCGCATAGCATCCAGCCATTTCACTGAGTCTCCACTCGTGATGGCCTGCTCGAAGCTAGTTGGGTCATCATCCTCCATGATGCAATCCTCGCTCCCACCATCCATGAGAAAACCATAGTATCTCTCAGGTTGGCGAGGAACCCTACTAGATCGGCGGAGAGGTTGAGTTTCGTTGGGAACTACCGAATCCTCTGGTTCCACTAAATCTTCAGTTGCAGTTTGTGTTTCTGGAACCTCTTCCAGCTTTACCACTTTGCCACTAATTTCTTTTGCAAGAAATTCCTTTTCCAAAAAGGTGGCATATTGAGAAACAAACACTTTTTGTTCTTCAGCGTGGTAGTAAAAATATCCTTGGGAATTCTTAGGATATCCCACAAACTTGCAAAGAACTGACCGTGCCTCGAGTTTGTCTGGATTTTGCCTTTTGACATAGGCCGGACAACCCCATATCTTAACTCGTTTAAAATATGGTCTCTTCCCACTCCATATCTCATATGGTGTGGTAGGTACAGATTTAGATGGAACTTGATTCAATAGGTATGCTGCTGTTTCCAGTGCATATCCCCAGAAGGAAATAGGTAACTCAGCTGTGCTCATCATAGAGCGCACCATATCTAATAGGGTGCGGTTCCTCCGTTCTGATACACCGTTGTGCTGTGGTGTATATGGAGGAGTCAGCTGAGAGAGAATCCCATTCTCTTTTAGGAAGTCCAGGAATTCATTGCTCAAGTATTCACCTCCTCGATCAGATCGAAGGACTTTAATACTTTTTCCGGTTTGGTTCTCGACTTCTTGTTTATATTCTCTAAATTTCTCAAAAGCTTCTGATTTGTGTTTCATCAGGAACACATATCCGAATCTAGAGAGATCGTCAGTGAATGTAATAAAGTACGAAGAACCATCCCTGGCATGTGTAGACATGGACCGCATACATCACTATGTATCAGTCCCAAGAGTTCGGTAACTCTTTCTCCGTGTCCCGTAAACGGAGTTTTGGTCATTTTGCCTTTGAGACATGACTGGCAAGTGTCATAAGATGAAAATTCAAACGGTTTCAAGTATCCATCCTTATGCAACTTAGCTAGCCGTGTCGCATTTATATGACCGAGTCTACAATGCCACAAGAAGGATTCGTTCAGTTCTGAACTCTTCCTCTTGTGTGTGTTTGTTATGCTCAGAACTGTTGATTGATTTAGAACATAAATGCCATTGAATAACGTGCCTGATCCAACCAACTTTTGGTTACGGAAAATGTTCATAACATTATCCTGTAATACAAAATTATATCCCTCTTTACTCAACAAAGAAACCGATATAATGTTGCATATCAGGTTCGGCATGTAATAGCATTCGTTCAGAACCAATGTATTACTAGTTGGTAATGCAAGGTGATATTCCCCGACAGTCTTAGCTACAACAATTGCACCATTTCCAACTTTTATGTCTTTATCACCTTCTCCAAGTTCTCTACCTTTCCTAAGCCCATGTAACTGATTACATATATGGGATCCTGACCCGGTATCTAATACCCAGGACGTAGGGCAAATGGAGAAACAGTTCTCTGTAACGAACACACCCAAAGAAAATGCATCAACATATACTTTCTTCATTCGGGTGGCATGGGAATCCTGGTATTCCCCTATGTCCTGTTCATTCCTATAACTCTTATAAGAAAGAACGGAACCAACGTTCCCCAGCACAGTATAACTTACGAGTTCGGTCAATACATCCATATTATTATTATGATTAAGGCATGACATGGTCGCTACCTGGAGAGAGAGAGAACAAAACACTTTAGCGTATGCTCTTGCAATATCAGATTGGTTATTATCTTATCTAATCAGGATGGCTCCTACTGGTTTTTATCAAATCTTCCTTCAAACCCTAAAAGGAAAGACTAGCCGGGATTAATTACACCCTACAACTTCGTCGATCTTTTAGCCAGGCCAGTGTCGGTACTTTGATGGAGGTTCCCCGTGCTTTCGCACGGACCTAATTAAAGTAAACCTCGTTTTCCCAGAGGCGTAATCCCGTTGACACCTTTCTAGACACCTACTTGATCGGCTAATTGTAATGTGTAAAACTCTCCCAGGAGTAACTCTTACTCGCAGTGGGTATCGGGATCCAACTATCTCATAGAAGGTATGCAATCTCATTGCAAATTTCAACACTTGAAATTCCCGATAATATTTTGCCCCTAGCAGCTATATGACCTTAACATAGTCAACAAATTATAAGTGCTAGTCAAGTTCAACCCGTCATTTCCTGATTGAATTAAACCCACCCGCACGACCCTTAATATAGTCAACAAAGTCGCACGACTACCCTAATCCAATCGCATCATATGCATATACAGATAAGCACTAATCAGCTACCGCACACTACGCCTTAACATAGTCAACAAACGTAGCACGAATACTAACTAGTACTTATCTGAAATGACGGAGGGCTACGACAGGTTTTTCTGAAAACCTATTGCGTAATGAACTTGATATCGTTGTAGAATCGAATGAATTTTGAAATGGAGTGTTCTTGAGGCTTTTCTAGTTTTGCTAAAGGGGTCACTCCCGGTGAAGGGATTGTCGGCCCTTTCCTCGTCGAACGAGGTGCGGGATATATCATATATATCACTGTGCAAAGCAGAAACTATAGAAGCAATCAAAAGACAAACCGAGTGTGTAGCATCTGCCAGTTATTGCTAAAAGGGTCACTCCCGGTGAAGGGATCTCGGCCCTTTCCTCATCGAATAAGGTGAAGGGTATATCATATATACCGCTATGCAAAACAAAACTGTAGCTACCCTTTTTATTTAAAAATTTGATTCTACAACATCTATTAGGTTTCTTTTCTTTCATTAATCACATTAATGAAGTCCCATCATTTAAGTCACCTAAACATCACAGATAAATACAACGTACACTTATACCATCCGCATTCGCCTCGATGTCCCCTCGTGCACCATTAGGTTAGGTAACTAACGACAGAGCAGGGCAGGGCTAGTGCGGGTGCAAAACATAAGTAACGTCTATATAATATATCATATATACTATATACTGTATCCATCAGAACATATCAAATGATCACATCACAGATATCGCAGCAGAAACATAGATATAATGTGGGATATACTAGGACGTCCGTATTTAGTATTTAGCCAACAATAGAAAATACGGATTCCACAACCGCGATGAATAGCCAAGCCCATACCCTGGACCCCTACGAGAGCGGCAAGCGACCCTACCAATTCTGGAGTTTAGGAGACCCGGTCTCGACTCCTCGAGATGGCCTCCCACTGAACCCTAGAACCCGGTCACCCGTGCTCCCCTCCTTGGGTCCATCCTAATGCGGAAAAGTAAATAATATACAACACAGGTGGCATCGACCTCAACCCGGAAGTGCCCCAAATAAAAGAATATTACATTACATTTGAATTTACATGAATGAAAATATAAAACTCTCATCTCACATAAAAAACCCCCGGCTATTTAATCGCGACAATCCTGCACATCATATCTCAGCAACACATAATATCTCATATCATCAACGTAAGTAAGTATGCATACACCGATTGTCATCGACGTATAGCAACGACAATTGGCAATACCACTACATACTACACTTACGGTCACAGAAAAGAAAGTGTAAAACTGCAATATCTGGAATCCACATTCTCTTTAGACATCGTAAATGCGAAATATCACATACTTCGTATTTCATGTCTAGTAATATGAATTCCACACATTGCATCACATTCCAGATAATTAGACAGTATTAAAGTTTTCGAACGAACGATCGAATACCCAAGATTCACTAAAGCTCAACACTTGAGTGGAGTTCAAAAACCCGGAGTGTGATACAGTAGTAGCAGTCCAGCCGTAGAAGGGTCAAGCCAACGCCTCACATGTGGCACGCCGTACTGCCCCAAACCCTAAGGTTCAAAGGGCAGTTCAAGACGGTCACATAATCGAGTTAAGGTTTGTTGTCTTCTAGAGGGACCACCACAAAACTTGCACGTATCTCTAAAATATTCAAACCCTGTGAAAAGTGAGCAAATGATACTCGTTCAAACACTTCAATACTTTCTAATTTATCCGGAAAAGCCACGAAATGAAAATTCCGATCGAATCGACGAGTCCAAAACCATCTCCAGAATTTACAGTACTAAATTCAGATTAAAAATACTACAAAACAATACACAAGCAGAGCAATGAGTTACTGTACAAAAATAACACCCTGATTCAACAGAAAGGCCGCGGAACCGCGGCCTAAGCAGCCTATTGCCGCGGTTCCGCGCTCAAATTTACTGTTCATGGTCTCGTTTTTCACAGTAACTCTTATATTTACCTGCTGATTTTTTTTCATATTTTTAATTCTGAATAACAGCAGTTTTGAAAAAATGTCCAGAGAGTGCTAAAAATCCGTATTTTCCGGTTCGATCGGAGTTTTAACTTCGTTAAAGTGTCGCCTAATATTCTAGGTTGGCTCTGATACCAATGTAGGTTAGGCAGCAACCCCATCCAATGGGGTTGCCGTGGCACCAACGGGTCCCTCAGCGGCTACTTTTTACGCATGCCCCCTAGCGAGGACTACAATCCGCCGGAACACCTTCCGGTCTCGGGACACCCTGGGGGTAAGAGCCTATGCTTCGCCACACTGTCACACAGTGAGAACCCCCTATAGGTCGACATCCAATGCCTAACACCTCATGAAGGGTTTGGAAGCATCACATGTACCAAAGGTGGAGTCTTTAGGGTGCTAAGTTAACAAACATCGGATCGTTCCTAGAAAATTAGGGTTTCTAAAACTTGCATATCATCATATGAAAGAAAAGCTAGGGTTTAGAGAGTACAACCTTTGTAGCTTCCTACGCTAGACTCCTCGGCTACTTGGGGTTTGAAAAAGCTCCGCTTGAACTCCTCTAGGTCACCGATGATCCACCCGGAGTCCGCTTTGTCCAAGCTTGCAACTTCACCCGATCAAGAGAACGAAATGAAGCTAACACTCCAAACAAGTGGGCTAGACTTGTGTAGAATGGTTTTGTGGTTCTCTTTCTCACTTCAAAATCCTAACTTGTTGAGTATATTGCTCACTACAAAAATCTAGAGAGCAAATGAGGGAGGAAGAAGAAGATGATGGCTATATTTTTAACAACAGTGAAAAGAATAACCCTTGTCCTAGAAAAATGAAAATATATCAATATATATATTTTCTTGTTCTCATCTCAAACCATGGTTTAAACAATGAATATATTATTAAACTTGAGTTAAAACACAAAAGGAAAGTTTATCCAAGGTTAAAAGGTGGGTGAGAATGGTTAGGTCAAAAGAAGAGTGTAGAAACAAATCAATCATAACCATTTTCTTTTTCCTTTTTGTTTTAAATCAAATGTAATAAAATCCATATTTAAAACCATGGTGTGAGTCTTATATTGCCACCATTTCCATGTATATACAACCATGAAGGATGTATGTATGTATGTATGTATATGTGAATGTACATCCATATGTGCATGAATCTTAAAAAGAGAACATACATGCATACATCCATCAAATAGAAGAAAGGATTTCTAGTGAGAAACTAATGGTTAAATGATAAATCAACACTTGATTTATCAATCCGGTCATATCACATATGACCCTAACCAAAAGCAAGCTGCCCGATCAATATACGGTATCCTATACTCGCATTTTAATCGGGTCCATGCGCATATCGCATACGTGCACCAAAACGTTTCGCCTGGACTAGGTAACTCCATTGTGGGACTCTAAGACTCGTCAATACGCCGGCAGTGGGTGATGATCATATCAAGCACCCCCAAGCCGCAAGCGGTCAGCTAAACGTAACGGCCACCCGGGTATTGAGCGATCAGAAGAGAACAAGCGAACCTGCTACAACTCCCGTCGAGCCAACCGGCAACACTTCCCGTACAGTCCGGTCTCCTCGTCTGATATGTCGCATATTAAGTCTAGGGGTGGTAAACGTTAGACCCCAATAACCGATAAGTCATGCCGATGTGAGGCTCATAACGGGTTGAGAAACTACTGGTAACACTTACCAGCAAATTTCTGAATCAGCCCTGGCCAGGGACTTTCCTGTTACGGCCAATCGAGCACAGCGCAACATCAACCCCCAATACCGGGAGAGACGAAACTCCTCCTATCGCTCATTGCCTCCATGTGACTCGGGACTGTACCTAAAAACCACCGTTTTGCACGCCCTCATGGACGTGGTAAGGTGGAAATCAAAGCACAGTGGGAATCACACAAGACTCTATGACGATCTCGGGTCTCCAGACTAACCTGCACAAGTGTCACCTGAGAACTGCCATCTGACGTGAGGTATAATACCATCTGGGAGTTCTCGGCGAGTCCGTCCAGTGTACCCAGTCTCCACTGAGCACCCGTATACTATCTCTGATGTCAAACACCAATGGATATGGGATCATCCATCGCCCATCTCATGGGTCGAGAAGCGTATACGCTAGTCTACACTGGTATATCGATGCCCCGTCTCGATACACCTATGAATAGGGACTGTTCCCCTCCGAACGGCGGCGCACAAGACTGCGATGTCTTGGCACTGAGATTCGGGGCAGATGCTAATTGGTGCTATCCGTTCACCTCTCCGAAGATGCCAAGTTGATTTATGGCACCATATATCGAAGGTTTAAACAGATGCGGCCGATGTAGCAGACTTCGTCAAATTCCCCCTCGTTTGAGGGGTTTTTGATTGTGGGGACGCTCTTCCTTGCAGGCGCAAGCCCCTGCAGTTAATTACGCTACCGCATCGCGGTAACGACTTTCTCCTTCTCCAGATGGTCACTTCGTGTCGTGGGTGTTTGTTTTATTTGTGGTTGCCCGTGGATTGTATACGAAGACTGAGTTATGTCGTCGCCCGTAGGACGTGGACTAGTCCAAATCCGTGTTATCTTAGATTTGGGTTTGGGGGTTTGGTTTGAGGATACGTTAGCCATGTTTAAGGCTAAGATCAACTCAAACGTTTGTTAAGGATACGTTAGCCTAGTTTGAGACTAAGATCACTTAACGGGATCGTTTAGATCCGACAAAGGAGCATTTGGGCTCCATTGTTCCAGTTTAGGGACATAGTGGTCCATCGTATGTATGGACGTCGGGACCCGTTACCTCTCTGACGACGTTGAAGGATTACAACAACAGATATCAGAGGAGTTCAGAGATGTACCCTCGAGCCAGAGTTAATTTGGGGGATTCATAGTCCAGTCTGTTTGAAGGTTTAAGGATACGTTTGCCATCTTTGAAGCTAAGACCAGCTTAAACGGGATCGTTTAGATCCGACAAAAGAGCGTTTGGGCTCTATTGTTCCAGTTTAGGGACATAGTGGTCCATCGCTAGTTTAAGGACATTGCGGTCCATGGGTAGTTTAAGGACATTGCGGTCCATTGTTAGTTTTAAGACATCTCGGTCAAGGTTAAGGACGTCGTAGTCCATTGGTTTAAGGACCCCACAGTTCATTGTTAGTTTAAAGACATCTCGGTCGAGGTTAAGGACGTCGTAGTCCATGGGTTTAAGGACCCCACAGTCCATTGTTAGTTTAAAGACATCTCGGTCGAGGTTAAGGACCTCATAGTCCATGGGTTTAAGGACCCCATAGTCCATTGTTAGTTTTAAGACATCTCGGTCAAGGTTAAGGACCTCATAGTCCATGGGTTTAAGGACCCCACAGTCCATTGTTAGTTTTAAGACATCTCGGTCAAGGTTAAGGACCTTATAGTCCATGGATTTAAGGACCCCACAGTCCATATCAATGTGTGGTCATCGGGACCCGTCACCTCTTTGAAGACATTGAGGGATTACAATGCCAAGTATCAAAGGAGTGAAGAGATGTACCCTAGAACCGGAGTGGATTAAATAGTCCTTGGCCCAATTTGGGATCAAGACCAATTAATTATGTTATAAGCCCATTAGCCCAGTTGATTACGAATTGAGGACTTATGGCCAGCTTGGGCTAAGTCCAATCAGGAGAGGCTTTGCCTCTATCCATTTAGCCAATTGGACCAATGTCTAGTGTTAAACACTAAAGACCAACCAGTGTTGAACACTGGGAATGAGATTGACAAGTTAGTGTTTAACACTAAAAGATAATTGGTGTTAAACACCAGCAACAGGGCTTTCAAATTAGTGTTAAACACTAAAACAAATCAGTATCAAACACTGGCAACAGAGATCTCAAATTAGTGTTAAACACTAAGGTAGTCAGTGTTGAACACTGCAAATAAAGTTTTTTGATTAGTGTTGAACACTAAGGCCCAACAGTGTTTTAACACTGGGTTCGGGAGTTTCAATTTAGTGTTAAACACTAAGGCAAGAGGGGTCACGTGGCGACACGTGAGAGCGCCCTCCCTTCATTTATTCTGCGGAGATTATCGCATCTTTCAGAGCATCACGTGCTATCACGTGACGGGCATTCAAATGCTTGTGTGTTAAAGCTTCTGTCAAGGGTCACGTGGGTCACGTGGGGCACTGCCTCAAAGGGGCTTTCTGTAGGTCTTTTGGAGGGGTCACGTGGTGGCATGTGACCCTGCCTCTATGTATGTTGTTTAGAGGATCTGTTAATCTTTTCCAGGAATTAAATTCCTCATAGGGTTGAACCCTGACAATAATTTCAGAGGAATTAAATTCCTACTTCCTTTCGAAGATTTATATTCTGGAGTAGAGTTGGACTCTGAATTTTCTGTAGGAATTAAATTCTTCATATATGTGAAGAACTGAATAGGGTTAAACCCTAACAAAAGCTTTTAAGGAATTAAACTCCCATTCTCTGTTAAATTATGATTAAGGGAATTAAATTCCCGCTGTTTCCACAGAACTAGGTTCTTAATTAGGGTTAAACCCTGTTTCTCTTTGTTCTGAAGGAATTAAATTCCCATGACACAGGGTCAAACCCTAATTTTATTTTAAAGGAATTAAATTCCTATAGTTCTGTGAGAATTAAATTCTCGTGCTTCCGTTCCCTCTCTATGTTTTGGATCTGCATGGCAGGATCTCGACCCATTGAGAATTAAATTCTCAACTTCAAGGGGAGATGCGTACTTTGCAGATCCTCTATCAAAGAGAGAAGAAATATGTTCTTCTGTTTTATATATCAGAGTTAAACTCTGTTGAGAATTAAATTCTCTTTTCTTTCAAGGAGCCTTCCCTTTCTTACCTAGGGTTTTCTTTTTTGCAGAAGATCCAAATTCCTTAAAGTATCAAGGCTCTCTCCCTTTTCTTTTTCTCTGCGTATGTATCTCTATCTCCTTCCCTGTGTCTCTTGGCTCCTATTTATAGGAGAAGCAGCCGAATCAATTAGTTTTTTGACGAATCTTCATTGAGAGATTTGATTTGCATGCATCATTCGTTTTTGACCTTTGGATTATTAGGTGAATTTTATTCACCATTGGATTTCAAATCCAGGGATTCTCTTTTGTTATTTCGGTTAGATTTAAAGGGGAAATCTTTCCAAACCCGAGATTTTCCCATGGATAGATGATATTTAATCACCTCTGAATCTTCAATTCGATTGGTTCCAGATAATCGCTTTCCTTTGGAAAGATTTGAATCTCTTTCAGAATTTAATTCTGTTAACAAAATGGGCTTTGAAAGCCGGTCACGCGTGACCACGTGACCCTTGGTCACGTATAGGCATATGACCCATGGTCACGTGTGGGCACGTGACCCTCTTTGGAATGAGCCCTCTTCTTTCCTTTTGCACTCTGTCTTCTGGTTGCTGCTTAACCGTCACGTGCCACCACGTGACCCCTGGTCACGTGTGAGCACGTGACCCTTGTCTGGACTCTTTTTCTTGATTTAACTGGAGAACAATTCTGATGTTTTGAGCGTCGCGTGCCAACACGTGATCCTTGGTCACGTGGGAGCACGTGACCTCTTTTGAAGCTATTTCCTTGATTTGATCAGGGAAACGATGTGCTTTTGAATCCGCTTTAAAATGTCACGTGCCAACACGTGACCCTGGTCACGTGGGAGCACGTGACCCTTTCTGAAGCCCTTTTCTTTGATGTAGTCAGGAAGCTGAATCTGCCTTGATGATGCTTTTAGATGTCACGTGCCAACACGTGACTGCTGGTCACGTGTAAGCATGTGACCCTCTTCTGAAGCTTTTTCCATAAGCTTTTCTGATTTTAAATCAGGAAACAGGGACCTTGAAGGATGTACTTATGGACTACCATGTCCCCACTAGTATGATCCGTATCATAGTCCAGGTAGTCAAGTACATATCCTAAGGGCTTTACCAACATGTAACCATAAGACAGTATAAAGAAACAAGTATACATGTTAAGATAAAGAGCAACCAGATAGCATACTATCATATCGAGCAAGAAAGTCATCTCTATATATGTCCAAGCATCCAATATAATATACATCATCTGTACAATACTCGCCTCTAGGGCATACATACAACTAACATCCTGACCCCGTGGGAAACGTCCAGAGCGAAGCCTGGTCCTCACAGAACACGGCTATGTCAATCCTGACCCCGTGGGAAGCATCCAGAGCAAATCCTGGTTTCATGGAACACGGCCTATGTCAATCCTGACCGGCCTATGTCAATCCGACCCCGTGGGAAGCATCCAGAGCAAAATCCTGGTTTCGTGGAACGTGGCCTATGTCAATCTTGACCCCGTGAGAAACTTCTAGAGCGGATCCTGGTCCTTGCAGAACACGGCCTATGTTAATCCTGACCCCGTGGGAAGCATCCAGAGCAGAGCCTGGTCCTCACAGAACACGACTATGTCAATCCGACCCCGTGGGAAGCATCCAGAGCAAATCCTGGTTTCGTGGAACGCGGCCTATGTCAATCCTGACCCCGTGGGAAATATCCAGAGCGGAGCCTGGTCCTCGCAGAACACGGCTATGTCAATCCGACCCCGTAGGAAGCATCCAGAGAAAATCCTGGTTTCGTGGAACACGGTCTATGTCAATCTTGACCCCGTGGGAAACGTCTAGAGCGGATCCTGGTCCTCGCAGAACATGGCCTATGTCAATCCGACCCTGTGGGAAGCATCCAGAGCAAAATCCTGGTTTCGTGGAACGCGACCTATGTCAATTCTGACCCTGTGGGAAATGTCCAGAGCGGATCCTGGTCATCGCAGAACACGGTTATGTCAATCCTGATCTCGTGGGAAGCATCCAGAGTGGAGCCTGGTCCTCGCAGAACACGGCCCATGTCAATCCGACCCCGTGGGAAGCATCCAGAGCAAAATCCTGGTTTCGTGGAACGCGGCCTATGTCAATCCTGACCCCATGAGAAACGTCCAGAGCGGATCCTGGTCCTCGCAGAACACGGCCTATGTCAATCCTGACCCCGTGGGAAGCATCCAGAGCGGAGCCTGGTCCTCACAGAACACGGCTATGTCAATCTTGACCCCGTGGGAAGCATCCAGAGCAAATCCTAGTCACGTGGAACACGGCCTATGTCAATTCTGACCCCGTGGGAAACATCCAGAGCGGAACCTGGTCCTTGCGGAACACGACTTATGTCAATCCTGACCCGTGGGAAGCGTCCAGGACAAACCCTGGTCCCGTGGAACACGGCAAAAGTCAATCCTGACCCCGTGGGAAACGCCCAGAGCAACTCTTAACTCCGTGAAATGCGGATGATGTCAATCTCATCAATCACTTACGGGTCCTCTCGACTCGTAAGGAAGAAAATTCTCTTATAATTTCCTTATGACTCTCAAGAGAAAACACACTTAGGAATCCTCACGATTCCTAAGGAGAAAATGCACCTATGAGATCCTTTCGACTCGTAGGGAGAAAAGTCTTTATAAGACCCTTACGACTCATGAAGTTGAAAAGACTTAGGCAACATATCTGAACCTGTTTCTTAAGCCATCACCACCTTTCGAAAATTCAAAACAGAACGCTCTCTCTATCATCTGCAGGCCACGCTTAACACGCCGGCAACAAAGGAAAGAGAAGAAAGCGACAAGGAGAGCATTTGATTCGTATTCGGTTAAACGTTCGAAGCATACCCATTCATGCATGTGCAAAATATTTAGTGCATAAGATAAACACATGGAAACGAGGAATTTGCTATACATACTTCAAAAAGTTCTTACAATAATGAAAGCAGTGAACGAAAACATCATCAAAATGATTACAATGGCAAGACATCAAATCCAGGACACGGATTGAGAAATTCAAAGGTGAAGCCATCCAAAATTTTTCGAGCCTCTCGGACCATCTTTGTGTGCATCCTTTCACGATCACAAGTGTCAGAATCCCCACTGATGTCCTCCGCCCTTTGATAGGCAGCAAGTATCGCCGCCTGCTGAAAAACTTGATGCAGGATATCAACAAGGTTGTCTCGCCTTTTCTTTGAGATTAGGCCCATTAGATACACCGAGTGCACCTTATCTTCGGCGTCGTCCAATGCCTTAAGCGGCATGCCAGGAAAGAATAAGGGAAGCGCTTCCCAGATCGCTCTCACGATAAGCTTCAAGAGGGAGGAACGACGAGGAAGCAGTCGACCATTGTATGCATCAAAGCGGCCTATAATTTCAGCACACTGGGCATTTGTGAATTCTTGGTTTTGGGAACGGCCGAGTGCGCGAATGTTCCCGTAAGAAATAATTTCGTCGAGGTTATACATGTGAGCGTCCATAACGTCTGAAAAGGAAAATCAGTGAGAGTTAGGGGACAGACTGATTAAGAAGAGCTTATTGAAACAGATACGGGATTTAAACAACTCTTGATATCCCCAAGGTGGGAATAAGTGCTAATTAAATCACCCGATGGATTTAATTCTGTGAAGGTAGGAGAGAAATCCTAAAAAGAATTTCGTATTTAATAGAAAGGTCCCTCGGGCCAAGGAGTTAAACTCCTCGAGAGCAATGCTCTGCAGACAGGAGTGACACCTATCAAAGTCAATTATGAAGGGAATTTAAAAATTCCCCGAGAATTCTAAAGATCCATGCTCTGTAAAGAAGATGAAATGATCCTTCAAGAAACCCTGAAAGCAAAGCTTTCTGCAGAAGTAAAAACTTTGAGATCTTTAAGATCTATAAAGTGAATTCCAAGAATTCTTCATCAATGGGTCGAAAGAAACCCTAAAAAGGTTTTCTTTTTAAGATCCATGATCCAAATAGAGCAAAGCTCTGATAATGAATTCGAATCTTACCAAAAAGAAAATATCTGACAGAGTTTTCAAGAGATTTCTTAAAGAAGAGAGCAATGCTCTGAAGGAGAAATAATTCTCAGAAAAGAAGATGAACAATGGTCATTTCAGAGGGCCAAAGGCCCTATTTATAGGCATTAAGAGCCGTTTCAACTTCCAAAAAGTTGATCCAATGGGGAGATGCTGCCACCGTTGCACTCACGTATGGTCCACGTAAGCACAATGGTGGGGGGTATTTGTTTCCCCCAATCAGAGCAAAACTCTGTTCAAAATTCAAATTTTTGAAATAAAGCAATGCTTTAGATGCAGCGCCAAGCGTGCTGCGCCATAAACAGCACATCACGTGCAAAGCACATGGGCGCTAGCGTTGGGTGCGCTGCGCTCTAAGCAGCACACCATGTGTGCACTAGCGCTAGATGCGCTGCGCTCTAAGCAGCGCACCACGTGTCAAACACGGGTGCGCTAGCGCAATATGCGCTGCCTTTTAATCAGCGCACCACGTGCAAAGCACGGATGTGCTAGCGCTGGAACTAAAAGCTCCCCACCGTTAGATCAAAAATCTAATAATAATGATAAATCATTAATTAATTAGAATTAAATTCTGTTAAGAAAAGATTCCTCAAAATCTTTCCAAATAACATGATTGTGCTCTGTAAATCAGAGCACCGTTGGATCAATGATCCAATGGCAATTAAAAATTACCAAATGATAGAATAAATTCTGTATGGAAAGATTTATCAATCTTGTTAAAAACAAGAAGATTGCTCGCTGTAAATCAGAAGCCCTTGGATCAAAGATCCAACGATGGGAAATTCCCTAAATCAATTGGAGAAAAGATCTCCTTAACTGATTGAACAAACCAGCTCGTCCAATAAAAAGACCCCTAGACTTCAAGTCTGATATACAGAAATAGAGAGAGAAACCTCCCCAAAAAACTTGGAGAAATTCAAAGAGAAAGCTCTCGCAAGAAGATTTTCTTCAAGGTAAAAATGAATGATGATGAACACAAAGATGAAATCATCTCATGATTAAAAAAGAAGAAGATTTCACTTCTTTAAAAGATCATAAATCTACAAGGACAAAAATTCTTTCACGAAGAGATCAAAAGATCTTATCATAAAATAAAAGAAGAATTACTTCTTTCTCACAGATCACAGATCTATAAGACTAAAGTCTTTCTCAAAGAGATCATGAACATCTTATTATAAAAAAGGGGGAGAATAATTCAATTCTCTTAAGGATCATAGATCCATAAAGGCAAAACCTTTCATCAATATAAGAGATCGAAACATATCCTACAAAATAAGAACGGTCGTTCTTAGATCTTGAGACGAAGTCTCTGTTAAAAGAACATGAATTATTTCTCAGATCATAAAATTGATCAAATGCGCTTTGCGCCCTTGAACTGCGCTTCTGCGCTTTCTGGGCTGGCGCTCAGCGCCAAATGCGCCACGTGTCAATCATATATGCGCCAATTAACAACTAGCGCTTTGCGCTCTTGAAATAGCATACTGCGGTCATGGGCTGGCGCTCAGCGCCAAGCACACCACATGTCACTCACGTGTGCGCCATTAAACTAGAAGCGTGATGCGCTCATGAACTAGCGCTCTGCGCTCATAAACCGGTGCCATGCGCTCATCATCTGATGCTAGCGCCAAGCGCGACACGTGTCCTTCACGTATGCGCCACGTGGCAGAAGCGCACTATACTCTTTGACTGGCGCAAAGCGCCAAGCGTACTATGTGTTACGCTGATGGAACATAAATTGTTCTTTAATAAGCCCAGAGCTATGAGGAATGCTCAACATTCAGTAAAAGACAAAACACTGTCAGGGCCAAGCACAAATAAAAGCTCAACAGCCCAAAATAAATGTTAAACATTTTAACCTGATTGGACTTAGCCCAAAATTGGCCATAAGTCCTCAAATGCAGATTAACCGAGCCCATATGCTCATAAATCATTTAACAGATCTTAGTTCCAAATTGGATTACGGATCTACCAACCAAAATTGGTTCGAGGGTACATCTCTGAACCCCTCTGATATATGTCGTTGTAATCCTTCAACGTCTTCAGAGAGGCGACGAGTCCCGACAACCACACATTTCACAGACTATGACGTCTTTAAACTGGACTGTGGGGTCCTTAAGCCCATGGACTATGATGTCCTTAACCTTGGACTGTGGGGTCCTTTAAAGCCCATGGACTATGATGTCCTTAACCTCGGACTGTAGGGTCCTTTAAAACCCATGAACTATGATGTCCTTAATCTTGGACCGAGATGTCCTTAAACTAACATTGGACCGAGATGTCCTTAAACTAACAATGGACCGTAATGTCCTTAAACTAATCGACCGCAATGTCCCTAAACTAAACAATAGAGCCTAAATGGTCTCTTGTTGGATCTAAATGATCCCGTTAAGTTGATCTTAGTCTGAAATTAGACTAACGTATTCTTAACAAATGTTTAAATTGATCTTAGTCTCAAATGAGACTAACGTATCCTTAAACCCAATCCCCAAACCCAAATCTAAGAGAATACGGATTTGGACTATTCCACGCCCTACGGGCGACAACATAGAGTAGTCTCCGTATACAATCCACGGGCAACCAAAAATAAAACAAACACCCACGACACGAAGTGACCATCTGGAGAAGGAGAAAGTGGTTACCGCGATGCGGTAGCGTAATTAACTGTAGGGACTTGCGCCTGCAGGGAAGAGCGTCCCCACAATCAAAAACCCCTCGATGAGGGAGAATCTGATGAAGTCTGCTACATCGGCCGCATCCGTTTAAACCTTCGATACATGGTGTCATAAATCAGCTTGGTATCTTCGGAAAGGTGGATGGATAGCACCAATTAGCATCTGCCCCGAAACTCAGGCAAGACAGACCCGCGAGGTCGCGTCTCCGTGTTTTGGCGGGGAACATCCCTGACCAGGGCTGATGAGATTTACTAATAAGTGTTATGAGTAGTTTCTCGAAAGGTTATATGCCACATATCGGCATAACTTATCAAGTTATTGGGGTCTGACGATTCCACCCCCCATACATGATATACGACATATCAGACAAAGAGACCGGACTATACGGTAAGTGTTGCTTATAGGTTCTACGGGAGTTTGGACAAGTTTACTTGTTGATCTTCTATTCATTCAATATCTGGGTAGCCGTTATGTCCAGATAGTACCGCTGACAGCTTGCGGGTATCTGATATGATCATTACCTATTGCTGGCGTATTGACGAGTCTTTAGAGTACCACATAGAGGTTTCCTAGCTCAAGCGAAACGAAGTAGGTGTAACATTTCAGAAAATATAAAATAATATTTTTGGAATTTAAATAATAAATTAATAAATTTCATGAAAACTATACGAGTATGGATTTGAGTTTTCGTAGAATGGTATAATTATATACCTATATTTTGGAAAGTATTTGGATATTAATATGAATTATTATTTATGGTAGCATTTATCGGATTTGGGCTCTTATAAATCATTATACAATTATTTACATACAAGTTTATGTTAAGCTTGATTAATGTATTACTAATTATGCATTAAGCCAAATCCATTTTTGTTAACCATGTTTAATGTACCATGACACATTGTATTATGTTTCTTGCATGATTTTGTGTTTCTTTTGTTTTCAAAAGAGAAAAGATGAGAAAAAAAAAGGAAAAGAAAAATGGGAAAAGAGAGAGAGAAGAAATAGATGTGACTAGAAATAATGAAGAGAGAGAGAATGAGAGAGAGGGGGGGATGGTTCTAGAAACCATGAAGCCTTCATCTTTGTCAATTTCTTCACCTCATTCTTCATCTCCTTCCTCCATTTTCTTCATCTCCTTCCATCTCTTCTACCACCATGCAACACCCCCAAATCCCATTTAAAACCTCACACCACCTTCACAAAAAAATGTCCACAATCTCATCCTACACCACATGGTGGGATCAAGTGGGAATTTTGAGCACTTTGGATCATCTAGGAATTTTCTTGAGTTGCTTTTTGAGGTAAAACATTCACCTTTTACCAAGTTTTTATGTTTCCTAAGCTCACAAAGTAGTTTAGAGCTTAAAAGTGTATGTTTAGTGAACTTGGAAAATTCTAGGGTGATCTTTGGTGGTTTAAATGAGTAGTAGTGTTATAGTAGAGTTTAGAGAGTGACTACTGGCTTTTTAGTGATAGAATCCCTGGCCTAAGTGAGTTTAGAAGTGCCAAGCTTGAGTTCAGAATTTATCGACGTCGGTTTTTCATTGACTTTTGATGTTCAAATGGAATCTGGGACGACTCTAGAACTCTGAAAAAAATTTAGCAGATACAGTGAGATATGCAGACACATAGGAAGCCACCCTAGAAATCCGAGCCCAAACCTCCATGTTGAGGCCGCCGTTTTATTCAATTTGGTCGCAATTTTCCCCCAATTTTGGAGTTAGAGTCTGAAACTTGGTCTGTGGCTCACCCATTAGATAACTATACCTACCCTATATGCAAAAAGTTTAATTTCAGCTTAGGTAGAATCTGGAGTCATTTTACTTGTTTTCTGTCGATATTTTCCGACTTTTGAGACTTGGTTTTTGATATTTGAGTTTTGACTCTGTCGTTTGACGTTCGTACGTCAACATTAGGGGTGGTTCTGTTGTTCTAGCATCAGTGGACTATAGTTTCTAAGCTATGTGCACTTAGCCTGCCGTATTGTTTTTCGGATATGATTTTGATTTCGATTCGATATGCATTGATTTGTAGGTACATTCGTGTGGATTTCCGAGGAGACGAAGAAGAGCAAGGTGTTCATCGACTTCGGTTAGAGCGAGGATAATAGGTGAGTAAATGTATATCTACGGGAAAAGTCGGGTGGATGGCGTATAACACCCCTGCAACCGTAGTATTATGATACTAGGTATATAGTTATATATATGTAAATACTAGATATGTATACTTAGCTAATGGGCTTCTAGGATACTATAAACAATAGTAAGTTTACTCGTAGGGAGGAATATCCATTGTACTTATTTCTCTTAGCCTTGAGACATTTATAGACATGCTGTTACATACACACATATATACATATACATATACATATACATATACATACATATAAAGACATACATACATATATATATTGGGGATAATTTCGATACAACATTATGAGATGAGGATATGAGATACTATGATGACACGAGTCGATATGATATTATATAAAGATTAGGCGATATATATGAAAGTATGCCTTAACACCTCTAATAGGTTTATATGAGCATCAAGTATGCAATTTTAAAAAAATCTAGAGTGCTAATCATACTAACCTAGAATTGAACTAGAGAATTAGGGTTTTGTAGTAAGCAAACAATTTTTAAACTAAGTGATGGGGGTTTACAACCTTTGTAGACCGGTCCTTCACTTCTAAAGCTCCAAGTAATAGTCCCTAGAACTCTTCTTAAGGCTCCATTTGAAGAAAAGATCGAGCTTGCTTGAAGACTTCGATGCCGAAGACGATCCACCTTGAAGTCTCTTTCACTCAAGCTCACTCTTCACTAATCAATGTATTAGTGAAGCAAACAAGCTAAACTAATGGGATAGATTAGTGTAGGTCGATGAAGTAGGAGATTTGCTCACTAGAAATAATTTTCTATTTTCTTTTCTCAACTCAAAAAAACCCTAGAGAGGAGAGAATGAAGAAAGGGGATGAACTTGGAGTGTGAGAATAAGAGGTTAAATGAACTATGAAGTGAGTGATAAGATAAGGATGATTAAATATCTAAGAGTAAAACAAAAAATAAGATATGAGTCATGGCTTATTAATGCTTCTCCAAGCATCCAAAGCCATGACCCATTTTCCTCTTTTTTGCTTTTATTCTTAAAATGTAAATCATGCTAATTATCTTTTACTCATGTGTGATTCTCATACACCCATGTTCTATATATTATCAACCATGATACAAATAGAAATTCATATATAAATATATATATATATATATCACACACACACACACATATATATATATATATATATATATATATATATATATATATCACACACACACACATATATAAAGAGAAGAAAATCTTTAAGTGAGCTTATATTAATATATATATATATATAAATATCAAATTATTAAATCAACACTTGATTCAACAATCCGGTTATATCATATATAACCGACTAATATCACATATATATGTATATCAAAATATTAAATCAAAACTTGATTCAATTACCCGGTTATATCATATAAAACCGGCCAATATCAAATATATATACATAAATCAAATCATTAAATCAACACTTGACTCAATAATTCGGTTATATCATATATAACCCGACTGATATCAAATATTGCTAGATTATAATACGGTATCACATACTCGTATTTAATCAAGCTCCCGCGCATATCTCCATTTGTGCCCTACTTCATTTCGCTTGAGCTAGGAAACCTCTGTGTGGGACTCTAAAGACTCGTCAATACGCCAGCAGTAGGTAATGATCACATCAGATACCTACAAGCCGTCAATGGTACTAGTTGGACGTAACGGCTACCTAGGTATTGAACGAATAGAAGATCACTAAGCAAATTTGTTCAAACTCCCGTAAAGCCTATAAGCAACACTTACCGTATAGTCCGGTCTCTTCGTCTGATATGTCGCATATCGAGTGTGGGGGTGGAATCGTCAGACCCCACTAACTCGATAAGTCATGCAGATGTGTGGCCTATAACCTTTCGAGAAACTACTGATAACACTTATCAGTAAATCTCATCAGCCATGTTAGGGATTTGCTGTTATAGCCAATCGAGCATAGTGCAACATCAACTCCCAATACCGGGAGAGACGAAACCCCTCCTATCGCTCACTGCCTCCATATGACTCGGGAATGTACCCAAAAACCACCTGTTTGCACGACTCCTTTGAGCCATGATAGGGAGGAAATCAAAGCACAGTGGGAACCACACAAGACACTAAGACGATTTCGGGTCTACAGACTAACATGTACAAGTGTCACCAGAGAACTGCTATCTGACGATATGTATGGTACCATCTAAGAGTTCTCGGTGAGTCCTGTTTGGTGTACCCATTCTCTAATGAGCATCTTTACACAATCTTTGATGTCAAACACCAATGGTTATGGGATCAACCATCGCCCTATACAGGGTCAAGAAACGTACACACTTGTCTACTCTGGAATATCGATGTCCTGTCTCGATACACCCTCGACTAGGAACTGTTAAAGATTGTGGTTATGGACTATACAAGCCCCACTAGTATGATCTGCATCATAGTCCTGATAGTCAAGCCAACATCCTAAGGGCTTTATCAACATGTATCAATGAGATAGTAAACCAAAACAAGTGCACATGTTGAGATAAAGAGCAACCAGATCGCATACTATCATGTTGAGCAAGAAAATCCTCTATATATATGTCCAAGCATCCACTATAATATACAATAATGGCATCTAGGGCATACATATTCCTAACAATCTCCCACTTGCACTAAGGCCAGTTGTTGTAGTATCGCATACCCAACATCCTGAAAATTCTCTCGAACTGTACCTTGGGGAGGGCCTTCATGAGTGGATCCACCGTGTTTTCCTTCGTATCTATGCTCCTGACCTTAATCTCCTGGCGATCAATTATCTTCCGGATCAGGTGATACCGCCTCAGAATATGTCTGGATCGCTGATGGGACCAGGGTTTCTTGGCCAAAGCCATAGCTCCATTGTTATCACAATACAAAGGTATTGGATCAACAATGGATGGAACCACACCACGTTCAATAATGAACTTCTTCATCCAGACAGTCTCTTTGGCAGTATCGTTAGCAGAGATGTATTCGGTCTCCATCGTCAAGTCTACTACGGTATCTTGCTTGGAACTCTTCCAACATATCGCCCCTCCATTGAGGGTGAAGACAAAACCCGAGACAGACTTGCTGTCTTCCTTATCACTCTGGAAGCTCGAATCGGTAAAGGACTCCACCTGGAGTTCTCCATTACCATATACCAAGAACATATCTTTAGTCATTCTCAAGTACTTAAGAATGTTCTTCACAGCTATCCAGTACTTCTCCCCTGGGTTTGATTGATACCTACTTACCACACTAGGTACGTATGCTACATCCAATCCGGTGCATAACATCGCGTTCATGATAGACCCAATTGCAGAAGCATAGGGTATCACGTTCATGCGAGCC
This sequence comes from Agapanthus africanus, assembly GCA_030015575.1. Taxonomy (NCBI): domain Eukaryota; kingdom Viridiplantae; phylum Streptophyta; class Magnoliopsida; order Asparagales; family Amaryllidaceae; genus Agapanthus; species Agapanthus africanus. The sequence continues at coordinate 740,268,791 of CM057341.1, forward strand.
CTCTCAAAATCAGTCTTAGGAGACATCTCTTTGGAGAGAGTGATTCCTGAACAAGCGGGTAAATTACCACGTTTAGAATCTTCCATACTGAACCTCTTTAGTATGGTGTCTATGTACCTGTATTGGGACAATCCCAACATCCTTTTAGATTTATCTCTATAGATCTTTATCCCCAAGATATAGGAGGCTTCACCTAGATCTTTTATGGAGAACTTTTGTGATAGGAAGAGTTTGACCGAGTGTAGCATAGGAACATCATTTCCTATCAAGAGTATGTCATCCACGTACAATACGAGCAAGACAACCTTACTCTCGACAACCTTTCTATATATACAAGGTTCATCTACGTTTATGATGAAGTCAAACTCTTTGACTGCTACATCAAAACAGATGTTCCAGCTCCACGGCGCCTGTTTTAATCCGTAGATTGATTTAAGCAGTGTGCACACCTTTCTGCTAATCCCACTATCTACGAAGCCCTCGGGCTGTGTCATATACACGCTCTCTTCTAAATCACCATTTAGAAAAGCGGTCTTGACGTCTATCTGCCAGATTTCATAGTCATGGTATGCAGTAATGGAAAGTAGGATCCTTATGGACTTAAGCATAACTACTGGAGAAAAATGTCTCATCATAGTCGACACCTGGTCGTTGACGAAAACCTTTTGCTGCAAGTCTAGCTTTGAAGGTCTTAACTTTTCCATCTACACCAATTTTCTTCTTAAAGATCCACTTGCTCTCAATGGGTTTTACCCCTTCAGGAGTAACTTCCAAAGTCCATACTTTATTGGTGTACATGGATTCTATCTCAGATTGCATAGCATCCAGCCATTTCACAGAGTTTCTACTTGTGATGGCCTGTCCGAAACTAGTTGGGTCATCATCTTCCATGATGCAATCCTTGCTCCCACCGTCTATAAGAAAACCATAGTATCTTTTAGGTGGATGATGAACCCTACTAGATTAGTAGAGTGGCTGAGGTTCGTCTAGGACCATCGACTCCTCCGGTTCTACCAAATCATTAGTTGTAGTTTGTGTATCTAGAACTTCTTCCAGCTCTACCCCATTACTACTAATTTCTTTTACAAGAAATTTCTTTTCTAAACAGGTGGCATGTTGAGCAACAAACACTTTTTGTTTCTCATTGTGGTAGAAAAGATGTCCATGTGAATTCTTTGGATATCCCACAAACATGCAAAGAACTGATCGTGCTTCGAGTTTGTCCGGATTCTGTTTTATAACATAGGCCGGACAACCCCATATCTTAACTCGTTTAAGATATGGTCTTTTTCCACTCCATTTCTCATATGGTGTTTTAGACACAGATTTTGATAGAATTTGATTCAATAGGTATGCAGCTGTCTCAAGTGCATAGCTCCAAAAGGAAATAGGTAACTCAGCAACACTCATCATAGAGCGCACCATATCTAAAAGGGTGCGATTCCTCTGCTCCGATACTCTATTGTGCTGTGGTGTATACAAAGGAGTAAGCTAAGAGAGAATTCCATTCTCTTTTAGATAATCTCGGAATTCCGTGCTTAAGTATTCACCTCCTCGATCAGATTGAAGGATTTTAATACTTTTACCCGTCTGGTTCTCTACTTCGCTCTTATATTCCTTGAATTTCTCAAAATCTTCAGATTTGTGTTTCAACAGGAGCACATGTCTGAATCTTGAGAGATCATCGGTGAATGTAATGAAGTACGAGGAACTATTCCTGGCATGTGTAGACATAGGACCGCATACATCACTATGTATCAGTTTTAAGAGTTCAGTAGCTCTTTCTCCATGTCCCGTAAACGGAGTTTTGGTCATCTTTTCCTTGAGACATGACTGACAAGTTTCATAAGATGTAAATCTGAATGGATTCAAATATCCATCTTTATGCAACTTAGCTAGTCTGTTCGCATTGATATGACCAAGTCTACAATACCACAAGAAGGTTTCGTTCATTTCTGAACTTTTCCTCTTATGTGTGTTCTGTATATTTAAAACTGTATTTTGATTTAGAACGTATATACCATTACACAATTTACCAAACCCAATCAACACTTGATTTAGGAAAATGTTCATAACATTTTTCTCTAATGCAAAGTTATATCCTTCTTTATCTAATAAAGAAACGGATATTATATTGCACATTATCGATGGTACGAAATAACAGTCGTTCAAAATCAATGTATTACCATTTGGTAATACAGGGTGATATTCGACGACAGCTTCGGCAGTAACAATTGCTCCGTTCCCTACTCTGAAAGACATATCACCCTTTCCCAGTTCCCCACTTTTCTTTAACCCTTGTAACATATTACAAATGTAGGATCCTGATCCGGTATCTAATACCCAGGACATATAACAAACTGAGAAACAATTCTTAATAACTAACACACCCGAAGAATATGCATCAAAATGCTCTTTCTTCATTCGGGTTGCGTGGAAATCCTTGCATTCCTCTACCCCTTGCCCAGACTTATGACAGTTGTCATAAGATAAAGCGGAATCAACGTTCCCCAGCATAGTATAATAAGCGGGTTCGGTCGATACATAAATATTATTATCTTGATTAAGGCGTGACATGGTCGCTACCTGGAGAGAGAGAGAGAAGAAAACATTTTAGCGTGCGCTCTTAAAAAGTTAGACTGGTTATTATCATATCTAATCAGGATGGCTCCTACTATTTTTATCAAATTTTCCTTCAAACCCTAAAAGGTAAGATTCGCCGGGATTAATTATACCCTATAAGTTCGCTAATCAGTCATCCAGGAAGGTGTTGGTACTCCAAGAGAATCTCCCCGTGCTTTCGCATGAAACTATTTAAATAACCTCATTTCCGCAGGGGCATAACCCCGTTAACACCTTTCTCAGACACTTACTAGATTAGCTCATTGTAAAGTGGAAAACTCTCTCAGAAGTAATGTTCATCATAAAAAACTGCATTTCAATACCGCTCACTTATTATCAATTTTGTATAGTATCGGGATTATTAACCCGTGTCTGCTCAATAAATACAGATTACAGGTATTTATGACAAAACACTGAAAATACACTCAAATACACGGATATGATATTTGTGAGCCGACACTGCAACCAGAACTGCAAACCGATCGATATCCAAAGAGTTCTTTTGCAACAAATAAATGTGTACACAATTTTGGTCCAACACAATACAAGTGTGCACATAACTCTTTGGCACATGGACCATGGTGGGGCTGCCCATGGCACAAGTGGGCACATATGAGGTGATGTGTGATAAATGCTAAAAGATGTGATGTGATTTAAAGCATCAAAATTTCCCTCCAAGACTACTGAGTATAACCCAAGCTGCTATGAAGAAATCAAACATTACCAGTGGACTTGCCGAGTGCACTCGAGACCACCACACCAACACGAGCCCCAAACTCATCAAGTAGATCGGCGACATGTGCAAAAAGCCCGGCACCACCGGTCCATTGTTGCCCAATGTGCTGCATTTTTCTTCTGTCTATCTTTTGTTGTCACACCATCCTTACTATATTATTTGTTTATTCTTATTTTGTGCCTATAAATGCCAGATCAGTGAGCAAGAGAAAGAAAGACTTGGATACACTTTTGAGCTAGTTAAACACTTTTTCATTTTTCCATTTTGTTTTAGTTATTGTACATAGTAGTTTGCCTTGAGTTCTTTACCTTCTCTTGATCTTACAACCTCTTTATTGAGCTTGCAAGTTTAAGTTTTGGTTATTGAACTCATGATTTGTATCATCATTCGAAGTTAATAAGGCTTTCATTTTGCACTTGGGTTCTTAGTGTTCATTTCCTATCTCTTTTACTTATTTGCAATTTTATTTATTGCCATTTACTTACTTGCAATGTTGTGTTATTCCTTTTATTTCATTTCATTTGCTCTTTCTTTTGTTGTTTTGATGGTTTGTGAATAATGGTGTTGTTAGAAAAGAGAATGGTTATGTAAGTTAGGAATTCCATTTGGTCATTTCCTTTGCCCGATATTTGCCAATTGACTCCGCCCAAACCTTACGCAAGCGCTCCATTAGGTATCCTACCCTACCAAGGTATCGGTGATCCCTAACAATGACCGGTTGTGTTCCATTTGGCCGGAGGCGAAAGTCAAGAGATATGAATGGACGGACAAGGGTCAATAAGCCGGATTTCACAAATACCATGCTTAAGCACCTTAATCCACGTTGTTGCCGATTACTCTAGCTTCAATAGTCAAGCTCGGCATAAATGATTGAGTACAGACTTCCCTAACTTACAATAACCTACCTCTATTCCTAACAACTTATACTTTGCACATACAACACTTAGGTTAGAAACGAACAATTCCGAACCATGCATTAACTCGTGATAACAAGAACGAAAAACACATAATCTCCCTACGGACGACCCGTACTGTCACGCCCCGCTTCCCAAAATACGGAATACGAAGGGTAGACAAGACTAACCATGCTCCTACGGTCAAGGAAATGTCCTGCCGTAGTCACACTTCGGTTTCTAGTTTTTCATGGTAAACAGTAAATAATGCGCAGGTAATGAGAAATGCAGTAACTGGAACAAAACAGTAAAATGAACTGACCTGATGGGAAACAAAGGATATAACTCTGGATAGCTAAACAAGATGTCCGTGATGTGCGTCTAGTCCTGGTCCAGGCTAAATCTTCTCCTCACACTGAGCATGCATACTCAGGTCGTCAGAGCGACACAAAAGCAATATAATATTTATGAAATCATGTGACAATTCTAACAGTGAGAATAGGTATAAATAACAGTAGATCAAAGGCAGTATGGATATGAACATGCAGTAATCAATGCAGCGGAACAGTTTAAGCAGCAGAATGATATGCCACTTATGTCAACACAGTATGTAAGGTATATCAATGTCAGTATCCCTATCAGTCTCTAAGTCTCACTGTACAGGTCACTAAACCTATCGTCAGTCCAAGTGTGAGAGTCAACCACTCGCGATTGTCCTCCACCCAAGGGTAGAACCCAAGGGCAAGGGACCACGGGCCCAACATGTATATCACGGTGATAATCACATACCCTGTAAATCTCCATATATCTCCCTAAATATATAAGCCGGCATGGACTCCCGAGATTCTGTTGAACTCACACTTAAACTACCCCACACCCCGTGGTCTACATCAAACGCCAACCATAACCCTAAATACCAATCGGTCTGTGACAAGTCTGCGCGAGAACTGGAGGCAGGACCTCCATCAAGCACATCCCGACTAATACCTAAGATAAATGGCAGTGTCTGGTTCCTTATCTGTGACACCCGTGCAAGAGCTTCTATAAGTGTCCCATACCACTTATAGTCACATGTACACGTGTCCCACAGACGTCGACAATGCAATATAATAATAAGGTTCACTGATTGTGTACAAATACGTATCACTTTCACTTATTCACTGATACACGAACACTAACGTATTTGCCACAATCATCACTAAAGCCTAACACTGGGTAAATGCACGTTATCACTATGTTATCAATGCAACGACATGTGTATGATATGATGCGTAAACAGTATATAAAACATGTTTAGGATGTCCTCAATCAATAATCTACCACTTGCATAATTTATCATAAATCATACGGTTACAATTTAGTGAGTCGATGAAAAGGTAATAATTAGTATGTTCAGTTATCTATCTATCGAATTTAGTTTCACGCCAATCGGGTTTCAGGATCATTAGTTATGGCCATTTCATTTTAAGCGTTCACGGCTGGAAATCTAGTTTCAGAATCAGAAGTCCGTTTCGCAACGCATTTTAATCCCAGTGGGGATCAGATTTTAGCAATGCTAAAGTTGGATGAATTCTAGAGTTTTCAGTAAGGTTTTAAACGCAACAGACGGATCGTCAATCCCATCTGTACGTCAGGAGTTATACACTGTTTAACACTAATATGTCAGTTCTGATTCTGTTGGGACTGTTATGCGTCCCGATCTTTTAAATTGCAGATTAAATAACAAATGATAACGAAATAGGATGGAACCACTTCTGTTGTCTAGATAACAGATTCCCCTATAATAATCAGTGGAGTTCTGCAACCTACGAGTTTAGGAAACAGGGTGGTGTTCATTACGGTACAGCAAGCAACAACTGGAGTCGCTCTGGACTGCAGTCCAGATTCGCACTCCGATCCAAATATTGTCATAGTTCAAGTACAGGAATATCTGGAAACTAGTATAGGGTTAAATTTCGTCAAGTTGGCTTCGATTTGAGCCCTTGAACGCATCATTCCAGTGTATATATAATTTATGACGGTTTTAACGGTTTTCAGGTACAATAAAATTCCAGTTTTTCTAGTAAACTTGGGGGTAGTCGTTTTAGTCGTTAACGGTCATATTATCCAACGAAATTCACACACTACATTCACAACCCTAAGGGCCAGATTATACAATTGAGTTCCGTCAAATTTGATGAGTACTTTCATTGAGAACACACGTTGAGCAGGTATGGCACACTATTGTTCTAAAATTGTAACTTTATAATCTACGTAATTAAATATTGTAATTTGAGTATATAGCATGTAAGCAAGTAAAATACTTGCCTGGAGGCGGTGAACTGATGGCGCGGCAGCTAAGGCAGTAGTGACACGTCCCGGCACGGTGTAGCAAACGCGCGACGAACTCGGCTAAGCTTGGGCTTGGCTCGAGCTTGAGGAGATGTTGTTGCGAGCTCAGGCGGTGTCGGGACTGGGGATCGCTGATGCTGTCGAAGCCTAAGGAGAGGGATTGCAGAGGGAGAGAGGTATTGAGAGAGAAAGAGTTAGAGAGAGAGAAGCAGTTAGAGGAAGAGAGGGAACTGAGTGAGAGAGAGAGAGAGAGTACTGAGAGAGAGAGAGAGAGAAATGAGATGCAGGGAGAGAGAGACAGTGAGAGCAAGCATGAGAGAGAGATGAGAGAGAATTAGAGAGAGAGAGAATATTGAGAAAGAGAGAGAGGAATGAGAGCGAGGGACAGAGGGTAAGGGATTTGAGAGAGAGAGAGAAAACAGAGAGAGAGAGAGAGGCCGAGGGTTTGCGAGAGGGGAAGAGAGAGAGAACGAGAGAGATGAGAGCGACGATGATGCGGGGGAGCCGGCGAATGCAGGTGAGGGTCGGTGGTAATCGTCGGCGGTGATGAAGGGGTCGGCGAGGTTGCAAGGGCGAGGTGCTCGGGCAGACGATGGGAGAAAGGAGGTGCGGAGGCGAGGGGACTGTTGGTGAATGCTAGTGGTGGGGGCGGCGGCTAAGGGGTGGTCGAGGTCGGAACTTGGTGAATGGAGGCGATGGGAAGCTCGAGGGGTGCTGTAGGTTTTTGGGTTGAGGAGGAAGGAGATGAGGGAGGTGAGGAGGAGTGAGATAGAGGAGACGAGTAAAGGCCGAGGGTGTGCGTCGTGGGGTAACGCCCAAGTGAGCGTAGGCGCGGGCGTGGGGTGCGGCGGGAAGCGTGGATTGCGCGGGAGAAACGCAACGGGAAGAAGAAGGAAGAAACGGGTCGGGTTGGGTGCTGTGGGTCGGGTCGGGTGCTACGGGTTGGGCTTGGAGTGTGGAATTGGGCCGTGCCGGCAGAAAGAAAAAGAAATTAATTGGTGTAAAGAAGGAGTGGGCCGGGGAGTTTGGGCCAGAGGAAATGTATGGGAAATTAGAGGAGCAAAGAAGGATGGGCCGGGGTTTTTTTTTTGATAAGGGAAATAAGTTATAAAAAAATAGGAAATGGAACGGGCTGAAGGAATTTGGCTGGGCTGATTTTTAAAAGAATTCCTTTTAATTACACCTTGTGGGCTGAGGATAAGGAAAATATAAGATATACTAAGGTTTGGGTTTTATTGATAGAAGAAAATGGGGTTTAGAAGAAATAAATTTATAAATAAAATAAATAGAATTCTAGAGTAATAAATTACAGGTTTTGGTATAAAAAGTGGCTGGGTATTACATCATACCACCCTTACAAAAATTTCGTCCTCGAAATTTAAAATAAACGATAAATAATACAAACATAGGCGCAAGATATTATATTGCAACTAACACATAAAGTTTTACTTGAAATAGGCGGGTGAAAAAATTTGAAGGTTTATATATGTAAGAACATCATACAAAAATATCGGTTTAAATAAGTATAAGACAAGAACAACTACAAAGGCAACCTATGAGAATAGCAATAACAACAATAATGAACTATGATATTCGAGGCGTACTCGTTAAAATCGAAACTCAAATATGTGCATGTAAATATATCAAAGGTAGCACTGCAAACATAATAAGTATAAGGCACAATTATTTATAATAGTAGATGTAGGCACACTACCCGAAAATAAAGTAACGACAATAAAATAAGGAAAGATTTGTCGGTTGGTTGAAACATTTTGGGACAATGTATCGATCAAACAACGTAGAAAACTCATATAGTGAAAATAAGGAACATGGAACAAAAATATGCGCGGTGTAAGGTTGCGCTACTGAAAAATAAAGGTAATAGTAGTGTACTTTGAAATACATAAAGCTAAGTAGTCAATAATACGCACTCTTCGACAAATACAAGATAATGAAAACCAAATTTCGAATAATAAAGTCTCTAAATGTATATATATAGGGTAAAAGGAAAACTCAACATTATGTAGGGCTAGCTAGGGTAGGGATTACAAGGAAGTGTGGATCATTCAAAGGTCGGAGTGTGGCTGCTTTAGGCTGAAGGTCAAAGAGATTGGATCGGGTCAGCACAAGATGTAAGGGTGAGCAACAAAGGACTACTAGGAGAAAATATGGGGAGAACGACGGTCGGTATATCTTATGAATCAAAGATTTGAAGGGTTAACGAACTCGGAAATTTCACAAGATATGTTCTCCTCCCAGAAGGATCTCAAAGGGGCACAGACGAATGATGAAGGGTGGACCTCTAAAAGATCGGGGTGTAGTACTGGTTGATCTGAGTGAGGGTTAAGGCAATGTAAGGAGTAGGGGTGGACAGATCTCAGTAGGAAGAATAATTGTATAGAAGAAATATCAAGCAGCAAGTGAACTAAGAAGATTGAAGGATTAGCAAACTCAGCAATTTATTTCATTCTAGAAAATTCTAAACAAGACATTCTTAAAATGAAAGGTGGCCCTAAACTATACACAGATTTATTTGGCCAGATAAGACAACACCAAAAAGGAACCCCGTCAGTCGCTGTTGTGGAGATTCAGTAGGCTGCGGTAGACTCACGCACTCAGGTAGGGACGTCTGTTTCTATATCGCCTCGCAGGGATCGCCATTGGGAGTTCTTCCACAGCAGGGTCTTGATCTTCTGGTCCTTCTTCCTCGGATGGAGCTTCTTCATCGAGGTCCGATTCCATGTGATTCTCTTCTCCTGGATTCTCTTCCATGGGGTTTTCCTCTACTGGATTTTCTTCTATCGGTTCTTCCTCGGGGTCTTCCTCTATGGGGTTTTCTTCAGGGTCTTCTTCTTCTTCGTCGGAATCGCCCATCATGTCAAACTCTGGGATGTCTGCTCCTTCGTCCTCTGAATCGTTGTTTTCGAAATTGACCTGGGGACCGTTGATCTCATCGTCAGAACTCATCAGCGTGTTGTCTAAGGATACGCATGACTGTGCATCCTCATCTAGATGCGGCGTCGCTCCAGGGTGGGCCATGGTCTGAAAAGAAAGAGTTATGATTAGGCAATGGGACATATCAAGGAAGTAGTTAAGTGTACGAAGTATAGAAAGATATACGGTGGACGGAATTGAAAAATATCAGGATAATAATGCTGTGATAATGAATAGTATAAATAAGGAGAAAGCAAGAGAATGATATATATATTACAATTCAAAGTTCTATTGCATTCAACTAAAAATTCAACGGATACAAGCTTTCAAACGGAAAGAAATATTTATAAGAAGATGACAACATTATTACTGAAAGTAGAAAACATGAAAATTCTTCTTTGATTGCTAGGCCGCTGCATTCTCGTCACGCGAGTTGAATTCTGCGCTGGGTCCGCCTTATCCTCGATGTTTGAACTACGCAATAATCATCACTTGCAGAAGTGGAGAGTGTGGATGTGTCTCCTCCTTGTAGCTCCTTCCTTTCTGGGCAACCGTTAATGAGATGTTTGCTGGATCCGCAAATCAGACATTTCCCTTGGGCGTGGCGACAATCCCTCTGAAGGTGTCCTGACCTCTTACAGTACCCACAACATGGGGTCTTCTGCTGCTTCTGTCGCGGGGAAACAAATTGGCGCTTCATTTTCTTCTTTTTTCCTCGTCTAACGGGGATCCCTTTATGATTGGAGACTCCCGCTGGTGCCTGATTCATCTGTCTCCTCAGTTCTTCAGCCAACAAGTCGTTTGTTCGCTCCTGGGCTTCCTTTAGACCTTGCAGTACACTCAGAATCTCAATGGTCTGATTCTGGGGAGCGGATAAAGATGAAGAGTCATTGGAAGACATGATCCTGAAAACAACAATTTTGAGGATGATATAAGTCACAAGCTATACGAATCAAAATATAATATGGATAGGACAAAGATTCAAGAATATCAGCGGTGATGAATTTATTACAAGTGGAGAATCAACAGTATGACCTTAAGTCACTTAAATAGAGTACGGTAGTGCAATTGCAACTACGTAACCTTGCCAAGTCACCCGAAACCCTAGCGAATGGATATCTGAACACACGATGTGAATATGGATCAAGGATATCAAGTTTACAATCTAGACTGAGGGATGTTATAGATTGTCAAGCTCTACACGGAAAACTGTAATCCCAATCGAAGCAAAACCTAGCTCTGATACCAACTAAACCATGTCACGCCCCGCTTCCCAAAATACGGAATACGAGGGGTAGACAAGGCCGGCCATGCTCCTACGGTCAAGGAAATGTCCTGCCGTAGTCACACTTCGGCTTCTAGTTTTTCATGGTAAACAGTAAATAATGCGCAGGTAATGAGAAATGCAGTAACTGGAACAAAACAGTAAAATGAACTGACTTGATGGGAAACAAAAGATATAACTCTGGATAGCTAAACAAGATGTCCGTGATGTGCGTCTAGTCCTGGTCCAGGCTAAATCTTCTTCTCACACTGAGCATGCATACTCAGATCGTCAGAGCGACACAAAAGCAATATAATATATATGAAATCATGTGACAATTCTAACAGTGAGAATATGTATATATAACAGTAGATCAAAGGCAGTATGGATATGAACATGCAGTAATCAATGCAGCGGAACAGTTTAAGCAGCAGAATGATATGCCACGTATGTCAACACAGTATGTAAGGTATATCAATGCCAGTATCCCTATCAGTCTCTAAGTTTCACTGTACAGGTTACTAAACCTATCGTCAGTCCAAGTGTGAGAGTCAACCACTCGCGAGTGTCCTCCACCCAAGGGTAGAACCCAAGGGCAGAACCCAAGGGCAAGGGACCGCGGGCCCAACATGTATATCACGGTGATAATCACATACCCTGTAAATCTCCATATATCTCCCTAAATATATAAGCCGGCATGGGACTCCTGAGATTCTGTTGAACTCACACTTAAACTACCCCACACCCCGTGGTCTACATCAAACGCCAACCATAACCCTAAATACCAATCGGTCTGTGACAAGTCTGCGCGAGAACTGGAGGCAGGACTTCCATCAAGCACATCCCGACTAATACCTAAGATAAATGGCAGTGTCTGGTGCCTTATCTGTGACACCCGTGCAAGAGCTTCTATAAGTGTCCCATACCACTTATAGTCACACGTACACGTGTCCCACAGACGTCCACAATGCAATATAATAATAAGGTTCACTGATTGTGTACAAGTACGTATCACTTTCACTTATTCACTGATACACGAACACTAACGTATTTGCCACAATCATCACTAAAGCCTAACACTGGGTAAATGCACGTTATCACTATGTTATCAATGCAACGACATGTGTATGATATGATGCGTAAACAGTATATAAAGCATGTTTAGGATGTCCTCAATCAATAATCTACCACTTGCACAATTTATCATAAATCATACGGTTACAATTTAGTGAGTCGATGAACAGGTAATAATTAGTATGTTCAGTTATCTATCTATCGAATTTAGTTTCACGCCAATCGGGTTTCAGGATCATTAGTTATGGCCATTTCATTTTAAACGTTCACGGGTGGAAATCTGGTTTCAGAATCAGAACTCCGTTTCGTAACGCATTTTAATCCCATTTGGGATCAGATTTTAGCGACGTTACAGTTGGATGAATTCTAGGGTTTTCAGTAAGGTTTTCAACGCAATAGACGGATCGTCAATCGCATCTGTACGTCAGGAGTTATACACTGTTTATCACTAATATGTCAGTTCTGATTCTGTTGGGACTGTTATGCGTCCCGATCTTTTAAATTGCAGATTAAATAACAAATGATAACGAAATAGGATGGAACCACTTCTGTTGTCTAGATAACAGATTCCCCTATAATAATCATCAGAGTTCTGCAACCTACGAGTTTAGGAAACAGGGTGGTGTTTATTACGGAACAGCAAGCAACAACTGGAGTCGCTCTGGACTGCAGTCCAGATTCGCACTCCGATCCAAATATTGTCACAGTTCAAGTACAGGAATATCTGGAAACTAGTATAGGGTTAAAGTTCGTCGAGTTGGATTCGATTTGAGCCCTCGAACGCATCATTCCAGTGTATATATAATTTATGGCGATTTTAACGGTTTTCAGGTACAATAAAATTCCAGTTTTTCTAGTAAACTTGGGGGTAGTCGTTTTAGTCGTTAACGGTCATATTATCCAACGAAATTCACACACTACGTTCACAACCCTAAGGGCCAGATTATACAATTGAGTTCCGTCAAATTTGATGAGTACTTTCATTGAGAACACACGTCGAGCAGGTATGGCACACTATTGTTCTAAAATTGTAACTTTATAATCTACGTAATTAAATATTGTAACTTGAGTATATAGCATGTAAGCAAGTAAAATACTTGCCTGGAGGCGGTGAACTGATGGCGCGGCAGCTAAGGCAGTAGTGACACGTCCCGGCACGGTGTAGCAAACGCGCGACGAATCTCGGCTAAGCTTGGGATTGGCTCGAGCTTGATGAGATGTTGTTGCGAGCTCAGGCGGTGTCGGGACTGGGGATCACTGATACTGTCGAAGCCTAAGGAGAGGGATTGCAGAGGGAGAGAGGTATTGAGAGAGAAAGAGTTAGAGAGAGAGAAGCAGTTAGAGGAAGAGAGGGAACTGAGTGAGAGAGAGAGAGAGAGAGAGTACTGAGAGAGAGAGAGAGAGAGAAATGAGATGCAGGGAGAGAGAGACAGTGAGAGCAAGCAGTGAGAGAGAGATGAGAGAGAATTAGAGAGAGAGAGAATACTGAGAAAGAGAGAGAGGAATGAGAGCGAGGGACAGAGGGTAAGGGATTAGAGAGAGAGAGAGAGAAAACAGAGAGAGAGAGAAAGAAAGCAGAGGGAGAGAGAGAGGCAGAGGGTTTGCGAGAGGGGAAGAGAGAGAGAACGAGAGAGATGAGAGCGACGATGATGCGGGGGAGCCGGCGAATGCAGGTGAGGGTCGGTGGTAATCGTCGGCGGTGATGAAGGGGTCGGCGAGGTTGCAAGGGCGAGGTGCTCGGGAAGACGATGGGAGAAAGGAGGTGCGGAGGCGAGGGGACTGTTGGTGAACGCTAGTGGTGGGGGCGGCGGCTAAGGGGTGGTCGAGGTCGGAACTTGGTGAATGGAGGCGATGGGAAGCTCGAGGGGTGCTGTGGGTTTTTGGGTTGAGGAGGAAGGAGATGAGGGAGGTGAGGAGGAGTGAGATAGAGGAGACGAGTAAAGGCCGAGGGTGCGCATCGTGGGGTAACGCCCAAGTGAGTGTGGGCGCGGGCGTGGGGTGCGGCGAGAAGCGTGGATCGCGCGGGAGAAACGCAACGGGAAGAAGAAGGAAGAAACGGGTCGGGTTGGGTGCTGCGGGTCGGGTTGGGTGCTACGGGTCGGGCTTGGAGAGTGGAATTGGGCCGGGCCGGCAGAAAGAAAAAGAAATTAATTGGTGTAAAGAAGGAGTGGGCCGGGGAGTTTAGGCCAGAGGAAATGTATGGGAAATTAGAGGAGCAAAGAAGGATGGGCCGGGTTTTTTTTTTTTGATAAGGGAATTAAGTTTTAAATAAATAGGAAATGGAACGGGCTGAAGGAATTTGGCTGGGCTGATTTTTAAAAGAATTCCTTTTAATTAAACCTTGTGGGCTGAGGATAAGGAAAATATAAGATATACTAAGGTTTGGGTTTTATTGATAGAAGAAAATGGGGTTTAGAAGAAATAAATTTATAAATAAAATAAATAGAATTCTAGAGTAATAAAATACAGGTTTTGGTATAAAAAGGGGTTGGGTATTACACGTACTCATCGCGACTAGTTACACATGACGCCTTCTTGATTGCGGTTAACTTTAGAACAAAAAACGACATGCGGAACACGTGCAATCAAATGGTGCCGTTGCTGGGGAGACGGTAACGTTTTTATTCTTGTTATTTCGGGTTAATCTCTGTATATCCTGTTTATAATTCTAACACCATTCTAAAACAAAACTAAAAAGATCAAAAATTTCAAAAAACCAAAACAAAATTTGACATTTCTAACTTTTTGCTCTTTGGAAATTGGACCTGCTACCTTTTTGGGACTAATTAAAAAAGTTAAACAATTAGATCACAGAAAAAATTTGGAGCCCAAATTCAACAAGTAGACCGGCGAGATCCCACAAAAATCCGGCGCCGCCGGTTATTTCATCTCCTTTTGCTCCTAAATTTTGTTCTGTGCTCCAGTGTTCTATTATCATCCCAATTTTATTGTTTGATTTTTTTAATTATATGTGTGTAGGAGTTTGGGCATTCATATTGCTTTTTCGCACTAAAAATTTATTTTTCTGACATTTGCAGATTTTGACGGATTTGCGAACTGCGATCGTGTGGAGCACAATGTACATTCAAAGTTAAGGTGATTGCGAAGTATAGTTCCAAAGATCTGGGTAGTTTGACCCGCGCAAGCGAACTTTTCAAGCTAACCGGATTCAATTCAACGAGGGTTTCTTAAACCAAAAACTTATCGATACGTATTTCCTAACACCTTCTTCTCAAATCCGACGCATCCAATATATTATCTTTGCAGGGGTCTTTGCAAGTTCCCTGTCAAACGCTAAAAGTGACTAACCCGTATTTGTTGCAGTGCCATGCCTAAACATAAAAAACGGATGTTTGATACTTTGAATAACTTTTTCATTGATTTGCGCATTGCATCCATTAATACGGACTTAAGGGCAAGCGAACCCCACAACATACGGTAAAGGATTTCATCACCTTTTCCGTGGCCCACAAATCATGAAATTGAGCATAACGTTTACCCGCACAAATTTTAAAAGAAACTAGACTTTAAGCCTTTAAGGATTTCGCGCTCATTAGGAGAAGTTAACTGTGTTTAGAACACCGCTTAATGGTATATCGTTCATGGGGTGTCTAGGAAAGTGTTCACGGCGAAACCGCCAAAAGAGAAAGGGTTATCTAATTAAGGAACTTCGCGAAAGCGTTGAAAAACCTCTCCTTATCTCTGCACTTACCTGGCCTCGTGATCAGTATACCTTGAGCCTGTTTCTCGACACAGTTTTACTTCAACAATCAAGTTCTTGAGCTGGTCTAGTTGATCTAGGTGAACCCTAGACCGATTATGTGTGTGGTATTGTGTCGTGATTATTTTTTTTCTTTATCTTTTGTGTGTATATTTCATACTTTTGTTGATAACTAACAAATAAAAAAAACCACATTTTTTTCATCTCCTTTTTCTTCTCTTCATATCATTGGTACTCAACACAGACCAACTCTTGCCGAACTTTGGTACTCTCAACCAGACATTACTTCATACGGTTCTTGTTTTGGTAGAACATCAAACAATCCATCCATGCCCAAAATTTCTTTGAAAGATCGGATAGACGCTTCTAGGAAAACCACTTGGACACCACAATCCACGTCATATTAACCTTTTCAAACTTTCAACCCTCCTCAAGTTGATACCCCTTCTAAGGGAAACATGGCGACTCTTAAACCGATGTCCATTGCTGAACATATTGCGCAATCCCGTAGCTGATCATTCATGCCCTTCACCACTCTGGATTCTTTAGGACAACAATTCCAACCATCTCCTTACCTAGATGTTGATCCTAATCCTCCCTTTTTTACACAGCCATTTGATTCCTATCAATCCTACCCGACTTTTACACCCTTACTAGACATGTCTTCTGAACAGCCATTTGTGAGTTTCACGTATCCAGAAAACTTTGAATCTTTTACTGAAACCCCTTCACCACCCTTGTCTAGTCTTGAACAGACGTTAGAAGAGTTTCGGGTAGATTCATGCCGACAACTGGAGGAATTGAATGTGTCCATGGATGCCCTCATACAACTCTATGAACCAGCAGCTAGTTCCCAACTAGCTCAAAATTTTCCCATGTATAATAAGGCAATAGGACAATTTGAGGATTTGAGTCATGAGAGTGAGCAGTACACCCTTCAAAATCAAACCTACCCGTTCCAAATTGAATTCCACAACTGCGATTTCGAAAGTCTATCGATTGGCCTAAATGAATCACTAATTGAAGATAGAACGGTCGATGAGTTGTGCGACTTTGTAGTGTTTGACTTACCGATTGTGAAGGGACCCTGTCAAGTGAAACCATTGCTATTCTCGTAGATCTCTACACCTCCACTCTAGAAATCCAACCGATTGAAAACCATGCTTTTGTTGAGGTGTTTGAGAACTTTGCGTTTGACTTGATTGAGGATATCGATGTTGGAGATGATTTTGATGATGAACCCATAAATTTGGGTGATATTGTCTCACTATTGCAGCACTTTCTTTCAGAACCATGTGGATATCATCCTGAACCTTTAACTGTTTCTCCTGAACCCCATTTACATTTTGAATTTATTAATAAAGATTTGGGCGAACGCATGGATGATTTTGATTTTGTACAGAATTTTGAGGATGAACACGTTTTATTAGATAGGTCGAATTTTCCGATTCATCATGTCCCCTCCGTTGACTGTGAATATCTTCTTGAGGTTTTGACTAAGACCATTCCTCAGTTACTTCCCTCCATCGTTTTCCTACCACAAGACCATTTTATACTGTCACTTCCGTCATCTGGTTCACCAAGTTCGGTCTACCCATGTTTTCTCACGAATCTTGAGAGGTTTGACCCCATTTCTCAACGGGTTGATAGATTAGTACAATCGCTTTTTACACATTGGTCATTACAAATTGTACTTATTTATTCACTCCATTTTCACCCTCAAGTTCGTATTCCATTTCTTTTTCTCTTCCGCCATTCTTCTCTTCCACCGAGACTGTATCCCGCTTCCATCCCCATACGGTCTCTCGTATTCTCCATTTCTTTCCTCTCCGCATTCTTTCACCAACCCGCACATTATAGCGATAGAATTTTTGAATGGTTGGTGTTAAGTTTTGGTCTGTATAAGGCCTTGTATAGATTAAAATTGTTCTCTCCCCTAACCTTGAACTTCAACGCTTAACAGTGGCAACACTGTTTCACTTAAGTTTGGGAGGGGGGATCTTTTTGTGTATATATTTTTGGTTTGCTTTTTGTTTTGTATAAAAAAAACAGGGGAGCGTCAATAATTTTGACCATCTTGGTGTAGCCTGACAGTGAGGGCAATGTCAAGTTTAAGTTTGGGGGTGTGCTCGGTAAGCTTTCTACCTTCGCATTTATGTGTATATTTTGCATCTGCATACTTATTTAAAAACCCATAAAAATCGAAATTTTTTATAAAAATATAAAAAAACTGTCGTCAAGTTAGCTAATAAGGCAGCTTAGATTTTTATTCCGAAAGTTTAGTTGATCCGTTAGAAATAACTAAATCCTAGGCTTAGAAATTGAAAACCCTAAAAATAACCCTCCTTCTGTTTAACCTTGGTAATTATATGTCCTTACAGTTTTTTTAGAAGTAGGTAATCTTGAGTTCAGCTCTTGAGTTAAGTCAACATGAAGGGAAAGTATTGAAAGTTTTACTGAAGGATAAGTCTGAAAAATAGTTTCTATTCTTGAGTCCAAATTTAGAAAGTATATATCTTACAAACTGCACATACACGCACCTTGAAACTTGGGATAGTAGAGGATACCTAGAAATACTCTTGCCTGAAAACCTAGTATGAAAGAAAAACGGTATTTAAAGCTAACCACCAAAAGAGCATCTTTGAAAAATATATCCGGTCTTGAAAAAGAAAAATAAAGAGAAAAAATAAAAAATAAATAAAGTCAAGACCTAAAAACTTCTATTTATGCTTTAAGCTCACACATTTAGTAATTGTCTGTTAGTGCCTCAAGAAATATTAATAGTCGCATGAAAAGTGTGTGAGCAAAACCGTACATCATTAACGAAAAGAAGTAGCATTAGGTATTAGGGCAAGGGTACTATAGCTTGAATTGAATTCTTAAGTGTAAGGGTGAAATTTTACACACACGTAGGGTTTACAATCGATGTTTGAAGGAAAGATAGGAATAAAGAATAAGACTTATGTTTTCCGTAAAGATGATAAAAATCCCTGATTGGAGACCGCGCACTTTAGAAGGAAAACTCAAGAGAAACCGAGATCTTTCTAAACTGTAAAAACGTATAGGATCTGAGGTTGAATAAATAGGAGGCGTGAAACATAAGGGTTGAATATTTCTAACTCAGGATGATAGAATTTCTAACCTAGATACTAAACTGTAGGAGTAGAATCGACGTTAACTTATAAAACTAGCTTGACTGGATTTTGTGGGTAGTATCCGCTGAAAACCCTCAGGAGACAACACTCCTCCTACTAGGGACACCTAGAGGTTTAATGACTTGCTGCACGAGCTCAGTTCAATCGCGTTCCCTGCGAAAGTGAGGCTAGGATTTTTTTCTGCTCGGTACGAGCAAAAGATAAGTTTGGGGGTATTTGTTCATCACAGAAAACTGCATTTCAATACCGCTCACTCATTATCAATTTTGTATAGTATCGGTACTGTTAACCCGTGTCTGCTCAATAAATACAGATTACAGGTATTTGTGACAAAACACTGGAAATACACTCAAATACATGGATATGACATTTGTGAGCCGACACTGCAACCGGAACTGCAAACCAATCGATATCCAAAGAGTTCTTTTGCAACAAATAAATGTATAAACAATTTTGGTCCAACACAATATAAGTGTGCACATAACTCTTTGGCGCACGGACCATGGTGGGGCTGCCCATGGCACAAGTGGGCACATGTGAGGTGATGTGTGATAAATGCTAAAAGATATGATGTGATTTAAAGCATCAAACTTTCCTTCCAAGACTACTGAGTATAACCCAAGCTGATATGAAGAAATCAAATATTACCAGTGGACTTTTCGAGTGCACTCAAGACCACCACACCAACACGAGCCCCAAACTCATCAAGTAGACCGACGACATGTCCAGAAAGCCCGGCACCACCGGTCCACTATTGCCCAATGTGCTCCATTTTTCTTCTGTCTATCTCTTGTTGTCACACCATCCTTATTATATTATTTGTTTATTCTTATTTTGTGCCTATAAATGCCAGATTAGTGAGCAGGAGAAAGAAAGACTTGGATACACTTTTGAGCTATTTAAACTCTTTTTCATTTTTCAATTTTGTTTTAGTTCTTGTACATAGTAGTCTGCCTTGAGTTCTTTGCCTTCTCTTGATCTTGCAACCTCTTCATTGAGCTTGCAAGTTTAAGTTTTGGTTATTGAACTCATGGTTTGTATCATCATTCGAAGTTAATAAAGCTTTCATTTTGCACTTGGGTTCTTAGTATTCATTTCCTATCTCTTTTACTTACTTTCAATTTTATTTCTTGCCATTTACTTACTTGCAATGTTGTGTTATTCCTTTTATTTCATTTCATTTGCTCTTTCTTTTGTTGTTTTGATGGTTTGTGAATAATGGTTTGTTAGGAAAGATAATGGTTATGTAAGTTAGGAATTCCATTTGCTCATTTCCTTTGCCCGATATTTGCTAATTAAACTCTGCCAAAACCTTATGCAAGCGCTCCGTTAGGCACCCTACCCTACCAAGATATCGGTGATCCCTAACCATGACCGGTTGCGTTCGATTTGGCCGGAGGAGAAAGTTAAGAGACAAGAACGGACGGACAAGGGTCAATAAGCCGGATTTAACAAATACCGTGCTTAAGCACCCTAATCCACGTTGTTGCCGATTACTCTAGCTTTAATAGTCAAGCTCGGCACAAAGGATTGAGTACGGACTTCCCTGACTTACAATAACCTACTTCTATTCCTAACAACTTATACTTTGCATATACAACACTTAGGTTAGAAACGATCAATTCCGAACCGTGCATTAACTCGTGATAACAAGAACGAAAAACACACAATCTCCCTGCGGACGACCCGTACTCATCGCGGATAGCTATATGCTGTTGGGTTACGCCAGCGCCCCGGCCATCAATCCGTGGCCAAATGCGGAACAAAAACTTTTAGAAACCGGTGCTAACGGAACCCGATTCCCGGATCGTACCATTAATCCTACACTAGTTGTATGAAAAGGAGTTTTAGAGAGGTTATACCGAGTGATCCGAGTCCTTCGGTCTTCAACCTTTGTCCTAAGCTTCTTGCGGCTTCCTTGATCAATTTTGATCTCCGGTCTCCCTACATCGAAGAAGATCCACCTCGAGGGTTTGTAATACGGGTTCCGACATCAAAACCGAAGCAACTCAAGTATCTAGTTTGCTAACCTAGATAGCC
Organism: Agapanthus africanus; assembly: GCA_030015575.1. NCBI lineage: Eukaryota > Viridiplantae > Streptophyta > Magnoliopsida > Asparagales > Amaryllidaceae > Agapanthus > Agapanthus africanus. Next base: position 740,289,561 of record CM057341.1, read on the forward strand.
AAGATGAAGTAGAGAGAGTGTGTGATTACTTTGTCTCAATACACCCTAGGTTTCTCAACACATGAGACATTTAGGGTGGAGGTAGAAGAAGATGCCGAGAGAAGAAAATGTGAGCTCAAGAAAAATGACAAGTGAAGAAAATGGCTTGTGTTCTTGTGAGTTATTTTGTTGTGAGAATTAAATCAACTAAAGAAAATATCTGCATTTCTCACATGCTCACAATAAAATATCTCATAATACAACAAAATCCCTAGTCATGCCATCATGACTCACAACCATGAGTCATCAAGTGCACATGCTAGATCCAATATAAACAATTAGTCACACTTCCAACAAATAAACATTTAACCTAAATGTTTATTACAAAAAGAAATGGCATCTACTAAAGTAATCTTGTAATGAATTACAAGAATACCCCTCATCCGTATATACATACCCGCATCCGTATTCCGAATGAATACGAATACTACGAGACAAAAATAATCCAACAATAAAATACTAGGATCCGGCTTAAACCAAAGCCCACCAGTATTATCCGTCCGATCATGATCCGTGCACAAGTGCACGAATATGATCGAACCTTGCCATAAAACCATACAGCCTCTATATCGTTTCGCCCGAAGTAGGGAAACTCTCTGTGTGGGACTCTAAAGACACGTCAATACGCTGGCAGTGGGTTTAACCACAAGCACGTTAGTGGCACTAGCTGTACGTAACAGCTACCCAGGTATTGAGCGAAAGGGAGGCCGATGAGCAAACTCATCCTGAAACCTCTACTGAGCTTGACTGTGACAATATCCGTACAGTCTAGTCCGTTCATCTATGAGTATTGCATATCGAGTCTAGGGGGTGGATAAAGTCAGACCCCTAATAACATTACATTTAGTGTCGGTATGAAACCCATCACCACCTGAGAAACTACTGATCCGAACCAGTAATTCTCGACTATCTTGGCCAAGGATTTCTGGTGATGGCCACCCGTGCACACTGCGACATCAACCCCCAATACCGGGAGAGACGAATCCCTTGACGATCGCTGACTGCCTCCATGTGGCTCGGGACTGTACCCAACTAAAACCTGTTTGCACGACTCTTTTGAGCCGTGTTAGGGTAGTAATCAAAGCACAGTGGGAACTCACACGAGACAAATGATGATCTCAGGTCGATAGACTAACCTGTATACATATCACCAGGGAACTGCTATCTGACAATAGGTATAATACCAACTAGCATGTTCCCGGCGAGTCCGTCCGGTGTACTCATAACCCCATGAGCACCTATATACATCTTAGGTGAACCAACTAATACCAATGGCTTGTGAGACCGGCCACCGCCCCTCGTCGGGGTCTCGATCAGTATACACTAGTGTACTCTTGGAGTATCGATGCCCAGTCTCGAAACTCTCACGACTAGAGACATTTTAAGGATGTGCTTATAGACTACCCAGCTCCCACGTATATGATCGCCATCATACCGCTGGTAGTCAAGCAAGAATCCTATGGGCTCTATCAACATGTAATAGTGATCTGTAATGTCACCTAAAGCATGTACACGATGATAAAGACAAACCAGATAGCATACTATCATCTCGAGTAAGACTGTTCTACCGGTATAGATTCTCCCTTAATCATTGCAATCACGTGTCTGCGATCCAATAATTGACTTGAGGGCACTATAGCCAACACACGCGACGCCGTCTTGATTGCGGTTAACTTTAGAACTAAAAACAACACGCGGAACGCGTGCAATCAAGTAACACTTACTAGCAGTGGGTATCATGATCCAATTGTCTCATATAGAAGGTATGCAATCTCATTGCAAATTTCAACAATTGAAATTCCCAATATCTGTTTTTACCCCATGCGGTTTATGACCTTGACAAGGTCAATAAACCATAAATCGCAAGTCAAGTTCAACCCATCATTTCATGATTGAATTAAACCCACCCGCACAATCCTTGACAAGGTCAACAAGGTCGTACGACTACCCTAATCCAATCGCATCAGCATGCGGCAGATAAGCACTGATCAGCAACCGAATACTGTAGGAATGTTAAGCACGACAGCAAGGGTTCGGGAGGCATCGTCCATGCCATTTTAAAATTTTTTCCATGCTAAACAATCCTAACCCTAAAATCTTAACTAGAGATTTAGGCAATACAACATGTAAACAACTTTACAACTAAGTGAATATGGAATACAACCTTTGTAGACTGGTCCTTCACTTTAATATCTCCGTGTAGTAGTCCCTTCACTCCAAGTAGTGATCTTCCGGACTCTAGAATGACTCCATAAGATGAAAGGAACGAGATTGCACGAAGTCTTCGAGGCCGAAGATGATCTACGTCGAGGAGACACTAACCCAAGCTACCTCTTCACTAATGAGGGATTAGTGAAGCTAACACCCTAAACCAAATAGCTAATCTAGTAGAGAATGATGAAGTAGGATTTTTGCTCACTTTAGAATTAATTTTCTCACTTCTTTTCTTCTCCTCTAAAAAACTTAGAGAGCTAAGCTCTTGATGAAGAAGAAGAAGAAGCAAATAATGGATGAGAGAGTGAATGGCAACCATGGGTGAGAAAATATCATATACTAACTCATGTAGAGACATAACCATGGCTAATGAGAATGGTTGGGTTAATAAATATCTTAAGTAAAACAAAATTAGTGGACTAAGTCAATGGATCTCCAAGCTTCTACAAGGTTCATGCCATGTGACCAATTTCCATCTAATTTGGATTTACTTTAAATAAATAATCCTCACATTATCATGAGCATGGTGTAAATCTCATACACCCATGTAGTGTGTATCATCAAGCATGACACAAAAAAGAAAACACAAATAATATATATCACATATATATTAAGTGCGCACATGTGAGAAAAAGAAATGCTTAAGTGAGCTGATATTAGTTAATGTAAATTAATATATCAAATATATAATTATATATTAAATCATTAAATCAAAACTTGATTTAATAATCCGATTATATCTCTTATGACCGACTAATATTATTTGTATCAACTTATCGAATCAACACTTGATTCGATAACCCGACCATATATCATATAACCGACCGATATCAAAAATCGCGAGAATAGAATACGGTATCACATGCTCGTATAATCTCGGTCCCGTACATATCATGTATGTGCTCCTACTTCGTTTTTCCTGAGCCAGTAAACCTCTGTGTAGGACTCTAAAGACTCGTCAATACGCCGGCAATAGGTGATGATCATATCAAGCACCCATAAGCCGTCAACGATACTAGCTGGACGTAACGGTTATCCGGGTATTGAGCGATCAGAAGATCAACAAGCAAGCCTGCTCTTACTCCTGAAAAGCCTGTCAGTAACACTACCGTACAGTCCGGTCTCTTCATCTGATATGTCGCATATCTAGTCTAAGGGTGGTAAACGTCAGACCCCAGTAACTGATAAGTTGTACCGATGTGAGGCTCATAACGGGTCGAGAAACTACTGATAACACTTATCAGTATCTCCATATCAGCCCTGGTCAGGGACTTCTTGTTATAGCTAATCGAGCACAGTGCAACATCAACCCCAATACCGGGAGAGACGAATCCCCTCCTATCGCTCATTGCCTCTATGTGATTCAGGATTGTACCTAAAAGCCACCATTTTGCACGTTCTCTTGAACGTGGTAAGGTGGAAATCAAAGCACAGCGGGAATCACACAAGACTCTATGATGATCTCGGGTCTACAGACTAACCTGTACCGGTGTCACCAGAGAACTGCTATCTGACGATAGGTATAATACCAACTAGGAGTTCTCGGCGAGTCCGTTCAGTGTACCCAGTCTCCACTGAGCACCCGTATACCATCTTTGATGTCAAACACCAATGGATGTGGGATCATCCATCGCCCATCATATGGGTCAAGAAGCGTATACGCTAGTCTACACTGGAATATTGATGCCCTGTCTCGATACACCCTTAGGAACAATTATAGGATGTACTTGTGGACTACCCTTGGCCCCACTAGTATGATCTACATCATAGTCCTGGTAGTCAAGTACACATCCTAAGGGCTTTATCAACATGTGAGAGCAAGACAGTATCACAATACAAGTCTACATGTTAAGACAAAGAGCAACCAGATAGCATACTATCATGTCGAGCAAGAAAGTCCTCTCTATATATATCTAAGCATCCACTATAATATACATCACATGTACAATAATGGCCTCTAGGGCATACATATAACTAACAAACTCCCACTTGCACTAAGGCCAGTTGTTGTAGTATCTCATACCCAACATCCCGAAGAGTCTCTCAAATTGTATATGAGGTATGGACTTTGTGAGTGGATCCGCTGTGTTGTCCTTCATGTCAACTCTCCTGATCTCGATCTCCCGGCGATCAACTATCTCCCGGATCAGGTGATACCTCCTCAGAATATGCCTGGATCACTGATGGGACCTGGATTCCTTGGCCAAAGCCACGGCTCCATTGTTATCACAATACAAAGGTATTGGATGCTTGATGGATGGAACCACACCAAGTTCGTTTATGAACTTCTTCACCCAGACAGCTTCTTTGGCAGCATCGTTGGCAGCGATGTATTCAGCCTCCATCATCGAGTCTGCCATGGTTTCTTGCTTAGAACTCTTCCAACAAACCTCCCCTCTATTGAGGGTAAAGACAAATCCCGAGACCGACTTAGAGTCGTTTTTATCACTCTGGAAGCTCGAATCGGTAAAGGACTCCACTTGGAGTTCACCGTTACCATACACCAAGAATATCTTTTTAGTCCTTCTCAAGTACTTGAGAATGTTCTTCACAGCTGTCCAGTGACTCTCTCCTGGATCTGCTTGATACCTACTCACTACACTTTGTGAGTATGCTACATCGGGTCTGGTACATAACATCGCATACATGATAGAGACTACTGCCGAAGCATAGGGTATCCCTTGCATGCGAGCTCTCTCCAAATCAGTCTTGGGAGACATGTCTTTGGATAGAGTGAGTCTTGTGATCATGGGTAAATTCCCACGCTTAGAATTTTCCATACTAAACCTCTTTAGTATGGTGTCAATGTACCTGGATTGGGACAATCCCAGTATCCGTTTAGATCTATCTCTATAGATCTTAAACCCCAAGATGTAGGATGCATCACCTAGATCTTTCATTAAGAATCTTTGTGATAAGAAGAGCTTGACCAAGTGCAGCATAGGAACATCATTTCCTATCAAGAGTATGTCATCCACGTACAATACGAGGAAGACAACCTTACTCTGTGCAATCTTCTTGTATATACAAGGTTCATCTATGTTTTTGATGAAGTCAAACTCTTTGACTACCACATCAAAACAGATATTCCAACTCCGCGATACTTGCTTTAACCCGTAGATGGATTTAAGCAGCTTGCACACCTTCCCGCTACTCCCATTGTCCACGAAGCCCTCTGGCTGAGTCATGTACACGCATTCTTCTTAATCACCATTTAGAAAGACGGTCTTAACATCCATTTTCAAGATTTCGTAGTCATGGTATGCAGCAATGGCAAGTAGGATCCGGATGGACTTAAGTATAGCCACTGGAGAAAAGGTTTCATCATAATCCACACCTGGTCATTGACGAAAACCTTTTGCAACAAGTCTAGTTTTGAAAGTCTCAACTTTTCCATCTACACCAAGTTTCTTCTTAAACATCCATTTGCTCCCAATGGGTTTTACCCTTTCGGGAGCAACTTCCAAAGTCCATACTTTGTTAGTGTACATGGATTCCATCTCAGATCGCATTGCATCCAGCCATTTCACAAAGTCCCCACTCGTGATGGCCTGCTCGAAGCTAGTTGGGTCATCATCTTCCATGATGCAATCCTTGCTCCCACCATCAATAAGCAAACCGTAGTATCTCTCAGGTGGATGAGGAACCCTACTAGATCGGCGGAGAGGCTAAGGTTTGTTGGGTACTATCGAATCCTCTGGTTCTACCAAATCGTCTGTCGTAGTTTGTGCTGCTGGAACTTCTTCCAGTTCTACCTCCTCGCCACTAATTTTTTTTCCAAGAAATTCCTTTTCTAAAAAGGTGGCATTGCGAGAAACAAACACCTTTTGTTCCTCGGAACGGTAGACGATATACCCACGTGAATTTTTGGGATATCCAACAAACTTACACAGAACTGACCTAGCCTCGAGCTTGTCCGGATTTTACGTTTTAACATAAGCCGGACAACCCCATATCTTAATATAATTAAGACATGGTCTCTTCCCCTTCCATATCTCATATGGAGTGGTAGGCACAGATTTGGTAGGGACCATATTCAATAGGTGTATGGCTGTCTCAAGCGCATACCCCCAAAAGGAAATAGGCAACTCAACAGTGCTTAATATAGAGCGCACCATATCCAATAGGGTGCGATTCCTCCGCTCCGATACACCGTTGTGCTGTGGTGTATACGGAGGAGTAAGCTGAAAGAGAATCCCATTCTCTTTTAGATAGTCACGTAATTCCGTGCTCAAGTATTCTCCTCCACAATCAGATCGTAGGATTTTAATACTTTTACCCGTTTGGTTCTCGACTTTGTGCTTATATTCTTTGAATTTCTCAAAAGCTTCAGACTTGTGTTTCAAAAGGAACACATGTCCATATTTTGAGAGATCGTCAGTGAATGTAATGAAGTACGAGGAACCATTCCAGGCATGTGTAGATATGGGACCGCATACATCACTATGTATCAGTCCCAAGAGTTCTGTAACTCTTTCTCCGTGTTCAGTAAACGGAGTTTTGGTCATCTTTCCTTTGAGACATAACTGGCAAGTTTCATAAGATGATAATTCGAACGGATTCAAATATCCATTCTTATGTAATTTAGCTAGTCATGTTGCATTGATATGACCTAGTCTATATTGCCACAAGAAGGATTCGTTCATTTATGAACTCTTCCTCTTGTGTGTGTTTTGTACATTAAGAACTGTGGTTTGCTTTAGAACGTATATGCCATTATTTAACGAGCCTTATCCAATTAACTTTTGATTCAGGAAGATGCTCATAACATTATCCTGTACTACAAAATTATATTCTTCTTTACTTAATAAAGAAACTGATATAAGATTGCATATCAGGGTCGGTATGTAATAGCATTCGTTCAGAATCAATGTATTACCATTTGGTAATACAAGGTGATATTCGCCAACTGTTTTGGCTGCAACATTTGCACCATTCCCTACTAGTACGGAATGATCACCTATTCCCAGTTCTCTACCTTTTTTTTAGCCATGTAACATATTACATATGTGGGATCCCTATCCAGTATCTAATACATAGGACGTAGAGTGTATTGAGAAACAGTTCTTGGTGACTAACACACCCGAAGAAGATGCATCAACATGCTCATTCTTCGTTTGGGTGGCATGGAAATCCGGATACTTTCCTATTTCTTGCTCGGACTTATAAAAATTATAAGTTGGAGCGGAACCGATGTTCCCCAGCTCAGTATAACAAGCGGGTTCGGTCAATACATCCATATTATTATCTTGATTAAGGCCTGACATGGTCGCTACCTGGAGAGAGAGAGAAGATTACACTTAGCGTATGCTCTTGCAAGATTAGATTGGTTATTATCTTATCTAATCAGGATGGCTCCCACTTTTTTTTTCAAATCTTCCTTCAAACCCTAAAAGGTAAGACTAGCCGGGATTAATTACACCTTACCAGTTCGCCACTCTTTCAGCCAGGCTAGTATTGGTACTTTGAGGGAGGTTCCTCGTGCTTTTGTACGGACCTAATTAAAATAAACCTTGTTTTCCCAGGGGCGTAACCTCGTTAATACCTTTCTAGACACCTACTTGATCGGCTAATTGTCATGTATAAAACTCTCCCAGGAGTAACTCTTACTCGCAGTGGGTATCGTGATCCAACTATCTCATAGAAGGTATGCAATCTCATTGCAAATTTCAACACTTGAAATTCCCGATAACATTTTACTCCTAGCTTCCTATGACCTTGACGAAGGCCAAAAAACCATAGGCCACTAGTTAAGTTCAACCCGTTTATTTCATGATCGAATCAAACCAACCCGCACGACCCTTGAAGAAGGCCAACAAAGTCGCACGACTACCCTAATCCAATTGCATCACATGCTATAAGCAGATAAGTACTAATCAGTTACCGCACACTACGCCTTGACGAAGGCCAACAAACGTAGCACGAATACTAACAAGTCTTTATCTGAAATGACGGAAGGCTACGACAGGTTTTTAAGAAAACCTTTTGCGTAATGAACTTGATATCGTTGTAGAAACAAGTGATTTTTTAAAAGGAGTGTTTTTTAGGCTTTTTACTAGTCTTGCTGAAGAGGTCACTCATGGTGAAGGGATCTCGGCTCTTTCCTTATCGAATAAGATGTAGGATATTTCACAAATACCACTATGCAAAGCAAGAAATAAAAGAAGCAATCAAAAGACAAAACCGAGTGGGTTGTAGCATCTGCTAGCTTTTGCTAAAGAGGTCACTCCCGGTGAAGGGATCTCGGCTCTTTCCTCATCGAATGAGGTGCTGGATATTCTACAAGGAATACCGCTATGCAAAGCAAAAACTAGAGCTACCCTTTTTAAAAATATGATTCTACAACATCTTTTTAGGTGTCTTTCTTTTTCATTAATCTCATTAATGAAGTCCCATCAATTATGCTTCCTAAGCATCACAGAAGAAACGAAAATATAACATACGCTTATGACATCTGCATTCACCACAGTGTCCCGTTATGCACCGTTAAGTTACTTAACTAACGGCATAGCGGGGCGGGACTAGCGCGAGTGCAAAACATAATCAACATTTATTATATATCATATATACAATAATAAAGCATTCGTCTCAGACATATAAAGTGATCACATCACAGAATATCAACAGCAGAAGATAACATATGAAATATTGGATATACTAGAAATTCCGTGTTTTAAATTAAGCCAGTATAAAACACGGATTCCACGGTCGCGACGAATAGCCAAAACTACATCCCTAGACCCCTACGAGAGCGGAAAGCAACCTTGCCAATTCTAGAGTTAGAAGACCCGGTCTCGACTCCTCAAGATGGTCTCCCACTGGACCTTAGAACCCGGTTAATTGTGCTCCCCTCCTTGGGTCTATCCTAATGTGGAAAAGTAAATAATATACAAAAATGGTGACATCATCCTCAACCCGGAAGTGCCCCAATAAAATAATATTACATACAATGAATTTTACATGAATGAAAATAAAAACTCTTATCTCACATAAAACCCCCGGCTATTCAAAACACGATGATCCAATATAACATATCACATCAACAAATAACATCACATGTCATCAACGTAAGTAATATGCGTATCACAATTGTCGTTGACATATGGCAACGAAAATGGAGGTACACCACATATTACGCTTATGGTCGCAGAAAAGAAAATGTCAAATTACAACATTTGGAATCCACAATAACCTTAGACATCATAAACCCGAAATATCACATACTTCGGATTTCATGTCTAACAATATGAATTCCAAATATTGTATCACATTCCAAAAATAGCTAGACAATATTAAACATTCCGATCGAATCAACAAACACCCAAAATTTCCCAAAAAGCTCAACACTTGAGCGCAATTTTAAAATACTCAGAACATACCACAGTACCTATGTACCAACCGTAGAAGGGCCAACCCTTGCCTCACCGATGGCGCCGCGGAACTACCGCAAACCCATGGGTTTGGCGGCGGTTCTTACGGTCATAAAATCGAGTTACGGTTTCGTTCTTTTAGAGGGTCCATCGCATTACTTGAATGATTTCTGAATGTTCTTTAACTTGGAAAAATACAACTCTTGGAAAATTTTCAGCGAGGGTTAAAGTGGGTACTTGATATCCGTTCGAACTTTTTAACGCCGTCTAAATAACTCGAAATAATGTTAGAATTACGACTACGAAACACTCCGAATTTCCTTTATAGAAAATTAACATCTTATGCAATTTTATCAAAAACAAGCAACACCTGAAACACCAAAAAGCAGAGACCAGAACACCAAACGAATACGAACCAGAATAGAGCAGAGGGGGCCGGCCAGGCCGGATTTTATGTCCATGTCATCGGGTCAAATCTGGTGGAATTGGTTCGTATTTGTTCAGTGTTCATGTTACATCTCATATAACATTCTGCAGTTGCTTAAATTTTTTTCGACGACTTAAAAAGATTGACAGAAACTGGGTTTTAGTTTCGAGTGTTCCGGAGTTGTTTCGGTTTCGTAATTTTACAAATATCGTCTAAATCTCTAGCTTGGCTCTGATACCACTGTAGGAATGTTAAGCACGACAGCAAGGGTTCGAGAGGCATCATGTCACGTCCCCCAAAAAAGGCACATGACCGGCACTTAGACTACGTAACGTCAACAGGCGTAACGCAATTTAAGTATGCCAAAAACCCAGCAATCTAAACCATTACAAGTAGTAAAGGATAGAAACACTATAAAATCTCAAGTAAGAACTTAAAGCTTAATGTTTGTTTTCATAAAAATTTCGGCAGCACCTCCTTTGTAAAAACCAGCCCCGAAACGGGTACAAACATAAGATAAGAAAAGCATCCCCAAACGGGAGCAAATCTTGCCCAAACGCGGAAACAACCACCATAATAGATATACGACGCCGTAGCGAAGAAATGAGATAATCCACATAAATAAAGGCCGGCTCACACGAGCATGACAACCAGAGTCACAAGAATATACAACATCGATCCTCACAACTCGTCTCTAAGTCAATACATGAAGGTGGTAGATGGAGAGTACTAGATACAAAAGATATACAGTGTACATCATCGGATAACCGCAACCCACCTATAGCAAAAGGCTTCACATCCAACCATAGCGGTATCCGCAAAAGTAAAGATAATAAGGCGCCCTGCCACGACTACTCTGAGGATTAGACCTGCAACACACTGTGGCACAACGGGGGGGGGGGAGTTGCCAACTCGTGAATAGCAAATAACATCATACTGTAATCACAAGTATGCACGGACAACGATAAATCTATCACATGTAACCCGATAGCATAAGTATGGTAATATGAATATGCAACAATCATGTAATGGTACATCATCAGGGTTCTACAACTACATGAAGCAATGCATATCAAAATAATCCTGAGTGTGGGATGATATAATAAAACCTCATGCAAAAATTATCAGCATGGAAAAACCCCAGTGTCCCTCAATGACACGTCAAATCCGAAAATCCTTAGGCACCGCTTCCTCAGATCGGCCCTCATATCCTGTAAGTCTCATGGAACCTAAGTGTCCAACATCGACACCCAAAACATCATGAAAACATATGCATGTATATATATCTATATGTGTGTCCCTCAACGACACATCAAATCATAGAACCTGGGTGTCCAATATCGACACTCGAATCATCATGAAACCCATGTCCAATATCGACACGTAAATCCTCATATCTCGGGCTCCGTCAGTCCGGATCGGCCCTCGGGCTCCGTCAGTACGGATCGGCCCATATCAATATCTCGGGCTCCGTCAGTCCGGATTGGCCCACATCAATATCTCGGGCTCCGTCAGTCTGGATCGGCCTACAGGCTACGTCAGTTCGGATCGTCCCGTATCATCTCATGAGAACCGAATTTTCAAACAAATACATAAGTTTCTTGAAATACTCCCACGGTTCTCAAATCCATAAATTACATGAAATCCATATCTCAATGCGTAAATCCATGAAATATAATATATGCAACATAAAACAGTAATATGAGCATATCAAAGAGAAACCGCTATTTAAATGCATTAAGTTATTAAATATATCGCGCGGTTCCCAATTCTTCAAAATCCAAAGCAACATCATGTAAATGTGAACATGTGGCTAAAGCAAGATATGAGTATATACCTATCAAGGTAGGGGTGTACATGTAAGTATGTATGCATGATGTACATATGGATATATCTCATATGTGTATACACCTGTCAATAATGATACATACCATATAGGTATAAGTGTAGCTGTAGCATAGCAAGGCATATGTGAAGCATGTAGGTATACATGTATGCTATATTTTATATGCGCAACCGCACAAGAATCAATGCCTCGATGTCACCAATCAATACCATATCATATATGTATGTGTATTGTGTGTATCATGGCAATTATCGACAGTGTGTGTGTAGTATACAATTAGTGCTCGTGCAACATGAACTGTCAATAATAGTGCAGTGTCCACAGGGTACAAGTCCAGGTACAACAAGTAATAATATGCAATGATGTCCATGCACAATCTCTATATATGCATATAAGCATGCAGCTAATATCTTATCATATCATACCTAGCCCTGACACTTAACGCCATACGGGCGATCTCCCCGTAGATGTTAAATCTTCTCACCGATAATCGTGGACTAGGTAGATCCAATCACCCGCTTCCCTTTCTTCGCAACATCCGAAGTCCCCGCCTGCAATCCTATTAACACAAACATAGCAAGTGCAAAATCTCAGAAATCGACCAATCTCACGTACAAACTACGTTTGACCGATGCACCAATTCCAATCCAACTCTCAAGTGTTCGCCTAGTGGGTAACATGTGTAGCGACACTCCAAAACCAACCCAGGTGCCGCAGTTACACAAGATCACGAACCGTGTCGGATAACGTAACACGCGTATTCAAAACACTAGATTATAGCAAAGTGATCCCAGATTTTGTATACTGTCAAAACTCAAAAATCAAACAGTACCAAACACCTCTAAACAACTGCAGACAGCTACCCTACAAAAACCAAACCCCAACTCCCTCAAAGGGCCGAGGTCGCTGGATTTCCCTAGGTTGTCGCCGGCCAAATCTGAGCCTATGGGGTTTGTGCTTCAGGTATAAACTCAGGGTCACTAGTACAACACTACTACACTGCTAGATTTTATAGTAAAATTCCCAGGTCATAGCAGATCACAAAGGCTCTAATATGACACTAAAAATACGATATGTGCACGAAACGATACTTTAAGTGTTCTAAACAACAACCAATAAGCTACACAACATTATAACACATATTTGACAATTTAGAGATTATACCTATCCAAACTTGCTCAAAAGATCCTAGCTTTCTAAGCTTCAAGTGATCTTAGAGGCAAAAACAAGACTTGGGATGTGATTTGGTGAGGTTTAATGAAGTTTTTGTAAGGATTAGTGAATGGATAGTGAGTGTTCAGTTGGAAGTTTAAGAGGATGAAGAGTATTTGAGAGTGAGAGAGAATGAGAGAGTGAGAGAGAGATAATGATGAGAGGTGAGTGTAGGGTGAACTAAATCCTTATTCTTACTCTCTCCCTCACCTCCATTAAAGCAACCATTAATGCTTCATTAAAGCCTCCATGACTCATCTGGCCACCTCTCTCTCTCAATCCAAACAAAGTAGATATTTCTCACACAAATATCTAGGGCAAGGTTAAGTCAAGGCAAAGATTAGCTTAAGGTGTTATGGTTGCTAAACAAGATTAACACTAACTAACCCTCACATTAACATGCACAAGTGTGTGCAAGCCATAACAAATAATAATAAAATATTAATTAATTGTTATAGAAAAATGTGAGGAAACCGATTTGGTAAACTTTTTCCTAAAAACCCGCATTATTGCTTAATTAACACTAATCATATTCTAAGGTGTTACAATCTCCCCCCTTAAAGAAATTTGTCCCCGAATTTAAAATTCATACTATGCGTACCTTCAAAGAGATGAGGGAATTTCTTCCGCATCTCATTCTCGGCCTCCCAAGTGATCTCCTCACTAGTCGGGCTACGCCAAAGAACCTTCACAGATGGTAAGACCTTTGATCAAAGTTTCTTCATCTGCCGATCCAAAATAACTACCGGCTGCTCGGCGAACGAAAGATCGTACTCAAGCTGAACGGTCTGGTGCTGAATCATGTGAGAAGGATCATGAAGATATCTACGAAGCATCGACACATGGAACACGGGGTGAACATCCGGAAAACTAGGCGGGAGTGCCAAATGATAAGCAACAATACCAACTCGCTCAAGGATCTCGAAAGGACCTATAAATCTGGGACTACGCTTCCCCTTTCTTCCAAATCTCATAACGCCCTTTATCGGAGAAATCCGTAGGAATACATGATCCCCTACTGCGAACTCAAGTCTGCGACGACGACGGTCGGCATAAGACTTCTGTTTGCACTGGGATGCTTTCATCCTGTCCTGAATTAGCTGGATCTTCTCCGTAGTCTCCTGAACTAGCTGGGGTCCCAAAACCCTACTCTTATTGAGTTCGGTCCAACAAACTGGCGATCGACACTTCCTACCATACAAGGCCTCGAAAGGTACCATCTGAATAGTCTCCTGAAAGCTGTTGTTGTAGGAGAACTCAATCAATGGCAAGTGACGATCCCAACTGCCACCAAAATCAAGCGCACATGCCCGAAGCATATCCTCTAGAGTCTGTATAGTTCGCTCTGACTGACCATCGGTCCGCGGATGGAAAGCGGTGCTAAAACTCAAGCGGGTACCCAAAGCTTCCTGAAGCTTCTTCCAAAGATGGCTAGTAAATTGGGTGCCCCTGTCGGATACAATGCATGTGGGAACGCCGTGCAAACGCACAATCTCATCTATATACAACCGAGCATACTGAGTATAACCGAAAGTGGTCTTCACTGGAAGGAAGTGAGCCGCTTTCGTCAACCGGTCAACAATCACCCAAATGGAGTCATATCCCCGACTGGTCTTGGGTTGACCCACAACAAAGTCCATGGAAATCTATTCCCATTTTCACTCAGGAATGGGTAAAGGCTGCAACTCTCCAGCCGGTCTCTGATGCTCAGCCTTGACTTGCTGACAACTGAGGCACCTCGAAACGAAGTCCGAAACATGGCGCTTCATCCCTTCCCACCAGTAAATGTCTCTCAAGTCACGGTACATCTTGGTGGAACCTGGATGAACGCTAAGGGCCGACTGATGTGCCTGCTCTAGGATCTCGCGTCTCAACCCATCAATATTTGGTACACACAAACGAGTCCCATAACGTAGCACACCCTGATCATCAATCAAGAACTCTGAATCTGTACCCTACCGAACAAGCTCAAGAATCTCAGACAAACGGGCATCACTGGGCTGCGCCTCATGGATACGATCAAGTAGAAGTGGACGGGCGCGGACATGAGCAAGTTGTCCCCCAGTGGGAGTGAACTCAAACTGTATTCTACCATCGCACAAGATCTGCCAATCTGCAGAAGACTGTCGTTGAACTGCACTCAACTGGGACAAGCTACCCCCGGGCCTACGACTCAAAGCATCAGCTACCACATTCGCTTTGCCCGGGTGATATAGGATGTCACGCCCCGCTTCCCAGAGTACGCTAAGATGGGCACGTGACATAGCCAACCATGCTACCTGTGGATAGGAAATATCCTTCTACAGTCACATTACGGCTGTAGAGATATCAAGAACAATAATAAACTATCTGACACATGTCCATAAGCCAGAATAAAATGAGTCAAGAATAAAAACAATGCGGAAGCAAAAGATCCAATACAAGAGTAACTGGAATGTATGTCCTATAATGCGGGTTCACATCAGGAATGAAAATACCGAAAATAAAAGAACTAACTGCTCAGCTTGCTGACTGAAGTACTCCTGCTCGGCTTGTAGCACAGGTAAAGAATCCGGGCTATGCAAAATCCAGACGTCAGTGCGTCATAACATCAAGCAATAATATATAAACAGGGTAGCAAGACATGCAGGTATGATCAAAAATGGTAAAACAGGTGTAACAGCAACATAGATTAGGACAGTGAAGGGTAGTGTGCAGTGAGTAATCTAAAACTGGTCTACTGTGTTAACTACTCTCAAGTATTTGAAATCAATTTGATGAATCATCGATGTAACTCAATAGTATCCCGTGCGTGCCCGGGATCACGGTCTATGACTCTCGGGCTGAATCCGAGACGTGCCGCAAGGTAGTAAAAGGGTAGTAAGTAATGACGAGTGATGTCAGCAGTATCACCCCGGGGCTGGCCTAGCCCATAGGACTGATCAGAAAAGGTGTCGTACTGTCGAGTTACAAGTCAGGTTTCATCATTGATTTCCCCATACCCCCAAGTTATATATGGTTAAGTCAGGTATTAAATAATCTGGAGCTAATGCCAACACAGGATCAGGCAGGTACAGGTTTGTCTGGATAGACAACAGGAAATGTCCGCAGGGACAACAGGTCAGGTTTGTTGGCATTAGTAACAAGATCAGGTAACAGGTCAAGCTATGGTACATCAGGTCAAGTCAGGTAGTGTATATAAATCCAATCATGTCAAGCAGTGCACGGTACCAAGTCGTGTCAAGTAATAGGTGTATCAAGTCATGTCAGGGGTGCACAACATGTCACGTGGGTGTTCATACTCAAACTAACATAAGCATGGGTATACAAAACAAGCATGGGGTACTAATGGAACAATAAAATGGAACATTGTAATGTTGTATGCAAATATGTACAGATTAAAGCGTATGGATGCACCGTTATCGATTTGGGTTAAGGGGATAGTTCCAACATTAATTAAATACGGCTTATCAAATATGGAATGTTAAAATCACACTAATATGTATTAAATGATCTAGGGATGCAATTTTATATATAATAGGTTAAATGGATGCAAACGGGTGTCCGATAGGGTAGAAACTATTAAAAGGTACTATAGGCTATGCAGATAATTATTATGTGATTTAAACATGGACGTGGGTACCACGTATTGTAAACTAAAATGCAACATGATATGTTTCAAGTTCTAGGTCTAAATGATATATGGAACATTGATAGGTTTAAATGGAACATGCGGCATTAGATTTAATCTACAGGTTTAGTATGCAATTAAATAAGTATAACATAATATAAATAGCATGTAGCAAGTTTTACTTGCCTCGACAGATCAAGAAACAGGTATACGGAACGTAACGGCTATATGCCTCGACAGATCTCCATATATGCCCTACTTCATTTCGCTTGAGCTAGGAAACCTCTGTGTGGGACTTTAAAGACTCGTCAATACGCCGGCAGTAGGTAATGATCACATCAGATACCCATAAGCCGTCAGCGGTACTAGCTGGACGTAACGGCTATCCAGGTATTGAACGAATAGAAGATCAACAAGCAAACTTGTCCAAACTCCTGTAAAGCCTATAAGCAACACTTACCGTACAGTCCGGTCTCTTCGTCTGATATGTCGCATATCGAGTCTGGGGGTGGAATCGTCAGATCCCAATAACTTGATAAGTCATGCCGATGCGTGGCCTATAACTTTTCAAGAAACTACTGATAACATTTACTAGTAAATCTCATTAGCCCTAACCAGGGACTTACTGTTATAGCCAATCGAGCATAGCACAATATCAACTCCTAATACCGGGAGAGACGAAACCCCTCCTATCGCTCACTGCCTCCATGTGACTTGGGACTGCACCCAAAATCCACCTGTTTGCACGACTCCTTTGAGCCGTAGTAGGGAGGAAATCAAAGCACGGTGGGAACCATACAAGACACTATGAAAATCTCGGGTCTACAGACTAACCTGTACAAGTGTCACCAGAGAACTGCTATCTGACGATAGGTATGGTACCATCTAGGAGTTCTTGGCGTGTCCTGTTCAGTGTATCCATTCTATAATGAGCACCTGTGTACAATCTTTGATGTCAAACACCAATGGTTATTAGATCAACTATCGCCCCATACAGGGTCAAGAAACGTACACACCAGTCTACTCTGGAATATCGATGCCCTATCTTGATACTTCCTCGACTAGGAACTGTTAAAGGATGTGCTTACGGACTACACAAGCCCCACTAGTATGATCTGCATCATAGTCCTGGTAGTCAAGCAAATATCCTAAGGGCTTTATCAACATGTATCAATGAGATAGTAGACTAAAACAAGTGTACATGTTAAGATAAAAAGCAACCAGATAGCATACTATAATGTCGAGCAAGAAAGTCCTATATATATGTCCAAGCATCCACTATAGTATACAATAATGGCCTCTAGGGCATACATATTCATAACAATATATATTCATGATGCGATACGAGGTGATGTGACATGTGACGATATGTGACTAGATGAGATGATATGATGTACATGACCATAGATCCGTACTCTTGATTGATGATATCGTACGATGGACTATACCGTACATGATATGATGTACGAGACCAATGATCCATACTTTTAATTTGATGACACCGTACGATGGATTATACCGTACATGATACTATGAGGATGGATCGCCGATTTATGAATGTATCGACTTGGAAACATATTGTTTTACATCACTTAAGTAGATATTAAGATATATTTAGAACCATACCTATTTTCAAAACTATCGAATCGTATCCACTTTTAAATGATAACCTCAAGGGACGCTATAGATTTTCAAATGGTATCTTTTTCTCAAAAACACCGTAGCCCCCATTTTCAAAAACAACGATTCATACTATTTTAAGCTATAACTGTATGGTTCATATATAGTCACGTATTTTATACTGTTGCGTTTATGCTTTCCTCTTTCTGTTACGCTCGTATTATTCTCATTTGCGACATACATACTACGTTCCTTGTACTTATGTTTATATGATTTTGTCTGTTATGACACATGCACCATTACCGATGATGCGCATGTTGCACGTACACCTACTTGCCGGCTCACACACACATCATCGGTAATTGCCATACCACGTACATATTTGAAACTGTTATGTCGCCATATTGTTCCCTAATTTGTAGAATTATAGTTATTATTTAGTACTCATTACTGCACATGCTAGTTTAGATATTTCACTTCCATACCTAGTTACATGACATGCTTGTATGAAAGCACCTGTTATACCTTGCAGTGCTGTTTTGTGCTTGTATTTACTGTTCCGTTATGGTTACATGATTATGAGATTCTGTTTTCATAAGATTGTTGGATTTGAGAACCGCAGATATATTTTTAAAGTCTTATGATTATTTTTTTTTAAAAAACGCGGTTTCTCTTGATATGATATTTCGACATCCACCATGAGTTTCTCGGTTCTGAGTTATGTGTATACCCGATTCGAGAAGAGAGGAGGCACCGTCTGCGGGTACATGGTGGACCCGGTACGGTCCCCAAGGCAAGAAGATCGTATAGAGAGACGTTGAGCCCGGCAGGGGAACACTACCTACGGGTGACAGTATTGGACTCGGCGGATATCCGGAGGATACCGACCGGAGCGATTGAAAAAGATGGATATGCGGGACGATCCGATGAGACGGCGTCTGAGATATGAGGATTTACGTCTCGATGCTGGACACGGATTTTATGATGCTTTCGAGTGTCAAAGCTGGGTACTCTGGTGTTTATGATGATTTGATGCGTCGTTGATGTACACACGTTGGATGATACACATATATTCATATATATGACACAGATGATATGTCACCATATTATGACACGGGCATGCTAATATTATTAGCATTATACTTATTGTCATATGATATTGTATCGTACGCGGTACCTTTGAGGCGGGATCACTGACTATTATATTATATATATATATATATATATATATATATATCGACTCAGATTTAGGTGGTTTCTATACCCCTCCCGATTTGCGTGTTAGCTAGATCTGTAGTTGCTTAGTAGATGTTAGACTAGGCCGATGTCATACCTTTTTCAAACTAACGAATCGGGAGTATTTTAAAGATAGGCAAAGGGATTCTACGGATATTTTCAAAAGACGCATCTTTCCTTAAAAACACCGTAGCCCTTATTTTACTAAAAACCCCGATTCGTCTTATTTTAAATGGCAAACTGTATGATATTTTTATATTGATGCAGATGCGTCACTGTTGCGTTTATTAGTCGATTTCTGCATATTCTTGTTATTCGCATCGCATTGCATATGCAAATGATTATTGTTATGTAAAAATCATGATGTTAGGACACCAACACCATTATCGATGATGCATATGTTCCACGTACACCTGCTTGTCGGCTCACACACTTCATCATCGATAATTGCCATGTCACTACACTGTAGTACTGTTGCATTCAGGATATGACCCTTGCATGGCATACTTGTGCACATACCTATTGTACATTCATACTCGTGTACTTACATATTGTACACTTATACTTGTGCACATACCTATTGTACATTCATACTCGTGTACTTACATATTGTACACTTATACTTGTGCACATACCTATTGTACATTCATACTCATGTACTTACATATTGTACACTCATACTCGTGCACCTACCTGTTGTACACTCATACTCGTGCACCTACCTGTTGTACACTCATACTTGTACACATACATATTTGCACACACATAGATGATTCTGGTTTGACTTGGAGATCTGGGAACCGCAAGATACTTT
Source organism: Agapanthus africanus (assembly GCA_030015575.1). Classification (NCBI taxonomy): domain Eukaryota; kingdom Viridiplantae; phylum Streptophyta; class Magnoliopsida; order Asparagales; family Amaryllidaceae; genus Agapanthus; species Agapanthus africanus. Next base: position 740,309,949 of record CM057341.1, read on the forward strand.
CTAAAATTGATTCATTTTAAAGAAGCGGTCTCCCCTAAATATGTGCATATTACTATTCCATGTTGCATGATATACTGATATGCTTACATTTCTTTTATATGTCGCATACATCATGCTTTCTGATTATACGCATTGAGATATGTTGTTTCCATGATATTTCTGGATTTGGGAACCGTGGGTATTTTAAAAGAGAGTATGTATTGTTTTAAAAACCCGGTTACCCTTGATATGATAATTCAGTGCGTCCACCATGTATTTTCTCGGTTCTGAGAGTGGCATGTGAAACTCGATACGAGGAGCGGTACGCACCGTCTGCGGGTATATGGTGGACCCGGTGAGGTACCCGGGGCAAGAAGACTCGTATATGCTAGACGGTGAGCCCGGCAGGGGAGTACTACCTACCGGTGATTGTATTTGAGCTCGGCGGATATCTGGGGGATACCGACCGGAGTTGAGAGATGATACGGGCCGATCCGAACTGACGGAGCCCTATATATATAAGGATTTACATGCCGATGCTAGGCACAGTTTTCATGATATTTTCGAGTGTCGATGCTAAACACCCAGGTTCCATGATTTGATATGTCGCGAGCGACACATGTTGATTTATATCCTCATATTTCCATGCATATGCTTTATGATATTTACATGCATGATGTTTATTGTCATTGGGTGACACGTGGAAGGTATCCACATACATATAGTTGACATTAATGACATTGATCACATAGTTGGACGAGATCTACATACATGATGACATTGATTACATAGTTGGACGATATCCACATACTTATAGACTTCATGATATAGTCGACATTTATCATACCTCATATTTATGATATATTATTACCTGAGGCACTGGCACGAGCACTTGGCACTACACTCATGTATAGATGTTACATTGCCACTTTATCATGCTTCAGACTTATTCATTTGAGGTTTATATATATGTCTGATCGTATTGACTTAAGATTGTGTCATATATACGATTTCTGCTCTGTGATGTTCTTTATTCATGAGTTGGCAACTCACCCCCGTTGTGCCACAATTTCTTGCAGGTTTTGCCATACAGGTTCCATTGCGGTTTTCTGGCACACTGCTTCCTTTACGGGTGACTTGCTTTGGTAGGTGAATTCTTTTGCATCAGAACCGCCATTGTATATGTATTATTCAGTTGTATTTAGAAATTCCATCAACCAAACTTGTATATTGTTTCAGACTTAGAAAACCAGTTGTGTATTATTTCGACCTTAGAGTCGCGCGTTGTAGTATTATGGTTTTCAAGCTGATTTGAGTTTTCCTTTGAGATTTAATCCTCGCCCTTTGGCGTTGTATATTATATTGCTTGCGTGGTTGTGACCGTCGATTGACGAAGAGCTAGCTCCCGCTTGGGGATGCCTTTTATCATTGCATATATATTATTCTTGTTGTACCCCGTTCGGGGCCAGTATTTACAAAGGAAACTCTGCCGAAATTTTCAGAAAAGACATTGAGGATTTACAAATGCATATTCGGCTACTTATTTAAAAACCTTGTTTTTAAACACGTTTTCTTACTTCTTAAAAACTAGTTTTCCTTATTTACTCCTTAAAATGGTTTTAGATTTCTGGGCTTTTGGCTTACTTGGATTAGATGGGGTTCTATAGACTTCATATGATTCAAGTGCCAGTCACGTGCTATTTTCCAGTCATGACACTTATGTATATACAATCATCCTTGTTACCACACAGTATTATTTTAGTATATTACTGTATGACCTAGAAGATCGTCATACATTTAATTTCTACCTGATGATGACTTCTACTCACGAGTTGGTAACTCACCCCTGTTGTGCCATAGTTTTCTTGCAGGATCGATCGTTCGGATCAATAGCGGCTTGCTGGCACATCTTTTCTTCTGGGTGATTTGCATGGGTATGTGGGTTACTTCTTGGATCGTAACCGCCGTTGTATACATTATTATTCAGTTGTATCTAATTAAAAGCTCTATCAACCAGATTATTTATATTTGGTAGACTTAGAAACCACAGACTTGTATATTTTTTCAGACTTAGAGCAAGATGTGTGTATTATCCTTTATTCTGGGTTTGATGGTGTTTTGGTTTATTTACTTTCTTTTCCGTGTTTGATCTTCGCTTTAGGCGTCGTATATTTGTTTTTGCGTGGTTGTTTCAGCCATTTGGTGAAGAGCTAGCTCCTGCTTAGGATGCCTATATTATTGTTGTTATGTAATGGTTTTGGATCAAAATTTACAAAGGAGGTGCTGTCCAAATTTCAAATGACGAAAATGTTTTCAACTATAGTATACCACTCACTTGTATTTTCACATACCATTACTTATAATTTTTAAAGAAGAACTTGAATTCATTATATCTTCATTTCAAAACTTCACCTCCATTATTTTCCTAAAAAGGTTTAGATTTCTGGACTTTCGTCTTACTTGGATTACGATGGGGTCCTATAAACCTCATGTGATTCAAGTACCGGTTATGTGCCGTTTCCGGGTCATGACAAAGTTGGTATCAGAGCATTAGGTTTAACCTTGGTTCGAGTCTAGATTTGACTATGTGGAGTCTAGGGCGTATATATTTCGTAACCTAAACTTGACCTTATGGAACTTAGACTTGACTGAGGGGGTATTAGATCCTAAATTTCATTATGTAGGTTGACCTTGGTCGATGGAGTATGTAACTTAAGTAGAGTGACGTACCGTGTGTATGTTTCGCGGTATACTTATGATATGTTGCTCCGCTTAAGTAAGCTTAGGATGTGCATTATTTTGAGCCCCGTATTTCTATTCGTTCTTATGATCTATCCTTATCAATATTTGATTTCGGTTCTGTGATATTTCAGAAAATATAAAATAATATTTTTGGAATTTAAATAATAAAATAATATATTTCACGAAAACTATACGAGTATGGATTTGAGTTTTCGTAGAATGGTATAATTATATACCTATACTTTGGAAAATATTTGAAAATTAAAATAAATTATTAATTTTGAAGGCCTTTATTGGATTTGGGCTCTTATAAATTAATAAACAATTATTTACATACAAGTTTATGTTAAACGTGATTAGTAGATTACTAATTATGCATTAAACCAAATCCATTTTTGTTAACCATGTATTTGAGTGTGCATGATGTTTTGTGACATGTTGTATTTAGATTTTATTGTGTAATATGGTTTTGTTTTAAGAAAAAGGAAAATGAAATGAAAAGAAAAATAATATTGATGGGGGGAGACATAGATGTGACCTTGAGTAATGAAGAGAGATGAGTGAGAAAAAAGAGAGGGATAGAGAGGGTATGGCTTGCACCCTTCCTCATTCTTATTTCCTCATCTTTCTCATTTCCCCACCTCCTTCTTTTTCTTCATCCTCAACCTCCTCCACCTCCACTACCACCCCCACAAACACCTACAAAACCACTTCCAAAGCTCATATAGCCTTCACAAATATTATTCCCAAGCTCATTACAAGCACCATGGTGGGATCAAGTGGAAATTTTGAGCACTTTGGATCACCTAAGAATTTTCTTGAGTTACTCCATGAGGTAAAACTTTCACCCTTGTTCAAGTTTTAAGTTTCTAACCCCAAGTATTAGTGTAGAGTTAAGGATTGTAGGTTATTGGTGATCTTAGAAAATTCTAGGATAAGGGTTATTGGATAAATCTTGTAGTAAAGGTTAGGGGAGGTGTAGTGAGTGTCCCTTGTCCCAGTAGTGAGGGTAGCCTTGTCTAAAATGAGCTTTGAAGTCCCAATCATGAACTTTGAATTTTCCGATATCGGATTTTTAACGAAATGTGATGATCAATTAGAATCTGGAATGACTCGAGAGCTCTGAAAAATAAATTGCATATACAGAGAGATGTGCAGGCACATAGGAAACTACCCCAGAAGCCTGAGCCTAAAATACCCCACCTAGGCCACCAAAATAATCCTTATAGCCGCAAATTGCGGCCAATTAGGGGAGTTAGGGCCCCAAGTTTGGTCCATAGCTCAACTTCTAGACGACTAGGCCTATCGAATGTGCAAAATGTCCTAATTTCATCTTGAGTAAAATCTGGGAGTGTTTTTCTTAGTTGCTGATTTCGTTTTGCGACTTTTGAAAACTTGAGTTTTGATATTTGAGTTTGATTCGGTCGTTTAACGTTTGTACGTCAACGCCGGGGGTTGTTTGATTGTCCTTGCATGCATGGACCATAAGTTCTAACCTATGCGCACTTCGCGTGCCGGATTGGTTTTCGGATTTGATTTTGATTCCTTTACGATATGCATTGAATTGTAGGTACCTTCGCGTGGACTTCCGGGATGACAAAGGAGAGAAAGGCGTTCATCGACTTCGGATAGAGCGAGGATAGTAGATGAGTAGATGTATATCTATGGGGGAAGTCGGATGGATGCGTATAGCACCCCCGCAACCATAGTACTAGGAGATCAGAGATGTATTATGTATATAGATACACACACTTATATACATATGGATATAACCATAAAGATAATTACGAGATGATATGATGAGATGAGAATATGATGGAATAAAATGACACGAGTCGATAGGTTTGATATGAGGATGCGATGCGATATCTATATCTATATCTATCTATCTATCAATATCTATATATATATATATGAGAATATGAGAAAATATAATGTTTGTCACCATAGTTCCGTACTTTGATTTGATGATACCGTACGATAGATTATATTGTATGCGATATTATGTACAGGACGATGGATCCTTACTCTGATTTGATGATACCGTACGATAGATTGTACTGTACGCGATATTATGTATAGGATGATAGATTCTTACTCTGATTTGATGATACCGTATGTGATATTATGTACATGATGATAGATCCTTACGCTGAATTTGATGATACCGCACGATGGATTATACCGTACGTGATATGATGAGCATGAATCGCCGACACATATATATCGACTCGAGGAATATTGATTAAGATCACTTAAGTAGATATTAGGATATATATATATATATAGTCGGAACCATACCTATTTTCAAAACCAACGAATCGTATGCACCTTTAATTGACAATCTCAGCGACGCTACGGATTTTCATATGGTATCTTTTTCTCAAGAACACCATAGCCCCCATTTTCAAAAACAACGATTCATATTATTTAAGCTGTAAATGTATGATTCATATGCAGTTACGTATTTTATACTGTCCGCGTTACGTTTCCCTGTGTTTATCTTTATACGACTTTGTTTACTAGGACACATGCACCATTACCGACGACGCGCATGTTGCACGTACACATACTCACCGGCTCACACACTCATCATCGGTAATTGCCATGCCATTTACACGTTAGAAACTGCTATATTGCTATATTGTTTCATAAATTGTAGAATTATAGTTATTCCTCAGTACTTATTACCGCACATGCTAGTTTAGATATCACACTTCCTTACCCAGTTACACAACATGCTTATATGAAAACACCGGTTATACCTTACAGTACTATTCCGTGCTTGCATTTACCATTCCATCATGGTTATATGATTATGAGATCTGGTTTTCATGAGATTGTTGGATTTGAGAACCGTAGATATATTTTTAAAGTCTTATAATTGTTTTAAAAACGGGTTTCTCTTAATATGATATTTCGACGTCCACCATGAGTTTTCTCGGTTCTGAGTTATGTGTATACTTGATTCGAGGAGAGAGGAGGCACCGTCTGTGTAACACCCTAGTGCATTTATACGATATTTTATTTGGGGCATTTCAGATCTTGCGACAGGTTTCTTGTTTATTATTGTTTTGGGTACGGATAGTGCATTTGGTAACTGTGGTTAGTACCCGACTCGAGCCGCATGCTTGAAACCCATCATGGTTCTATTTTACGTCATATATTTACTAGTATAGAGGATCCGTGCATATTTAGATTCTATATACATGTATGATATATTTTGTATCCGCATATCTTTAAATAATACAAATAATAACTAGATAATATATTTTGATATCTAGCATGACATGTTATCATACCCATGTCTTGTGAGTGCATCCATACATCGTGTTCATGTCCAGTTTGATAAAAAAGACTCGTTCGGATCGCTACGTATATTTACGTATATCCGTATTTGAGGGTATGCATTTTTATTAACCGGGTATCGCATTATAGTTTTAACTGATATGTATATTATCCATATTTTAAAACTAGATTTTTAGAAAGAACCCGGGTATTTTTTCGGAGTAGTTTGACATTAGCTGTCCAAGAAAATATATTATTATATCCTTTGTTTATAGAACTGCTACTATATATAATATATACCTAATATTTTACTAACTAATATTATATTTCAGATTCTATCTCTCTCCCCTCTCGCACTCTCTCTCTTTCTCTCTCTATTCCTCTGTCTCTCTCTCTAAGGATATATATATATTATATAAAATTTTAAAACCTATTATATAACTCCTTATCTCTCTCCTCCCTTCTTTCTCCGTTTTCCTGCCTCCTCGCGACGAACCCAAGCCTAACCCAAACCCTAGCCGCTCGTCCTCACAGCCGATCGCCTCACTCTTATCTCCTCGTCGTCATTGTCACCTTCGCCACCTCCTTTACCCGAGCACCCTGCACCTCCGATCACCAATCCTGCAACCCGAGAACCTAAGAACCCCAACACCTGCAAACCCGAACCCCAACGCTTGCACCCTCACCTCCGATCACCACCTCATCCCCATCACCTTCATCTCCTCCTTCACCTCCTCATCCCTCTCTTATCCCCGACACCACCACCAACACCCTCGACAACTCCTCGACTTCAACAACCAACTCAAGAAACCCAATGCCCCTTGCCGTTAGACCTCGCCGACGGCAACCCATCGTCGCTGTCATCTTCTCCCCGGTCCTCTGTCCCCAGAACCCAGAGCCGAGCAGTTCCATTCTCCTTCTTATTCTTCTTTCTTTCTTTCTTGTTTCTTGATCGGTTCTTGACCGTCTCGACGGAGTCGCATGCATCACTGACGATCCGGATGACCCAGTCATCGTTGTTGTCCAGCGTAGATATCACGTCATTGATCAGCCAGGTCCAGTCCCGCACGCGCGTGAGTTTGTAGCGCGACATTTATCCGACGTTAGACGAACATTCATATCCCGTCGAGAGATCCGATCAGGCAAGTTTAACTTCAAACATCCTATGTTACTATATCGATATCTATATGAATAAAAATAGTACATGTATTTTATTATGTAGCAAATGTTATAGATTTACAGTTTTACGATATCCGTTCGTATTCGTACTGAGAATAGCATATCTAGTTGCATGCCGGAACATCATGATATCATTATACTACTATATTAGTACAACGTGTTATCTAGTTTGCATCATACATAGTCATGGACGTATAAATGGTTATTACAGATAGACACATATGCATCCTGACATCAGTGCTGGTTACCGTGTTCCGATATCGATTACAGTTTCACATTTGGCACCTATTCGGTTAATATACATCACATGACGTGTCCACGACACACTATTTGACTTGTTACTTGGATCCTGTTACTAATGTTGACAATCCTGACTTGTTGTCCTGATGGACGTAACTTGTTGTCTGCATAGAAAAAACCTGTACCTGCTTGATTCTGTGTTGGCATTAGATTCATATCTTCAATACCTGACTTGAACACAAAACCTGGGGAGTAAGAGGAAATCAATAATGAAACTTGACTTGTAACTCAACAATTCGATACTTATACTGATCAGTCTTTACGGGCTAGGCCAGCCCCGGGATGCTGCTGCTGACATCATTCATATGTACATATTACCTGTTTACTGCCTAATGGCACGTCTCAGATTCAGCCCGAGAATCTTGACCGTGGTCCCAGGCATGCACGGGATACTATTGAGTTACATCGACGATTCCATTAAAATGGTTTCAAAGACTTTTAGAATATATAGCTTAGAAGCACAGACTTTAGGTTACATGCCACATACCTATACCTCACTGTTTCATATCTATGTTATTCATTTATATTCATGTTTAGTTATATCGTTATATCCTGGTTATCATTGTTTTTTTTGATATTATGACGCACTGACGTCTGGGTTTTGCATGGCCCAGTTCCTTTACCTTTATTACAGGAAGATCAAGAGTATTTTAATAATCAAGCCGAGCAGTGAGGAATTGATCGTGTATTTCGAGATGTTTAGTTTAGTTTATTTTCCATAGTTTTATCTCTTTTGAGCCCATATTGGGATAGGATCTAAATGCTGTTTATTTGATTTGATTAAATATCCGCTTATGCAGTTTCTTGATTTTATTTATTATGGCAAATGGACATGTACTAGATAGATTATATATTTTCTGTGGAGGGATGTGACTGTGGAGGGATGTTTCCTAGCCGCAGGTAGCGTGGTTGGCTCTGTCACGTGCCGTAGTTTACGTATTTTGAGAAGCGGGGCGAGATAGTCTGCGGGTACATGGTAGACCCTGTACGGTACCCCGGGATAAGAAGATTGTATAGAGAGACGTTGAGCCTGGCAGGGGAATACTACCTATCGGTGATGGTATTGGACTCGGCGGATATCCGGAGGATATCGAACGGAGCGATTGAAACATATAGATATGAGGGCCGATCCGATGAGACGACGTATGAGATATGAGGATTTACGTGTCGATGCTGGACACGGGTTTTATGATATTTTCGAGTGTCGATACTGGACACTCAGGTTTCATGATAATTTGATGTGTCGTTGATGGATACACGTTGGATGATACACGTATACATTTACGTATGACACAGATGACTTGGTACTATATACCGATGCTAGCACGACTTTGTTATCATTACATATATGTATACATGATCACCCTAGATACCACACCGTATTATTTTTATGTTACAGTATGACTTAGGAGATCGTTATACATTCGATTTCTACCTGCTGATATTTTCTACTCACGAGTTGGCAACTTACCCCCGTTGTGCCATAGTTTTCTTCCAGGATCGACCGCTCGGATCAGTAGCGGCTTATTAGCACACAGCTTTCTTCTGGGTGATTTGCATTGATAGGTGTGGTACACTTGGATCATGACCACCTTTTGTATATATTATTTTCAGTTGTATCTAGTTAAAAACTCCATCAACCAGACTATGTATATTTGGTAGACCTAGACACCAGACTTGTATATTCTTTGAGACTTAGAGCGAGATGGGTGTATTGTTCTTTATTTTGAGCTTGATGACGTCTTGGTCTTCTTTATTTTCTTTTTATGATTAATCTTCACCTTGGGCGTCGTATATTTTTATATTGTGTGGTTATGATTCCGCCAATAGGCGAAGAGCTAGCTCCCACTTGGGGATGCCTATATTATTGCTGTGATGTATTGGTTTTGGATCAAAATTTACAAGGGAGGTGCTGCCTAAATTTCAAATGACGAAAATATTTTCAACTATAGTATACAACTCACTTGTAATTCTATATGTCATTACTTATACTTTAAAAAAAAAGAACTTGATCACGTTACACCTTTATTTCAAAACCTCACCTCCATTATTTTCCTAAAAAGCTTTAGATTTCTGTGCTTTCGACTTACTTGGATTACGGTGGGGTCCTATAGAATTCACGTGATTCACGTGCCGGTCACGTGACAATTCCAGGTCATGAGTGTTAGGTTTAATGTTGGTTCAAGTCTAGGGTTGACTATGCGGGGTCTAGGGCATATATATTTTGGAACCTAGGCTTGACCTTACGGAACTTAGACTTGACTGAGGGGGTATTAGACCCGAACTTTCGTTATGTAGGTTGACCTTGGTTGATAGAGTAGGTAACTTAAGTAGAATGACGTACCGTGTGTATGTTTCGCGGCATACTTAAGATACGCTGCTCCGCTTAAGTGACCTTAGGATGTACATTTCTTGAGATCGGTGATTCTATTCGTTCCTATGATCTATCCTCATTGATGTTGCTTGCGGTTCCTGTCACCATGGCTATGACAGCAGAGAGAGCTGCGGCTAGAGATGCGATCAGAGCGAACTCATCAGGGACGAGGACTGACCATGATATTCTTCCGGTGACATAGGAACGTATTGATTTTATTGTTTATGATGGGATTTCTCGTTGACACGAGCGTTCGAGATCTGCACTGGATGATCGGGCCATCGCTTGAGGCCAGCCAGATTGAGAGGACTGTTGACGTACAGCCTACTCCAGAGATCATTGTGTCATTTACCGTGCAGACAGATGAGCCAGCTATTGCTGAGCTTGACGAGATGTCGCCTCCAGAGTTTATAAAGCTGAAGCCATATGAGTTTACAGGCAGGGATGTGATAGAAGATCGCTAGTCATTCTGGAATAAAGTGACTAAGATAGTTTATCTATTTGGATACCCTGACGCAAGATCGGTTAAGTTGAATAATTCCAATCGAAGGGTCTTTCTTAGACCTGGAGTAAGTCGATCGTGAGAAGATGAACCATGTGTATTCCTCCGATAACATGGACGAGTTTTCGAGGACGTAATCGGCCAGATGTCTTCCATGGAGCGGTGAAAATGCCTGAGTTCATAACTTCGAGCCCTTACAAGAGACTCTGGATATGACTATAACCAAATATGGATTGCAGTCTATGCAGCTATCAAGATACGACTCCGAATTGAATGATAATGAAGAAAAGTGGATAAGAGATTCGTGTGAGCTCTTAATGAGTCATTCTTCTCCGTTGAAGCTAGAGAATTGATACATACGCAGAGGCATTGGATACAGCCAAATTTCCAGAGGGAAGTCGTGATGAAATCGCAGCTGTCCCGGAACGGAAGCGGATTGAGTAAGAGTGCCAATTTCAGGACAGTCCGACACAGATGAGATTAGGAGAGACCGTGGCAGGTTCTTTCTGGAGTGCTAAGCGATAAATATTTGGACCCAGGATCGGTTGTATCTCACATATTCAGAGGGCCAGAGGCCGCCATCGTTGACGTGCTACATTGCGAGTCATGTTGGTTGGCCATGAGATGTTCACAGAGGCGTCAAAGTGGGATTGTTTCCGTCGTTATTCCTAACCGGGCCGTCGAGCCAATAGATCGTAGAATTGGGAATCCACGTAGAAAATAAGGACCCAGAGACAGAAAACACCAGACCGTGGGCAGGAGGCAAGTAGATATTCTTGCACTGCCAATCTTGGATGCACCGGCACCTTTCGACATTGAAGGAAGTGTACCTCAATGTCATTTATTTGCAATTTGTGTTTTGGTGATCCGAGTATCACACTTATATTATTCTAGACTTTTGAGTTCTGATGATTTTGTTTCATGATTGATATTTTCGTGCACTATAGTTGAACTTGATTTATATTTTATACATCCATTATATTTGATTTATGTTTTGTGCATATCCATTGCACATGATATCGATTTTTTACACTTGTTGCATATATTTATGATTCTGTGTATCCCGATACAGTCAATTTTGATTTCGTGCATGTTGTATGCACTTGATTTTGACTTATGCACTCAGTGTAGTTCACATTCGCTTTCAGTGCATTGATATGGGTTTTGTGCATGTAGTTGCACATGTTTATGAGTTCATACACCTCGGTATACTCGATTTTGATCTCGTGCATGTTGTATACCGCGGATTTAGATTCATACACTCGATATTGTTTATATGCGGTTTCGATATATTGACGAGTTTTCGGGCACCTAGTGCACCTGATATTTGTTTTCGTGCACCTGTTGCATTAGATTTATGTTTTCGTGCACCGTGTGCACTTGAGGTTCATTTTCGTGCACCCTAATGCATTAGATGCTTTTGTGCGGACCTGATGCACTTGATATAGATTTTTGCGCACACTTGGCGCACTTGATGCGATTTTGTGCACACCAGATGCACTTAATCAAGATTTTTCATGCATATTAGTTGCACTTGGTTGAGATTTTCGTGCAGTTTAGATACACTTGATATCGTTGTCATGCACACCCGTTTCACTTGATAGATTCTTTCATGCACACTTGTTGCACGAAGTTTTTTGCTTTCGTGCACAAAGTTTATAGAGGGTTCCTCTCTTTGTTTCTGTATATGAGACTTGAAGTCTTGGGGCTTTATATAGTGAAGGCTGATCTGTTCAATCGGTTAAGGAGATCCTTTCTCCAATTGATTTGGGGATTTCCTCACCATTGGATCTTTAATACAAGGGCTTCTGATTTACAGAAGGCAATTTTCTTGTTTTTAACAAGATTGGGAAATCTTTCCCCATACAGAATTTATTCTGTAATTTTGGTGATTTTTAATCACCATTGGATCATTGATCCAACGGTGCTCAGATATTCAGAGCACAATCTTTCCTGTTTGGAAAGATTTTGAGGAATCTTTCCTTAACAGAATTCTATTCTGGTCAATTGATGATTTTTAATCATGTTCATTGGATCATTGATCCAACGGTGGAGAACATTTAGTTCTAGCACTAGCGCACTCATGCTTTGCACGTGGTGCGCTGCTTAGAGTGCAGCGCACTTAGCGCTAGCGCACACGTGCTTTGCACGTGGTGCGCTGCTTAAAGTGCAGCGCTCTTAGCACTAGCGCACACGTGCTTTTCACGTGGTGCGCTGGTTAGAGTGCAGCGCTCTTAGCGCTAGCGCACACGTGCTTTGCACGTGGTGCGCTACTTGGCGTGCAGCGCACTTGGCGCTTATATGAAGCTCTGCTTCATTTCAAAATTTGAAATTTGAACAGAGCTTTGCTCTGATTGGGGGAAACAAATGCCCCCCACCGTTGCGCTCACGTGGCCTACATGTGAGTGCAGCGGTGGCAGCTGTTGGATTATGTATGCCCTAGAGGCCATTATTTGATAGTGGATGTATTTGTACATGTATATATATATATTCATTATACATTCTTGCTCGACATGATAGTATGCTATCTGGTTCTTCTTTATCTGACATGTTGATTTGATCATGCTTTTTATTCTTTCATACATGCTGATAAAGCCCTGAGGATATCGGCTTGACTACTGTGATTATGATGGAGATCATACTAGTGGGACATCTGTAGTTTATAAGTATATCCTGGAATGTCCCTAGTCGTAGGTATATCGAGACGGGTCATTGATACACCAGAGTAGACTAGCGCATATGATACTAGACCTATACGATGGGCGATGAATGTTCTCACATTCATCGATGTTTGACATCGAGATCATATACGGGTGCTCAGTGGTGACTGGGTACACTAGACGGACTCACCGAGAACTCCTATATGGAATTATATCTATCGTCGGATAGCAGTTCTCATGCGATACTGGTACAGGTTAGTCTGTAGACCCGAGATCGTCATAGAGTCTTGCGTGTTCTTTCACCGTACTTTGATTGCCACCCTACCACGGCTCTACTGAGTCGTGCAAACAGGTGGCTGTTAGGTACAGTCTCGAGACACACGAAGGCGATGAGCGATAGGAGGGGTTTCGTCTCTCCCGGTATTGGGAGTTGATGCTGTGCTGTGCCCGACTGGTTATATCAGAAAGTCCCTGGCCAGGGCTGCTGAGATTTACTGATAAGTGTTATCAGTAGTTTCTCGATCTGTTATAGACCATTCACCGGCACGACTTATTGAGTTATTGGGGTCGACGTGACCATCCCTAGGCTCGATATGCAGCGTATCTGACGAAGAGACCGGACTGTACGGTAGTGTTGCCGGTTGGCTCGACGGGAGTTGTAGCAGGTTCGCTTGTTTTCTTCCGATCGCTCAATACCCGGGTGGCCGTTACGTTTAGCTGACCGCTTGCGGCTTGGGAGTGCTTGATATGATCATCACCCACTGCCGGCGTATTGACGAGTCTTAGAGTCCCACAAAGGAGTTACCTAGTCCAGGCGAAACGTTGTGGTGCGCGTATGCGATATGCCCATCGACCCGGTTAGAATGCGCGTATAGGATACCGTATATTAATCGGGCGGCTTGCTTTTGGTAGGGTCGTATGTGATATGACCGGATTGATAAATCAAGTGTTGATTTATCATTTAACCATTAGTTTCTCACTAGAAATCCTTTCTTGTGTTTGATGGATGTATGCATGCATGTATCCTTTCTTTATAGATTCATGCACATATGGATGTGCATACACACATACATACATACATACATCATCCTTCATGGTTGCTTATACATTGAAAATGGTGGCAATATAAGACTCACACCATGGTTAATATGTATGGATTATTATTTATTTTTGTTAAAACAAAACAAAAGAGGAAAAGGTTAATAAATGGTTATATTCTACACTCTTTCTTAATCTAACCATACTCACCTACTTCTAACCATGGATTAACCTTCTCTTCGTGTTTTAACTCAAATTAAATAATATCTTAAACATTTAACCATGGTTTGAGATGAGAAGTGATAAATATATATACATATATTTTCATTTTCTTTTCAAGGGTAAATCTTTTTACTCTTGTTAAAAGAAAAGCCATCATCTTCTTCCTCCTTCTTCCTTTGCTCTTTAGTTTTCTATAGTGAGCAAGACACTCATCAAGATAGGTTTTTGAAGTGAGAAAAGCCACCACAATATCATTCTACACAAGTCTAGCCCACTTGTTTAGAGTGTTAGCTTCATTTCCTCCACTTGATCTAGTGAAGTTGTTAGCTTGGACAAGGAGCTTCGGGTGGATCGTCGTGGACACTAGGAGACTTCAAGCGAACCCTCCTCCAACCCTCAAGTGGCCAAGGAGTCTAGCATAGGGAGCTACAAAGGTTGTACTCTCAAAACCCTAGTCTTTGTCACTTGTTAAGTTATGAAACCCTAATTTTCTAGGATAGATCCTTTGTATGCTTACTTAGCACCATAAAAATCTAATCTTTGTGACATGTGATGTTTCCAAACCTTTCATAGGGTGCTAGGTAAACCTAACATTGGTATCAGAGCCGACCTAGAACATTAGGAGACACTTTTACGAAGTAAAAACTCCGATCGAACCAAAATACGACATTTCGGGACCCTCTCTAGACATTTTTCGAAATCTGTTGTTTTTCAGAATTAAAAATACTTAAAAAATACAGCAGGAAAATCTAAGAAAAACTATGAAAAACGAAGCAGTGAACAGTGAATCCTACCGCGGAACCGCGGTAATAGCTTGCTTAGGCCGCGGCTCCGCGGCCGTACAGGTGATTCACTGCCTCGTTTTTACAGGGTTTCTCTCCTACCTGCTTGTGTACTTTTTTGGGTATGTTTAATTTGAATTTAGTACTGAATATTCTGGAGATGGTTTTGGACTCGACGATTCGATCGAAATTTTGATTTCGTGTCTTTTCCGGGTAAATTAGAAAGTATTGAAGTGTTCGAACGAGTATCATTTGCTCACTTTTCACGGGGTTTAAATATTTTTGAAGATACGTGCAAGTTTTGTGGTGGACCCTCTAGAAGACAACAAATCTTAACTCGATTATGTGACCGTCTTGAACTGCCCTTTGAATCTTAGGGTTTGGGGCAGTACGGCGTGCCACATGTGAGGCGTTGGCTTGACCCTTCTACGGCTGGACCGCTACTACTTGGCACACTCCGGGTTTTTGAACTTCGCTCAAGTGTTGAGCTTTAGGGAATCTTAGGTATTTGATTATTCGTTCGAAAACTTTAATACTGTCTGTTTATCTGGAATGTGATGCAATGTGTAGAATTCATATCACTAGACATGAAATACGAAGTATGTGATATTTCGCATTTACGATGTCTAAAGAGAATGTGAATTCCAGATATTGCACTTTTACACTTTCTTTTCTGTGACCGTAAGTGTAGTATGTAGTGGTATTGCCGATTGTCGTTGCTATATGTCGACGACAATCGGTGTATGCATACTTACTTACGTTGATGATATGAGATATTATGTGTTGCTGAGATATGATGTGCAGGATTGTCGCGATTGAATAGCCCGGGGGTTTTATGTGAGATGAGAGTTTTATATTTTCATTCATGTAAATTCAAATGTAATGTAATATTCTTTTATTTGAGGCACTTCCGCGTTGAGGTTGATGCCACCAGTGTTGTATATTATTTACTTTTCGGCATTAGGGTGGACCCAAGGAGGGGAGCATAGGTGACCGGGTTCTGGGGTTCAGTGGGAGGCCATCTCGAGGAGTCGAGACCGGGTCTCCTAAACTCCAGAATTGGTAGGGTCGCTTTCCACTCTCGTAGGGGTCCAGGATGTGGGCTTGGCTATTCATCGCGACTGTGGAATCCGTATTTTCTATTATTGGCTAAATACTAAATACGGACGTCCTAGTATATCCCACATTATATCTATGTTTCTGCTGTCTGTGTTCTGTGATATCTGAGACGAATGACATATTATATATATGATATATAGTAGACGTTGCTTATGTTTTACACCCACGCTAGTCCCGTCCTGGTATGCCGTTAGTTAAGTAACCTAACGGTGCATAACGGAACATTGCGGCGAATGCGGATGGCATAAGCGTACGTGTTATTTTCGTTTCTTTTCTGTGATTGGCTTAAGGACTTAAATGATGGGATTACATTAATATGATTAATGTAGAGAAAATAAACCTAAAAATATGTTGTAGAATCGGATTTGAAAACCACTCGGCTATTTATGAAAAAGCTACATTTCAAAACTGCGGAGTTTAAGCTACTCCTTTTGAAAAACCATTTGATTCTACAACGATATCAAGTTCAAAGCGTTAAAGATTTTCTTAAAAATCATCCGCAACCCTCCGTCATTTTAGGAAGTAGAGTACTTAGTATTCGTGCTACGTTTGTTGACTATAGTTAAGGCGTAGTGTACGGTAGCTAAGTGATGTCTTCCTACATTGCATATGATGCAGATTAATTAGGACATTCATATGACTTTGTTGACCTTAGTTAAGGGTCATGTGAGTGGGTCTGATTAATCAAGAAATGACGGGTAGAACTTGACTGGTACTTATGATTTGTTGACCTTAGTTAAGGTCATAAGTACTAGGGGTAAAAACCACATCGGGAATTTCAATAGTTGAAATTTGCAATGAGATTGCATACCTTCCATGTGATGGTTGGATCCCGATCCCACTGTGGGCAATAGTTGCTCCTAGGAGAGTTTTATAGTTTACAATTAGCTAACTCATTAGGTGTCTAGAAAGGTGTTAATGGGGCTCCGCCTCTGGGAAAACGAGGTTTACTTTAATTAGGTCCGTGCGAAAGCACGGGGAACCTCCCTCAAGTACCGACACTGGCCTGACTGAACGGTTAGTGAAGTTGTAGACTGTAATTAATCCTGGCTAGTTTTTCTTTTTAAGGTTTGAAAGAAAAACTCGATTAAAGCAGTGGGAAACATCGATTAGACAAGATAATAACCAATCTGATCTATGCAAGAGCTTTCACTGAGTGTATTCTTTTCTCTCTCTTAATGGCAGATACCCATGACTGGACTCAAGCTTCTACTAGATAAAAATAAACTAAATGGGACTAATTATAAAGACTGGCTGAGGAATTTGAACATTGCCTTGACATATGATAAGGTATCATATGTCCTCACGGCTCCAGCCCCGCCCGTCCCAGGCCCAAAATCCTCAGTTGCGGATATTGAAGTCCGCAAGACATGGGATGCTGACTGTGCCATGGCCAAATGCCTCGCGCTTGCATCGATGGACATCACACATCAAAAGCAGCACGAGAATATGGACATTTACGCCATATTGCTCCATACAAAGGAGTTGTATGGAGAGCAATCCCGCGTATTGCGATACGAAGCATCAAAGAAATTGTTTCAGATGCGAATGGCCCCCGGCACACTAGTAGGAGACCATGTTCTGAAGATGATAGCTCTTATAGAAGAGCTTGAGGATCTTGGGTGGACTATAGACAATGAACAATATACAGATATTATTCTGCAGTCCCTCCCCTCCACCTTTGCTCAATTCATAGTTAACTTCAACATGCATGGCATGGAGAAGGAGCTACCTGAACTCCTTAATATGTTAAGGAGTGTGTAAGTGCACGGCGGTGCCCCGGCCGTCAATCCGACGGCCAAATGCGGAAGCGGTGATAAACTTTAATTTTTACTTGAACTGGAAAACCGCCGCGCACTAAAAACCCGGATCGAACCATTAATTAGTCCTAGCTAACTATAAGATGGGAAAGAGATATACCGACGATCCAAGTCCTCCGGTCTTCTCATCATCGTCCCGATCTCCTGCGGAATGTCCCGTCTCCTCCTCGTCGCCGGAAGTGCACCACATCGCCTACTTCTTTTACGGGCTCCCACCTCAATGCCGAGGCAACTCGGGCGCGAAGTTGGCTAGCTGACGCGTCCAAGATTTGCTGTAGACCAGTGTAGTATAGTTGTCTCTTTGGGGTTTAGGATAGTTGCCATGATGGAGGAATTGGTGCAAAAGAAAAATCCATGGAGGCTTGCTGGGAATGATAATGAAGCATGCTCTGTAAATGGCTCGGCCAGAAAACCCATCAGCCCTCTGGAATTATATTGGACAGAAGGTGTAGGTGTTGATTAAATCATGCAACTTTATAGCAATTAATTAATCCACTCAACTCCATAAAGTTTCACTCCAGCACACTTATTTGCTCATTCTTCACTTAAAAAAAAATCCCTTAACATGCATTTCCTGCACACTTCAAGTGGCCGGCCATTACTAGAAGAATGGTGGAGGGAAAAGACAAGGAGGTGGGTAAAGCAAGAAAAGCAAAATGATCACCACAAAACCCAACACTCCAACAATCATCAACAACCATGATTGTCTACAAAGTCAAGCCATGATGGAAAAGAAAGAGTCAAAGGATGGGCTCCATCATGAAACCATCATGATACAAATATATGCAAAGACCCCCTCCACAAATGCTTATTTGCAACAATGCAAATAAGCCCTCCTCCACCAATCTTCGGCCAATAAACGATACAAAGGAAATCGGCCGAAACGAAAAGCAAACTGGCAACTCCAGAAAACTGGTCCCGTAATAAATTACAGGAAAACCCCGATACTGTGCATACACACCCGCATTTGTATTCCGACCGAAATACAAATGCAATGAGACAAAATCTACACTGTACTATACTAGGATCCGGCTTAAACCAAAGCCGGCTAGTAATATCTGTTCGATCCTGATCCGTGCAATACCGCACGTATTTGAGCCGTGGTAGGGTAGTAATCAAAGTACAGTGGGAACTCACACGAGACAAATGACGATCCCCAGGTCGATGAACTAACCTGCACACATGTCACCAGGGAACTGCCATCTGACGTCTGGTATATGACCAACTAGCATGTTCCCGGCGAGTCCTGTCCGGTGTACTCATAACCCAATGAGCACCTGTATACATCTTAGGTGATCCAACTGACACCAGTAGCTTGTGAGACCGGCCACCGCCCCTCGTCGGGGTCTCGACTGTATACACTAGTCTACTCTGGAGTATCGATGCCCTGTCTCGAAACTCACACGACTAGGGACCATTTAAGGATATGCTTATAGACCCCAGCTCCCACTTATATGATCGCCCTCATACTGCTGGTGGTCAAGCAAGAATCCTAGGGGCTCTATCAATGTGTAATAGCAACTTGTCAGGTCACCTAAAACAGTACACGATGATAAAGGTAAACCAGATAGCATACTATCATCTCGAGTAAGACTGTCCTACCGGGATAGGTCCTCCATCAATCATTGCAATCACGTGCCTGTGACCTAATAATTGACTCTGAGGGCACTATCTCCAACAATCTCCCACTTGCACTCAAGGCTAATTATTGCGATGTCGCATACTCACAGCCCGTGTGATACCGAACACCCAACTCCTCTACTAGTCAGTCTCACAAAGCTCGTTTGCGAAACTATTGCGTTCGAGGAATAGCCTTAGTGAGTGGATCCGCTTTGTTGTTTCTTTCTATGCCTCTCTATATCTCAAGTTCGCGGAGAAACCCATCTTCCGAAATGAGCAATACCTGTCTTAGAATGTGTCTGGATGTCTGATGGGACATAGCTCATAAATGAATTCCAAATCCAAACTTCTTAGACTGTATCGTCAACTGAACTTAATCAGTATCCTGCGCCATGCCTCCCTCAGTATTGCCTTGGATCACCTGTCCAAAATACTGCCCCTCGTCAGAAGGAAAAATATAACTCTGACAACCTCCTTGTCGTCCATGTCACCTTGGAAGCCTGGAATGATAACTGTCTCCTGAATAAGGCTGTCGTTATCATATCCCTAGAACATCCACTTATGTTCTAAAACTGCTTCCGACTGTTTCTCCAGGATTGGATCAAAGTCAACTTATTGCATCTAGTGCAAGAACAACATCTGGTGTGGTACTTGACATCTCATGATTGACTCAATTGCCTGAGCAAGTGATCTACCAATCATGCACGTCCCTCTCCCCTTTAGTCTGTAAGACACCTTTAGAGAGGGTGACTCCATCTTCTGCAGGAACACTACCGTGCATGGAGTCGTCCATTCTAAATACTCTTAGAATGCTGTCTAAGTACCCAGATTGGGAAACCACCCAAATCTAGATCTAAAGCCATAGATTTAGTAACCAGTATGTCTGATATAATATCCAAGTCCCATGTGGAGAAACCACTGTGTGACGACCAAAGTATAACCGATTGTAGTATAGAAGTTTCCTTTCCTACTCTGTGTATGTCATCCAAATACCAGGATATCACACCCTACTACTTTCTCAACAGATCCATCCCTTATTCTGATGAAGTCAAACCCATGACTGTCACGTCAGTAATAGATGATCTATCTCCGCTACATCTGCTTTAGTCTATAAATAGACATAAGCTACCTGTCCACCAATGCTTCCGCTGCTCCCACTGACTACGACAACCCTCTGGCAGAGTCATATAGACGTACACTTCTAAAACTAGTTTAGAACGACGCTATACTCATCCTCCCGCCGGGTCTCGCAGCCTGGAACAACAGCAATGGTAATTGTGGGTAAACAAGAACTTCCCTGTCACCGTCCTTGAGGCTACCGGAGTACCTCTCGGGTGCCTGAAGTTACCCACCTTATCTGCGGAGTGGCTAATGGAATGTCAATCCAGATTGAATCTTTAGGTTCCTTGTCAAATCTTCAGTAATCGTTTATGGTTCTGGAATCACTTCCAGTTCTACCATACTCCCACTACTGTTTTCTGAAAAAATCCATTTTTAATAAAACTGTGGCGAGTCTAGAACAATATCGCTATTGTTCATCAGATGGTAGAAAGTCAACCCTCGTCATAGCCTGGGTCAACCCACAAACAGCCATTACAGAAACATGCCGTGAGTTGTCCAGTGTCTGGTTTTAATCATAAGCCGGACAACTCCCCGTACCTTAACATCGTTAAGATACGAACTGTTCTATATCCAATATAGGACCAGAGGCACTGATTTAATTGAACCAGATTCAAATCATGCAGCTGTCTCCAGTGCATGTCAACTAAATGGAAGGAGGCCGATCAGCGTTACTCAACTTAGGAATGCTTCCAATTATGAGTAACCTGAAAGAGAAGCAATTTCTTTTAATCACTACCATCAACTGAATACCATATACAAGTATCTACATCTTCGATCACTTTGAAGAATCCCGATACTTGCTACACCTGGTTCTCTACTCTATTCAAATACCTATAACTTCTCAACATTCAGACCCTGTGTTTCCGCGAAACACCTGTCTAAAAACTAGAGAAGTCATAAGTAAACCGAATATAGTGCGAGGACCAACCCCTCTGTCCTGATGGACCCTGGACAACATACAATACTCTGTATAAGTCCCTTGAGTCTGATAACTCACTCACTGTGTGTCGTAGGTTGAAAACTGTACTTATGGTTAAGAAGAATTACACCGCTGTTTAATGCTCCTTACCTAACCATCCACTGATATAGGTAAATGTCGTAGACATAATTTCAAAAAGGTATATCTCACTCTATGAAAATAGACGTACAGATATATCAATTTGAAATTGGTGCATGACAGCGGATATTCAAAACCAAATATTTGTCGACTGGCAAACAGCCCAGGTGATTTCCTCAAATATCACCGATTACAACGAATCCCGATATAATAAGGATGATCACCCAATTCCCAATAACTTACTCCCACTCATCATCTGTAAAACCATACAGATGTGAGAATCGTTACCTGGTAAATACATACCCTGGAGTAAGGACTAATTGGGAAATCAGTTTTCTTTTAACACTACACAGTGAAGCTGAAACATTGAAATGTTTCGATAGGGTATTCCGGTATTTCTAGTAATGCCTCTTCCAGATTCACGACTGTAACCGTATAATTCTTTGCCACCTCTCCAAATCCCTTCTTATGTCTTTAGTCTTTACCTTCTGCACACCCCTTAGGCCAAATGGTTTTCTTCCTTCCCTACCGTTCGGCACCAGCCTATGGTTTGGAAGAAGACTATCCAATAAGCATAATGGGTGTACTGTTCTAATCCCAGGAGCACTCGCAAAGCGAGAGAAGGTGAAGATAAAAGACAACCGAATAAACCTTATTCCTATTTCTCCTGGACCAGAATCCATCCCCGAACTGGAACAAGTTCCTTTCGAGTTCGTATATAACCATACGATGGAGTATCCAATAAACTGTGGATCTTCATAGTGATACGGAGTGTCCAGGAGAAATTCAAAAGTGATTTTAGGATTGGCGAAGAAATACCTGGTTTGGTCATGAATATCTGTTGCAATTTACTTTGCCTTCGTACTAATCCCTTGCTTTGTCTTAACTTAATACCTTCTGCACACCATCGTTATGCTAATTGGTTTTCTTCATTCCCTACCGGTCGGCACCAGCCTAAGGTTTGGAAGAAGACAATCCAATTTGCGTAATAGGTGTACTACCCCTAAACCAAGGAGTACTCACAACTTGAGAGAAGGTAAAAGGAAAAGACAACTGAATAATCCTATCCGTTTTCTCCAGAACCTGAAACCATCCTCGAATAAATTCTTTCGAGTTCGTATCTAACCATACGATGGTTTTGTCCAATGGAAGTGGACGTTCGTAGTAATACGGGGTGTCCTGGAGAAAAGGGTAAAAGTAGGAGTGGCAATGAGGTTTGCAACTCTGACAATCCAAAAGCCAGTGTTAAGAAGGTTCGGTCAACTTGGTCACTGAGTCATAGTCTTAGGGTCAGGTCAATGGTCGCTGCCAAAGAGAGAGAGAAAAGAAACACTCAGCGTGCACTCTAACCTAGATCAGAATGGTTACCAATTTATCTAATCTGGAATCCTCCCACTGTACCTCAAATTCTCCTCCAAACCTGAAAGAAGAATTAGTCGGGGTTACCCGAGGAGTAAACTAACTCATCAGTGGGAATCGGGATCCAACTATCATCGCATGATAACGTGACGGAATCCGCTCACGCTATCACACTCCAGAAGGTATGCGCATATCTGGCAAGTTTCAGTTCTTTTGAAACTCCCGATGTGATTTCTGCCCCATGCTCTTATGACCTTGACTTTGGCCAACATATCATAAGTCACATGTCAAGTTCTACCCGTCATTCTCCAGGTTAATTTGAATCCACCCGTACCTACCCTTGACTTTGGCCAAAATGGCAGTACGACTGTCCCAAACCAACGCATCTATCTATGCTGCATATGAATACCCAATAGCTACCAATCACTGTGCCTTGACTTTGGCCAACATACACAGCTTGAATACTATTGACCACCCATATGAAACGACGGAGGGCTACGAATGGTTTCTGGCGAAAACCTTTAACGTAAAGAACTTGATATCGTCGAAGGAACGGATAGCTTTTTGAAAATATAGTGACGAAAACCGTTGCTAAAGAGGTCACTCCCGGTGAAGGGATCTCGGCTCTTTCCCCGTAGAATGGGGTGCAGGATATACCAACTGAATACCACGATGCAAAGCAAAAGTAATCGGCTATAGTGAAGTTAATGCCCTGACGCAAACTTCTGTCCAAGGGGTCACTCCCGGTGAAGGGATCTCGGCCCTTGCCTCGTCGACTGAGGAGCAGGATATTCCGACTGAATACCACGATGCAAAACAAAAGTGAACGTCCTTGCAATAACAGCTTTTTGAAAAGTGTTCCAACAACATCAGATTAGGTTTGTTTTTAACTTGCATTGATCCGAATCAATGCAGTCCCATCAATTGATCACACCACAAAGAACGAAAATATACTGATGTACGTATATGCCATCCGCATTCGCCACTGGGTCCCGTCATTACCCGTTAGGTTAGCTAACTAACGACAGAGCGGGGACTGGACTAGCGCGGATGCAAAACATATACAACATCTACTAATATATATACCAATATATTATATTCGCTCAAGGCGTGATAAAATGCAACATCACAGAAAATGTACAGCATCACAGAAACAATACAGATATCTGGGATCCCCGGGTTTCACAGAGCCACTATTGAAACCCGACGTTCCCCTGGTCGTGTGGATAGCCTGTGCAATGAAATCCTAGACCCTTACGGGCGCGGCAAGTTATCCGCCAAAACCTGAAGCGAGGAAGCCCCCTTCAGCACCGTGAATGGACCACCCAACACTTCACGGAATCCGGTAACTTGGGCACCCCTCCTGGGTCAACCTGTACCCCCTACGAGTGCAGCGAATAGCCCGCCAATCCTAGAGTGAAGCCCCCTCCGTCTCAATGCCATGAGATGCGGGCTTGTTGCCCTCCAGAATCCGGCTATCCGTGCACCCCTCCGCGGGGTAATCCTAGTACAGAAAGTAAAATATACATACAACGGGTACATCGACCGCAACCAGGTCGTGCCCCAAAATAATAATACAAACAGGCAGTGACGGCAGTCCACATGTCGGACGCTCGCCCCGCAATATCAAATGTACATAATACAACAGAACTGTACTAGCATTGCATCCAGACTATCCCCCACGACCAATCCGCAACATCACAGCAAAAACAGAACATCAACGTGAAAGTCACGTTCGCAAATCCGTCTAACCGGGCTATAGCAGTTAGACCGGATTTACCGATCGAGTGACATTCACGGTCGCAGATATAATGTAAATACTGTGAAATAATGTGTTTAAAATATCCGATCAATCAAATTTTAACAAGTGGGCCCCCAAGTACACTGTAGCACATTAAGAAATTCTGGGCCCAAAATTAATATTCCAAAACCCATATTTTAAGCCCACAAAGACACTGTAGAAATTTGGTGCAGGGATCTCGACAGTGCGCGGCGGAAACGCGGCCCAAAGGGGGTTATGGCCGTGGTTCCGCGCCTCCACTATCGATTCACCCTGTCGAATTTCTACAGTAGCCTAGTGGTCTCCAGTACTTCAATTTTATACAACCCGAAAAATTTTTGGAGACCAAAAAATTTCAACAGAAAACTGTCGCTTTGAAAAATGTAGATTTTGGAATTTTGGTCGATCGGAAATGCAAAACACATTAAACCAAGTTAGACTAAGTTAATGGCGAGGCTCTGATACCACTGTAAGTGCACGGCGGCGCCCCGGCCGTCAATCCGACGGCCAAATGCGGAAGCGGTGATAAACTTTAATTTTTACTTGAACTGGCAAACCGCCGCGCACTAAAAACCCGGATCGAACCATTAATTAGTCCTAGCTAACTATAAGATGGGAAAGAGATATACCGACGATCCAAGTCCTCCGGTCTTCTCATCATCGTCCCGATCTCCTGCGGAATGTCCCGTCTCCTCCTCGTCGCCGGAAGTGCACCACATCGCCTACTTCTTTTACGGGCTCCCACCTCAATGCCGAGGCAACTCGGACGCGAAGTTGGCTAGCCGACGCGTCCAAGATTTGCTGTAGACCAGTGTAGTATAGTTGTCTCTTTGGGGTTTAGGATAGTTGCCATGATGGAGGAATTGGTGCAAAAGAAAAATCCATGGAGGCTTGCTGGGAATGATAATGAAGCATGCTCTGTAAATGGCTCGGCCAGAAAACCCATCAGCCCTCTGGAATTATATTGGACAGAAGGTGTAGGTGTTGATTAAATCATGCAACTTTATAGCAATTAATTAATCCACTCAACTCCATAAAGTTTCACTCCAGCACACTTATTTGCTCATTCTTCACTTAAAAAAAAATCCCTTAACATGCATTTCCTGCACACTTCAAGTGGCCGGCCATTACTAGAAGAATGGTGGAGGGAAAAGACAAGGAGGTGGGTAAAGCAAGAAAAGCAAAATGATCACCACAAAACCCAACACTCCAACAATCATCAACAACCATGATTGTCTACAAAGTCAAGCCATGATGGAAAAGAAAGAGTCAAAGGATGGGCTCCATCATGAAACCATCATGATACAAATATATGCAAAGACCCCCTCCACAAATGCTTATTTGCAACAATGCAAATAAGCCCTCCTCCACCAATCTTCGGCCAATAAACGATACAAAGGAAATCGGCCGAAACGAAAAGCAAACTGGCAACTCCAGAAAACTGGTCCCGTAATAAATTACAGGAAAACCCCGATACTGTGCATACACACCCGCATTTGTATTCCGACCGAAATACAAATGCAATGAGACAAAATCTACACTGTACTATACTAGGATCCGGCTTAAACCAAAGCCGGCTAGTAATATCTGTTCGATCCTGATCCGTGCAATACCGCACGTATTTGAGCCGTGGTAGGGTAGTAATCAAAGTACAGTGGGAACTCACACGAGACAAATGACGATCCCCAGGTCGATGAACTAACCTGCACACATGTCACCAGGGAACTGCCATCTGACGTCTGGTATATGACCAACTAGCATGTTCCCGGCGAGTCCTGTCCGGTGTACTCATAACCCAATGAGCACCTGTATACATCTTAGGTGATCCAACTGACACCAGTGGCTTGTGAGACCGGCCACCGCCCCTCGTCGGGGTCTCGACTGTATACACTAGTCTACTCTGGAGTATCGATGCCCTGTCTCGAAACTCACACGACTAGGGACCATTTAAGGATATGCTTATAGACCCCAGCTCCCACTTATATGATCGCCCTCATACTGCTGGTGGTCAAGCAAGAATCCTAGGGGCTCTATCAACGTGTAATAGCAACTTGTTAGGTCACCTAAAACAGTACACGATGATAAAGGTAAACCAGATAGCATACTATCATCTCGAGTAAGACTGTCCTACCGGGATAGGTCCTCCATCAATCATTGCAATCACGTGCCTGTGACCCAATAATTGACTCTGAGGGCACTATCTCCAACAGAGTGCAGAGAGCACTATGAAGTCAGTAAAAACTCCCGTTATGACTGTTGGACAGTCTTCCTCTTCTCGCCCGAAAGCTAAGGCCAAGGGAAAGAAAAAGAAGAAGCCCACCAATCCTTAGGGTGGAGTTAAAAAGGTAAAGGGAAAGGAAAAGTCCAAAGCTGGAGACTCGGGGAAAGGCGAATGTTTTCATTGCCACAAGACAGGACATTGGAAGCGCAACTGCACGGAGTACTTAAATCTCAAGAAGAAGCATGGGGATGCTTCTGCTTCAGGTGCGTGTGTAACAGAAAACTATTTTTCAATAAACTCTGCTTCCTGGGTATTGGATACCGGTTCAGGTTCTCACATTCGCGATTCTATACAGGGGCTGAGAAATAGCAAAGTTTTGAAGACAGGTGACCATACTCTCCGCGTTGGACATGGTTCCAATGTACATACAGTCGCAGTGGGAGAGTATCACTTGGGGTTGCTATCTGGATGTATTTTGGTTTTGAATCCATGTTATTTTGTACCAAGTATGCTTTGTAATGTAATATCCGTTTCTTTGTTAGACAATGAAGGATATAATTTTGTATTGCAGAACAATGTTATGAACATTCACCTAAATCAAATGTTGGTTAGGTATGGTACGCTTAATAACGGGATATATGTCCTAAATCAACACACAGTTTTCAGTACACAACACATTAATAAAAGGAAACTTTCAGAATTAAATGAAGCTTTTCTTTGGCACTGTAGACTTGGTCATATTAACGAAACAAGACTAAACAAGTTACACAAAGATGGATATTTAAATTCTTTTGAATATAAATCTTATGCGACTTGCCAGTCTTGTATCAAGGGTAAAATGACCAAAACTCCGTTTACCGGACACGGAGAAAGAGCTACTGAGCTCCTAGGCCTCATACATAGTGATGTATGCAAGCCAATGTCTACACAGGCTAGAGGCGGTTTTTCATACTTCATTACATTCACTGACGATTTCTCAAGATTCGGTCATGTATTTTTATTAAAGCATAAATCTGAAGCTTTCGAGAAATTCATTGAATATAAACAAGAAGTAGAAAAACAACCGGCTTGAGTATCAAGATGCTTCGATCAGATCGAGGTGGTGAGTATCTCAGTACAGAATTTGCAAACTTCCTAAAAGAGAATGGGATTCTCTCTCAGCTCACTTTTCCATACACACCATAGCACAACGGTGTGTCTGAACGACGAAATAGGACCCTATTAGATATGGTCTGGTCCATGATGAGTGACGCTGAGTTACCCGTCTCATTTTGGGGGCATGCATTGGAGACTGCAGCGTTTCTATTGAACAGGGTTCCAACCAAAGCCGTATCTACCACGCCATATGAGATATGGCATGGGAAGAGACTATCTCTTAAGAGAATTAAGATTTGGGGTTGTCCGGCCTATGTTAAAAAGCAGAATCCGGACAAACTCGAGACACGGTCAGTCATGTGTAATTTTGTGGGGTATCCAAAGAATTCTTATGGATATCTATTCTACCACAAAGAGGAACAAAAGGTATTTGTTTATCAGTATGCCACATTCTTGGAAAAAGAGTTTTTCACAGATAAAGATGATGGCAAGGTAGTAGATCTAGAAGAGATTCTAGAGACACAAACTACAAATGACGATTTGATTGAACTAGCTGTTGCAATAGAAACTGAGGAACCTCGGCCACTCCGTAGGTCTGGTAGAACTTCTCGTCCACCGGAGAGGTACTACGGTTTCCTCATTGATGGTGACGGAGAATACTGCATCATGGATGATGATGATCCTACCAGTTTTCAGCAAGCTATCACGAGTGGAGACTCTGTGAAGTGGCTGGATGCCATGAGATCCGAAATGGAGTCTATGTACACCAACAAAGTATGGACTTTGGACGTTGTACCCCCTGGGGTAAAACCTGTGGGGTGCAAATGGATCTTTAAAAGAAAGATTGGTGTAGATGGGCAGGTGGAGACCTATAAGGCAAGACTTGTAGCGAAGGGTTTTCGTCAAAGACCAGATTTGGACTATGACGATACTTTTTCTCCCGTAGCCATGCTTAAATCCATTCGAATCCTACTTTCTATTGCTGCTCACTACGACTATGTTATCTGGCAGATGGACGTTAGAACCGCATTTCTAAATGGAAATTTAGAAGAATGAGTTTATATGGATCAGCCAGAGGGATTCATTGACAGTGGGAGCAGCGGGAAAGCATGTAAATTGCTTAAATCCATATATGGGTTAAAGCAGGCATCACGGAGTTGGAACATCTGTTTCGATGATGTTATCAAAGAGTTTGATTTCATCAAAAATCCAGATCAACCTTGTGTTTATAAGAAGGCTGTAAGAAGAGCTGTCACATTCCTCGTATTGTACGTGGACGACATTCTTCTGATAGGAAATGATATTCCTATGCTACAGTCGGTCAAATCTTTCTTATCACTAAGGTTCTCCATGAAGGACCTGGGTGATACCACATACATTCTAGGCATAAGGATCTATAGGGATAGATCCAAAAGGTTATTGGGATTGTCCCAAACCAGGTACATTAACACCATCCTAAAAAGGTTTAGTATGGAAGACTTCAAGCGGGGTGCCTTACCTGCTTGCCATGGGGTCACTCTCTCCAAGGACTCTTGCCCAAAGACCGATGAAGAGAGAGCTCGCATGAGCGTTATACCTTATGTTTCGGCAGTAGGATCTATAATGTATGCGATGTTATGTACACGTCCAGATGTAGCTTATGCACTTAGTATTGTAAGCAGGTATCAATCCAACCCAGGGGAGAATCACTGGACAGCTGTGAAGAACATTCTTAAGTACTTACGAAGGACTAAAGAATTGTTCTTGGTGTATGGTAATGGAGATCTCCAAATGGAGGCCTTTACCGATTCGAGCTTCCAGAGCGATAAGGACGACAGCAAATCTATCTCTGGGTTTGTATTTACCCTCAATGGAGGGGCGGTAAGTTGGAAGAGTTCCAAACAGGATACCATTGCAGACTCTACGATGGAAGCTGAGTACATTGCTGCGAATGATGCCGCCAAGGAAGCCGTCTGGATGAAGAAGTTCGTCTCGGAGGTAGGAGTAGTTCCAACCATTATTGATCCAATACCATTGTATTGTGATAATAATGGGGCTATGGCGTTAGCCAAGGAGCCCGGATCCCATCAGCGGTCCAGACACATCCTGAGGCATTTTCATTTGATCCGGGAGATTGTAGATTGCCGCGAGATCAAGATTAGGAGAGTAGACACAAAGAATAACGTAGCGGATCCATTCACCAAGGCCCTCCCTCAGCCGCAGCATGAGCGACTTTTTGAGATGTTGGGTATGAGATACGCCAATAACTGGCCTTAGTGCAAGTGGGAGATTGTTGGATATATGTATGCCCTAGAGGCCATTATTTGATAGTGGATGTATTTGTACATGTATATATATATTCAGTATACATTCTTTCTCGACATGATAGTATGCTATCTGGTTCTTCTTTATCTGACATGTTGATTTGATCATGCTTTTTATTCATTCATACATACTGATAAAGCCCTGAGGATATCGGCTTGACTACTGTGATTATGGTGGAGATCATACTAGCGGGACATCTGTAGTTTATAAGCATATCCTGGAATGTCCCTAGTCGTAGGTATATCGAGACGGGGCATTGATATACCAGAGTATACCAGCGCATATGATACTAGACCCATACGATGGGCGATGAATGTTCTCACATTCATCGATGTTTGACATCGAGATCATATACGGGTGCTTAGTGGTGACTGGGTACACTGGACGGACTCACCGAGAACTCCTATATGGAATTATATCTATCGTCGGATAGCAGTTCTCAGGTGACACTGGTACAGGTTAGTCTGTAGACCCAAGATCGTCATAGAGTCTTGTGTGTTCTCCCACTGTACTTTGATTGCCACCCTACCACGGCTCTACTGAGTCGTGCAAACAGGTGGCCGTTGGGTACAGTCCCGAGACACACGAAGGCGATGAGCGATAGGAGGGGTTTCGTCTCTCCCGGTATTGGGAGTTGATGCTGTGCTGTGCCTGACTGGTTATATCAGTAAGTCCCTGGCCAGGGCTGCTGAGATTTACTGATAAGTGTTATCAGTAGTTTCTCGATCTGTTATAGACCATTCACCGGCACGACTTATTGAGTTATTGGGGTCGACGTGACCATCCCTAGGCTCGATATGCAGCGTATCTGACGAAGAGACCGGACTGTACGGTAGTGTTGCCGGTTGGCTCGACGGGAGTTGTAGCAGGTTCGCTTGTTTTCTTCTGATCGCTCAATACCCGGGTGGCCGTTACGTTTAGCTGACCGCTTGCGGCTTGGGAGTACTTGATATGATCATCACCCACTGCCGGCGTATTGACGAGTCTTAGAGTCCCACAAAGGAGTTACCTAGTCCAGGGAAACGTTGTGGTGCGCGTATGCGATATGCGCATCGACCCGGTTAGAATGCGCGTATAGGATACCGTATATTATTCGGGCGGCTTGCTTTTGGTGGGGTCGTATGTGATATGACCGGATTGATAAATCAAGTGTTGATTTATCATTTAACCATTAGTTTCTCACTAGAAATCCTTTCTTGTGTTTGATGGATGTATGCATGCATGTATCCTTTCTTTATAGATTCATGCACATATGGATGTGCATACACACATACATACATACATCATCCTTCATGGTTTTTTATACATTGAAAATGGTGGCAATATAAGACTCACACCATGGTTAATATGTATGGATTATTATTTATTTTTGTTAAAACAAAACAAAAGAGGAAAAGATTAATAAATGGTTATATTCTACACTCTTCCTTAACCTAACCATATTCACCTACTTCTAACCATGGATTAACCTTCTCTTTGTGTTTTAACTCAAATTAAATAATATCTTAAACATTTAACCATGGTTTGAGATGAGAAGTGATAAATATATATACATATATTTTCATTTTCTTTTCAAGGGTAAATCTTTTTACTCTTGTTAAAAAAAAAGCCATCATCTTCTTCCTCCTTCTTCCTTTGCTCTCTAGTTTTCTATAGTGAGCAAGACACTCATCAAGATAGGTTTTTGAAGTGAGAAAAGCCACCACAACATCATTCTACACAAGTCTAGCCCACTTGTTTAGAGTGTTAGCTTCATTTCCTCCACTTGATCTAGTGAAGTTGTTATCTTGGACAAGGAGCTTCGGGAGGATCGTCGTGGACACTAGGAGACTTCAAGCGAACCCTCCTCCAACCCTCAAGTGGCCAAGGAGTCTAGCGTAGGGAGCTACAAAGGTTGTACTCTCAAAACCCTAGTCTTTGTCACTTGTTAAGTTATGAAACCCTAATTTTCTAGGATAGATCCTTTGTATGCTTACTTAGCACCATAAAAATCTAATCTTTGTGACATGTGATGTTTCCAAACCTTTCATAGGGTGCTAGGTAAACCTAACAGCAACATCTCTGCCATTGGATCAACTTAGAAGTTGAAACGGCATCTCAGTGCCTATAAATAGGGCCTTTGGCCCTTGAGATGATTTCTGTTTATCTTCTTTCTTTCTGAGAATTTTTATTCTCTTTTAGAGCATATCTCTTTGTCTTAAGAACTTTCTTAAGGACACCACTCTGTCAAAAATTTAGGTAAATATTAAATCTTTTAAAGGATCATTTAATAATATAGGGTTTCACCCATTAACAGAGCTTTGCTCTTCATAGATCTTAGATCTAAAGAGATTCTTCTTAGGGGTTTCTTTTACCCATTAATGGAGAACTTTTAGAGTTCATTCCATAGATCTTAAATATCTCGGAGTTTTTAGCTCAGTAGAAGCTTTGCTTCTTCAGGGTTCTTGATGGATTATTCCATCTTTCCCGCAGAGCATGGCTCTTAGAATTCTTGGGGAATTTTCTATTGTAAGGTTTCTAGGCACTGTCACAAAGGTCTTTAAGGCATCAACCATGCAGAATTAAAATTTTTTAAGTGCCGAACAATCTAAAGCGAGGATCTTTGCTAAATCATCAGGGTTAACAAAGCATGTAAACTACTTTACATCTAAGAGAGAGGGATTACAACCTTTGTAGTCCGTTCCTTCACTTCATAAGCTCCGAGTAGAAGTCCCTTCGCCACGATCCATGATCTCCCAGACTTAAGAGCGGCTCCACAAGTCGAATGATCCATTCTTGCTTGAAGTCTTCCTTTTCCAAGATGATCTACTTTGAAGAATCTTTAACTCAAGCTCTCACTTCTCTAATCAAGTATTAGAGAAGTGAACACCCTAATCTAAGTGGCTAAAATAGATGAGGATGATGAAGTAGGAATTATGATCTCTATTGTTTTCAATTTCTCACACTAAATCATCTAATCAGAAAAAGCTAGTAAGTTTTTCAAGGAGGAAGAAGAAGATGAAATCTTTTGTGATGAATAATAAAATTGTCTTATGGTTATAAATCCAACCTTGAGTTAATAATGAAAGGCTTAACCATTGTAGAGAATAAACCATGGTAAAGGGTTTGGGTTAGGTTAAGAAATATCTTCACAAAATATCTAAACAAAAAATCTAAGCTTAAAACAAAAATAAAGCTTCTAGAAGCTTCATGAAAAAGCTAACCCAAATGCTAACCCGAATCAAACCCTAACTTTTTTAATCTCCATAAATCATGTTGCATTTGTAACCCTAACTTGTTACAATATTATATATCACATATATAATATATTTTTGTAACAAAAGAAAATAATACAATTAACATATATCGCATATATATCAATGTATTAACCGGTGAGAAAATGAATTAATAAAGCGAGCTTATATTAGTTAATGTAATGCAATATATCACATATATAATTATACATTAAATTATCGAATCAACACTTGATCCGATAATCCGGCTATATCGCATATAACCGACTAATATAACAAGTACCGATTCATCGAATCAACATTTGATCCGATGACCTGGCAATATCATATATCGCGAGAATGGAATACGGTATCTTATATCGTATTATTCTCGGTCCCGCACATATCATATATGTGCTCCTACTCCGTTTTTCCTGAGTTAGGAAACCTCTGTGTAGGACTCTAAAGAATCATCAATACACCAGCAGTAGGTGATGATCATATCAAACATCCATAAGCTGCAAGCGGTCAGGTAAACGTAATAGCCACCCAGGTATTGAGCGATCAGAAGATCAACAAGCAAGCCTATACATTCTCCTGTGAATCCAATCAGTAACACTACCGTACAGTCCGATCTCTTCATCTGATATGTTGCATATCTAGTCTAGGGGTGGTAAACGTCAGACCCCAGTAACCGATAAGTCGTGTCGATGTGAGGCTCATAACCAGTCGAGAAACTACTGATAACACTTACCAGCAGCACTCTATATCAGCCATGGCCAGGGATTTTCAGTTATAGCCAATCGAACACAGCACAACATCAACTCCCTATACCGGGAGAGATGAAACCCCTCCTATCGCTCATTGCCTCCATGTGATTCGGGACTATACCCAAAAGCCATTGTTTTGCTCGCCCTATTGGACGTGGTAAGGTGGAAATCAAAGCACAGTGGGAATCACACAAGACTCTATGACGATCTCGGGTCTACAGACTAACCTGTACCAGTGTCACCGGAGAACTGCCATCTGACGTGAGGTATAATATCATCTGGGAGTTCTCGGCAAGTCCGTTCAGTGCACCCAGTCTCCACTGAGCACCCGTACACCATCTTTGATGTCCAACACCAATGGATATGGGATCATCCATCGCCCATCATATGGGTCAAGATGCGTGTACGCTAGTCTACTCTGGAGTATCGATGCCCTGTCTCGATACACCCTCGACTAAGAACAGTTATAGGATGTACTCGTTGACTACCCTGACCCTACCGGTATGATCTTATCATAGTCCTAGTAGTCGAGTACATATCCTAAGGGCTTTATCAACACGTGATCACAAAACAGTATTCGTTAACATGTTAAGATAAAGTGAAACCAGATAGCATACTATCATATCGAGCAAGAAAGTCCTCTCTCTATATATATCCAAGCATCCATTATAATATACATCACATGTACAACAATGGCCTCTAGGGCATACATATAACTAACAATCCCCCACTTGCACTAAGGCCAGCTGTTGTAGTATCTCATACCCAACATCCCGAAGAGTCTCTCAAATTGTATCTGAGGAATGGCCTTTGTGAGTGGATCCGCAGTGTTATCCTTCGTATCAACTCTTCTGACCTCGATCTCCCGGCGATCAACTATCTCCCGGATCAGGTGATACCGCCTCAGAATATGTCTGGACTTCTAATTGGACCTGGGTTCCTTGGCCAAAGCCACAGCTCCATTGTTATTACAATACAGAGGTATTGGATACAGAATGGACGGAACCACACTAAGTTCAGTGATGAACTTCTTTATCCATATAGCCTCTTTGGCAGCATCGTTGGCAGCGATGTATTCAGCCTCCATCGTCGAGTCTGCCACGGTTTCTTGTTTGGAACTCTTCCAACAAACTGCCCTTCCATTTAGGGTAAAGACAAATCCCGAGTGTGACTTAGAGTCGTCCTTATCACTTTGGAAGCTCGAATCGGTAAAGGACTCCACCTAGAGTTCTCCGTTACCATACACCAAGAACATCTCTTTAGTCCTTCTCAAGTACATGAGAATGTTCTTCACAGCTGTCCAGTGATTCTCTCCAGGATCTGCTTGATACCTACTCACTACACTTAGTGAGTATGCTACATCGGGTCTGGTACATAGCATCGCGTACATGATAGAGCCTACTGCCGAAGCATAGGGTATCCCTTGCATGCGAGCTCTTTCCAAATCAGTCTTGGGAGACATCTCTTTGGAGAGAGTGAGTCCAGAGATCGTGGGTAAATTCCCACGTTTGGACTCTTCTATACTAAACCTCTTTAGTATGGTGTCAATGTACCTGGATTCGGAAAATCCCAGTATCCGTTTAGATCTATCTCTATAGATCTTAATTCCCAAAATGCAGGAGGCATCTCCTAGATCTTTCATTGAGAATCTATGTGATAAGAAGAGCTTGACCGAGTGCAGCATAGGAACATCATTTCCTATCAAGAGTATGTCATCCACGTACAATACGAGGAAGACAACCTTACTCTCTGCAACCTTCTTGTGTATACAAGGTTCATCTATATTTTTGATGAAATCAAACTCTTTGACTACAGCATCAAAATAGATGTTCCAACTCCGCGATACCTGCTTTAACCCGTAGATGGATTTAAGCAACTTGCATACCTTTTCGCTGCTCCCACTATCTACGAAGCCCTCTGGCTGAGTTATGTACACACACTCTTCTAAATCACCATTTAGAAAGGCGGTCTTAACATCCATCTGCCAGATTTCATAGTCATGGTATGCAGCAATGGCAAGTAGGATCCGGATGGACTTAAGCATAGCCACTGGAGAAAAGGTTTCGTCATAATCCACACCTGGTCGTTGACGAAAACCCTTTGCAACACGTCTAGCTTTGAAAGTCTCAACTTTTCCATCTACACCAAATTTCTTCTTAAAGATCCATTTGCTCCCAATGGGTTTTACCCCTTCAGGAGCAATTTCCAAAGTCCATACTTTGTTGGTGTACATGGATTCCATCTCAGATCGTATTGCATCCAGCCATTTCACAGAGTCACCACTCGTGATGGCCTGCTCGAAGCTAGTCGGGTCATCATCTTCCATGATGCAATCCTCGCTCCCACCATCAACGAGAAAACCGTAGTATCTCTCAGGTGGATGAGAAACCCTACTAGATCGGCGGAGAGGCTGGGGTTCGTTAGGAACTACTGAATCCTCTGGTTCTACTAAATCTTCAGTTGTAATTTGTTCTGCCGGAACTTCTTCCAGCTCTACCGCATCGCCACTAATTTCTTTTGCAAGAAATTCCTTTTCTAAAAAGGTGGCATGTCGAGAAACAAACACCTTTTGTTCCTCGCCGTGGTAGAAAAGATATCCATGTGAATGTTTAGGATATCCTACAAACTTAAAAAGAACTGACCGTGCCTCGATTTTGTCCGGATTTTGTTTTTTAACATTGGCCGGACAACCCCATATCTTAACTCGTTTAAGACATGGTCTCTTCCCACTCCATATCTCATATGGTGTGGTAGGTACAGATTTAGATGGGACTTGATTCAATAGGTATGCAGCTGTCTCCAGTGCATGTCCCCAGAAGGAAATAGGTAACTCAGCAGTGCTCATCATAGAGCGCACCATATCTAATAGGGTGCGATTCCTCCGCTGCGATACACCATTGTGCTGTGGTGTATAAGGAGGAGTAAGCTGAGAGAGAATCCCATTCTCTTTTAGATAGTCTAGAAACTCATTGCTCAAGTATTCTCCTCCTTGATCAGATCGTAGGATTTTAATACTTTTTCCCGTTTGGTTCTCTACTTCGTTCTTATATTCTCTGAATTTCTCAAAAGCTTCAGACTTGTGTTTCATCAGGAACACATGCCCGTATCTTGAGAGATTGTCAGTGAATGTAATGAAGTAGGAAGA
This sequence comes from Agapanthus africanus, assembly GCA_030015575.1. Taxonomy (NCBI): domain Eukaryota; kingdom Viridiplantae; phylum Streptophyta; class Magnoliopsida; order Asparagales; family Amaryllidaceae; genus Agapanthus; species Agapanthus africanus. Next base: position 740,347,639 of record CM057341.1, read on the forward strand.
ACCATTCCTGGCATGTGTAGACATAGGACCACATGCATCACTATGTATCAGTCCCAAGAGTTCTGTAACTCTTTCTCCGTGTTCACTAAACGGAGTTTTGGTCATCTTGCCTTTGAGACATGACTGGCACGTGTCATAAGATGAAAATTCGAACGGATTCAAATATCCATCCTTATGCAATTTGGCCAGTCGTGTCGCATTGATGTGACCAAGTCTACAATGCCACAAGAAGGATTCGTTCATTTCTGAACTCTTTCTCTTGTGCGTGTTTTGTACATTAAGGACTGTAGTTTGATTGAGAACGTATATGCCATTAAATAACGAACCTGATCCAATCAACTTTTGATTTAGGAATATGTTCATAACATTATCCTGTACTACAAGACTACATCCTTCTTTACTAAATAAAGAAACTGATATAATATTGCATATCATGCTCGGAATGTAATAGCATTCGTTCAGAATCAATGTATTACCATTTGGCAACACAAGGTGATATTCGCCAACAGCCTTGGCTGCAACATTTGCACCATTCCCAACCTTTACAGAATGATCACCCTTTCCCAGTTCCCTACCTTTCCATAGCCCATGTAATATATTACATATATGGGATCCTGATCCGGTATCTAATACCCAGGACGTAGAGTGAATTGAGAAACAGTTCTCGATAACTAACACACCTGAAGAAGATGCATTAACATGCTTATTCTTCGTTTGGGCGGCGTGTGAATTCTGGTATTCCCCTATTTCCTGTTCAGTCTTATAACAATTATAAGAAAGAACGGGACCAACGTTCCCCTGCTCAGTATAATAAGCGGGTTCGGTTAATACATCCATATTATTATCTTGATTAAGGCCTGACATGGTCGCTACCTGGAGAGAGAGAGAGAGAGAGAGAGGAAAACACTTTAGCGTATGCTCTTGCAAGATTAGATTGGTTATTATCTTATCTAATCAGGATGGCTCCCACTGTTTTAATCAAATTTTCCTTCAAACCCTAAAAGGTAAGATTAGCCGGGATTAATTACACCCTACAAGTTCGCCAATCTTTCAGCCATATCAGTGTTGGTACTTTGAGGGAGGTTCCCCGTGCTTTTGCACGGACCTAATTAAAATAAACCTCGTTTTCCCAGAGGCTCCATAAACACCTTTCTGGACACCTACTTGATCGGCTAATTGTCCTGTGTAAAATTCTTCCAGGAGTAACTCTTACTCCCAATGGGTATCGGGATCCAACTATCTCATAGGAGGTATGCAATCTCATTGCAAATTTCAACACTTGAAATTCCCGATAATGCTTTTGCCCCTAACCCCCTATGACCTTGACAAAGACCAACAAACCATAGGAAGCTAGTCAAGTTCAACCCGTCATTTCTGGATTGAAATAAACCCACCCGCACGACCCTTGACAAAGACCAACAAGGTCGTACGACTACCCTAATCCAGTCGCATCACATGCTTAAACAGATAAGTACTAGTCAGCTACCGCACACTACGCCTTGGCAAAGGCCAACAAACACAACACGAATACTAAATAGTCTTTATCTGAAAAGACGGAGGGCTACGCAGGTATTTCAGAAAACCATGAGCGTAATGAACTTGATATCGTTGTAGAAACAAGTGATTTTGAAAATGAGTGTTTTTAAGGCTTTTCAAGTTTCGCTAAAGAGGTCACTTCCGGTGAAGAGATCTCGGCTCTTTCCTCATCGAATAAGGTGCAGGGTATATCATATATACCACTATGCAAAGCAAGAACTATAGAAGCAATCAAAAACTAAACCGTGAGTTTGTAGCATCTGTCAGTTTTTTTAAAGAGGTCACTCCCGGTGAAGGGATCTCGGCTCTTTTCTCATAGAATAAGATGCAGGGTATATCATATATACCGTTGTGCAAAGCCAGACTGTAGCTACCCTTTTTATAAAGTTTTGATTCTATAACATCTTTTAGGTTTCTTTTCTTTTATTAATCTCATTAATAAATCCATCAATTATGCTTCCTAAGTATCACAGAAGAAGCGAAAGAAGTAATATTTATATATCATCATATATATAGTATAAGCATTCGTCTCAGGCAGTAATATGATCTCATCACAGAACATTGCAGCAGAAGATAACATATGAAATATTGGATATACTAGGACGCCCGTGTTTTATTTCGAGCCTGTATAAAATACGGATTCCACGGTCGCGATGAATAGACAAACCCACATCCCTAGACCCCTACGAGAGCGGCAAGTAACACTGCCAATTCTAGGATTAGGAGACCCGTCTCAACTCCTCGATATGGCCTCCCACTGGACCCTAGAACCCGGTTACTTGTGCTCCCCTCCTTGGGTCTACCTAATGCGGAAAAGTAAATAATATACAATGGTGATATCAACCTCAACCCGAAAGTGCCCCAATAAAAGAATATTACATACAAATGAATTTTACATGAATGAAAATAAAAACCCCCATCTCATATAAAACCCCCGGCTATTCAGAACACGACGATCCAATAACATATCACATCAACACATAATATCTCATATCATCAACGTAAGCAAGTATGTATATCCCGATTGTCGTTGATGTATAGCAACGAAGCCGGCGATACACCACATACTACGCTTACGGTCACAGAAAAGAAAGTGTAAAACTATAACATTTGGAATCCACAATCACTTTAAACATCTTAAATCCGAAATATCACATACTTCGCATTTCATGCCTAACTATATGAATTCCACATATTGTATCACATTCCAGATAAAAAGACAAAGTTAAACTTTCCGATCGACAACGAACTCATAAGATCTCTAGAAAACTCAACACTTGAGTAAAATTAAAAAATTCCCAGAAGCATGTAGTAATACATACGGATGAACCCTAGAAATTACTATCCCTGACACCCAAGTACGACAGCGGAACCGCCGCCAAAAGCATGGTATGGCCGCGGTTCCGCGGCGACACAAAGGCTTCAGTGACTCGTATTTCACAGTAATCCATACAATTACCTGCTTGATTTATTGAGTATTTTTAATGTGGAAAAAACCATATTTTAAAAAAATTTCCAGAGAGGGGGTCAAAAATGACGTTTCGGGGTTCGATCGGACTTTTAACTTCGTCTATAAGTCGCCTAATGCTCTAGCTTGGCTCTGATACCACTGTAAGGTTGCTAGGAACTATCACAAGGGTCTATAAGGCATCAACCATGCTGAATTTAAAATTTTCAAGTGCCGAACAACCTAAAGCGAGGATCTTTGCTAGATAATTAGGGTTAACAAAGCATGTAAACAACTTTACATCTAAGAGAGAGAGAGATTACAACCTTTGTAGTCCGTTCCTTCCCTTTATAAGCTCCGAGTAGAAGTCCCTTCACCGCGATCCATGATCTCCCGGACTCAAGAGAGGCTCCACAAGTCGAATGATCCATTCTTGCTTGAAGTCTTCCTTTTTGAAGATGATCTACCCTGAAGAATCTTTAACTCAAGCCCTCACTTCTCTAATCAAGTATTAAAGAAGTGAACACCCTAATATAAGTGGCTAGAATAGATGAGGATGATGAAGTAGGAATTATGCTCTCTTTTGTTTTCAATTTCTCACACTAAATCATCTAATCACAAAAAGATAGTAAGCTTTTCAAGGAGGAAGAAGAAGATGAAACCTTTTGTGATGAATAATGAAATTGTCTTATGGTTATAAATCCAACCTTGAGTTAATAATGGAAGGCTTAACCATTGTAGAGAATAAACCATGGTAAAGGGTTTGGGTTGGGTTAAGAAATATCTTCACAAAATATCTAAACAAAAAATCTAAGCTTAAAACAAAAATAAAGCTTCTAGAAGCTTCATGAAAAAGCTAACCCAAATGCTAACCCGAATCAAACCCTAACTTGTTTAATCTCCACAAATCATGTTGCATTTGTAACCCTAACTTGTTGCAATATTATATATCACATATATAATATATTTTTGTAACAAAAGAAAATAATACAATTAACATATATCGCATATATATCAATGTATTAACCGGTGAGAAAATGAATTAATAAAGCGAGCTTATATTAGTTAATGTAATGCAATATATCACATATATAATTATATATTAAATTATTGAATCAACACTTGATCCGATAATCCGGCTATATCGCATATAACCGACTAATATAACAAGTACCGATTCATCGAATCAACATTTGATCCGATGACCCGGCAATATCAAATATCGCGAGAATGGAATATGGTATCTCATATCGTATTATTCTCGGTCCCGCACATATCACATATGTGCTCCTACTCCATTTTGACTGAGTCAGGAAACCTCTGTGTAAGACTCTAAAGAATCGTCAATATGCCGGCAGTAGGTGATGATCATATCAAACACCTACAAGCTGCAAGCGGTCAGCTAAACATAACAGCCACCTAGGTATTGAGCGATCAGAAGATCAACAAGCAAGCCTGTACATTCTCCTGTGAATCCAATCAGTAACACTACCGCACAGTCCGATCTCTTCGTCTGATATGTTGCATATCTAGTCTAGGGGTGGTAAACATCAGACCCCAGTAACTGATAAGTCGTGTCGATGTGAGGCTCATAACCAGTCGAGAAACTACTGATAACACTTACCAGCAGCGCTCTATATCAGCCCTGGCCTGGGACTTCCAGTTATAGCCAATCGAACACAGCACAACATCAACTCTCTATACCGGGAGAGACGAAACCCCTCCTATTGCTCATTGCCTCCATGTGATTCGGGACTGTACCTAAAAGCCACTGTTTTGCACGTCCTCTTGGACGTGGTAAGGTAGAAATCAAAGCACAGTGGGAATCACACAAGACTCTATGACGATCTCGGGTCTACAGACTAACCTGTACCAGTATCACCGGAGAACTGCCATCTGACATGAGGTATAATACCATCTGGGAGTTCTCGGTGAGTCCGTTCAGTGTACCCAGTCTCCACTGAGCACCCGTACACCATCTTTGATGTCCAACACCAATGGATATGGGATCATCCATCGCCCATCATATGGGTCAAGATGCATGTATGCTAGTCTACTCTGGAGTATCGATGCCCTGTATCGATACACCCTTGACTAGGAACAGTTATAGGATGTACTCGTTGACTACCCTGGCCCCACTAGTATGATCTCATCATAGTCTTAGTAGTCGAGTACATATCCTAAGGGCTTTATCAACACGTGATCACAAAACGGTATTCGTTAACATGTTAAGATAAAGTGAAACCAGATAGCATACTATCATATCGAGTAAGAAAGTCCTCTCTCTATATATCCAAGCATCCATTATAATATACATCACATGTACAACAATGGCCTCTAGGGCATACATATAACTAACATCTATTCCCCTTATAATTGATTTTGACAGGTGTCATTCCTGTCTGCAGAGCATTGTTCTCGAAGAGTTTATCTCCTAGACCCGAGGAATCTCTCATTAAATGAGAATATTTCTTTAGGATTTCTCTTTTATTTACACAAATTTAAATTTGTTAGGTGTCATAACCAGAACTTGTTTTATCGATGGGGATATCAAGAGTCTTTCAAATACCTGTGTTTGTTTTTAATAAGGATTTTCTTAATCAGTCTGTCCACTAACTCCTGCCGATTTTCTTTTTCAGACGTTATGGACGCTCATATGTATGATCTCGACGAAATTATTTCTTACAGAGACATTCGCGCAGTCGGCCGTTCTCAAAACCAGGAATTCACAAACGCCCAGTGTGCTGAAATTATGGGTTGCTTTGATGCATACAATGGTCGACTGCTTTCTCGTCGTTCCTCTCTCTTGAAGCTTATTGTGGGAGCGATCTGGGGAGCACTTCCTCTATTCTATGCCGGCATGCCGCTTAAGGCATTGGACGACGCCGAAGATAAGGTGCACTCGGTGTATATGATGGGCTTAATCTCAAAGAAAAGGCGAGACAACCTTGTTGATATCCTGCATCAAGATTTTCAGCAGGCGGCGATACTCGCTGCCTATCGAAGGGTGGAGGACATCAGTGGGGATCCTGACGCTTGTGATCGTGAAAGGATGCACACGAAGATGGTCCGAGAGGCCTGAAAAAATTTAGATGGCTTCACTTTTGAATTTCTCAATCCATGTCCTGGATTTGTTGCCTTGCCTTTGTAAACATTTTAATGGCGTTTTTGTTTACTATTTTCATCAATGTAGGAATTTTCTGAAGTATGAATAGAAAGCTTTTTCATTTCCATGTGTTTATTTTATGCATTAAACCTTTTCGCACATGCATGAATTGGTACGCTTTGAACGCTTAACTGAATGCAAATCAAATGTTCTCCTTACTGTCGCTTTCTTCTCTTTTTTTTGTTGCCGGCATCTTACTTTAGCAAGCGTATCCTGTAGATGATAGAGAACATTTCATCTTGAACTCTTCACGGGGTAACGATGGCTTAGGAAGCAGGTTCAGGTCTGCTTCCTAAGGCTTTTCAACTTTGTAAGCCGTGAGGGCCTCATAAAGACTTTTCTCCCTACGAGTCGAGAGGATCTCGGAGGTGTATTTTCTCCTTAGGAATCGTGAGGATTCCTAAGTGTGTTTTCCCTTGAGAGTCGTAAGGATCCCATAAGAGAGTTTTTCTTGCTTACGAGTCGAGAGGACATTTAAGTGGTTGTTTCCTTTCTTGTCGGTGTTTGACTTAGGAGAGTGTGGCCTGTAGAAAATCTACCTTGACCTCTCTGCGAGGCAATGATGGCTTGGGAGACAGGGTTAGGTTCTGCCACCTAAGATTTTTCAATTTTATGATCCGTGAGGGTCTCATAAAGAATTTTCTCCCTACAGGTCGAGAGAATCCCATAGGTGTATTTTCTCCTTAGGAATTGTGAGGATTCCTAAGTACGTTTTCTCTTGAGAGTCGTAAGGATCTCACAAGAGAGTTTTTCTTGCTAACGAGTCGAGAGGACTTGTAAGTGATTGATGAGTTGACCTGCTCCCGAGTCAAAGCATTGCTTTGACGGGGAGTTTGAGGGTTTACTCTGGCTGTTTCCTACGGAGTCAGAATTGACATTAGCCGTATTCTACGGGGCCAGGAGAGGTTGACTTTGGACATACGGAGTCAGGATTGACTTTAGCAGTACGGGGTCAGGGGTTGCTCTGGCCATTTCCCACGGGGTCAGGATTGACTTTAGCCGTGTTCTACAGGACCAGGATTTGCTCTGGCTGTTTTCCACGGGGTCAGGATTGACTTTAGCCGTGGAACAGATTAACTTTAGCCGTGTTCCACGGGGCCAGGAGGTGCCCTGGCTGTTTCCCATGGGTCAGGATTGACTTTAGCCGTGTTCCACGGGACCAGGATTTGCTCTGGCTGTTTCCATGTGGTCAGGATTGACTTTAACCGTATTCTACGGGACCAGAATTTGCTCTGGTCGTTTTCTATGGGGTCAGGATTGATTTTAGCCGTGTTCTACAGGGGCAGGATTTGCTCTGGCCGTTTCCCACGGGGTCAGGATTAACTTTAGCCGTATTCTACGGGTCTAGGATTTGCTCTGGCCGTTTCCCACATGGTCAGGATTGACTTTAGCTGTGCTCTACAGGACCAGGATTTGCTCTGGCCGTTTCCCATGGGGTCAGGATTAACTTTAGCCGTGTTCTACAGGACCAGGATTTGCTCCGGCCGTTTTCCACGGGGCCAGGATTGACTTTAGCCGTGTTATACGGGACCAGGATTTGCTCTGGCCGTTTCCCACGGGGTCAGGATTGACTTTAGCCGTGTTCCACGGGGCTAGGATTTGCTCTGTCCGTTTCCCACGGGGTGACTTTAGCCGTGTTCCACGGGACCAGGATTTGCTCTGGCCGTTTCCCACGGGGTTAGGATTGACTTTAGCTGTGTTCCACGAGGCCAGGATGTGCTCTCTCGGTTGTTTATGAACCATCGAGGTTTGGAACAGGGACTTTGCCATGGCTCCAAGGTTGATTGTCGCGTCTGAATCCTGCTGGAATGAGGAGGAACGCTGTTGGTGATCTCTAGGCTGTCTGTGAACCGTCAAGATTTGGAACAGGGACTTTGCCATGGCTCCAAGGTTGATTGTCGCGTCTGAATCCTGCTGGAATGAGGAGGAACGCTGTTGGTGATCTCTAGGTTGCCGGTGAACCGTCAAGATTTGGAACAGGGACTTGCCATGGCTCCAAGGTTGATTGTCGCGTCCAAATCCTACTGGAATGAGGAGGAACACTGTTGTGGGTCTCCAAGATGTAGATGTGGCCGTAGAGACTTGGAACTAGGGACTTTGCCATGGCTCCGCTTGATTGTCGCGTCCAAATCCTGTTGGAATGAGGAAGAACGCTGTTGTGGGTCTCTAGGCTGTAGATGTGGCCGTCGAGACTTGGAACTAGGGACTTTTCCATGGCTCCGCTTGATTGTTGCGTCCAAATCCTGCTGGAATGAGGAGGAACGCTGTTGTGGGTCTCTAGGCTGTAGATGCAGCCGTCGAGACTTAGCTCTCTTTCTGATGGAGCCTGGTGGGAAGGTATGGTTCCCTTTTTGTTTGTGCCCCTGGATTGTATACATGGATCGATGTGATCTCACCTGTAGCTCAAAAAGTTTCATTTTATATATTTTTCTTTCCGCGATGCTCTATCATTTCAGCTTTTATATCGCGAAAGTCGCGATTGCCCAATTATTTCGGCTATTTTTCGCGATGCCCAATCATTTCGGCTATTTTCTTTTTACTCGCTGCTTTTTATTGCGAGCTGCCCAATCATTTCGACTATTTTTCTATAATTTTTACTTGCTGATTTCGTTGCAAGTTGCCCCATCATTTCGGCTATTTCATATGCATTTTTGGCTTGCACACTTTTCGCGGCGAGTTTGGGATTTGACACCGATTTAGGCATCAGCATCGCTACAACTAGGATATTGCTAGGAGCGAATCATCATTTGCCTCTGTCGATGTCGAACAAAGGTGGCTTAGCAAACAGGGTTAGGATCCTATTGACTAAGGCTTTTTGACTTCATGAGCCGTAAGGGTCCCATAAAGGTATTTCTCCTTATGAGTCGTGAGGATCTCGTAGGTGCCTTTTCTCCTTAGAAATCGTGAGGATTCCTAACTGTGCGTTCTTTTATAAGTCGTAAGGATCTTACAAGAGTATTTTCTCCTTATAAGTTGAGAGGACTTACAAGGGCTGTTCACCGTACGAGCATATCCCTAGTCACTGGTGGGACTTTGTTAAGAAAATGTTTATTCGTGCCCGTGGATTGTATACAAGGGTCGATATTGAGACGCTTGTAGGGCAATCTGGGGATTGTGATGGCTTAAGAACAGGTTCATATCCCTATAGCTTAAGGCTTTTGAATCTTATGAGCCGTGAGGGTCTCAAAGGGGAATTCTCCTTACGAGTCGTGAGGATCTCGTAAGTGTAATTTCTCTTTAGGAATCATGGGGATCCCTAAGTGTGTTGCTCCTTTGTGAGTCATAAGGATCTTGATTGATGTGTATTTGTGTGTAGTTGTTAACCGTAATCAATATCGGTGTCGCGTGTAGCTAGACCGAGATGAGTACCGGTCGTCCTCTGGGAAACATAGAATATTTTATTCTTACTTTAGGCGTGTTGAGAAAGAGAGGAGGAAAAATAAAGAATATTGAAGAATGGTTGTAGGATCTAGATCTACGTTTAAACACTAATGCAAAATATAGATCTAGATAAACTACGGAGATAAGTTTATATGAGAAGGGGGCTTGTAGGGTTCATTAGGATTTAGTAGTTATGGATGATTAATTAAAGATTACCCTTTTTATCCTTTAATAGATTTAAAACTAGAACGACGGTGATGCATGTAGATTAGGGTTTCTGGAGGGAAAAGGGTTCCCACTCTTAACCCCTATCTTGACATGGAACTCCGTGTTAGTGTATATGCCACTGTAAGTCGATGTGCAACACCCCACGACTTGCGGGGAGGCGGAATAATGAAAAACGATCTTGTTTTAGACGTAAACATCGACTAACCGAGAATCTTTGCATAAACAATAACTAACAAGAAACCATAGAAGAGTTAACTACTATGATAAGTGATTATACCTAAAGATCCGAGTCCTTCGTCTTGTCGTTCTCCATGTCCTCTTCGGCCTTCTCTATGTAGTAGAAGATCCACCCGAGAGCTTTACTACAAGCTTCACCTCTAACTTGAGGTAACTAGGTTTCTTAAATCGCTAATCTAAGCAACCTAGGTGATATAGAGAATGGTTAAGGATTAAGTAGTCTAATCTAATCCTTGTACTCAACACATGAGAGGGGAGGATTAGGGTTTGAAGAGAGAGAGAGCTTGAGGAGAGAGAAAGTGAGCAAGAGAATGAGATGAGATAATGATCTATCATAATATATATCAAGCATTATCATTTATCCAATAAAAGAAAATAAAGGATTTACAACCATGCTTGATAAATATCAAAGGGTGATTCATCTCCATGAGTCATTAAGCATTTATGATGCATTAATGACATGGATGAATCACTCATATGACTCACTAATCTCATTTAATGCATATGCCACCTTAACCCCCAAGTCATCATCTTCTAGAAGCTTCTCGCGTAATTACGAGAACGCCCCTCCTATCCATGAAAACACGGAAAAACTTTAGACTGTATAAATCCAATAACCGGATACTAGAAACTGGCTTAAACCAAAACCGGCTAGTAAAAACTGTCCGGATGTCGTACGTGCGTAAACACACGTATGCGTCCGAACCCTTGTCGTAAAACCATACGACCTCTATATCGTTTCGCCTGAAGTAGGGAAACTCTCTGTGTGGGACTCTAGAGACTCGACTACTATGCTGGCAGTGGGTTTAACCACAGACCGCAAGCGGCACTAGCTGTACGTAACGGTCCCCAGGTAGATGTCGATAAGAAGGCCGATGAGGAAACCCATCCGAACTCCTATTGAGTTAGTTTGGGACAGTCGTATTATCATTTGGCCAACGTCAGGGATATATGATGTGCTTGGGATATTCACATGATATAACAGTCTTGCTAAACATAGTAGTATGCTACTTGGTTTTTCTGTCTTAATATGTGAGTATACGTATTGATAGAGCTCTTAGGATCTTGCTTGACTACCAGCGTTGTGATGGCAGTCACACTAGTGGGGGCTGGGTAATCTACAAGCACATCCTTATTCAGGTCCCTAGTCGTAGGATTATCGAGACAGGGCATCGATACTCCGGAGTAGACTAGTGTGTACGCTTCTCATCCCAGTTGGGGAGATGGTCTGTCCCACAGCCGTCAGTACGTCGTACTGGAGATAGTATACAGGTGCTCGTTGGGTTACGGGTACACCGGACAGGACTCGCAGGGAACTGTTGGTTGGGTTTTATACCAGTCGTCAGTTAACAGTTCCCAGGTGACATGAGTACAGCATAGTCCGCAGACTTGACACTGCTACTTCGCCTCTAGTGTGTCCTACTGTTCTTAGATTGCTACCCTACCACGGCTCAAAAGAGTCGTGCAAACAGGTAGCAGTTGGGTGCAGTCCCGAGCACTTGGAGGCAGTGGCGGTTAGACAGGATTCGTCTCTCCCGGTATTGGGAGATGATATCGCGCTGTGTCAGAGAGCCATTACGCAAACTCCCTGGCCAGGGCAAGCGAGATTTACTGGTAGGTTCCAGTAGTTTCTCAGGGTGTAATGGGCTTCACTCCGACATGACTTATACCGCTATTAGGAGACTGACGCTTGCCGCCCCTAGGCCAGATATGCGATAGTCTTAGACGAATAGACCGGACTGTACGGAGATTGTCTCATCATACTCAGTAGGAGTTCGGATGGGTTTCCTCATCGGCCTTCTTATCGACATCTACCTGGGGACCGTTACGTACAGCTAGTGCCGTTTGCGGTCTATGGTTAAACCCACTGCCAGCGTAGTAGTCGAGTTTCTAGAGTCCCACATAGAGAGTTTCCCTATGTAACATTTCGAAATAATAAAAATATTATTTTTGGGAAATTAATAATTTAATATTATTTTATTGAATATTTTAATAATTCGGTATAATTAAATACAATAAATAGGGGGAAATTATGGAAAATTCTAAAAATAGGGTAAATTAGAGAATTATGCCATTTCTAAGTTTAATTGATTAGTTATATGCTAAATTAGTGCTAATTGCGATTAATAATCGCTAATCGGTTTTTTAGCAATTTGTGCAAAACATGCACATATCATTCTTCTTACACTTGTGCATTTTCTACCATGGTTTCTCATTTGGGTTTACTATTTGAGTGAGAAGGAATTTAGAGAAAAGGAAAGAAATGGAAATGGGGTTTATATTAAAGAATTTAGTAGTTGGTGAGAGAGAGAGAGGTATGGGCTTCTTTGACTAAAGACTTAGCCATTTCCTCTTCAACCTTCACTCATTTTTCTCCCTCTCCCTCTTGTTGCTGCTGCTACTCCTGCTCCTCACTTCCCTCCCCTCTTCAACTCCTCAAATCACCTCTAAAATAACTCCAAAACCCCACTCTCATTTCATTAAAAGTGTGCACAAGCTCAAGATCTACACTTTGGACCAAGGAAGCAAGGATTTTGGCCACTAGGGGCAACTCAAGAAAATTCTTGAGTTGCTAAATGAGGTATTTTCTGGATCATTAACTTAGTTTTAGTATTTCCTTTACCCCCATGTTTATATTGAACCGATATTGTGTGATATTGTGGAGTCAAGGAAAACCTAGTTAGGGTTTGAGGAAATTATGGGTTGTGATGTGAAATTGAGTTCAGTAGAGGCTACACCAACACCCTAATGCATGAATTGAGACCCTAACCTGAGACTTAAGGCCTGGAATACGGATTTAGAAATCGATATCGGAAAGTTTGTGGATGTTATTTGAGATCTGCTATCAACCCGAGTCTCTGAAAATTATATTGATTGGACAGTGACATGTGCAGGCACCCAGGAAGCTACAACCAAGACCCCAGCCCCTAACTCATCAACCCGGCCACAGATTTATTCCAATTGGCCGCAATTTGCGGCCAGACCTACCCCATTTTGGTTCGTCTTGGTTTTGGTGTTCCCTCATCAGTAGATTAGGCCCCTGGTATGTGTAGATTTGTCTAGTTTGACCTAGGGTAAAATCTGGAGCCTATTTTCTTAGTTGCTGGTTTGGATTCGTGTTTCCGTATTCCGTATTTATAGCTCTGAAATTGTGTATTGTGTTTTACCTCGACTAATTGGTGTTTATACGACGATATCGAGGATTTGTTGATGGTTTTGAAGGCGTGCCCATAGGTTCTAACCTATAGGCCCCTTATCGTATCGTTTTGGGTTTCGTGTGCCGTGTTAGCTTTGATTTGGTTTTAATACGTATATATGATACTTTGATGTGTAGGTACCCCATGAAGACTTCGGGACGACAAGTAAAGCGTGTGGAGACGTCGACAAATGAAGACGCAAAGTGAGTAGATTATATCTACTGGGGGAAGTCGGGTGGATGGCATATAGCACCCCCGCAGTCCGTAGTTGGTATACTATATATTATGCTTGATAGTTATAGTGTGTCATGGATATGGTGTTCGGTGTATTATGGATAGCTTAGGGTTAGCAGTAAACTAGTATAGTTCATAGTCGCGAACCCTAGAATAGGTTTACACCACACGTGCACCCTTGCATATTCACTATTTTTACACAGTGTTGATGAGGATATTGGATGACATTGGAGATGAGTCGATGATTTTGGGCATTGTGCCGTGAGATCGGTGATGTGATGTGATTCGTACTTGCGATACGATATGTGATCTTAGCGGGCCGTTGGGCATGTGTTTTACCCCCGCTTTCATACTTATATAGATGGTATTGATTTGTACTAGACTTAGATCTGTACCCCAGATTGTGTGATATGATGATAATGATACCTGATATTTGATTAGAGGAGTGTGATACTGACCTGTACCCAGCTATTGAGATGCCGTACGAGCTTTCTATTGATGTTAGATCCGCACTCACGACTCGAGGATGTTAAATGATATACCGTATCGTACGCGATACTATTGAGGCGAGATCACCGACTATTGTATACATATATATTTGTATATCGACTCAGATTTAGGTGGTTTCCATACCCCTCCCGATCGACTTGATACTTAGATCTGTAGTTTGCATAGTAGATGTTAAATTAGACCCGAGTCATTCTTATTTCAAATGGCATAACTGCATGACATATATATATAGGTGTAGATTCTTTACTGTTACGTTGATTATTCAATTTCCGCATATTCCTGCTATTCACATTGCTTTGCATATGTTTACTGCTATATTACTATCATGTTGATAGGACACTAGCACAATTATCGATGATGCGTATGTTCCACGTACACTTGCTTGCCGGCTCACACACTTCTTCATCGATAATTGCCATGTCACTACACAGTAGCATTGTTGCATCAGGATATGACCTTGTACGTGCATACTATTAATTCCATGTTGCATGATGTACTGTTATACTTGCATTTCATTTATATGTCACATACCCACACTTGTACACATATAGTGATATCTTCATACCTGCGCACATGCACACTGTATATTCATACCAGTGCACACATACATTGATATCTTCATACTTGCTTAGATTACGCATTGAGATATGTTGTTTCCATGTTAATTCTGGATTTGGGGAACCGTGGACATTTCAAAAGAGAATAGTTAATTATTTAAAAACCCGGTTTCCCTTGATATGATATTTCGGTGCGTCCACCATGTGTTTTCTCGGTGCTAGAGTGATATATGTGAACCCGAATCGAGGAGTTGGATGAGGCCGATTACGGGTACATGGTGGACTCGGTATAGTACCCCGGGACGAGAACGGTTTCGCTGTGTAGTAGACGGTGAGCCTGGCAGAGGGACTACTACCTACCGGTGATTGGTTGGACCTGGCGGTTATCCAGAGGATACTGACCAGAGTCGATAGATGGATATGGGCGTACTGCCGGGGCTGAGGGCCGATTCCGCAGACATAGCCCGTGGGCTGATCCGGACTGACGGAGCCCGATAAATGAGGATTTACGTGTTGATGCTAGGCACGTGTTTCATGATGTTTTCCATGATTTGATTATATCCTCACATTTACATGCATGATGCTTATTGTCATTGGGTGACGGGTGGACGGGTTCCACGTTTATATAGACATTGATTACATACAGACCTTGACTACATTGATCATACTTCATTTGTATATATAACAGGGTACGAGGGCACTGTTATATATACCCTTACACCAATATTAGTGGAATGGGACGCTAATATATGTGTATTGATATCCATTTGATACTTCATCATGTTTACTTCATGCGGACATACCTTACATTATGACATGTTATTATCTGAGGCACTGGCACGAGTACTTGGCACTACCTACATGATTAGATGTTATACTGCCACATTTTCATGCTTCAGACTTACTCTTGAGGGTTATATTATATACTGATTGTATTGACTTAGGATTATGTCTTGCATTCGATTTCTGCTTGTAGATATTTTCTATTCACGAGTTGGCAACTCACCCCCGTTGTGCCACAGTTCTTGCAGGGCTTGCCGTACAGGTTCCATAGCGGCACTTCTGGCACACTGTTTCCCCTTGCGGGTGATTTTCTTGGTAGGTGGGTTCTTTGTATCAGAACCGCCGTTATACTTGTTTTATTCATTGTATCTAGAAATTCCATCAACCAAAAACTTGTATATTGTTTCAGACTCAGACACTAGTGATGTATTATTTCGACCTTAGAGTCGCGCTTAGTAGTGTTGCAGTTTTCATGCTTATCTGGGTTTCTGTTAAATTTTGATCCTCGCCATTCAGCGTTGTATAGTATATTGCTTATTGTTTATTTATCCTTAAAATGGTTTTAGATTTCTGGGCTTTTGGCTTACTTGGATCAGATGGAGTCCTTTAGACTTCATATGGTTCAAGGGCCAGTCACGTGCTCTTTCGGGTCGTGACACCCTACTTCAGGCGAAACGATATAGAGGTCGTATGGTTTTACGACAAGGGTTCGGACGCATACGTGTGTTTACGCACGTACGACATCCGGACAGTTTTTACTAGCCGGCTTTGGTTTAAGCCAGTTTCTAGTATCCGGTTATTGGATTTATACAGTCTAAAGTTTTTCCGTGTTTTCACGGATAGGAGGGGTGTTCTCGTAATTACGCGAGAAGCTTCTAGAAGATGATGACTTGGGGGTTAAGGTGGCATATGCATTAAATAAGATTAGTGAGTCATATGAGTGATTCATCCATGTCATTAATGCATCATAAATGCTTAATGACTCATGGAGATGAATCACCCTTTGATATTTATCAAGCATGGTTGTAAATCCTTTATTTTCTTTTATTGGATAAATGATAATGCTTGATATATATTATGATAGATCATTATCTCATCTCATTCTCTTGCTCACTTTCTCTCTCCTCAAGCTCTCTCTCTTCAAATCCTAATCCTCCCCTCTCATGTGTTGAGTACAAGGATTAGATTAGACTACTTAATCCTTAACCATTCTCTATATCACCTAGGTTGCTTAGATTAGCGATTTAAGAAACCTAGTTACCTCAAGTTAGAGGTGAAGCTTGTAGTAAAGCTCTCGGGTGGATCTTCTACTACATAGAGAAGGCCGGAGAGGACGTGGAGAACGACAAGACGAAGGACTCGGATCTTTAGGTATAATCACTTATCATAGTAGTTAACTCTTCTATGGTTTCTTGTTAGTTATTGTTTATGCAAAGATTCTCGGTTAGTCGATGTTTACGCCTAAAATAAGATCGTTTTTCATTATTCCGCCTCCCCGCAAGTCGTGGGGTGTTGCACATCGACTTACACTCCGTTCATATCTAGCCTTTACTAAAACAATCATTAATCTAATCTCTAATCGCGGTCGAGACTAACAATAGATTGGTAGCGCGCCCGATTAGGATGTTAAGGATTCTTTTGATAAAGTTTATAAACTTTATAGGACGTAAAAAGGGTTTAACGATCTTCATCATCCATTAACCTACCCTAATCCTACGAACCCTAACAAGCGGAGAATTACTCGTGCATGTTGGGAGAAGAAGGGATGGAGAGAGAATTCATAATGAAACTACAAAGAAATAGAATAAGAAAAAGAACTACCTTTATTAATCAACAAAACTCATTTACACTTTGTTCCCATAGAAAATGATTACAAATACTAGTTTGCTTCTCGATCTCTTCTAAGGAGGTAGATGAATCGTTGATGATCAGCCTGGATGCGTGAGCCGTCTTGGACTTCGTGATCGCGTCGACTTGATGATTTTTCCAAGAGGCTCTCGGTCGTTATTTATAGTCCCAAAGCCAGAATCCTAGATGCCAAAATTGGAAACTAGTAGTTAAGATCCAAACTGAAAAATTCCAACTCCTAACTCGTCAAAACCGCGGCGGATCCGCGGCCAAAAGGTGGGTTTGGCCGTGGATCCGCGGCCAAATAGTGACATATTGGGCTCAATCTTCTTATGGGCTCTTCTGGTGATATATGGTGATCTTTTGAATATCTGGAAATTGAAAATATTTTCTACATCACTGCTAGAATTGATTTCTTTAATTTACTTTCTTAATTAGGCAGGTTTGTTTTAACAACTTTGATTTCCTTAATTTCAGCCCTGTAAATTCTGCACAATAACTCAACAAATAATATTTAGTAGAGTTTGTTTTATTGAGATATTTAACTTAACCATTAAGTTTTGGTCAATGGTATTTATACTTATTTTCCTACCAAATGTTAATTATAATATATAAACACATGAAAATAGTATTTTTACAGATAAAACCTCATATGTGTCATATATTATAATAAACATTTTTTATTATATAGAAATAGTTAGAAAAATGTCATATTAAATGTGTAGTTTTATCAACTGAAACAGATCTCACGCAGGTATTTTCTCCTCACAAGGTCGAGAGGACTTTGCAAGTGTCTTTTAACGAGATTGCGCCCTTTCGGGTTTTCACATAACTCGCCTGTAGCCCTGCTGTTTTTACTCACGGAGCCCTTTCGGGTTTTCATCCGTACCCATCTCGCTCATGGACATACCGTTTTTTTTATGTTAGCCTTGGGATGCTGCGGTCCGTAGTAGTTTAACCACGTTTCGGTCAGTAGCTAGTTTTAGGATATAGTGGTCCATTGTTAGTTTAAGGACGTTTCGGTCCGTCTACCGACTACTACTTATAGAGTTTGGGCTTAGGAAGATAGCGAGCGGACATAGGCGTCGTCATCTATTGTTGACCTAAGCCGTGACTCGTCAGGCATAGTATTTTTTTCAGGAAGCGACCGTTTATTGGCCTGAAAGGTCTTTCACCATGCATGTCCATGAGTAGATAGGCTCCACCTTGGTAGACCTTGTCTATGATATACATGCCTTCATAGTTCAGCTCGAATTTCCCCCGCTTGGCACGATTGGGGATGATAGGTCTTTTGACCGCTAGCACGAGTTCGCCTTGGCAGAACATTCTTGGCCTAGTCAATCTCTCGTATGAGCACGTCATTTTAGCTTTGTAAGCTTCCAAGTTTTATTGCGCCATGAGCCGGGTTTCATCGAGGGCGTCGAGCTCCTCAAGACAAAGATGAGTATTCTCTTCGTCCGTTAGCTCATAATGAACCGCCATTCGTAAGGAGGGTAACTCTATCTCGAGAGGGAGTACCGCTTCTGTGCTGAATACTAATGCATACGGCGTTGTATTTGTGGCCGTTTTGGACGTAGTTCGATACGCCCAGAGAGCTTCATGCAGTCTATCATGTCAGTCCTTCTTATTTTTGGACATCGTCTTTTTCACGATCTTCGTCAAAGTCTTGTTGAAAGCCTCAACTAGACCATTAGCTCGGGGATTATAGACCAAAGAGTATCTCCAGTCTATATTATGCTGTTGTGCGAAGCGGCTGATCTTGTGGCTTCTGTAGGCTGGCCCGTTATCGGAGATAATCCGTCGCGGAGTGCCGAACCGGTAAATAAATGTGTGTCTTGAAGAAATGGAGGATATTCTCCGTCTTCACTTCTCTTAGCGGTATTGCTTCCGCCCACTTAGAGAAATAATCAGTTGTCGCCAATATGAACCGACGTCCTCTGGATGATGCCGGTTCGATAGGCCTGATTATGTCGGTTTCCCATATTTCGAACGGCCAGCTAGCCACTGTTTCCTGATTTAAAATCAGGAAAGCTTATGGAAAAAGCTTCAGAAGAGGGTCACGTGCTTACACGTGACCAACAGTCACGTGTTGGCACGTGACACCCAAAAGTACCGGCAAAGCAAGTTCAGTTTCCCAACTACATCAAAGAGAGGGGCTTCAGTAAGGGTCACGTGCTCCCACGTGACCTGGGTCACATGTCGGCACGTGACATTTAAAAGCAGCAGCAAAGACCCAACGCTTCCTGATCAAATCAAGGAAAAAGCTTCAGAAGAGGTCACGTGCTCCCACGTGACCAGGGTCACGTGTTGGCACGTGACGATCAAAACATCAGAATTGTTCTCCAGTTAAATCAAGAAAAAGAGTTCAGACAAGGGTCACGTGCTCGCACGTGACCAGGGGTCACGTGGCGGCACGTGACGGTTAAGCAGCAACCAGAAGATAGAGCGCAGAAAGAAAGAAGAAGGCTCATTCCAAAGGGGGTCACGTGCCCACACGTGACCATGGGTCACGTGGTCACACGTGACCGGCTTTCAAAGCCCATTTCGTTGACAGAATTAAATTCTGAAAGAGATTCGAATCTTTCCAAAGGAAAGCGATTACCTGGGACCAATCGAATTAAAGATTTAAAGATGATTGAATATCATTTATCTATGGGAAAATCTCGGGTTTGGAAAGATTTCCCCTTTAAATCTAACCGAAATAACAAAGGAGAATCCCGGGACTTGAAATCCAATGGTGAATAAAATTCACCCAATAATC
Organism: Agapanthus africanus; assembly: GCA_030015575.1. Lineage (NCBI taxonomy): Eukaryota > Viridiplantae > Streptophyta > Magnoliopsida > Asparagales > Amaryllidaceae > Agapanthus > Agapanthus africanus. Next base: position 740,367,524 of record CM057341.1, read on the forward strand.
CAAAGGTCAAAAAACGAATGATGGATGCAAATCAAACCTCTCAATGAAGATTCGTCAAAAGCTAATTGATTCGGCTGCTTCTCCTATAAATAGGAGCCAAGAGACACAAAAAAAGAGATATACACGCAGAGGGAAGAAAAGGGAGAGAGCTTTGATACTTTGAGGAATTTGGATCTTCTGCAAAAGAAAACCCTAGGTAAGAAAGGGAAGGCTCCTTGAAAGAAAGAATTTAATTCTCAACAGAGTTTAACTCTGATATATAAAACAGAAGAACATATTTCTTCTCTCATTGATAGAGGATCTGCAAAGTGCACATCTCCCCTTGAGGTTGAGAATTTAATTCTCAATGGGTCGAGATCCTGCCATGCAGATCCAAAACATAGAGAGGGAATGGAAGCACGAGAATTTAATTCTCACAGAACTATAGGAATTTAATTCCTTTGAAATAAAACTAGGGCTTGACCCTGTGTTATGGGAATTTAATTCCTTCAGAACAAAAAGAAACAGGGTTTAGCCCTAATTAAGAACCTAGTTCTGTTGGAACATCGGGGATTTAATTCCCTTGATCATAATTTAACAGAGAGTGGGAATTTAATTCCTTAAAAGCTTTTATTAGGGTTTAACCCTATTTAGTTCTTCACATGTATGAGGAATATAAACAACATACATAGAGGCAAAGCCTACGAGGAATATAAGCCTTCATAATTTAACAGAGAGTGGGAATTTAATTCCCTATTTAGTCCTACAGAAAATTCAGAGTCCAACTCTATTCAGAATATAAATCTTCAAAAGGAAGTAGGAATTTAATTCCTCTGAAATTACTGTCAGGGTTTAACCCTACGAGGAATTTAATTCCTGGAAAAGATTAACAGATCCTCTAAACAACATACATAGAGGCAGGGTCACGTGTCACCACGTGACCCCCCCAAAAGATCTACAGAAAGCCCCTTGAAGCAGTGCCCCACGTGACCCACGTGACCCTAGGCAGAAGCTTTAACGTATAAGCATTTGAACGCCCGTCACGTGATGGCACGTGATGCTCTAAAAGATGCAATAGTCTCAGAAGAACAAATGAAGGGAGGGCGCTCTCACGTGTCGCCACGTAACCCCTCTTGCCTTAGTGTTTAACACTAAATTGAAACTCTCGAACCCAGTGTTAAAACACTGTTGGGCCTTAGTGTTCAACACTAATCAAAAAACTTTATTTGCAGTGTTCAACACTGACTACCTTAGTGTTTAACACTAATTTGAGATCTCTGTTGCCAGTGTTTGATACTGATCTGTTTTAGTGTTTAACACTAATTTGAAAAGCCCTGTTGCTGGTATTTAACACCAATTATCTTTTAGTGTTAAACACTAACTTGTCGATCTCATCCTCAGTGTTCAGCACTGGTCGGTCTTTAGTGTTTAACACTAGACATTGGTCCAATTGGCTAAATGGATAGAGGCAAAGCCTCTCCTGATTGGACTTAGCCCAAGCTGGCCATAAGTCCTCAATTCGTAATCAACTGGGCTAATGGGCTCATAACATAATTAATTGGTCTTGATCCCAAATTGGGCCAAGGACTATTTAATCCACTCCGGTTCTAGGGTACATCTCTTCACTCCTTTGATATTTGGCATTGTAATCCCTCAATGTCTTCAAAGAGGTGACGGGTCCCGACGACCACACATTGATATGGATTGTGGGGTCCTTAAACCCATGTCTAGTGCAAAATTCCTGGTTACGTGGAACGCGGATAATGTCACTCTTTGACCCCGCGGAAAACGTCCAGAGCGGATCCTGGTCCTCGCAGAGCACGGCAGTGAACCCGTGTGAAGCATCCCGAGCGGAGCCTAGTCCTCGCCGAGCGCGGCAGTGAACCCGTGTGAAGCATCTAGTGCAAAATTCCTGGTCACGTGGAACGCGGATAATGTCACTCTTTGACCCCGTGGAAAACGTCCAGAGCGGAGCCTAGTCCTCGCCGAGCACGGCAATGAACCCGTGTGAAGCATCCAGTGCACATACTGGACCGCAATGTCCTTAAACTACCCATGGACTGCAATGTCCTTAAACTACCCATGGACCGCAACGTCCTTAAACTACCCATGGACCGCAACGTCCTTAAACTACCCATGGACCGCAACGTCCTTAAACTAGAACAATAGAGCCCCGCATGCTGTTTTGTCGGATCTAAACGGTCCCGTTTAAGTTGATCTTAGCCTCAAAAGATGGCTAACGTATCCTTAAACCTTCAAACAGACTGGACTATGAGTTCCCCCAATTAACTCTGGCTCGAGGGTACATCTCTGAACTCCTCTGACATCCGTCGTTGTAATCCTTCAACGTCGTCAGAGAGGTGACGGGTCCCAACGGCCATGCATACGATGGACCACTGTGTCCCTAAACTGGAACAATAGAGCCCAAACGCTCCTTTGTCGGATCTAAACGATCCCGTTAAGTTGATCTTAGTCTCAAAGTTAGACTAACGTATCCTTAACAAACGTTTGAGTTGATCTTAGCCTTAAGTATGGCTGACGTATCCTCAAACCAAACCCCCAAACCCAAATCTAAGATAATACGGATTTGGACTAGTCCACGCCCTATGGGCGACGACATAACTCAGTCTCCGTAAACAATCCACGGGCAACAAAATACAAAACAAACACCCACGACACGAAGTGACCATCTGGAGAAGGAGAAAGTTGTTACCGCAATGCGGTAGCGTAATTAACTGTAGGGGCTTGCGCCTGCAGGGAAGAGCGTCCCCACAATCAAAAACCCCTCAAACAATGGGGAATCTGACGAAGTCTGCTACATCGGACGCATCCGTCTAAACCTTCGATACATGGTGCCATAAATCAACTTGGCATCTTCGGAGAGGTGGACGGATAGCACCAATTAGCATCTGCCCTGAATCTCAGCGCCAAGACATCGCAGTCCTGTGCGCCGCCGTTCGGAGGGGAACAGATTCTGGCACGCCCGGTGGGACCTTTTCCTCTTTCCACTCCACACTTCGTATGTCGTGACTCGCGAACCAATCGCGGTTCGCTATTGGTTGCCCTTGGGTTTCAAGATACTAAGAATTGGCATCTCGCTTAGTGCAGAAAGCGAAGGATCGATGGCTTCTACTTCCGTGAAACTCTCCAACTGCTCAGACTGCAATTGCAACCAACGCTCTGCCTCGCCAGGAGGTATAGCCTACGGACCCCAAGCTGCTTCGCTATTCACAATGCCCGTGGAACAGGTCACTCGCGCCACCACAGGATTGTTCTTTGGGACCATGCTCCCGCCGACAAACTTCACCGCTCTAGTGCTGACAACGGAAGCTCTCAAGAAGTCGGTCTTTGATCGTCTTACCCCTGCCGCGGCTCCTCTCAACGAGTCGCCCAACGTCAACGCCTCGGTCTTCTCTAGATTGGGCCAGAAATCCTGCGAACCCATCATGGGGCCTACAATCTCAGAGAAGGCTGCTTCTAAGAAGGTGGCCGCTCCTGCCCCCGAAGTCGTCAAGGCAGCTTCTCCGGCCAAAAGGTCGGTCTTTACAAGATTGACGGCTTCAGCTCCCGTTCCTGCTGCCCGAAGGACATCGGTCTTTGACAGGCTAATACCAACAGCGACCCCCTACCCAAACAGGGGGCAAGACGAAACCATTCTTACCGCTGACCCTACGCCGTCCGCTCGACACGCTCGACGTCGCCATTGGCGCCGAGTAAGGAAGGCTGGGGGCAACTCCCCCTCCGGGTTGACTCCATCAGCCCCGGTGGCAGAAGTTAATGCTGCTGTTCCAACTGGGAACAGCTTCGAAATGCTAAATAAGGTGCGAAGGAATTCTCCTACTGCAGTGCTGAAGAGGTCTCCTCCCCCATTAAAAAAGGTTGTGGAAATAAAACCCGAACATCCCCGATCTTCTCAACGGCTGTCTTCCAAAATCTATAAGGTTTGGCGGCAGGCCCGAGACTCGATCATCGATCCAAACTTCTCCCGCCAGCACAAGAAGCTGAAAATCCAACCGGAAGCTGGTCACCAGGCTAAACCCCAAAAGGCTATTGATCAACTGGCTCATAAAAGGAGGAGGCCAGAGAAGACCCCCCAGCATGCAATGACGGCTAAAAGCACTGAGCCCAGACGCCCTAAGTCTGGGGGCATGGTGGTGCACACTGTTTACATGGCCTCTGGAAAGGAGGAAAGCCGCACTTCTACGGGCCACCGACTGCTAACCCGATCCGTGACGAAGGCCCAGGAGCAGCAACAAAAGCTTCAGGAAATGATGAATGCTATGGCCGCACTTACCGGGCTAAAAGAAAACCCAGAAACGTCCTCAGACGCGCGCCAGGAGGAAGAAACCGACACTGAATTCCTTCGTCGGATACTGGAGAAAAAGGACAAAGAGGCTGCTGAACAAGCGGCCAACATACAACGTATGTGCCTTCTCTTCCAAGATATGATAGGAATGATGATCCAGCAGGACTTACCCGCCGAGGATCCCCCAATCGTTCTTGAAGACGACCGAGGAGAAACGTCAAATCCATCACCAGCCCTCTCAACGGCCAAGGAGGAGGCAATCTCTAAGGCTGACTTGGTTGACTACATAGCCCAGCAAATCCGGGTTCATCACGCGACTGAGGCAGCTGGTCAAGTCGTGAAAACGGGGCGGCCGTATCCAAGCTGGTACGACCAAATCAAATACCCGCAAGGCTATACGATACCAAAATTCCACGTGTACAAGGGGACCGGCAACCCCCATCAACATGTCGCCCAGTTCCGGGCCCTCTGCGGTAACACCGGCGGTGATGATAAACTGTTGCTCCGCCAGTTCGTGGGCAGCCTATCAGAAACTGCGTTCGAATGGTATTCGGAACTCCCGAACGATTCTATCAAAACGTTCGCTGAAATGGAGTTGTTATTTACTCAGCGATTCGCAAGTGCCAGCGAACGCACTCCAATAACTGCACTGATTAACGCCAGGATAAAACCAGGCGAGACCTGGGTCCAGTATGCTATACGCTGGTGGAACTTGTGGTCAAGATGTGAACAACGCATTGAGGAGGCACCCGCGGTGGGCATGTTCGTGGGAACCCTAGACCCCCACGCAACTATCTCCCAGTTTATGATGTTCTTTAAGCCAACCACATTCCAGGCTTTAATCGACAAGTTGGCTCAGATGGACCAGATGGGTCATAGACCATCTCCCCCGAAGTCGGAACCTCGGAATGACAAGGGTAAAGGAAGGGCAACCTTTGTTGCGAATGCCCAACAGCAACCTAACGCCCCGAAACCGGCAGATCAACTGGAGGAAAGACGTCGGTATTATAATGAGAAGATGAAGCGTCCCTACTCGTTCCCACGAGACAAGACGAAACGGTTATTCGAGCTGGCAATACGCAACAGACTTATAAGCCTACCAAATCCAAGGCGACCGCCGCAACCCACCGAGGTGAATAACCCTAACTATTGCCCTTACCATCAAACGGTAGGCCATCCGATTGAAGATTGCTTCGTCTCCAAAGGATGGATTGAAGATCAATACCTCCAGGGGAAGTTTGTGCTGTCCGAAAAGTGGAAGGTGAACCCACCACAACCGCATACTCCTAAGAAAGCAGATACACCGAGGGCAACCTGCTCCTTTATTGAAGAAGCTCCATGGGAGGTCGTGCTATCAACTAAAACCAAAAGAATGCTGAGAGACCTTCATGCGTGCCCTGCGATCGAATGGAAGGACCCTCTTGAACCTCAAATTATCGAAGGGATGCTAAGGCGCCGCCCAACTACAAAGACCCGCGATAAGAGCCCAAATACTCACGCCCAATCGTCAAAATCTTCGAAGAAAAAGAAGAAGAAATCCAAGAAATCCGTGAAGCCTGGAAACGAGCACACGAACTTGCAGAAGCAAATCGACGCACTGGAAGAGTACAATCAAAAGGCGCGAACTCCTGTCACACTGCAAGAGTTCCTCAACCACATCTTTCAAGAGGAAGATGATGGAGAGAGCTCGTCAGATGAATCCGAAGGATATGTGGCGAGTTGTAACGTAATCTCCCACTCGTTTACCGATGATGAGAAAACTCCTGGCACTAAGAAGCTGGAGGCAGAGCCTGTACCAGAGCGTGCATGGCTAACAGACGAAATGATCGACGCTTTTCTAGACGAGATTCGTCAAAAAAATAAAACGGATCAGGAGCGTGAGATGGCAGCGTCAGAAGGAACCAAATGCAGGCGACTGAACGGAAGAGTTGAACTACCTCCGCCAGAGAGAAAGGCATCCGAAGTAGACAAGAAGATATTCAAGACGAGAAAAAGGTTTGCCAAAGCCATGTCAATGGGGATGAAGCTACCGCCCTCAGAAGGAAACACACACGATGGGGTGGAGAGGCACCCTGATTATTGCGCATATCACCGGAAAATATCACACCCCACAGAGGAGTGCGACGCCTTTAGCATATGGTGGCAAGGATATGTTGCTCATCGGCAACATTTTAAGCGCATGAAACGCAAGATCCGTCGGGAGCGAAGAAGTACTGTCGATGGGCACAACAGAACTACTGGCAACTGTTACATGGTTAACGCCAGGGGGTCACAAGTTCTCACCTTTGGGAGCGACTCTGATGAAGAAATGGCTCTGGGCCTTCTCTTCAAAGAATCCGTTTTAGGGAAAGAGGAGAAATCGGAGATCTGCGAGAACATTCAGCTGCGCAATCGCACACTCCCAGAAAAGAATCTTGGGCCCGTAAGTAAAAAGGATAAGGGAAAGGAAAAGGTCACTGAAGATATCACTTTAGATGACCAAGTCATGAGAGAGCTGGCTGCCAAAGACCCTCCTAGAAAGGGTAAAGTGGACTATAACATCCTAGCGCACCTAAGGAAGCTACCTTCTCAGCTTAGCGTTCTCGATGCCCTCCTATTATCAAAAGAGGCGCGAGACTCACTAATTAAGGCGTTACAAGAACCTGAGCAATTCCAAGCCTTCCTCGCCACTGAAAAGATGAAGGATGAACTGGAGGAAGTGCATACGGCCGACATCACTTTCGGTGATGAAGACCTCCTTCTCGGGACGTGCGACCACAACCATGTTAGGTCCACGTTACCTCTCCCGGTACTTACGGGGTTGCGGAAACGGTAAATCAAATTTTTTTCTAAACTTTGTAACATGGACCGTAAAAGCCGGATCTTTGCTAAACTAAAACTAGTATTCTAGCTAAAGAGAGTTAGCTACTATGTTGATGGTTATACCTAAACTTGAACTCCTTCTCTTCTTGTTGTTGTTCTTCTTTCTTGTTCTTTGTAGAAGCTTGAATGGTTCTCTTCTCGTCGCCTTCTTCTTGCCGAAGATAGATCCACCTCGAAGGTTCGACTTTGGGCTCTTCCTCGATCTTTGAGTGAACTAGGGTTTCCGGCTTGCTAAACCTTCATCCTAGAATGAGTAGAGAGTGATTAGGGTTTGCTTTTCCTTTTAAAGAGAATGATTCTCAACACATGAGAAGGTTTCTCTTTTCTAGAGGAAGAAGAAGATGAAATGAGGAGAGAGAGAGGTTATGATAGAATGAGCTCTCATTTTTCTTTCTAGCAACCATAATGCAAAAGAAAAAAATATTATCTAAATGATAATAATTGAAAATGAGAATAGTTGATGGTAGTATTTGGAATGACCACAACCATGCTTCATTTAATAAAAAGTAAGCATGAATCAAGGAAGACTTTCAAGGCATGAAAGTGGTCAATGGTCAACAAGTCAACCAAGGTCAACAAGTCAACAAAAACTAAACCATAACATAATTCTCATTTAATTACTATTATTAATAGATAATATATAAATCCATTAGGGTTTGGAAAATGAAGACTGTCAACTGTGCATACGCACCCGTTCCGAAACCCTAATGAAAAACCTCATTCTCCGCCTCAAGCAACTGTGCATACACACCTGCATTCTCGTTCCGAGGAACAAGAATACCAAGATACAAAAGCAACCCCAAAACATATACCAGTATCTGGCTCAAACCAGAGCCTGCCAGTATAATCCGTCCGGACTCCAAACGTGCACAAGTGCGCGGATGAGAACGAACCTTGTCGCAAAACCATGCGACCTCTACTCTGTTTTGCCCAGAGGCGAATACCCTCTGTGTGGGACTCTAAAGACTCGACACTACGCTGGCAGTGGGTTTAACCACAGACCGCAAGCGGCACTAGCTGTGCGTAACGGTCCCCAGGTAGATGCCGACAAGAAGGCTGACGAGGTGAAACCCCATCTGAACTCCTACTGAGTCTGAATGTGACATTCTCCGTACAGTCCGGTCTGTTCGTCTGATACATCGCATGGCGGGCCTAGGGGGGCGGCAAACGTCAGTCCCCTAATAGCGGTACAAGTCGTGTCGGAGTGAAGCCCAATACACCCTGAGATAACACTGGAACCTACCAGTACATCTCGCTTGCCCTGGCCAGGGACTACTTGTGTAATGGCTCTCCTAGACACAGCGCGATGTCAACCCCCAATACCGGGAGAGACGAATCCAGTCTAACCGTCACTGCCTCCAAGTGCTTCGGGACTGCTCCCAACTACTACCTGTTTGCACGACTCAGTAGAGCCGTGGTAGGGTAGTAATCAAAGAACAGTGGGAACACACTCGAGGCGAAGTGACAGTGTCAAGTCAGCGGACTAAGCTGTACTCATGTCACCTGGGAACTGATAACTGACGATAGGTATAATACCAACCATCAGTTCCCGACGAGTCCTGTCCAGTGTACTCGTAACCCAACGAGCACCCGCATACTATCTCAAGTACGACGTACTGACGGCTGTGGGACAGACCGTCTCCCACACTGGGATGAGAAGCGCATACGCTAGTCTACTCCGGAGTATCGATGCCCTGTCTCGATAGTCCTACGACTAGGGACCTGTATAAGGATGTGCTTGTAGATTACCCAGCCCCCACGAGTGTGATCGCCATCACAACGCCGGTAATCAAGCAAAGATCCTAAGGGCTCTACTAATGCGTATAGGTGATATAATAAATAAACACACATGTACACATTAAAGCAGAGACAAACCAAGTAGCATACTACTATATTGAGCAAGATTGTCTGTACAACTGTGAATATCCCAAGCTTCCATCAAGTAATATACATACTAGTATGATACAGTAATGGCCTCTAGGGCATATACACTAACAATCTCCCACTTGCACTAAGGCCATGTACTGGCGTATCGAAGACCTATCATCTCGATCAGCCGCTCGAACTGAGTCTGGGGTAAAGCCTTCGTGAATGGGTCCGCAGTGTTGTCCTTTGTATCCACTCTCCGCACCTCGATCTCCTGTCGATCAATGATCTCCCTGATCAGGTGATACCGCCTTAAGATGTGCCTGGATTTCTGATGGGACCTTGGTTCCTTCGCTAAGGCTATAGCCCCATTGTTATCGCAATACAAAGGTATTGGGTCAACAATGGACGGAACCACCTGAAGTTCACTAATGAACTTCTTAATCCAGACCGCCTCTTTTGCGGCATCGCTTGCAGCAATGTATTCAGCCTCCATCGTCGAGTCTGCGACGGTATCCTGCTTGGAACTCCTCCAACATACCGCCCCTCCGTTGAGGGTAAACACAAAACCCGAGACAGACTTGCTGTCATCTTTGTCACTCTGGAAGCTTGAATCGGTAAAGGACTCGACCCTGAGGTCTCCATTACCGTAAACCGGGAACATCTCCTTAGTCCTTCTCAGGTACTTGAGAATGTTTTTCACTGCTATCCAGTGGTCCTCCCCTGGGTCTGACTGATACCGGCTTACCGTGCTCAACGCGTAAGCTACATCTGGTCTTGTACATAGCATCGCATACATTATAGATCCTACCGCCGAAGCGTAGGGTATAGTGCTCATGCGAACCCTCTCCTCGTCAGTCTTAGGAGACATCTTCTTGGAGAGAGTAATTCCGTGCAATGCGGGTATGTTACCGCGCTTGGAATCCTCCATACTAAATCTCTTTAGTACGGTCTCTATGTACCTGGACTGCGAAAGTCCCAATAGTCTCTTGGATCTATCTCTATAGATCTTGATCCCCAGAATGTACGAGGCATCACCCAGGTCCTTCATGGGGAACCTTTGTGACAAAAATAGCTTGACCGATTGTAGCATAGGAATATCATTTCCTATCAAAAGAATGTCGTCCACGTACAAGACTAGGAATACGACAGTTCGTCCTACAATCTTCTTATACACACAGGGTTCATCTTCGTTCTTGATGAAATCAAATTCCTTGATTGCCTCATCAAAACAGATGTTCCAGCTCCGCGATGCCTGCTTTAATCCATAAATGGATTTAAGCAACTTGCACACCCTTCCGCTGCTCCCACTGTCTACGAAACCTTCTGGTTGATCCATGTAAACGCACTCTTCCAAACAACCGTTTAGGAAAGCCGTCTTAACATCCATCTGCCAGATTTCATAGTCATGGAAGGCAGCAATGGCAAGTAGGATCCGAATGGATTTGAGCATAGCCACCGGAGAAAATGTTTCATCATAGTCCAAACCAGGTCTTTGACGGAAACCTTTTGCAACGAGTCTAGCTTTATAGGTTTCCACCTGCCCATCTACACCAAGTTTCCTTTTGTAGATCCATTTGCATCCAACGGGTTTTACCCCAGATGGAGCAATATCCATGGTCCACACTTTATTGGCGTACATGGACTCCATTTCGGATTGCATTGCTTCCTGCCACTTATCAGAGTCCCTACTGATAATGGCCTGCCTGAAACTGGTAGGGTCATCTTCTTCCAAGATGCAATCCTCTCGATCCCCGTCTATGAGAAAACCGTAGTATCTCTCGGGCGGATGAGAAATCCTACCAGATCTGCGGAGTGGCTGAGGTTCGTTTGGGGTTATTGAATCTAGCGGTTCCTCCAAATTTTCAGTTACATTTTGTGGTCGCTGAATTTCTTCCAGTTCTACCGAACTCCCACTAGTTTCTTTTGCAAGAAACTCCCTTTCCAAAAAGGTAGCGTGGCGAGATACAAACACCTTCTGTTCCTCAGTGTGGTAGAACAGATATCCTAGTGAATCTTTAGGATATCCCACAAATTTACAGAGAACTGACCGTGCCTCTAACTTGTCCGGTTTCTGTGTTTTCACATATGCTGGACAACCCCATATCTTAAATCGCTTAAGATACGGATTCCTTCCACTCCATATTTCATATGGAGTCTTAGGCACTGATTTGGATGGAACATAGTTCAATAGGTACGCCGCTGTCTGAAGCGCATGTCCCCAAAATGAAAGAGGTAACTCAGCACTACTCATCATGGAGCGAACCATATCCAATAGGGTGCGATTCCTCCGCTCCGAAACACCGTTGTGCTGTGGTGTATAAGGAGGAGTAAGCTGAGAGAGAATACCATTCTCTTTTAAGTAATCTAGGAATTCCGTGCTTAAGTACTCCCCTCCCCTGTCAGACCGGAGGATCTTGATACTTTTGCCAATCTGGTTCTCTACTTCCTTTCTGAATTCCTTGAATTTCTCAAAAGCTTCAGATTTGTGTTTCATCAGATACACATATCCGAACCTAGAGAGATCGTCAGTGAATGTGATGAAGTACGAGAACCCACCCCTTGCATGTATAGACATCGGACCACACACATCACTGTGTATGAGTCCCAAGAGCTCTCTTGCTCTTTCTCCATGTCCGGTGAACGGAGATTTGGTCATCTTCCCTTTGAGACAAGACTGACAAGTTTCATAAGATGAAAACTCGAACGCATTCAAGAGTCCATCTCTATGCAACTTACTCAGTCTTTTCTCTCCGATATGACCGAGTCTACAATGCCACAAGTAGGATTCATTCGTATCTGAATTCTTCCTCTTGCGTGTGTTTTGTATATTGAGAACTGTATTCTGATTTAGAACGTAGATACCATTAAACAGTGTACCCTCTGCAACCAGTACCTTATCAAGGTAAATGTTCATGATATTCTTTTCAAGAACAAACTTATATCTATCTTTATCGAGTAAAGAAACTGATATGATGTTGCAAACCATAGAGGGTACATAGTAACAATCGTTCAAAATCATAGTCTTGCCATTTGGCAATACTAGGTGATATTCACCGACGGCTGCCGCATAAACTTGTGCTCCGTTCGCTACTCTGAGCGACATATCACCCGGTGCAACTTTCCTACTTTTTCTCAGTCCCTGCAATAAATTACAGATATGAGATCCTGATCCGGTATCAAGTACCCAGGAGGTAGGGCTGACCGTAAAACAGTTCTCAATTACAAGAACACCTGAAGTAGATGCAAAACCATGCTTCTTCTTCAACTGGGTATCCTGGAAATCCATACTTTCCTCTTTCCCATTCTCATACTCATGACGGTTGTCACAAGTTAGAGCTGAACCAACTTTCCCCAGTCTCGAATAAGAATTCGGTTCGGTCAAGCGATACATTTTATTATCTTGATTAGGGCGTGAAAAGGTTGCTGCCTGGAGAGAGAGAAAAGAAACACTCAGCGTATGCTCGTGCAAGATTAGATTGGTTTATTAATTTATCTAACCAGGGTGTCTCCCACTGTTTCCTCAAATCCTTCTTAAAACCTTTAAAAGAAGAACTAGCCGGGTTTTAATTCACGTTACAATACTTGCTTAACCTTTCAGCCAGGCTAGTGTCGGTACTTCGAGGGAGGTTTTCCAACGCTTTCGCGAAGTTCCTTAATTAAAGAACCTCTTTTCCCTGTGGGCGTAACCCCGCTAACACCTTTCTAGACACCTACTAGGTTTATAGCATTGATCGTTAAGTGAAATAATCTCCCGAGAGTAAACCAACTCATCAGTGGGATCGGGATCCAACTGTCATTGTGTGATAACCTAGATGGAATCCACTCTAGTCATCACACTCCAGAAGGTATGCTAAATCTGCAAGTTTCAGTTCTTTTGAAACTCCCGATGTGGTTTTTGCCCCTAGGACCCAAGTGACCTTGACGGAGTCAACAAATCAAAAAGTCCTAGTCAAGTTCAACCTGTCATTATCTGGATTGCATTAAACCCACCCGCATAACCCTTGACGGAGTCAACAAGGTTATACGACTGTCCTAATCAATCCCATATACCGATACAAACAAGCAGCACTTAGCTACCGTACACTACGCCTTGACGGAGTCAACAAACGCAGCACGAATACTAAGTGTTACTTGTAAGAAATGACGGAGGGCTACGGCTGGGTTTTTGGCGAAAAACCCGTTAACGTAATGAACTTGATATAGTTGAAGGAACCTGGTATACTTTTTGAAAAAATAGTGGCGAAAACTTTTTGCTAAAGAGGTCACTCCCTGTGAAGGGATCTCGGCTCTTTCCTCGTCGAGTGAGGTGCTGGGCATTCGTAAGATGAATACCTCGATGCAAAGCAAGAATAATCGACTATAGTGAAGTTATTACCCTGACGCAAACTTTTGTCCAAGGGGTCACTCCCGGTGAAGGGATCTCGGCCCTTGCCTCGTCGACTGAGGTGCTGGGTATTCATAACCGAATACCGCGATGCAAAACAAAAATGAACGTCCTTGCAATAACAGCTTTTTGAAAAAATTGTTCCAACAACGTCTTTTAGGTTTATTTTCTTGCATTAGTTCTTTTAATGCGTGATATTCTTGCATTAGTTCTTTTAATGCGTCCCATCATTTAATCCTACCATTGCAGAAAATAACCAAAATATGACGTACGCTTATGCCATTCGCATTCGCCACGGGGTCCCGTCATCACTCGTTAGGTTACTTAACTAACGACAGAGCGGGGGCTGGGCTAGCGCGGCTGTAAAACATAAGCAACGCCTAAATAGTAAAGCAATGATAGACATTACAGATCACAGATGAATACATTGGATATACTAGCAATCCGCAATCCTTTCGAGCCTGGAACGAAAAGCGGATAACACGGTCGCGGTGAATAGCCAAAACCCCACCCAAGACCCCTACGGGTGCGGCAAACCACCCGCCAAGTACCCGAAGCGAAGCAACCTCCCTCAATGCCATGAGTAGGCCACTCGACACTTCGAGCTACCCGGTAGTTTGTGCACCCCTCCATGGGTCTATCCTAGGAGCAAAAACAGTAAAAAGAATTATACAATGACGGCTACAACCCCGACCCGGTTGTGCGGCCAAACAAAAATATAATTACATCAATTTACATTTACAATGAATGAAAGAAAAACAAAAGCTCATCTCACATCCACCCCGGCTATTCACCCGCGACAGTCCAACACATTCATATACACATTCCAGCACATTACAGATCATGTATAACCCCGACTAATCGACTTATAGCGATTAGCCGACGTTCAATACATGCAAACATCACAGATATAACCAACATAGTCAAAGTGCAGTGAAGTTCGGAAAAAATACGGAATTATAGGACCCCAAAGGGAAATTTCTTTTCTGGAAAATCTGGGTACATATAATATATTTTAAAAATCCCAAAACCAACACAGAAGAACACTGCACGAAAAACTATGCAGTGAAGAAACTATACTGCGGCGCTTCCGCGGCGGATACAGGGGTCACGCGGCGGATGAGCGGCGGATTGGAGGAATTACTGCATCGTTTTTCTTGGGTGTTCATACAAAACCCTGAGACGATTTTACAAGTATAAAGTTTTTGATTTTGAGCCAAAAAAATTTCAACAGAAACTCAGGTTTTTGTAATATATCCGGTTTTGTGATTTTTCGTTTCCGAACTTCGTTACACCTTACTACCAAGCTAGTTTAAGTTTAGTTAGGCTCTGATACCACTGTTAGGTCCACGTTACCTCTCCCGGTACTTACGGGGTTGCGGAAACGGTAAATCAAAATTTTTTCTAAACTTTGTAACATGGACCGTAAAAGCCGGATCTTTGCTAAACTAAAACTAGTATTCTAGCTAAAGAGAGTTAGCTACTATGTTGATGGTTATACCTAAACTTGAACTCCTTCTCTTCTTGTTGTTGTTCTTCTTTCTTGTTCTTTGTAGAAGCTTGAATGGTTCTCTTCTCGTCGCCTTCTTCTTGCCGAAGATAGATCCACCTCGAAGGTTCGACTTTGGGCTCTTCCTCGATCTTTGAGTGAACTAGGGTTTCCGGCTTGCTAAACCTTCATCCTAGAATGAGTAGAGAGTGATTAGGGTTTGCTTTTCCTTTTAAAGAGAATGATTCTCAACACATGAGAAGGTTTCTCTTTTCTAGAGGAAGAAGAAGATGAAATGAGGAGAGAGAGAGGTTATGATAGAATGAGCTCTCATTTTTCTTTCTAGCAACCATAATGCAAAAGAAAAAAAATATTATCTAAATGATAATAATTGAAAATGAGAATAGTTGATGGTAGTATTTGGAATGACCACAACCATGCTTCATTTAATAAAAAGTAAGCATGAATCAAGGAAGACTTTCAAGGCATGAAAGTGGTCAATGGTCAACAAGTCAACCAAGGTCAACAAGTCAACAAAAACTCAACCATAACATAATTCTCATTTAATTACTATTATTAATAGATAATATATAAATCCATTAGGGTTTGGAAAATGAAGACTGTCAACTGTGCATACGCACCCGTTCCGAAACCCTAATGAAAAACCTCATTCTCCGCCTCAAGCAACTGTGCATACACACCTGCATTCTCGTTCCGAGGAACAAGAATACCAAGATACAAAAGCAACCCCAAAACATATACCAGTATCTGGCTCAAACCAGAGCCTGCCAGTATAATCCGTCCGGACTCCAAACGTGCACAAGTGCGCGGATGAGAACGAACCTTGTCGCAAAACCATGCGACCTCTACTCTGTTTTGCCCAGAGGCGAATACCCTCTGTGTGGGACTCTAAAGACTCGACACTACGCTGGCAGTGGGTTTAACCACAGACCGCAAGCGGCACTAGCTGTGCGTAACGGTCCCCAGGTAGATGCCGACAAGAAGGCTGACGAGGTGAAACCCCATCTGAACTCCTACTGAGTCTGAATGTGACATTCTCCGTACAGTCCGGTCTGTTCGTCTGATACATCGCATGGCGGGCCTAGGGGGGCGGCAAACGTCAGTCCCCTAATAGCGGTACAAGTCGTGTCGGAGTGAAGCCCAATACACCCTGAGATAACACTGGAACCTACCAGTACATCTCGCTTGCCCTGGCCAGGGACTACTTGTGTAATGGCTCTCCTAGACACAGCGCGATGTCAACCCCCAATACCGGGAGAGACAAATCCAGTCTAACCGTCACTGCCTCCAAGTGCTTCGGGACTGCTCCCAACTACTACCTGTTTGCACGACTCAGTAGAGCCGTGGTAGGGTAGTAATCAAAGAACAGTGGGAACACACTCGAGGCGAAGTGACAGTGTCAAGTCAGCGGACTAAGCTGTACTCATGTCACCTGGGAACTGATAACTGACGATAGGTATAATACCAACCATCAGTTCCCGACGAGTCCTGTCCAGTGTACTCGTAACCCAACGAGCACCCGCATACTATCTCAAGTACGACGTACTGACGGCTGTGGGACAGACCGTCTCCCACACTGGGATGAGAAGCGCATACGCCAGTCTACTCCGGAGTATCGATGCCCTGTCTCGATAGTCCTACGACTAGGGACCTGTATAAGGATGTGCTTGTAGATTACCCAGCCCCCACGAGTGTGATCGCCATCACAACGCCGGTAATCAAGCAAAGATCCTAAGGGCTCTACTAATGCGTATAGGTGATATAATAAATAAACACACATGTACACATTAAAGCAGAGACAAACCAAGTAGCATACTACTATATTGAGCAAGATTGTCTGTACAACTGTGAATATCCCAAGCTTCCATCAAGTAATATACATACTAGTATGATACAGTAATAGCCTCTAGGGCATATACACTAACAAACCGTCCCCTATATGTCTCCGGATACTGCCATGATATCAAGATAGGCAAGATCCTGGTGGATAATGGATCCTCCGTCAATCTCCTTAATGTTCGGGTGTTGAAGGAAATCTGCATGAGTGTGCAACACCTCGCTCGTGACAAAATTACTATCTCCGGTTTCGATTCACAATCGTCACGGACTCTCGGATCTGTGATACTAACATTACGCTTTGGACTTCTTGTCACAGACATCAAATTCCATGTCATTGACGCCAAGACCTGCTACAACGCCTTGCTCGGTCGTCCTTGGTTACACGAATACAACATCATCCCTTCTACACAACATCAGTGTATGAAGTACTTTAAGGATGGTTTCGAGTATACCGTAACAGGTGAGTTAAACCCATTTTCCGTGAACGAAGTCCGCAAATACGAAGATGCGAAGTACTTTTTACCAGATTTCGAGGATACAGAAAGGTGTCGCAACCCGGAAAACAAAACCGCCGCCACCATCCCTTTTTCGGGAGCGATACCGAAGAAGAGGAAGAGATAGTTTATGCAGGGCCATCTCAACGCAACAACCTGGGGACGCCCGCCCCCATGTTGGTCTTCGGAAGTGATTCAGAGGATGAAGTTAATGTTGTGTTCTCCAATCGGCTGTCAATACAAGCACCCCCTGGCGATGACCATAGTTTGCAAATCACCATGGTACCGCGAGAACACTACAAGGATCTCGACACGCTTCAGGCTAATAATATGCAGGACCTGCAAACATTTTACGTCCCTCCCAGGCAAAGGGGTGAGAAGGTGATCCTATTCTACCGATCCTCAGAGTCGAAAATAGAGAAAGAGATCTGGCATGGCGCGGATGCTACACTTGACAGGCTCTAACCCATCCGTCTGCCCAGATACTATACAAATGGATTAAAGAAGCTATTGAAGCGCCAAGGAGTACCCTTAAAACAGACTGTTCGGCAGGCTCGGTTCTACAACAGGATTTGGGATGTCCCCGGGACTCAACGCAAATTGCCCAACGGGAAGATGGAAACACTCGGGCTTGGATACGCAAGAGCCGGAAAACGGGAACGGGCTCACAGCAGCTACGCTATATATACCTTTGATGAAGAGGAGGATGCCCTGTCAGGAGATGCCAACCCCCATCAAAACTAGACCCCGCGATTAAAGCGCTGAGTCCGTCGTTTGAGGAACGAATGGACAAGCCTATCAGGAAAGTGGGTCAGAAAGCTCGGGAAGACCACAACCGCGAAATGGCCATCTACGAGAAGGCCAGGACGCAACGTCTATTTCAACATGCTGCAAAAGACAAAGACACTTATCCTCGTCAATCCGTTGTACGAAAGGCCCGACGCAGAGACGGAAATAAATCAAAAAGCGGAAAGAGGAGCCGACAACAACGACGCAGGATTAGAGGGTTACATGGTCGGGTGTTGCACGGCTCGGATTTGTCCCTCATGAAGAAGATGAGTCGAGCGTACTCCTTCCCCCGAGACAAGACGGAGAAGTTACTCAAGCTCGCTATAAAACATCAAATGATCACGCTTCCAGAGTCTAGACATCCTGAGCAAGCTAACAAGGCTTCTCATCTGAGTTATTGCTCTTATCACCAAGCCATAGGACATCCTACCGAAGACTGCTTCACCTTCAAGAACTGGGTCGAGGACCAGTACCAACGGGGCAGATTCGCTTTATCCGACGGCTGGAAGGTAACGCCACCACAAAAGCATGAGCCCAAGGCCGCAAGAGCAGAACCGGGTCCACCTCAGTCCGGGGAGCGGGTTCGCATTTGTTATACGATTACGATATTAGAAGAAGAGCCCGAGAACGTAGATGACCTTCCCCGGTGCTTTGAGAACAGCGATGATGAGGTAATCTCAGAATTTCCGCCCGCTCCGAAAGAACTGGAAGATGGTATACATACTATTGCAGATAACCTCAAGAAGATTGAGTTGGGATCGGCAGACGACCCGCGTCCGACATTTGTCAGCGAGCTGTTATCCGAAGAGAGGGTGGCTGCGTTAAAGAACGTGCTTCTACGGCATAAAGACTTCTTCGCGTGGAACTACTCCGAGATGCCAGGATTAGATCCGGAGATTGCTGTGCATAGATTAGCAATATCCCCAGATATCAAGCCAGTCAAGCAGGCGCCAAGGAGGATGCGACTCGAGCTTGAGATGAGCATCAACGCCGAAGTCAAGAAGCTGATCGATTCTGGATTTATCCAAGAAGTCCAATATCCTGACTGGATCGCCAATATTGTCCCGGTAATGAAGAAGAATGGGACGGTACGCATATGCGTGGATTTCAGGGATCTCAATAAAGCCTGTCCCAAGGATGATTTCGCAGTACCGGTAACCGAGCTAATGATAGATAACACGTCCACTCACGAGGTTTTCTCCTTTATGGATGGTTCGTCAGGATACAATCAGATAAAGATGCATCCCGAAGACCAGAAGCACACCGCTTTCCGCACCCCTTTGGGTATATTTTGCTACAGGGTTATGCCCTTTGGTCTAAAGAACGCTGGCGCTACCTATCAAAGGGCCATGACAAAGATCTTTGATGACCTCATACACGACGTCGTCGAGTGCTATATCGATGACCTCGTAGTAAAGAGCATGTCATACGAAGATCATTTAAAGCATCTGGAGACTGTATTTCGACGCCTTCGGCAATATAATTTGAAAATGAATCCCCTCAAATGCGCGTTTGGAGTCTCCTCGGGCAAATTTCTGGGATTCATCGTTCGACACCGAGGTATTGAAATAGATCCGTCAAAGATTAAGGCGATCATGGAAATGCCTCCGCCAAGAACCCTCAAGCAGTTGCGGTCTCTCCAAGGGAAGCTCGCATACATCCGGCGGTTTATCGTTAATCTTTCGGGCAAATGCCGTCCTTACAGCCACCTGATGAAAAAGGGAACTCCATTCTCTTGGGATCGTAAATGTCAAGGTGCACTAGACGAGATCAAGCAGTACCTGCAGAACCCTCCGGTGTTGGCCGCGCCGGTCAAGGGAAAACCCCTCATTCTTTATACGACCGCCCTCGAAGGTTCCTTGGGCGCGTTATGGGCACAAGAGAACGATCAGGGGAAAGAGAGGGCACTCTATTACTTAAGTCGAGTTCTACTGGGGGCAGAAAGCAACTACTCTCCCATTGAAAAACATTGCTTGGCGTTAATCTTCGCGATAACAAAGCTCAGGCACTATGCGTTGGCACATGAAGTCCGTCTCATTTCAAAAGTGGATCCCCTTAAATACTTGATGTCGAAAGCCATATTGACGGGACGGCTCGCTAAGTGGGCCCTGCTCTTGATGGAGTTCTCGATAACGTATCAACCTCTCAAGGCAGTGAAAGGCCAGGCCATTGCCGACTTCCTCGCTGAGCACCCGATACCGGCCGATTCTCCTCTGAACTGTGATCTGCCGGACGAGCATGCATTTGATGCGATTAGCGGTGGAAGCACCCGATGGGAACTCTATTTTGATGGAGCGTCCTCCATAAAGAAACAGAAACAAGGTATCCCAATGATCAAATCGGGGATATGCCTCATCTTTGCAACTCCACAAGGAGGGATAATGCGCTTCGCCTTCTCCTTAACAGAGCCGAGGACAAACAATGAAGCTGAATACGAAGCTCTGATAGCAGGCCTCGAGATCGCCATCGACATGGGAATTGAAGACCTCCTTATATACGGGGATTCTCAGCTGGTCGTTAGTCAAGTAAATGGTGACTACCAAACGTGCAAGCCGGAGTTGGTGAGGTACGGCGAAAAGGTGCAACAACTATTGACCCAAATTCCCTCCTATACTTTGGAGAACATACCGCGCGGAAAACAGCAAAGCAGACGCGTTGGCTAAACTTGCTAAAGAACTGGCTGACGAGAACCTCGATGACGTCAGAATCGTGGTACAAAGCCGTCGAGTACTCGCCCCGGCAGAAATATCTCCGGAATCATGCAAAGAAAAGGAAGCGACTGAGCAGACAACCCTACAAATAAAAGACCATGAGAAGGCCGAAGACTGGAGGGAAGTCTTCATAGACTACTTTAAGTCCCACCGAATGCCCAAAGAAGCGTCCTCAAGACATCAGCTCATGAAACGAGCTCTATCTTTCGCTTTCGTCAATGATATTCTATACAAAAGATAGTTTGATTCTCTATGGCTGAGATGCTTAGGACCTGACGAAGCAGAAAGAGTCATTCAGGAAGTTCATGACGGACTTTGCGGTTCTCACCAAGCAGGCCCAAAGATGAAGTTAAAAATTAAACGGATGGGTTAGTACTGGCCCACGATGATCCAGGACTGCCTCGAGTATGCGAAGCAATGCCACTCATGCCAGATTCATGGAGACTTCATCCACCAACATCCGAATCCACTGCACCCAACGGTGGCTAGTTGGCCATTCGAAATGTGGGGGACTGATATAGTCGGCCCCATTGAGCCAGCATCATCCCGGGGACACCGTTTTATCCTGGCGACAACTGATTACTTCTCCAAATGGGCAGAAGCAGTACCACTGAGGGAAGTGAAGACGGAGAATATCCTCCATTTCTTCAAAACGCACGTCATCTATCGGTTCGGATCTC
This sequence comes from Agapanthus africanus, assembly GCA_030015575.1. Taxonomy (NCBI): domain Eukaryota; kingdom Viridiplantae; phylum Streptophyta; class Magnoliopsida; order Asparagales; family Amaryllidaceae; genus Agapanthus; species Agapanthus africanus. Next base: position 740,388,947 of record CM057341.1, read on the forward strand.
CACGGCGGATTATCTCCGATAATGGGCCGGCCTACCGAAGCCATAAGATTAGCCGCTTCGCACAGCAGCACAATATAGACTGGAGATATTCTTCGGTTTACAACCCACGAGCTAACGGTCTGGCCGAGGCCTTCAATAAGACCTTGACGAAGATCATAAAAAAGACCGTTTCCAGGAATAAGAGAGACTGGCACGAAAGGCTGCAAGAAGCCCTTTGGGCTTATCGAACTACGTTCAAGACGGCCACGAACACAACGCCGTACGCGTTGGTATTTGGGACGGAAGCAGTGCTCCCCCTCGAGATAGAGTTACCCTCTCTACGAGTAGCAGTCCACCACGAGCTGACGAATGAAGAAAATGCTCACCTTCGGCTTGAGGAGCTTGATGCCCTCGACGAAACCCGGCTCATAGCGCAACATCTAGAGGCCTACAAAGCAAAGATGACGCGCTCGTACGAAAGATTGACCAGGCCGAGGACATTCCGCCAAGGCGAACTCGTACTAGTGGTCAAAAGACCTATGATCCCCAATCGTGCCAAGCGGGGAAAATTTGAGCCAAACTATGGAGGCCCGTACATCATAGACAAGGTCTACCAGGGTGGAGCCTACCTACTCATGGACATGCACGGTGAAAGGCCTTTCAGGCCAATAAACGGCCGCTTCTTAAAGAAATACTATGCTTAATAAGCCACAGCCTAAGTCAATGATAGATGACGACGACTATGTCCGCTCACTATCTTCCTAGGCTCAGACTTTACAAGCAGCAGCCGGCCTTCCTATAACGACGGACCGAAACGTCATTAAACTAACGATGGACCGAAACGTCCTTAAACTAACGACGGACCGAAACGTCCTTAAACTATCGACGGACCGAAACGTCCTTAAACTAACGACGGACCGAAACGTCCCTAAAACTACTACCGCAGCATCTTTAGGCTGACGAGATAAAAAAAAAGAGGAGAGAGAAAGAAAAAATAAAAAAAAATTTATATGAAAAAGGATAAAAAAAGAGACGGTATGTCCATAAGCAAAATGGGCACGGATGAAAACCCGAAAGGGCTCCGTGAGTAAAAACAGCAGGGCTGCCGGCAAGCGTTCGTGAAAACCCGAAAGGGCGCGACCTTGTAAAAAAAAAGTGAAAAAGAATAAAAAAAAACGGTATGTCCATAAGCAAAATGGGCACGGATGAAAACCCGAAAGGGCTCCGTGAGTAAAAACAGCAGGACTACCGGCGAGTGTTTGTGAAAACCCGAAAGGGCGCAACCTCGTTAAAAGGCACTTGTAGGGTCCTCTCGACCTTGTAAGAAGAAACCACCTGCGTGAGATCCTTACGACTCACAAAGGAGCAACACACTTAGGGATTCTCACGATTCCTAAGGAGAAAATACACTTACGAGATCCTCACGACTCGTAAGGAGAATTCTCTTATGGGACCTTCACGGCTCATGAGATTTGAAAGTCTTAAGTTACAGAAACCTAAACCTGTTCTTAAGCAAATCCTCCACAACCTTCGATATTGCCCTACAAGAGGCTCAATACTGACCCTTGTATACAATCCACGGGCGCGAAAAAACATTTCCCCAGCAAAGTCCCACCCGTGACTAGGGATATGCCCACATGGTGAACAACCCTTATAATTCCTCTCGACTTATAAGGAGAAAACCCTCTTGTAGGATCCTTACGACTTACAGAGGAACATACACTTAGGAATCCTCACGATCCCTAAGGAGAAAATACACCTGCAAGATCCTCACGACTTGTAGGGAGAAATACCTTTGTGAGACCCTTACGGCTCACGAAGTCAAAAGCCTTGGTCGACAGGACCCTTAACCCTGTTTACTAAGCCACCTTTGTTCAATATCGACAGAGGCAAATGATGATTCGCTCCTGGCAACATCCTAGTTGCAGCGGTGCTGATGCCGAAATCGGTGTCCAAAATCCAAGCTTGCGGCGAAAAAGCTAGCAAGCCACACATGCCTACAAAATAGCCGAAATGATGGGGCAACTTGCAATAAAAAGAAGCAAGTAAAAATGTATGCATGAAAAATAGCCGAAATGATGGGGCAACTCGCAATAAAAAGCAGCGAGTAGAAAATAAATAAATAGCCGAAATGATTGGGCACCGCGAAAAATAGCCGAAATGTGGGGCAATCGCGACCTTCGCGATATAAAAAGCTGAAACGATAGAGCATCGCGGAAAAATAAATAAAATAAAAATAAAATGTATGCCTTACAGGTGATGTTCCATCACACCCTGTATACAATCCAATGGCATAAACAAAAAGGGAACATACCTTCTTCCCCCAGGTTTCACCAAAGAAAGAAGCTAAATCTCGACGGGCCACAGGCGACCTAGAGATCATCCCAACACTCGTCCCGTAACAACGGACACAACTTCAAGCTAAGCGGAACAGCGGCAACTCCCAGTTCCATGGCTCGGTGGTATACATATCGCCAACAGTCAAACCTCCATCCCGTGAAATGTGGATATATTCAGCAAAATTCCTGGTTATGTGGAACGCAGATAATGTCACTCTTTGACCCCGTGGAAAACGTCCAGAGCGGATCCTGGTCCTCGCAGAGCACGGCAGTGAACCCGTGTGAAGAGTCCAGAGCGGAGCCTAGTCCTCGCCGAGCGCGGCAGTGAACCCGTGTGAAGTATCTAGTGCAAAATTCCTGGTCACGTGGAACGCGGATAATGTCACTCTTTGACCCCGTGGAAAACGTCCAGAGCGGATCCTGGTCCTCGCAGAGCACGGCAGTGAACCCGTGTGAAATATCCAGAGCGGAGCCTAGTCCTCGCCGAGCGTGGCAGTGAACCCGTATGAAGCATTTAGGGCAAAATTCCTGGTCACGTGGAACAGCGGATAATGTCACTCTTTGACCCCGTGGAAAACGTCCAGAGCGGATCCTGGTCCTCGCAGAGCACGGCAGTGAACCCGTGTGAAGCATCCAGAGCGGAGCCTAGTCCTCGCCGAGCGCGGCAGTGAACCCGTGTGAAGCATCTAGTGCAAAATTCCTGGTCACGTGGAACGCGGATAATGTCACTCTTTGACCCCGTGGAAAACATCCAGAGCGGAGCCTAGTCCTCGCCGAGCACGGCAGTGAACCCGTGTGAAGCATCTAGTGCAAAATTCCTGGTTACGTGGAACGCGGATAATGTCACTCTTTGACCCCGCGGAAAACGTCCAGAGCGGATCCTGGTCCTCGCATAGCACGGCAGTGAACCCGTGTGAAGCATCCAGAGCGGAGCCTAGTCCTCGCCGAGCACGGCAGTGAACCCGTGTGAAGCATCTAGTGCAAAATTCCTGGTTACGTGGAACGCGGATAATGTCACTCTTTGACCCCGTAGAAAACGTCCAGAGCGGAGCCTGGTCCTCGCCAAGCACGGCAGTGAACCCGTGTGAAGCATCCAGAGCAAATACCGGACTGTGGAGTCCTTAAAATCCACGGACTATGACGTCCTTAACCTCGACCGTGATGTCTTAAAACTAACGATCAACCACCCCGATTCCCTACGGATTCTGCCATGGTTTAAGGGTACATCTCTTCACTCCTTTGATACCTGGCGTTGTAATTCCTCAACGTCTTCAAAGAGGTGACGGGTTCCTGCAACCAAACATTGGACTGTGGAGTCCCTAAATCCACGGACTATGAGATCCTTAACCTTGACCGTGATGTCTTAAAACTAACAGCGGACGGTGGAGTCCCTAAATCCACGGACTATGAGGTCCTTTACCTTGACCGCGACGTCTTTAAACTACAATACCTGGAGAAACCCCTAACTCCGTAAAACACGGACGAGGGTGACCGCATCCAACACTTACAAGTCCTCACGACCTGTAAGGAAGAAAAACGCTCTTATGAGATCCTTACGACTCTCAAGGGAAAACCCGCTTAAGGATCCTCACGATCTCTAAGAAGAACTTACGCCCATGGGATCCTCTCGACCGTTAGGGAGAAAGACTCCTTATGAGACCCTCGTGGCTCATAAGATGCAAAAGCCTTGGGAAGCAGATCTTAACCCTGAATCCTGAGCCATTGCTGTCCTGCAAGGAGATCAAGATAGAATATCCGCAGAATACACTCAATGAAAAGGAGACACATCATTGAGAAGAAAAATGTATCTTTTATTCATAAACCAAAATGGGTACAAAGTACAATTCATGAAAGAAACAAAAAGAAAATACTCTCATCCATGAGTATGTACAAAAAGGAAGGAAAAGATACAAATGTTTCAAGCCGGCGGGCGATTCAGCAGCTTGGTCAGCTCATCCTGCTTTTGTTGGACCACGGCTTCATGACGCAAGATCTCCAAAAGACGAGCCTCCGCTTGAGCTTGCTGAGCCTGATACGAAGCGAGCCGAGCTTCAAGCTCTCTCTCAGTGGCCTTATGAGCCTCGACCCTCTCACGAGTGAACGTGGCAGCTTTATCGAGAGCCACCACCTCTTTGATGGACTCCCGAAGCACCCGCCAGAGTTCGTATGCCTTGTTGGCTTTGGCTGTGAGGCTGGCATGAAGCTCGCTCAGCGCCCTAGCAGCTAGCTCTCTCTCCGAAAATTTACGGCCGAACCCTTTTCTCACACAACAATATGTTCGCTACGTGTCGCTCTATCAGGCCACGTAAGCTCGCTTTTGCGACCACAGCCTTGGAAACAAGACATTTACAAGACCGTATAAATGGGCTTCCAGTCGACGGGAATAATCGATCTAAAACGCGCTCACATCACCTGACGTGAAAGGCAACAAGAAAGATTTCCGACATATTTCAAGCATGCGTTCGCAATCATATGAGTAGTCAAAAAGAAAAAAAATAATAATAATAGCATTCGCAACCGCATGAACGCTCATAATACCCAAAAAGGTCTGATGCGCAGGAAAGTAATGATAGCATTTGCAACTAAAGAAAGTTCTCATGAGAAGAATACAAAGTTTATTTATGCAAGCGGAGGCATATATGCCAGCACCAAGCCTACATGGCATTTCGGCATAAAGCGTAGAAAAGGAGGGACTAATTTAAAAATGTTCTACGCTAACGGAAAAGATCACCAAACAAGGGATCAGAAATACAAGGGTTAACAAAACAAAGAACGAGGTTCTCCATCTCTCTCTCTGCTCTCTCCAACACATCAAAGCGACGGTTCTCACGAGAAGTCGCTTCCCATCGATTGGCACCATGGCCATCTGCAAAAGCAGACATAACAGCCCGTCGGGCTCTTATCTCACTCAGCAGATGAATTGAGCAGTCCTTCAAAGCCTGAGTAATCAGGCACGCCTCATGAAAGCCCTCGAGCTTTTCTTCCGCCGCATCAAGCATCGCCACGGTCATCTCTGCCGGGTGAGGAGGAATGTCGGCAAGCACGGCCGTGAGGATCATCCGGAGCCAGAGGGAACCCATCGGAAGGGGGGACCCCCTACGGATCGAGAGTTCATGCATGGCTGAGTCGCATTCGTCGTCGGTAAGAAGTGGATCCACTAACCGAGCAGCAAAGCGGGGGATCATCTCCTCGATAGGCACTTCCCATGGCTGTCGACGAGCGTGTGGACGGTTGCAGGCCATAGCACTCAGATACTCCTCAAATTAAATCACGTCAATATGGGAATGAATTTCTCTGTGAGGAGAAAATATGCTATGGCCTCAAGAATATAAAGAAGTGCATTAAGTGCTGTGCGCAGAAGATCTTGCATGGTGAAGCTATTTCCAAGGCCCAAAAAAGGAAAGGCATCGAAAATCAAGGAGATGGAACTATTTCCAAGGCCCCTTTTTCTGCGTCTGATATTGTGCACTGAAAATACGGCATGGGAAAATTTTATGAATAGCCCCATCAAGGGACCCCACGTGCAGAACACGTGAGGCCTAAAACCTGATGTACACTTAAAAGAAAATGTATGGAGTAGTACCCTGCATATTAAAAGCACAAACAACAACAGTAGCAAAATGATAAAATCCCAGAGAAAAGACGTGCAAACATGGAAAGACATAATAAAACTTGTCACTCATACTTCAAGAGGTTTATACAAAATATAGAGAACACATTTACAATGGTAAAACTTCAGATGCGGGGCATGGGTTGAGAAACTCAAAATTAACTTTATTCAAGATCTTCCAAGCATTTCGAACCTCCCGAGTATGCTTCCTCTCACGATCACAAGCATCGGGGTCCCCGCGGATGTCCTCTACCCTCCGGTAGGCGGCAAGTATGGCTGATTGCTGAAAAATCTGATGCAGGAGATCAATGAGATTATCCCGCCTTCTCTTTGAGATCAAGTGCATCAGATACACCGAGTGTACTTTATCCTTAGCGGCGTCCAATGCCCCAAGCGGCACACCAGCACAGAATAAAGGGAGAGCCTCCCTGATCGCCAGCACGATCAGCCTCAGAAGAGAAGAGCGACGGGGGAGTAGCCGATGGTTGTACTCGTCAAAGCGGCTCATGATCTCGGCACATTGAGCATCGGTGAACTCCTGGTTCTGACTGCGGCCCAGTGCACGAATATTCCCATAGGAAATGATCTCGTCAAGACCATACAGATGGGCATCCATGATACCTGAAATAAAGGTCATGAGAATCATTAGAAAACTCCTGTTTCATTAATTGTAGAAGAACAACCTCAGGCCAAGAGACCCCAGGAAGCCTCTGTGTGAAGAAATCGAGTTCTTCATTGGAATTAGATTCCTTATTAAGAAAAGGGAATTAAATTCCCAGAAACATCTTTGAATGGAATTAAATTCCATGGATTTGAACCGCCATCATCATCTCCCTAAGGATCATCTAAACCCTAAGAGATCTACTGTGGGAGGTTAAGTGGTCTCATATTTTGGTTAAAGTACTTGAGGAAAAATGGGTTCTTTGTAAAACCCTTGATATGGATTTAAAATCCAGAGAGTTTTGTCAAAACGAAGGTGCTTCGATTACCATTACCTGAGGAGGAAGAATCCCTTTAAAACAGAGTTAAACTCTGAAAATATTTTAAGACAGAGAACTAAGCTCTGGAAGAAGAGAATTAAATTCTCAGAAGAAGAAGATGAGCAAAGTGAAGGCTCCTATGAAGAGACAGAGGTATTTATAGAAGGCAATGGAAACGTTTCATCTCCCCAGATCCCTAAAGGAATCCAACGGTCGCAAGAGGTGACAGCGTTGCACTCACGTGCTGACACGTGAGAACAACGCTGTGGGGGCATTTGTTTCCTGATTTAAAATCAGGAAAGCTTATGGAAAAAGCTTCAGAAGAGGGTCACGTGCTTACACGTGACCAGCAGTCACGTGTTGGCACGTGACACCCAAAAGTACCAGCAAAGCAAGTTCAGTTTCCCAACTACATCAAAGAGAGGGGCTTCAGTAAGGGTCACGTGCTCCCACGTGACCTGGGTCACGTGTCGGCACGTGACATTTAAAAGCAGCAGCAAAGACCCAACGCTTCCTGATCAAATCAAAGAAAAAGCTTCAGAAGAGGTCACGTGCTCCCACGTGACCAGGGTCACGTGTTGGCACGTGACGATCAAAACATCAGAATTGTTCTCCAGTTAAATCAAGAAAAAGAGTTCAGACAAGGGTCACGTGGCGGCACGTGACGGTTAAGCAGCAACCAGAAGACAGAGCGCAGAAAGAAAGAAGAAGGCTCATTCCAAAGAGGGTCACGTGCCCACACGTGACCATGGGTCACGTGGTCACACGTGACCGGCTTTCAAAGCCCATTTCGTTGACAGAATTAAATTCTGAAAGAGATTCGAATCTTTCCAAAGGAAAGCGATTACCTGGGACCAATCGAATTAAAGATTTAAAGATGATTGAATATCATTTATCTATGGGAAAATCTCGGGTTTGGAAAGATTTCCCCTTTAAATCTAACCGAAATAACAAAGGAGAATCCCGGGACTTGAAATCCAATGGTGAATAAAATTCACCCAATAATCCAAAGGTCAAAAAACGAATGATGGATGCAAATCAAACCTCTCAATGAAGATTCGTCAAAAACTAATTGATTCGGCTGCTTCTCCTATAAATAGGAGCCAAGAGACACAAAAAAGAGATATACACGCAGAGGGAAGAAAAGGGAGAGAGCTTTGATACTTTGAGGAATTTGGATCTTCTGCAAAAGAAAACCCTAGGTAAGAAAGGGAAGGCTCCTTGAAAGAAAGAGAATTTAATTCTCAACAGAGTTTAACTCTGATATATAAAACAGAAGAACATATTTCTTCTCTCTTTGATAGAGGATCTGCAAAGTGCACATCCCCCCTTGAGGTTGAGAATTTAATTCTCAATGGGTCGAGATCCTGCCATGCAGATCCAAAACATAGAGAGGGAATGGAAGCACGAGAATTTAATTCTCACAGAACTATAGGAATTTAATTCCTTTGAAATAAAACTAGGGCTTGACCCTGTGTTATGGGAATTTAATTCCTTCAGAACAAAAAGAAACAGGGTTTAACCCTAATTAAGAACCTAGTTCTGTTGGAATAGCGGGGATTTAATTCCCTTGATCATAATTTAACAGAGAGTGGGAATTTAATTCCTTAAAAGCTTTTATTAGGGTTTAACCCTATTTAGTTCTTCACATGTATGAGGAATTTAATTCCTACAGAAAATTCAGAGTCCAACTCTATTCAGAATATAAATCTTCAAAAGGAAGTAGGAATTTAATTCCTCTGAAATTACTGTCAGGGTTTAACCCTACGAGGAATTTAATTCCTGGAAAAGATTAACAGATCCTCTAAACAACATACATAGAGGCAGGGTCACGTGTCACCACGTGACCCCCCCAAAAGATCTACAGAAAGCCCCTTGAAGCAGTGCCCCACGTGACCCACGTGACCCTAGGCAGAAGCTTTAACGTATAAGCATTTGAACGCCCGTCACGTGATGGCACGTGATGCTCTAAAAGATGCAATAGTCTCAGAAGAACAAATGAAGGGAGGGCGCTCTCACGTGTCGCCACGTGACCCCTCTTGCCTTAGTGTTTAACACTAAATTGAAACTCTCGAACCCAGTGTTAAAACACTGTTGGGCCTTAGTGTTCAACACTAATCAAAAAACTTTATTTGTAGTGTTCAACACTGACTACCTTAGTGTTTAACACTAATTTGAGATCTCTGTTGCCAGTGTTTGATACTGATCTGTTTTAGTGTTTAACACTAATTTGAAAAGCCCTATTGCTGGTATTTAACACCAATTATCTTTTAGTGTTAAACACTAACTTGTCGATCTCATCCTCAGTGTTCAGCACTGGTCGGTCTTTAGTGTTTAACACTAGACATTGGTCCAATTGGCTAAATGGATAGAGGCAAAGCCTCTCCTGATTGGACTTAGCCCAAGCTGGCCATAAGTCCTCAATTCGTAATCAACTGGGCTAATGGGCTCATAACATAATTAATTGGTCTTGATCCCAAATTGGGCCAAGGACTATTTAATCCACTCCGGTTCTAGGGTACATCTCTTCACTCCTTTGATATTTGGCATTGTAATCCCTCAATGTCTTCAAAGAGGTGACGGGTCCCGACGACCACACATTGATATGGATTGTGGGGTCCTTAAACCCATGTCTAGTGCAAAATTCCTGGTTACGTGGAACGCGGATAATGTCACTCTTTGACCCCGCGGAAAACGTCCAGAGCGGATCCTGGTCCTCGCAGAGCACGGCAGTGAACCCGTGTGAAGCATCCAGAGCGGAGCCTAGTCCTCGCCGAGCGCGGCAGTGAACCCGTGTGAAGCATCTAGTGCAAAATTCCTGGTCACGTGGAACGCGGATAATGTCACTCTTTGACCCCGTGGAAAACGTCCAGAGCGGAGCCTAGTCCTCGCCGAGCACGGCAATGAACCCGTGTGAAGCATCCAGTGCACATACTGGACCGCAATGTCCTTAAACTATCCATGGACCGCAATGTCCTTAAACTACCCATGGACCGCAACGTCCTTAAACTACCCATGGACCGCAACGTCCTTAAACTAGAACAATAGAGCCCCGCATGCTCTTTTGTCGGATCTAAACGGTCCCGTTTAAGTTGATCTTAGCCTCAAAAGATGGCTAACGTATCCTTAAACCTTCAAACAGACTGGACTATGAGTTCCCCCAATTAACTCTGGCTCGAGGGTACATCTCTGAACTCCTCTGACATCCGTCGTTGTAATCCTTCAACGTCGTCAGAGAGGTGACGGGTCCCAACGGCCATACATACGATGGACCACTGTGTCCCTAAACTGGAACAATAGAGCCCAAACGCTCCTTTGTCGGATCTAAACGATCCCGTTAAGTTGATCTTAGTCTCAAAGTTAGACTAACGTATCCTTAACAAACGTTTGAGTTGATCTTAGCCTCAAGTATGGCTGACGTATCCTCAAACCAAACCCCCAAACCCAAATCTAAGATAATACGGATTTGGACTAGTCCACGCCCTACGGGCGACGACATAACTCAGTCTCCGTAAACAATCCACGGGCAACAAAATACAAAACAAACACCCACGACACGAAGTGACCATCTGGAGAAGGAGAAAGTTGTTACCGCAATGCGGTAGCGTAATTAACTGCAGGGGCTTGCGCCTGCAGGGAAGAGCGTCCCCACAATCAAAAACCCCTCAAACGAGGGGGAATCTGACGAAGTCTGCTACATCGGACGCATCCGTCTAAACCTTCGATACATGGTGCCATAAATCAACTTGGCATCTTCGGAGAGGTGGACGGATAGCACCAATTAGCATTTGCCCCGAATCTCAGCGCCAAGACATCGCAGTCCTGTGCGCCGCCGTTCGGAAGGGAACAGCCACCGTTGGATATAGCGGATTTGGATGCTGGTGGATGAAGTCCCCATGAATTTGGCATGAGTGGCACTGCTTCGCATATTCGAGACAGTCCTCAATCATCGTGGGCCAATAGTAGCCCATCCTTTTGATCTTCAGCTTCATCTTTGGCCCGGCTTGGTGAGAACCGCAGAGTCCGTCGTGAGTTTCTTGGATGACTCTCTTTGCCCCTTCAGGTCCTAGGCATCTTAGCCACAGGGAGTCAAATGATCTCTTATACTGAGTATCATTGACAAAGGCGAAGGATAGAGCTCGTTTCATGAGCTAATGTCTTGAGGACGCATCTTCAGGTGTTCGACGGGATTTAAAGTAGTCTATAAAGACTTTTCTCCAATCTATAGCCTTTTCCTGGTCTTTTATTTGTAGGGTCGTTTGCTCAGTAGCTCCCTTTTCTTCGGACGAATCCAGAGATATTTCTGCCGGTGTAAGAACCCGACGGTTTACACAACGATCCTCACGTCATCGAGGTTTTCGTCAGCCAGTTCTTTATCGAGTTTAGCTAACGTGTTCGCTTTACTATTCTCCGTTCGCGGTATGCTTTCCAGGGCATAGGAAGGGATTCGGGTCAGCAGTTGTTGTACTCTTTCGCCGTACTTTACCAACTCCGGTTTGCACGTCTGATAGTCGCTGTTTACCTGACTAATGACCAGCTGGGAGTCTCCGTATATAAGGAGGTTCTCAATTCCCATGTCTACAGCGATCTCAAGACCTGCTATCAAAGCTTCATATTCGGCCTCATTGTTTATCCTTGGCTCTGTTAAGGAAAAGGCAAAGCGCATTATCCCTTCTTGTGGAGTCATGAAGATGAGGCCCACCCCAGATTTTATTATAGAGGAGTTGTGCTTTCGCCTCTTCATAGAAGATGCTCCGTTGAAGTAGAGTTCCCTATCCGGTATCACTCTCTCCTTTCTCCTCGTCAATCGTGTCAAACGCGTGCTGGTCTGGCAATTCGCAATTCAAGGGAGAATCATCAGATATCGGATGCTCAACAAGGAAGTCGGCGATAGCCTGTCCTTTTACCGCCTTGAGGGGACGATAAGTTATCGAGAACTCTATCAAGAGTAGGGCCCATTTAGCGAGTCGCCCTATTAGTATGGCTCTTGACATCAAATACTTGAGAGGATCCACTTTTGATATGAGGTGGACCTCATGCGCCAAAGCGTAGTTTCTGAGCTTCGTTATCGCGAAGATCAACGCCAGGCAGTGTTTTTCGATGGGGGAGTAATTGTTTTCTGCCTCCAGGAGAACTCGGCTCAAGTAGTAGAGGGCTCTCTCCTTTCCTTAGTCATTTTCTTATGCCTATAATGCGCCTAGAGAGCCTTCGAGGGCAGTTGTATTCAAAATTAGAGGCTTTCCCTTGACCGGAGTGGTTAGCACCGGAGGATTCTGCAGATATTGCTTGATTTCATCCAGTGCACTTTGGCATTTGCGATCCCAGACGAACGGGGTTCCCTTCTTCATCAGGTGACTGTAGGGGCGGCATTTTTCGGAGAGGTTAGCTATGAACCGTCGGATATATGCGGGCTTTTCTTGGAGAGATCGCAGTTGCTTGAGAGTTCTTGGCGGAGGAATTTCCATAATCGCCTTGATCTTCGATGGGTCTATTTCGATGCCTCGATGTCGTGCGATGAACCCTAGGAATTTGCTCGAAGAAACTCCGAACGCGCATTTGAGAGGGTTCATCTTCAAGTTGTATTTCCGAAGGCGCTGAAACACAATCTTCGGATGCTCCCAATACTCCTCGTGCGATTTGCTTTTCACCACAAGGTCGTCGATATAGCATTCGACGATTTCATGTATCGAAAATCTTCGTCATGGCCCTTTAATAGGTGGTGCCGGCGTTCTTCAGACCGAAAAGCATCACTTTATAGCAGAATATGCCCAGAGGAGTCCGGAGAGTGGTATGCTTCTGGTCTTCGGGATGCATCTTTATCTGATTGTACCCTGATGATCTGTCCATGAAAGAGAAGACTTTGTTAGTGGACATGTTATTTATCATCAGCTCGGTAACCGGTACAGAAAAATCGTCCTTCGGGCAAGCTTTATTGAGGTCCCAAAAATCCACGCAGATGCGCACCGTCCTATTTTTCTTCATCACTGGAACAATGTTGGCAATCCAGTCACGGCATTGAACCTCTTGGATGAAGCCGGAGTCGATTAGCTTCTTGACCTCGGCGTTGATGCTCATTTCAAGTTCGAGCCGCATCCTTCTCGGTGCTTGTTTAACCGGCTTGACGTTTGGAGAAATCGCCAATTTGTGGACAGCAATCTCTGGATCGAGTCCCGGCATCTCTGAATAGTTCTATGCGAAGCAGTCTTTATACTGCATGAGCACGTCTTTTAGCGTAGCCACCCTTTCTTCAGACAACAGCTCATTGACGAATGTCGGCCGCGGGTCACTTGCCGTCCCCAAGTCAATTTTCTTGAGGTTATCTGCAGTAGTATATATCCCATCTTCCAGCTCTTTTGGCGCCGGTGGAAACTCTTAGATCACCTCGTCATCATCGTTTTCGAAGCACCAGGGGAGGTTGTCCATATTCTTACGTACTCCTCCTGACAGCGTTATCGCGTGACAGGTACGAGATCGCTTCAAAGACCGATGTTGGTCTGGTTCTACTCTCGCCGCATACGTGGCTTTCGGTTCATGCTTCTGTGGTGGGGTTACCCTCCAAATGCTGGATAGAGCGAACCTGCCTTGCTGATACTGATCTTTGACCCAGTCTTTGAATGTAAAGCAGTCCTCGAGAAGATGCCCTATCGCTTGGTGATAGAAGCAATAGTCCAGATGATGAACCTCACCTACTTGCTCGGGGTGCTTGGACTCCGGGAGCGTCACCATCTCATATTTTATGACAAGATCAAATATCTTCTTTGTCTTATCTTGGGGAAAAAAATATGCTTGACCCATCTTCTTCATAAGAGATGGATCTCTGCTGCTCAATTCTCGATCGCGTAGCTTCTTGGACCCGCTTTTCCGCCGTCGAACGTCTTTTCCGTTCTTTAGCTTGTTTTTACCTCTGTGTCGGGTCTTCTGTATGACGAGTTGGCGACGAAGAGTATCTTCATTCTCCGTATCCTGCTGAAGGAGGCGCCGCGTCCTGGATTTCTCATAAATGGCCATTTCGCGGCTGTGGTCATCCCGGACTTTTTGACCCGCTTCCCTTATAAGCTTGTCCATCTGTTCTTCGAACGACGGACTTGGCATTTTCACGGCGGGACCTCGTTTTGGTTCAGGGTTAGCATCTTCCCACAGAGCATCTCCTTCTTCATCGAAGTCATGTATGACGTAGCAGCCATGGAATCGCTCCCGTTTCTTGGATTGAACATATCCAAGCCCGATCGTTTCCATTCTCCTATTGGGCAGTTTTCGCTGAGTTCTGGGGACGTTCAAGCTCCTGTTGTAGAACTGAGCTTGTCGAGCAGACTGTTTGAAGGGTATGCCTTGACGCCTCAACAACCTTTTTAATCCTTCTGTGTAATATCTGGGCAGACGGATGGGCTGGAGCCTATCAAGCGTAGAATTGGGGCCATTCCAGATATCTTTCTCCACTTTGGTTTCCGCGGATCGATAAAATAGGATCACCTTTTCATCTTTTCGTCTGGGAGGGACATAGAACGTCTGCAGTTCTTGCACATTGTAGGTATCAAGTGCGTCAAGCTCTTTGTAATGCTCCTGCGGAACCATGACGATTTGCAAACTCCGATCATCGCCAGCAAAAGCTTGTATTGATGGCCGAACAGAAAATACTGCATTGATCTCATCTTCCGAGTCACTGTCGAAGACCAGAATAGGGGTGGACGGTCCCGGCTTATTGCATTGTGGTGGCCCTGAATAAACTATTTCTTCTTCCTCCTCGGTATCACTCCCGAAAACCAGAATAGTGGTTATAGCTTTGTTCTTCGGTTTGTGGCATCTTTCCGTGTCTTTGAAATCTGGTAAGAAGTATTTTGCATCTTTGTACTTTCGAACTGCAATCACGGAGAATGGGTTCAACTCCCCTGTCATGGAATATTCAAGCCCATCTTTGAAGTACTTCATACACTGATGCTGTGTAGAAGGAATAATGTTATACTCATGTAGCCAAGGCCTGCCGAGCAAGGCATTGTAACATGTCTTGGCGTCAATGACGTGAAATTCGATGTCTGTGACGAGCAGCCCAAAGCGTAACGTCAGTATCACAGACCCGAGCGTCCGTGATGACTGGGAATCAAACCCGGAGATGGCGATTTTATCACGAGCGAGGTGCTGAACACTCATGCAGATTTCCTTCAGCACTCTTACATTGAGGAGGTTAACGGAGGACCCATTGTCAACCAGGATTTTGCCTATCTTGATATTATGACAGTATCCGGAGACATAAAGGGGGTGGTTATGCTCGCACGTCCCGAGGAGGAGATCTTCATCGCCGAAGGTGACATCGGCCGTGTGAACTTCCTCCAGTTCGTCCTTCATCTTTTCTTCGGCAAGGAAAGCTTGGAACTGCTCGGGCTCTTGTAGTGCCTTGATCAAAGAATCTTTTGCCTCCTTAGATAGCAGAAGGCCGTCGAGAATGCTTAGATGTGAGGGAATCTTCCTCAGGTGTGCCAGAACGTTGTAATCCACCTTACTCTTCTTTGGCGGGTCCTTGGCTGTCAACTCTTTGACGGCTTGGTCATCGAGGGAGATATCTTTAGGGACTTTTCCTTTCCCCTTATCTTTTCTATTTGATCCATTGTTCACAGGTCCGAGGTTCTTTTCAGGCAGCATACGATTGCACAGCTGAATCTTCTCACAGGTCTTCATTTCTTCCTCTTTTCCTGAGGTGGGTTCCTTGAAGAGTGGGCCGAGGGCTATTTCTTCGTCAGAGTTGCTCCCGAAGGTGAGAACTTGCGATCCCCCGGAATCAACCATACGACAGTTGCCGGCAATTCTTTTACGCTCATCTGTCGTGCTTCTTTTTTCCCGACGATTTTTGCGCTTCATCCGCTTGAAATGCTGCCGGTGAGCTACATATCCTTGCCACCAATTTTTAAAGGCGTTGCATTCTTCAGTAGGGTGTACAATCCTCTGCTGATATAAGCAGAAGTTAGGATGTACGTCCGCTTCATAAAGATGTATACTGGCGGGAGAATTTCCTCTGAAAGAGGGCAGCTTCATTCCCATCGATATGGCTTTGGCGAACCTTCTCCTTGTCTTGAACCTGCTTTTATTTGCGGCGGATGTGCTTTGATCTGGTGGGAGTGTTTTAACCCTTTCGTCTAGTCGCCGGCGTTTGGCTTTTTCAAATATGGCCATTTCGCGCTCCCGATTAGCTTTGCTTTTCAGGAGAGATTCGTTCAGGAATACGTCAATCATTTCATCTGACGGTCCTAAGAGTTCTGGTTCGGGATCTGCCCCCAGTTTCTCTGCGTCAGGAGCTCTTTCGCTGTCTATCAACGAGTGAGAGATCACATGGCAGCTTGCCACATAATCCTCAAGTTCATCTGACGGGTCTTCTCCATTGTCATCATCTTCATCCTCAAGGACGTGGCTGAGAAACTCTTGAAGTGTGACCGGGTTCGCGCCTTCTGTTTATATTCTTCCAGCACGTCGATATGTTTTTGCAAGTCCGTGCGCTTGTCACCAGGCTTCACGGGCTTTTCGGTCTTCTTCTTCTTCTTTGAAGACTTTGACGGCTGGGTATGAGCGCTTTGACTATCACCACCAATTTTTGGAGTTGGGCGTGGCTTCAGCATTCCTTTGATGACTTCGGGTTCCAGCGGACTTTTCCATTTAATCGCCGGGCATGTTTGGAGATCTTTCAGCATTCTTTTCGTTTTGGCTGAAAGAACGACCTCCCATGGAGCTTCTTCTATAAAAGAGCATGATGCCCCCGGTGTGTCCGCCTTTTTGAGAGCGTGCGGCTGGGGCGGGTTTACTTTCCAATTCTCCGACAGTGTGAATTTGCCCTGTTGGTATTGGTTCTCAATCCACCCTTTGAAGACGAAGCAATATTCGATTGGATGGCCAATCGCTTGGTGATAGGGGCAATAATTGGGATTATTAGCTTCACCAGGTTGCAAAGGGCATTTTGGATCCGGCAAGTTGATGAGCCTGTTGTGCACCACCAGGTTGAACAATCTCCTCGTTTTGTCCCAAGGAAACGAATAATGGCGCTTCATTTTCTCATTAAAGAATCGCCGTCTCTCGTCTTGGCGATCAGTTAGTTTTGGACCACTGGGCTGCTGTTGACCATTAGCGACGAAGGTTGCTTTTCCTTTCCCCTTTTCGTTTTGAGGCTCTAACTTTAAAGAAGATGGTCTATGGCCCATCAGATCCATTTGGGCCAGCTTGTCAATCAAGTCTTGGAAAGTAGTTAGCTTGAAGAACATCATGAATTGCGAAATGGTCGCCTGCGGATCAAGAGGACCCACGAACATGCCTACCGCAGGCGCTTCTTCGATGCGCTGCTCGCACTTTGACCATAGATTCCGCCACTGTATCGTGTATTGCACCCATGTTTCACCTGGCTTTACTCTGGCATTAATTAATGCGGTGATTGGGGTGCGTTCGCTAGCGCTTGCGAACCTCTGTGTAAAGAGTAACTCCATTTTTGCAAAAGTTTTGACGGAGTCGTTCGGGAGCTCAGAGTACCACTCGAATGATGTCTCCGACAAACTGCCAACAAACTGGCGAAGCAATAGTTTGTCATCCCCTCTAGTGTTGCCGCACAGAGCCCTAAATTGAGCAACGTGCTGGTGTGGATTTTCCGTCCCTTTATATACGTGGAATTTAGGGATCGTGTATCCCGGCGGGTACTTTATTTGGTCGTAGCAACCCGGATAGGGTCGTCCAGTCTTAATAATTTGCCCAGCCGCTTCATTCGCCTGATGAACTCGTATCTGCTGAGCAATGTAATCATCCAGGGCGGCTTTTGAGATGGTCTCCTTTTTGGCTGCTGAACAAGCCGGAAGAGGGTTTGACGTCTCCGCTCGGTCGTCTTCGAGGATAATCGGAGGATCTTCGGCTGAAGGATCCGGCGGTAATATCATCCCGACCATGTCTTGGAATAAGAACGCCATTCATTTTATGTTGGCAGCTTGTTTCGCTGCCTCTTTGTCCTTCTTTTCGAGGATTCCGCGGAGGAACTCAGCATCAGTTTCTTATTCTTGACGTTGCTCCGACGACGTTTCCGGGCTTTCTTTTGGCCCTGTGAGTACGGCTATTTGCGTCAAAATTTCCTGAAGCTTCTGTTGTTGCTCCTAGGCCTTTGTTACGGATCTGGTGAGTGGTCGATGGCCCATAGAGATACAGCTATCCTCTTTCTCGGATGCCATATAGACAGTATGTACCACCATGCTCCCAGGCTTGGGGCGTTTAGATTCAGTGTTCTTGTGATTCGTCGCAGACACCGGGATTTTCTCCAGCTTTCTCCTCTTGTGAGCGGTCGAAGTTGAGGCGGCCGTTGCAGTGGGCACCCAACAGGGTGGTCCTCTTCTTGCCGAACCTTCATCTTTTTTTGTCGGCGGGGATAGTCTTGATCTACCACGGAGTCCTGGACCTTTCGCCAAACTTTATAAATTTTAGAGGACAGCCGCTGAGGGGGCTGCTCCAGCTTCGCCTTTGTAGTGTTCTCCATTGGTGGAGGAGATGATCTTTTCAGCACAGCAGTTGGCTAATTCCTACGCACCCTGTTAAGTAGTTCAAAGTTGTTCCCAGTTGGAACAGCAGCATCAACTTCCACCATTGGAGCTGGAAGAGTTAGTCCAGAAGGTGAATTGCCCCCATCTTTCCTCACTCGGCACCAGTGGCGACGTCGAGCAAATCGTGCGGCTGGGATCACCTCCGCCGTTGGATCAGTTTTTCCATGCCCCCTATTTTGATGAGAGTCTATTGTTGGCATCAGCCTGTCAAAAACAGATGCTCGCTGAGAGGGAATGGTCAACCTGTCAAACCGACCTTCGAGTAGGGAGAGCAGCTTGGACGACCTCCACTGTAGCCGGAGTTGGAGTGTCCTTCTCTGGTATTATGAGCCTCTTTGCGGGCCCACTTGAGCTTTGACCCAGCCTATCGAAGACTGAGGCATTGGAGTTGGACGACCTGCTGAGAGGGGCCGTGGTGGTTGCAAGCCGATAAACGACCGACTTCTTCGCAGCTTCCTGTGACGGCATCTGAACGCTGAAGCTCGTTGGTGGGATCATGGTCCCAAAGAATAGCCCTGTGGTGGCTTGGGTCACTAGTTCCACCGGCATTGTGAAAAGGGAGGCCGCTTGGGGCCCGTTGGTTACTCCTCCAGATGAGGCGGAACGAAAGTTGTTGTTGTAGCTGGAGCAGTTAGAGGCCATTGATGTTCTTTTTTCTGCACGGGAGCAAAACCAAATCTTAGTACCTCAAACCCACGGGCAACCATATTAAACCGCGATTCGTTCACGAACACGACACACGAAATGTGTAGTGGAAAGAGGAAAAAGGTCCCACCGGGTGTGGCAGAATCTGTTCTTCGCCGAAGGACGCGACCAGGACGTTGGGACGACCGGCCTGAACTTCGAGGGCAGATGCTATTTGGTGCTATCCATCCACCTCTCCGAAGATACCAAGTTGATTTATGACACCATGTATCGAAGGTTTAAACGGATGCAACCGATGTAGCAAACTTCGTCAGATTCCCCCTCGTTGAGGGGTTTTTGATTGTGGGGACGGTCTTCCCGGCAGGCGCAAGCCCCTGCAGTTAATTACGCTACCGCATCGCGGTAACCACTTTCTCCTTCTCCCGATGGTAACTTCGTGTCGTGTGTGTTTGTTTTGTTTTTGGTTGCCCGTGGATTGTATACGGAGACTAATTTATGTTGTCGCCCGTAGGGCGTGGATTAGTCCAAATCCGTATCTTCTTAGATTTGGGTTTGGGGTTAGGTTTAAGGATACGTTAGTCTCATTTGAGACTAAGACCAACTTAAATGTTTGTTAAGGATACGTTAGTCTAATTTTGGTGTAAGATCAACTTAACGGGATCATTTAGATCCAACAAAAGAGAATTTGGGCTCTATTGTTTAGTTTAGGGACATTGCGGTCCATTAGTTTAAGGACATTACGGTCCAAGGTTAAGGACATCATAGTCCATGGGCTTAAGGACCCCACAGTCCGAGGTTAAGGACATCATAGTCCATGGGTTTAAGGACCCCACAGTCCGAGGTTAAGGACATCATAGTCCATGGGTTTAAGGACCCCACAGTCCGAGGTTTAGGACATCATAGTCCATGGGTTTAAGGACCCCACAGTCCAAGGAATGTTTGATTGTCGGGACCCGTCACCTCTCCAAAGACGTTGAAGGATTACAACGGCATATATCATAGGGGTGCAGAGATGTACCCTTGAACCCATTTTGGTTGGGAGAATTGTAGTCCAATTGGGACTAAGATATAAGATTTATGAGCATATGGGCTCAATTAATCTGAATGAAGGATTTATGGCCAATTTGGGCTCGGCCTACTCAGTTAAATGTTAAACATTTGACAATACTGGGCATTGATTTGGGTTCTGACAGCCTTCTGTCTTTTATTGAATGCTGAGCATTCATCATAGCTCTAGGGCTTTATTTAAAAAACAATTTATGTTCTATCAGCGCACACGTGAGGAACACGTGGCGCGCTTGGTGCTAGCGCCAGTTAATGAGAGCAAAGCGCTTCTGTGATATAGCGCACACGTGAGGGGCACGTGGCACGCTTGGCGCTGAGCGCCAGTCTATGAGCGCAAAGTGCCAATTTATGAGCGCAAAGCGCTATTTTTTCAGTGGCGCACACGTAAGGAGCACGTGGTGCGATTGGCGCTGAGCGCCAGTCCATGAGCGCAAAGCGCTATTTGTTAAGTGGTGCACACGTGAGGAGCACGTGGTGCGCTTGGTTCTGAGCGCCAGTCCATGAGCGCAAAGCGCTATTTGTTAAGTGGCGCACACGTGAGGAGCACGTGGTGCGCTTAGCGCTGAGCACCCATCCAAGAGCGCAAAGCGCTATTTGATCAGTTTTATGATCTGAGAAATAAATTCTCGTTTATAAGAGATTTTGTCTCAAGATTCTAAGAACAAAGTTCTTATTTTATAGGAGATGTTTCAATTTCTTATTTTGGTGAAAGGTTTTGCCTTTATGGATCTGTGATCCTAAGAGAATTGACTTATTCTCCCCCCTTTTTTATAATGAGATGTTCATGATCTGTTTGTGTAAAAGACTTTAGTCTTATAGATTTATGATCTGTGAGAAGAATTATGTTCTTCTTCTTTAATGAGATTTTTCTTATCTCTGTGTTTTTTTACCCTGAAGAAAAGTTCTTCTTCCACTGAGAGCTTGCTCTTCTTTCTGAGGTTTCTCAAAATTTATAGGGGGTTCCTCTCTTTGTTTCTGTATATGAGACTTGAAGTCTTGGGGCCTTTATATAGTGAAGGCTGATCTGTTCAATCGGTTAAGGAGATCTTTTCTCCAATTAATTTGGGGATTTCCCCACCGTTGGATCTTTGATCCAAGGGCTTCTGATTTAGAGAAGGCAATTTTCTTGTTTTTAACAAGATTGGGAAATCTTTCCCCATATAGAATTTATTCTTTAATTTTGGTGATTTTTAATCACCATTGGATCATTGATCCAACGGTGCTCTGATTTTCAGAGCACAATCTTTCCTGTTTAGAAAGATTTTGAGGAATTTTTCCTTAACAGAATTGTATTCTGGTTAATTGATGATTTTTAATCATGTTCGTTGGATCTTTGATCCAACAGTAGAGAACATTTAGTTCTAGCGCTAGCGCACTCGTGCTTTGCACGTGGTGCGCTGCTTAGAGTGCAGCGCATTTAGCATTAGCGGACACGTGCTTTGCACGTGGTGCGCTGCTTAGAGTGCAGCGCATTTAGCATTAGCGCACACGTGCTTTGCACGTGGTGCGCTGCTTAGAGTGCAGCGCTCTTAGCGCTAGCGCACACGTAGTTTGCACGTGGTGCGCTACTTGGGGTGCAGCGAACTTGGCGCTGCTTCATTTCAAAATTTGAAATTTGAACAGAGTTTTGCTCTGATTGGGGGAAACAATTACTAATTATAAATTAAGCCAAATCCAATTTTGTTAATCATGTATTTGAGTGTGCATGACATTTTGTGACATGTTGTATTTAGATTTTATTTTGTAATATGGTTTTGTTTTAAGAGAAAGGAAAAAGAAAAGAAAAATAATATTGATGGGGGGACATAGATGTGACCATGAGTAATGAAGAGAGAGAGTGTGTGAGAAAAGAGAGAGGGAGAGAGAGAGGGGGTATGGCTTGCACCCTTCCTCATCTTTCTCATTTCCCCACCTTCTTCTTTTTCTTCAACCTCAACTTCCTCCACCTCCACTACCATCCCACAAACACCCTCAAAACCACCTCCAAAGCTCATATAGTCTTCACAAATATTATTCCCAAGCACATTACAAGCACCATGGTGGGATCAAGTGGAAGTTTTAAGCACTTTGGATCACCTAAGAATTTTCTTGAGTTGCTCCATGAGGTAAAACCTTCACCCTTGTTCAAGTTTTAAGTTTCTAACCTCAAGTATTAGTGTAGAGTTAAGAAGTGTAGGTTTTTAGTGATCTTGGAAAATTCTAGGATGAGGGTTATTGGATAAAACTTGTAGTAGAGGTTAGGGTAGGTGTAGTTAGTGTCCCTTGGCCTAGTAGTGAGGGTAGCCTTGTCTAAAATGAGCTTTGAAGTCCCTAACACGAACTTAGAATTTTTCGATATCAGATTTTTGACGAAATGTGATGATCAATTAGAATCTGGAATGATTCGAGAGGTCTGAAAAATAAATTGCATATACAGATAGATGTGTAGGCACTTAGGAAACAATCCCAGAAGCCCGAGCCCAAAATACCCCACCTTGGCCGCCAAAATAATCCTTATAGCAGCAAATTGCGGCCAGTTAAGGGAGTTAGGGCCCCAGGTTTGGTCCATAGCTCAACCTCTAGACAACTAGGCCTATCCAATGTGCAAAATGTCCTAATTTCATCTTGGGTAAAATCTGGGAGTGTTTTTCTAAATTGATGATTTTGTTTTGCGACTTTTGAAAACTTAAGATTTGATATTTGAGTTTGACTCGGTCGTTTGACGTTTGTACGTCAACGCCGGGGGTTGTTTGATTGTCCTTGCATACGTAGACCATAGGTTCTAACTTATGCGCCCTTCGCGTGTCGTATCGGTTTTCGGATTTGATTTTGATTTTTTTATGATATACATTGAATTGTAGATACCTTCGCGTGGACTTCCGGGACGACGAAAGAGAGCAAGGAGTTCATTGACTTCGGACAGAGCGAGGATAGTAGGTGAGTAGATGTATATCTACGGGGGATGTCGGGTGGATGGCGTATAGCACCCCCACAACCATAGTACTAGGAGATCAGAGATGTAGTATGTATATATATACATACGCTTATATACATATGGATATAACTATAAAGATAATTATGAGATGATATGATGAGATGAGAATGTGATGGAATAAAATGACACGAGTCGATAGGTTTGATATGAGGATGCGAGACGATATATCTATATATATATATACATATGCTAAGATATGATATGAGATGATAAATATATATATATATATATATATATATATATATATGAGAATATGAGATAATATGATATTTGTGACCATATATACTTACTTTTATTTGATGATACCGTACGATAGATTATACCGTATGCGATATTATGTACAGGACGATAGATCCTTAATCTGATTTGTTGATACCGTATGATAAATTATACCGTACGCGATATTATGATAGATCCTTACTCTGATTTGATGATACCGTACGCGATATTATATACATGACGATAGATCTTTACTCTGATTTTGATGATACCGTACGATGAATTATACCGCACGTGATATGGTGAGCATGAATCGCCGACACATATATATCGACTTGAGAAATATTTATTAAGATCACTTAAGTAGATATTAGGTTAGATATATAGTCGGAACCATACCTATTTTCAAAACTAACGAATCGTATGCACTTTTAAATGACCAAGGGACGCTACGGATTTTCAAATGGTATCTTTTTCTCAAGAACACCGTAGCCCCCATTTTCAAAAACAATGATTCATATTATTTAAGCTGTAACTGTATAGTTCATATGCAGTTACGTATTTTATACTGTTCGCGTTACATTTCCCTGTGTTTATCTTTATATGACTTCGTCTGCTAGGACACATGCATTATTACCAATGATGCGCATGTTGCACGTACACATACTCGCTGGCTCACACACTCATCATCGGTAATTGCCATGCCATTTACTCGTTAGAAACCGTTTTTTAAATTGTAGAATTATAGTTATTGCTTAGTACTTATTACCGCACACGCTAGTTTAGATATTGCACTTTCTTACCCAGTTACACGACATGCTTATATGAAAACATCGGTTATACCTTACAGTACCGTTCCGTGCTTGCATTTATTGTTCTATCATGGTTATATGATTATGAGATCTGGTTTTCATGAGATTGTTAGATTTGAGAACCGCGGATATATTTTTAAAGTCTTATAATTGTTTTAAAAATGTGGTTTTTCTTGATATGATATTTCAATGTCCACCATGAGTTTACTCGGTTATGAGTTACGTGTATACCCGATTCGAGGAGAGAGGAGGCACCGTCTGCGGGTACATAGTGGACCCGGTACAGTACCCTAGGGCAAGAAGATCGTATAGAGAGACGTTGAACCCGCCAGGAGATTACTACCTACTGGAGATGGTATTGGATTCGGTGGATATCCGGAGGATACCGACCGGAGCGATTGAGACAGATGGATATGAGGACCGATCCGATGAGACGGCGCTTGAGGTATGAGGATTTATGTGTCGATATTGGACATGGGTTTTATGATATTTTCGAGTGTCAATGTTAGACACTCAGGTTTCATGATGATTTGATGTTTCGTTGATGGACACACGTTGGATGATACACGTATACATTTACGTATGACACAGATGACTTGGTACTATATACCAATACTGGCACGACTTTGTTATTATTACACATATGTATACACGATCACACTAGATACCACACCGTATTATTTTTATGTTACAGTATGACCTAAGAGATCGTTATACATTCGATTTCTACTTGCTGATATTTTCTATTCACGAGTTGGAAACTCACCCCCGTTGTGCCAACTCACCCCCGTTGTGCCATAGTTTTCTTGCAGGATTGACCGCTTGGATCAGTAGCGGCTTGTTGGCACACAGTTTTCTTCTGGGTGATTTTCATTGGTAGGTGTGGTACACTTGGATCGTGGCCACCTTTTGTATATATTATTTTCAGTTGTATCTAGTTAAAAGCTCAATCAACCAGACTATGTATATTTGGTAGGCCTAGACACCAAACATGTATATTCTTTGAGACTTAGAGCGAGATGGGTGCATTGTTCTTTATTTTGGGCTTGATGATGTCTTGGTCTTCTTTATTTTCTTTCTGTGATTAATCTTTGCCTTGGGCGTCGTATATTTCTATATTGTGTGGTTACGATTCCGCCAATAGGCGAAGAGCTAGCTCTCACTTGGGGATGCCTATATTATTGCTGTGATGTATTGGTTTTGGATCAAAATTTACAAGGGAGGTGCTGCCCAAATTTCAAATGACGAAAATGTTTTCAACTATAGTATACAACTCACTTGTAATTCTATGTCATTACTTATATTTTTAAAGAAAGAACTTGATCACGTTACACCTTTATTTCAAAACTTCACCTCTATTATTTTCCTAAAAAGGTTTAGATTTCTGGGCTTTCGGCTTACTTGGATTACGGTGGGGTCCTATAGACTTCATGTGATCCACGTGCTGGTCACGTGCCAATTCCGGGTCATGACAGGTTCCTGTTACTTTGGCTACGTGAGCTGAGAGGGCTGCGGCTAGAGATGCCGTCAGAGCGAGCTCGTCAGGGACGAGGGCTGACCAGGATGTATTCTGGTGATGTAGGGACGTATTGATTTATTATTTATGATAGGATTTCTCATTTGAGATGAGTGTTCAGGATCTACATTGGATGACCGTGCCATCGCTTGAGGCCATCTAGATTGAGATGACTATTGACGTACAACCTACTCCAAAAATCAATGTGTTGTCTACCGTGCAGATAGATGAACCAACTGTTGCTGGGATTGATGAGATATCACCTCCAGAGTTTATAAAGCTGAAGCCACATAAGTTTACAGGCAGGGATGTGATAGAGGATCGCTAATCGTTCTTGGATAAAGTGACTAGGATAATTCGTTTGTTCGGATTCCCCGACGCAAGCTCAGTTAAGTTGAATAACTCCAGTTCGAAGGGTTTTACTCAGACATGTCATGAATTGATTAGGAAAGGACGAGCAGTGCATGTTTCTCCAATAGAATGGAAGAGTCCTCGAGAACGCATTTCGCCATAATTTTTCCACCGAGTGCTAGAGACACCGAGTTCATAGCTTCGAGTCTCTGCAAGAGACACTGGATATGACCGTAGCCAAATATTGAATTGTAGTCATTGTAGCTAGTGAGATATGATTCCGAATCGGTCAATATTGAAGGAGTGGACTAAGAGATTTGTGCGAGATCTCAATTAGCAGTTGTTCCTCCCCGTTGATACCAGAGGCTTAATACGTATGCAGAGGCATTGGATATGACCATATTTCCAGAGGAAAGTCGTGATGAATTTGCAGCTGTCCCGGAACGAGAAATGGATTAAGTAAAGAGTGCCAACTTCCGGGCAGTTTGGCAGATGTGAGATCAGAAGAGACCATAGCAGGTTCTTTCCAGGACACCGTAACGATAAAGATTTGGACCCAGGATCGATTGTATCGCACATATTCAGAGGGTCAGAGGCCGCCATCATTGACGTGCTACATTACCATGTAAATTGGCCAGGAGATGTTCAGAAAGGCATAAGAGCGGGACTGTTTCCGTCGCTACTCCCTAACGGGCTGTCGAGCCGAGGAATCATAGAATTGGTGATCCATAGAGAAAAATAAGGACCCAAAGATACAGAATGCCAGATCGTGACCAGGAGATAAGTAGATATTCTTGCACTGCCAGCTTTAGGTGCACCGACACCTTTCGACATTGAAAGAGCTGTATTTCAATGTCTTTTATTTTATATTTGTGTTTAGTGATCCGAGTATCACACATATATCGTTTTAGACTTTTGAGTTTTGATGATTTAGTTTCATGACTGATATTTTCGTGAAACATAGTGTTTTATACAACCATCACATTTGATTTATGTTTTATACACCCATCACATTTGATTTATGTTTTGTGCATATCTATTGCACTAAATATCGCTTTTTGTGCACTTGTTGCACATAATTATGATCTCGTGTATCCCGATATAGTCGGTTTTGATTTCGTGCACTCCGATATACGTGATTTTGATTTCGTGTATATTGTATACCATTGATCTTGATTCATATATTTGATATTTGTTTTTGTGCACCCTAGTGCACTAGATTTATGTATTCGTGCACCTTATGAACTTGATTTTCATTCTCGTGCACTCCATTGCATTAGATACTTTTATGCGGACCTGGCGCACTTTATTTAGAATCTTCACGCACACTTGGCGCACTTGATATGATTTTGTGCATACCAGATGCACTTAATCGAGATTTTTCATGCATATTATATGCACTTGGTATCATTATCGTGCACACTCGTTGCACTTGACAGATACTTTCGTGCACACCCGTTGCACTTAGTTTTTGCTTTCGTGCACATTTGTGGCACTTGAATTTGATTTCCGTGCGCACCAGATGCACGTGTTATTTCCATATGCATATATTGAGGGTGATTTTCTCTTTCGAGCATCATATTTTTATGATATATACTATATTATATAGTAACCGAGCAGAACTGGTCTGAGGACAGCAGCTGAGTATTTTTGCATGCATTAACATTTACCGAAGAGGTTTTCAAAAAGGAGCTATAGTCTCACTATTTTCCTACATGTCCTTGAGTGACACGAAATTTTACAAAGGAAACCCTTCATAATAAATTTCAAAAAGGGGTGAGACGTATATCTTAAATAAAACACACACACACACACACACACATATCCACTTCTTTACAGAATGAATGTCCGCTACTCGTACCGTGATATACGCATCGTACGACGATTTGAAAAGGGTTTTGCATACATTTTTATTCAGTTATTTAGACGAATTTTACTTGATGCGTACTATATACACGTATTTTAGTCTTGACTATATTGTGCATGATTTAAAAGATAGATTTTGTAAAACGACATGTTCCTTCATAGCTTGTATGGTTTGCATAGCACTTGTCGGATTTTGGATATTTGAGTCATGCATGTGTTTTCATACGCACACGATGCGCTGTGTTATTCTTGCGTATTCGTGAATTCAGAGCCCTGTTGATTTGATTGATTTACTAAAATGTTTTAATATTTGGGGGGTTTAAATTTAAATTCAGGGGCCGAATTTATTTAACGGGGGAAAATTGTAACATTTCAGAAAATATAAAATAATATTTTTGAAATTTAAATAATAAATTAATAAATTAATAAATTTCACGAAAACTATACGAGTATGGATTTGAGTTTTCGTAGAATGATATAATTATAAACCTATATTTTGGAAAGTATTTGGATATTAATATGAATTATTATTTATGAAAGCATTTATCGGATTTAGGCTTTTATAAATCATTATACAATTATTTACATACAAGTTTGTGTTAAACTTGATTAGTGTATTATTAATTATGCATTAAGACAAATCTATTTTTGTTAACCATGTTTAATGTGCCATGACACATTGTATTATGTTTCATGCATGATTTTGTGTTTCTTTTGTTTTCAAAAGAGAAAAGATGAGAAAAGAAAAAGGAAAAGAAAAATGGGAAAAGAGAGAGAGGAAACATTGATGTGACTAGAAATAATGAAGAGAGAGAGAGAGAGAATGAGAGAGAGGGGGGATAGTTCTATTAACCATAAAGTCTTCATCTTTATCATTTTCTTCACCCCATTCTTCATATCCTTCCTCCATTTTCTTCATCTCCTTTCACCTCTTCTACCACCATGCAACACCCCCAAATCCTAATTAAAACCTCACACCATTTTCACAAAAAAATGTCCACAAGCTCATCCTACACCACATGGTGGGATCAAGTGGGAGTTTTGAGCACTTTGAATCATCTAAGAATTTTCTTTAGTTGCTTTTTGAGGTAAAACACTCACCTTTCACCAAGTTTTTATGATTCCTAACCTCACAAAGTAGTTTAGAGTTTAAAAGTTGTTGGGTTTTCCAGCACCCTGACCGTCTACCGCGGCCGTTGCGGAATTAACTTTTTAAAAATCCGGCGCTAGAAAATACATCCTAGAATCTAACTATAAACCAAAACTAGCTATCTAAAGAGATCTATCTACTGTGATAGATGCTTATACCTAAAGATCCGTGTCCTTCGGGTCTTCACTCCTTTTCTTTAGCTCCTTAGGTGATCTTGATCAAACTTGATGGACGGTCTTCTCGGTCTTAGATGATCCACCTGAAGGTCCTTAATTCAAGCTCCTGCTCCAAAGTGAAGTAAACTAGGTAAACTAGTTTGCTATTCTAGTTTCTTAGGTGATGTGGTGAAGAATTAGTGGTAAGTTTCTATCTCTAATCCTTTGGCACTCAACACATGAGAAGGTTAAGGATTTGATATCAAGATGAACTCAAGAAGAAGAAGAGAGTGAGCTCTCAAAGATGAGAGAGAAAGGCAACTCAAGAATGAGCATGAGAATGGCTAAAGATTTTCTTTTATCAAGTATTTTCTTTTCATTCAAAATCAACCATACTTAAATAGTAACAACAATAAATGCTAAGGCTATTCTTTATACCATGCTTCAAGCCATCTCTTCCTTTTCTACCTCATTTTCTATTTTCAAAAAATAGAAAAATAAACATGATGAGATGTCATCTTCTAGAATGTATTTTGTATAAATACAAAATACTTTCTACCGTTTATACTTACCCGTATTCGTATCAAAATACGAATATCCAAGAGATAGAATAATACCACTAAAATAACACTAGTATTAAATCGATATCCGATTTAATGAACACCCAATCCTAAGCCCGCCAGTATCAACTGTCTGATCGAAAAATCTGGATAACACTATAATATACATATCGAAATATGTACACGTAAATTATTAAATAAATACTTGATTTAATAATCCGGCTTAATCCTAAGCCGGCTAGTATTATCATTCGATCAAAACCCTGCACGTATAAACATACGGCCACCACATCGTTTCGCCTGAATCAGAGAAACCCACTGTGTGGGACTCTAAAGACTCGACAGTACGCTGGCAGCGGGTTTAACCACAAACATGTCAGCAACACTAGCTGTACGTAACGGCTACCCAGATACCTGTCGAAAAGAAGGCTGACGAGCAAGCTCATCTGGACCCCTACTAAGCCTATCCGTGATAATCTCCGTACAGTCCAGTCTCTTCGTCTGAGAGTATCGCATACTAGGTCTAGGGGGTGGTAAACGTCAGAACCCTACTGACCCGACAAGTCGTGTCAATTTCGCTCAGGACCAATGTGAGAAACTACCGATCTAACCATCATTAGTTCTCAACTGCCTTGGCTATGGTCTTATGGTTCTAGCCAACTGGATACAGTGCGATATCGACTCCCAATACCGAGAGAGACGAATTCCTGACAATCACGCATTGCCTCCATGTGGCTCGGAACTGCACCCAACCAAAACCTGTTTGCATGACTCAGTAGAGCCGTGGTAGAGTAGTGATCAAAGCACAGTGTGAACTCATACGAGACAAATGATGACCTCAGGTCCTAAGACTAACCTGTATTCATGTCACCTGTGATTCGCTATCTGACGATAGGTATAATACCATCTAGAGGTTCTCGGCGAGTTCGTCCAGTGTACCCACCTCCAGTGAGCACCTGTATACAATCTTAGGTGATCATACTAATGGTTGTGGGACCAACCACCGCCCCTCGTTGGGGTCTATAAACGTATACACAAGTCTACTCTGGAGTATCGATGCCCGGTCGATACTCCTGCGACTTAGGACCTTTAAGGATGTGCTTATGGACTATCCAGCTCCCACAAGTATGATTGCCATCATAACGCTGGTAGTCAAGAAAAATCCTATGGTTTTTATCAACTTGTAACCGCCATATATCGAGTATAACATATACACATGTTAAGATAAAGTCAAACGATAATAGTATACTACTGTATCG
Organism: Agapanthus africanus; assembly: GCA_030015575.1. NCBI lineage: Eukaryota > Viridiplantae > Streptophyta > Magnoliopsida > Asparagales > Amaryllidaceae > Agapanthus > Agapanthus africanus. The sequence goes on from CM057341.1 coordinate 740,419,976, forward strand.
AGTCTTTATCAATATGTGCAAGCAATATAAAGTATCAATAGAAAAAAATACTCATATCAGGATAAAGAAAACTCAAATAAAATACTATATACAACCGAGCAAGATTGTCCTGTACATATATATCCCTAGCATCCTATACAATACAGGCCTTCAGGGCATACATATCCAACAATCTCCAAGTTGCACTAAGACCTGTAATTGGCGTACCGAATACCCAACGTCTGCTCTAAGGCTAGTTGTTGGTGTACCGTATAGCGAACATCTCAAAAAGTCGCTCGAACTGTGCTTGAAGGAGGGCCTTGGTAGATGGATCTGCCGTGTTGTCTTTCGTATCTACTCCCCGGACCTCGATCTCCCGGCGATCTATGATTTCCCTGATAAGGTGATACCGCCTCAAGATGTGTCTAGATTTCTGATAGGACCGTGGTTCTTTCGCTAAAGCTATAGGCCCATTGTTATCGCAATACAAAGGTATTGGATTAACAATGGATGGAACCACCTCAAGTTCAGTAATGAACTTTTTCATCCAGACCGCTTCTTTTGCGGCATCGTTCACAACAATGTATTCAGCCTCCATCAACGAGTCTGCGACGGTGTCCTGTTTGGAGCTCTTCCAACACACCGCCCCTCCAATGAGGGTAAACATAAAACTCGAGATAGAATTGCTGTCATCCTTGTCACTCTGGAAGCTTGAATCGGTAAAGGAATCGATTTGAAGGTCTCCATTACCGTAAATGAAGAACATCTCCTTAGTCCTTCTCAGGAACTTGAGAATATTCTTCACAGCTATCCAATGATTCTCACCCGGTTTTGACTGATACCGGCTCACCACGCTAAGCGTGTATGCTACATCTGGTCTGGTATACAACATCACATACATTATAGAACCTACCGCTCAAGAGTAGGGTATAGTGCTCATGCGAACCCTCTCCCTATCAGTCTTGGGAGAAATCTCTTTGGAGAGGGTGATTCCATGCAATGCGGGTATATTACCATACTTGGAATCTTCCATACTAAATCTTTTTAGTATGGTCTCTATGTACCTGGACTGTGAAAGTCCCAACAATCTCTTAGATCTATCTCTATAGATCTTAATCCCCAGAATATAAGAGGCATCACCCAGGTCCTTCATGGAGAACTTTTGTGACAAGAATAGCTTGACCAATTGCAGCATAAGAATGTCATTTCCTATTAAGAGAATGTCATCCATGTACAGGACGAGGAATATAACAGTTCTCCCTATAATCTTCTTGTAGATACATGGTTCATCTTCGTTTTAGATGAAGTCAAAATCGTTGACCGTCTCATCAAAATAGATGTTCCAGCTCCGCGACGCCTGCTTTAATCCATAAATGGATTTAAGCAACTTGCACACCTTCCCGCTGCTCCCACTGTCTACAAATCCCTCCGGCTGATTCATATAAACGCACTCTTCTAAACTTCCATTTAGAAAGGCCATTTTTACGTCCATCTGCCGGATATCGTAGTCATAGTAGACAGCAATGGCAAGCAGGATCCGAGTGGATTTCAGCATAGCCACTGGAAAAAAGGTTTAGTCATAATCCACTCCCGGTCTTTGACGAAAACCTTTTGCATCAAGTCTAGCCATATAGGTTTCCACCTGTCTATTTGCACCAATCTTCTTTTTGAAGATCCACTTGCATCCAACGGGTTTTACCCCAGGAGGAGCAACATCCAAAGTCCAAACTTTGTTGGCGTACATGGACTCCATTTCAGATTTCATAGCATCAAACTATTTTATAGAGTCCCTACTGTTAATGGCCTGCTTATAACTAGTAGGATCACGTTCTTTCAAGATGCAATCCTCTCGATCCCTATCTATGAGAAAACCATAGTATCTCTTGGGCGGATGAGAAATCCTACTAGATCTGCGGAGTGGCTGAGGTTCGTCTGGGATTATTGAATCCTGTGATTCTACCAAATCTTTAGTTGTTGTCTATGTATCTGGAATCTCTTCCAGTTCCACCATACTCCCACTGGTTTCTATTGCAAGAATCTGCCATTCCAAAAAGATGGCATTCCTAGAGACAACAATCTTTTGTTCCTCTGCATAGTAGAAAAGATATCATCGCGAATGTTTAGAATATCCCACAAATTTACACAACACTGAACGTGCCTCAAGTTTTTCCAGATTGTGCTTTTTAACATAAGCCGGATACCCCCATTGTAAGGTTATTTGGCATTAGAACAAGGTTCTACAAGGTATCAACCATGCCAATTTAAAAATTTTCAAGTGCCAAACAACCTAAGCAAGGATCTTTACTAGGGAATTAGGGTTAACAAAGAACAAGTAACTACTTTACTTCTAAGAGTTAAGGATGAGTTAAAGATTACAACCTTTGTAGTCCGTTCTTTCGCTTCATAAGCTCCGAGTTGAGATCCTTTCGCTGCGATCACCAAGTTTTCATACTCTTAAGAGGCTCCATGAAGTGAATGATCCATGGTTGCTTGAAGTCTTCACTATCAAAGATGATCTACCTTGAGAAATCACAAACCCAAGCTTACACTTCACTAATTAGGTATTAGTGAAGCTAACACCCCAATCTAAGTGGCTAGAATAGATGAGAATGATGAAGTAGGAATTTTGCTCAATTTATTTTTCTATTTCTCACTATTTTTCATCACAAGAATAAAATCAAGAGAGCAAAATCAATGAAGAAGAAGAAGAATCTCAAGTGATGAAAGAATGAATTATTTTTGAGGTTAGAAATGCAACCAAGGGTTAAGCATGTCATGCTTAACTCTTGTAGAGAGTTAACCATGTGATAGGGTTAGGGTTTGGGTTAACAAATATCTAGCAAATATCCAAAAGAGAGGACTTAGTCAACAAAAGCAACTATCGTGATAAAATCCTTTTCTTTTGAATTAACTAAAATAAATATAAATCCAACCATAAACCCTAATCATGGTTTAGCTCTCATAAACCCTAATTGCATTTGTAAGCTAACATGTTACAATATTATATATCACATATATAATATTTAACAAAAGAAAATAATACAATTAACATATATCACATATATATCAATGTATCATTAAGTGAGAAAAAGAATCATTTAAGTGAGCCTATATTAGTTAATGTAATGTAATATATCACATATACAATTATACATTAAATAATTAAATCAAAACTTGATTTAATAACCCGGCTATATTACATATAACCGACTAATATAATATGTACCTTTTTATCGAATCAACGCTTGATCCGATAACCCGGCTATATCACATATACCCGGCCGATATCATATCACGAGAATAAAATACGGTATCTCATATCGTATTAATCTCGGTACCGCACATATCATCTATATGCTCCTACTCCGTTTCGCCTGAGCCAGGAAACCTCTGTGTAGGACTCTAAAGACTCGTCATTACGCCGGCAGTAGGTGATGATCATATCAAACACCCACAAGCTGCAAGCTGTCAGCTAAACATAACAGCCACCCGGGTATTGAGCGATTAAAAGATCAACAAGCAAGCATGTACACACTCCTGTGAATCCAATCAGTAACACTACCGTACAGTCCGGTCTCTTCATTTGATATGTCGCATATCCAGTTTAGGGGTGGTAAACGTCAGACCCTAGTAACCGATAAGTCATGTTGATTTGAGGCTCATAACGGGTCAAGAAACTACTGATAACACTTATCAGTAAATCTCCATATCAGCCCTGGCCAGGGACTTCCAGTTACAGCCAATCGAACACAGCGCAACATCAACCCCCAATACTGGGAGAGACGAAACCCCTCCTATCGCTCATTACCTCCATGTGATTCGGGACTGTACCCAAAATCCACCGTTTTGCACGTCCTCTTGAACATGGTAAGGTGGAAATCAAAGCACAGTGGGAATCACACAAGACTCCATGACGATTTCGGGTCTACAGACTAACCTTTACCAGTGTCACCAGAGAACTGCTATCTGACGGTAGGTATAATACCATCTAGGAGTTCTCGGCGAGTCCATTCAGTGTACCCAGTCTCCACTGAGCACCCGTACACCATCTTTGATGTCAAATACCAATGGATATGGAATCATCCATCGCCCATCATATGGGTCAAGATGCGTATACGCTAGTCTACTCTGGAGTATCGATGCCCTGTCTCGATACACCCTCGACTATGAACAGTTATAGGATGTACTCTTGGACTACCTTGGCCCCACTAGTATGATCTACATCATAGTCCCAGTAGTCGAGTACATATCCTAAGGGCTTTATCAACATGTGAGAGCAAGACAGTAAACCAATACAAGTCAACATGTTAAGAAAAAGTGAAACCAGATAGTATACTATCATATCGAGCAAGAAAGTCTTCTCTATATATATCCAAGCATCCACTATAATATACATCATATGTACAACAATGGCCTCTAGGGCATATATTTAACTAACAATCTCCCACTTGCATTAAGGCCAGCTGATGTAGTATCTCATACCCAACATCCCGAAGAGTCTCTCAAAATATATCTGGGGTATGGCCTTCGTGAGTGGATCCGCAGTGTTTTCCTTCGTGTCAACTCTCCTGACCTCGATCAACTATCTTCCGGATCAGGTGATACCGCCTCAGAATATGCCTGGATCGCTGATGGGACCTGGGTTTCTTGGCCAAAGCCACAGCTCTATTGTTATCACAATACACAGGTATTGGATGCTCAATGGACGGAACCGCACCAAGTTCAGTGATGAACTTCTTCATCCAGACAGCTTCTTTGGCAGCATCGTTGGCAGCGATGTATTCAGCCTCCATCGTCGAGTCTGCCACGGTTTCCTGTTTGGAACTCTTCCAACTAACCGCCTCTCCATTGAGGGTAAAGACAAATCCCGATTGCGACTTAGAGTCGTCCTTATCACTTTGGAAGCTCGAATCGGTAAAGGACTCCATCTGGAGTTCTCCATTACCATACACCAAGAACATCTCCTTAGTCATTCTCAAGTACTTGAGAATGTTCTTCACAGCTGTCCAGTGACTCTCTCCTGGATCTGCTTGATACCTACTCACTACACTTAGTGAGTATGCTATATCGGGACTGGTACATAGCATCGCGTACATGATAGAGCCTACTGCCGAAGCATAGGATATCCCTTGCATGCGAGTTCTCTCCAAATCAGTCTAGGAAGACATCTCTTTGGAGAGAGTGAGTCCAGAGATCGTGGGTAAATTTCCACGCTTGGATTCTTCCATACTAAACCTCTTTAGTATGGTGTCAATGTACCTGGATTGCGACAATCCCAGTATCCTCTTAGATCTATCTATATAGATCCTAATCCCCAAAATGCAGGAGGCATCCCCTAAATCTTTCATTGGGAATATATGTGATAAGAAGAGCTTTACCGAGTGCAGCATAGGAAAATCATTTCTTATCAAGAGTATGTCATCCACGTACAATACGAGGAAGACAACCTTACTCTCTGCAACCTTCTTGTAAATACAAGGTTCATCTACGTTTTTGATGAAGTCAAACTCTTTGACTACAACATCAAAAAATATGTTCCAACTCCACGATGCCTGCTTTAACCCGTAGATGGATTTAAGCAGCTTGCACACCTTTCCGCTGCTCCCATTGTCTATGAAGCCCTCTGGCTGAGTCATGTACACGCACTCCTCTAAATAACCATTTAGAAAGGCGGTCTTAACATCCATCTGCCAGATTTCGTAGTCATGGTATGCAGCAATGGAAAGTAGGATCCGGATGGACTTAAGCATTGCCACTAGAGAACAGGTTTCTTCATAATCCACACCTGGTCGTTGATGAAAACCTTTTGCAACAAGTTTAGCTTTGAAAGTCTCAACTTTTCCATCTGCACCAAGTTTCTTCTTAAAGATCCATTTGCTCCCAATGGGTTTTACCCCTTCAGGAGCAACTTCCAAAGTCCATACTTTGTTGGTGTATATGGATTCCATCTCAGATCGCATTGCATCCAGCCATTTCATAGAGTCTCCACTCATGATGGCCTGCTCGCAGCTAGTTGGGTCATCATTTTTCATGATGCAATCCTCGCTCCCACCATCTATGAGAAAACTGTAGTATCTCTCAGGTGGATGAGGAACCCTACTAGATCAGCGGAGAGGCTGGGGTTCATCGGGAACTACTGAATCCTCTGGTTCCATCAAATCTTCTATTGTAGTTTGTATAGCTGGAACTTCTTTCAGTTCTACCTCATTGCCACTAATTTATTTCATAAGAAAACCCTTTTCTAAGAAGGTGGCATGACAAGAAACAAACACTTTTTGTTCCTCGGAGTGGTAGAAGATATACCCTTACAAGTTTTTGGGATATCCTACAAACTTGCACATGACAGACCTTGCCTCGAGTTTGTCCGGATTGTGCCTTTTGACATAGGCCGGACAACCCCATATCTTAACATAATTAAGAGATTGTCTCTTCCCCTTCCATATCTCATATGGAGTGGTAGGCACTGATTTGGTAGGAACCATATTCAATAGGTGTATGATTGTCTCAAGCGCATACCCTCAAAAGGAAATAGGCAACTCAGCAGTGTTTATCATAGAGCGCACCATATCTAATAGGGTGCGATTCCTCTGTTCCGATACACCGTTGTGCTATGGTGTATTGGGAGGAGTAAGCTGAGAGAGAATCCCATTCTCTTTTAAATAGTTTAGAAACTCATTGCCTAAGTATTCTCCTCCTCGATCAGATTGAAGGATCTTAATACTTTTACCCATTTTGTTCTGTACTCCGTGCTTATATTCTTTGAATTTCTCAATAGCTTTAGACTTGTGTTTCAACAGGAACACATGTCCGTATCTTGAGAGATCGTCACTGAATGTAATGAAGTACGTGGAACCATCCCTAGCATGTGTAGACATGGGACCACATACATCATTATATATCAGTCCCAAGAGTTCCGAAACTCTTTCTCCGTGTCCACTAAACGGAGGTTTGGTCATTTTGCTTTTGAGACATGACTGGAAAGTGTCATAAGATGAAAATTCGAACGGATTCAAATATCCATCCTTATTCAACTTAGCTAGTCGTGTCGCATTGATATGACCTAGTCTACAATGCCACAAGAAGGATTCATTCATTTCTGAACTCTTTCTCTTGTGTGTGTTTTGTACATTAAGGACTGTAGTTTGGTTTAGAACGTATATGCCATTATTTAACAAGCCTGATCCAATCAACTTTTGATTCAGGAAGATGTTCATAACATTATCTTGTACTACAAAATTATATCCTTCCTTACTCAATAAAGAAACTGATATAAGATTGCATATCAGGGTCTGAGTGTAATAGCATTCGTTCAGAATCAATGTATTACCATTTGGTAATACAAGGTGATATTCGCCAACTGCTTTGGCTGCAACATTTGCACCATTCCCTACTCTTATAGAATGATCACCCTCTCCCAGTTCTCTACCTTTACGTAGCCATGTAACATATTACATATGTGGGATCCCGATCCGGTATCTAATACCCAGGACGTAGAGTGAACTGAGAAACAGTTCTCGATAACTAACACACCCGAAGAAGATGCATCAACATGCTTGTTTTTCGTTTGGGCGGCGTGAGAATCCTGATATTCCCCTATAACATGTTCTGTCTTATAACAATTATAAGAAAGAACGGAACCAATTTTCCCCTGCTTAGTATAATAAGCGGGTTCGGTCAATACATCTATATTTTTATCTTGATTAAGGCCTGACAAGGTCGCTACCTGGAGAGAGAGAGAAGAAAACACTTTAGCGTATACTCTTACAAGATTAGATTGGTTATTATCTTATCTAATCTGGATGGCTCCCACTATTTTCATCAAATCTTCCTTCAAACCCTAAAAGATAAGACTAGCCGGGATTAATTACACTTTATAAGTTCGCCAATCTTTCGGCCAGGCCAGTGTTGGTACTTTGAGGGAGGTTCCCCATGCTTACGCACGGACCTAATTAAAATAAATCTCGTTTTCCCAGAGGCATAACCCCGTTAACACCTTTCTAGACACCTACTTGATTGGCTAATTGTCATGTGTAAAACTCTCCCAGGAGTAACTCTTACTCGCAGTGGGTATCGGGATCCAACTATCTCATAGAAGGTATGCAATCTAATTGCAAATTTCAACACTTGAAATTTCCGATAATGCTTTTACCCCTAACGTGTTATGACCTTGACGAATGCTAAACAACCCATAGTCCGCTAGTCAAGTTCAACCCGTCATTTCCCGATTGAATTAAACCCATCCGCACGACCCTTGACGAAGGCCAAACAACGCCGTACGAATACCCTAATCCAATTGCATCATATGCTGCAGATAAGTAGTAAATAGCTTCCACACACTACGCCTTGATGAAAACCAAACTACCGTAGCATGAATACTACATAATACTTATCTGAAATGACGGAGGGCTACGCAGATTTTTAAGAAAATCATGAGCGTAATGAACTTGATATCGTTGTAGAAACAAGTAATTTTGAAAAAGGAGTGTTTTTTAGGCTTTTACTAGTTTCGCTGAAGAGGTCACTCCCGGTGAAGGGATCTCGGCTCTTTTCCTTATCGAATAAGGTGCAGGATATTTCACAAATACCACCGTGCAAAGCAAAAACTATAGAAGCAATCAAAAACAAAACCGAATGAGTTGTAGCATCTGCTAGTTTCGCTAAAGAGGCCACTCCCGGTGAAGGGATCTCGGCTCTTTCCTTATCGAATAAGGTGTTGGATATTCTACAAGGAATACCGCTATGCAAAACAAGAATTAGAGCTACCCTTTTTGAAAATTTGATTCTACAATATCTTTTATTTTTCTTTTTCTTTTATTAATCTCATTAATGAATCCCATCATTTATGCTTCCTAAGCATCACAGAAGAAACGAAAATACAGCGTAGGCTTATGCCATCCGCATTCTCCTCAATATTCCGTTATGCACCGTTAGGTTACTTAACTAACGGCTTACCGGGACACGACTAGCGCGGGTGTAAAATATAAACAACGTTTATTATATACCATAGTATATCACATCATAGTAATGATAAAGCATTCGTCTCACGCATATAGAATGATCACATCACAGTATATCAGCAGCAGAAGATAACATATGAAATATTGGATATACTACGAGGTTCGTGTTTTATTTTGAGCCTGTATAAAACACGGATTCCATGGCCGCGATGAATAGCCAAACCTACATCCCGAGACCCCTACGAGAGCGGCAAGCAACCCTACCAATTCTAGGGTTAGGAGACCCGGACTTGACTCCTCGAGTTGATCTCCGACTGGACCCTAGAACTCGGTTACTTGTGCTCTCCTCCTTGGGTTTATCCTAATGCGGAAAAGTAAATAATATACAATGGTGAAATCATCCTCAACCCGGAAGTGCTCCAATAAAAGAATATTACATACAATGAATTTTACATGAATGAAAATAAAAACCCTCATCTCACATATAACCCCCGGCTATTCAAAACACGACGATCCAATATAACATATCACAACAACACATAACATCACATGCCATCAACGTAAGTAAATATGCGTATCCCAATTATCGTTGATGTATAGCAACAAAATCGGCGATACACCACATATTACACTTACGATCGCAGAAAAGAAAATGTAAAACTACAACATTTGGAATCTACAATCACTTTAGACATCGTAAACCTGAAATATCACATATTGCGGATTTCATGCCTAACAATATGAATTCCACATATTGTATCACATTACAGAAAGCTAGACGACGTTAAATAATTCGATCGAATTAATGAATTCCCAAAACTTCCAGAAAGCTCAACACATAAGCATAATTAAAAATTCCCAGAAGCATGCCCCAGTACCTACGGAACTACAGCTGAAGGGCCCGACCCAAGTTTCTTAAGTGGCGCCGCGGATCCGCGGTCACTTAGACGAGTTAGGGTTTCGTTCTTCAGGTGTGTCTATAGAATTCCCTGCACGTTTTTTTGAATATTTTTAACATGGAAAAATCTAACTTTTTGAAAAATTTCCAGAGAGGGGGTATCATTTGGGTTTTCGGGATTCGATCGGACTTTTAACTTCGTCTACGCAACACCTAATGCTCTAGCTAGTCTCTGATACCACTGTAAGGTTATTAGGCACTAGAACAAGGTTCTACAAGGCATCAACCATGCCAAATTAAAAAATTTCAAGTGCCAAACAACCTAAGCAAGGATCTTTACTAGAGAATTAGGGTTAACAAAGAACAAGTAAACTACTTTACTTCTAAGAGTTAAAGATTATAACCTTTGTAGTCAGTTCTTTCGCTTCATAAGCTCCGAGTTGAGGTCCCTTCGCTGCGATCACCAAGTTCCCATACTCTTGAGAGGCTCCATGAAGTGAATGATCCATGGTTGCTTGAAGTCTTCACTATCAAAGATGATCTGCCTTGAGAAATCACAAACCCAAGCTTACACTTCACTAATTAGGTATTAGTGATGCTAACACCCTAATCTAAGTGGCTAGAATAGATGAGGATGATGAAGTAGGGATTTTGCTCACTTTAGTTTTCTATTTCTCACTATTTTTCATCACAAGAATAAAATCAATAGAGAAAAATCAATGAAGAAGAAGAAGAAGCTCAAGTGATGAAAGAATGAATTATTGTTGAGGTTAGAAATGCAACCAAGGGTTAAGCATTTCATGCTTAACCCTTGTAGAGAGTTAACCATGGGATAGGGTTAGGGTTTGGGTTAACAAATATCTAGTAAATATCCAAAAAAGAAGACTTAGTCAGCAAAAGCAACTATCATGATAAAATCCTTTTCTTTTGAATTAACTAAATAAATATAACTCCAACCATAAACCCTAATCATGGTTTATCTCTCATAAACCCTAGTTGTATTTGTAACCTAACATGTTACAATATTATATAACACATATATAATATTTAACAAAAGAAAATAATACAATTAACATATATCACATATATATCAATGTATCATTAAGTGAGAAAAAGAATCATTTAAGTGAGCCTATATTAGTTAATGTAATGTAATATATCACATATATAATTATTCATTAAATTATTAAATCAAAACTTGATTCAATAACCCGGCTATATTACATATAACCGACTAATATAATATGTACCTTTTTATCGAATCAACACTTGATCCGATAACCAGGTTATATCACATATACCCGGCCGATATCATATATCGCGAGAATAAAATATGGTATCTCATATCGTATTAATCTCGGTACCGCACATATCATCTATGTGCTCCTACTCTGTTTCGCCTAAGCCAGGAAACCTTTGTGTAGGACTCTAAAGACTCGTCAATACGCCGGCAGTGGGTGATGATCATATCAAACACCCACAAGCTGCAAGCGGTCAGCTAAACGTAACAGCCACCCGGGTATTGAGCGATCAGAAGATCAACAAGCAAGCCTGTACACACTCCTGTGAATCAAATTAGTAACACTACTGTACAGTCCGGTTTCTTCGTCTGATATGTCGCATATCCAGTCTAGGGGTAATAAATGTCAGACCCCAGTAACCGATAAGTCATGTCGATTTGAGACTCATAACGGGTCAAGAAACTACTGATAACACTTATCAGTAAATCTCCATATCAGCCCTGGCCAGGGACTTCCAGTTATAGCCAATCGAACACAGCGCAACATCAACCCCAAATACCGGGAGAGACGAAACCCCTCCTATCGCTCATTGCCTCCATGTGATTCGGGACTGTACCCAAAAGCCACCGTTTTGCATGTCCTCTTGAACGTGGTAAGGTGGAAATCAAAGCACAGTGGGAATCACACAAGACTCCATGACGATCTCGGGTCTACAGACTAACCTGTACGAGTGTCACCAGAGAACAGCTATCTGACGATAGCTATAATACCATCTAGGAGTTCTCGGAGAGTCCGTTCAGTGTACCCAGTCTCCACTGAGCACCCATACACCATCTTTGATGTCAAACACCAATGGATATGGGATCATCCATCACCCATCATATGGGTCAAGATGCGTATACGCTAGTCTACTCTGGAGTATCGATACCCTGTCTCGATACACCCTCGACTAGGAACAGTTATAGGATGTACTCTTGGACTACCCTTGCCCCACTAGTATGATCCACATCATAGTCCCAGTAGTCGAGTACATATCCTAAGGGCTTTATCAACATGTAAGAGCAAGACAGTAAACTAATACAAGTCAACATGTTAAAACAAAGTGAAATCAGATAGCATACTATCATATCGAGCAAGAAAGTCCTCTTTATATATATCCAAGCATCCACTATAATATACATCATATGTACAACAATGGCTTCTAGGGCATATATATAACTAACACCCATATCTTAATGAGTTTAAAACATGGTTTCTTACCACTCCATATTTCATATGGAGTTTTAGGCACGGATTTAGATGGAACCTGATTCAATAAGTACGCTGTTGTTTTAAGCGCAAGTCCCTAAAATGAAAGAGGTAGATCAACACTACTCATCATAAAGTGAACCATGTCCAAAAAGGTACGGTTCCTCCGCTCCGATATACTATTGTGCTGTGGTGTGTACGGAGGAGTAAGATAAGAGAGAATACCATTCTCTTTTAGAAAGTCCCGAAATTCCGTACTTAAGTACTCACTTCCTCGGTCAGATCGAAGGATCTTGATACTCTTACCAGTCTGGTTCTCTAATTCGTTCTTATATTCTTCGAATTTTCAAAAAGCTTCAGATTTATGTTTCAAAAGATACACATATCCAAACCTAGAGAAATCGTCAGTGAATGTAATGAAGTATGAGAACCCATCCTTCGCATGTATAGACATCGGACCACATACATCACTGTGTATGAGTCCCAAGAGCTCTGTAACCCTTTCTCCGTGTCCGGTGAATGGAAATTTGATCATCTTTCTTTTGAGATAAGACTGACAAGTTTCATAAGATGAAAATTCGAATGTATTTAAATATCCATCCTTATGCAACTTAGTCTTTTCTCACCGATATGGCAAAGTCTACAATGCTACACGTAGGTTTTGTTCATATCTGAACTCTTCCTCTTGCTTGTGTTTTGTATATTGAAGACCGTGTTTTGATTTAGAACGTAGATACCATTACACAGTGTACCTTCAGCAACCAATACCTTATTAAGGTAAATGTTCATGATATTTCTATCCAGAACAAAGTTATATCCATCTTTATCAAGTAAATATACTGATATGATGTTGCAAAGCATAGAAGGTACATAGTAACAATTGTTCAAAATCATAGTATTCCAGCTTGGCAATACTAGGTGATATTCACCGATGGCAGCAGCACTAACCTGTGCTCCGTTCCCTACTCTGAGGGATATATCACCCGGTCCAACCATTCTACTTTTTCTCAATCCTTGTAATAAATTATATATGTGAGATCCTGATCCAGTATCTAGTACCCAGGAGGTAGGGTTGACCGAAAAACAGTTTTCAATAACAAATACTCCTGAAGAAGACGCATTAGAATGCTTCTCCTTCAATAGGGTTATCTGGAATTCCTTATAGTCTTCTTCCCCTTGCCCATACTCGTAACAGTTGTCACAAGTTAGAGCCAAACCGACGTTCCCCAGCCCAGTCTAACATGCTGGTTCGGTCAAGTCAATCATTTTATTATCTTGATTAAGGCGTGAAATGGTTGCTGACTAGAAAGAGAGAAAAGAAACACTCAGCGTGGCTTTTGCAAGATCGGATTAGTTATTAGTTTATCTAATCAGGATGGCCCCCATTGTTTCCTCAAATTTTCCTTCAAACCTTTAAAAGGAAAACTAGTTGGGATCATTCCCACCTTACAAGTTCTCTAACCGTTCAGCCAGGTGGGTGTTGGTACTCCAAGGGAGGTTCTCCGTGCTCTCGCACGAACCTAATTAAAATAAACCTCGTTTTCACAGAGGCGTATCCCCGTTAACACTTTTCCAGACACCTAATAGGTTAGCTAATTGTGAAGTGAAAAATATCTCCCAAGAGTAATCGTACTCATCAGTAGGATCGGGATCCAACTATCATCGTGTGATAACCTAGATGGAAACCACTCTAATCACCACACTTTAGAAGGTATGCAACACTAGCAAGTTTCCTGTATGCTTGAAACCCCCGATGTGGTTTTTGCCCCTAGGACCCAAGTGACCTTGATTAAAGATCAAAATAACAAAAGGTCCTAGTCAAGTTCTACCCGTCATTTTCTTAATTGCATTAGACCCACCTGTATGAGCCTTGACTAAAGATCAAAATGATTGCACGATTATCCTAACAATCGCACTATCATGCAACATAAAAGCTTTACATAGCTACCGAACACTATGCCTCGACTAAAGATCGAAATGCGCAGCACGAATGCTAAGCATTACCAATCCGAAATGACGGAGGGCTACGGCTGGGTTTTTTTTTGGGCGAAAAACCCTTTAACGTAATGAACTTGATATTGTTGAAGGAATCGAGTAGTTTTTGAAAAGGAGTGGTTTAGGCTCCGCTTTTGAAAACTAGTGGTTTTGAAGAAAACTGAGTAATCTATAGTAACATAAACTTTTGCACAAGAAGCCACTCCCCATAAAAGGATCTAGGCTCTTGCCTCCTCGAATGAGGTGCTGGATATTCCTAATCGAATACCATTATGCAAAGCGAAAGAATATGACTATAGTTTTTCAAAATTTGTTCCAACATCTTTTTTTCTTTTCTTGCATTAATTAAAATTAACGTGTTCCCATCAATTAATTCCTATCACACCAGAAAAGAACGAAAATAAAATATACGTATATGCTATCCGCATTCGCCACGGGGCCCCGTCATGCACCGTTAGGTTACTTAACTACCGGCAGAGCGGGGGCAGGACTAGCACGGATGCAAAACATATACAACATTTACTAGTGTGTGTGTGTGTGTGTGTGTGTGTGTGTCCATTCGTCCCAGGCATGATATAAGCAACATCATAGAACAGCAATAAGCAATATGGAATAGCGGATAATCTTGGAGCCTCAGGTTTCATTTGAGCCATAAATGAGACCCGACGTTCCCGGTCGTGTGGATATCCCGTGCAATGAAAAACCTAGACCCTACGAGCGCGGCAAGTTACCTGCCAATCCCGCAAGTGAGGAAACCCCAATCAACAAAGTGAATGGGCCACCCAGCACTTCACGGAATCCGGTAACTTAAGAACCACTCCATGGGTCATCCTATACCCCCTACGAGTGCGACGAACAACCCGCCAATTCTAGAGTAAGGCCCCCCGTCTCAACGCCATGAGATGCGGGCCCGTTGTCCTTTAGAACCCGGCTATTCGAGCACTCCACCGTGGGGTAATCCTAGTACAGAAAAGAAAAATATATATACAACGGCGATATCGACCTCAACCCGGTCGTGCCCTAATAAAAAAATATACAATTCGGCAGAAACAATAGTCCACATATCGGACGCTCGCCTCGCAATAATGAATATACAAATGAATCTGAACTGCACAACCACCATTGCACTATAGGATATCCACCACAATAATCCATCCACAATATCAGTGCAACACAGAAAATCAACGTGAATATCATGTTCGTAAACCCGTCTGATTATACATATAACAATCAGTCGGGTTATACCGCTCAATAATATTCACGGTCGCAGAAACAAAAACACAAAAAAGCAAGAATTTAGATTTTCGATCGATTTAAAACTTTCCACATATGTCCCATGTACAAACCAGTACACAAACAAATCTGGGAAGAAAACAAACATACCAAAAATCACATTTCCAGAAACAAGAACCCCTGAAAAATTTTGGAGCCTTTTTGCTACAAATTGGCCGTGGATCCGCGGCCAAACAAGCTATATAGCCGCGGATTAGTGGTCGTTTTGGTGACTGAAAGCTCAAATTTTTTTTCTTGGCTCAGAAATACTCTGCACATATTTTTAAGCTCACTGAAAATATTTTTTGAACAACTTTAAAATTCGAATAGCGGGTAGGGATTTTAGAAATACGATTCGGATAATTTTTTCGATCGAAGTTCTAAATTAGTGCAAATTATCTAGTTATGGTTTGTAACGACTCTAAAATCTTTGTACGGAAATTTTTCATTTAATATACAAGAAATGAGTTTTACAGACTGAGTTTGAGATATAAGTTACTTTTGTTAAATAAAATCAAGAAGCAACTTACAGCTCACTGGTAAAGCCTCTATACTGCTGTGACGTAGCCCTATGTTCGATTCCCAACAGACACAATTATTTTTCTGATTTTTTGTTTTTAACATTTTGGAAGCCCAAAAGATTGCATGTACAATACACGAGGAAATGAAAAGTTCAGAAAAATCAAACATGTGGAAAATGGTGTAAATACAGAGTTGATCTGGTGGCACGAATCTCGAGGCAAATGCCTCAAGATCGACCGACGGATTTGCTAATATGGCCGGTGGGGACGGTCAGATTTGCTCTAATGAGCTCCGTGCTTTGTACACACATCTCTTCAACTCCCATCAATTTCTCTGCACTGTTTGATTTCCCTGCAATCAAACAGAGACCTTTCATTTCACAATTTAAAACTATTTTAATGCTTTTTAATCAACAATTTTAATTCCCAAACCTTAATTCTCCACTATAAATACCACCCCACACTTTGTCTCAGCAGCATTCTGAAAATTCTAGCCAAAACTCTCTAAAAAGTTCCTAAGTGCAAGTGGAGTAAAGTGGAGTTAGCGAGCAAGTTAGTTTCGGCTAAGATCGAAGCCAATTCCAGAGCTTCCGTGACGCCCTGAAGCATCCCTCTTCTTCCTAACTCTTCCTTTCACGTATTCAAATCGTAAGTCCCTCCCAATTCTCCTTCTTTTCATTGTTATTCATTTTAAATCAAATATCGGTAAAAGAGGAGTTATTACCGATATCAACATTTCTAAAACCGATAACTCCATTTTCTTTTATCTTTTGTTCAAACCAATTTTACCACTTCACTTGTAATCTTAATACCAATGTTTAGAATAAATTTTAACCAAGAATCTCATGTGAAACATCCCTAATTGAACTTTTTCATTAAAATACCATGAACTTTGATATCCCTTCTTTTAGTTTCATTAAAACTATATCTTTAGGAAAAACTTCACGGGGTAACGACCTACCTCACACGCACACTTTGGTTAATAGCACGATACCTAATCGTATGTATTTTTGGTTCAAAGATAATATTTACAATAAAATACCACATAATTTAAAACAGGGTATATTTTAAAACAGTAGTTCATACTCTTTTGCAATTATACATCTACAACCCTCTTTAGAGTACCCGCTAGTGGATGGTGCAGATTATCACACATCTTGGAGATAGTAGAGCGAGATGCAGACCTCCTCACGGAGCATTCGATCTTGAAGGGATATAAATACGGTTTTTAAGAAAAACGAATTTCTAAATAAAACGAATTTTTAAAATTTTATAAAATTATAAATCCATATTTTCAAAATATAAAAAACCTATATTTTTTTCTAAAAATGAAAAATTAACAAATGTCAATAAAATACCATTATGTTACTAAAAAGGGCAAGTTTTTCATTAAAATACCATAAACTTTCCAAAGGTAAGTATTTATTATTAAAATACCCCAATACTTAAAATCCATGCTCATGAAAACCCTAAGTAATACTAATCACCCTCAAGATTTACTTTTTAACTATATTAAAAATATTTTTCATAAAACACCCTCGAAATATACAAAACAATATTTAAGGATTTTAGTAAATATGGGTTTAAGCGGGATTAATTCTTTTGAGCTCCAGGGAGCCGGAGAAAGTGGGTGCTTGCCTATTCAGGTTAGAAAACTTAACCGGAGTTATCAATGGCAATTGTCTTGGAAAAAGACACAAATCCTGCCGTCCATGTGCAGCAGTTGCCGATAATTCCCGAACCTATGAATTCCAGAGTTAAATCGGTAAAAGTGTCTGACTCAGTCAGTCCAATTCAAACCTGAATCCAAAATCAAACACGAATACTTGATCATGAACATGAATACTCGAATTCAAACATCAAATTCAAACATGTATACTTGACTTGACTTGACCGAACCATGGTTATAACTTGACATGACTACTTGGATACATGACTACATCCTGAACATGAACCTGAACTTTTTGTATCCATGGTTTCGGCAAGACTTGTAAATATAATTTATACAATACATTATATGGGGATAAAGGGGTAGATTGGTACGGAACGTATATCGTGGTATGAAAGGCCACTTAAAAGACACCTATATGAATTCTCGTGTCATTATCCCATGGGTTTTGACCGGGCCTTGTACTACATGTTACCATAGTCCACGGGGTAAGATGGACTTCTCTCGTATACTTGAATACCTTCTTTACCAAACTACAAACAACCATTTTATAATAACTATCATATACCAGTAATCAGTTATATATTTTACCTGTTCATTTCACTTTATATATTATCTTCTCTTTCTTCTTTTAGGACTTACCGAGCGTTAGTTCACTGACGACATTCCTTTCTGTTTCTTTCTTTAGAATGTTCGTCGGGAGAACCGGTCACTGAAGAGATTGAGCCGAACCAGGAGGACTTGGACCAGCATGCGGCACAGCCTGACTTCTTGTTCCGTTGCACTTACTTTTCTGTATGCTATTGTTTAGGCACTGCTTTACCCATTGTATATTTTATTTTCGAACAGTTGTATGTAAAGATGAATATAAATAAAGTTCCTATTTTATTTTAATACTCCTGTCATTCTTGTACATTTACATATTGCTTAATTACGCTTAACGTATTTATTTCGTAGTAAATACGTTGCGGCCTGCCACGTCACCGTTTCCGTTTACTGGGAAGCGGGGCGTGACAGGTTTTGTTGGCGCCCCATGCAGGTCGGTTCTGCATGAAGTCTTAAGCAATATATCACAAGAATTATAAGAATCGGCAACGATACATTCTTTACATTTCTAATTTCTTGAATCTAACCTAACCATTCCTTTATCTATTAAGGTAATGGATTCTTCGAACAACACCAGCACGAACGTCAACGGCAATACCCTACCGCCTACTCTACCACCACCACCTACCGTTGCAGCTCCTATAAACGAGGAAACGGTGTTGCTTGAGGCCATTAAGAGCCTATTAGAGGGGCAGCAGCAGCAGACTGCTATCCTTATGCACCGCCCTGAAGCTGAGGCACCCGGAGTCAAACAGTTTCGGGTACTGCACCCAAAACACTTCTCGGGAAAGGAGATCCTAATGGAGGCAAAAGAATTGGCTCAATCGATCGAAGATGATCTGGCAGCAGCTCAAGTTTCAAATATTGCTTGGGTGAGAGTTGCTAAGCTGCAACTGACGGACAATACTAGAGTCTGGTGGAAGTCTGAGGAAAGACATCTCACCCAACTTATTGAATGGAAGATGTTTCGCGATCTGTTCGATGCGAAGTACTTCCCCGAGACTATCCATTTTGACATGGAGCAGCAGTTCATCCATCTACAACATGGTTCGATGTGGGTCAAGTTTGTGGATGAATACGATACTGAGTTTACTATGCTCAGCTGGTAAGATATTGTCTCAATATTCAAATTCCTAATCTTACTCAGTACATTGCTGTTGGGTTACTAGGCACTGCCACAAGGGTCTATAAGGCATCAACCATGCCCGATTTAAAATTTAGAAATGCCGAACAACCTAAAGCGAGGATCTTTGCTAGATTATTAGGGTTAACTAAACATGTAAACAACTTTACATCTAAGAGAGAGGGATTACAACTTTTGTAATCCACTCCTTTATTTCATAAGCTCCGAGCAGTAGTCACATTGCCGCGATCCATGATCTCCCGGACTCAAGAGAGGCTCCACAACCCGAATGATCCATGCTTGCTTGAAGTCTTCCTTTTCGAAGATGATCTACCTTGAAGTTTCTTTAACTCAAGCTCTCACTTCTATAATCAAGTATTAATGAAGTGAACACCCTAATCTAATTGGCTAGATTAGATGAGGATGATGAAGTAGGAATTATGCTCTCTTTTATTTTCAAGATCTCACACTAATTTATCACAAAATCAAAAAGTTAGAAAGCTTTCATGAAGGAAGAAGAAGATGATTTCTTTTGTGATGAATAATGAAAAGTTACTATGCTTAAAAATGAACCTGGAGTTAATAATATGAAGCATTAACTCATGTAGAGAGTTTACTAGGGTTAAGGGTTTGGGTTGAGTTAAATAATATCTCCAAAATATCAACACATAATATCTTTGCTTAAAACAAAACAAAAACTTCTAGAAGCTTCAAGAAAAGACTAACCCAAATCAAACCCTAACCATATTTAATCTCCACTAATCATGTTGCATTTGTAAACATAACTTGTTACAATATTATATATCACATATATAATATATTTTTGTAACAAAAGAAAATAATACAATTAATATATATCGCATATATATCAATGTATTACCCGGTGAGAAAATGAATCAATAAAGCGAGCCAATATTAGATAATGTAATGTAATATATCACATATATAATTATACATTAAATTATCGAATCAACACTTGATCCGACAATCCGGCTATTTCTTAAATAACCGACTAATATAATATGTATCAGTTCATCGAATCAACACTTGATCCGATGACCCAGCTATATCACATATACCCGGCTGATATCTAATATCGCGAGAATAGAATACGGTATCTCATATCGTATTATCCTCGGTTCTGCACATATCACATATGTGCTCCTACTCCGTTTTTCCTGAGTCAAGAAACCTCTGTGTAGGACTCTAAAGAATCGTCAATACGCCGGCAGTAGGTGATGATCATATCAAACACCCACAAGCTGCAAGCGGTCAGCTAAACGTAACAGCCACCCAGGTACTGAGCGATCAGAAGATCAACAAGAAATCCTGTACATTCTCCTGTGAATCCAATCAGTAACACTACCGTACAGTCCGGTCTCTTCGTCTGATATGTTGCATATCTAGTCTAGGGGTGGTATACGTCAGACCCCAGTAACCGATAAGTCATGTTGATGTGAGGCTCATAACAAGTCGAGAACCTACCGATAACACTTACTAGTAGTACTCAATATCCGCCCTGGCCAGGGACTTCCAGTTATAGCCAATCGAACACAGCACAACATCAACTCCTTATACCGGGAGAGACGAAACCCTTCCTATCGCTCATTGTCTCCATGTGATTCGGGAATGTACCCAAAAGTTACCGTTTTGCATGCCCTCTTGGATGTGGTATGATCGAAATCAAAGCACAGTGGGAATCACACAATACTCTATGACAATCTCGGGTCTACAGACTAACCTGTACCAGTGTCACCAGAGAACCGCCATCTGACGTGAGGTATAATACCATCTGGGAGTTCTCGGCGAGTCCGTCCAGTGTACCCAGTCTCCACTGAGCACCCATACACTATCTTTGATGTCAAACATCGATGGATATTGGATCATCCTTCGCCCATCATATGGGTCAAGATGCGTATACGCCAGTCTACTCTGGTATATCGATGCCCTGTCTCGATACACCCTCGACTAGGAACAGTTATAGGATGTACTCATCGACTACCGCGGCCCTACTAGTATGATCTCATCATAGTCCTAGTAGTCGAGTATATATCCTAAGGGCTTTATCAACATGTGAGAGCAAGGCAGTAAACTAATACAAGTCAACATGTTAAGATAAAATGAAACCAAATAGCATACTATTATGACGAGCAAGAAAGTCCTCTCTATATATATCCAAGCATCCATTATAATATACATCATATGTACAACAATGGCCTCTAGGGCATATACATAACCAACAATCTCCTACTTGCACTGAGGCTAGCTGTTGCAGTATCTCATACCCAGCATCCCGAAGAGTCTCTCAAACTGTATCTGGGGAATGGCCTTCGTGAATGGATCCTCAGTGTTGTCCTTCGTATCAACTCTCCTGACCTCGATCTCCCGGCGATCAACTATCTCCCTGATCAGGTGATACCGCCTCAGAATATGTCTGGACTTCTGATGGGACCTGGGTTCCTTGGCCAAAGTGACAGCTCCATTGTTATCGCAATACAAAGGTATTGGATGCTCAATGAAGGGAACCGCACCAAGTTCAGTAATGAACTTCTTTATCCAGACAGCCTCTTTAGCAGCATGTTGGCAGCGATGTATTCAGCCTCCATCGTCGAGTCTGCAACGGTATCCTGTTTGGAACTCTTCCAACACACCGCCCCTCCATTGAGGGTAAAGACAAATCCCGAGTGTGACTTGGAGTCGTCCTTATCACTTTGGAAGCTCGAATCGGTAAAGGACTCCACCTGGAGTTTCCCGTTACCATACACCAAGAACATCTCCTTAGTTCTTCTTAAGTACTTGAGAATGTTCTTCAAAGCTATCCAGTGACTCTCTCCAGGATCTGTTACCTACTCACTATACTTAGTGAGTATGCTAGATCGGGTCTGGTACATAGCATCGCATACATGATAGAGCCGACTGCCGAAGCATAGGGTATCCCTTGCATGCGAGCTCTCTCTAAATCAGTCTTGGGAGACATCTCTTTGGAGAGAGTGAGTCCAGAGATCGTGGATAGGTTCCCACGCTTGGATTCTTCCATACTAAACCTCTTTAGTATGGTGTCAATGTACCTAGATTGGGACAATCCCAGTATCCGTTTAGATCTATCTCTATAGATCATAATTCCCAGTATGCAGGAGGCATCACCAAGATCTTTCATTGAGAATCTTTGTGATAAGAAGAGCTTGACTGATTGCAGCATAGGAACATCATTTCCTATTAAGAGTATGTCATCTACGTACAATACGAGGAAGACGACCTTACTCTCTGCAACCTTCTTGTAAATACAAGGTTCATCTACGTTTTTGATGAAGTTAAACTCTTTGACTACAACATCAAAGCAAATGTTCCAACTCCGCGATGCTTGCTTTAACCCATAAATGGATTTAAGCAGCTTGCACACCTTTCCGCTGCTCCCACTATCTACGAAGCCCTCTGGCTGAGTCATGTATACGCACTCTTCTGAATAACCATTTAGCAAGGCGGTCTTAACATCCATCTGCCAGATTTCGTAGTCATGGTATACAACAATGGCAAGTAAGATCCGGATGGACTTAAGTATAGCCACTGGAGAAAAGGTTCCGTCATAATCCACACCTAGTCATTGACGAAAACCTTTTGCAACAAGTCTAGATTTGAAATTCTCAACCTTTCCATCTACACCAAGTTTCTTCTTAAAGATCCACTTGCTCCCAATGGGTTTTACCCCTTCAGGAGCAACTTCCAAAGTCCATACTTTGTTGGTGTACATGGATTCCATCTCAGATCGCATTGCATCCAGTCATTTCACAGAGTCACCACTCGTGATGGCCTGCTCGAAACTAGTCGGGGCATCATCTTCCATGATACAATCCTCACTCCCACCATCAACGAGAAAACCGTAGTATCTCTCAGGTGGATGAGAAACCTTACTAGATCGGCGGAGAGGCTGGGGTTCGTTGGGTACTACTGAATCATCTGGTTCCACTAAATCTTCAGTTGCAGTTTGTGTTGCTGGAACCTCTTCCAGCTCTACCTCTTCGCCACTAATTTCTTTTGCAAGAAATTCCTTTTCTAAAAAGATAGCATATTGAGAAACAAACACCTTTCGTTCCTCACCGTGGTAGAAGATATATCCATAGGAATCTTTTGGATATCCCACAAAATTACATAAACTTGATCTTGCCTCGAGCTTGTCCGGATTTTCCTTTTTAACATAGGCCGGACAACCCCATATCTTAACTCGTTTAAGAGATGGTTTCTTCCCATTCCAAATCTCATATGGAGTGGTAGGCACTGATTTAGTTGGAACTCTATTCAATAGGTATGCGGCTGTCTCAAGCGCATACCCCCAGAAGGAAACAGGTAACTCAGCAGTGCTCATCATAGAGCGCACCATATCGAATAGGGTGCGATTCCTCCGCTCCGATATGCCGTTGTGCTGTGGTGTATAAGGAGGAGTAAGCTGAGAGAGAATCCATCCTATTTTAGATAGTCCAGAAACTCATTGCTTAAGTATTCTCCTTCTCGATCAGATCGAAGGATTTTAATACTTTTGCCCGTTTGGTTCTCTACTTCGTTCTTATATTCCCTGAATTTCTCAAAAGCTTCAGACTTGTGTTTCATCAGGAACACATGTCCATATCTTGAGAGATCGTCAGTAAATGTAATGAAGTAGGAAGAACCATTCCTAGTATGTATAGACATGGGACCATATACTGTAGGGTTGCTATGCACGCACACAAGGGTCTACGAGGCATCAACCATGCCCGATTAAAAAATTAGCCGTGCCGAACAACCCGAAGCCGGATCTTTAAACTAGAGATTAGGCGAAAAATAACATGCTAAACACTTTAACACTAAGTGAGAGGGATTACAACCTTTGTAGATCTGGTCCTTCACTTCATATGCTCCGTGTTGAGGTCCCTTCGCTGCGATCATCGTGCTCTGGACTCTCGAGAAGCTTCACGAAGAGAATGATGCAACCTTTGCTTCCGATCTTCGATACAAAGATGATCTACCTTGAAGTTTCGTTAACATAAGCTATCACTCATGAAATGATGTGAACACTCTCATATAAAGGGCAAGGGAAGATGAGGATGATGAAGTAGGATTTTTGCTCTCTTTATTTATCTTTTTCTCATATTTATTCATCACTTGGAAAAAGCTAGTAAGCTTTTTCCATGAAGAAAGAAGAAGGAAGAAGATGAACAATGATAATAGAATTTCTTTTGTTATGAATAGAAAGAATTAATATGATAAATAATGCAACCATGGTCAACTAACCTTTGTAGAGATTGAACTAGGGTTAAGGGGTGTGGTTGGGTTAAGAAATATCATGCAAAAATATCTTTTCCAAAACAAAAAAGAAAACCTTCTAGAAACATCTAGAAAGGTTTAACCCTAATCAAACCCTAACCATGTTTAATTTCTACTAAACATGTTGCATTAGTAATCATATCATGTTACAATATTATATATCACATATATAATATTTGTCGTAACAAAATAAAATAATACATTTAACATATATCGCATATATATCAATGTATTACCCGAGAGAGAAAATGAATCTTTTAGTGAGCAAATATTAGTTAATGTAATTTTAATATATCATATATATTATTATACATTAAATTATCGAATCAACACTTGATCCGACAATCCGGCTATATCGCATATAACCGACTAATATTTATCCGTACCGATTCATCGAATCAACACTTGATCCGATGACCCGGCTGATATCAAATATCGCGAGAATACAATACGATATCACATACCGCATTATCCTCGGTCCCGCACATATCACATATGTGCTCCTACTCCGTTTTGCCTGAACCAAGAAACCTCTGTGTAGGACTCTAAAGAATCGTCAATACGCCGGCAGTAAGTGATGATCATATCAAACACCCACAAGCTGCAAGCGGTCAGCTAAACGTAACAGCTACCCAGGTATTGATCGCTCAGAAGATCAACAAGCAAGCCTGTACATTCTCCTGTGAATCCAAACAGTAACACTCCCGTACAGTCCGGTCTCGTCGTCTGATATGTCGCATATCTCGCCTAGGGGTGGTAAACGTCAGACCCCAGTAGCTCGATAAGTCGTGTCGATATGAGGTCTATAACAGTTCGAGAAACTACTGATAACACTTACCAGTAAATCTCAGCAACCCTGGCCAGGGATTTCCGGTTATAGCCAATCGAACACAGCGCAACATCAACTCCCTATACCGGGAGACACGAATCCCCTCCTATTGCTCATTGCCTCCATGTGATTCGGGACTGTACCCAAAAGCCACCTTTTTGCATGCCCTCTTGGACATGGTATGATGGAAATCAAAGCACAGTGGGAATCACACAAGACTGTATGACGATCTCGGGTCAACAGACTACTCTGTACCAGTGTCACCGGAGAACTGCCATCTGACGTGAGGTATAATACCATCTAGGAGTTCTCGGCTAGTCCGTCCAGTGTACCCAGTCTCCACTGAGCACCCGTACACCATCCTTGATGTCAAACACCGATGGATATAGGATCATCCATCGCCCATCATATGGGTCAAGATGCGTATACGCTAGTCTACTCTGGTGCATCGATGCCCTGTCTCGATATACCCTCGACTAAGAACAGTTATAGGATGTACTCATCGACTACCGTGGCCCCACTAGTATGATCTCATCATAGTCCCAGTAGTCGAGTACACATCCTAAGGGCTTTATCAACATGTAATATAGAGACAATCAGAGTACATGTTAAGATAAAGGGCAACCAGATAGCATACTATCATGTCGAGCAAGAAAGTCCTCCCTATATATGTCCTAGCATCCACTACAATATACATCGTATGTACAGTAATGGCCTCTAGGGCATAGATATAACTAACAATCTCCCACTTGCACTAGGGCCATCTGTTGTGGTATCACATACCCAACAATTAGCTGCGGTTGAAGTATCTCATACTCAACCATCCCATAAAAGTCTCTACTGGGAAAAAGGCCTTTGTGAGTGGATCCGTGCTGTTGTCCTCTGTGTCTACTCTCCTAACCTCGATCTCCCTGGAGATCAACCATCTCCATGATCAGGTGATACTCCCTAAGAATTATATCTGGATTTCTTATGGGACGGTAGTTCCTTGGCTAAAGCCACAACTCCATTGTCACACAATGGTAGGAACGAAGTTCATCTCATGAACTTATATATCCAGACTGCCTCTTTTGTAGTATCCTTGGTAACGATGTATCTTGCCTTTAATCGTCTATATTGTCACGGTATCTAGCTTGGAACTCTTCCAACATACCGTCCCTCCACTGAGGGTAAAGACAATGCCTGCGACTGACATTCAGTCGTCCTTATCACCTTGGAACCTTTCCAGTGATTCTCCCCAGGATCGATTGATACCATCTCACTACAACCAGTGAGTATCCTAACATCCAATTAGATCTATCTCATAGATCCAAAACCCAGGATTTAGGAGATATCATTTTGATCCTATATGGAGAATCCTTGTGACAAGCGGAGATTGACCGAGTGTAGCTTAGGAAACTCCTTCCCTATCAAGAGTATGTCATCCACGTACTCTACGAGGATCACCACCATACTCTCTACTACCCTTTTGTATATACAAGGTTCATCTACCATTTTGATGAAGTCAAACTCTTTGACTACCACATCAAAATAGACGTTCCAACTCCGCGATGCCTGTTTTATCCTATAAAGTATCTTGCACACGTTTCCGCTGCTCCCACTGTCCACGAAGCCCTCTGGCTGTATACTTATAGACGCTATCTTCTAAAACATCATTTAGAAAAGCAGTCATGACACCCAACCGCCAGATATCGTATTCATGGTATGTAGCCGTGGCAAGTAGGATCTGGATGGACTTAAGCATAGCTTTGAAAGTCTCAACTTTTCCATGTACACCAAGTAATCTTCTCAAGATATACTCGCTCCTGATGGGGGATTTTAACCCTTCAGATAAAGCAACCAAAGTCCATACTTTGTTGGTGTATAAGAATTCCATCTCAGATCGATAAGCATCCAGCCATTCTTACAGAGTCCCACTCCTGATGGCCAGCTCGAAACTAGTTAGGTCATCATCTCATGATGCAATCCTCGCTCCCACTGTCATAGAGAAACCAAAGTATCTCTCAGGTGGGTGAGGAACCCTACTAGATCGGTGGAGAGGCTGAGGTTCGTTGGAAACTATTGAATCATTTGGGTTTACCAAATCATCAGCTGCAGTTTGTATAGCTGGAACCTTTCCAGTTCTACAGAACAAACCTTGCCTCGAGCTTGTCCGGATTTTGCTTTTTAGACATAGGCCGGACAACCCCAAATCTTAACAAACTTAAGATATGGGCTCTTCCCTTTCCATATCACATATGAAGTGGTAGGCAACTGATTTGATTTGAACCCTATTCAATAGGTATGCAGCCTCTCAAGTGCATAACTTCCAAAAGGAAATATGATACTCAGTAGTACTCATCATAGAACACACCATATCACATAGGGTGCTATTGCTCCGCCCTGATATACCATCGTGCTATGGTGTATAGGAGGAGTAATGCTGAGAGAGAATCTCATTCTCCTTTAGAATAGTCCAGGAATTCCGTGCTCAAGTATTCTCCTCCTTGATCTCATCAAAGGACATAATACTTTTACCCGTATTTTAGTTCTCTACTTCTAACTTATATTCTGTGAATATCTCAAAAGCTTCGGACTTGTGTTTCAACAGGAACATATGTCTGAATCTTGAGAGATCATCAGAGAATGTAATGAAGTACAAAGAACCGGTCTTGGCATGTGTAGGCAGGGGACTTTCATACATCGGCATGTATCAATTCCAAGAGTTCACTAACTCTTTCTCTGTTTCCAATAAACGGAGCTATGGTCATCTTATCTCTGTGACATGACTGGCAAGTTTCACAAGATGTAAATTCAAACTAATTTAAATATGCATCTTTATGTAACTTCAGCTAGTCGGGTCGCATTGATATGACCTAGTCTACAATGCCTCAAGAAGGATTCGTTCATATCTGAACTCTTCCTCTCGTGTGTGTACTGTATACTAAGAACTGTAGTTTGATTTAGAACGTCTATGCTTTTAGATAACGTGCCTGAACCGATCAACTCTTGATATAGGAAATGTTCAAAACATTATCCAGCAATACAAAATTATATCCTTCTTTACTAATAAAGAGACTGATATGATGTTGTATATCAGGTTCGGTATCTAATAACATTTGTTCAGAATCAATGTATTCTGGTAATACAGGATGATAGTGACCAACAGACTTGGCTGCAACACTTGCACCGTTTTCTGTCTCATGAAATTTATCACCTGTTCTCAGTTCTCTACCTATCTGTAGCCCATGTAACAGATTACATATGCGGGATCCTGATCCGGTATCACATACCCAGGATGTAAAGGATACTGAGAAACAATTCTCTGTAATGAACACACCCAAAGATGATGCATCAACATGCACTTTCTTCGTTTGGGCGGTACGGGAAATCTGGTATTCCCCAATTTCCTGCTCTGTCTTATAACAATTATAAGTTGGAGCGGGTCCAACGTTCCCCAGCTCAGTATAACAAGCGGGTTCGGTCAATATATCCGTTTTATTATCTTGATAAAGGCGTGATATGGTCGCTTCCTGGAAAGAGAGAGAGAAGAAAACACTCAGCGTATGCTCTTGCAAGATTAGATTGGTTATCTAATATATCTAATCAGGATGTCTCCCACTGTTTTAATCAAATCTTCCTTCAAACCTTAAAAGGAAAGACTAGCCGGGATTAATTACACGCTACAAGTTCGCCAATCTTTCAGCCAGGCCAGTGTCGGTACTTTGAGGGAGGTCCCCCGTGCTATCGCACGAACCTAATTAATGTAAACCTCGTTTTCCCAGAGGCATAACCCCGTTAACACCTTTCTAGACACCTACTTGATCGGCTAATTGTAATGTGTAAAACTCTCCCAGGAGTAACTCTTACTCACAGCGGGTATCGGGATCCAACTATCTTATAGAAGGTATGCAATCTCATTGCAAATTTCAACACTTGAAATTCCCGATAATATTTTACCCCTAGTGACTTATGACCTTAACTATGGTCAACAAATCATAAGCACTAGTCAAGTTCTACCCGTCATTTCTTGATTAATTAGACCCACCCACATGACCCTTAACTAAGGTCAACAAAGTCATATGACTGTCCTAACTAATCGCATCATATGCAATATAGGAAGACATCACTTAGCTACCGTACACTGTGCCTTAACTATGGTCAACAAACACAGCACGAATACTAAGCACTCTACTTTCTAAAATGACGGAGGGTTACTACAGGTTTTTAAGAAAACCTATTGCGTAATGAACTTGATATCGTCGTAGAATCGAGTGATTTTAAATGGAGTGTTTTTGAGGCTTTTCTAGTTTTGCTAAAGGGGTCACTCCCGGTGAAGGGATCGTCGGCCCTTTCCTCATCGAATAAGGTGAAGGATATTTTACAAATACCACTATGCAAAGCAAGAACTATAGAAGCAATCAAAAGACAAACCGAGTTTGTAGCATCTGCCAGTTATTGCTAAAGGAGTCACTCCCGGTGAAGGGATCTCGGTCCTTTCCTTATAGAATAAGGTGCAGGATGTTCTATAAGGAACACCGCGATGCAAAGCAAGAACCGTAGCTACCTGTTTTCGAAAATTCGATTCCACAACATCTTTAAGTTTCTTTTATTTCATTAATCTCATTAATGAAGTCCCATTTTATTATGCTTCGCAAGAATCACATTTGAAACGAAATCTGCAATATAACATATATCTCATATATATAATATAAACATTCGTCACAGGCAGAAATATGATCTCATCACAGAACATTGCAGCAGAAGAAACATATATGAAATATTGGATATACTAGGACGTCCGTGTTTTTAATACGAGCCTGTATAAAACACGGATTCCACGGTCGCGATGAATAGCCAAACCCACATCCCTAGACCCCTACGAGAGCGGCAAGCAACACTGCCAATTCTAGGGTTAGGAGACCCGGTCTCGACTCCTCGAGATGGTCTCCCACCGGACCCTAGAACCCGGTTACTTGTGCTCCCCGCCTTGGGTCTACCTAATGAGAAAAAGTAAATAATATACAACGGTGACATCTTCCGCAACCTGGAAGTGCCCCAATAAAAGAATATTACATACAAATGAATTTTACATGAATGAAGAAGAAAAAACACTCATCTCACATAAAACCCCTGGCTATTCAAACGCAACGATCCAGTATAACATATCACAGCAACGCATAATATCACATATCATCAACGTAAGCAAGTATGTGTATCCCGATTGTCATTGATGTATAGCAACGAAGCCGGCGATACACCACATACTACGCTTACGGTCACAGAAAAGAAAGTGTAAAACTACAACAGTTGGAATCCACAACCTCCTTAGACATCGCATGCCTAACCAAATGAATTTCTTAGACATCACATGCCTAACTATTATAAACCCCGCATTTTAGTCTCATTATCGAAAACTCTTCTCAATATCAAGTCGGGCAATTCAACAAGATTCCTGACATTCTGATCGAATGCTCGTCGCAAACATTAGTAGACGGCCGAACCCCCGATGCCGTCGACGAAGTGCGCTAAGGCGGAAAACCGCTGCCGCGAGCACCCGAACGGATGCTTTCAGCGACGGGGTTCTCCTACAGTCACTTGGTCGGGGCTATGGGGCGTAGCTGTCTATTAAGTTTACCCGGCGAGTATCCGCGTACGCTACGTGATTGCGACGGACTTTTGATCGCATCAAAATTCCGTGGCAACCGATCTTCTGAGACTAAACTGCTATGTTTATAATATTCAAATCAGTTATCTCATAACTTTTTGTGGATTCCGAATATTGTATCATATTCCAGATAAATAGACAAAGTTAAACTTTCCGATCGAATAATCAAACACCCAAGATTTCCCCAATATATCTCAACACTTGAAAACAGTTTAAAAACATCCATCACATGCCACAGTCCCAATGGTCCAGCCGTAGAAGGGTCAAGCCAACGCCTCACATGTGGCACGCCGTACTGCCCCAAACCCTAAGGTTCAAAAGGCAGTTCAAGACGGTCACATAATCGAGTTAAGGTTTGTTGTCTTCTAGAGGGTCCACCGCGTTACTTGCACGACTTAGAACGTTCTTAAACTCGAGGAAAAATCCAACTTTTGAAAAATATTCCGACTGGGGAAAAAGTGAGTTATTGATATCCGTTCGAACTATTTAACAGTTTCTAAAAATTATCCGGACAAAATAAACAAAGTTATAATATCCGATCGAAACAACGAGTCCCCAAAACAACCCAGAAAACCCAACACTTGAGTATAATTAAAAATGCCCAGAAGAATCAGGAATTAGCTACGGAGGTTACTGTGCAAACCCTATCCCTCAATCCTTTCTTCTTGCCGCGGAACCGCCGCCAATACCAGGGTTTGGCCGTGGTTCCGCGGCGCTTTGGACGATTTAGGGAGTCGGGTTTCACAGTAATTCCTAAAATACCCTGCTGATTTTTTTAGGTATTTTTTATATGGAAAAAATCACAGTTTTGAAAAATTTCCAGAAACTAGGGTATATCGGGTTTTCCGGGTTCGATCGGACTTTAAACTTCGTCTAGACTTCGCCTAAACCTCTAGCTTGGCTCTGATACTACTGTAGGGTTGCTATGCACGCGCACAAGGGTCTACGAGGCATCAACCATGCCCGATTAAAAAATTAGCCGTGCCGAACAACCCGAAGCCGGATCTTTAAACCAGAGATTAGGCGAAAAATAACATGCTAAACACTTTAACACTAAGTGAGAGGGATTACAACCTTTGTAGATCCGGTCCTTCACTTCATATGCTCCGTGTTGAGGTCCCTTCGCTGCGATCATCGTGCTCTGGACTCTCGAGAGGCTTCACGAAGAGAATGATGCAACCTTTGCTTCCGATCTTCGATACAAAGATGATCTACCTTGAAGTTTCGTTAACACAAGCTATCACTCATGAAATGATGTGAACACTCTCATCTAAAGGGCAAGGGAAGATGAGGATGATGAAGTAGGATTTTTGCTCTCTTTTTTTATCTTTTTCTCATATTTATTCATCACTTGGAAAAAGCTAGTAAGCTTTTTCCATGAAGAAAGAAGAAGGAAGAAGATGAACAATGATAATAGAATTTCTTTTGTGATGAATAGAAAGAATTAATATGATAAATAATGCAACCATGGTCAACTAACCTTTGTAGAATTGAACTAGGGTTAAGGGGTGTGGTTGGGTTAAGAAATATCATGCAAAAATATCTTTTCCAAAACTAAAAAGAAAACCTTCTAGAAACATCTAGAAAGGTTTAACCCTAATAAAACCCTAACCATGTTTAATCTCTACTAAACTTGTTGCATTAGTAATCATATCATGTTACAATATTATATATCACATATATAATATTTATCGTAACAAAATAAAATAATACATTTAACATATATCGCATATATATCAATGTATTACCCGAGTGAGAAAAAGAATCTTTTAGTGAGCAAATATTAGTTAATGTAATTTTAATATATCATATATATTATTACACATTAAATTATCGAATCATTACTTGATCCGACAATCCGGCTATATCGCATATAACCGACTAATATTTATCCGTACCGATTCATCGAATCAACACTTGATCCGATGACCCGACTGATATCAAATATCGCGAGAATACAATACGATATCACATACCGTATTATCCTCAGTCCCGCACATATCACATATGTGCTCCTACTCCGTTTTGCCTGAGCCAAGAAACCTCTGCGTAGGACTCTAAAGAATCGTCAATACGCCGGCAGTAAGTGATGATCATATCAAACACCCACAAGCTGCAAGCGGTCAGCTAAATGTAACAGCTACCCAGGTATTGATCGCTCAGAAGATCAACAAGCAAGCCTGTACATTCTCCTGTGAATCCAAACAGTAACACTCCCGTACAGTCCGGTCTCGTCGTCTGATATGTCGCATATCTCGCCTAGGGGTGGTAAACGTCAGACCCCAGTAGCTCGATAAGTCGTGTCGATATGAGGTCTATAACAGTTCGAGAAACTACTGATAACACTTACCAGTAAATCTCAGCAACCCTGGCCATGGATTTCCGGTTATAGCCAATCGAACACACCGCAACATCAACTCCCTATACCGGGAGACACGAATCCCCTCCTATCGCTCATTGCCTCCATGTGATTCGGGACTGTACCCAAAAGCCACCTTTTGCACGCCCTCTTGGACATGGTATGATGGAAATCAAAGAACAGTGGGAATCACACAAGACTCTATGACGATCTCGGGTCAACAGACTACTCTGTACCAGTGTCACCGGAGAACTGCCATCTGACGTGAGGTATAATACCATCTGGGAGTTCTCGGCGAGTCCGTCCAGTGTACCCAGTCTCTACTGAGCACCCATACACCATCTTTGATGTCAAACACCGATGGATATGGGATCATCCATCGCCCATCATATGGGTCAAGATGCGTATACGCTAGTCTACTCTGGTGCATCGATGCCCTGTCTCGATATACCCTCGACTAGGAACAGTTATAGGATGTACTCATCGACTACCGTGGCCCCACTAGTATGATCTCATCATAGTCCCAGTAGTCGAGTACACATCCTAAGGGCTTTATCAACATGTAATATAGAGACAATCAGAGTACATGTTAAGATAAAGGGCAACCAGATAGCATACTATCATGTCGAGCAAGAAAGTCCTCCATATTTATGTCCTAGCATCCACTACAATATACATCGTATGTACAGTAATGGCCTCTAGGGCATACATATAACTAACAATCTCCCACTTGCACTAGGGCCATCTGTTGTGGTATCACATACCCAACAATTAGCTGCGGTTGAAGTATCTCATACTCAACCATCCCATAAAAGTCTCTACTGGGACAAAGGCCTTTGTGAGTGGATCCGTGCTGTTGTCCTCTGTGTCTACTCTCCTAACCTCGATCTCCCTGGAGATCAACCAACTCCATGATCAGGTGATACTCCCTAAGAATTATATCTGGATTTCTTATGGGATGGTAGTTCCTTGGCTAAAGCCACAACTCCATTGTCACACAATGGTAGGAACGAAGTTCATCTCATGAACTTATATATCCAGACTGCCGCTTTTGTAGTATCCTTGGTAATGATGAATCTTGCCTTTAATCGTCTAGAATGTCACGGTATCTAGCTTGGAACTCTTCCAACATACCGTCCCTCCACTAAGGGTAAAGACAATGCCTGCGACTGACATTCAGTCGTCCTTATCACCTTGGAACCTTTCCAGTGATTCTCCCCAGGATCGATTGATACCATCTCACTACAACTAGTGAGTATCCTAACATCCAATTAGATCTATCTCATAGATCCAAAACCCAGGATTTAGGAGATATCATTTTGATCCTATATGGAGAATCCTTATGATAAGCGGAGATTGACCGAGTGTAGCATAGGAAACTCCTTCCCTATCAAGAGTATGTCATCCACGTACTCTACGAGGATCACCACCATACTCTCTACTACCCTTTTGTATATACAAGGTTCATCTACCATTTTGATGAAGTCAAACTCTTTGACTACCACATCAAAATAGACGTTCCAACTCCACGATGCCTGTTTTATCCTATAAAGCATCTTGCACACGTTTCCGCTGCTCCCACTGTCCACGAAGCCCTCTGGCTGTGTACTTATAGACGCTATCTTCTAAAACATCATTTAGAAAAGCAGTCATGACACCCAACCCCCAGATATCGTATTCATTATATGTAGCCGTGGCAAGTAGGATCTGGATGGACTTAAGCATAGCTTTGAAAGTCTCAACTTTTCCATGTACACCAAGTAATCTTCTCAAGATATACTCGCTCTTGATGGGGGATTTTAACCCTTCAGATAAAGCAACCAAAGTCCATACTTTGTTGGTGTATAAGGATTCCATCTCAGATCGATAAGCATCCAGCCATTCTTACAGAGTCCCACTCCTGATGGCCAGCTCGAAACAAGTTAGGTCATCATCTCATGATGCAATCCTCGCTCCCACTGTCATAGAGAAACCAAAGTATCTCTCAGGTGGGTGAGGAACCCTACTAGATCGGCGGAGAGGCTGAGGTTCGTTGGAAACTATTGAATCCTTTGGGTTTACCAAATCATCAGCTGCAGTTTGTATAGCTGGAACCTTTCCAGTTCTACAGAACAGACCTTGCCTCGAGCTTGTCCGGATTTTGCTTTTTAGACATAGGCCGGACAACTCCAAATCTTAACAAACTTAAGATATGGGCTCTTCCCTTTCCATATCACATATGAAGTGGTAGGCAACTGATTTGATTTGAACCCTATTCAATAGGTATGCAGCTTCTCAAGTGCATAACTTCCAAAAGGAAATAGGATACTCAGTAGTACTCATCATAAAACACACCATATCACATAGGGTGCTATTGCTCCGCCCCGATATACCATCGTGCTATGGTGTATAGGAGGAGTAATGCTGAGAGAGAATCTCATTCTCCTTTAGAATAGTCCAGGAATTCCGTGCTCAAGTATTCTCCTCCTTGATCTCATCAAAGGACATAATACTTTTACCCGTATTTTGGTTCTCTACTTCTAACTTATATTCTTTGAATATCTCAAAAGCTTCGGACTTGTGTTTCAACAGGAACATATGTCTGAATCTTGAGAGATCATCAGAGAATGTAATGAAGTACATCAGCATGTATCAATCCCAAGAGTTCACTAACTCTTTCTCTGTTTCCAATAAACGGAGCTATGGTCATCTTATCTCTGTGACATGACTGGCAAGTTTCACAAGATGTAAATTCAAACTAATTTAAATATGCATCTTTATGTAACTTCAGCTAGTCGGGTCGCATTGATATGACCTAGTCTACAATGCCTCAAGAAGGATTCGTTCATATCTGAACTCTTCCTCTCGTGTGTGTACTGTATACTAAGAACTGTAGTTTGATTTAGAACGTCTATGCTTTTAGATAACGTGCCTGAACCGATCAACTCTTGATATAGGAAATGTTCAAAACATTATCCAGCAATACAAAATTATATCCTTCTTTACTAATAAAGAGACTGATATGATGTTGTATATAAGGTTCGGTATCTAATAACATTTGTTCAGAATCAATGTATTCTGGTAATACAGGGTGATAGTGACCAACAGACTTGGCTGCAACACTTGCACCGTTTTCTGTCTCATGAAACTTATCATCCGTTCTCAGTTCTCTACCTATCTGTAGCCCATGTAACAGATTACATATGCGGGATCCTGATCCGGTATCACATACCCAGGATGTAAAGGATACAGAGAAACAATTCTCTGTAATGAACACACCCAAAGATGATGCATCAACATGCACTTTCTTCGTTTGGGCGGCACGGGAAATCTGGTATTCCCAATTTCCTGCTCTGTCTTATAACAATTATAAGTTGGAGCGGGTCCAACGTTCCCCAGCTCAGTATAACAAGCGGGTTCGGTCAATATATCCGTTTTATTATCTTGATAAAGGTGTGATATGGTCTCTTCCTGGAGAGAGAGAGAAGAAAACACTCAGCGTATGCTCTTGCAAGATTAGATTGGTTATCTAATATATCTAATCAGGATGTCTCCACTGTTTTAATCAAATCTTCTTTCAAACCCTAAAAGGAAAGACTAGCCGGGATTAATTACACGCTACAAGTTCGCCAATCTTTCAGCCAGGCCAGTGTCGGTACTTTGAGGGAGGTCCCCCGTGCTATCGCACGAACCTAATTAATGTAAACCTCGTTTTCGCAGAGGCGTAACCCCATTAACACCTTTCTAGACACCTACTTGATCGGCTAATTGTAATGTGTAAAACTCTCCCAGGAGTAACTCTTACTCACAGCGGGTATCGGGATCCAACTATCTTATAGAAGGTATGCAATCTCATTGCAAATTTCAACACTTGAAATTCCCGATAATATTTTACCCCTAGTGACTTATGACCTTAACTATGGTCAACAAATCATAAGCACTAGTCAAGTTCTACCCGTCATTTCTTGATTAATTAGACCCACCCACATGACCCTTAACTAAGGTCAACAAAGTCATATGACTGTCCTAACTAATCGCATCATATGCAATATAGGAAGACATCACTTAGCTACCGTACACTGTGCCTTAACTATGCTCAACAAAAATAGCACGAATACTAAGCACACTACTTCCTAAAATGACGGAGGGTTACGACAGGTTTTTAAGAAAACCTATTGCGTAATGAACTTGATATCGTCGTAGAATCGAGTGATTTTAAATGGAGTGTTTTTGAGGCTTTTCTAGTTTTGCTAAAGGGGTCACTCCCGGTGAAGGGATCGTCGGCCCTTTCCTCATCGAATAAGGTGCAGGATATTTCACAAATACCACTATGCAAAGCAATCAAAAGACAAACCGAGTTTGTAGTATCTGCCAGTTATTGCTAAAGGAGTCACTCCCGGTGAAGGGATCTCGGTCCTTTCCTTATCGAATAAGGTGCAGGATGTTCTATAAGGAACACCGCGATGCAAAACAAGAACCGTAGCTACCTGTTTTTGAAAATTCGATTCCACAACATCTTTAGGTTTCTTTTATTTCATTAATCTCATTAATGAAGTCCCATTTTATTATGCTTCGCAAGCATCACATTTGAAACGAAATCTGCAATATAACATATATCTCATATATATAATATAAACATTCGTCACAGGCAGAAATATGATCTCATCACAGAACATTGCAGCAGAAGAAACATATATGAAATATTGGATATACTAGGACGTCCGTGTTTTTAATACGAGCCTGTATAAAACACGGATTCCACGGTCGCGATGAATAGCCAAACCCACATCCCTAGACCCCTATGAGAGCGGCAAGCAACACTGCCAATTCTAGGGTTAGGAGACCCGGTCTCGACTCCTCGAGATGGTCTCCCACTGGACCCTAGAACCTGGTTACTTATGCTCCCCGCCTTGGGTCTACCTAATGCGGAAAAGTAAATAATATACAACGGTGACATCTTCCGCAACCTGGAAGTGCCCCAATAAAAGAATATTACATACAAATGAATTTTACATGAATGAAGAAGAAAAAACACTCATCTCACATAAAACCCCTGGCTATTCAAACGCAACGATCCAATATAACATATCACAGCAACACATAATATCACATATCATCAACGTAAGCAAGTATGCGTATCCCGATTGTCGTTGATGTATAGCAACGAAGCCGGCGATACACCACATACTACGCTTACGGTCACAGAAAAGAAAGTGTAAAACTACAACAGTTGGAATCCGCAACCTCCTTAGACATCGCATGCCTAACCAAATGAATTTCTTAGACATCACATGCCTAACTATTATAAACCCCGCATTTTAGTCTCATTATCGAAAACTCTTCTCAATATCAAGTCGGGCAATTCAACAAGATTCCTGACATTCTGATCGAATGCTCGTCGCAAACTTTAGTAGACGGCCGCACCCCCGATGCCGTCGACGAAGTGCACTAAGGCGGAACACCGCTGCCGTGAGCACCCGAACGGATGCTTTCAGCGACGGGGTTCTCCTACAGTCATATGGTCGGGGCTATGGGGCGTAGCTGTCTATTAAGTTTACCCGGCGAGTATCCGCGTACGCTACGTGATTGCGACGGACTTTTGATCGCATCAAAATTCCGTGGCAACCGATCTTCTGAGACTAAACTGCTATGTTTATAATATTCAAATCAGTTATCTCATAACTTTTTGTGCATTCCAAATATTGTATCACATTCCAGATAAATAGACAAAGTTAAACTTTCCGATCGAATAATCAAACACCCAAGATTTCCCCAATATATCTCAACACTTGAAAACAGTTTAAAAACATCCATCACATGCCACAGTCCCAATGGTCCAGCCGTAGAAGGGTCAAGCCAACGCCTCACATGTGGCACACCGTACTGCCCCAAACCTTAAGGTTCAAAAGGCAGTTCAAGACGGTCACATAATCGAGTTAAGGTTTGTTGTCTTCTAGAGGGTCCACCGCGTTACTTGCACGACTTAGAACGTTCTTAAACTCGAGGAAAAATCCAACTTTTGAAAAATATTCCGACTGGGGAAAAAGTGAGTTATTGATATCCGTTCGAACTTTTTAACAGTTTCTAAAAATTATCCGGAAAAAATAAACAAAGTTATAATATCCGATCGAAACAACGAGTCCCCAATACAACCCAGAAAACCCAACACTTGAGTATAATTAAAAATGCTCAGAAGAATCAGGAATTAGCTACGGAGGTTACTGTGCAAACCCTATCCCTCAATCCTTTCTTCTTGCCGCGGAACCGCCGCCAATACCAGGGTTTGGCCGCGGTTCCGCGGCGCTTTGGACGATTTAGGGAGTCGGGTTTCACAGTAATTCCTAAAATACCCTGCTGATTTTTTTAGGTATTTTTAATATGGAAAAAATCACAGTTTTGAAAAATTTCCAGAAACTAGGGTATATCGGGTTTTCCGGGTTCGATCGGACTTTAAACATCGTCTAGACTTCGCCTAAAGCTCTAGCTTGGCTCTGATACCACTGTAGGGTTGCTATGCACACGTACAAGGGTCTACGAGGTATCAACCATGCCCGATTAAAAAATTAGCCGTGCCGAACAACCCGAAGCCGGATCTTTAAACTAGAGATTAGGCGAAAAATAACATGCTAAACACTTTAACACTAAGTGAGAGGGATTACAACCTTTGTAGATCCGGTCCTTCACTTTATATGCTCCATGTTGAGGTCCCTTCGCTGCGATCATCGTGCTCTGGACTCTCGAGAGGCTTCACGAAGAGAATGATGCAACCTTTGCTTCCGATCTTCGATACAAAGATGATCTACCTTGAAGTTTCGTTAAACAAGCTATCACTCATGAAATGATGTGAACACTCTCATCTAAAGGGCAAGGGAAGATGAGGATGATGAAGTAGGATTTTTGCTCTCTTTATTTATCTTTTTCTCATATTTATTCATCACTTGGAAAAAGCTAGTAAGCTTTTTCCATGAAGAAAGAAGAAGGAAGAAGATGAACAATGATAATAGAATTTCTTTTGTGATGAATAGAAAGAATTAATATGATAAATAATGCAACCATGGTCAACTAACCTTTCTAGAGATTGAACTAGGGTTAAGGGGTGTGGTTGGGTTAAGAAATATCATGCAAAAATATTTTTTCCAAAACAAAAAAGAAAACCTTCTAGAAACATCTAGAAAGGTTTAACCCTAATCAAACCCTAACCATGTTTAATCTCTACTAAACATGTTGCATTAGTAATCATATCATGTTACAATATTATATATCAGATATATAATATTTATCGTAACAAAATAAAATAATACATTTAACATATATCGCATATATATCCATGTATTACCCGAGTGAGAAAAAGAATCTTTTAGTGAGCAAATATTAGTTAATGTAATTTTAATATATCATATATATTATTATACATTAAATTATCGAATCATTACTTGATCCGACAATCCGGCTATATCGCATATAACCGACTAATATTTATCCATACCGATTCATCGAATCAACACTTGATCCGATGACCCGGCTGATATCAAATATCGTGAGAATACAATACGATATCATATACCGCATTATCCTCGGTCCCGCACATATCACATATGTGCTCCTACTCCGTTTTGCCTGAGCCAAGAAACCTCTGTGTAGGACTCTAAAGAATCGTCAATACGCCGGCAGTAAGTGATGATCATATCAAACACCCACAAGCTGCAAGCGGTCAGCTAAACATAACAGCTACCCAGGTATTGATCGCTCAGAAGATCAACAAGCAAGTCAGTACATTCTCCTGTGAATCCAAACAGTAACACTCCCGTACAGTCCGGTCTCGTCGTCTGATATGTCGCATATCTCGCCTAGGGGTGGTAAACGTCAGACCCCAGTAGCTCGATAAGTCGTGTCGATATGAGGTCTATAACAGTTCGAGAAACTACT
This sequence comes from Agapanthus africanus, assembly GCA_030015575.1. Taxonomy (NCBI): domain Eukaryota; kingdom Viridiplantae; phylum Streptophyta; class Magnoliopsida; order Asparagales; family Amaryllidaceae; genus Agapanthus; species Agapanthus africanus. Next base: position 740,461,520 of record CM057341.1, read on the forward strand.
GATAACACTTACCAGTAAATCTCAGCAACCCTGGCCAGGGATTTCCGGTTATAGCCAATCGAACACAGCGCAACATCAACTCCCTATACCGGGAGACACGAATCCCCTCCTATCGCTCATTGCCTCCATGTGATTCGGGACTGTACCCAAAAGCTACCTTTTTGCACGCCCTCATGGACATGGTATGATGGAAATCAAAGCATAGTGGGAATCACACAAGACTCTATGACGATCTCGGGTCAACAGACTACTCTGTACCAGTGTCACCGGAGAACTGCCATCTGACGTGAGGTATAATACCATCTGGGAGTTCTCGGCGAGTCCGTCCAGTGTACCCAGTCTCTACTGAGCACCCGTACACCATCCTTGATGTCAAACACCGATGGATATGGGATCATCCATCGCCCATCATATGGGTCAAGATGCGTATACGCTAGTCTACTCTGGTGCATCGATGCCTTGTCTCGATATACCCTCGACTAGGAACAGTTATAAGATGTACTCATCGACTACCGTGGCCCCATTGTATGATCTCATCATAGTCCCAGTAGTCGAGTACACATCCTAAAGGCTTTATCAACATGTAATATAGAGACAATCAGAGCACATGTTAAGATAAAGGGCAACCAGATAGCATACTATCATGTCGAGCAAGAAAGTCCTCCCTATATATGTCCTAGCATCCACTACAATATACATCGTATGTACAGTAATGGCCTCTAGGGCATACATATAACTAACACATACATCACTATGTATCGGCCCCAAGAGTTCTGTAACTCTTTCTCCGTGTCCACTAAACGGAGTTTTGGTCATCTTTCCTTTGAGACATGACTGGCAAGTATCATAAGATGATAATTCGAACGGATTCAAATATCCATTCTTATGTAACTTAGCTAGCCGTGTCGCATTGATATGACCTAGTCTATAATGCCATAAGAATGATTCGTTCATTTCTGAACTCTTCCTCTTGTGTGTGTTTTGTATATTAAGGACTGTAGTTTGACTGAGAACGTATATGTAATTATGTAACGAGCCTGATCTAATCAAATTTTGATTTAGGAAGATGTTCATAATATTATCCTGTATTACAAAATTATATCCTTCTTTACTTAATAAAGAAATTGATATAATGTTGCACATCATGTTCGGTATATAATAGCACTCGTTCAGAATCAATGTATTACTACTTGGTAATACAAGGTGATATTCGCCAACAGCTTTGGCTGTAATATTTGCACCATTCTTTACTTGTACGGAATGATCACCCTTTTCCAGTTCTCTACCTTTACGTAGCCCACGTAACATATTACATATGTGGGATCCCGATCCGGTATCTAATACCCAGGACGTAGAGTGAACTGAGAAACAGTTCTCAATAACTAACACTTCTGAAGAAGATGCATCAGCATGCTTGTTCTTCGTTTGGGCGGTGTGAGAATCCAGATATTCTCCTATTTCCTGCTCAGTCTTATAACACTTATAAGAAATAACGGGACCAACGTTCCCCTACTCAGTATAATAAGCGGGTTCAGTCAATACATCCATATTATTATTTTGATTAAGGCCTGACATGGTTGCTACCTGGAGAGAGAGAGAAGGAAAGACTTTAGCCTGACATGATTAGATTGGTTATTATCTTATCTAATAAGGATATCTCCCACTGTTTTCATCAAATCTTCCTTCAAATCCTAAAAGGAAAGACTAGCCGGGATTAATTACACCCGACAATTTCGTCAATCTTTCAGCCAGATCAGTGTTGGTATTTTGAGGGAGGTTCCCCGTGCTTTCGCACGGACCTAATTAAAGTAAACCTCGTTTTCCCAGAGGCATAACCCCGTTAACACCTTTCTAGTCACCTACTTGATCGGCTAATTGTCTTGTGTAAAACTCTCCCAGGAGTAACTCTTACTCGCAGTAGGTATCGGGATCCATCTATCTTATAGAAGGTATGCAATCTCATTGCAAATTTCAACACTTGAAATTCCCGATAATGCTTTTACCCTAGTGACTTATGACCTTAACTAAGGTCAACAAATCATAAACACTAGTCAAGTTCTACCCGTCATTTCTTGATTAATTTAGACCCACCCACATGACCCTTAACTATGGTCAACAAAGTCATATGACTGTTCTAATTAATCACATTATATGTTATATAGGAAAACATCATTCAGCTACCATACACTGCGCCTTAACTATGGTCAACAAACGCAGCACAAATACTAAGTACTCAATTTTCCTAAAATAACAGAGGGTTACGCAGGTTTTTCATAAAACCATGAGCGTATGAACTTGATATCGTTGTAGAAACAAGTGATTTTTGAAAAAGGGGTGTCTTTGAGGCTTTTCCAGTTTTGCTAAAGAGGTCACTCCCGTTGAAGGGATCTCGGCTCTTTCCTCATCGAATAAGGTGCAGGTATATCATATATACCGCTGTGCAAAGCAAAACTATAGAAGCAATCAAAAAACAAAACCGTGAGTTTGTAGCATCTGCCAATTTTGCTAAAGAGGTCACTCCCGGTGAAGGGGTCTCGGCTCTTTCCTCATCGAATAAGGTGCAGGGTATATCATATATACCGCTATGCAGCAAAACTGTAGCTACCCTTTTTATAAAGTTTTGATTCTACAACATCTTTTTAGGTTTCTTTTCTTTTATTAATCTCATTAATAAAACCCATCAGTTATGCTTCCTAAGCATCACAGAAGAAACGAAAGCAGTAATATTTATATATCAACATATATATATATATATATATAGTATAAGCATTCGTCTCAGGCAGTAATATGATCTCATCACAGAACATTGCAGCAGAAGATAACATATGAAATATTGGATATAGTAGGACGTCCGTGTTTTATTTCGAGCCTTTATAAAACACGGATTCCACGGTCGTGATGAATAGCCAAACCCACATCACTAGACCCCTACGAGAGCAGTAAGCAACACTGCCAATTCTAGGGTTAGGAGAAGCGGTCTTGACTCCTCGAGATGGCCTTCCACTGTACCCTAGAACCCGGTTACTTGTGCTCCCCTCCTTGGGTCTGCCTAATGCGGAAAAGTAAATAGTATACAAAGGTGACATCATCCTCATCCCGGAAGTGCCCCAATAAAAGAATATTACATACAAATGAATTTTACATGAATGAAAATAAAAACCCTCATCTCACATAAAACCCCCGGCTATTCAGAATACGATGATCCAATATGACATATCACAGCAACACATAATATCTCATATCATCAACGTAAGCAAGTATGCGTATACCGACTGTTGTTGATATATAGCAACGAAACCGGCGATACACCACATACTACGCTTACGGTCACAGAAAAGAAAGTGTAAAACTACAACATTTGGAATCCATATCACTTTAGACATCATAAATCCGAAATATCATATACTTCGCATTTCATGCCTAACAATATGAATTCCACATATTGTATCACATTCCAGATAAATAGACAAAGTTAAACTTTCCGATCGAATAATCAAACACCCAAGAATTCCCAAATAGCTCAACACTTGAGCGGAGTTCAAAAATCCTAAAACATGTCACAGCTCCAGTGAACCAGCCGTAGAAGGGTCAAACCAACGCCTCATATATGGCAACACCAAACTACCACAAACTCAAAGGTTCAGTGGAAGTTTTGACGGTCACATAATCGAGTTAAGGTTACGTTCTTCTAGAGGGTCCACAGATATGCTTGCATGTTTTTCCGAAAGTTTTAAACTCAAGAAAAATTCAACACTTGAAAGTTTTTCGTGTCGGGAAAAGGTGAGTTATTGATATCCGTTCGAACATTTTAACACGTTCTAAATTATCCGAAAAACTAAACAAAATTAAACTTTCCGATCGAATCAACGAATACAAATGATCTCCAGAAAACTCAACACTTGAGTAAAATTAAAAATTCCTAGAAGCATGTAGTAATAGCTAAGGATGAACCCTAGAAAAAACAATCACTGACACCCAAGTACGGCCGCGGAACCGCCGCCAGAAGCATGTTAAGGCCGCGGTTCCACGGCGCCTTTAAGGCTACAGTGACCCGTTTTTCACAGTAATCCATAAAATCACCTGCTGAATTTTCTGAGTATTTTTAATGCAGAAAAAATCATATTTTAAAAATTTTTCCAGAGAGGGGTCAAAATACGACGTTTCGGGGTTCGATCGGACTTTTAACTTCGTATACACGTCACCTAATGCTCTAGCTAGGCTCTGATACCACTATTGGGTTACTAGGCACTGCCACAAGGGTCTATAAGGCATTAACCATGCCCGATTTAAAATTTAGAAGTGCCGAACAACCTAAAGCGAGGATCTTTGCTAGATTATTAGGGTTAACTAAACATGTAAACAACTTTACATCTAAGAGAGAGGGATTACAACCTTTGTAGTCCGCTCCTTCGCTTCATAAGCTCCGAGTAGTAGTCCCTTCGCCGCGATCCATGATCTCCCGGACTCAAGAGAGGCTTCACAACCCGAATGATCCATGCTTGCTTGAAGTCTTCCTTTTCGAAGATGATCTACCTTGAAGTTTCTTTAACTCAAGCTCTCACTTCTATAATCAAGTATTAATGAAGTGAACACCCTAATCTAATTGGCTAGATTAGATGAGGATGATGAAGTAGGAATTATGCTCTCTTTTATTTTCAAGATCTCACACTAATTCATCATAAAATCAAAAAAGCTAGAAAGCTTTCATGAAGGAAGAGGAAGATGATTTCTTTTGTGATAAATAATGAAAAGTTACTATGCTTACAAATGAACCTTGAGTTAATAATATGAAGCATTAACTCATGTAGAGAGTTTACTAGGGTTAAGGGTTTGGGTTGGGTTAAATAATATCTCCAAAATATCAACATATAATATCTTTGCTTAAAACAAAACAAAAGCTTCTAGAAGTTTCAAGAAAAGACTAACCCAAATCAAAGCCTAACCATGTTTAATCTCCACTAATCATGTTGCATTTGTAAACATAACTTGTTACAATATTATATATCACATATATAATATATTTTTGTAACAAAAGAAAATAATGCAATTAACATATATCGCATATATCAATGTAATACCCGGTGAGAAAATGAATTAATAAAGCGAGCCAATATTAGATAATGTAATGTAATATATCACATATATAATTATACATTAAATTATCGAATCAACACATGATCCGACAATCCGGCTATTTCTCAAATAACCGACTCATATAATCTGTATCAGTTCATCGAATCAACATTTGATTCGATGACCCGGCTATATCACATATACCCGGCTGATATCTAATATCGCGAGAATAGAATACGGTATCTCATATCGTATTATCCTCGGTTCTGCACATATCACATATGTGCTCCTACTCCGTTTTGCCTGAGTCAAGAAACCTCTGTGTAGGACTCTAAAGAATCGTCAATGGATGTAGTTCGCACGATCCGGGAAAGATTGCGTATAGCCCAAGACCGACAGAAGCATTGGGCAGATGCAAAGCGTCGACATCTGGAGTTCCAACCTGGAGACCATGTATTCCTTAAGATCTCTCCAAATAGAGGAGTGGTATGTTTTGGCAAGAGGGGTAAGCTAAGTCCAAGATATATAAGACCGTTCGACATACTCGAACGAGTTGGAGAAGTGGCATACCGTTTACCATTACCACCCTCATTGGAAGGCGTGCATAATGTGTTCCATATATCACAGTTACGACGATATGTGAGCGACCCCAGCCACATACTTGATCACTCAAAGCTCACAGTACATAATGACTTAACTTGCGAGCAACAACCGGTTGAAATCTTGGACCGAAAGGTGAAGACACTGCGGAATAAGAAAGTAAACTTGGTCCGAGTGATGTGGAGAAAGGATTCGCCAGGAGAATCAACATGGGAATGAGAAGAAGACATGCGTGCAAGATACTTTTATCTATTTGAAAATTAGTCCCTATGTAAATGTAAATTTCGAGGACGAAATTTTTATAAGGAGGGTAGAATGTAACGACTATAAAATCTTTGTACCGAAATTTTTCTGTTAATATACAAGAAACGAGTTTTACAGCCTGAGTTTGAGTTATAAATTACTTTTGTTAAATAAAATCAAGAAGTAACTTGTAACTCACTGGTAAAGCCTTTACACTGCTGTGACGTAGCCCCTATGTTCTTTTTAATTTTTTGGAAGCCCAAAAGATTGCACGTGCAATACATGGGGAACTAAAAATTTTAGACAAATCAAACATGTAGAAAATGGTGTAAATACAGAGTTGATCTGGTGGCATAAATCTCGAGGCAAATGCCTCAAGATCGACCGACAGATTTGCCAATATGGCCGGCAGGGACGGTTAGATTTGCTCCAATGAACTTCGTGCTTTGCACACACACCTCTTCAACTCCCCTCAACTCCTCTGCACTGTTTGATTTCCCTGCAATCGAACAGAGACCTTTCATTTCACAATTTAACAATATTTTAATACTTTTTAATCCACAATTTTAATTTCCAAACCTTAATTCTCCACTATAAATACCACCCCACATTTTGGCTTAACACTATTCTGAAAATTCTAGCCAAAACTCTCTAAAAAGTTTCTAAGTGTAAGTGGTGTAAAGTGCAGTTAGCGAGCAAATTAGTTCCGACGAAAATCGAAGCCAATTCCGGAGCTTCCGCGACGCCCTGAAGCATCCCTCTTCTTCCTAACTCTTCCTTTCATGTATTCAAATCGTAAGCCCCTCCCAATTCTCCTCCTTTTCATTGTTATTCATTTCAAATCAAATATCGTTAAAGTTGGAGTTATTACCGATATCATCTTTTCTAAAACCTATAACTCCATTTTCTTTTATCTTTTAGTCAAACCAATTTTACCACTTCACTTGTAATCTTAATACCAATGTTTAGAATAAATTTTATCCAAGAATCTCATGTGAAACATCCATAATTGAACCTTTTCATTAAAATATCATGAACTTTGATATCTCTTCTTTTAGTTTCATTAAAACTATACCTTTAGGAAAAACTTTACGGGGTAATGACCTACCTCACACGCTCACTTGGGTTTATAGCACGATGCCTAATCGTATGTATTTTTGGTTCGAAGATAATATTTACAATAAAATACCACATAATTTAAAACCGGGTTTCTTTTAAGACAATATTTCATACTCCTTTACAATCATGCATCCATAACCCTCTTTAGGGGACCCTCTAATGGATGGTAAGCATTATCGCATATCTTGGAGATAGTAGAGCGAGATACAGACCTCCTCACGGAGTATTCGATCTCAAAAGGATATAAATACGGTTTTTAAGAAAAATGAATTTCTAAATAAAACTAATTTTTAAAATTATATAAAATTATAAATCCATATTTTCAAAATATAACAAACCTATATTTTTTCTAAAAATGAAATATTAACAAATGTCAATAAAATACCATCAAATTACTAAAAAGGGCAAGTTTTTCAATAAAATACCATAAACTTTCCAAAACTAAGTATTTATCACTAAAATACCCCAATACTTAAAATCCATACTTATGAAAACCCTAAGTAATATTAATCACCCTTGAGGTTTACTTTTTAACTATATTAAAAATATTTTTCATAAAACCCCATCGGGATATACAAAGCAATATTTAAAGACTTAGTAAATATGGGTTTAAGAGGGATCAATTCTCTTCAGCCCTAGGGATCTGGAGAAAGTGAGTGCTTGCCTATTCAGGTTAGAAAACATAACAGGAGTTATCAATGGCAACTGTCTTAGAAAAAGACACAAATCCTGCCGTCCATGTGCAGCAGTTGCCGATAATTCCCGAACCTAAGAATTCCAGAGTTAAATCAGTAAAAGTGTCTGACTCAGTCTAAGTCCAATTCAAACCTGAATCCAAAATCAAACACAAATACTTGATTATGAACATGAATAATCGAATTCAAACATCAAATTCAAACATGTATACTTGACTTGACTTGACCGAACTATGGTTATAACTTGACATGACTACTTGGATATATGACTACATCCTGAACATGAACCTGAACTTTTTGTATCCATAGTTTCGGCAAGACTTATAAATATAATTTATACAATACATTACGCGGGGATAAAGGGGTAGATTGGTACGGAACATATATCGTGGCATGAGAGGTCACTTAAAAGACACCTACATAAATTCTCGTGCGGTTGTCCCGTGGGTTTTGACGGGGCCTTGTACTACATGTTACCATAGTCCACTGGGTAAGACGGACTCCTCTCGTATACATGAATACCTTCTTTACCAAACTACAAACAACCATGTTATAATAACTATCATATACCAATAATCAGTTATACACTTTACCTGTTCATTTTACTTTATATGTTATCTTCTCTTTCTTCTTTTGGGACATACCGAGCGTTACTTCGCTGACGACATTCCTTTCTGTTTCTTTCTTCGGAATGTTTGTCAGGAGGATTGGTCACTGAAAAGATTGAGCCGAGCAAGGAGGACTTGGACCAGCTTGCGGCACAGCCTAACTTCTAGTTCCGTTGCACTTACTTTCCTGTATGCCATTGTTTAGGCACTGCTTTACCTATTGTATCTTTTCTTTTCAAACAGTTGTATGTAAAAATGAATGTAAATAAAGTTGCTGTTTTATTTTAATACTCTTGTCATTCTTATACATTTACATATTACTTAATTACGCTTAATGTGTTTATTTCTTAGTAAATACGTTGAGGCATGCTACGTCACCATTTTTATCTACTGGGAAGCGAGGCGTGACAAGGTTTTTGGACCTGCTCTGATACTATGTTGGGTTTCCTAACACCCTGACCATCTACTGGGGCCGTTGCGGAATGAAAAACTTTAACTTTTTAAAAATCCAGCGCTAGAAAATACATCCTCGAATCTAACTATAAACCGAAACTAGCTATCTAAATAGATTTATCTGGTGTGATAGATGCTTATACCTAAAGATTCATTTCCTTCGGGTCGTCACTCCTCTTCTTTAGCTCCTTAGGTGATCATGATCAAAATTGATGGCCGGTCTTCTCGGTCCTAGATGATCCACCTGAATGTTCTTGATTCAAGCTCCTACTCCAAAGTGAAGTAAACTATGCAAACTAGTTTGCTATTCTAGTTTCTTAGGTGATGTGGTGAAGAATTAGTGGTAAGTTTCTATCTCAAATCTTTTGGCTCTCAATTAATGAGAAGGTTAAGGATTTGATATCAAGATAAACTCAAGAAAAAGAAAAGAGTGAGCTCTCAAAGACGAGAGAGAAAGGCAACTCAAGAATGAACATGAGAATGGCTAAGGGTTTTCTTTTATCAAGTATTTTCTTTTCATTCAAAATCAACCATACTTCAATAGTAACAACAATAAATTCCAAGACCATTCTTCATGCCATGCTTCAAGCCATCTCTTCCTTTTCCACCTCATTTTCTATTTTCAAAAAATAGAAAAATTAACATGATGAGATGTCATCTTCTAGAATGTATTTTGTATAAATACAAAATACTTTCTATCATATATACATACCCGTATTCGTATCAAAATATGAATACCCAAGAGATAGAATAATACAACTGTTTACCCCAATCAGAGCAAAGCTCTGTTCAAATTCCAAGGCGGAAGATGAAGCAACCCCCAATCGGAGCAAAGCTCTACTTTGAAAATTCAAACTTTAATTAAAGAAGCAACGCTTCAGCTGGCCTGCGCTTTGCGCTGCCCGACACGTGTCAGCGCAGTTGCGCTGCGCTGTGCGCTGCGCGACACGTGTCAGCGCAGTTGCGCTGCGCTGTGCTCTGCGCGACACGTGTCAGCGCAGTTGCGCAAGCGCAGTTGCGTAGCCCTGTGCGCTGCTTGACACGTGCCACGCGCTGGGGCATTTGCGCCAAACAGAATTAAAATTCTAAAGAAATCTTTTCTGTTCTTGTTAAAACAAGAAGATTTTCTTCTGTAAAACAGAAGCCCTTGGATCAAAGATCCAACGGTGGGGAAAATTCCCCAAATCACTCAGAGAAATATCTCTTTAAAAAATTTAACTAATTTATGGGCACTATAAAAAGGACCCTAGATCTCAATTCAAAGGCATCAACATTTGGTGAAAAATCAAGAACTTCAAACAGAGAGAACTCTGAAGAAATTTCAAAAGAAGAAAAAGTAAAAACTTTAGGAAAAAGAGAAAATTCTCTTATGAACAGATTATTGATCTAAGAACAAGATCAATAATCTTAAATAAAAAGAAAAATAAATAATAATAGTGTTTTGCACTTTCTTATGAACCATTGGTTCTTGAATCTAAAAGATTCTTAAATTACAGTGCTTTGCACTTGAAAAATTGCACAGTTGCGCTCCTTGGTTGGCGCAAGCCACCAGGGAGCGCCACGTGTCAACAGCACAACAGCGCAGCGCATGAACACAGCGCACTGCGCTGTTGCGCTTGCGCTCACCAGAGTGCGACACGTGTCGCTCCCACGAGCGCTTGCGCTCATTATTTGGCGCAAAGCACCTGATAAGACACTGTCAAATAACTAATGCATTGCATTATTGGCAGAAGGGCCTAGCCCAATTAAAAAAAAGGTTTAACAGGCTGAACTAAATGCTTTGCATTATTTTAAAAGGGGGGGCAGAGCCCAAGTAAAGACAGATGCTCTGCATCAAAAAATAAAGGGACAGAGCCCAAATCAGAAAGGCCCAGCAGGCCAGAATAAAATGCTGTGCATTACTAACATGGGCAAAGCTCTATCACAGGTCTAACAGGCCAAATGCAAACAAAACGTTGGACATTTCTCAGTTGGACTTAACCCAATCATGGCCATAAGTCCTCAAATTAAATTGACTGAGCACGTCGGCTCTCTCAAATTAATCTACATCCGGTTCGAGGGTACATCTCCGAACTCCTCTGACACCTATCGTTGTAATCCTTCAATGACGTCAGAGAGGTGACGGGTCCCGACGACCACACATCAATATGGACTGCGGGGTCCTTAAACTCGTGGACCGAGACGTCCTTAAACTAATATTGGACCGAGACGTCCTTAAACTAATGTCGGACCACCACGTCTCTAAACTGGAACATAGACCACCACGTCCCTAAACTGGAATACGGACCACCACGTCTCTAAACTGGAACACGGACCCCCATGTCCCTAAACTGGAATATGGACCGCAATGTCCTTAAACTACCAATAGACCGCAATGTCCCTAAACTACCTATGGACCACTACGTCCTTAAACTAGAAATGGATCTAGACGATCCCGTTAAGTTGATCTTAGTCTCAAATCAGACTAACGTATCCTTAACGAACGTTTAAGTTGATCTTAGTCTCAAATGCGGCTAACGTATCCTTAAACTAAAAACACCAAACCCAAATCTAAGTAAATACGGATTTGGACTAATCCACGTCCTACGGGCGACGGCATTACTCAGTCTCCATATACAATCCACGGGCAACCACAAACAAAACAAACACCCACGACACGAAGTGAAATTCTGGAGAAGGAGAAAGTTGTTACCGCGATGAGCTAGCGTAATTAACTGCAGGGGCTTGCGCCTGCAGGGAAGAGCGTCCCCACAATCAAAAACCCCTCAAGCGAGGGAGAATCTGACGAAGTCTGCTACATCGGCCGCATCCGTCTAAACCTCCGATACACGGTGCCATAAATCAACTTGGCATCTTCGGAGAGGTGGACGGGTAAAACCATATAGCATCTGCCCCGAATCTCAGGCAAGACGTCCTAACGTCGTCGCCGTCTTTCGGAGGGGAACAGATTCTAGAACGCCCGGTGGAACCTTTTCCACTTTCCACTCCACACTTCGTGTGTCGTGTTCGCGAACGAATCGCGGTTTACTGTGGTTGCCTATGGATTCGAGGTGCTAAGATTTGGTGTCTTGCTCCGTGCAGAAAACAGAAGATCAATGGCTTCAAACTGCACTGCCTGCAACAACAACTCTCGCTCGGTCCTTGCTGGAGGAGTGGCTTATGGGCCCCAAGCGGCCTCCCTTTTCAAAATACCAGTGGAGCAGGTAACTCAAGCCACCACTGGATTATTCTTCGGGACCATGCTCCCACCGTTGAGCTTCAATGCCACAATGACGTTGCAAGAAACCCCGGAGAAGTTAGTCTTTAATCGGCTTACCACTGCAGCGACCCCTCTCAACAGGTCGCCCAGTTTCAATACCTCAGTTTTCAACGGACTGGGCCAGAACGTCTGCAAACCTGCGATACCCGAATCTTCCATCCCAAAGCGGATAGCCATCCCGACTCAAACGGACGAAATCATTGGAAAGGCTCCTCCTTCCGAAAAGTCAGTTTTTACAAGGCTGGCCATTCCGGTTGCTGCTCTAGGCGAAGTCCTCAAACCTGCTTTCCCTACCCAGAGCAGGGGGAATAAAGAAGCTTATCCAACAACGGATGTGACTCCATCCGCAAGACACGCTCGACGTCGCCACTGGCGTCGAGTAAGAAAGGCTGGGGGCAACTCCCCCTCTGGATTTACTACACCAGCTCCGATGGTGGGGATCGATGCTGCTGTTCCAACCAGGAACAACTTTGAATTGCTGAATACGGTGCGCAGAAACTCTCCTACTGCGATGTTGAAACGAACTCCTTCACCTATGGAGAATACTCCAGAGAAGAAGCTAGAGCAGCCCCCTCAACGGCTGTCCTCTAAAATTTACAAGGTCTGGCGACAGGTCCAAAAGTCGGTAATTGATAAAAACTATCTCCACTGACAAGAAAAGATGAAGGTGCGGCAGGAGAAGGATTACTCTGTCAAGCCACAAAAAGCAAAAGCTACTTGGGTGCCCACTACAATGGCCCCCTCAACTCCAATCACTCAAAAAAGGAGGCCGCAAAAAGCCCCTATGTCTTTGGTAAATCGCAAAGACACCAGACACAAACGCCCCAAGTCTGGGGGCATGGTGGTGCGCACCGTTTATATGGCTTCCGGAAAGGAGGAAAGCCGTGCTTCGATGGGTCACCGACCGCTTACCCGATCTGTGACGAAAGCCCAAGAGCAGCAACAGAAGCTTCAGGAAATGATGACTGTGATGGCTGCACTTACCGAACCAAAAGAAAGTTCGGAAGTATCATCAGAACAGCGTCACGAACAAGAGACTGATGCTGACTTCTTACGTAGAATCCTCAAAAAGAAGGACACAGAAGCCACAGAACAAGCGGCTAACATAAAACAAATGGCACTCCTCTTCCAAGACATGGTAGGGATGATGTTACAGCCGGACCCTCCAGCTGAAGACCCTCCAGTCATTGTCGGAAATGACGGAGGGGAAACATCTGATCCTCCTCCTGCTCTTTCAGCAGCCAAGGAAGAAACCATTTCCAAGGCCGCGCTTGATGACTATATAGCTCAGCAAATACAAGCTCATCAGGAAAGTGAAGCAGCTGGGCAAACTGTTAGAACTGGACGACCCTATCCGGGCTGGTATGACCAAATCAGTTACCCGCCGGGATATACTATCCCTAAATTCCACGTATATAAAGGGACAGGGAATCCGCATCAACATGTCGCTCAATTCAGGGCCTTATGCGGCAACACTGGAGGCGATGACAAATTGTTGCTTCGCCAATTCGTTGGCAGCTTAGCAGAAACAACCTTTGAATGGTAATCGGAGCTACCTAACGACTCTGTCAAAACATTTGCAGAGATGGAGCTGCTGTTTACACAAAGATTCGCGAGTGCTAGTGAACGCATCCCGATAACAGCACTAATAAATGCCAGAATAAGGCCAGGCGAAACGTGGGTCCAATACGCAACACGATAGCGAAACCTATGGTCGAAATGCGAACAACACATAGAAGAGGCACCTGCGGTAGGCATGTTTGTGAGCACTCTCGATCCGCAGGCGACCATCTCGCAATTCATGATGTTCTTCAGGCCGACCACCTTCCAGGCCTTGATCGACAAATTAGCCCAAATGGACCAGATGGGCCATGGACCGTCTCCTCCAAAACCAGATTCCCGAAATGAGAAAGGAAAAGGGAAAGCGATCGTCGTCGCCAATGCTCAGCAACAGTCGAACAACTCAAAGCCGGTCGTTCGCCAAAACAACGTGCGTCCACGCCCATCCCTCGAAGAGAGGCTAGGACGTCCTTACTCGTTTCCTCAGAATAAAACGAGAAGACTGTTCGAGCTGGCAGTGCGCAACAGACTCATTAATCTGCCGAGTCCAAAGCGTCTGTCGCAGCCAAGCGATCTTAATAATCCCAATTATTGCCCTTACCACCAAACGGTAAGTCACCCGATTGAGGATTGTTTCGTCTTTAAGGGATGGATCGAGGATCAGTACCTACAAGGCAAGTTCGCGCTGTCAGAAAACTGGAAGGTAAACCCACCACAGCCGCATTCTCCAAAGAAGACGGACACGCCGGGGGCATCTTGTTCTTTAGTCAAGGATGAAAACGATGGAGAAAACTCATCAGATGAATCCGAAGACTACGTAGCGACTTGTCATGTGATTTCTCACTCACTGGCAGATGATGAAGAGGCTTCTTGCGCCGAGAAACCAATGGCGAACCCTGAACCGAAAATTCTACAGCCATCAGACGAGCTGATCGATGTCTTCCTAAATAAAATTCGTCTGAAAGCAAAAGCCGATCAAGAGCGTGAGATGGCCATACTGGAAAGAGCCAAGGCATTCCCGTCAAATCAAAAGCCATACACTGCAGGTAAAAACAAATTCAAGACGAGGAAAATGTTCGCCAAAGCTCTATCAGTAGGAATGAAGCTACCGCCCTCTGAAGAAAATACTCTCGCTGAGGTAGAGATACACCCTAACTTCTGTTTATATCATCAGAAGATCATACATCCTACCGAAGACTGCGAATCCTTTAACTGTTGGTGGCAAGGGTATGTCGCTCAAAAGCAACACTTTGACAGGGCAAAATGTGAAGCTCGTAAACGCCAAAAAAAATGCGATAGATGAGCGCAAAAGAGCCGCCGACGATTGTCATATAGCCGACTCCAAGGGATCATAAATTATCACCTTTGGAAGCGACTCTGACGAAGAAGCTACCCCCAACCGTTCTCTCGGGGAATCTATTTCAAAAATAAAGGAATTGAGGAGCTGCGAGAACGTTCAGCCGTGCAATCGCACGCTACTCGGAAAAAATCTCAGCTCCGCAAACAACGGAGCAAACAAAAAGGATAAAGGAAAAGGAAAAAAGGCCTTCGTCGCCAGTGCTCAACAACAATTAAGTGACCCTTGACCGGTTCCTCGCCAAAGCAACAAGCGGCAACCCCTCCAGGAAAAGTTAAAACGTCCTTACTCGTTTCCGCAAGGTAAAACAAGGGGACTGTTCGAGCTAGCAGTGTGCGACAGACTCATCAATCTGCCGAGTCCAAAACGTCCGTTTCGGCCAGGCGATGTTACTAATCCTAATTATTGCCCTTACCATCAAACGGTAGGTCATTTGATCGAGGATTGCTACGTCTTCAAAAACTGGGTTGAAGATCAATACCAACAGGGCAAGTTCGTCATCTCCGAAAACTGGAAGGTGAGCCCGCCACAACCACACGCTCTGAGAAAGATGGATACGCCGGGGGCATCATGCTCAGTCATAGAGAAAGCCTCATAGACCGAAAAGTCAATAAACTAGATATTCGCCTCAAATACGGCGACAACGGACCGAAACGTCCTTAAACTAATGACGGACCGCAATGTCCTAAAACTTGCAAATGACCGAAATGTCATTAAACTACTATCAACCTGCGGCATCCTCAGGCCGGCATGGTAAAAAAAATGGTATGTCCACAAGCAAAATGGGCACGGATGAAAACCCCAAAGGGCTCCGTGAGTAAAAACAGCAGGGCTACCGGCGAGTCTTGTAAAAACCCGAAAGGGCGCAACCTCGTTAGAATAAAAAAAAAGAAAGAATAAACAAAATTAAAAAAAAAATGGTATGCCCATAAGCAAAATGGGCACGGATGAAAACCCGAAAGGGCTCCGTGAGTAAAAACAGCATGGCTACCGGCGAGTGTTTGTGAAAACCCGAAAGGGCGTAACCTCGTTAAAAGACACTTACAGGGTCTTCTTGACCTTGTAAGGAGAAACCACCCATGTGAGATTCTTACGACTCATAAGGGAGAAACACACTTAGGGATCCCCACGATTCCTAAGGAGAAATTACACTTGCGAGATCCTCACGACTCGTAAGGAGAATTCTCTTATGCGACCCTCACGGCTCATAAGATTTGAAAGTCTTAAGTTACAGAAACCTTAACCTGTTCTTAAGCAACCCCCACAACCTTCGATATTGCCCTACAAGCGGTTCAGTATTGACCCTTGTATACAATCCACGGGCGCAAATAAACATTTCCCTAACAAAGTCCCATTCATGACTAGGGATATGTCCATATGGTGAACAACCCTTATAAGTCCTCTCGACTTATAAGGAGAAAACCCTTTTGTAAGATCCTTACGACTTACAGGGGAACATACGCTTAGGAATCCTCACGATCCCTAAGGAGAAAACACACCTACGAGATCCTCACGACTTGTAGGGAGAAACACCTTTATGAGATCCTTACGGCTCATGAAGTCAAAAGCCTTAGTTGATGGGATCCTAACCCTGTTTGCTAAGCCACCTTTGTTCGACATTAATAGTGGCAAATGATGATTCGCTCCTGGAAATATCCCAGTCGTAGCGATGCTGATGCCTAAATCGGTATCAAATTCTGAGTCCTTTCATGGCAAATGATGATTCGCTCCTGGCAATACTCCAGTCGTAGCGATGCTGATGCTAAGATTGGCATCAGATTCCAAGTTCCACACTCGCGATAAAAAAAAACATCAGCGAGCCAAAAATGCATATGAAATAGCCGAAATGATGGGGCAACTTGCAACGAAATCAGCAAGTAAAAATGTATGCATACAAAAACAGCCGAAATGATTGGGCAACTCGCAATAAAAAGCAGCGAGTAAAATATAAAAAAAAAACAGCCGAAATGATTGGGCAACTCGCAATAAAAAGCAGCCAGTAAAAATAAAATAAAGAGCTGAAATGATTGGGCACCGCGAAAAATAGCCAAAATGATTGGGCAATCGCGACCTTCGCGATATAAAAGCTGAAATGATAGAGCATCGCGGAAAGAATAAAAAAATGATGAAAGAATGAAACTTTTGCCCTACAGGTGAGATCATATCGATCCCTGTATACAATCCAGGGGCACAAACAAAGAGGGAACCATACTTCCGCACCAGGCTCCATCAGAAAGCGAAGCCTAATCTCGACAGTTCATAGACAACCTAGAGGCAACCTCGACATTTGTCGCAATATCGCAGACACAATGTCAACAAACGAATCAAAGGAAGATCCCTAGCTTCAGGATCTCAACGTCGATATCGACAACTTAGAGATCACCAACGGCGTTTCTCCTCACTTCAACCAAATGCAGACGTGACGTCGACAACCGACCTCAGAGTTGCAACGAAACGGAACCATGGCGAAATCCCAAGTTCCAAATCCCAATGGCCACATCTGCAGCCTGGAGACCAACAACGGTGGGCCTCCTCATTCCAGCATGACACAGAGGTTACACCATCAAACGGAGCGACGGCAAAACCCTAGCTTCACCTCAGCATTCGTCTCGATACAGCAGACGCAATGTCAACAACGACGTTCCTTCGTAGTCCAGCAAGATGTAGATGCAACGTCAACAGAAGACCTCATGGTCGAAACAATGCGGAGTGACGGTAAAATCCTAGCTTCACCTCAGCATTCGTCTCGTTACAGAAGACGCAATATCAACAACGACGTTCCTTTGCAGTCCAGCAGGATGCAGATGCAACGTTAACAAAAGACCCTATGGTCAGCAAAGTGAAGCAACGGCAAAATCCCAGCTTCATCTCAACCATCGTCTTGATACAGAAGACGAGATGTTAACAACGGCGTTCCTTCGTAGTCCATCAAGATGCAGATACAACGCCAACAAAAGACCCCATGGTAAAACAAGCGGAGTAACGGCAAAATCCCGGCTCCACCGCGACATTCGTCTTGATACAGCAAACGGGAGGTCACCTCAGCGTTCTTCCTCCAGCAGGGTTCAGACGCGACAATCAAACAAATGGAGCCACGACAAAATCCTTAGTTCCAAACCTCGACGGTTTACCAGCAACCTAGAGACAACCACGACGTTCGTCTCGATACAGCAGATGAAATGTCACCCCAGCGTTCTTTCCCCAGCAGGATTCGGACGCGCCAAAGCAAATGAAGCAAAAGGCCAAATTCCTAGCTTCAGGGTCTTGACGGCAAGTCATATAAAGCCTGAAAGACAATCGGAGATCATATCGCACCAGTGCGGAGTGGTCACCACCTCGACAATCATCTCGATACAACAGACGAGATGTCACCCCAGTGTTCTTCCCCCAGCAGGATTCGGACGTGCCAAAGCAAATGAAGCAAAAGGCCAAATTCTTAGCTTCAAGGTCTTGACGGCAAGTCATATAAAGCCTGAAAGACAATCGGAGATCATCTCGCACCAGCACAGAGTGGTCACCACCTCGACGTTCGTCTCGATACAGCAGATGAGATGTCACTACGGCATCCTTCCTCCAACAGGATTTGGACACACCAAAGCAAACGAAGCGAAGGCCATATTCCTAGCTTCAACGTCTTGACGGTAACTCATATAAAACCGGAAAGAAAATCGGAGATCATCTCGCACCAGCACAGAGTGGTCACCACCTCGACGTTCATCTCGATACAGCAGCCGAGATGTCACCCCAACGTTCGTATCGACACAGCAGACGCAACATCATCAAATAAATGGAACCACGGCAAAATCCCTAGTTCCAAACCTCGACGGTTCACCAGCAACCTAGAGACAACTACGACATTCGTCTCGATACAGCAGACGAGATGTCACTCCAGCGTTCTTCCTCCAGCAGGGTGCAGACGCGACAATCAAACAAATGGAGCCATAGCAAAATCCCTAGTTCCCACCGTGACATTCGTCTCGATACAGCAGACGCGATGCCAGTAAAACGAAGAAAAGGCCAAATTCCTAGCTTCAGGGTCTTGACGGCAACTCAAATAAAACCTGAAAGACTATCGGAGATCATCCCACACCAGCGCGGAGTGGTTATGACTCATCGGGGCTCGCCAAAATGAGCCTAACCTCAAGTAAAAAGCGGCATGGCAAATTCCTAACGCTTACTCTTCCGATGGTCAAACTGCCTAGGAAGATTGCTTGAAGACGTCTTGTCCAGCCCCGAAGGGATCAGAGACACGGCAGTCGCAGGGCTACTCGAACAGCACGATTGCCTATCGAGGACTATATCATCTTATGCGACGGTATGATGGCCAAAACCCTAAGTACCACCGACCTTAACGGGCTTCTGTCGTAAAGAGCAGAGGTCAAATGCGACGTTAGGATGCTCTTCCGAGAAACGCTCGATTCGTCTCGACTTGTGAAGAAATTGATGTCTTTGCGGGAAATTCTCGATGCGGCTCGACCCGCGAGATAAAGCCTTAGGCAGTAGGCATAAAAGGAGCCTGTTTCCTAAGCACTGGGACCCTGCAAGTTGGCCCAAAACGGCCTCTTGCACACTATCCACGGGTCTCACTCTCCAAACTCGAAACTCGACAAGGAGGGAAACAACCGCTTACAAGTCCTCTCGACTCGTAAGAGGGAAAAATCTTTTATAAGATCCTTACGACTAATAAGAGAAAACACACTTAGGGATCCTCACGATTCCTAAGGAGAAAACCCACCTACGAGATCCCCTCGATCCGTAGGGAGAAAAACCTCTACGAGACCCTCACGGCTCATAGAGTTGAAAAGTCTTAGGCGGCGGATCTGAACCTGCGGCCTAAGCCCTCGCTATCTCGTGAAGAAATCAAGAAGCTTACTTTATTACCTGCTAATTATGACGACATGCTGAGAAAGAAGAAAAGCAAAAGACAGAGCATCCGATTTACATTTGATCAAGCGTTCAAGACACATTCATTCATGCATAGGCAAAAGGACTCAGGACAAAAGATATATAATAAAGACAAGCTGGGATTAAAAAAAAATTCCATTAATATTGCCCGAAGTTCTTATAGTCATAAAAACAATAAACGAAAGTTACAATGGAATAACCTCAGATCCAGGGCATGGATTGAGGAATTCAAAAGCGACCCTATCTATGACCTTCCAAGCCTTGCGGACCATCCTAGTGTGCTATCTTTCGCGAGCACAAGCGTCAGGCTCCCCCCTGATGTCTTCCACCCTCCGATAAGCAGCGAGTATGGCAGACTGTTGAAAAACCTCGTGCAAGAGATCGATAAGACTGTCTCGCCGTCTCTTTGAGATAAAGTTCAACAGGTACACCGAGTGCACCTTATCCTCAGCGGCATCCAGCGCCCTAAGCGGCACACCGGAACAGAACAGAGGAAGCGCTTCCCAGATGGGTCCCACGATAAGCTTAAGAAGGGAGGAACGCCGGGGAAGCAGAGGACCGTTGTACGCGTCGAAGCGGCTCATAATTTCAGCACACTCCGCGTTTGTGAACTCTCGATTTTGAGAGCGGCCAAGTCGGCGTATGTCCCCGTAAGAGATGATCTCGTTAAGAGCATACATATGGGCGTCCATTGTTCCTGTGAAAGAAGATCAGCAAAATGAGCAGACCGACTGATTAGGCGAATTATTGTTAAAAAATGAGCATAAGGAGTTAAACTCCTCGAAAGCAATGCTCTACGAATAGGGGTGATGCCTATCAGATGCCATAATAATGGAAATTTGAAGAAGTCCCCCAAGAACTCTGAGATCATTATTATTAAAAGATGATATAATCCTTTAAATACAAAACTCCCTTTTTAATTTTCATTATCCATACTCAAACTCTTAAGAGTTCATCTCATTTTTAGATCAAAGAAATCGATGTCTTGACAAAGATGCAAGGTTCTGTTCATGGGTCAAGAAACCCTGAAACAGATTCTTGAGAGCAAGGCTCTATTGGTGAAACCCCAGAAGGGTTTTCTTTAGATCAAAGATCTATAAGAGCAAAGCTCTATTAATTAAAATTGATTTAATTCAAGACTAATTCTTACCTAAATAGTTCCTTTTAAAGAAAATCTAAGAGTTCTTAAAAACAAGAGCAGGGCTCTGAGATTCTGAAAATAGAATTTTTGGAGATGATGATCATCTGAGAAGGACCAAAGGTCCTATTTATAGGCATCAAGTGCCCTTTCAGCTTCCAAAGTTGCCGCAACAGTTGGAATTCCGCCACCGTTGCGCTCACGTTTGGCACCACGTAAGGGCAACGGTGGGGGGGCATTTGTTTACCCCAATCAGAGCAAAGTTCTGTTCAAATTCCAAGGCGGAAGATGAAGCAACGCTTCATCTTCCCCCAATCGGAGCAAAGCTCTACTTTGAAAATTCAAACTTTAATTAAAGAAGCAACGCTTCAGCTGGCCTGCGCTCTACGCTGCGCACCACGTGTCAGCGCAGTTGCGCTGCGCTGTGCGCTGCGCGACACGTGTCAGCGTAGTTGCGCTAGCGCAGTTGCGCTAGCGCAGTTGCGCTGCATTATGTGCTGCGCGACACGCGCAAGCGCAGTTGCGCTGCACTATGCGCTGCTTGACACGTGTCACGCGCTGGGACATTTGCGCCAAACAGAATTAAAATTCTAAAAAAATCTTTTCTGTTCTTGTTAAAACAAGAAGATTTTCTTCTGTAAAACAGAAGCCCTTGGATCAAAGATCCAACGGTGGGGAAAATTCCCCAAATCACTCAGAGAAATATCTCTTTAACAAATTTAACTAATTTATGGGCACTATAAAAAGGACCCTAGACCTCAATTCAAAGGCATCAACATTTGGTGAAAAATCAAGAACTTCAAACAGAGAGAACTCTGAAGAAATTTCAAAAGAAGAAAAGGTAAAAACTTTAGGAAAAAGAGAAAATTCTCTTATGAACAGATTATTGATCTAAGAACAAGATCAATAATCTTAAATAAAAAGAAAAATAAATAATAATAGTGCTTTGCACTTTCTTATGAACCATTGGTTCTTGAATCTAAAAGATTCTCAAATTACAGTGCTTTGCACTTGAAAAATTGCACTGTTGCGCTCCTTGGTTGGCGCAAGCCACCAGGGAGCGCCATGTGTCAACAGCACAACAGCGTAGCGCAAGGACACAGCGCACTGCGCTGTTGTGCTTGCGCTCACCAGAGTGCGACACGTGTCGCTCCCACGAGCGCTTGCGCTCATTATTTGGCGCAAAGCGCCTAATAAGCCACTGTCAAATAACTAATGCATTGCATTATTGGCAGAAAGGCCTAGCCCAATTAAAAAAAAAGGTTTAACAGGCTGAACTAAATGCTTTGCATTATTTTAAAAGGGGGGGCAGAGCCCAAGCAAAGACAGATGCTCTGCATCAAAAAATAAAGGGACAGAGCCCAAATTAGAAAGGCCCAGCAGGCCAGAATAAAATGCTGTGCATTACTAACATGGGCAAAACTCTATCACAGGTCTAACAGGCCAAATGCAAACAAAACGTTGGACATTTCTAAGTTGGACTTAACCCAATCATGGCCATAAGTCCTTAAATTAAATTGACTGAGCACGTCGGCTCTCTCAAATTAATCTACATCCGGTTCGAGGGTACATCTCCGAACTCCTCTGACACCTATCGTTGTAATCCTTCAACGACGTCAGAGAAGTGACGGGTCCCGACGACCACACATCGATATGGACTGCGGGGTCCTTAAACTCGTGGACCGAGACGTCCTTAAACTAATATTGGACCGAGACGTCCTTAAACTAATATTGGACCAAGACGTCCTTAAACTAATGTCGGACCACCATGTCTCTAAACTGGAACATAGACCACCACGTCCCTAAACTGGAATACGGACCACCACGTCTCTAAACTGGAACACGGACCCCCATGTCCCTAAACTGGAATATGGACCGCAATGTCCTTAAACTACCAATGGACCGCAATGTCCCTAAACTACCTATGGACTACTACGTCCTTAAACTGGAAATAGATCTAGACGATCCCGTTAAGTTGATCTTAGTCTCAAATCAGACTAGCGTATTCTTAACGAACGTTTAAGTTGATCTTAGTCTCAAATGCGGCTAACGTATCCTTAAACTAAAAACACCAAACCCAAATCTAAGTAAATACGGATTTGGACTAATCCACGTCCTACGGGCGACGGCATTACTCAGTCTCCATATACAATCCACGGGCAACCACAAACAAAACAAACACCCACGACACGAAGTGAAATTCTGGGGAAGGAGAAAGTTGTTACCGCGATGCGGTAGCATAATTAACTGCAGGGGCTTGCGCCTGCAGGGAAGAGCGTCCCCACAATCAAAAACCCCTCAAGCGAGGGGGAATCTGACGAAGTCTGCTACATCGGCCGCATCCGTCTAAACCTCCGATACACGGTGCCATAAATCAACTTGGCATCTTCGGAGAGGTGGACGGGTAAAACCATATAGCATCTGTCCCGAATCTCAGGCAAGACGTCCTAACGTCGTTGCCGTATTTCGGAGGGGAACAACCCCTAAAATAATACTAGCATTAAATCAAAATCCGATTTAATGAACCGGCTCAATCCTAAGCCCGCCTGTATCAACCGTCCGATCGAAAAATCTGGATAACACTAGAATACACATATCGAAATATGTACACATAAATTATTAAATCAATACTTGATTTAATAATCCGGCTTAATTCTAAGCCAGCTAGTATTATCATTCGATCAAAACCATGCACGTATAAACATACGGCCACCACATCGTTTCGCCTGAATTAGAGAAACCCATTGTGTGAGACTCTAAAGACTCGACAGTACGCTGGCAGTAGCTTTAACCATAAGAACGTCAACGGTACTAGTTCTACGTAACGGCTACCCAGGTACCGTCAAAAGGAAGGCCGACGAGCAAGCTCATCCGGACCCCTACTGAGCCTATCCATGACAATCTCCATACAGTCCGGTCTCTTCGTCTAAGAGTATCGCATACTGGGTATAGGGGTGGTAAACGTCAGACCCCTACTGACCCGACAAGTAGTGTCGATTTGGCTCAGGACCAATCCGAGAAACTACTGATCTAACCATCAGTAGTTCTCAACTGCCTTGGCTAAAATCTTATGGTTCAGCCAACCGGACGCAGTGTGATATCGACTCCCAATACCGGGAGAGTCGAATCCCGGACAATCACTCATTGCCTCCATGTGGCTCGGGACTGCACCCAACCAAAACCTGTTTGCACCACTCAGTAGAGCCTGTTTCCCCCAATCAGAGCAAAGCTCTGTTCAAATATCAAATTTTGAAATGAAGTAATGCTTCATAGCAGCACCAAGAGCGCTGCGCCTCAAGTAGCGCACCACGTGCAAACCACGTGTGCGCTAGCGCTAAGAGCGCTGCACTATAAGCAGCGCACCACGTGCAAAGCACGTATGCACTAGCGCTAAGTGCGATGCGCCTCAAGTAGCGCACTGCGCGCAAAGCACGTGTGCGCTAGCGCTAAGAGTGCTGCACTCTAAGCAGCGCACCGCGTGCAAAGCACGAGTGCACTGGCGCTAGAACTAAATATTCTCCACCGTTAGATCAAAAATCTAACGAACATGATTAAAAATCATCAATTAACCAGAATAAAATTCTGTTAAAGAGATATTCCTCAAAATCTTTCCAAACAAAAATATTGTGCTCTGTAAATCAGAGCACCGTTGGATCAATGATCCAAAAGTGATTAAAAATCACCAAAATTACAGAATAAATTCTGTATGGGGAAAGATTTCCCAATCTTGTTAGAAATAAGAAAATTGCTTTCTGTAAATCAGAAGCCCTTGGATCAAAGGAAATCCCCAAACCAATCGGAGAAAAGATCTCCTTAACCGATTGAACAAATCAGCTCGCCCTATATAAAGGCCCCAAGACTTCAAGTCTCAAGAGTGATAGAGAAAAAAATTGAGGAACCTACCTATAAACTTTGAGAAATCTCACAAAGAAGAGCAAGCTGTCAAAAGAAGATTTTCTTCAAGGTAAAAAAAGAACAAAAAGACGAAATCGTCTTATATAAAGAAGAAGAATTCACTTCTTTCTTTAAGATCATAGATCTATAAGACCAAGGTCTTTCACAAAGAGATCAGAGGATCTCATCAAAAAAAAATAAGAAGAAGAATATAATTCTTCACACAGATCATAAGTCTATTAGACTAAGGTCTTTTATAAAAAGAGATCATGAACATGTCATTACAAAGAATAGGAGGAAAATAATTCAATTTTCTTAGGATCACAGATCCATAAAGGCAAAGCCTTTCACCAAAATAAGAGATTGAAACATCTCCTGTAAAATAAGAAATTTGTTCTTAAGAACCTTGAGACAAAGTCTTTTATAAACGAGAATTTATTTCTCAGATCATAAAACTGATCAACCAGCGCTTTGCACTTTTGGACTGGTGTTCAGCGCCAAGCGCACCACGTGCTCCTCACGTGTGTGCCACTTAACAGATAGCGCTTTGCGCTTTTAGACTGGCGCTCAGCGCCAAGCGCACCACGTTCTCCTCACGTGCGCGCCACTTAACAGATAGCGCTTTGTGCTCATGGACTGGCGCTCAACGCCAAGCGCACCACGTGCTCCTCACGTGTGCGCCACTGAACAAATAGCGCTTTGCGCTCATAAACTGGCGCAATGCGCCCATTATCTGGTGCTTAGCGCCACGTGCTCCTCACGTGTGTGCTACCCAGCAGAAGCACTTTGCGCTCTTTGACTGGCGCAAAGCGCCAAGCGCACCACGTGCTCCTCACGTGTGCGCTAAGAGAACATAAATTGTTCTATAAAGCCCAGAGCTTTGATGAATGCTCAGCATTCAGTAAAAAACAAAAATATTGTTAGAACTCAAATCAATGCCCTGCATTGTCAAATGTTTAACATTTAACTGAGTGGGCCGAGCCCAAGTTGGCCATTAATCCCTCATTCAGATTAATTGATCCGATATGCTCATAAAATATCATATCTTAGTCCCAATTGGACTACAAATCTCCCAACCAAAATTGGTTCAAGGGTACATCTCTGCACTCCTATGATATATGTCGTTGTAATCCTACAACGTCTTCAGAGAGGTGACGGATCCCGACAACCAAACATTCCTTAGACTGTGAGGTCCTTAAGCCCATGGACTATGATGTCCTTAACCTCGGACTGTGGGGTCCTTAAGCCCATGGACTATGATGTCCTTAACCTCGGACTGTGGGGTCCTTAAGCCCATGGACTATGATGTCCTTAACCTAGGACTGTGGGGTCCTTAAACCCATGGACTATGATGTCCTTAATCATGGACCGTAATGTCCTTAAACTAATGGACCGCAATGTCCCTAAACTAAACAATAGAGCCCAAATGCCCTCTTGTCGGATCTAAATGATCCCGTTAAGTTGATCTTAGTCTAAAATTATACTAACGTATCCTTAACAAACGTTTAAGTCGATCTTAGTCTCAAATGAGACTAATGTATTCTTAAACCTAACCCCAAACCCAAATCTAAGAAAATACGGATTTGGACTAATCCACGCCCTACGGGAGACAACGTAAATTAGTCTCTGTATACAATCCACGAGCAACCAAAAACAAAACAAATACCCACGACATGAAGTGACCATCTGGAGAAGGAGAAAGTGGTTTCCGCGATGCAGTAGCGTAATTAACTGCAGGGGCTTGCGCCTGCAGGGAAGAGCGTCCCCACAATCAAAAACCCTTCAATGAGGAGGAATCTGACAAAGTCTGCTACATCGGCCGCATCCGTTTAAACCTTCGATACATGTTGCCATAAATGAACTTGAAATCTTCGGAGAGGTGGATGAATAGCACCAAATAGCATCTGCCCTCGAAGTTCAGGCCTGGACGTCCCATCGTCCTAGTCGCATCCTTTTGGCGGAGAATAGAGCTGTGGTAGGGTAGTGATCGAAGTATAGTGGGAACTCACATAAGACAAATAATGACCTCGGGTCTTAAGACTAACCTGTACTCATATCACCTGAGAATCGCTATCTGACGATAGGTATAATACCATCTAAAGGTTCTCGGCGAGTCCGTCCAGTGTACCCACCTCCAGTGAGCACCTTTATACAATCTTAGGTGATCACACCAATGGTTATACGACCAACCACCGCCTCTCGTCGGGTTCTAGAAACGTATACACAAGTCTACTCTGGAGTATCGATGCTCGGTCTCGATACTCCTGTGACTTGGGACCTTTAAAGATGTGCTTATAGACTACCCAGCTCCAATAAGTATGATCGCCATCATAACACTGGTAGTCAAGCAAAATCCTACAGGCTTTATCAATATGTAACCGTCATATATCAAGTATAACATATGCACATGTTAAGATAAAGTCAAACCATAATAGTATACTACTGTATCGAGTCTTTATTAATATGTGCGAGCAATATAAAGTATCAATAGAAAAAAATACACATATCAGGATAAAGACAATTCAAATAATGTACTATATACAACTGTGCAAGATTGTCCTGTATATACATATCCCTAGCATCCTATACAATACAGGCCTCTAGGGCATACATATCCAACAAAAGTGTATGTTTAGTAAACTTGGAAAATTCTAGAGTGATCTTTCGTGGTTTAAATGAATAGTAGTGTTACAGTAGAGAGTTTAAAGAGTGGCTACTGGCCTTTTAGTGATAGAATCCCTGGTCTAAGTGAGTTTAGAAGTGCCAAGCTTGAGTTCAGAATTTTCCGACATCGGTTTTTCATTGACTTTTGATATTCAAATGGAATCTGGGGTGACTCTAGAACTCTGAAATTTTTTTAGCTGATACAGTGAGATGTGAAGATCACTAGAAAGCTACCCTAGAATCCCGAGTCCAATCTCTCAACTTTTGGCTGCCGTTTTATTCAATTTGGCTGCAATTTTCCGCCCAATTTTGGAGTTAGGGTCTAAAACTTAGTCTGTAACTCACTGATTAAATAACTAGACCTATCCTATATGCAAAAAAGTTTAATTTCATCTTAGGTACAATCTGGAGTTATTTTACTTGTTTTCTGTCGATATTTTTCGACTTTTGAAACTTGGTTTTTGATGTTTGAGTTTTGATTCTGCCGTTTGACGTTCGTACGTCAACGTCGGGGGTTGTTTTGTTGTTCTAGCACGAGTGGACCATAGGTTCTAACCTATGTGCACTTAGCTTTCCGTATCGATTTTCGGATATGATTTTAATTTAGATATGCATTGATTTGTAGGTATATTCGCGTTGATTTCCGAGGTGACGAAGGAGAGCAAGGTGTTCATCGATTTTGGCTAGAATGAGAATAGTAGGTGAGTAAATGTATATCTATGGGGAAAGTCGAGTGGATGGCGTATAGCACCCCCGCAACCATAGTATTAAGATACTAGGTATTTAGTTATATATATGTAAATACTAGATATGTATACTTAGCTAATAGGGTTCTAGGATACTATAAGCAATAGTAAGTATACTCGTAGGGAGGAATATCCTTAGTACTTATTTCTCTTAGCCTTGAGACATTTATATATATGTTGTTACACACACACATATAAATTGGGGATAATTTCGATACAACATTATGAGATGAAGATATGAGATACTATGATGACACGAGTCGATATGATATTATATGAATATTAGGCGATATATATATTCATGATGCGATACGAGGTGATGTGATATGTGACGATATGTGACTAGATGAGATGATATGATGTATGTGACCATAGATCTGTACTCCTGATTGATGATATCGTACGATGGACTATACCGTACATGATATGATGTACGAGACCACAGATCCTACTTTTGATTTAATGATACTGTACGATGGTTTATACCGTACGTGATATTATGAGGATGGATCACCGGCTTATGAATGTATCGACTCGAAAACATATTGTTTTAAATCACTTAAGTAGATATTAGGATATATTTAGAACCATACCTATTTTCAAAACTAACGAATCGTATGCACTTTTAAATGACAATCTCAAGAGACACTACGGATTTTCAAATGATGTCTTTTTCTCAAAAACACCGTAGCCCCTATTTTGAAAAACAACGATTCATACTATTTTAAGCTATAACTGTATGGTTCATATGTAGTCACGTATTTTATACTGTTGCGTTTATGCTTTCCTCGTTCTGTTACGCTCGTATTATTCTCATTTGCGCATACATACTACATTCTTTGTACTTATCTTTATATGAATTTGTCTATTAGGACACATGCACCATTACCGATGGTGTGCATGTTGTACGTACACCTACTTGCCGGCTCACACACACATCATCGGTAATCTCCATACTACGTACACATTAGAAACTGCTACGTCGCCATATTGTTCCCTAATTTGTAGAATTATAGTTATTGTTTAGTATTCATTACCGCACATGCTAGTTTAGATATTTCACTTCCTTACCTAGTTACACGACATGCTTGTATGAAAGCACCTGTTATACCTTGTAGTACTATTATGTGCTTGTATTTACTGTTCCATTATGGTTATATGATTATGAGATTCTGTTTTCATGAGATTGTTGGATTTGAGAACTGCAGATATATTTTTAAAGACTTATGATTGTTTTTAAAAATGTGGTTTCTTTTGATATGATATTTCGATTTCCACCATAAGTTTTCTCGGTTCTGAGTTATGTGTATACCCGATTCAAGAAGAGAGGATGCATTGTCAGCAGGTATATGGTGGAGCCAGTACGGTACCCTGGGGCAAGAAGATCGTACAGAGAGACGTTGAGCCTGGCAGGGGAACACTACCTACCAGTGACAGTATTGAACTCGACGGATATCCGGAAGATACCGATCAGAGCTATTGAGACAGCTGAATATGAGGGCCTATCGGATGAGACATCGCATAAGATATGAGGATTTACGTGTCGATACTGGACACGGGTTTTATGATGTTTTCGAGTGTCGATGCTGGGTACTCAGGTGTTTATGATGATTTGATGCGTCGTTGAAGGACACATGTTGGATGATACACGCGTGCACACACACACATATATATATATATATATGACACAGATGATATGGCACCATATTATGACACGAGCACGATAATATTATTAGCATTATACTTATGTATATACAATCATCCTTGTTCTCACATAGTATTATTTTAGTATATTACTATATGACCTAGGAGATCGTCATACATTCGATTTCTACCTGATGATGTCTTCTACTCACGAGTTGGCAACTCATCCCCGTTTAGCCATAGTTTCTTGCAGGATATACCGCTCGGATCAGTAGCGGCTTGCTGGCACATCTTTTCTTTCTGGGTGATTTGCATGGGTAGGTGGGTTACTTCTTGGATCGTAACCGCCGTTGTATACATTATTATTCAGTTGTATCTAGTTAAAAGCTCCATCAACCAAATTAAGTATATTTTGTAGACTTAGAAACCACAAACTTGTATATTCTTTCAGACTTAGAGCAAGATGTGTGTATTATCCTTTATTCTGGATTTGATGATGTTTTGGTTTCTTTACTTTCTATTTTGTGTTTGATTTTCGCTTTGGGCGTCGTATATTCGTTTTTGCATGGTTGTTTCTGCCATTTCGTAAAAAGCTAGCTTTCGGTTGGGGATGCCTATATTATTGTTGTTATGTATTGATTTTGGATCAAAATTTACAAAGGAGTTGCTGCCCAAATTTCAAATAATGAAAATATTTTCAACTATAGTATACCACTCACTTGTATTTTCACATACCATTACTTATAATTTTTAAAGAAGAACTTGAATTCATTATACCTTCATTTCAAAACTTCACCTCCATTATTTCCTAAAATATTTTAGATTTCTGGGCTTTCGTCTTACTTGGATTACGCTGGGGTCCTATAAATGTCACGTGATTCAAGTGCGGGTCACGTGCCATTTCCGGCTCGTGACAGTAAAGAATGTATGGAGATATGTGCGGGAGCTTGATTAAATACGAGTATATGATACCGTATTCTAATCCAGCGTTAAATGATATCAGCCGGTTATATATGATATAACTGGATTATTGAATCAAGTGTTGATTCAATGATTTGATATATATATATATATGTTTATATATTTGATATTAGCCAGGTTATATGTGATATAACCGGATTATTGAATCAAGTGTTGATTTAATAATTATATATATATATTAACTAATATTAAATATTAGCCGGTTATATGTGATTTAACCGGATAATTGAATCAAGTGTTGATTTAATAATTTGATATACATATATATATATATATATATATATATAAACTAATATTAAGCTCACTTAAGATTTTCTTCTCTTTACATATGTTTATATGTGTGTGTGTGTGTGATATATATAAATATATATATATATATATACATGTATTTATATTGTATCATGGTTGATGATACATAGAACTAGGATGTATGAGAATCACACATGAGGTGAAGATGAGAAGATATTGATTAATATATATGAATTAATGAAAAGAGAAATGAGTCATGGTTTGTAGAAGAATTGAGAAGCCATGACTCGCCTCTTCTCTTTTGTTTTATTTATTGATATTTATCATTCTCAATCTCATCTTATCTCATTAGCTCATTGTTCAATATTCATCCAAGTTCATCTCCTTCTTCATCTCCTTACGAGTTTTGTAGGGTTGAGTAAAAGTAAAGGAGAGAGAAATTTTCTAGTGAGAAAAACTCCTATTTCATCAACCTATACTACTCTAGCCCATTAGTATAGATTGTTAACTTCATTAATATCTTGATTAGTGAAGTGTGAGATTAAGTGAGAGTTGCCTCAAGGTGGATCATTTTCGACGACGAAGACTACAAGCAAGCTCGTTCCATTCACCAAGTGGAGTCAAAGAAGAGTTCTAAAGACTACTACTTGGAGTTTTAGAAGTGAAGGACTAGACTACAAAGGTTGTAAACTCATTTCAGTTAGATTAGAACTTGTTTGCATAACTTTAAAACTCTAATTCTCTAGTTCGATTCTTGTTTAGTATACTTAGACCTCTAATTTTTTTAAATTGCGTACTTGATGCTCATTGAAATATAGTAGAGGTGCTAAGACATATTTTCATGGTATCAGAGCCAAGCTAGAGCCTTAGGAATGCATTAGACGAAGTTAAAGTGTTCGATCGAAGTTTTAAATATGGATTTGGCTAGTTTCTGTCAATTTTTCCAAACAATGAGATTTTTGATATTAAAAATATTCAGAAAATCATGCAGGTAAAACTATGGAGGCACAAGAAAAACGAGTGCCTAATTCCTTTAAGTGGCTATGGAACCGCTGCCTAGACCATGTCTTGGCCGCGGTTCCGCCGCCAACTTGAGGAAGTGGAGCCTCGTTCTTCTTCTGCTGCTTCATGTTGACATTTTTGATATTCTGAATATTTTTAATGAGGCTCAAGTGGTTGAGGTCTTTGTGAATTGTTGTTGTTTGAAACATCGATCGAAATATTTAACATCGTCTATAATGCTATGGATATGTGATACAATTTTTAGAATCCACATTGATTAGTTTTGTGAAAACTAGTTATCGATTCATAAATCTCGCATTTTAGTCTTAAATGATGGATTATCACGGAATTTGGATTTGGATCAAAACTCCGTCGTAATCTCATATCGTACGTGAATACTTACCGGGAAACACTAGTAGACATCCACGCCCCATTGCCCCGACTAAGTGACTATAGGTGAACCCCATGGCCTAAAGCATCCACTCGGGTGATCGCGGCCACGGTGTTCCGCCCAAGTTCACTTCATTGACGGCCTTGGTGGGGCGGCCATCTACTAAAGTTTTCGACGAGCATTCGATCTTTTAATCGAGAATCTTATTGAATTGCCCGACTTAATTTTTGAAAAGTGTTTTCAATTCGAGACTTAAATGCTAGGGTTAGGCATGAAATTCGGAATATGTGATAATCCAGGTTTATGATGTCTAAAGATGATGCGGATTCTAATTATTGTAGTTTTCATTTATTTTCTGCGACCGTAAGTGTAATATGTGGCAGTATCCCCGATCTCATTGCTATATGACAATGACATTAGGGATACACACATTTACTTACGTTGATGACATGTGATGTTATTGTGTTGCTATCGACATATTATATTGGCTCGTCATGATTGAAAAGCCGGAGGTTT
Source organism: Agapanthus africanus (assembly GCA_030015575.1). NCBI lineage: Eukaryota > Viridiplantae > Streptophyta > Magnoliopsida > Asparagales > Amaryllidaceae > Agapanthus > Agapanthus africanus. The sequence continues at coordinate 740,494,617 of CM057341.1, forward strand.
TTACGTGAGATGAGAGTATTTCAATTTTCATTCATATAAATATTTTTATGTAATATTCTTTTATTGGGACACTTTCGGGTTGAGATTATTGTCTCCATTTGATGTATATTATTTACTTTACCGCATTAGGATATACCCAAGGTGGAGAGCATAAATAACCGGGTTCTAGAGTCCAGTGGGAGGCTATTTAGAGTAGTCGAGACCGGTCGCCTAACTCTAAAATTGGCAGGGTTGCTTGCCGCTCTCGTAGGAGTCTAGGAGTATGGGCTTGGTTATTCATTACGACCATGAAATCCGTGTTTTTCGTTATTGACTTAATCTCAAACGCGAACCTCCTAATATATCCTATATTTCATATATCTGTTTTTGCTGTTATGTTCTGTGATGTGATCATATAACTGCGTGAGATGGATGCTACTGATATATATGATATATCAGTAGACACTATATATGTTTTGCATCCGCGCTAGTCCCGTCTCCGCTCTGCCGTAAGTTAAGTAACCTTACGGTGAAGATCTGGGTCCCTGTGGCGAATGCGGATGGCATATATGTGTGTTTTATTTTCTTTTCTTCTGTGATGTTTAGGAAAAACAATTGATGGGACGTCATTAATAAGATTAATGAAAAGAAAAAAAACCTAAAAGATATTGTAGAATCGAATTTTTCAAAAAGGTAGCTCTAGTTTTTGCTTTGCATAGCGGTATTCCATTATAAATATCTAGCATCTCATTCGATGAGGAAAGAGCCTAGATCCCTGATTAGTCTAAAATATTGCATATTTGTATGAACATTTTCCCTACTAATATTAACTGCTAAAAGGTGTTAATTGTAAATATAGAACATATATGGGTTTATTTGTAAAAGTTTATTATCATATGTTTCTACATTTATAATTAATATAATAAGGGAAAATATATGCATATAATATTTGAATGAAATATTATCAAAATATGCATATCATATCAAATATTCCTAATCAATATTCTTAAGATATTATATCATATAAATGGTTGGGATAATATCTTAAAAATACCAAATGCTACTAATACTTTAATTTGAGATATCGTGCAGGTGTTAGCTCAGGTCTGGAATCGAAGTAAGAGATCCAAGTCAAATTGAGATACAGAAACCGAATCTGCCAAATTTTAGAAGCAAATCGAGGAATCTAACAACGGCAGAGACTTAGAGCAATATTTTCAAAATCTATACATCAAAAGGATCTTTAAATATCAGCACAAAAAGCCAGAAAAAATCTCCAACCCTAATTCTACTAGAATGCGGCGGAACCGCGGCCAAACGTGGCATTATGTGGCGGTTCCGCGGTCATATCAGGGCCGTTGGATGTGGGATTTTGGGATCAAGATCTTAACTGCATCTATTCATATATGGCATCTAGGGTTTCTGGTTTCAAGGACTATATAAAGGATCGAGAGCTGTGCATTCAAAATTATCGAAAGGATCACATAATCATCTATTCATCTACCTTCATAAAGAGAGAGAGAGAGAGGGAGAGATCTAGAGCAAACTAGGGTTCTTGTAATCTACTTTCTAAGGAGAAAAGTGTAAATGCAATAGTTGATTAATAAATGTAGTTTTTATTTTTGTTCTTTTTGCATTTACTTTCCGCATTTATTTTACACATTACTTTTCTGCACTTTTAATTATGATTTCATTCTTCTTCAACCTTTCTTCTAAACCACTAACCATGAACGAGTAATTTCTTACTTGTTAGGGTTTGTGGGATATGGTAAGATAATGGATGAAAAATCTTTTAACTTCTTTTAACATTTTAATGTTTATAAAGCTTAGCAAAATAAATGTTAACCTTCTTATCGGGCATGCTATCAATTTATTGATAGTCACGGCCACGATTTGAGATTGTTTAAACACTTGTTTTGGTTAAAGGCTTAACATGAATAGAGATCAATGAAAGGACAAAAGTTAGTAGTGGAAAACTCTAATTCCCTCCAAAAACCCTAATCTACATCCATCACTATCACTCTAGTTTTAAACTATTATAAGATTAAGAGAGTCATTTTTAAATATTCATCTATTAACTACTAAGTCCTATGAACCATATAAGCCTTTTTGTTATAAATTTTATATCATATTAAAATAGAACGACAACAAACCATCCTCTCTTTTATCAACTCATCTAAATCAAGAGAAGAGTTCACGTTTCCCTGCAGACAACCCATACTCATCGCGGCTAGCTACTAGCGACACCGTCTTGATTGCGGTTATTTATAAAACTACTTTTCGCACGATCAATCAATCCCTTCACTGGGAATGAACTCTTTAGCAAAACTAGCATATGCTACAACCCACTCGGTTTGTTTTGAAAACTACTCGATTTTTAAAGCAGAGCTTAAACCACTCCTTTTCAAATCACTAGATTCTACAACGATATCAAGTTCATTACGTTAAAGGTTTTCTTCAAAACCAGTTGATTGAATAAGATTTCTTGGTTTGTGTTTATCAAATGATCCCCGGCAACGGCGCCATTTGATTGTATTCGATTTCTTGGTTTGTGTTTGTAAAATTTGTATAGAAATCACAACAAAAAATATTTTGACCGCAATCAACTACGGTGTCGGATGTAGATTGTAAGTGAGTGCGGATCGTCCACAGGGACAGTGTAATAGTTCGTCTTTCGAATTAGATGAATTGAAACTTTAAAGAAAAGAAAACAAACAATTCAAGATTTGTATTTGAAGTTCAAGAATTAGAAAATCTAGATCTAATAACAAGAAAAAGATAGAATCAAGAATTGATAGTTTGATGATTTTTCCAAACCAAATATCAAGAATCTAAATGAGGCTCGTAGGAATCGATCGGATCTATAGATGTGATGTAATCTTACAATTACGTATTCTTATCCTTCGATGAATTGATACTAGATCGATGATGATCGATCGAGAATTAGGGATTTCTTATGAAACTAGGGTTTCATCTTATCCCTTGTTCTTTCGTCGATATCATTCACATTCTAGCCTCTAGTAAATTCAAGAAACGATCGTAGATCCCTAATTTCGAGCGATCACAATCAAGAAAGTATCGCAACGAAACTAGGTCATCGATTCTTGAACTTGCTAGGGTTTACAAAGCTCGTAGGACTCATGAATCGTATTAAGATTTGTTACGTCATCATTCTATTGATCGTCTCGACTCCTTTACGAGCGGAGTTTTACTCGAACATCACAACAAGAACCACAATCACAAATTGAGATCGAATCATGATGCAAGAATTTAAAGAAAACAAGATTAAAGAATTTCACCTTTTATTTATATCAACAATTTCATTACATTCGCTCAAGAACTACAAGAGGAAGAACTCGATCGTCGACTTGGCTTCGCTCGTCTCCGTGAGTCGCGGATCGGCTTGGATCACTTGCTCGGTTGGAGATCGGCTCCGCTCCTAAAAGGTTGAAGGGCTTCTTGCTTGATTGGTACTTGGGATCTTGAATTTGATTGGAATTAGGGTTAGGGTTTCGCACAAGTCTTGTCACTAGACTTGTGGAAGAAGATGAAGAATTGAAGAATACTAAAGATTATTGAACTACTTAAGATTGAACACCCTCCTCTCTTAGATCTAGGCTCCTATTTATAGATCTCAAAACCCTAGATCTAAGAATTTAAATTTGAATTTCCCTCCAAAAGTTTGTTAGCAAGATTTGAATTTCCCTCCAAAAGTTTGTTGAGGAGAAGCTTCTAGATGTGATTAGTTAGGAGCTTGATTAGCTTAATGATCTTTGCTGATCTGGCAGAAGACTCTGGAGAATTCTGGAATTTGACGTGTCAAAATGAGGTGTACCCACTGAGATAGGAATTATGAACCAAAATTAAAGTGATGATGTGGCAAAAGCGCCGAGGTTCCGCGGCGTAAGCTGTCTCCCGCCGCGGTTCCGCGGCGCTTTGGAGGCTTCAGGGATTGAAACTTTTGGGCTTCTCTGATACTGACATATGGGACCTTTTGTGATATATTGAATTGTATTTTTCCCTCTATATTGCTATCAGATCTGAAAACATGGAGTTGGTGTATTTTTTATCAGCTTCTTTTGACTTTGCTCCTGCAATTTCCTGCACAAATCTCGAGACAAGTGTTGCGCAATATTGGGATGATGCGATGCCATAAAATACAGTCAATTTTCCTTAAAGTGCCAGTTTAAAAGTCTAACTCATGCAATCTGATATTTAACGACTGATTTGCTAATATGTGAAATATGAATACCGAACACTTCTAAATGAGTGCAAATGATAGGGAAATTGCCGGTTAAAAGATGCAATATTTTCGACTGATCAAATTCCCCCAAACTTATTTTCGATCGTCTCGAACGAACTTTTTATTAAAAAGAAGGAGAAAATAAAGAAAGAAAAAAAAAACTAACTAGCACACTTTCGTAGGCAACACGACTGCACTGAGCACGTGCAACAAGCCTTTAAACCTCTAGGTGTCCCTAGTAGGAGGAGTGTTGTCTCCTGAGGGTTTTCAGCGGATTGCACCCACAAAATCCAATAATAAAAGGAAGATCATGAATATTACATTTAAAGAAAAGAATTGTAAAAGAAAAGCCTTAAAAATTAGGGTTTCCAACTAAGCTAGCTTTTCGGTTGTCATGAGCCCTATGTTAATAGTCATGAAAAGATGTCAGAAATCTCGTCCTCCCTCAATAAAACATCGTCTTATTCTTCATTCCTATCTTTATTCCAAACATCGATCATATCACCCTGCGTGTGTGTAAAGACATCCCTACACCCGGAGAATTCAATTCAAGCTATCATACTCTTGCCCATCAGCCTCAGTACTTTTTGAATTATGAATATTTAGATGAGATTGCTCACACACTTTCATGCGACCGTTAATACTTCTTAAGGTACTAACCGACCGATTACTCCTGTGCTTGCTTACTTGGTGTATTTTCCTCGTCTTGCACCACCTTAGGCATAGCAGTGACTCCCAGACCAGTTGGCCTTAGGGCACTAGGTGAAGAGGCACCCTCGCTATACATTTTTATTGCCCTCGGTGATAACAAAACCAGTGTCCATTTTTCTCACCACTTTATATTTTTTTATTCACTCTTTTTTTTTCTTTTTATTTCCTTCATACATCGGCTTTAAGACAAGAGCATTTCAAGCCATCCTCTACTATCCCAGGCTTCAAGACGTGTGTAAGTGCGAATAGCAGGGTAGCAGCGTTCAAAATGTTTGGCTTCCAGAATAGAAACTATTTTTCAGACTTAGTTTTATCCTCAGATTAGTGACTTCCTTCATCTTACTAACCCTTGGGACAACGGCTCATAACTACTTATTACTAGTTCGTATAAGAAAACTTCTAATTTTCTTAGTTTTCTTAAATTTTTCTAATCTCATGGATGTAATTGTTCACATCTAAACTTTTATTATCTTATTTATGTACAAAAATATTTTTATTTTTTTGAATTTTTTTAAATTTTTATAGTTTTTCAAAAATGTTTTGTGCTTATTCCAATGATATGCAAATGATGCGAAAATAAGCACAAACCTCCCCCAAACTTGTTTCCAACAGTGTCCTCACTGTTGCCATCCGCTATATCTACAAGAACCTGTAAGCTTGGGAGGAATTTATTAGTGGGGGAAAAATATTTAAGTGAAGAATCTCCCCCAAACTTATTTTTGGCTCAAAATTTTGTAAAAAATTTTCTTTTCTGGAGCCAGAAAAACATACCCCCCCAAACTTGAGTTATGCAATGTTAATCTTTGAAAATCATACGAGGGGGTCAAAAATCAGTGGTCGATGCCAAGCTTTGCAAAGACCGAATATCAACACCAACCATTCGAAAATTTTATTAATACAGTGCTCTGGTTGGTGGAAGAAAAAGTGTGGAAAGGGAAAGTGGTGGAATAGAAAGTGTGTGTGTCTCATTTTGGAGAGACGATGCAGTGAATGTGATGGATAACTCACATTCTTTTTATAGTTCAGAAGAAGGGGTGGAGGTTCAATTTCAGTGATTGGGACATGATTCATCTCAACACCCGTGTCATTCAAAAATGTGAGTGCATTAGCGAAGATCTCCTCAAAAGTTCCATCAATACCCCGATGAATAATGTCATCACAAAGTGCGGGGTGATCTTCAGACTCTAAGAACAGTTCATAATCAATGTTAATTGTTGACCCGGACATCTCGGTGGAAGAGTCTGTATGTGTATGATACATAGTTGGGTCAAACAATAACGTATGAAAAGAGTCAAGATCGGTATCAGGAGGATCGTCAAATTCGCTGCTGTCGACATCCATTAAGTCGACAGAACAGACCTGAGCAGTAGGTTCGGAGGATACACTTCCCAACTTGTAAATGTTCAGCTCTATTGACCTATTCCCGAAGGATAGGGTCATAGAACCATTACGACAGTTGATTATAGCGTTGGAAGTGGCCAAAAAGGGGCGACCTAAAATCACCGGAATTTGATTCCGTGGGTTCGCTACAGGCTGTGTATCAATTACAATAAAATCTACCGGGAATATAAATTCTCCGATTTTTATTAACACATCCTCCAGTTCACCCTTAGGTTTGGTGATTAATCGGTCAGCCATCTGGAGAGTGCAATGGGTTGGCTTCAACTCTCCGATACCTAGCTGCTCATAAACCGAATATGGAAGCAAGTTAACACTAGCGCCAAGATCTAGTAGAGCACGATTGATGTGTTTTTTCCCGATAGAAATGGAAATCGTAGGATATCCAGGATCCTTACGTTTCCTCGGTAATTGCTGGAGGAAAGCCGTGTCTACTGTTTTTGCCATGAATATCTTCTTGGGTACTTGAGTCTTCCTCTTCCTAGTGCATAAGTTCTTAAGAGTTTTCGCATAGGACGGAACTTGTTGGATAGCATCTAGGAGAGAGATGTTGATGTTGACTTGCTTAAAAATGTTCATAATCTTCTCCATATGTGGACTCGGTGTGTTTGCCCTTAACCGATTAGGATAAGGTGCTTTAGCAATAAACGCTGGGTCCATCATAGGAGAAGGAAGTGTGTGTGGAACCGATCCCAGAATAGAAGTGGGGATCGTCCGTGGAGGAGTAGAAGAGGTGGGCTGAAGTGGCGAGCCTTTTTGGAAACGAAGAATAGGCTCGGAAGAAGGTGGTGGGGTAGAAGAACTGGGGTCAGAATTGGAAGTGTGTGTGTGAGGGAAGGTCTCAGCCGGGGTTTTATTGATTGATTTATCAGTATCATCAAACTCTTCCCCAACGTGATTGTCAAGCACTCTTCCAGATCTCAACAAGGTTGCATTCACAAGATGTGAATAGCCAGGATTGGGTAAAGGTTGAGCTGGAAGTTTCCCTTTCTCTCTTGCACTCATTTCGGCTTTTAGTTGTGCAATTTGTGCTTCCATCGATTTGATATTCTCATTTTGAGAGACAATGATCATCATTACATTCTCGATGGAAGATTGCAAACTTGCCATCTCTTGGATGGATTGTTTCATGAAAGTATCCAAGGTTTGTGCTAGTGCAAAGGTGTTATCTATACCGGTCAATTGCAAAGAGTTTTCATGTGGTGCAAAAGTGTTGGCCGGATTTTAGAAGTTTTGTGATTGAAAGGGGTGCTGACTCAATTGAAGTGGTGGTTGCTGTTGTGGTAGAGGGACCCTTTGGAAATTGTGTTGGGTTGGAACCGTGTTTTGAGATTGTAATTGGTTCCAAGCAAAATTAGGGTGATTCCTCCAACCCTGATCATATGTGGAAGAAAATGGATCGTTTCTAGGTCTTTGAAATGCGGCATTGGTATGCTCATGACCTTGAAACGGACATTCTTCCGTCAAGTGAGACGGATCAGAACAGCAGCCACATACAGTTTTGGAGAGTGATATTTGACTTAGGGTGGCGGCTAAAATTTTGTTTTCCATAGTCTCGAGTTTCTTGTGTATAGCTGCAATGTCAGCTCTAACTCCTATGGAAATATCATTGCCATCCCTAGACGATTGACTCATACCCTCCCACTGTAAAGATTTTTCAGCGAAATTTTCTTGGAATTCCCAGGCTTCCCCATCATCTTTGGTCATAAAGTTGCCTTGACACATGGATTCAAGGGTCTGTCTTGTGTAAGGAGTAATGCCCTCATAAATGATTCGGCACAGTTCCCATCTCGGGATACCGTGATGTGGACATTGGACTAACAGATCCTTGAAACGTTCAAGACATTTTGAGAATGATTCATTTGGAAGCTGGGTGAATTGATAGATTTCGCTACGGACTCGAGCTGGGTAGAATTTCTTAAGGAATGCTTTGACGAAATCGTCCCAATTTGAAATGGAATGTGCGGTAGTGTTATATAGCCACTTCTCGGCTAAATCGCACAAGGTAAATGGGAGAAGACGAAGACATAAAGCATCCACAGAAAGCTGTGAGGTACCCATCATTGCGCATAAATTTTCAAATTTGTTAATAAAGGTGTATGCATCTTCATACTCGAGACCGTGAAATTTTGGTAGAAGGTTGATGTATTGGGGTTTTATTTGAAAGTTTTCCCCGTTGGCTGGTGGAATGGATAGACAGGTGGAAAGTGGGCCTCGTGTAGGATAGCACCTCTCTTGGAGAGAGATGCGAGGTGGATTCTGCGCACCAACGGACGGCGGCAGAGTAGTGGAAAAGAAGTTCGATGGAGACGGATCCATCGATGTGGGTGTGGTGGTGGGTAAAGAAAGGGTAAATGTAGAAATACCGACTTTAGGGTCGATCGGGGGACGCGGACTAAACAGGCACTAGAATCCTGTTGTCCAGCCTATCTTGCACTAAAAAGGGTTAGTACAAGTGGCAGCGTGAAGTTATAATTAGGGGAATGATGAATGAATGCGGTGTTTGTTTTGAAAATTGGACGGATTTTGGAAAATATGAGGCAACACAACAAATGCAACACACAAAACCCTAATTCTAGGGGTCACCTAGGTCAAATCTCTAGACCGCTCCTAACTGCCAAAAGACAAGTCGCAGGATAAAATCCTCCACTGCCTCTTTATCCCCCTGTAGCCGGATAAGTGCCAGGTAAGTGGGAAGGTACTCCACTACGTAAGTAGTGGGCCTAATTAATAACCACTAGCCTTAGACACACTTGCCTTAGACACCATAAGAAAACGCGGATAAGCAATGAATTACCCTCGGCCTTCTTCTGTCCTAAGTGAGCGCGACGGTCCTTAGAGTCATCTCTAAATATTTTTTAGTTAATGTGGGTCAATGCGGATGCAAGTTTATGATTTTTGGGGCTTAGGAAGGGTAATGAAATCCCCACCTAATCTGGATTTGGTCTTTGCCCCTTAATATCCGTATTAATTATGCCAACAACCACAAATATCAAAACAAGCACAATTTAATTTTGCTTTTTGCGCGGCGCTGCGATTTTTGCAAAGAAACCTGCACAAAATGTTAATTGGAGCAGATGAGGGAAGAGATAAGAAAGTATGGAAGTATACCTGAAAATTTGGAGCAGTGATCAAGTTAAACTGTGGCGGATCCGCCGCAATAGCGCCCAAATGCCGCGGAACCGCGGTACTTTGGAAAGATTGCTGCAAAAAAATTTCTTGACAATGTTTCACTTCAACTACTCAGCTCTCTGGAAATCTCAGAAAAATTTTATCCAAGCTCAAATGATTCTAGATTTCCTCGCAATCAAATCACAACACACGTATTAGGGTTTGTGCGAGTTTAGATCGAACAATATAGATGGAATAAACTTTTCAACTTCAAATTTCAAAATACGAACAATTAGCGCACCATCCCCAGCAACGGCGCCATTTGATTGAATAAGATTTCTTGGTTTGTGTTTATCAAATGATCCCCGGCAATGGCGCCATTTGATTGTATTCGATTTCTTGGTTTGTGTTTGTAAAATTTGTATAGAAATCACAACCAAAAATATTTTGACCGCAATCAACTACGGTGTCAGATGTAGATTGTAAGTGAGTGCGGATCGTCCACAGGGACAGTGTAATAGTTCGTCTTTCGAATTAGATGAATTGAAACTTTAAAGAAAAGAAAACAAACTATTCAAGATTTGTATTTGAAGTTCAAGAATTAGAAAATCTAGATCTAATAACAAGAAAACGATAGAATCAAGAATTGATAGTTTGATGATTTTTCCAAACCAAATATCAAGAATCTAAATGAGGCTCGTAAGAATCGATCGGATCTATAGATGTGATGTAATCTTACAATTACGTATTCTTATTCTTCGATGAATTGATACTAGATCGATGATGATCGATCGAGAATTAGGAATTTCTTATGAAACTAGGCTTTCATCTTATCCCTTGTTCTTTCGTCGATATCATTCACATTCTAGCCTCTAGTAAATTCAAGAAACGATCGTAGATCCCTAATTTCGAGCGATCACAATCAAGAAAGTATCGCAACGAAACTATGTCATCGATTCTTGAACTTGCTAGGGTTTACAAAGCTCGTAGGACTCAAGAATCGTATTAAGATTTGTTACGTCATCATTCTATTGATCGTCTCGACTCCTTTACGAGCGGAGTTTTACTCGAACATCACAACAAGAACCACAATCACAAATTGAGATCGAATCATGATGTAAGAATTTAAAGAAAACAAGATTAAAGAATTTCACCTTTTATTTATATCAACAATTTCATTACATTCGCTCAAGAACTATAAGAGGAAGAACTCGATCGTCGATTTGGCTTCGCTTGGCTCCGTGAGTCGCGGATCGGCTTGGATCACTTGCTCGGTTGGAGATCGGCTCCGCTCCTAAAAGGTTGAAGGGCTTCTTGCTTGATTGGTACTCGGGATCTTGAATTTGATTGGAATTAGGGTTAGGGTTTCGCACAAGTCTTATCACTAGACTTGTGGAAGAAGATGAAGAATTGAAGAATACTAAAGATTATTGAACTACTCAAGATTGAACACCCTCCACCCTTAGATCTAGGCTCCTATTTATAGATCTAGGAATTTAAATTTGAATTTCCCTCCAAAAGTTTGTTAGCAAGATTTGAATTTCCCTCCAAAAGTTTGTTGAGGAGAAGATTCTAGATGTGATTAGTTAGGAGCTTGATTAGCTTAATGATCTTTGCTGATCTGGCAGAAGACTCTGGAGAATTCTGGAATTTGACGTGTCAAAATGAGGTGTACCCACTGAGATAGGAATTATGCACCAAAATTCAAGTGATGATGTGGCAAAAGCGCCGTGGTTCCGCGGCATAATCTGGCTCCCGCCGCGGTTCCGCGGTGCTTTGGAGGCTTCAGGGCTTGAAACTTTTGGGCTTCTCTGGTACTGACATATGAGACCTTTTATGATATATTGAATTGTATTTTTCCCTCTATATTGCTACCAGATCTGAAAACATAGAGTTGGTGTATATTTTATCAGCTTCTTTTGACTTTGCTCCTGCAATTTCCTGCACAAATCTCGAGACAAGTGTTGCGCAATATTGGGATGATGTGATGCCATAAAATACAGTCAATTTTCCTTAAAGTGCCGGTTTAAAAGTCTAACTCATGCAATCTGATATTTAACGACTGATTTGCTAATATGTGAAATATGAATACCGAACACTTCTAAATGAGTGCAAATGATAGGGAAGTTGCCGGTTAAAAGATGCAATATTTTCGACTGATCACCAGTCGTAGCCCTCCGTCATTTCAGATAGGTACTATTTAGTATTCATACTTCTTTTGTCGACCTTGTCGAGGCGTAGTGTTCGGTAGCTGATTAGTGCTTTTCTGCCGCATGCTGATGCGATTGTTAGGATAGTCGTGCGGTTTTGTTGACCTTGTCAAGGGTCGTGCAGGTGGGTCTAATTCAGTCACGAAATGACGGGTTGAAATTGACTTGCGGTTTATGATTTGTTGACCTTGTCAAGGTCATAAACTGCATGGGGTAAAAACAGATATCAGGAATTTCAAGTGTTGAAATTTGCAATGAGATTGCATACCTTCTATGTGATAGCTGGATCCCGATACCCACTGCGAGTAAGTGTTACTCCTGGGAGAGTTTTCCACTTTATAATTAGATAATCCAGTAGGTGTCTAAGAAAGGTATTAACGGGGTTATGCCCCTGCAGAAACGACATTATTTAATTAGTTCCATACGAAAGCACGGGGAGACTCCTCCGGAGTACCACCACCTGCCTGGCGGACCGATTAGAAAACTTGTAGGGTGTAATTAATCCCGGCTAATCTTACTTTTTAAGATTTGAAGGAAGATTTGATAAAAACAGTAGGATCCATCCTGATTAGATAAGGTAATAACCAATCTAATCTTGTAAGAGCGCACGCTAAAGTGCTTTCTTCTCTCTTTCTCTCCAGGTAGCGACCATGTCATACCTTAATCAAGATAATAAAATGGATATATTAACCGAACCCGCTTATTATACAGGGCTGGGGAATGTTGGTTCCGCTCTATCTTATGACAACTGTCATAAGTCTGGGCAAAGAAGAGGGGAATGCAAGGATTTCCACGCAACCCGAATGAAGAAAGAGCATTCTGATGCTTCTTCTTCGGGTGTGTTAGTTATTGAGAACTGTTTCTCAATCTTCTCTACGTCTTGGGTATTAGATACCGGATCAGGATCCCACATTTGTAATATGTTACAAGGGTTAAAGAGAAGTAAAGAACTGGGAAATGGTGATATGTCTCTCAGAGTAGGGAGTGGAGCAATTGTTTTTATCGAAACTGTTGACAAATATCACCTTGTATTTCCAAATGGTAATACATTGATTTTGAACGACAGTTATTTCGTACCGTCGATGATGTGCAATATAATATCCGTATCTTTATTAGATAAAGAAGGATATAATTTTGAATTAGAGAAAAATGTTATGAATATTTTCCTAAATCAAGTGTTGATTGGGTTTGGTACGTTGTGTAATGATATACACGTTCTAAATTAAAATACAGTTCTGAATATACAAAACATACACAAGAGGAAAAATTTAGAAATGAACGAAGCTTTCTTGTGGTATTGTAGACTTGGTCATATAAATGCGACAACACTAGCTAAGTTGAATAAAGATGGATATTTGAATCCGTTCGAATTTATATCTTATGAAACTTGTCAGTCATGTCTCAAAGGAAAGATGACCAAAACTCCGTTTACGGAACACGGAGAAAGAGCTACTGAACTCTTGAGACTGATAGATAGTGATGTATGCGGTCCTATGTCTACACATGCCAGAAATGGTTCCTCATACTTCATTACATTCACCGGTGATCTCTCAAGATTCGGACATGTGTTCCTGTTGAAACACAAATCCGAAGCTTTTGAGAAATTCAAGGAATATAAGAGCGAAGTAGAGAACCAGACGGTAAAAATATTAAAATCCTTCGATCTGATCAAGATGGTGAATACTTAAGTACGGAATTCCGAGATTATCTAAAAGAGAGTGGGATTCTCTCTTAGCTTACTCCTCCGTATACACCATAGCACAATGGAGTATAGGAGCGGAGGAATCGCACCCTATTAGATATGGTGTGCTCTATGATGAGTGTTAATGAGTTACTTATTTCCTTTTGGAGTTGTGCACTTGAGACAGCTGCATACCTATTGAATCAAGTTCCATCAAAATCTGTGCCTAAAACACCATATGAGATATGGAGTGGAAAGAGACCATATCTTAAACGAGTTAAGATATGGGGTTGTCTGGCTTATATTAAAAAACAGAATCCGGAAAAACTGGAAGCACGATCAGTTCTTTGCAAGTTTGTGGGATATCCAAAAAATTCATATGAATATCATTTCTACCACGGTGAGGAACAAAAGGTGTTTGTTGCTCAACATGCCACCTTTTAAAAAAAGGAATTTCTTGTGAAAGAAATTAATGGTAATGAGGTAGAGCTGGAAGAAGTTCCAGAAACATAAATTACAGCTGAAGATTTGGTAGAACCGGAGGATTCAATAGTCCCCGACGAAACTCAGCCACTCCACAGATCTAGTAGGGTTTCTCACCCACCTGAGAGATACTATGGTTTTCTCATAGAGGTGAGAGCGACGATTGCATCATGGATGATGATGACCTGACTAGTTTTGAGTAGGCCATCACAAGTGGGGACTCTGTGAAATGGCTGGATGCTATGCGATATGAGATGGAATCCATGTACACCAACAAAGTATGGACTTTGGAAGTTGCTCCTGAAGGGATAAAACCCATTAGGAGAAAGTGGATCTTCAAGAAGAAAATTGTTGTAGATGGAAATGTTAAACCTTCAAAGCTAGATTTATAGCAAAAGGTTTTCGTCAACGACCAAGTGTCGACTATGATGAAACATTTTCTCCAGTGGCTATGCTTAAGTCCATCAGGATCCTACTTGCCATTGCTGCATACCATGACTATGAAATCTGGCAGATGGACGTCAAGACTGCTTTTCTAAATGGTGATTTAGAAGAGAGCGTGTATATGACACAGTCAGAGGGCTTCGTAGATGGTGGGAGCAGCGGAAAGGTATGCAAGCTGCTTAAATCAATTTACGGATTAAAGCAGGCATCACAGAGTTGGAACATCTGTTTTGATGTAGCAGTCAAAGAGTTTGACTTTATCAAAAACGTTGATGAACCATATATATATAAAAGAGTTGTAGAGAGTAAGATTGTCTTTCTCGTATTGAAGGTGGATGGCATACTCTTAATAGGAAACAATGTTCCTATGCTGTACTCGGTCAAACTCTTTCTATAACAAAAGTTCTCCATGAAAGATCTGGGTGATGCCTCCTACATCCTGGGGATAAAGATTTATAGGGATAGATCTAAAAGGATGTTAGGATTGTCCCAATTCAGATACATAGACACCATACTAAAGAGGTTTAGTATTGAAGATTCTAAGCATGGTAATTTACTCGCTTGTTCAGGAATCACTCTCTCCAAATAAATGTCTCCCAAGACTGATTTGGAGAGGGCTCGCATGAACATGATACCCTATGCTTCTGCATTGGGTCTATTATGTACCCGATGTTATGCACCATACTGAATATAGCATACACACTTAGTGTGGTAAGTAGGTATCAATCAGACCCAGGGAAGAAGCACTGAATAGCTGTGAAGAACATTCTTAAGTACTTGAGAAGGACTAAAGAGATGTTCTTAGTATATGGTAACGGAGAACTCCAAGTGGAGTCCTTTACCGATTCGAGCTTCCAGAGTGATGAGGACGATAGCAAGTCTGTCTTGGGATTTGTCTCTACCCTCAATGGAGGGGCGGTATGTTGGAAGAGTTCTAAACAAGATACCGTTGCAGACTTGACAATGGAGGCTGAATACATCGTTACCAACGATACTGCCAAAGAGGCTGTCTGGATGAAAAATTTCATTATTGAACTTGGTGTGGTTCCATCCATTGAGAATCCAATACCTTTGTTTTGTGATAACAATGGAGTTATGGATTTGGCCAAGGAACTCCGGTCCCATCAGCAATCCAGACATATTCTGAGGTGGTATCACCTGATCCGGGAGATAGTTGATCGCCGCGAGATCGAGGTCTGGATAGTAGACATGAAGGACAACACGGCGGATCCACTCACGAAGGCCCTCCCCCAGACACAATTCGAGAGACTTTTTGGGATGTTGGGTATGCGATACTAAAACAACTGGCCTTAGTGCAAGTAGGAGATTGTTAGGAATATGTATGCCCTAGAGGCCATTATTGTATATTATAGTAGATGCTTAGACACATATATAGAGGACTTTCTTGCTCGACATAATAGTATGCTATCTGAATGCTCTTTATCTTAACATGTGTACTTGTTTTAGTTTACTATCTCATTGATAGATGTTGATAAAGCCCTTAGGATGTTGGCTTGACTACTAGGACTATGATGCAGATCATACTACTGGAGCTTGTGTAGTCGGCAAGCACATCCTTTAACAGTTCTTAGTCAAGAGAGTATCGAGACAGGACATCGATATTCCAGAGTAGACTAGTAAGTACGTTTCTTGATCCTGTATGGGGCAATGGTTGATCCCATAACTATTGGTGTTTGATATCAAAGATTGTGCATAGGTGCTCATCGGAGAATGGGTACACCGAACACGACTCGCCGAGAACTTCTAGATGGTACCATACCTATCGTCAGATAGCAGTTCTTTGGTGACACCTATACAGGTTAGTCTGTAGACCCGAGATCGTTATAGTGTCTTGTGTGGTTCCCACTATGCTTTGATTTCCTCCCTACCATGGCTCAAAAGATTCATGCAAACAGGTGGATTTTAGGTACAGCCCCGAGTCACATAGAGGCAGTGAGCAATAGGAGGGGTTTCGTCTCTCCCGGTATTGGGAGTTGATGTTGCGCTATGCTCGATTGGCTATAACAGCAAGTCCCTGGCCAGGGCAGATGAGATTTACTGATAAGTGTTATCAGTAGTTTCTCGAAAGGTTATATGTCACACATCGGCATGACTTATCAAGTTATTAGGGTCTGACGATTCCACCCCCCAGATTCAATATGCGACATAACAGACGAAGAGACCGGACTGTACGATAAGTGTTTCTTATAGGCTCTACAGGAGTTTGGACAAATTTTCTTGTTGATCTTCTATTCGTTCAATACCTGAGTAGCCGTTACATCCAGCTAGTACCGCTGACGGTTTGTAGGTATCTGATGTGATCATTACCTACTGCTGGCGTATTGACAAGTTTTTAGAGTCCCATATAGAGGTTTCCTAGCTTAAGCGAAACGAAATAGGGCACGTATGGAGATATGTGCAGGAGCTTGATTAAATACGAGTATATGATACTGTATTCTAATCCAGCGTTAAATGATATCAGCCAGTTATATATGATATAACCGGATTATTGAATCATGTGTTGACTCAATGATTTGATTTATATATATATATATATTTATATATTTGATATTAGTCAGGTTATATGTGATATAACCGGATTATTGAATCAAGTGTTGATTTAATATATATATATATATATATATATATATATATATATAGAGAGAGAGAGAGAGAGAGAGTAATGGAGAAAAGAGGCCCTGGGAAGGATTTTCATTAGGCAACGTTGAAAAATACAACTTCCAACATTTTATTCAACGATCAGCATCCATCATCATTATCCTTATCATCTAAGATGGGCATACACTAAATTTCACTTGATTCTTCAAATTTTTCACCGTTGGATTAGCAATGTAAAAAGTTCTATTGTCGGTATAAACCGTTAGTTTTGAATCCACTAAATCAATGGTGAAAAAGCGGTAGAATCGCATAAAATTTGGTGTATCCACATCTTAGATGATAAAGATGAAGATGATATATGCATATCGTTGGAAAAAATGGTGGAGTGTGTATTTTTTCCGACGCCATAGGAGGAAATTCCCTCCTATGGCACCTTTTCTCCATTATTCTTATATATATATATATATATATATATATATTAACTAATATTGAATATTAGCCGGTTATATATGATTTAACCCGATTATTGAATCAAGTGTTGATTTAATAATTTGATATGCATATATATATTTGATATTAGAAAGTTATATATGATATAACCCGATTATTGAATCAAGTGTTGATTTATTAATTTAATATATATATATATATATATAAACTAATATTAAGCTCACTTAAGATTTTCTTCCCTTTATATATATTTATATATATGTGTGATATATATGTGTGTGTGTGTGTATGTATGTATGTATGTATGTATTTATATTTTATCATGGTTGATGATACATAGAACTAGGATGTATGTGAATCACACATGAGGTGAAGATGAGAAGATAATGATTTATATGAATTAATGAAAAGAGAAATGAGTCATGGTTTGTAGAAGAATTGAGAAGCCATGACTCATCTCTTCTCTTTTGTTTTATTCATTGATATTTATCATTCTCAATCTTATCTTATCTCATTAGCTCATGGTTTAATATTCATCCAAGTTTATCTCATTCTTCATCTCCTCACTAGTTTTCTAGGGTTGAGTAAAAGAAAAAGAGAAAGAAATTTTCTAGTGAGAAAAACTCCTACTTCATCAACCTACACTACTCTTGCCCATCAGTATAGGTTGTTAACTTCACTAATACCTTGATTAGTGAAGTGTGAGCTTGAGTGAAAGTTGTCTCAAGGTGGATCATCTTCGACGACGAAGACTACACGCAAGCTCGTTCTATTCACTAAGTGGAGTCAAAGAAGAGTTCTAGGGACTACTACTTGGAGTTTAGGAAGTGAAGGACTAGACTACAAAGGTTGTAGACTCATTTCACTTAGATTAAATCTTGTTTGCTTAACTTTAATACCCTAATTCTCTAGTTCGATTCTTATTTAGTATACTTAGACCTCTAATTTTTTAAAATTGCATACTTGATGCTCATTGAAACATAGTAGAGGTGCTAAGACATACTTTCAGCATCACCCAGATCTTTCATAAAGAACTTTTGTGATAGGAAGAGTTTGACCGAGTGCAGCATGTGAACATCATTTCCTATCAAGAGTATGTCGTCCACGTACAATACGAGGAATACGGCCTTACTCTCTACAACCTTTATATATATATATATATGGTTCATCTACGTTTTTGATGATGTCAAACTCTTTGACTGCTACATCAAAACAAATGTTCCAGCTCCGCGATGTCTGCTTTAATCCGTAGATTGATTTAAGCAGCTTGCACACCTTTCCACTGTTCCCACTGTCTACGAAGCTCTCTGACTGTATCATATACATGTTCTCTTCTAAATCACCATTTAGAAAAACGGTCTTGACGTCCATCTGCCACATTCCATAGTCATGGTATGCAGCAATGGAAAGTAAGATCCTGATGGACTTAAGTATAGCTACAGGAGAAAAGGTATCATCATAGTTGACACCTAGTCATTGACAAAAACCTTTTGCTATAAGTCTAGCTTTGAAGGTCTCAACCTTTCCATCTACACCAATTTTTTCTTGAAAATCCACTTGCTCCCAATGGGTTTACCCCTTCAGGAGCAACTTCCAAAGTCCATACTTTGTTGGCATACATGGATTCCATCTCAGATCGCATAGCATCCAGCCATTTCACAGAGTCCCCACTTATGATGGCCTGCTAGAAACTAGTTGGGTCATCATCTTCCATGATGCAATCCTCGCTCCCACCATTTATGAGAAAACCGTAGTATCTCTCAGGTAGATGAGAAACCTTACTAAATCTACGGAGTGGCTGAGATTCGTCGGGGACTATTGAATCCTCCGGTTCTACCAAATCTTCAGCTGTAGTTTGTGTATCTAGAACTTCTTCCAGCTTTACCTCATTACCACTAATTTTTTTACAAGAAATTCTTTTTCTAAAAAGGTGGCATGTTGAGCATTGTTCCTCGATGTAGTAGAAGATATACCCTCGCGAATGTTTGGGATATCCAACAAACTTACATAAAATAGACCTTGCCTCGAGTTTGTGCTGATTTTGCTTTTTAACATAAGCCGGACAACCCCATATCTTAATGGTCTCTTCCCCTCCCATATCTCATATGGAGTGGTAGGCACAAATTTAGTAGGAACCCTATTCAATATGTATGCAGCTGTCTCAAGTGTATAACTCTAAAATTAAATAGGTAACTTAGCAACACTCATCATAGAGTGCACCATATCTAATAGGTTGCGATTCCTCCTCTCCGATACACTATTGTGTTGTGGTGTATACAAAGGAGTAAGCTGAGAGATAATCCCATTCTCTTTTAAATAATCTTATAATTTTGTGCTTAAGTATTCACCTCCTAGATCAGATCGAAAATTTTTAATACTTTTACCTGTCTGGTTCTCTACTTCGCTTTTATATTCCTTGAATTTCTCAAAACCTTCATATTTGTGTTTCAACAGGAACACATGTCCGAATCTTGAGAGATCATCGGTGAATGGAATGAAGTACGAGAAACCATTCCTGGCATATGTAGGACCACATACATCACTATGTATCAGTCTCAAGAGTTCAGTAGCTCTTTCTCTGTACCCCGTAAATGGAATTTTGGTCATCTTATCTTTGAGATATGACTGGAAAGTTTCATAAGATATAAATTCGAACGAATTCAAATATTTATCTTTAATCAACTTAGCTAATCTGGTCGCATTGATATGACCATGTGTATAATGCCATAAGAAGACTTCGTTCATTTCTGAACTTTTCCTCTTATGTGTGTTCTGTATATTTAGAATTGTATTTTGATTTAGAACGTATAAACCATTATACAATGTACCAAACCCAATCAACACTTGATTTAAGAAAATTTCATAACATTTTTCTCTAATGCAAAGTATATCCTTCTTTATCTAATAAAGAAATGAATATGATATTGCACATTATAGATGGTACGAAATAACAGTCGTTCAAAATCAATGTATGACCATTTGGCAATACTAGGTGATATTCGCCGACAGCTTCGGCAGCAACAATTGCTCCATTCACTAGTTTGAGAGATATATCACTCTTTCCCAGTTCTCTACTTCTCTTTAACCCTTATAACAGATTACAAATATGGGATCCTGATCCGATATCCAATACCCAGGACATTAAGCAGACTGAGAAACAGTTCTCAATAACTAACACACCCGAAGAAGATGCATCAGAATGCTCTTTCTTCATTTGGGTTGCATGGAAATCCTTGCATTCTCCTATCTCTTGCCCAGACTTATGACTGTTGTCATAAGATAGAGTGGAACCAACGTTCCCCAGCCCAGTATAATAAGCGGGTTCGATCAATACATCCATATTATTATCTTGATTAAGGCGTGACATGGTCGCTACCTGGTGAGAGAGAAGAAAATACTTTAGCGTGGACTCTTGGAAAATTAGATTGGTTATTATCTTATATAATCAGGATGGCTCCCACTATTTTTATCAAATCATCCTTCAAACCCTAAAAAGTAAGATTAGCCGGGATTAATTACACCCTACAAGTTCGCTAATTGGTCAGCCAGGCAGGTGTTGGTACTCCGAAGGAGTCTCCCAGTGCTTTCTCATGGAACTAATTAAATAATCTCGTTTCCATAGGGGCATAACCCCGTAGACACCTACTGGATTAGCTAATTGTAAAGTGAAAAACTCCCCCAGGAGTAACACTTACTCGCAGTAGGTATCAGGATCCAACCATCACATAGAAGGTATGCTATCTCATTGCAAATTTCAACACTTGAAATTTCCGATAATGGTTTTTACCCCAAACGACCTATGACCTTGATGGAGGTCAATGTTCCCCTCCGAACGGCGGCCAAGACTGACGTCTTGCCTGAAATTCAGGGCAGATGCTAATTGGTGCTATCCGTCTACCTCTCCGAAGATGCCAAGTTGATTTATGGCACCATGTAACGAAGGTTTAAACGGATGCGTCCGATGTAGCAGACTTCGTCAGATTCCCCCTCGCTTGAGGGATTTTTGATTGTGGGGACGCTCTTCCCTGCAGGCGCAAGCCCCTGCAGTTAATTACGCTACCGCATTGCGGTAACAACTTTCTCCTTCTCCAGATGGTCACTTCGTGTCGTGTGTGTTTGATTTGTGTTTGGTTGCCCATGGATTGTATACGGAGACTGAGTTGTGTAGTCGCCCGTAGGGCGTGGACTAGTCCAAATCCGTATTATCTTAGATTTGGGTTTTGGGGTTTGGGTTAAGGATACGTTGGTCTCGTTTGAGACTAAGATCGACTTAAACGTTTGTTAAGGATATGTTAGTCTAGTTTTAGACTAAGATCAACTTAACGGGATCGTTTAGATCCAACAAGAGAGCAATTAAGGGAGCCCTGTTATTTAGTTTAGTGACATTGCGGTCAATAGGTAGTTTAAGGACATTACGGTCCAGTGTTAGTTTTAAGACATTGCGGTCAAGGTTAAGGACGTCGTAGTCCGTGGATTTAAGGACTCCACAGTCCGATATTAGTTTTAAGACATCACGGTCAAGGTTAAGGACGCCATAGTCCGTTGTTAGTTTTAAGACATTCCGGTCAAGGTTAAGGACGTCATAGTCCGTTGTTAGTTTTAAGACATTCCGGTCAAGGTTAAGGACGTCATAGTCCGTTGTTAGTTTTAAGATATTCCGGTCAAGGTTAAGGACGTCATAGTCCGAGGGTTTAAGGACCCCACAGTCCGACATTAGTTTTAAGACATTACGGTCAAGGTTAAGGACCTCATAGTCCGTGAGTTTAAGGACCCCATAGTCCATATCAATGTGTGGTCATCGGGACCCGTCACCTCTTTGAAGACGTTGAGGAATTACAACGCCAAAAATCAAAGGAGTGAAGAGATGTACCCTTAAACCAAGGTAGATTAAATGATCTTTGGCCCAATTTGGAACCAAAACCAATTAATTATATTATGAGCCCATTGGCCCAGTTAAGTTTGAATTGAGGACTTATGGCCAGCTTGGGATAAGTCCAATCATGTTTGGAGTATTGGCCTTCTGTTGGTTCATTGAAGGAGAGACTTTGCCTCTAGAAACTTAGCCAATTGGGCTAAAGCTAGTGTTAAACACTAGCAGCAAATTAGTGTTAAACACTTGCAACAGAGATTTTAATTTAGTGTTAAACACTAGGAAAATCAGTGTTAAACACTGCTAACAGAGATTTAATTTAGTATTAAACACTAAGAAAATCAGTGTTAAACACTACAAATAGAGTTTTTTCAATTAGTGTTAAACACTAAGGCAAATTAGTGTTAACACTGGATACAGAGGTTTCAATTTAGTGTTTAAACACTAAGGCGAGAGGGGTCACGTGGTAGCACGTGAGAGCGTCCTCCATCTCTTTATTTTTTTAGCGGATCAGTGTTTAACACTTTAATTCTGACGGCCATCACATGTGAGCACGTGATGGAAGCCCACGCTCTGTCTGTTATAATGCTCACTAGGGGTCACGTGGTGACACATGAGGGCACCCTAGAGCTCTTCTTCTTTTGCTTTTTCTTTGTGTGCTTCAGAGGTCACATGGGGCACGTAAGGCGTTGCCTCAAAGTTCTTTTCTATGGATCTTTGCAGGGGTCACGTGGTAGTACGTGAGAGTGCCCTGCTTCCCTTTATCTTGTTCTGCCAGAAGCATTAAATACTTTGGAGTATCACGTGCTGTCACGTGATGGGAATTTGAGTGTTTGTCTGTTAGAGCTTTAGCCAAGGGGTCACGTGGTAGCACGTGACTCTGGTTCTTTGCATATTTTAAAGATCTGTTCATCTTTTAAGAATTAAATTCTTCATAGGGTGAAACCCTAACAATGAACTTTAGAGGAATTAAATCCCTGTTTTCTTCTGAAGAATTATATTCTTAAATAGGGTTAAACCCTAATTTCTTTTCTAAGGGAATTAAATTCCTGTGAGTTTGAGAGAATTATGTTCTCAATTAGGGTTAAACCCTTGTTCTGTTCATTTTGAAGGAATTAAATTCCTATAACATAGGGTTGAACCCTAATTTTATCTCAAAGGAATTGAATTCCTATAATCCTGTGAGAATTAAATTCTCCAAACTCAGTTCTTCCTCTGTGTTTTAGATCCTGTGAGAATTAAGTTCTTTTTTTTTATATAAGAGTTAAACTCTTTTGAGAATTAAATTCTCCTCTGAAGCCTCCCTTTTCTTTTCTTACCTAAGGTTTTCCTTTTGCAGAGAATCAAAGGCTCTATATCTCTCTCTCTCTGTGTGTATCAAAAGAAAAGGTCCAAAGTCCCAAAAGTCCCCTCTCTTCTTTTCTTGGCTCCTATTTATAGGAGAAGGAAAAGAATCAATCTGCTTAGTAAATCTCTCATTGAGAGATTTGATTTATATTTATCATTAATCTGGGCCTTTAGATTGTTAGGTGAATTTTATTCACCATTGGATTTTAAATCCAAAGATATCTCTTTGTTATTTCGGTTAGATTTAGGGGGAAATCTTTCCAAGTCCAAGATTTTTCCATAAATTGGTGATATTTAATCACCTTTAGATTTTTAATCCAACGGTTTCAAATAATCCTTCTCCATTTTGGAAAGATTTGAAGGTTCTTCCCTCAGAATTTAATTCTGTCAAAGAATAAGGCTTTCACCCCTGGTCACGTGTGGCCACGTGACCCCTGGAATGGGTTTCTCTTCTTCTGCGCTCTGTTCTCTGGCCGCTGCTTAACCATCATGTGCCAACACGTGACCATTGGTCACATGTGAGCACGTGATGCTTCTTCTGAACCTTTTCCTGATTTTTAATCAGGAAACAAATGCCCCCACAGCGTTGTTCTCACATGTCTGCACGTGAGTGCAACGCTGTCACTTTTGTGATCGTCGGATCTGTCTTGGGAGTTGTTCCCCTCCGAAAGACGGCGCGACATGGCGTCTTGCCTGAGATTCGGGGCAGATGCTAATTGGTGCTATCCGTCTACCTCTCCGAAGATGCCAAGTTGATTTATGGCACCATGTATCGAAGGTTTAAACGGATGCGTCCGATGTAGCAGACTTCGTCAGATTCCCCCTCGCTTGAGGGGTTTTTTTGATTATGGGGATGCTCTTCCCTGCAGGCGTAAGACCCTGCAGTTAATTACGCTACTGCATTGCAGTAACAACTTTCTCCTTCTCCAGATGATCACTTCGTGTCGTGGGTGTTTGTTTTGTATTTAGTTGCCCGTGGATTGTATACGGAGACTGAGTTATGTCGTCGCCCGTAGGGCGTGGACTAGTTCAAATCCATATTTACTTAGATTTGGGTTAGGGGGTTTGGTTTGAGGATGCGTTAGCCATATTTGAGACTAAGATCGACTCAAACGTTTGTTAAGGATACGTTAGTCCGATTTGAGACTAAGATCAACTTAACGGGATCGTTTAGATCCGACAAAAGAGCAATTGGCTCTATTGTTCCAGTTTAGGGACATAGTGGTCCATTGAATGTATGACCGTCGGGACCCGTCACTTCTCTGACGACGTTGAAGGATTACAACGACAGATGTCAGAGGAGTTCAGAGATGTACCCTTGAACCAAAGTTGATTGGGGGATTTGTAGTCCAATTTAGGACTAAAGTCTGTTTGAAGGTTTAAGGATACGTTAGCCATATTTGAGGCTAAGATCAACTTAAACGGTTGTTAAGGATACGTTAGTCCAGTTTAGGGACTAAGATCGACTTAACGGGATCGTTTAGATCCGACAAAAGAGCATTTGGGGGCTCTATTGTTCCAGTTTAGGGACATGGTGGTCCAATACCAGTTTAGGGACATGGTGGTCCATTGCCAGTTTAGGGACGTGGTGGTCCATCGGTAGTTTAAGGACGCATAAGTCCATGGGTTTAAGGACCCCACAGTCCGTATCTTGGTTTAGGGACGCATAAGTCCATGAGTTTAAGGACCCCACAGTCCGTGTTGATGTGTGGTTGTCGGGACCCGTCACCTCTCTGAAGACGTTGAAGGATTACAACGACAAATATCAGAGGAGTTCCGAGATGTACCCTTGAACCAATGAGTTGGTTGAAAGAGCAGATGTGCTCAGTTCAAGATGATTTGAGGACTTATGGCCAGTTTGGGCTAAGTCCAATTATGTTTGAAATATTGGCCCTCTGTTGGTCCATTGAAGGAGAGGCTTTGCCTCTAGAAACTTAGCCAATTGGGCTAAAGCTAGTGTTAAACACTAAAGACCAACAATGTTGAACACTGGGAATAAGATTAGCAAGTTAGTGTTAAACACTAAAAGATAATCAGTGTTTAACACGGGGAACAGAGTTTTCACATTAGTATTAAACACTAAGCAAATCAGTGTTAAACACTGCAAATAGAGTTTTCCAGATTAGTGTTAAACACTAAGAAAATCAGTGTTAAACACTGAGGACAAAGTCTTCAGATTAGTGTTAAACACTAAGGAGAGAGGGGTCACGTGTGGACACGTGAGAGCGCCCTGATTCCCCTTATTTTATTCTGCAGGTAAGTGTTTAACACTTTTAGTTCTGGCGGCCATCACGTGCGAGCACGTGATGAAGGCCCATGCTCTGTGCGTTATAATGCTCACTAGGGGTCACGTGGTGACACGTGAGGGCGCCCTAGAGCTCTTTTCTATTCCTTGTGCTTCAGAGGTCACATGGGTCACGTGAGGCACTGCCTCAAAGGGCTTTCTGTAGATCTTTTGGGGGGGTCACGTGATGACACGTGACCCTGCTTTTCTGTAATTGCTTAGAAGATCTGTTAATCCCTCCCAGGAATCAAATTCCTCGTAGGGTTGAACCCTAACAATAATTTCAGAGGAATTAAATTCCTAGTTCCTTTTGAAGAGTTGAACTCTGAATTTTCTGTAGGAATTAAATTCCTCATATATGTGAAGAACTGAATAGGGTTAAACCCTAATAAAAGCTTTAAGGAATTAAACCCCCACTCTCTGTTAGAGAATTATTCTGGGGAATAAGATTAAGGGAATTAAATTCTTGTTGTTTTAACAGAACTAAGTTCTTAACTAGGGTTAAACCCTGATTCTTTTCATTCTGAAGGAATTAAATTCCCATAACACAGGGTCAAACCCTAATTTTATTTTGAAGGAATTAAATTCCTATAGTTCTGTGAGAATTAAATTCTCGTGCTTCCATTCCCTCTCTATGCTTTGGATCTGCATGGCAGGATCTCAACCCATTGAGAAATTAAATTCTCAACTCAAGGGGAGATGTGCACTTTACAGATCCTCCATCAAAGAGAGAAGAAATATGTCCCTCTGTTTTATATCAGAGTTAAACTCTGTTGAGAATTAAATTCTCTTTTCTTTCAATGAAACCTTCCCTTTCTTACCTAGGGTTTTCTTTTGCAGAAGATCCAAATTCCTCTAAAGTATCAAGGCTCTCTCTCTTTTCTTCCCTCTACATATATATTTTTTGTGTGTCTCTTGGCTCCTATTTATAGGAGAAGCAGCCGAGTCAATTAGTTTTTTGGTGGATCTTTCATTAGGAGATTTGATTTGTATCCATCATTCATTTTGGACCTTTGGATTATTAGGTGAATTTTACTCACCATTGGATTTTAAATCCAGAGATTCTCCTCTGTTATTTTGGTTATATTTTACGGGGAAATCTTTCCAAATTCGAGATTTTCCCATAGATAGATGATATTTAATCACCTTTAAATCTTTAATTCAATCGGTTGCTTTGGAAAGATTTAAGAGGTCTTTTCTCAGAATTTAATTCTGTCAACAGATAGGCTTTGAAAGCTGGTCATGTGTGGCCACGCGACCCTTGGTCACGTGTGGGCACGTGACCCCGTTGGAATGGGCCCTCTTCTTTCTTTTTGCGCTCTGCTTTCTGGTTGCTGCTTAACCGTCACGTGCCATCACGTGACCCCTGGTCACGTGTGAGCACGTGACCCTCGTCTGGACCCTTTTTCTTGATTTAACCGGAGAACAAGTCTGCTGCTTTTGAGTATCACGTGCCAACACGTGACCCTGGTCACGTGGGAGCACGTGACCTCTTCTGAAGCCTTTTCTTTGATTTGATCAGGGAACCGGTTTGCCTTTGAAGCCGCTATTAATTGTCACGTGCCAACACGTGACCCAGATCATGTGGGAGCACGTGACCCTTTCTGAAGCCCTTTTCTTTGATGTAGTCGGGAAGCTGAATTTGCTTTGCTGATGCTTTTAGATGTCACGTGCCAACACGTGACTGCTGGTCACGTGTAAGCACGTGACCCTTTTCTGAAGCCTTTTCCGTAAGCTTTCCTGATTTTAAATCAGGAAACAAATGCCCCCATAGCGTTGTTCTCACGTGTCCGCACGTGAGTGCAACGCTGTCACCTTTTGTGACCGTTGGATTCCTCTAGGGATTTGGGGAGGTGAAGCGTCTCCATCACCTCCTATAAATACTCACGTTTCTTCAGAAGAGCCTTCACTTTGCTCATCTTCTTCTTCTGAGAACTTTTTCCCTTGAGAATTTAATTCTCTTCTTCCAGAGCTTAGTTCTCTGCCTTGAAACAATCTTCAGAGTTTAACTCTGTTCAGGTGGCCCTTTTTCCTCAGGTAATGTTCTTGGACAAACAGCGAACTTCCACATTCCTTTGGATTTTAAATCCAAAACAAGGGTTTTTACTCTTTTTTAACAAGGAACCCATTTTTCTTCAAGTTTTTCCATAAGAACATGAAACCGCCTAACCTTCAAACTGTAGATCTCTTAGGGTCTAGATGATCTTTGGGGAGACGATGATGGCGTTTCAACTCCATGGAATTTAATTCCATCCAAAAATGTTTCGGGGGATTTAATTCCCTTTTCTTAATAAGGAATTTAATTCTAATGAAGAACTCAGTTTCTTCACACGGAGGCTTCTTGGGGTCTCTTGACCCGAGATTGTCCTTCTGCAATTAATGCAACAGGAGTTTTGTAATGATGTCTTCTGTGGGAATTTAATTCCTTTGATCTTGTTGGATCTATTGTAGAGCCCGAGGCAGATCCTGTTGGGGGGGAATGTGTAGGGTTACCATTCTTTATTAAATGAGGATATTCCCTTTGTTTTATTGTAACTATTTGGTCTCATTATTAATGAGCCGTCATCCGGATTCTGTGGGGCCCATGTGTTTTGTAGCCAATAGTCCCAGAAAACTCTGCTGTTGCTTTCTTTAACTAGTCTTCATGTTCATGCATGGATATATATCGCTGACTTTGCTTTTAACGGTCTCCTTTTATTGGATTTCAGGTGCGATGGCTTCTGTTCCCTGCTTTCCCTTTTCTCGCTCGGAGGCTGCTTTTCCTCAGTCGCCATCTGATGAGGAAGCGATGGCGATGATCCGGGCCCATGACCCAAACTGTACCAACCTTCTTCAATGGGGATCTTGGTATAGTCAGATTATTCAGGGTCGCCGGAGTTTTCTTTGCGCGGTACCGACGGAGTCCACTTTCCCATTCTTACCGATGGATCCTCCGAGGACGGTTTTTGCTGTGGAAATGCCCAACTGGACTCCAACGGGGAGGCTCGAGCCTTCGACGACCGGTATTCCGAACCATCCGATCCCGGCCATAGACATCTTGGGGCGGCGTATCTGCCAGGGTGAGGCCCACCCGTGGGGGCAGATCTATAAGATAGGGCTCACTCCCCGACACCCTACGGGCTATCTTCTCTGGGCTCGCTACATCCTTGCCACCCATCGTGCGCGGCTGCAGAAGGTCGGGCTTTATCAGGCAATATACGCGTCACTCTTCCATTATAAGTCCCCGCATGTCTGGTGGGTTAAGGCGTTTTTGAACCAATGGAATCTTCCCACCAACACTTTCATTCTAGGAGATCGCGAGGTCTCGATCTCTCTTGCAGAATTTTATGAAATCTCGGGATTGCCAATCAGGGATGCACTGTATGAGGAGTTGTTGCCTCCTGACGAGTATGTCTTTGAGCCCGAGTCTGCACCGGCTGACGGCTTGTCTGTTGAAAACGCCATTCGCCACAGGCGTCCCAGTTTGATCAAGGTGCTAGGTATCTTCGACCGATTGTTCACCGAATCCGAAGAGCAGGGTGTTACTTTCAAGAGCTTCATTGCTCGTTTCCTTCGCGAGGAGGTCGTGTCGAAGACAGCTCCGAAGTTCGCCAACATTAAAGACCCCTTTGGGTTTGGTCCGAAGAAGCTGCCGACCACCGAATCGGATCTACCTCAATACTATATCCCCATCATATCGCCGGTGTCTTTTGAGTCCATTGCAGCACCCGGTATTGACGAGGAGACGTTCTTCGTGGGGTTTGTCAGTGTCTGGCTTAGTTGGTTTGTCATCCTCATGCATCGTCGTTTTATGAGGGCTTCGGTTATCTACCCGGCTCATTGTATAGCTGAGGGGACGCGGTTGGCCGTCGGTATCCCGGCGTTGGCGCATCTTTATCACGGGTTGGGCACCGCAGCTAATACCTCTACTCCCGGCGTGGATGTAGTAAACTTTTCGCTTCATTATTTCACGTCCTGGGTCGAAATGCATGTGCTGGGGCTTTTGCCATGCATCAGAGGCCCTCGTTTTACGATGCTTATCCCTTCCCACGACTTATGCGATTAGTGGATGCTTCTGCCGCCGACCCGACTCAGTTCGGGGCTATTCGGGTGTTGATTTCTCCTTACGCTGCCACTGGCTGGATGGTCTTTAATGATCGGGTCTTGTCTACTCCCTCAGGTCCAGTTCAACAACTCTGGGACCAGTCGAAAGACAACGCACCTTCTTTGAAGCCTTGGGAGGCCGCGCACTTGTATACAATTAGACCGGGCTACTTGGTGTTTCGCCAGGACAGTGCTGCTCTTTTCATGCGGTACAATCCGCATCGATTCGCCCGTAAACTTGGATACGACCAGGGTGTTCCTTTTGAGGCTTTTATAGTCGTCCCAATCCCTTCGCTCGATGCCGTTCACGATGCCGCTCATCATTTCATGAGGCTAAACACCGGCTCCCACTTCATTGTACCTGAAGCTGAATACCTGCCCCGGTGCGTGGGCGCGTTTACGGGTTGGTATCTTCATCGGGTCATCCCAATCATTCTTGAGGAAAGGAGGGTGCTTCTTGGCCACGATGCCCCTCCTCTGGTTCCAGGAGCTAAGCCGCGACCGAGGGCTCCGGTCCGCTTCCCTCTAAGGGATACCGGCACTGCGCTCGTCCCAGGAGAATCGGAGGTAAACCTTACTCCAACGGCTGGTATGCCCTTGTGTTCCCGCTCACGAGGTGGAAGGGCCCCAGTAGTAGCACCGCCGCCTGTGGCAGCACCGCCCCCCGTGGCATTGACAAAGGCAGTGTCATCCTCGGTCGTGGCACTGGGCGAGGGTAATAGAGATGAGGGCGTCGTAGGCGATGTGGGTCAGCGCCGCCCTAAGGCTTCGCGGGGGAGGAAACGGTCATCCTCGGCGACCGGCTCTGGGCCTAAACGGCGGAGGAAAGCGGCCAACAACCTGCTCGATTCTTTGGCGGAGTCTGAGCCTATTCTTGAAGACGAACCGTTGGCCCTGCAAGAGTCAGACGCTGGACTTCTCTTCCCGAGTTCGGCTGATGAGGAGGCCGCACAGTTGGCTGAGGCCATATGGTGTTCCAAAGACGTGTCTCATAATGCCAGGGTTCCGAAGAAGTCCTATCCCGCTGTAATATTTTACGAAGACCCTTCGTGGATTCGGCGGCGATTTATCGGTCCTTTGGAGGAATGGGGGGAGAGGGCTTTGAAGCAGGCCGCTTCAGAAGATGCAGCTGACGCACTTTCTTTATGGACCGGTGGTCATGAGTCTACCCTTGAGCCCCGGAGGCCCACCTCCTTGAGAAGGAGCAGCGGCTTGAAGAAGCCATACTGAGGGCTTCTTTGCGTATAGATACGTTGTGCTCCTTTTGTAGTCTTTCCGATTATTTATGCCCGTGCATATGTATCATTATTTTTATTCGAATCGTGCAGAATCTTCGACGCTGGGGGAGCTCTCTACGGGCCCATTAAAGCTAAAGCCCGCCGGAATTCTCAATGAGGCCTTGCTTGATGTAGAGGGGGCTGATGAGGCTGCTCCTCTCATGGTAGAGCCTCCAGTGGCGATTCTTGATCAGGGAGCACTTTCTCCTTTGGGGGTCGCCGCCCCAATGACCCTTACTGAGGGCGGCTCAGATGCTGGAAGAGAGGTAGTCGGGACTACTCTTCCTTTGTTGAATCCTGACGTTACGGCGGAAACCGTTGAAGCTGCTATCCCCCCAGCTCAGAATGGGAGGAGCGTCGAAGGTAACCCTCTGTGTTTTAATTTAGCAACTCTTTCATAGTCTAAACTCTTTTATCTTTCCCAAAATTGCGCGGTTTGGCGGCCACTATCGCTGATCTGTCGCCTCGACAGTCATTTCAGCATTTATTGGAGATGGCGGCTCCGCAGGCGATCTCCCCTCAGCGTATTGTCCTCTCCTCCGGGCAAGGTTAGTGTCATTCGCCATTTTTTCTTCTACCATAGCATTGTTACTATCTTGCGAAATGATGTTGATGTCTCTTATAGTTTTGGAAGCTGACGATGAGGTCGAGGTCGTTGAAGGGCCAGGGGAACCTTCGGCTCCTACTTGCATGACTGTCGGTGAGTGACATTTTATTATAATCCCGTTCGTTCTGTGTTTAAGAATTTTACTAATCATTTGTCAAATTTGAACAGCCCTGCCAGTCTCCATGGCGTTGGAATCGCGCATCGTGATGCCGCCCGGCCCTTATGCTTTGCGGGCTTCAGAACGCTTGGCCCAATTGAGCCTTGTCTCCCTATCATCTTTCGTCGAGGAGCTCCGTGCTGGTAGCGCGACCATGGCCGAAGCGTTTGCCGCTGAAGCTAACAGCTCTCTTCCTTTTCTCGCCACCTATCATAGCGAGGAGGTGGTGCGGGTCTGGGTGGAGTTCTGTAGGAAGGTGGAGGCTTGTTTGCATGCTCTTGAATGTTCTCGCCTTTCCTCGAAAGCCGTGGCTGGAAAAGCGGAGTTGCGGGGTCTGATAGCACGATGTGCGGCTAACATGACGTCATGCGAGAAGAGGCTTGGCCGCAAGTTCTCGGAGAGGGAATTGGCTTCTAAGGCGCTGAGCGAGCTTCAGGCGAGTCTTACTGCCAAGGCCAACAAAGCGTATGAACTCTGGCGGGTGCTTCAGGGGTCCATAAAAGAGGTGGTGGCTCTCGATAAAGCTGCCACGTTCACTCGTGAGAGGGTCGAGGCTCATAAAGCCACCAAGAAAGAGCTCGAGGCTCGGCTTGCTTCGTATCAGGCTCAGCAAGCTCAGGCGGAGGCACGTCTTTTGGAGATCTTGCGTCATGAAGCCGTGGCTCAGCACCAGAACGATGAGCTGGTAAAATTACTGCACCGCCCGCCGGCTTGAGGACTTGTATCTTTTCTCCTTTTTTTTTGTACATACTCATGAATGAGAGTATCTTTCTTTTTTGTTTCTTTCATGAATTGTACTTTGTATCCATTTTGGTTTATGAATAAAAGATACATTTTTCTTCTCAATAGTGTGTCCCCTTTCATTGAATGCGTTTGCGGACAATTTACCTTGATCTCCTTGCAGGGCAGCGATAGCTTAGGATTCAGGGTTAAGATCTGCTTCCTAAGACTTTTGCACTTTATGAGCCATGAGGGTCTCATAAAGAGTTTTTTCTCCCCATGGGTCGAGAGGATCCCATAGGTGTAAGTTCTTCTTAAGAATCGTGAGGATTCTTAAGCGGGTTGTCCCTTGAGAGTCGTAAGGACTTCACAAGAGAGTTTTTCTTCCTTACAGGTCGTGAGGACCTACAAGTGCTGGATGTGGTCGCCGTCGTCCGTGTTTCACGGAGTCAGGGGTTTCCCAAGGCATCGTAGTTTAAAGACATCGCGGTCAAGGTTAAGGACCTCATAGTCCGTGGATTTAGGGACTCCACAGTCCGATGTTTGGTTGCAGGGACCCGTCACCTCTTTGAAGACGTTGAGGAATTACAAAGCCACGTATCAAAGGAGTGAAGAGATGTACCCTTAAACCAAGGCAGAATCCGTAGGGAATCGGGGTGGTTGATCGTTAGTTTTAAGACATCACGGTCGAAGTTAAGGACATTATAGTCCATGGATTTTAAGGACTCCACAGTCCGGTGTTTGCTTTGGATGCTTCACACGGGTTCACTGCCGTGCTTGGCGAGGACCAGGCTCCACTCTGGGCATTTTCTGCGGGGTCAAAGAGTGACGTTATCTGCGTTCCACGTAACCAGGAATTTTGCACTAGATGCTTCACACGGGTTCATTGCCGTGCTCGGCGAGGACTAGGCTCCGCTCTGGATGCTTCACACGGGTTCACTGCTGTGCTCTGCGAGGACCAGGATCCGCTCTGGACGTTTTCCACGGGGTCAAAGAGTGACGTTATCCGCGTTCCACGTAACCAGGAATTTTGCACTAGATGCTTCATACGGGTTCACTGCCGTGCTCGGCGAGGACTAGGCTCCGCTCTGGATGCTTCACACGGGTTCACTGCCGTGCTCTGCGAGGACCAGGATCCGCTCTTGACGTTTTCCACGGGGTCAAAGAGTGACGTTATCCGCGTTCCACGTAACCAGGAATTTTGCACTAGATGCTTCACACGGGTTCACTGCCGTGCTCGGCGAGGACTAGGCTCCGCTCTGGATGCTTCACACGGGTTCACTGCCGTGCTCTGCGAGGACCAGGATCCGCTCTGGACGTTTTCTACGGGGTCAAAGAGTGACGTTATCCGCGTTCCACGTAACCAGGAAGTTTGCACTAGATGCTTCACACGGGTTCACTGCTGTGCTCGGCGAGGACTAGGCTCCGCTCTGGATGCTTCACACGGGTTCACTGCCGTGCTCTGCGAGGACCTCTGGACGTTTTCCACGGGGTCAAAGAGTGACGTTATCCGCGTTCCACGTAACCAGGAATTTTGCACTAGATGCTTCACACGGGTTCACTGCCGTGCTTGGCGAGGACTAGGCTCCGCTCTGGATGCTTCACACGGGTTCACTGCCGTGCTCTGCGAGGACCAGGATCCGCTCTGGACGTTTTCCACGGGGTCAAAGAGTGACGTTATCCGCGTTCCACGTAACCAGGAATTTTGCACTAGATGCTTCACACGGGTTCACTGCCGTGCTCGGCGAGGACTAGGCTCCGCTCTGGATGCTTCACACGGGTTCTGCCGTGCTCTGCGAGGACCAGGATCCGCTCTGGACGTTTTCCACGGGGTCAAAGAGTGACGTTATCCGCGTTCCACGTAACCATGGATTTCGCTGATTGTATCCGCATTTCACGGGATGGAGGTTTGACTGCTGGCGATATGTATACCACCGAGCCATGGAACTGGGAGTTGCCGCTGTTCCGCTTAGCTTGAAGTTGTGTCTGTCGTTACGAGACGAGTGTTGGGATGATCTCTAGGTCGCTTGTGACCCGTCGAGATTTAGCTTCTTTCTTTGGTGAAACCTGGGGGAGAAGTATGATCCCCTTTTTTTTATATTTTATTTCTTTTTCCGCGATACTCTATCATTTCAGCTTTTATATCGCGGAGGTCGTGATTGCCCTATCATTTCGGCGATTTTTCGCGGTGCCCAATCATTTCGGCTATTTTTTCCATTTTCACTCGCTGTTTTTTATTGCGAGTTGCCCCATCATTTCGGCTATTTTTCATGCATACATTTTTACTTGCTGCTTTTTATTGCAAGTTGCCCCATCATTTCGGCTATTTCGTATGCATGTGTGGCTTGCTAGCTTTTTCGCCGCAAGCTTGGATTTTAGACACCGATTTCGGCATCAGCACCGCTGCAACTGGGATGTTGCCAGGAGCGAATCATCATTTTCCTTTGTCGATGTCGAACAAAGGTGGCTTAGTAAACAGGGTTAAGGGTCCTGTCGACCAAGGCTTTTGACTTCATGAACCGTAAGGGTCTCACAAAGGTATTTCTCCCTACAAGTCGTGAGGATCTTGCAGGTGTATTTTCTCCTTAGGGATCGTGAGGATTCCTAAGTGTATGTTCCTCTGTAAGTCGTAAGGATCCTACAAGAGGGTTTTCTCCTTATAAGTCGAGAGGAATTATAAGGGTTGTTCACCATATGGACATGTCCCTAGTCATGGGCATCACTTTGCTGGGGAAATGTTTATTCGCGCCCGTGGATTGTATACAAGGGTCAGTATTGAGCCGCTTGTAGGGCAGTATCGAAGGTTGTGGGGGATTTGCTTAAGAACAGGTTTAGGTTTCTGTAACTTAAGACTTTCAAATCTCATGAGCCATGAGGGTCCCATAAGAGAATTCTCCTTACGAGTCGTGAGGATCTCGCAAGTGTATTTTCTCCTTAGGAATCGTGGGGATCCCTAAGTGTGTTGCTCCTTTGTGAGTCGTAAGGATCTCACGCGGGTGTTTTCTCCTTACAAGGTCAAGAGGACCCTATAAGTGTCTCTTAACGAGGTTGCGCCCTTTCGGGTTTTCACAAACGCTCGCCGGTAGCCCTGCTGTTTTTACTCACGGAGCCCTTTCGGGTTTTCTTCCGTGCCCATTTTGCTTATGGACATACCGTTTTTTTTATTCTTTTTCTCTTTTTTTTACAAGGTCGTGCCCTTTTGGGTTTTCACGAACACTCGCCGGTAGCCCTGCTGTTTTTACTCACGGAGGCCTTTCGGGTTTTCATCCGTGCCCATTTTGCTTATGGACATACCGTTTTTTTTGTTTTTTTTATTTTTTTCTTTTTCTCCCTTTTTTTTTGTCAGCCTAAGGATGCTGTGGTAGTAGTTTAAGGACGTTTCGGTCCGTCGTTAGTTTAAGGACATTTCGGTCCGTTGTTAGTTTAAGGACATTTCGGTCCGTTATTAGTTTAAGGACATTTCGGTCCGACATGGAGAAGGCCGGCTACCGCTTATAAAGCTCGATCTTAGGAAGATAGCGAGCGGACATAGTCGTCGTCATCTATCATTGACCTAGGCCGTGGCTCATTAAGCGTAGTATCTCTTTAGGAAGCGACCGTTTATTGGCCTGAAAGTCCTTTCACCGTGCATGTCCATGAGTAGATAGGCTCCACCCTGGTAGACCTTATCTATGATGTATGGGCCTTCATAGTTTGGCTCGAATTTTCCCCGCCTGGCTCGATTGGGGATCATAGGCCTTTTGACCACTAACACGAGTTCGCCTTGGCGGAATGTCCTTGGTCGGGTCAATCTTTCATATGAGCGCGTCATCTTTGCTTTATAAGCTTCCAGATTTTGTTGCGCTATGAGCCGGGTTTCGTCGAGGGCATCGAGCTCCTCCAGCCGAAGGTGAGCATTTTCTTCGTCTGTCAGCTCGTAGTGGACTGCCACTCGTAGAGAGGGTAACTCTATCTCAAGGGGGAGCACTGCTTCCGTCCCAAATACCAACGCGTACGGCGTTGTGTTCGTGGCCGTCTTGAACGTAGTTCGATAGGCCCAAAGGGCCTCTTGCAGCCTCTCGTGCCAGTCTTTCTTATTTCGGGACACCGTCTTTTTTATGATCTTCGTCAAGGTCTTATTGAAGGCCTCGGCCAGACCGTTAGCTCGTGGATTGTAAACTGAAGAATATCTCCAGTCTATATTGTGCTGCTGCGCGAAGCGGCTAATCTTATGGCTTCTGTAGGCTGGCCCATTATCGGAGATAATCCGCCGTGGGGTTCCAAACCGATAGATGACGTGCGTCTTGAAGAAGTGGAGGATATTCTCCGTCTTCACTTCCCTCAGCGGTACTGCTTCTGCCCATTTGGAGAAGTAATCAGTTGTCGCCAGGATGAAACGATGTCCCCGGGACGATGCTGGCTCGATGGGGCCGACTATGTCAGTCCCCCACATTTCGAATGGCCAGCTAGCCACTGTTGGGTGTAGTGGATTCGGATGTTGGTGGATAAAGTCTCCATGAATCTGGCACGAGTGGCATTGCTTCGCATACTCGAGGCAGTCTTGGACCATCGTGGGCCAATAATAGCCCATCCGTTTGATCTTCAATTTCATTTTCGGGCCTGCCTGGTGAGAACCGCAGAGTCCGTCGTGAACTTCCTGAACGACTCTTTCCGCTTCGTCAGGTCCTAAGCATCTCAGCCACAGAGAATCAAACGATCTCTTGTATAGAGTGTCATTGACAAAAGCAAAAAATAGAGCTCGTTTCATGAGCTGATGTCTTGAGGACGCTTCTTCGGGCATTCCGTGGGACTTAAAGTAGTCTATGAAGACTTTCCTCCAGTCCTCGGCCTTCTCATGGTCTTTTATTTGTAGGGTCGTCTGCTCAGTCGCCCCCTTTTCTTCGTATAATTCCGGAGATATTTTTGCCGGGCGAGCACTCGACGGCTTTGTACCACAATTCTGACGTCATCGAGGTTCTCGTCAGCCAGTTCTTTAGCGAACTTAGCTAACGCGTCTGCTTTGCTATTTTCCGCACGTGGTATACTTTCCAAAGTGTAGGAGGGAATTTGGGTCAATAGTTGTTGCACCTTTTCGCCGTATTTCACCAACTCCGGTTTGCACGTTTGGTAGTCACCATTTACTTGACTAACAACCAATTGAGAATCCCCGTATATAGAGAGGTCTTCAATTCCCATGTTAATAGCGATCTCGAGGCTCGCTATCAAAGCTTCGTATTCGGCTTCATTGTTCGTCCTCGATTCCGTTAAGGAGAAAGCAAAGCGCATTATCCCTCCTTGTGGGGTTACGAAGATAAGGCCTACTCCCGATTTGATTATGGGGGTACTGTGTTTGCGCTTCTTCATGGAAGATGCCCCGTCAAAATAGAGTTCCCATCGGGTATCACCGCCGCCGATCGCGTCGAATACATGTTCGTCCGGCAAATCACAGTTCAGAGGAGAACCGGCAGGTACTGGATGCTCAGCGAGGAAGTCGGCAATGGCCTGACCTTTCACTGCCTTAAGAGGTCGATACGTTATTGAGAACTCCATCAGGAGTAGAGCCCATTTAGCGAGTCGACCCGTCAGTATAGCCTTCGACATCAAATATTTAAGAGGGTCCACCTTCGAGATGAGACGAACTTCGTGCGCCAACGCATAGTGTCTGAGTTTTGTTATCGCGAAGATTAACGCCAAGCAGTGTTTTTCAATGGGCGAGTAGTTGTTTTCTGCCCCCAGCAGAACTCGACTTAAGTAGTAGAGTGCTCTCTCTTTCCCTTGATCGTTCTCTTATGCCCATAATGCGCCTAAGGAACCTTCGAGGGCGGTTGTATAAAGAATGAGGGATTTTCCTTTGACCGGCGCAGCCAACACCGGAGGGTTCTGCAGGTACTGCTTGATCTCGTCTAGTGCACCTTGGCATTTGTGATCCCAAACGAATGGAGTTCCCTTCTTCATCAGGTGGCTGTAAGGACGGCACTTGCCTGAAAGATCGGCGATGAATCGCCGGATGTATGCGAGCTTCCCTTGGAGAGACCGCAACTGTTTGGGGGTTCTTAGCGGAGGCATTTCCATGATCGCCTTGATCTTAGATGGATCCACTTCGATACCTCGGTGTCGGATGATGAATCCCAGGAATTTACCCGAGGAAACACCAAACGCGCATTTGAGGGGATTCATCTTCAAATTTTATTGCCGAAAGCGTTGAAATACAGTCTCCAGATGCTTTAAATGCTCTTCGTATGACATGCTCTTTACTACAAGGTCATCGATATAGCACTCGACGATGTCATGTATGAGGTCGTCGAAGACCTTTTTCATGGCCCTTTGATAGGTAGCGCCGGCGTTCTTTAGACCAAAGGGCATAACCCTGTAGCAGAATATACCCAAAGGGGTCCGGAAAGCGGTGTGCTTCTGGTCTTCGGGATGCATCTTTATCTGATTGTATCCTGACGAACCGTCCATAAAGGAGAAAACCTCGTGAGTGGACGTGTTATCTATCATTAGCTCGGTTACTGGTACTGGGAAATCGTCCTTTGGACAGGCTTTATTGAGATCCCAGAAATCCACGCATATGCGTACCGTCCCATTCTTCTTCATTACCGGGACGATATTGGCGATCCAGTCGGGATACTGGACTTCTTGGATAAATCCAGAATCGATCAGCTTCTTGACTTCGGCGTTGATGCTCATTTCAAGCTCGAGTCGCATCCTTCTTGGCGCCTGCTTGACTGGCTTGATATCTGGGGATATCGCTAATTTATGCACAGCAATCTCCGGATCTAATCCTGGCATCTCAGAATAGTTCCACGCGAAGCAGTCTTTATGCTGTAGAAGCACGTTCTTTAATGCGGCCACCCTTTCTTCAGATAGCAGCTCGCTGATGAATGTCGGTCGCGGATCATCTGCCGATCCCAGCTCAATCTTCTTGAGGTTATCTGCAGTAGTATGTATGCCATCTTCCAGTTCTTTCGGAGCTGGCGGAAATTCTGAGACCACCTCATCATCGCTGTTCTCAAAGCACCAGGGAAGGTCATCCATGTTCTCGGGCTCTTCTTTTAATATCGTAATCGTATAACAGGTGCGAATCCGCTTCCAGGACTGAGGTGGATCCGGTTCTGCTCTTGCGGCTTTGGGTTCGTGCTTTTGTGGCGGCGTTACCCTCCAGCCGTTGGACAAAGCGAATCTGCCCTGTTGGTACTGGTCCTCGACCCAGTTCTTGAAGGTGAAGCAGTCTTCGGTAGGATGTCCTATGGCTCGGTGATAAGAGCAATAGCTCAGATGAGAAGTCCTGTTAGCTTGCTCAGGGTGTCTAGACTCTGGAAGCGCGATCATTTGATGTTTTATAGTGAGCTCGAGTAACTTCTCCGTCTTGTCTCGAGGGAAGGAATACGCTCGACTCATCTTCTTCGCGAGGGACAAATCCGGACCGCGCAATGCCCGCTCACGTGACTCTCTAATCCTGCGTCGTTGTTGTCGGCTCCTCTCTCCGCTTCTTGATTTATTTCCGTCTCTGCGTCGGGCCTTTCGTACAACGGGTTGACAAGGATGAGCATCTTTGTCTTTTGCAGCCCGTTGAAATAGACGTTGCGTCCTGGCCTTCTCGTAGATGGCCATCTCGCGGTTGTGGTCTTCCCGAGCTTTTTGACCCACTTTCCTGATAGGCTTGTCCATTCGTTCTTCAAATGACGGACTCGGCATTTCAATCGCGGGATCTAGTTTTGATGAGGGGTTGGCATTTCCTGACGGGGCGTCCTCTTCTTCATCAAAAGTATATATGGCGTAGCTACTGTGGGCCCGTTCCCGTTTTCCGGTTCTCGCGTATCCAAGCCCAAGTGTTTCCATTTTCTCGTTGGGCAATTTGCGTTGGGTTCCAGGGACATCCCAAATCCTGTTGTAGAACCGAGCTTGTCGAATAGTCTGTTTTAAGGGTACTCCTTGGCGCTTCAATAGCCTCTTTAGTCCATTTGTGTAGTATCTGGGCAAACGGATAGGTTGGAGCCTGTCGAGTGTAACATCCGTGCCATGCCAGATCTCTTTCTCTATTTTCGACTCTGAGGATCGGTAGAATAGAATTAACTTCTCACCCCTTTGCCTGGGAGGGACGTAAAATGTTTGCAGGTCCTGCACATTGTGAGCTTGAAGTGTGTCGAGATCCTTGTAGTGTTCCCGCAGCACCATGGTGATTTGCAAACTCTGATCATCGCTAGGGGATGCTTGTATTGACAGCCGATTGGAGAACACGGCATTAACCTCATCTTCCGAGTCACTTCCGAAGACCAACATGGGGGCGGGCGTCCCCGGGTTGTTGCGTTGAGATGGCCCAGCATAAACTATCCCTTCTTCTTCTTCGGTATCACTCCCGAAAACAGGGATGATGGCGGCGGCTTTGTTCTCCGGGTTGCGACACCTTTCTGTATCCTCGAAATCTGGCAAAAAGTACTTCGCATCTTCGTATTTGCGGACTTCGTTCACGGAAAATGGGTTCAACTCACCTGTTACGGTATACTTGAAACCATCCTTAAAGTACTTCATACACTGATGTTGTGTAGAGGGGATGATGTTGTACTCGTGTAGCCAAGGACGACCGAGCAAGGCGTTGTAGCAGGTCTTGGCGTCAATGACATGGAATTTGATGTCTGTGATGAGGAGTCCAAAGCGTAATGTTAGTATCACGGATCCGAGAGTCCGTGACGATTGTGAATCGAAACTGGAGAGTAATTTTGTCACGAGCGAGGTGTTGCACACTCATGCAGATTTCCTTCAACACCCGAACATTAAGGAGATTGACTGAGGATCCATTATCCACCAGGATCTTACCTATCTTGATATCATGGCAGTATCCAGAGACATATAAGGGACGGTTGTGGTCGCACGTCCGGAGAAGGAGGTCTTCGTCACCGAAAGTGATGTCGGCCGTATGCACTTCCTCCAATTCATCCTTCATCCTTTCAGTGGCGAGGAAGGCTTGGAATTGCTCAGGTTCTTGTAACGCCTTAATTAGTGAGTCTCGCGCTTCTTTTGATAATAGGAGGGCATCGAGAATGCTAAGCTGAGAAGGTAGCTTCCTTAGGTGCGCTAGGATGTTATAGTCCACCTTACCCTTCCTAGGAGGGTCTTTGGCAGCCAGCTCTTTCATGACTTGGTCATCTAAAGTGATATCTTCAGTGACCTTTTCCTTTCCCTTATCTTTTCTACTCGCGGGCCCGAGATTCTTTTCTGGGAGTGTGCGATTTGCGCAGCTGAATGTTCTCGCAGGCCTCCGATTTCTCCTCTTTCCCTGAAACGGATTCTTTAAAGAGAGGGCCCAGAGCCATTTCTTCATCAGAGTCACTCCCAAAGGTGAGAACTTGTGACTCTCCGGTGTTAACCATGTAACAGTTGCCAGTGGTCCTGTTGTGCTCGTCGGCAGTACTTCTTTGTTCTCGACGAGTCTTGCGTTTCATGCGCTTAAAATGTTGCCGATGAGCAACATATCCTTACCACCATATCTTAAAGGCGTCGCACTCCTCCGTGGGGTGTGAAATTTTCCGATGATATGTGCAATAATCAGGGTACCTCTCCACCCCATTGAGCGTGTTTTCTTCTGAGGGTGGTAGCTTCATTCCTATCGACATGGCTTTGGCAAACCGTTTCCTCGTCTTGAATATCTTCTTGTCTGCCTCGGATGCCTTTCGATCTGGCGGGAGTACTTCAACTCTTTCATTTAGTCGCCTGCGTTCGGCTCCTTCCGATGCGGCCATCTCACTCTCCTGATCTGCTTTACTCTTTAGACGAATCTCGTCCAGAAAGGCGTCGATCATTTCATCTGTTGGCCACACAAGTCCTGGCTCAGGGTGTGCCCCCAGTTTCTCGGTGCCAGGAGTTTTCTCATCTTCCGAGTGGGAAATCACGTGACAACTCGCCACATGTCCCTCGGATTCATCCGATGAGCTCTCTTCCTCATCTTCCTTCTGAAAGACGTGGTTGAGGAACTCTTGCAGTGTGACGGGAGTCCGTGCCTTCTGATTGTACTCCTCCAGCGCGTCAATCTGTTTCTGCAAATCCGTGCGCTTGTTTCCAGGCTTCACGGGCCTTTTGGATTTCCTCTTCTTTTTCTTCGAAGATTCTGACGGTTGGGTGTGAGTACTTGGGCCATCACCACGAATCTTTGTAGTTGGGCGCGGCTTCAACATCCCTTCGATGATTTGAGGTTCAAGCGGGTTCTTCCATTCAACCGCCGGGCACGCATGAAGGTCACTCAACATCCTTTTGGTTTTAGCTGATAGCACGATTTCCCATGGAGCTTCTTCAATAAAGGAACAAGTCGCCCCCGGTGCGTCCGTCTTCTTAGGAGTATGCGGCTGTGGCGGGTTCACCTTCCACTTTTCGGACAGCGCGAACTTTCCCTGGAGGTATTGATCTTCAATCCATCCTTTGAAGACGAAGCAATCCTCAATCGGATGGCTTACCGTTTGATGGTAAGGGCAATGGTTGGGGTTGTTCACCTCAGTGGGTTGTGGCGATCGCCTTGGATTTTGCAGGTTTATAAGTCTGTTGCGTACTGCCAGTTCGAATAGCCGTTTCTTCTTGTCCCGTGGGAACGAGTAGGGACGCTTCATCTTCTCATTATAATACCGGCATCTTTCTTCCAGTTGATCCGTCAGCTTTGGGGCATTGGGTTGCTGCTGGGCATTCGCGACGAAGGTGGCCTTTCCTTTACCCTTGTCATTCCGAGGTTCTGGCTTCGGGGGAGACGGTCTATGACCCATTTAGTCCATCTGAGCCAACTTGTCGATTAAAGCCTGGAATGTGGTTGGCTTAAAGAACATCATAAACTGGGAGATAGTGGCGTGAGGGTCTAGGGTTCCCATAAACATGCCCACCGCGGGCGCTTCCTCAATGCGTTGCTCGCATTTCGACCACAAATTCCGCCAGCGTATAGCATACTGGACCCAAGTTTCGCCTGGTTTTACCCTGGCGTTAATTAGTGCCGTTATTGGAGTGCGTTCGCTGGCGCTTGCGAATCGCTGAGTGAATAGTAACTCCATTTCAGCGAACGTCTTGATAGAATCGTTCGGGAGTTCCGAATACCATTCGAACGCTGTTTCTGATAAGCTGCCAACGAACTGGCGAAGCAACAGTTTATCATCTCCGCCGGTGTTACCGCAAAGGGCCCTGAACTGGGCGACATGTTGGTGGGGATTGCCGGTCCCCTTGTAAATATGGAACTTGGGAATTGTGTAACCCGGCGGGTACTTGATTTGGTCGTACCGGCTTGGATATGGCCGCCCCATTTTTACGACTTGACCAGCTGCCTCAGTCGCATGATGAACCCGGATTTGCTGGGCTATATAGTCTACCAAGTCAGCCTTAGAGATTGTCTCCTCCTTGGCCGTTGAGAGGGCCGGTGGTGGATTTGACGTTTCTCCCCTGTCGTCTTCAAGGACGATCGGGGGATCCTCAGCGGGTGGATCCTGTTGGATCATCATTCCTACCATATCTTGGAAGAGGAGGCCCATACGCTGTATGTTGGCTGCTTGTTCAGCAGCCTCTTTGTCCTTCTTCTCCAATATTCGGCGAAGGAATTCGGCGTCGGTTTCTTCCTCCTGGCGTTCGTCCGAAGACGTTTCTGGGTTTTCTTTTGGCCCGGTAAGTGCGGCCATAGCTTTCATCATTTCCTGGAACTTTTGCTGTTGCTCCTGAGCTTTGGTCACCGACCGTGTGAGCGGTCTATGACCTGTAGACGCACGGCTGTCTTCTTTTCCTGACGCCATGTGTACGGTGTAGACCATCATGCCTCAGACTTAGGGCGTCTGGGCTTAGTGCCTTTGGCTGTCGTTGCAGGCTGGGGGATCTTCTCTGGTTTCCTCCTTTCATGAGCAGTGGAGGTTGAGGGGGCCGTTGAGGTGGGCGTCCAGACAGCCTTTCGTGGTTTAGCCTGGTGACCGGCTTCCGACTGGATTTTCAGCTTCTTGTGCTGGCGGGAGAAGTTTGGATCGATCATCGAATCTCGGGCCTGCCGCCAAACCTTATAGATTTTGGAAGACAGCCGTTGAGGGGATCGGGGCTGCTCTGACTTTATCTCCACAACCTTTTTTAGTGGGGGAGGAGATCTCTTTAGTACCGCAGTAGGAGAATTCCTTCGCACCTTATTTAGCATCTCGAAGCTGTTCCCCGTTGGAACAGCAGCATTAACTTCCGCCATCGGGGCTGATGGAGTTAGCCCAGAGGGGGAGTTGCCCCCAGCCTTCCTTACTCGGCGCCAATGGCGACATCGAGCGTGTCGAGCGGACGGCGTTGGTTCAGCGGTGAGAATGGCTTCGTCTTGCCCC
Source organism: Agapanthus africanus (assembly GCA_030015575.1). NCBI lineage: Eukaryota > Viridiplantae > Streptophyta > Magnoliopsida > Asparagales > Amaryllidaceae > Agapanthus > Agapanthus africanus. Next base: position 740,539,581 of record CM057341.1, read on the forward strand.
CTGTGTAGGTGGGGGGTCGTTGCTGGTGTTAGCCTGTTAAAGACCGATGTCCTTTGGGTAGCAGGAGCGGGAGCTGAAGCCGTCAATCTTGTAAAGACCGACTTTGTGGCCGGGGAAGCCGCCTTGGCGACTTCAGGAGCAGGACCGGTCACTTTCTTAGAAGCAGCCTTCTCTGGGATCTTAGGTCCCATGATGGGTCCACAGGATTTCTGGCCCAATCTAGAGAAGACCGAGGCGCTGATGTTGGGCGACCCATTGAGAGGAGCCACAGCAGGGGTAAGACGATCAAAGACCGACTTCTTGGGAGCTTCCTTTGTCAGCACCGGCGCCGTAAAGCTTGTCGGTGGGAGCATAGTCCCAAAGAACAATCCGGTAGTGGCCTGAGTCACCTGGTCCACCGGTATTGTGAATAACGAAGCAGCTTGGGGTCCGTAGGCTATACCTCCTGGCGAGGCAGAGCGTTGGTTGCAATTGCAGTCCGAGCAGTTAGAGCATTTCGCAGAAGTAGAAGCCATCGATCCTTTGCTTTCTGCAATAAGCAAGACGCCAAGTCTTAGTATCTCGAAACCCAAGGGCAACCATTAGCGAACCGCGATTGGTTCTCGAATCACGACACACGAAGTGTGGAGTGGAAAGAGGAAAAGGTCCCACCGGACGTGCCAGAATCTGTTCCCCTCCGAAAGACGGCGCGACATGGCGTCTTGCCTGAGATCCGGGGCAGATGCTAATTGGTGCTATCCGTCTACCTCTCCGAAGATGCCAAGTTGATTTATGGCACCATGTATCGAAGGTTTAAACGGATGCGTCCGATGTAGCAGACTTCGTCAGATTCCCCCTCGCTTGAGGGGTTTTTTGATTGTGGGGACGCTCTTCCCTGCAGGCGCAAGCCCCTGCAGTTAATTACGCTACTGCATTGCAGTAACAACTTTCTCCTTCTCCAGATGATCACTTCGTGTCGTGGGTGTTTGTTTTGTATTTAGTTGCCCGTGGATTGTATACGGAGACTGAGTTATGTCGTCGCCCGTAGGGCGTGGACTAGTCCAAATCCGTATTTACTTAGATTTGGGTTAGGGGGTTTGGTTTGAGGATGCGTTAGCCATATTTGAGACTAAGATCGACTAAAACGTTTGTTAAGGATACGTTAGTCCGATTTGAGACTAAGATCAACTTAACGGGATCGTTTAGATCCGACAAAAGAGCAATTGGCTCTATTGTTCCAGTTTAGGGACATAGTGGTCCATTGAATGTATGACCGTCGGGACCCGTCACCTCTCTGACGACGTTGAAGGATTACAACGACAGATGTCAGAGGAGTTCAGAGATGTACCCTTGAACCAAAGTTGATTGGGGGATTTGTAGTCCAATTTGGGACTAAAGTCTGTTTGAAGGTTTAAGGATACGTTAGCCATATTTGAGGCTAAGATCAACTTAAACGGTTGTTAAGGATACGTTAGTCCAGTTTGGGGACTAAGATCGACTTAACGGGATCATTTAGATCAGACAAAAGTGCATTTGGGGGCTCTATTGTTCCAGTTTAGGGACATGGTGGTCCAATACCAGTTTAGGGACATGGTGGTCCATTTCCAGTTTAGGGACATGGTGGTCCATCGGTAGTTTAAGGACGCATAAGTCCATGCGTTTAAGGACCCCACAGTCCGTATCTTGGTTTAGGGACGCATAAGTCCATGAGTTTAAGGACCCCACGGTCCGTGTTGATGTGTGGTTGTCGGGACCCGTCACCTCTCTGAAGACGTTGAAGGATTACAATGACAAATATCAGAGGAGTTCCGAGATGTACCCTTGAACCAATGAGTTGGTTGAAAGAGCAGATGTGCTCAGTTCAAGATGATTTGAGGACTTATGGCCAGTTTGGGCTAAGTCCAATTATGTTTGAAATATTGGCCCTCTGTTGGTCCATTGAAGGAGAGGCTTTGCCTCTAGAAACTTAGCCAATTGGGCTAAAGCTAGAGTTAAACACTAAAGACCAACAGTGTTGAACACTGGGAATAAGATTAGCAAGTTAGTGTTAAACACTAAAAGATAATCAGTGTTTAACACTGGGAACAGAGTTTTCACATTAGTATTAAACACTAAGCAAATCAGTGTTAAACACTGCAAATAGAGTTTTCCAGATTAGTGTTAAACACTAAGAAAATCAGTGTTAAACACTGAGGACAAAGTCTTCAGATTAGTGTTAAACACTAAGGAGAGAGGGGTCACGTGTGGACACGTAAGAGCACCCTGATTCCCCTTATTTTATTCTACAGGTAAGTGTTTAACACTTTTAGTTCTAGCGGCCATCACGTGCGAGCACGTGATGAAGGCCCATGCTCTGTGCGTTATAATGCTCACTAGGGGTCACGTGGTGACACGTGAGGGCGCCCTAGAGCTCTTTTCTATTCCTTGTGCTTTAGAGGTCACGTGGGTCACGTGAGGCACTGCCTCAAAGGGCTTTCTGTAGATCTTTTGGGGGGGTCACGTGATGACACGTGACCCTGCTTTTCTGTAGTTGCTTAGAAGATCTGTTAATCCCTCCCAGGAATCAAATTCCTCGTAGGGTTGAACCCTAACAATAATTTCAGAGGAATTAAATTCCTATTTCCTTTTGAAGAGTTGAACTCTGAATTTTCTGTAGGAATTAAATTCCTCATATATGTGAAGAACTGAATAGGGTTAAACCCTAATAAAAGCTTTAAGGAATTAAACCCCACTCTCTGTTAGAGAATTATTTTGGGGAATAAGATTAAGGGAATTAAATTCTTGTTGTTTTAACAGAATTAAGTTCTTAACTAGGGTTAAACCCTGATTCTTTTCATTCTGAAGGAATTAAATTCCCATAACACAGGGTCAAACCCTAATTTTATTTTGAAGGAATTAAATTCCTATAGTTCTGTGAGAATTAAATTCTCGTGCTTCCATTCCCTCTCTATGCTTTGGATCTGCATGGCAGGATCTCAACCCATTGAGAATTAAATTCTCAACTCAAAGAGAGATGTGCACTTTACAGATCCTCCATCAAAGAGAGAAGAAATATGTCCCTCTGTTTTATATCAGAGTTAAACTCTATTGAGAATTAAATTCTCTTTTCTTTCAATGAAACCTTCCCTTTCTTACCTAGGGTTTTCTTTTGCAGAAGATCCAAATTCCTCTAAAGTATCAAGGCTCTCTCTCTTTTCTTCCCTCTGCATATATATTTTTTGTGTGTCTCTTGGCTCCTATTTATAGGAGAAGCAGCCGAGTCAATTAGTTTTTTGGTGGATCTTTCATTAGGAGATTTGATTTGTATCCATCATTCGTTTTGGACCTTTGGATTATTAGGTGAATTTTACTCACCATTGGATTTTAAATCCAGAGATTCTCCTCTGTTATTTTGGTTAGATTTTACGGGGAAATCTTTCCAAATTCGAGATTTTCCCATAGATAGTTGATATTTAATCACCTTTAAATCTTTAATTCAATCGGTTGCTTTGGAAAGATTTAAGAGGTCTTTTCTCAGAATTTAATTCTGTCAACAGATAGGCTTTGAAAGCTGGTCACGTGTGGCCACGTGACCCTTGGTCACGTGTGGCCACGTGACCCTTGGTCACGTGTGGGCACGTGACCCCCTTGGAACGAGCCCTCTTCTTTCTTTTTGCGCTCTGCTTTCTGGTTGCTGCTTAACCGTCACGTGCCATCACGTGACCCCTGGTCACGTGTGAGCACGTGACCCTCGTCTGGACCCCTTTTCTTGATTTAACCGAAGAACAAGTCTGCTGCTTTTGAGTATCACGTGCCAACACGTGACCCTGGTCACGTGGGAGTACGTGACCTCTTCTGAAGCCTTTTCTTTGATTTGATCAGGGAACCGGTTTGCCTTTGAAGCCGCTTTTAATTGTCACGTGCCAACACGTGACCCAGATCACGTGGGAGCACGTGACCCTTTCTGAAGCCCTTTTCTTTGATGTAGTCGGGAAGCTGAATTTGCCTTGCTGATGCTTTTAGATGTCACGTGCCAACACGTGACTGCTGGTCACGTGTAAGCACGTGACCCTTTTCTGAAGCCTTTTCCGTAAGCTTTCCTGATTTTAAATCAGGAAACAAGAGTAGGGTAGATGAAACGTTTTTCATCCCATCCTATAAATGCTCATGTCTTTTCAGAAGCGCCTACACTTTGCTCATCTTCCTCCTTGCATACTTTTCTTTCTGAGAATTTAATTCTCCTTTCCAGAGCTTAGTTCTCTGTTCCAAAAATTTTTCAGAGTTTAACTCTGTTGACTGATTCCTTTTCCTCAGGTAATCATCTTGAGCGAACGAAGAACTTTCACCCTTTTAACCTGAACCCATTTTCTCAAGTTTATCAACGAAAATAGAAAACCATTTAATCTTCGAACAGTAGATCTCTTAAGGTTCATATGATCTTTAGGGAGATAGTTCAAATCCATGGAATTTAACTCCATCCAAAAAAATGTTTCTGGGAATTTAATTCCCCTTTTCAAAAGGAATTTAATTCCTACGAAGAACTAAGTTCTTCCCATGTGGGCTTCTTAGGGTTTTCTTGCTTTGAGTTGTCCTTCTGTAATCAATGAAGAAGCAGCTTGCAATGATGTCTTTGTTGGAATTTAACTCCTTTGATCCTGTTTGATTTGTTGTAGGGTCCAAGGTGGATTTCTTTTTAGGGGAGAGTGTAGGGTTACTTGTAGTCCCTTGTTTATTTAATGAGAATATTCCCTTTGTCTCATTATAATTGCTTGGCCTCATTATTAACGAGCCGTCAACCTGATTCTGTGGGGCCCATGTGTTTTGTAGCCAATGGCCCCATAAAAAGAGTCTGCTGTCGCTTTTTTCAATTGTCTTCATATATATATATATATATATATATATATTGCTGGCTTTGCTTTTGACAGTTTCCTTTATTTGATTTCAGGTGCGATGGCTTCTGTTCCGTGCTTTCCCTTCACTCGCTCGGAAGCCGCTTTTCCTCAATCACCATCTGACGAGGAAGCGATGGCGATGATCCGGGATTATAACCCGAACTGCACCAGCTTACTTCTATGGGGAACTTGGTATAGCCATATCATCCGAGGTCGCCGGAGTTTCCTCTGTGAAGTGCCGACAGAGCCCACTTTCCCGTTCTTGCCGATGGACCCTCCGAGGACGGTTTTCGCTGTGGAGATGCCAAATTGGACTCCAACGGGATGGCTCGAGCCTTCAACAACCGGTATCCCGAACCATCCGATCCCTGCTATAGATATCCTGGGACGACGCATTTGTCAGGGTGAGGCCCACCCATAGGGACAGATTTATAAGATAGGGCTCACTCCTCGACACCCCACGGGCTACCTCCTCTGGGCTCGCTACATCCTTGCTACCCATCGTGCGCGGCTGCAGAAAGTTGGGCTTTACCAGGAAATATATGCGTCGCTCTTCCATTATCAATCCCCGCATGTCTGGTGGGTTAAGGCGTTCTTGAATCAATGGAATCTCCCCACCAACACCTTTCTTCTGTGGGACAAAGAAGTTTCGATCTCTTTGGGGGAGTTTTATGAGATCTCGGGGATGCCAATTCGAGGGGCACTTTATGAGGAGTTGCTGCCCTATGATGAATACTTCTTTGAACCCGAGCCCGCACCGCTTGATGGCTTGTCTGCCGAGAACGCCTTCCGCCACAAGCGCCCCAGCTTGATCAAGGTGCTGGGTATCTTTGACCGACCGTTCGCCGAATCTGAGGAGCAGGGCGTTACTTTTAAGAGCTTCGTTGCCTGCTTCCTTCGCGAGGATGCCCTGTCGAAGACAGCTCCGAAGTTCGCAAACATCAAAGACCCCTTTAGGTTTGGTCCGAAGAAGCTACCGACTAATAAATCGGATATACCGTAGTACTACATCCCCATAATGTCGCCGATGTCTTTCGAATCCATTGCAGCTCCCGGCATGGATGAGGAGACGTTCTTTGTGGGGTTTATCAGCGTCTGGCTCAGCTGGATTGTCATCCCTATGCATCGCCTCTTTATGAGAGCATCGGTCATCTATCCGGCTCACCGCATAGCTGAGGGAACGCGGCTGGCTATTAGCATCCCGGCATTGGCGCATCTCTATCACGGGTTGGGTGCTGCAGCTAATACTTCCACCCCTGGCGTAGATGTGGTAAATTTCTCGCTTCACTACTTTACGTCTTGGATCGAAATGCACATCTTGGGTGGCTTTGCTATGCATCAAAGGCCCGCATTATACGACGCTTATACCTTCCCGAGGCTTATGCGATTGGTGGATGCTTCTGCCGCTGATCCGACTCTATTCGGGGCTATTCGAGCGTTGATTTCTCCTTATGCTACTGCTGGCGGGTTAGTTTTTAATGATCGAGTCTTATCTTCTTTCGCGGGTTCAGCCCAGCCGCTTTGGGACCGGTTGATAGATAACGCGCCCTCTTTGAAGCCCCGAGAGGCCGCATGCTTGTACGCAATCAGACCGGGTTACCTGGTATTCCGTCAGGATAGCGCGGCCCTCTTCATGCAGTACAATCCGCACCGCTTTGCCCGGCAGTTTGGTTATGATCAGGGTGTCCCGTTTGAAGCTTTCATAATCTTGCCGGTTCCCTCGCTCGAGGTCGTTCGAGATGCCGCCCACCACTTTGTGAGGCTGAACACGGGTTCTCAGTTCATGATCTCCGATGGTGAGTACATGCCCCGATGCGTGGGATCGTTCACAGGCCGGTATCTCCATCGAGTCAACCCGATTATTCTTGAGGAAAGAAGGGTGCTTCTTGGTCATGGTGCCCCTACTCAGGTTCTGGCCATGGCAGCTACGCTGAGACCGCGCGCCCCGGTCCGCTTTCCTCTGAGGGATACCGGCACCGCACTTATTCCGGGGGAGTCGAGGGTGGATCTTACTCCAACAGCTGGTATGCCCCTGGGTACTCGATCGCGGGGTAGACGGGCTCCGGTAACAGCGCCACCACCCGAAGCAGCACCGCCCCCTGCGGCATCGACAATAGCGGTGTCATCCTCGGTTGTGGCACCGGGTGAGGGTGACAGGGATAAGGCTGTTGAGGGCGACGTGGGTCGACGCCTCACTAAGGCTTTGGGGGGAAGAAACGGTCGTCTTCGGCGGCCGGTTCTGGATCTAAGAGGCGGAGGAGGGTGGCCACCAACTTACTTGATTCTTTAACGGAGTCTGAGCTTGTACTTCCAGATGAGCCGTTGGTCGTGCACGAGTCGGACGCTGGTCTTCTCTTCCCGGGCTCGGCTGCCGAGGAGGCCGCACAATTGGCCGAGGCTATAAGATGTTTTAAAGACGAGTCTCAGAACTCAAGGGTTCCGAAGAAACCCTATCCTGCCGTGATCTTCTATGAAGACCCCTCATGGATCCGACGGCGGTTTATTGGCTCTTTGGAGGAATTGGGAGAACGGGCCCTGAAGCAGGATGCTTCGGAGGATGCCGTGGATGCATTTTCCTTATGGACTGGCGGCCATGAGTCCACCCTCGAACCCCGGCGAGCACGCCTCCTTGAAAAGGAGAACCGTCTTGAAGAAGCCATATTGAAGGCTTCCCTGCATATTGGTATGTTTTTTTTTATACTTCTTTGCGGTTTTTTTTTCCAGATTGTTTATGCTCGTATATATGTATTCTGATTTCTTCTATGGATTGTGCAGAGTCCTCGGCGATGGGGGAGGTCCCTACGGGCTTGTTGAAGCTAAAGCCCGTTGACGTTCCCGATGCAGCCTTGCTCAATGTAGAGGGGGCTGACGAGGCTGTTCCTCTTGCCATAGAGCCTCCAGTGGCGGTTCCTGATCACGGAGCGCTTGTTCCTTTAGAAGAGGCTCCTTTGGGGGTTGCCGTCCCAACGATTCTCCCTGCGGGCGGCCAAGAGGCTGGAGGAGAGGTAGCCGGGACTACTCTCCCTTTGCTGGAGCCGGAGATCACGGCGGAGGCCGTTGAAGCCGCCATCCCCCCGACTCAGAATGGGAGGAGTGTTGAAGGTAACCTTCAACATTTTAAATTAGCAACTTTTCTGTCGTCTAAACACTTTTGCTTTCCCAGAATTGCGCGGGCTGGCGGCTTCTATCGCTGATTTGTCTCCCCGGCAATCGTTTCAGCGTCTATTGGAGATGGCAGCTCATCAGGCGATCTCCCCTCAACGCATCGTCCTTTCCTCTGGGCAAGGTTAGCGTCGTTCGCCATTTTTTTATTATAGCATTGTCTCTATTTTGCGAAATGACATTGATGTCTCTTACAGTTTTGAAGCTGACGACGAGGTCGAGGTCGTTGAAGGGCCAGGGGAACCTTCAGCTCCTACTTGCATGACCGTAAGTAAGTGACATTTCATTATAGTCCCACTTGTTCTTTTGCTTAAGAGTTTTACTGACATTTTTCGAATCTGAATAGCCCTGCCAGCCCCCATAGCGCTGGATTCACGCATCGCCATGCCGCCCGGCCCTTATGCTTTGCGAGCCTCGGAGCACTTAGCCCAATTAAGCCTTGTCTCCTTGTCGTCTTTGATCGAGGAGCTTCGTGCTGGCAGCGCAACCACATCTGAAGAATTTGCCGCTGAAGCTAACGGTTCTCTTCCTTTTCTTGACACCTACCATAGCGAAGAGGTGGTGCGAGTCTGGGTGGAGTTCTGTCGGCAGGTGGAGGCTTGCTTGCACGCCCTTGAGTGTTCCCGCCTTTCCTCGGAGGCCTTAGCTGCAAAGGCGGAGTTGCGGGTGCTGATAGCACGGTGCGCGGCAAACATGGCATTATGCGAGAAGAGGCTCGGCCGAAAATTCTCGGAAAGGGAGTTGTCCTCTAAGGCATTGAGCGAGCTTCAAACCAGCCTTACAGCCAAAGCCAATAAAGCGTATGAACTCTGGAGGGTACTTCAAGAGTCTATCAGAGAGGTGGTGGCTCTTGATAAAGCTGTCATGTTCACTCGCGAAAGGGTCGAGGCTCACAAGGTTACTGAGAAAGAGCTCGAAGGCCAGCTCGCCTCGTATCAGGCCAAGCAGACTCAGGCGGAGGCTCGTCTTCTGGCGATCCTGAATCATGAAGCTATGGCCCAGCAAAAACAGGATGAGCTAGAAAAATTCCTAAACCGTCTGCCGGCTTGAAAACTTGTATCTTTTCCTTTCTTCTTGTACATACTCCGGAATGAGAGTATTTTCTTTTTGTTCTTTCATGAATTGTACTTTGTACCCATTTTGGTTTATGAATAAAGACATATTTTACTTCTCAATGGTGTGTCTCCTTTTTTATTGAATATGTTCTGCGGACAATTTATCTTGGTCTCCTTGCAGGGCAGCGATGGCTTAGGATTCATGGTTAAGATCTGCCTCCTAAGACTTTTGAGCTTTACAAGCCGTAAGGGTCTCATAAAGAGTTTTTCTCCCTACAGGTCGAGAGGATCCCGTAGGTGTAATTTCTCCTTAAGAATCGTGAGGATTCCTAAGCGTGTTTTCCCGTGAAAGTCGTAAGGATCTCACAAGAGAATTTGCTTCCCTACGGGTCGTGAGGACCCGCAAGTGCTGGGTGCGGTTGCCCTTATCCGTATTTTACGGGGTCAGGGGTTGCTTTGGATGTTTTTCGGGGTACCGTAGTTTAAAGACATTGCGGTCAAGGTTAAGGACCTCATAGTCCATGGGTTTAAGGAATCCACAGTCCGATGTTAGTTTTAAGACATCACGGTCAAGGTTAAGGACATCATAGTCCGTGGATTTAAGGACTCCACAGTCCGATGTTAGTTTTAGGACATCACGGTCAAGGTTAAGGACATCATAGTCCGTGGCTTTTAAGGACTCCACAGTCCAATGTTAGTTTTAAGACATCACGGTCGAGGTTAAGGATATCATAGTCCATGGATTTAAGGACTCCACAGTCCAATGTCATTTTTAAGATATCACAGTCAAGGTTAAGGACCTCATAGTCCGTGGATTTAAGGACTCCACAGTCCGATGTTAGTTTTAAGACATTACGGTCAAGGTTAAGGACCTCATAGTCCATGGATTTAAGGACTCCACAGTCCACGAAACATATGGTTACTGGGACCCGTCACCTCTTTGAAGACGTTGAGGAATTACAACGCCAGATATCAAAGGAGTGAATAGATGTACCCTTTAACCAAGGTAAAATCAGTCTAGAATCATCATGGTTGATCGTTAGTTTTAAGACATTACGGTCGAGGTAAAGGACATCATAGTCCGTGGATTTTAAGGACTCCACAGTCCGGTATTTGCTCTGGATGTTTCACACGGGTTCACTGCCATGCTTGGCGAGGACCAGGCTCCGCTCTGGGCGTTTTCCGCGGGGTCAAAGAATGACGTTATCCGCGTTCCACGTAGCCAGGAATTTTACTCTAGATGCTTCACACGGGTTCACTGCCGTGTTCGGCGAGGACTAGGCTCCGCTCTGGACATTTTCCACGGGGTCAAAGAGTGACGTTATCCGCGTTCCACGTGACCAGGAATTTTGCTTTGGATGCTTCCCACGGGTTCACTACCGTGTTCGCCGAGGATGCGAGGACCAGGATCCACTCTGGACGTTTTCCATGGGGTCAAAGAGTGACGTTATCCGCGTTCTACGTGACCAGGAATTTTGCTCTGGATGCTTCCCACGGGTTCACTGCCGTGTTCGGTGAGGACCAGGCTCCGCTCTGGATGCTTCACACGGGTTCACTGCCGTGCTCTGCGAGGACCAGGATCCGCTCTGGACGTTTTCCACGGGGTCAAAGAGTGACGTTATCCGCGTTCCACGTGACCAGGAATTTTGCTCTGGATGCTTCCCACGGGTTCACTGCCGTGTTCGGCAAGGACCAGGCTCCGCTCTGGATGCTTCACATGGGTCCACTGCCGTGCTCTGCGAGGACCAGGATCTGCTCTGGACGTTTTCCATGGGGTCAAAGAGTGACGCTATCCGCGTTCCACGTAACCAGGAATTTTGCTCTGGATGCTTCCCACGGGTTCACTGCCGTGTTCGGCGAGGACCAGGCTCTGCTCTGGATGCTTCACACGGGTTCACTGCCGTGCTCTGCGAGGACCAGGATCCGCTCTGGACGTTTTCCACGGGGTCAAAGAGTGACGTTATCCGCGTTCTACATGACCAGGAATTTTGCTCTTGATGCTTCCCACGGGTTCACTGCCGTGTTCGGCGAGGACCAGGCTCCGCTCTGGATGCTTCACACGGGTTCACTGCCGTGCTCTGCGAGGACCAGGATTCGCTCTGGACGTTTTCCACGGGGTCAAAGAGTGACGTTATCCGCGTTCCACGTGACCAGGAATTTTGCTCCGGATGCTTCCCACGGGTTCACTGCCGTGTTCAGCGAGGACCAGGCTCCACTCTGGATGCTTCACACGGGTTCACTGCCGTGCTCTGTGAGGACCAGGATCCGCTCTGGACGTTTTCCACGGGGTCAAAGAGTGACGTTATCCGCATTCTACGTGACTAGGAATTTTGCTCTGGATGCTTCCCACGGGTTCACTGCCATGTTCAGCGAGGACCAGGCTCCGCTCTGGATGCTTCATACGGGTTCACTGCCGTGCTCTACGAGGACCAGGATCCGCTCTAGACGTTTTCCACGGGGTCAAAGAGTGACGTTATCCGCGTTCCACGTAACCAGGAATTTTGCTCTGGATGCTTCCCACGGGTTCACTGCCGTGTTCGGCGAGGACCAGGCTCCGCTCTGGATGCTTCACACGGGCTCACTGCCGTGCTCTGCGAGGACCAGGATCCGCTCTGGACGTTTTCCATGGGGTCAAAGAGTGACGTTATCCGCGTTCCACGTGACCAGGAATTTTGCTCTGGATGCTTCCCACGGGTTCACTGCCGTGTTCGGCGAGGACCAGGCTCCGCTCTGGATGCTTCACACGGGTTCACTGCCGTGCTCTGCGAGGACCAGGATCCTCTCTGGACGTTTTCCACGGGGTCAAAGAGTGACGTTATCCACGTTCCACATGACCAGGAATTTTGCTCTGGATGCTTCCCACGGGTTCACTGCCGTGTTCAGCGAGGACCAGGCTCCGCTTTGGACGTTTTCTAAGGGGTCAAAGAGTGACGTTATCCGTGTTCCATGTAGCCAGGAATTTGGTTGATTGTATCCGCATTCCACGGAGTTGGGATTCGACTCTCAGTGGGAGTACCTCGCCGAGTCATGGAACTGGGAGTTGCCGCTGTTCCGCTTTGCTTGATGTTGTGTCCGCTGCAACGAGACGAACGTCGAGATGATCTCTAGGCTATCTGCGACTCATCGAGATTTGGCCTCTTCTTCTGATGAAAACCGGGCGAGGAGGAGTGCGATTCCTTCCTTGTTCGCGCCCCTGGATTGTATACAGGGATAGATGTAATATCACCTGTAGGGCGTAAATTTCATTTTTATTTTATTTCTTTTTCCGCGATGCTCTATCATTTCTGCTTTTTATATCGCGAGGGTTGCGATTGCCCCATCATTTCGGCTATTTTTCACGGTGCCCAATCATTTCGGCTATTTATTTTATTTTTACTCGCTGCTTTTTATTGCGAGTTGCCCAATCATTTCGGCTATTTTTCATGCATACATTTTTACTTGCTGCTTTTTATTGCAAGTTGCCCCATCATTTCGGCTATCTCATATGCACTTTTAGCTCGCTGATTTTTATCACGAGTGTAGAACTTGGAGTCTGGTGCCAATCTCGGCATCAGCATCGCTACAACTGGAATATTGCCAGGAGCGAATCATCATTTGCCATGAAAGGACTTGGAATTTGATACCGTTTCAGGCATCAGCATCGCTACAAATGGGATATTGCCAGGAGCGAATCATCATTTGCCTCTGTCGATGTTGAACAAAGGTGGCTTAGTAAACAGGGTTAGGGTCCTGTCGACTAAGGCTTTTGACTTCATGAGCCGTAAGGGTCTCACAAAGGTATTTCTCCCTACAAGTCGTGAGGATCTCATAGGTGTGTTTTCTCCTTGGGAATCGTGAGGATTCCTAAGTGCGTGTTCCCCTGTAAGTCGTAAGGATCTTACAAAAGGGTTTTCTCCTTATAAGTCGAGAGGACTCACATGGGTTGTTCACCGTGCGATCATATCCCCAGTCACGGATGGGGCTTGGTTAGGGAAATGTTTATTCACGCCCGTGGATTGTATACAAGGGTCAGTATTGAGCCACTTGTAGGGTAATATCGAAGTTTGTGGGGGTTGCTTAAGAACAGGTTCAGGTCTCTGTAACTTAAGACTTTCAAATCTTATGAGCCGTGAGGGTCCCATAAGAGAGTTCTCTTTACGAGTCGTGAGGATCTCGCAAGTGTAATTTCTCCTTAGGAATCGTGAGGACTCCTTAGTGTGTTGCTCCCTTGTGAGTCGTAAGAATCTCACGCGGGTGATTTCTCCTTACAAGGTCGTGAGGACCCTGCAAGTGTCCTTTAACGAGGTTGCGCCCTTTCGGGTTTTCACAAACACTCGCCGGTAGCCCTGCTGTTTTTACTCACGGAGCCCTTTCGGATTTTCATCCGTGCCCATCTCGCTCATGGACATACCGTTTTTTTATATTTTTTTCTTTTTTTTTTATACCGGCTTTGAGATACTGCAATCCACTGTAGTTTATCAACATCTCGGTCCACAGCCAGTTTTAGGACATAGTGGTCCATTGTTAGTTTAAGGACGTTTCGGTCCGTCGTTAGTTTAAGGACGTTTCGGTCCGTTGTTAGTTTAAGGACGTTTCGGTCCGATGTTAGTTTAAGGACATTTCGGTCCGGCGTTGAAAAAGGCCGGTTACTACTTAGAGTTCGGGCTTAGGAAGATAGCGAGTGGACATAGTCGTCGTCATCTATCATCGACCTAGGCCTTAACCCGTTAAGCGTAGTATTTCTTCAGGAAGCGACCGTTTATTGGCCTGAAAGGTCTTTCACCGTGCATATCCATGAGTAGATACGCTCCGCCTTGGTAGACCTTGTCTATGATGTACGGTCCTTCATAGTTCGGCTCAAATTTTCCCCGCTTGGCGCAATTAGGGATCATAGGTCTTTTGACCACTAGAACCATTTCGCCTTGGCGGAATGTCCTCGGCCTGGTCAATCTTTCATGTGAGCGCGTCATCTTTGCTTTGTAAGCCTCTAGATTTTTTTGCGCTATGAGCCGTATTTCATCAAGGGCATCAAGCTCCTCAAGCCGAAGGTGAGCATTTTCTTCGTCCGTCAGCTCGTAGTGGACTGCCATCCGTCGAGAAGGTAGCTCTATTTCGAGGGGAAGTACTGCTTCTGTACCGAATACCAACGCGTACGGCGTTGTGTTCGTGGCCGTCTTGAACGTAGTTCGATACGCCCAGAGAGCTTCTTGCAGTCTCCCGTGCCAGTCCTTTTTGTTTCGGGACACCATCTTCTTCACGATCTTTGTCAAGGTTTTGTTGAAAGCCTCAGCTCGACCGTTAGCTCGGGGATTATAAACTGAGGAATATCTCCAGTCTATGTTGTGTTGCTGCGCGAAGCGACTAATCTTGTGGCTTTTGTAGGCTGGCCCGTTATCGGAAATGATCCGTCGCGGAGTTCCAAACCGATAAATGACCTGCGTCTTGAAGAAATGGAGAATATTCTCCATCTTCACTTCCCTTAATGGTACTGCTTCTGCCCATTTGGAGAAATAATCAGTCGTCGCCAGGATGAAGCGATGTCCCCTGGATGATGCTGGTTCGATGGGGCCGATTATGTCAGTTCCCCACATTTCGAACGGCCAGCTAGCTACCGTTGGATGGAGCGGATTTGGATGCTGGTGGATGAAGTCCCCATGAATTTGGCATGAGTGGCATTGCTTCGCATACTCGAGGCAGTCCTGGATCATTGTGGGCCAATAATAACCCATTCATTTGATCTTCAGCTTCATCTTTGGGCCTGCTTGGTGAGAACCGCAGAGTCCGTCGTAAACTTCTTGAACGACTCTTTTTGCTTCGTCAGGTCCCAGGCATCTCAACCACAGAAAGTCAAATGACCTCTTCTACAGAGTATTATTGACGAAGGCGAAGGACAGAGCTCGTTTCACAAGCTGATGTCTTTAGAACGCATCTTCAGGCGTTCGACGGGATTTGAAGTAGTCTATGAAGACTACTCTCCAATCTTCAACCTTCTCTTGGCCATTTATTTGCAGGGCCGTTTGCTCAATTGCTTCCTTTTCCTTGGATGATTCCGGAGATATTTCTGCCAGCGGGAGTACTCGACGGCTTTGTACCACGATTCTGACGTCATCGAGGTTCTCGTCAGCCAGTTCTTTAGTGAGCTTGGCTAAAGTGTCCGCCTTGCTATTTTCGGCACGCGGTATGCTTTCCAAGGTGTAGGAGGGGATTTGAGTTAGTTGTTGCTGTACTCTCTCGCCATACTTCACCAACTCCGGTTTGCATGTTTGGTAGTCGCCATTTACTTGACTGGCGACCAGCTGGGAATCTTCGTATATGAGGAGGTTCTCAATTCCCATGTTGATGGCGATCTCGAGACCTGCTATCAAAGTTTTGTATTCGGCTTTGTTGTTCGTCCTCGGCTCTGTCAAGGAGAACGCAAAGCGCATTATCCCCCCTTGTGGAGTTACGAAGATGAGACCTACCCCCGATTTGATTATAGGTGTGTTTTGTTTGCGCTTCTTCATGGAAGACGCTCCATCGAAATAAAGCACCCATCAGGTATCACCGCCGTCAACCGCGTCAAACGCATGTTCGTCTGGCAGATCGCAATTCAGAGGAGAATCGGCAGGTATCGGATGTTCAGCGAGGAAGTCGGCAATGGCCTGGCCTTTCACTGCCTTGAGAGGCTGATAGGTTATCGAGAACTCCATCAAGAGTAGGGCCCATTTAGCGAGTCTCCCTGTCAATATGCTCTTCGACATTAGATATTTGAGGGGATCCACCTTCGATATGAGACGGACTTCATGCGCCAACGCATAGTGCCTGAGCTTCGTTATCGCAAAGATCAGCGCCAGGCAGTGCTTTTCGATGGGGGGAATAGCTGCTTTCTGCCCCTAGAAGAACTTGACTTAAATAGTAGAGCGCTCTCTCCTTTCCTTGGTCGTTCTCTTGCGCCCATAATGCACCTAAGGAACCTTCGAGGGCTGTGGTATAAAGAATAAGAGGCTTTCCCTTTACTGGAGCAGCTAACACCGGCGGGTTCTGCAGGTACTGCTTGATCTCGTCCAGTGCGCCTTGGCATTTGTGATACCAGACGAACGGGGTTCCCTTCTTCATCAGGTGACTGTAAGGGAGGCACTTGCCTGAAAGGTTGGCTATAAATCGCCGGATGTATGCGAGCTTCCCTTGGAGAGACCGCAATTGTTTAAGAGTCCTTGGCGGTGGCATTTCCATTATTGCCTTGATCTTTGACGGATCTATCTCGATACCTCGGTGCCGGACGATGAACCCTAGGAACTTGCCTGAGGATACCCCGAATGCGCATTTGAGAGGGTTCATCTTCAAGTTGTATTACCGAAGGCGTTGAAATACGGTCTTCAGATGCTCTAGATGCTCTTCGTATGACATGCTCTTGACCACGAGGTCGTCGATATAGCATTAGACGATTTCATGAATGAGGTCATCGAAGATCTTTGTCATGGCCCTCTGATAGGTGGCACCGGCGTTCTTTAGACCGAAGGGCATCACCTTGTAGCAGAATATACCCAAAGGAGTCCGAAAAGCGGTATGCCTCTGGTCTTCGGGATGCATCTTTATCTGATTATATCCTGATGAGCCGTCCATGAAAGAGAAGACCTCGTGAGTGGACGTGTTGTCTATCATCAGCTCGGTTACCGATACTGGAAAATCTTCCTTCGGGCAAGCTTTATTGAGATCCCGGAAGTCTACGCATATGCGCACTGTCCCATTTTTCTTCATTACCGGGATGATGTTGGCGATCCAGTCAGGATATTGAACTTCTTAGATAAACCCAGAATCGATCAGCTTCTTGACTTCGGCGTTGATGCTCATCTCAAGCTAGAGCCGCATTCTTCTCGGCGCCTATTTGACTGGCTTGACGTCCGGGGATATTGCCAATTTATGCACAGCAATTTCTGGATCTAGTCCTGGCATTTCAGAATAGTTCCATGCGAAGCAATCTCTATGCTGTATAAGCACGTCTTTTAACGCGGCCACCCTTTCTTCAGATAGCAACTCGCTGACGAATGTCGGTCGTGGGTCGTTCGTCGTTCCCAGCTCAATTTTCCTGAGGTTATCTGCAGTAGTATGTATGCCATCTTCCAGTTCTTTCGGCGCTGGCGGAAATTCCGAGATTACCTCGTCATCGCTGTTTTCGAAGCACCAGGGAAAGTCATCCATATTCTCGGGCTCTTCTTTTGATACCGTTATCATACGACAGGTACGAGCTCGCTTCCAAGACCGATGTGGATCTGGTTCTGCTCTTGTGGCTTTGGGTTCGTGCTTTTGTGGCGATGTTACCCTCCAGCTGTCGGATAGAGCAAATCTGCCTTACTGGTATTGGTCTTCGACCCAGTTCTTGAAGGTGAAGCAGTCTTCGATAGGGTGTCCTATGGATCGGTGATAAGAGCAATAGCCCGGATGAAAGACCTCATTAGCTTGCTCAGGTTGTTTAGTCTTCGGAAGTGTAATCATTCGATGTTTTAAAACGAGGTCAAGTATCTTCCGTGTCTTGTCTTGAGGGAAAGAATACGCTCGACTCATCTTCTTCATGAGGGACAAATCCGGACCGCGCAATACCCGATCGCGTGACTTCTTGGTTCCGCTTTGTCGCTGTCGAACGCCTTTTCTGGTCTTTGACTTGTTTCTACCTCTGCGTTGGGCCTTTTGCACCACAAGTTGACAGGGAGGAGTATTTTCGTCTTTTGCAGCCTGTTGACGAAGACGTTGCGTCATGGATTTCTCGTAGATGGCCATTTCGCGGTTATGGTCGTCCCGAGCTTTTTGACCCGCTTTCCTGATAAGCTTGTCCATTCGTTCTTCAAACGACGGACTCGGCACTTCGATCGCGGGATTTAGTTTTGATGAGGGGTTGGCATTTCCTGACAGGGCGTCCCCTTCTTCATCGAAGTTATATATGGCATAGCTAGCGTGGACTCGTTCCCGTTTCCCAGATCTCACATATCCAAGCCCAAGCGTCTCCATTCTCCCGTTGGGCAACTTGCACTGAGTCCCAGGGACATCCCAAATCCTGTTGTAGAACCAAGTTTGTCGAATAGTCTGTTTTAAGGGTACCCCTTGGCGCTTCAATAGCTTTTTTAGTCCATTTGTGTAATATCTGGGAAAACGGATGGGTTGGAGCCTGTCAAGTGTAGAATCCGCGCCGTGCCAGATTTCTTTCTCTCCTCTCGTTTCCGTGGACCGGTAGAACAGGATCGCCTTTTCACCCTTTCACTTGGGATGGACGTAAAACCTCTGCAGGTCTTGCATATTGTAAACCTCAAGTGCATCAAGGTCTTTGTAGTGCTCCCGCGGAATCATGGTAATTTGCAAACTTTGATCATCACTAGGGAATTCTTGTATTGGCGGCCGACTGGAGAAAACAGCATTAACTTCATCTTCCGAGTCGCTTCCGAAGATCAATATGGGGGCGGACGGTCCCGGGTTGTTGCGTCGAGACGGTCCAGCGTAAACTATCTCTTCTTCTTCTTCGGTATCACTCCCGAAAACAGGAATGGCGACGGCGGCTTTGTTCTCCGGTTTGCGACACCTCTCTGTATTCTCGAAATCTGGCAAAAAGTACTTTGCATCTTCGTATTTGCGGACTTCGTTCACGGAGAATGGGTTTAGCTCACCTGTTACGGTATACTCGATAGCATCCTTGAAATACTTCATACACTGATGTTGTGTAGAAGGGATGATGTTGTACTCGTGTAACCAAGGACGATCGAGCAAGGCGTTGTAGCAGGTCTTGGCGTCAATGACGTGAAACTTAATATCCGTGACGACCAGTCCGAAGCGTAATATTAGTATTACAAATCCGAGAGTCCGTGATGACTGGGAGTCGAAACCGGAGATGGTAATTTTGTCCCGAGCGAGGTGCTGAACGCTCATGCAGATTTCCTTTAACACCCGCACGTTGAGGAGATTAACGGAAGACCCATTATCAACCAAGATTTTGCCTATCTTTATATCGTGGCAATATCCAGAGACGTATAGGGGACGGTTGTGGTCGCATGTCCCAAGGAGCAGGTCTTCGTCACCGAAAGTGATATCGGCCGTGTGCACTTCTTCCAGTTCATCCTTCATCCTTTCTTCGGCGAGGAAGGCTTGGAATTGTTCGGGCTCTTGTAGCACCTTGATTAATGAATCTCTCGCTTCTTGTGATAATAAGAGGGCGTCAAGAATGCTGAGCTGCGAGGGTAGCTTTTTCAGGTGCGCTAGGATGTTGTAGTCCACCTTATTTTTCTTAGGCGGGTTTTTGGCAGTCAGCTCTTTCATAAGTTGGTCATCTAAGGCGATATCCTCAGCGACCTTTTCCTTTCCCTTATCTTTTCTAGTTGCGGGTCCGAGATTCTTTTCGGGAAGCATGCGATTGCGCAGCTGCATGTTTTCGCAGGCCTCTGGTTCTTCTTCTTTCCCCAAAACGGGTTCTTTAAAGAGAGGGCCTAGAGCCATTTCTTCATCAGAGTCGCTCCCAAAGGTGAGAACTTGTGATCCTCCGACGTTGACCGTGTGACAGTTGCCGGTAGTTCTTTTGTGCCTGTCGGTTGTGCTTCCCTGCTCCCGACGAGTTCTGCGTTTCATTCACTTAAAATGTTGCGGATGAGCAACATATCCCTGCCACCATGTCTTAAAAGCGTCACACTCCTCAGTGGGGTGTGAAATCTTTCGATGATATGAGCAGTAATTAGGGTGCCTCTCCGCCCCATCGAGCGTGTTTTCTTCCGAGGGTGGTAGTTTCATTCCCATTGACATGGCTTTGGCAAACCATTTCCTCGTCTTGAATATGTTTTTATCCGCGTCGAGTGTCTTTCGATCTGGCGGGTGTGCTTCAACTCTTTCGTTCAGTCACCTTCGTTTGGCTTCTTCTGATGCCGCTATCTCATGCTCCTGGTCGGCTTTACTTTTCAAACGAATTTCGTCTAGAAAGGCGTCGATCATTTCGTATGTCAGCCACACAAGCTCCGGTTCAGGCTTTGCCCCCAGTTTCTTAGTGCCGGGAGTTTTTTCATCGTCGGTAAACGAGTGGGATATCACATTACAACTCGCCACGTATCCCTCGGATTCATCCGACGAACTCTCCCCCTCATCTTCCTCTTGAAAGACGTGGTTGAGGAACTCTTGGAGTGTGATGGGAGTCCGTGCTTTCTGGTTATATTCCTCCAGCGTGTCAATCTGCTTTTGTAAGTCCGTGCGCTTGTTGCCAGGCTTCACGGGCTTCTTAGATTTCTTCTTCTTTTTCTTTAAAGATTTCGACGGTTGGTTGTGAGTGCTCGGGCCATCACCACTGACCTTCGGAGTTGGGCGCGGCTTCAACATCCCTTCAATGATCTGGGGTTCCAGCGGGTTCTTCCACCTGATCGCCGGGCATGTTTGAAGATCGTTCAGCATCCTCTTTGTTTTGGCTGAAAGCACGATTTCCCATGGAGATTCTTCAATAAAAGAACAAGTTGCCCCCGGTGTGTCCGTCTTCTTGGGAGTGTGAGGTTATGGCGGGT
Organism: Agapanthus africanus; assembly: GCA_030015575.1. NCBI lineage: Eukaryota > Viridiplantae > Streptophyta > Magnoliopsida > Asparagales > Amaryllidaceae > Agapanthus > Agapanthus africanus. The sequence goes on from CM057341.1 coordinate 740,560,125, forward strand.
TCACCTTCCACTTCTCGGACAACGCAAACTTGCCCTGTAGGTATTGATCTTCAATCCATCCTTTGAAGACGAAGCAATCCTCAATCGGATGGCTTACCGTTTGATGGTAAGGGCAGTAGTTGGGGTTATTCACCTCACTGGGTTGCGGCGGTCGCCTTGGTTTTGGCAAGTTGATAAGCCTATTGCGTATTGCCAGCTCGAATAGCCTCTTCGTCTTATCCCGCGGGAATGAGTAGGGGCGCTTCATTTTCTCATTGTAATACCGCCGTCTTTCTTCCAGTTGATCCGCCAGCTTTGGGGTACTGCGTTGCTGCTGAGCGTTCGCAACGAAGGTTGCCTTCCCTTTACCCTTGTCATTCCGAGGTTCCGGCTTCGGGGGAGACGGTCTGTGACCCATCTGGTCCATCTGGGCCAACTTGTCGATCAAATCCTGGAACGTGGTTGGCTTAAAGAATATCATGAACTGTGAGATAGTTGCATGAGGATCTAGGGTACCCACGAACATGCCCACCACGGGCGCTTCCTCAATGCGTTGTTCGCATTTCGACCACAAGTTTCGCCAGCGTATAGCGTACTAGACCCACGTCTCGCCTGGTTTCACCCTGGCATTAATCAATGCCATTATCGGAGTGCGTTCGCTGGCACTCGTGAATCGCTGCGTAAATAGCAGCTCTATCTCCGCAAATGTTTTGACGGAGTCGTTCGGGAGTTCAGAGTACCATTCGAACGCCGTTTCTGACAAGCTACCGACGAAATGGCGAAGCAACAATTTATCATCACCGCCGGTGTTGCCGCAAAGCGCTCTGAACTGGGCAACATGCTGGTGGGGATTGCCCGTCCCCTTATAGACATGAAATTTCGGTATTGTATAGCCCGGCGGGTACTTGATCTGGTCATACCAGCTCGGATATGGTCGCCCTGTTCTGATAACTTGACCAGCTGCCTCAGTCGCCTGGTGAACCCGTATCTGCTGAGCTATATATTCGTCTAGGTCTGCTTTGGAGATTGTCTCCTCCTTGGCTGTTGACAGAGCCGGTGGAGGATTTGACGTTTCTCCCCTGTCATCTCCAAGGACGATCGGAGGATCTTCAGCAGGAGGATCTTGTTGGATCATCATACCCACCATATCCTGAAACCGAAGGGCCATTCGTTGTATATTAGCTGCTTGTTCCGCAGCCTCTTTGTCCTTCTTCTCAAGTATCCTGCGAAGGAATTCAGCGTCAGTTTCTTGCTCCTGACGTTGATCCGAGGACGCTTCGGGGCTTTCTTTCGGCCCAGTGAGCACGGCCATCACGTTCATCATTTCTTGGAGCTTCTACTGTTACTCCTGAGCTTTGGTTACTGACCGTGTAAGCGGTCTATGACCCGTGGATGCACGGCTGTCCTCTTTTCCCGATGCCATGTATACCGTATGCACCATCATGCCCCCAGACTTAAGGCGTTTAGGCTTATTGTCCTTGACATTTGCTGCAGGAGTGGGGACCTTCTCCGGCCTTCTTCTCTTTTGAGTGGTCGACGTGGAGGGAGCCGTCGCAGCGGGCATCCAAGCGGTTGTCGCCCTTTGTTGTTTGACATGACGGTTCTTTTCTTCCTGAACCTTCGCCCTCTTCTTCTGGCGAGAGTGATCTTGAATGATTACCGAGTCCTGAACCCGTCGCCAGACCTTATAAATTTTGGAGGACAGCCGTTGAGGGGGCTGCTCCGGCTTTGTTTCTATAACATTTTCCGCCGGTGGAGGGGATCTTTTGAGAACCGCAGTTGGCGAATTTCTGCGTACCCAGTTTAGCAGCTCGAAGCTGTTCCCGGTTAGAACAGCAGCCTCAATTTCCACCGTTGGAGCTGGTAGAGTTAGCCCGGAAGGGGAGTTGCCCCCAGTCATCCTTATCCGGCGCCAGTGGCGACGTCGGGCATGACGGGTTGTTGGGATTGATTCAGTGACGGCTTCGTCTTGCCCTCTATTCTGGGGAGGGGCTGCTGCCGGTGTCAGCCTCTTGAAGACTGACGTTCGTTGAGAAGCTGCGTCCATCCGATCAAAAACAGATTTCTGAGCGGGAGCGGGAACGGGGGTAGTCAGTCTCGCGAAGACCGACCCTCTGGGAGGAGAAGCCGCCTTGACGACTTCGGGAGCAGCTGTCTTCCTTGGGCTTCTTGGTAGGCCCTTTGGAGCTCGAGTCCAGCCTGGTGAAGACCGAGGAGTTGGAATTGGACGACCCGTTGAGAGGGGCCGTGGTAGTAGCAAGTCGATCGAAGACCGACTTCTTTGAAGCTTCCGATACGGGTATAGGGATGGTGAAGCTCGCTGGCGGGAGCATGGTCCCGAAAAACAGCCCTGTGGTGGCTTGAGTAATCTGCTCCATGGGCATCGTGAACAAAGAGGCCGCTTGGGGCCCGTAGGTTATGCCCCTAGACGAGGTGGAGCGTAAGTTGCAGTTGCATGTAGAACACTTTAAGCAGCTGCCAGCCATTGATCCTTTGCTTTCTGCAGTAAGCAAAATGCCAAATCTTAGTACCTCGAAACCCAAGGGCAACCATTAACGAACCGCGATTGGTTCGCGAACACGACAAACGAAGTGTGGAGTGGAAAGAGGAAAAGGTCCCACCGGGCGTGCCAGAATCTGTTCCCCTCCGAACGGCGGCCAAGACTGACATCTTGCCTAAAATTCGGGGCAGATGCTAATTGGTGCTATCCGTCTACCTCTCCGAAGATGCCAAGTTGATTTATGGCACCATGTATCGAAGGTTTAAACGGATGCGTCCGATGTAGCAGACTTCGTCAGATTCCCCCTCGCTTGAGGGGATTTTGATTGTGGGGACGCTCTTCCCTGCAGGCGCAAGCCCCTGCAGTTAATTACGCTACCGCATTGCGGTAACAACTTTCTCCTTCTCCAGATGGTCACTTCGTGACGTGTGTGTTTGATTTGTGTTTGGTTGCCCGTGGATTGTATACGGAGACTGAGTTGTGTCATCGCCCGTAGGGCGTGGACTAGTCCAAATCCGTAATATCTTAGATTTGGGTTTGGGGGTTTGGGTTTAAGGATACGTTGATCTCGTTTGAGACTAAGATCGACTTAAACGTTTATTAAAGATACGTTAGTCTAGTTTTAGACTAAGTTCAACTTAACGGGATCGTTTAGATCCAACAAGAGAGCAATTAAGGGAGCCCTGTTGTTTAGTTTAGTGACAATGCGGTCAATAGGTAGTTTAAGGACATTGCGGTCCAGTGTTAGTTTTAAGACATTGCGGTCAAGGTTAAGGACGTCGTAGTCCGTGGATTTAAGGACTCCACAGTCCGATATTAGTTTTAAGACATCACGGTCAAGGTTAAGGACGTCATAGTCCGTTGTTAGTTTTAAGACATTCCGGTCAAGGTTAAGGACGTCATAGTCCGTTGTTAGTTTTAAGACATTCCGGTCAAGGTTAAGGACGTCATAGTCCGTTGTTAGTTTTAAGACATTCCGGTCAAGGTTAAGGACGTCATAGTCCGTTGTTAGTTTTAAGACATTCCGGTCAAGGTTAAGGACGTCATAGTCCGAGGGTTTAAGGACCCCACAGTCCGGCGTTAGTTTTAAGACATTACGGTCAAGGTTAAGGACCCCATAGTCCGTGTGTTTAAGAACCCCACAGTCCATATCAATGTGTGGTCATCAGGACCCGTCACCTCTTTGAAGACGTTGAGGAATTACAACGCCAAAAATCAAAGGAGTGAAGAGATGTACCCTTAAACCAAGGTAGATTAAATGATCTTTGGCCCAATTTGGAACCAAAACCAATTAATTATATTATGAGCCCATTGGCCCAGTTAAGTTTGAATTGAGAACTTATGGCCAGCTTGGGCTAAGTCCAATCATGTTTAGAGTATTGGCCTTCTGTTGGTTCATTGAAGGAGAGGTTTTACCTCTAGAAACTTAGCCAATTGGGATAAAGCTAGTGTTAAACACAAGCAGCAAATCAGTGTTAAACACTGGCAACAGAGATTTTAATTTATTGTTAAACACTAGGAAAATCAGGGTTAAACACTGTGAACAGAGATTTAATTTAGTGTTAAATACTAAGAAAATCAGTGTTAAACACTACAAATAGAGTTTTTTCAATTAGTGTTAAACACTAAGGCAAATCAGTGTTAAACACTGGATACAGAGGTTTCAATTTAGTGTTTAAACACTAAGGCGAGAGGGGTCACGTGGTAGCACGTGAGAGCGTCCTCCTTCTCTTTATTTTGTTAGCGGATCAGTGTTTAACACTTTAATTCTGACGGCCATCATGTATGAGCACGTGATGGAAGCTCACGCTCTGTCTGTTATAATGCTCTCTAGGGGTCACGTGGTGACACGTGAGGGCGCCCTAGAGCTCTTCTTCTTTTGCTTTTTCTTTGTGTGCTTCAGAGGTCACGTGGGGCACGTGAGGCGTTGCCTCAAGTTCTTTTCTATGGATCTTTGCAGGGGTCACGTGGTAGCACGTGAGAGCGCCCTGCTTCCCATTGTCTTGTTCTGCCAGAAGCATTAAATACTTTGGAGCATCACGTGCTGTCACGTGATGGGAATTTGGGTGTTTGTCTGTTAGAGCTTTAGCCAAGGGGTCATGTGGTAGCACGTGACTCTGGTTCTTTGCATATTTTAAAGATCTGTTCATCTTTTAAGAATTAAATTCTTCATAGGGTCAAACCCTAACAATGAACTTTAGAGGAATTAAATCCCTGTTTTCTTCTGAAGAATTATATTCTTAAATAGGGTTAAACCCTAATTTCTTTTTTAAGGGAATTAAATTCCTGTGAGTTTGAGAGAATTATGTTCTCAATTAGGGTTAAACCCTTGTTCTGTTCGTTTTGAAGGAATTAAATTCTTATAACATAGGGTTGAACCCTAATTTTATCTCAAATGAATTGAATTCCTATAATCCTGTGAGAATTAAATTCTCCAAACTCAGTTCCTCCTCTGTGTTTTAGATCTGCATGGCAGGATCTCAACCTAATGAGAATTAAATTCTCAATTTATGGCGAGATGTGCACTTTGCAGATCCTCAACCAGAGAAAGAACTAAGTTCTTTTCTTTATATAAGAGTTAAACTCTTTTGAGAATTAAATTCTCCTCTGAAGCCTCCCTTTTATTTTCTTACCTAAGGTTTTTCTTTTGCAGAGAATCAAAGGCTCTATATCTCTCTCTCTCTCTGTGTATCAAAAGAAAAGGTCCAAAGTACCAAAAGTCCCCTCTCTTCTTTTCTTGGCTCCTATTTATAGGAGAAGGAAAAGAATCAATCTGCTTAGTAAATCTCTCATTGAGAGATTTGATTTATATTTATCATTAATCTGGGTCTTTAGATTGTTAGGTGAATTTTATTCACCATTGGATTTTAAATCCAAAGATATCTCTTTGTTATTTCGGTTAGATTTAGGGGGAAATCTTTCCAAATCCAAGATTTTTCCATAAATTGGTGATATTTAATCACTTTTAGATTTTTAATCCAACGGTTTCAAATAATCCTTCTCCATTTTGGAAAGATTTGAATGATCTTCCCTCAGAATTTAATTCTGTCAAAGAATAAGGATTTCAAAGCTGGTCACGTGTGGCCATGTGACCCCTGGTCACGTGTGGCCACGTGACCCCTGGTCACGTGTGGACACGTGATCCCTGGAATGGGTTTCTCTTCTTCTGCGCTCTGTTTTCTGGCCACTGCTTAACCATCACGTGCCAACACGTGACCATTGGTCACGTGTGAACACGTGATGCCTCTTCTGAACCTTTTCCTGATTTTTAATCAGGAAACAGTCAACATACCATAGGCCGCTAGTCAAGTTCAATCTGTCATTTCTTGATTGATTCGAACTAACCCACACAAACTCTTGACGGTGGTCAATAAGGCTGTGTGACTGTCCCTACCGATCGCATCAACATGCTGCAGATAAGTATTACCCAGGTACCGTACACTGTGCCTTGACCAAGGTCAACAAATATAGCACAAATACTAAATACTACATTTCTGAAATGACGGAGAGTTACGGCTGGTTTTGAAGAAAACCTTTAACGTAATGAACTTGATATCGTTGTAGAATCTAGTGATTTGAAAAAGGAGTAGTTTAAGGCCCGTTTTAAAAATCGAGTAGTTTTCAAAACAAACCGAGTGTGTTGTAGCATATGCTAGTTTTTGCTAAAGAGGTTATTCCCGGTAAAGGGATCTAGGCTCTTTCCTCATCGAATGAGGCGCTGGCTATTTATAATGGAATACTACTATGCAAAGCAAAAACTAGAGCTACCTTTTTGAAAAATTTGATTCTACAACATCTTTTAGGTTTCTTTTCTTTTCATTAATCTTATTAATGACATCTCATCAATTATGTTTTCTAAACATCACAGAAGAAACGAAAATAAAACACACATATATGCCATCCGCATTCGCCACAGGGATCCGGGTCTTCACCGTAAGGTTACTTAACTTACGGTAGGGCGGGGTCAGGACTAGCGTGGATGCAAACTATATATAGTGTCTACTAATATATCATATATATAAGTAGCATTCGTTTCACACAGTTATATGATCACATCACATCACATTACAGAACAACAGAAGCAGATATATGAAATATAGGATATACTAAGAGGTCCGTGTTTTAGATTAAGCCAGTAACGAAAAAACGGATTCGGCGGTCGTGATGAATAGCCAAGCCCATATCCCTAGACCCCTACGAGATCGGCAAGCAACCCTGCCAATTCTAAAGTTAGGCGACCGGTCTCGACTCCTCGAGATGGCCTCCCATTAGACTCTAGAACCCGGTTACTTTTGCTCCCCGCCTTGGGTCTATCATAATGCCGTAAAGTAAATAATATACATCGAATAGAGACAACAACCTCAACGCAGAAGTGTCCCAATAAAAGAATATTACATACAATTATTTATATGAATGAAAATTGAAAAACTCTCATCTCACATAAATAAAAACCCGGCTATTCAATCATGATGATCCAATATAACATATCGATATTAACACAATAACATTACGTGTCATCAACGTAAGTAAATATGTGTATCCATAATGTCGTTGTCATATAGCAACGAGATCAAGGATACCGCCACATATGACACTTACGGTCGCAGAAAAGAAATAAAAACTACGATAATTAGAATCCGCATCTTTAGACATCATAAACCCGAATTATCACATATTCTGAATTTCATGCCTAACCCTATAAACCTTACATTTAAGTTTCGAATTGAAAACACTTTTCAAAAATTAAGCCGGGCAATTCCACAAGATTCTCGATTAATGATTCAAAGGCTCGTCGGGAACTTTAGTAGATGGCCGCACCCCCGATGCCGTCAACGAAGTGCACTTGGGCGGAACACCGTTGCCGCGAGCATCCGAGTGGATGCTTTTGGCTATGGGGTTCTCCTGTAGTCACTGGGTCGGGGCAAAGGAGCTTGGTTGTCTACTAGTGTCTCCCGGCGAGTATACACATACGATATGAGATTACGATGGAGTTTCGATCCAATTCCAAACTCCGTGGTAATCCATCATTTGAGACTAAAACGCGAGATTTACAAATCATTAACTAGTTTTCACAAAACTAATCAATGCGGATTCCAAGAATTGTATCACATATCCAAAGCAATATAGACGATTTTAAATATTTCGTCGATATTTCAAACAAAAACAATTCACAGAAACCTCAAAATGAAGCAGCACATGAAAAACGAGCTCATAACTCCACATTTGCTTGGCGGAACCGGTGCCAATACATGGCATAGGCGGCGGTTCCGCAGCCAAGTCGTGGAGCTACGTGCTTGTATTTCTTAAGCCTTCATAGTTTTACCTGCATGATTTTTGAGCATTTTTAATAGTGAAAACATGAAGTTTGAATTTTTTTACAGAAACTAGTAAATATCGGAGTTTAAAACGTCGATCGAACACTTTAACGTCGTCTAGACTTCGCCTAAGTCTCTAGCTTGGTTCTGATACCATGAAAGTATGTCTTAGCACCTCTACTAGGTTTCAATAAGTATCAAGTATGCAATTTTAAGAAATTAGAGGTCTAAGTATACTAAACAAGAATCAAACTAGAGAATTAGGGTTTCAAATTTAGCAAACTATGTTCTAAATTAAGTGAAGAGAGTATACAACCTTTGTAGTCCAGTCCTTCACTTCTAAAGCTCCAAGTAGTAGTCCCTAAAACTCTTCTTTGACTCCACTTGAAGAATGGAACGAGCTTGCTTGTAGTATTCGTCGTCGAAGATGATCCACCTTGAGGCAATTCTCACTCAATTTCACACTTCACTAATCAAAGTTTTAGTGAAGTTAACAACCCATACTAATAGGCTAGAATAGTGTAGGTTGATGAAGTAAGAATTTTGCTCACTATAAAATATTTCTTTTCTTTTCTTTTTCTCAACCTTAGAAAACTAGCGAGGAGATGAAGATGAACTTGGATGAGTATGAACCATAAGCTCAAGAGATAAGATGAGATCAAGACTATGATAAAAATCTATGAATAAAACAAAATTATAAGATGAGTCATGGCATCTCTAAGCATCTAAGAATAATGACTCATTCTTATTTTGTTGTAATTAAAAAACTTATTATTATCTTTTCCCCAATGTGATTCTCACACATCCATATTCCTTGTATCATCAACCATGATACAATATATGTGTGTGTGTGTGTGTGTGTAAAGAGAAGAAAATTTTAAGTGAGCTTAATATTAGTTTATATATATATATATATATATATATATATATATATCAAATATATAAATATTTATCAAATTATTAAATCAACACTTGATTCAATAATCCGGTTATATCATATATAACCGGCTAATATCATATATATATATATATCAAATTATTAAATCAACACTTGATTCAATAATCCGGTTATATTACATATAACCGGCTAATATTCAATATTAGTTAATATATATATATATATCAATCAAATTATTAAATCAACACTTGATTCAATAATCCGGTTATATCATATATAACTTGGATAATATCAAATATATTAACATATATATAAATTAAATCATTGAATCAACACTTGATTCAATATTCCGGTTATATCATATCTAACCGACTGATATCATTTAATACTGGATTAGAATACGGTATCATATACTCGTATTTAACCAAGCTCCCGCACATATCTCCATATGTGCCCTACTTCGTTTCGCTTGAGCTAGGAAATCTCTATGTGGGACTGTGAAGACTCGTCAATACGCCAGCAATAGGCAATGATCACATCAGATACCCACAAGCCGTCAGCGGTACTAGATGGACGTAATGGCTACCTAAGTATAGAACGAATAGAAAATCAATAAGCAAACTTGTCCAAACTCCCGTAGAGCCTATAAGAAACACTTACCATACAGTCCGGTCTCTTCGTATGATATGTCTTATATTGAGTCTGGGGGTGGAATGGTCATACCCTACTAACTCGATAAGTCATACCGATGTGTGGCCTATAATCTTTCGAGAAACTACTGATAACACTTATCGGTAAATCTCATCAGCCCTGGCCAGGGACTTGATGTTATAGCCAATCGAGCGTAGCGCAATATCAACTCCCAATACCGGGAGAGACGAAACCCCTCCTATCGCTCATTGCCTCCATGTAACTCGAGATTGTACCCAAAAACCACCTGTTTGCATGACTCCATTGACCCGTGGTAGGGAGAAAATCAAAGCACAGTGGGAACCACACAAGACACTATGATGATTTCGGGTCTACAGACTAACCTGTACAAGTGCCACCAGGGAACTGCTATATGACGATAGGTATGGTACCATCTAGGAGTTCTCGGCGAGTCATGTTCGGTGTACTCATTCTCCAATGAACACCTGTGTACAATCTTTGATGTCAAATACCAATGGTTGTGGGATCAACCATCGCCCCATACAAGGTCAAGAAATGTACACACTGGTCTACTCTAGAATATCGATGCCCTGTCTCGATACTCTCTCGACTAGGAACTGTTAAGGAATGTTCTTATGGACTACACAAGCGCCACTAGTATGATCTGCATCATAGTTCTGGTAGTCAAGCCAACATCCTAAGGGCTTTATCAATTTGTATCAATGAGATAGTAAACTAAAACAAGTGTACATATTAAGACAAAGAGCCACCAGATAGCATACTATCATGTCGAGCAAGAAAGTCCTCTATATATGTCCAAGCATCCACTATAATATACAATAATGGCCTCTAGGGCATACATATTCCTAACAGTCTCTAAGGGACCTCTCTGTCCATTTCCTGAGTCAAATACTAGCTCAGCGGGCCGTCATGTCTGTTTTTACCGATGAGCACGGCACTGATTGGTGGGGAGCGACTTTTCCCGAGAATCGTCGTTTTGATATGGTAGAGAAGTCCGAGAGGGAATCAGAGAATTTTGTATACTGTTTTGTTAACCCATGTTGTCTTATCCCATATTTGGTGATCTCTTCCTTATTGAATAAGATGCTTATTTAAATGCATTTTTTTTATCGTTGACTGATGAATATTTCACCTCCAACAAATGTCTTTCCACTGATTGCATCATTAAACATATGTCCATCTTGCATGTGCACGCGTGCATGTGGCAAGCATATGCGCATGTGCTTTTTGTATGCACTTTACCCTTGGAAACTTCTGCTAAGTGCGTATGCCAATGATGCGCGCGTATGCTGCGCACGTGTTATGCACTAACCTTCACACACGCGCATATAAGTGCGCATATTTTCAACGTTATTTTTCACTCAAATGCGCACATATATGTAAGTGAGCATTTAACCAGGTGTGAACACCCCTCCCACTGCTATTTCTAATAACGATTCTTCTGCAGGTATTCCTATATAGTCCGTTGTTCTTGATTCTCCACTGCCGTTGTCTTTAGAAGATCTTTCACTTCCTATTGCCTTATACAAGAGTAAGCGTTCATGTATTACTGCACATCCGATTTCTAACTTTATTTTCTATCATAGACAAACCATTTTCTTGTCAATTTGTTTCTTCCTTATCTGCCATTACTCTTCCTTTCTCTGTTCAGGAAGCTCTTCAGTACCCAGGTTAGCATGCAGCTATGTTAGAGGAGTTTTCCGCTTTGCGCTCTAATCAAACTTGGAAATTGGTATCTCCTCCCTTAAATAAGAAAGTTGTCGACTGTAGATGGGTCTTTGCTGTCAAGCATAATTCCGAAGGAACGATTGACCGTCTCAAAGCTCGATTAGTGGACAAAGGTTTTAGTCAGCAGTATGCGTTGGATTATATTGAGATTTTTTCGCCATTTTCCAAATAGACAGTTTATGTTCTTAAATCCTTGGTTGTTTCTAAGGCATGGCCACTTCATCAGCTTGATATGAAGAATGCATTTCTTAATGGCGATATTTTGGAGACTATTTATATGCAGTAGCTTCCTGCGTTTGAGCGACCGGGGTAGTCTATGGTTTGTATTCTACGTAAATCTTTATACAACTTGAAGTAGTTACCGTGTGCCTGGTTTGAAAATTTTAGTACAGTTCTTCGACAGATTGGCTTCAAACACAGTCACGCCGACACATCTCTCTTTACACATAATCGTCCTTAGGGCAAGGTTATTGTGCTAGTAAATGTTAATATTATCATTACTGGAGATGATTATGCCGGTATCTCTAAAGTGAAAGAACATTTGGCTTCACACTTTCATACTAAGAACCTTGGGCCACTTAAATATTTCCTTGGAATTGAAGTGTCACGGAACTCTGGTAGATTACAACTTTTTCAGCGCAAGTATGCACTTGATCTATTATCTGAGACAGGATTTCTGGGATGTAGACCAGCAAACACTCCTATGGATTCCTCGGTCAAGCTATCTCGATTGAGCTCTCCCTCGGATCCTCTACTATCTGACCAAGGAGGATATCGATGTCTGGTTGGGAAATCTATTTACCTCACTGTCACTTGTCCTAACATTGCCTTTGTCATTAGTACAGTGAGTCAGTATATGCAGAATTCTTTGATCTCTCACCTTGAGATGGTTGAGCATATTCTTAGATACAACAAAGGTTCTTCAGGACATGGCCTTCTCTACAACCCATCATCTATGTAATCGCTCACAAACTTTGCAGATGCTGACTTTGCTGAATCTATTGATGATCGTTGTTCTACTAGTGGCTATTGTGTATTATGAGGAGCAAACTTAGTTACATGGAGGAGTAAGAAACAAAATGTAGTAGCTCATTATTTGGCCGAGGCTAAGTATAGATCCATGGCGCATGTTTACCGTCGAAGACTAGAGTGAGACGTTGAGACGTCTAGCCTGAATTTGGGGGCAGATGCAATTTGGACATATCCACCCACCTCTCCGAAGATGCCAAGTTGATTTATGGCACCGTATATCGGAGGTTTGGATAGATACGACCGATGTAGTAGACTTTATCAGATTCCCCCTCGTTTGTGAGGGGTTTTTGATTGTCAGGATGCTCTTCCGTGCAGGCACAAGCTCCTACTGTTAATTACTTTATCGCGTTGCGATAACAACTTTCTCCTGTTCCAATATTTCACTTCGTGTCATATTATGTTTGGTTTATTTTGGTTGCTCATAAATTGTATACGGAGACTAAGTTATGTCATCGCCCGTAGGGCGCGGATTAGTCCAAATTCGTACATATATTTTCATGATTTGGGTCAACCATTTGCATGACGGGGTCCACGTTGGTAGCTTAGTTTGCCAACGGAATGAATTTAGGACGCATTTCTCTCATTTGTGAGGTCCATCGGTTCATATGAAACTTGGGTTTTATCTAAGGGTCGTTAGTCTTATTTGAGGCTAATATCAACTTAAATATTTTGGGTCAAGCATTTACTTGACAGGGTCCACGTTGGTAGCTTGGTTTGCCAACGGGAATGAACTTAGGATGCATTTCTCACATTTGTGTGGTCCGTCCATTCATAGGATACTTAGGTTTGATCTAAGGATCGTTAGTCTTATTTGAGACTAAAATCGACTTAGGAAAGCATATGGACTCAACTGATCATAAATGAATAGCCCATGGATAGTATATGGTAGTCAGTATGGAGACAGTCCGTAGGGCAAAACATATTAGTTTAAGGACGTCATGGTCCATATCACCGTATTTAGGGCGACGCGTTAGTTTAGGGACATCTCGGTCCATCATTCCCATGTTTGAGACGAAAGAGGAGGAGTTGTTGGTTGTTGGAACTCGCCACCTCTCTGAAGATGTTGAGAAATTACAATGACATATATCAGAAGTGTGGAAAGATGTACCCTTAAACCAAATCCTGTATTTGAGGGAGAAGATGATGGTGGATCTAAGAATCGTTAGTCTTGTATGAGACTAATATCAATAAAGATGAACGATCATCAGCCATATATGAGATTAAAATCAATTTAGACATCATTAATATGTTGATCAATGGATAATGTACGAGAAGCAAAACCTTATGCACTTAATTTATTTTAACTAAGTAGTCAAGCCAAAGCTTGCTGTCCAAGTGCGTAAGTGCATATGACGCACATGCAAATTTGTTTTGATCTGAAAAGGGAGTGCGCATGTGCTTTGCACGTGGTTACGCACCTGTCTCAAGTCAGTGTGTTGCTCATGTGCATATCACGTGGCTTGCAACATGTCACGACCCAAAGTTCGGCCCGTGACCGGCACTTAACCACGTAACGTCTACAGGCGTAACGTGACTAAGTAAGCCGAAACCTAGAAATCAAAACCATTAAAAGTGGTGAGTGTTAAAACATTTGATGAAAAAATTTGTTAAAACATTTAGAAAACCTTGAGTAATTTAGTAAAATTCTTTAAACTTTAAGTTGTTTTCTTAAAATGTTCGGCAGCATTTCCTCTGTAAAAACGAGCCCCGAAATCGGGTACAAGACAAGATATAAGTAAAAAGAGCATACAATAAGAATAAATTATCCCCAAGCGGGAGTAATCACGCCCAACGGCGGAAACAACCACCACAATAATAATATACGACGCCGTAGCGAAGAAATGAGCAATATAAGTGGAAAAATATCATGAAAGGTAAAACTGCATAAATAAAGTCGGCTCACAACGAGCTCGACACCAGAGTACAAAATAATATACATCGTTCTCACAACTGGTCTCTAACTCAATACATGAATAGTAGATGGAGAGTACTAGATACAATAGTGTATACAACTAGAAAATAAATGGATACCGCAAAAACCCACCTATCAGCAAAAGAGCTCACGCGCCAACTGCAGTGGTATCCGTAGCAAAAGATACAAGAAAGTAGTCCTGCCGCAACTACTCTGAGGGGAAACCTGCAAATACTGTGGCACAACGAGGGTGGGTTGCCAACTCGTGAATAGTAGATAACATATAAAGGTAATCGCGAGTATGCACGTACTGCGATACTCTAACATATGCCAATAGATAACATCTATATGCGATAAGCAGGGTATGCAATAATCATGCATAACAAGTGTAAGCTAATACATCTACATATGATGAGTAGGGTATGCAATAATCATGCCAAAGTACTCTGTCAGGTACTACGACTACAGGATGAGATGCATAACAATGAATGCTGAGCAGGGGATAAAATATCATCTACACGGAATATCAACGTGGAAAAATACCTGGTGTCCATCAATGCACCCAAACCCCAGTAAAACTCAGGCGCCGCCACTCTAGTCGACCCTCAAATTCTGTAAATCTCATAGAATCGTGAGTGCCCAAAATCGGCACTCGAAAATATCATGAAATAATCGTGTCCAGCATCGACACGCAAATCCTCATGTATCGGGCTCCGTCAGTCCGGATCGACCTACGGGCTCCGTCTGCGGAATCGGCCCTCGGCCCCGGCAGAACAGGTCGGTCCGTATCCATCTCTCGACTCTGGTCAGTATCCTCCAGATAACCGCCAGGTCCAACCAATCACCGGTAGGTAGTAGTCCCTCCGCCGGGCTCACCGTCTAATTATACGAGTCTTCTTGCCCCGGGGTACCATACCGGGTCCACCATGTACCCGCAGACGGTGCCTACCACTCCTCGAATCGGGTATACTCACACAAGCTCTCATGAACCGAGAAAACTCATGGTGGACGCTTTGAAATATCATAGCAAGAGAAACCGGGTTTTCAAAACAGTGCATATTTTCTTAAAATAATACCACGGTACTCAAATCCAGAAATCACATGAATCCAAAACTCAATGCGTAAATCCATGCAATGTGGCGTATGCCACTAAGAGTAAAAAGGGAAACCGCTCTTTTAAAATGGATCCAGTTTTGAAAATATCTCATGCGGTTCCTATTTTCTAGAAATCAAAGCCAATATCATCCATGTATGTGACATATGTATGTATATTGGTATGGATATGCATGTGGATATATACGCAAATATGAGTGTGCCAATGTATATGTGTACTAATATGGATATACAGTGCGTAGGTGCGCAAGTACGGATATATCAATGTATGTGTGCACCAATATGAATATACTGTGTGCATGTGCGCAAGTATGAATATATCAATGTATGTGTGCACTAATATGAATATACAGTGTGCGTATGCGCAAGTATGGAATATCGATGTATGGGTGTACCAATATGAATATACAGTGTGCATGTGCGCAAGTATGGATATATCAATGTATGCGTGTACCAATATGAATATACAGTGTGCATGTGCGCAAGTATGGATACATCAATATATGTGTGCACCAATATGAATATACAGTGTGCATGTGCGCAAGTATGGATATATCAATGTATTTGTGTACCAATATGAATATACAGTGTGCATGTGCGTAAGTATGGATACATCAATGTATGTGTACACCAATATGAATATACAGTGTGCATGTGCGCAGGTATAGATATATCAAGGTATGCATGCACCAATATGGATATACAATGTGTATGTGCGCAATATGCGGCAGAAACATGTCTAATCATCAATGATGTGGTAATCAACACGATGTATAGTTCATAGCAATCCTATAGTGCGAGTGTCTTGGCAATCACTAACTGTGTGAGTGTAATATATAAATAGTGCTCATGCAGTTTGAACCGTTATTGACAGTGCGGTGTTATACAACTACCATGTCTATATGCAACAGAAGATGGGTATGCTACAATAGTATATATGCACGCAACAATATACATATAAATATATATGCGACTAAAATATCCTATCACGCCCTGACGCTTAACGCCATACGGGCAATTTTCCCGTAGATGTTAAATCTACTCACCTGGTCTCGTGCTAAGTGTAGCCGACTATCTGGTTTCCCTTCTTTGTGGCGTCCGACGTACCCGCCTGCGAACCTAAAATTTACACAAAGAATACATATAAGCTAAAATCCTGCAAAAACGCGATATTAAAACCAAACAAGAACCTCGCGTCGCGAACCAAACGCGTGTGTATACGTAACGTGCGTGCATCGCCAAAACCCAACGCGACATGCTGTGGCACACAGCGACACGCTGTGACACACAGCAAACCAACTCGACTCGTATCGTATGTATCGCGCAAGTCCCGCTATGCAAAATATAGGTAATAGGTCCCATATTTAATCTGGAGCAGAAACAAGAAAATCAAACAAGACCAAACCCTTCACAATACCTACAGGCAGCTATCTGCAAAAATCCAACACATTCCCAATCAATTGGGCCGGTGGCTATGGGTGTGGTATCGGCCAAAAACCGGTGGAATGGGTCCAGATTTCTACACTATGATGCTAGCACAATTCATAGCCTAGTGTATATGTTTGCTTACTAAAATTACTACCCTAGATACAGCAGATTCCATGTATCCTAAGGTTTAGTTTAAAAACGTTTCAAAACACTAAATCTGCAACAATAGGGTGCACTAGTAAAATTAGGTGAAATTACAAGAGTCAAGTGATACCAACAGTACAATTTAGAGCTAATCTAACCCTAAAAACCCTGAATCATCCTATTCTCCAACCAAACCATCACATTATCGTCAAAGTCCCCAAAACACTAAAACTAAATCAAACTCTCCCAGATTTCACCAACTGCTAAACCCCAAAAACTAAACAATACCAACCACAGAAAAATCCCCACAAACACCCCCTACACAAAGCACCAACACCCAGAACATCAGGGGGCCGGCGACGCCGGAATTTGAGGGATGGTCGCCGGATTTTTAGGATGGGGGTGGGCTCGGATTTCAACACACTAGCCTAAAAAGCCTGCACACTAATCTGTATGTGTTTGCTAAGCTAGAAAATGATCACAGTTGTAGCAGATCTTATATATCCTACAATATTCTCCAAAACCGTATTTTAAAGTTTCAAGTTTTAGACTTTAAGGTGATTTAGCTAAATCTAGTGATGCTACTAGGTTTAAACAGCAATACTAACACTTGATTAGGTTCATTATGTTATAACAACCCTAACTTAGCTAAATCTTCTCTTAAAACACAAATCTAGCACTAATGACCACATAAAACACTAATCGAAGCTAAATAACACGTAAGTCTAGCAAATAAGGAAGTTGGGCTAAGAATTATACCTCACTTGACCCTAGGTGCAAGAAGAAGGAGAAGAAGAAGAAGGATGTGCTTGTTGTTGCTATTGCTGCTTGCTACTGCTGTTGCTGCCTGTTGTGCTTGTTGTTGCTATTGCTGCTGGCTACTGCTGTTTTATTGTTGTTGTTGTTGCTGGCTGCTGCTGCTGCTGCTGAAGATGTTGTTGCTGCTGTTGTCTTTGCTGTAGGGGTATGCGTGTGTGAGTGAGAGTGAAAAAGATGTGAGAAAATGAGTGTTGAAACAAAAAAAAGAAATGAGAGCATAAGAGAGTCAAACCCCTGTTTACCCCAATCAGAGCAAAGCCCTGTTCAAATTCCAAGGCGGGAGACGAAGCAACGCTTCTGTTTCCCCCAATCAGAGCAAAGCTCAGTTTTGAAAATCGAAGTGAAAATTAAAGTAAAAATTAAAAGTTAAAATAAATGAAGCAAGGCTTCAGATTCCTTACGCTGCGCACAACGCGCCACGTGTCAAAATCAGACACGCCAGTGCAAGGAGTGCAGCACCTAAGGCAGCGTCATTAATCAGAGCAAAGCTCTATTAAAAAACAAAATAGAAGCAGAACTTCAGTTGCGCAAGCGCAGCAGCGCGACACGTGTCAG
Organism: Agapanthus africanus; assembly: GCA_030015575.1. Taxonomy (NCBI): domain Eukaryota; kingdom Viridiplantae; phylum Streptophyta; class Magnoliopsida; order Asparagales; family Amaryllidaceae; genus Agapanthus; species Agapanthus africanus. The sequence goes on from CM057341.1 coordinate 740,578,220, forward strand.
CGCAGTCGCTTTTGCGTAAGCGCTGCGCTGCGCGACACGTGTCAGTGCAGTTGCGCAAGCGCAGCAGCGCTGCGCTGTGCGCTGCGCGACACGTGTCAGCGTAGCTGCGCTGCGCTGTGCGCTGCGCGACACAACGCAGGTGCGCAAGCGCAGCTGCGCTATCGCTGTGCGCTGCTTGACACGTGTCACGCGCTGGGGCATTTGCGCCAAACAGAATTAAGATTTTAAAGAAATCTTTCTGTTCTTGTTAAAACAAGAAGATTTTCTTCTGTAAAACAGAGGCTCTTGGATCAAAGATCCAACGGTGGGGAAAATTCCCCAAATCACTCAGAGAAAAATCTCATTAACAAATTTAACTAATTTATGGGCACTATAAAAAGGACCCTGGACCTCAATTCAAAGGCATGAACATTTTGTGAGAAATCAAGAACTTCAAACAGAGAAAACTCTGAAGAAATTTCAAGAAGAAGGAAAAGGTAAAAGACCTTTTAGATAGAAGAATTTCTTCTAATAGATCGATGATCTTTGATAAAAAATGAAAGAAAAATAGTGCTTTGCACTTATGAACCATTGGTTCTTTGGGATCAAGAAAAAGCAAGAGAAACTAAATTAGATCAAAGAAAACAAATAGTGCTTTGCACTTCTTTTATGAACCTTTGGTTCTAGAATCTAAAAGATTCTCAAATTATAGTGCCTTGCACTTGCAAACTGCGCTGTTGCGCTCCTGGATTGGCGCAAGCCACCAGAGAGTGCCACGTGTCAGCATCTGAACCATCTGCGCTATGCGCTTTTGAAATATGCGCTTTTGAAATAAAGCCTTGCTCTCTGGAATTGGCGCAACTCACCAGAGCGCGACACGTGTCAGCAGCGCAAGCGCAGCGCATTGGCGCAGCGCACTGCACTTGCGTGACACGTGTCAACACCTCAAGCGCTTGCGCTCTCTGATTGGCGCAAAACGCCTGACAAATGCAATGCATTTCCTAAAGGGCCAGGCCCAAATCAAAAAGACTTAGTAGGCCTAATTAAATTGCAAAGCAATAAATGAGCAGAGCCCAAGTAAAATTGATGCTCTGCATCATTCATAAATGAGCAGAGCCCAAAATAAATTGATGCTCTGCATCCTTTATGGGCAGAGCCCAAGCAAAAAAATAAAAACAAATAAAAGTGTTGAACTTTTTTCAACTGGACTTAGCCCAATCATGGCTGTAAGTCCTCAAATTAAATTGACTGAGCATAGCTGCTCTCTTAAAAATCAATTTACATCCGGTCCGAGGGTACATCTCCTAACTCCTCTGACACCTATCGTTGTAATCTTTTACCGACGTCAAAGAGGTGACGGGTCCCGACGACCACACATCAATATGGACTGCAGGGTCCTTAAACTCATGGACCGAGACGTCCTTAAACTAATATTGGACCGCAATGTCCTTAAACTACCTATGGACCACTATGTCCCTAAACTGGAACAATAGAGCTCCCAAATGCTCTTTTGTCGGATCTAAACGATCCCGTTTAAGTTGATCTTAGCCTCAAATATGGCTAACGTATCCTTAAACATTCAAACAGACTTTAGTCCCAAATTGGACTATAAGACCCCCAATCAACTTTGGTTCAAGGGTACATCTCCGAACTCCCCGACGGCCATATATTAAATGGACCACTACGTCCTTAAACTGGAAATGGATGTAGACGATCCCGTTAAGTTGATCTTAGTCTCAAATCAGACTAACGTATCCTTAACGAACGTTTAAGTTGATCTTAGTCTCAAATGTGGCTAACGTATCCTTAAACTAAAAACATCAAACCCAAATCTAAGTAAATACGGATTTGGACTAATCCACGTCCTACGGGCGACGGCATTACTCAGTCTCCGTATACAATCCACGGGCAACCACAAACAAAACAAACACCCACGACACGAAGTGAAATTCTGGAGAAGGAGAAAGTTGTTACCGCGATGCGGTAGCGTAATTAACTGCAGGGGCTTGCGCCTGCAGGGAAGAGCGTCCCCACAATCAAAAACCCCTCAAGCGATGGGGAATCTGACGAAGTCTGCTACATCGGCCGCATCTGTCTAAACCTCCGATACACGGTGCCATAAATCAACTTGGCATCTTCGAAGAGGTACACGGATAAAACCATATAGCATCTGCCCTAAATCCCAGGCCCGACGTCCTCACGTCGTTGCCGTCGTTCAGAGGGGAACAGATTCTGGCACGCCCGGTGGGACCTTTTCCGTCTTTCCACTCCACACTTCGTGTGTCGTCTTCGCGAACCAATCACGGTTTGTTAATGGTTGCCTTTGGATTTCAAGTTATTAAGATTTGGTCTTTTGCCTGGCACAGAATTCAAGCATCAATGGCCTCTAACTGCGCGAACTACTCGAAGTGCCAATGCAACGGACGCTCCACCTCACCTGGAGGTGTAGCATATGGGCCCCAAGCGGCCTTCTTCCTCGCTCTGCCTGTAGAATAGGTAACCCAGGCCACCACCGGCTTGTTTTTCGGGACCATGATCTCACCCACAAGCTTCTCTATGCCAATGCCTACATCAGAAGCGAACAAGAAGTCGGACTTCGACCGGCTCACTGCTACGACGGCCCCTGTCAACGAGTCATCCACTACCAAATCAACAGCCTCCGTCTTCGCCAGGCTGGATCAGAACTATGAGGGGCCCGCTAGAAAGCCCATGAACTCTAAGGTGGCTGTCCCAAGGAAGGCAATAACCGCTGCTCCATGTTCCCCTCTGAAAGACGACGACGACGTGAGGGCGTCTATGCCTGAGATTCGGGGCAGAGGCTATATGGTTTTATCCGTCCACCTCTCCGAAGATGCCAAGTTGATTTATGACACCGTGTATCGGAGGTTTAGACGGATGCGGTCGATGTAGCAGACTTCATCAGATTCCCCCTCGCTTGAGGGGTTTTTGATTGTGGGGAGGCTTTTTCTTGCAGGCGCAAGCCCCTGCAGTTAATTACGCTACCGCATCGCGGTAACAACTTTCTCCTTCTCCAGAATTTCACTTCGTGTCGTGGGTGTTTGTTTTGTTTGTGGTTGCCCGTGGATTGTATACGGAGACTGAGTAATGCCGTCGCCCGTAGGACGTGGATTAGTCCAAATTCGTATTTACTTAGATTTTGGTTTGGTGTTTTTAGTTTAAGGATACGTTAGCCGTATTGTGGCTAAGATCAACTTAAACGTTCGTTAAGGATACGTTAGTCCTGTTTGAGACTAAGATCGACTTAACGTGGTGATCTATTTATTATATGGCCATCAAGACTCGTCAGCTCTCTGACGTCGTTGAAGAATTACAACGATAGGTGTCAGAGGAGTTCAGAGATGTACCCTTGAACCAAAGTCGATTTGGAGTTTTATAGTCCATTTGAATGTTTAAGGATTCGTTAGCCATGTTTGGGGCTAAGATCGACTTAAACGGGACCATTTAGATCCGGCAAAAGAGCATTTGGAGGCTCTATTGTTCCAGTTTAGGGACGTAGTGGTCCATGTTCGAGTTTAGGGATGTGGTGGTCCATAATTAGTTTAAGGACGTTTCGGTCCGATATTAGTTTAGGGACGTTTCGGTCCATCGCCAGTTTAGGGATGTGGTGGTCCATAATTAGTTTAAGGACGTTTCGGTCCGTCGCCAGTTTAGGGACGTGGTGGTCCATTATTAGTTTAAGGACGTTTCGGTCCGATATTAGTTTAAGGACGTCTCGGTCCAATATTAATTTAGGGACGTTTCGGTCCATCGCCAGTTTAGGGACGTTTCGGTCCATCGCCAGTTTAAGGACGTGGTGGTCCATAATTAGTTTAAGGACGTTTCGGTCCGTCGCCAGTTTAGGGACGTGGTGGTCCATTATTAGTTTAAGGACGTTTCGGTCCGATATTAGTTTAAGGACGTCTCGGTCCAATATTAGTTTAGGGACGTTTCGGTCCATCGCCAGTTTAGAGACGTGGTGGTCCATAATTAGTTTAAGGACGTTTCGGTCCGTCGCTAGTTTAGGGACGTGGTGGTCCATTATTAGTTTAAGGACGTTTCGGTCCGATATTAGTTTAAGGACGTCTCGGTCCAATATTAGTTTAGGGACGTTTCGGTCCAATATGTGATCGTTGGGACCCGTCACCTCTCTGACGTCATTGAGGAATTACAACGATAGGTGTCAGAGGAGTTCGGAGATATACCCTCGAACCGGATGTAAATTGATTTAGGAGAGCAATCTTGCACAGTCAATTTAATTTGAGGACTTACGGCCATGATTGGGCTAAGTCCAGTTGAAAATGTTCAACATTTTATTTGTTTTTGCATTGCATTTCTTTTTATTTTTATTTGGGCTCTACCCATAAAGGATGCAGAGCATCAATTTGTTTTGGGCTCTGCCCATTTATAAATGATGCAGAGCAACAATTTTACTTAGGCTCTCCCCTTTTTATTGCTTTGCAATTTATTTTGGCCTGTTAAGTCTTTTTGACTTGGGCCTGGCCCTTTAGCAAAAGAAATGCATTGCATTCTTAGGCGCTTTGTGCCAATCAAAGAGCGCAAGCGCTTGTGGTGACGACACGTGTCATACAAGCGCAGTGCAATGCGCTAGTGCGCTACGTGGAGCAACCTGGTGAGTTGCGCCAATTACAGAGAGCAAAGCTCTATCTTAAAGCGCATAGCGCAAGTAGTTCAGATGCTGACACGTGGCGCTCTCCCAAGAGCGCAACAGCGCAGTTTGCAAGTGCAAGGCACTATAAATTTGAGAATCTTTTAGATTCAAGAACCAAAGGTTCATAACAGAAGTGCAAAGCACTGTTTGCTTTCTTGATCTAATTTAGATCAAAGAAAACAAGTTTCTCTTGTTTTTTCTTATCTCAGAGAACCAAAGGTTCATAAAAAGTGTAAAGCACTGTTTTTATTTGTTTTTTATTGAAGATCATTGATCTTGTTCTTAGATCAATAATCTATTAAAAGAAATTCTTCTCTTTTAAAGGTTTTTACCTTTTTTCCTCTTGAGATTTCTTCAGAGTTCTCTCTATTTGAAATTTTTTATTTCTCACCAAATGATGATGCCTTTGAATTGAGGTCTAGGGTCCTTTTTATAGTGCCCATAAATTAGTTAAATTTGTTAAAGAGATCTTTCTCTGAGTGATTTGGGGAATTTTCCCCACCGTTGGATCTTTGATCCAAGGGCTTCTGTTTTACAGAAGAAAATCTTCTTGTTTTAACAAGAACAGAAAGATTTCTTTAAAATCTTAATTCTGTTTGGCGCAAATGCCCCAGCGCGTGACACGTGTCACACAGCGCACAGCGCAGCGCAACAGCGCAGCGCAACTGCGCTAGCGCATCTGCGCTGACACGTGTCGCGCAGCGCAGTGCTTGCGCAACTGAAGCGTTGCTTCCTTTAATTTTGCTTTAAATAGAGATTTGCTCTGATTGGGCGCGCCTTCTTGGGCGCTGCGCTGACGTATCAGCGCCTGACACGTGGCGCGTTGCGCCCGAGATTTGAAGCGTTGCTTTTAAAATTTGAATTTTGAATTTCAACAGAGCTTTGCTCTGATTGGGGAAACAAATGCCCCCCCACCGTTGCACTCACGTGGTGCGCACGTGAGTGCAGCGGTGGCAAGCTCTTGACCGTTGGTTCAAGGGGTGAGTTGAAGGGGCGCAAGCGCCTTATAAATAGGACTTATGGCCCTTAGGAAATCTTCACCATTTCAAGATTTTTGATTTTCTAGAGCTTTGCTCTTGCTTAAGAACCTCAGAGCTTTGCTCATTTCCAAAATTAGAAACTTTAGGTAAAAATTAATTTAAATCAAATTAATTTAAATTAATCTTAACCAAAGAGCTTTGCTCTCACAGATCTTTTGATCTAAAGAGATCCCCATTGGGGTTTCATAAACAGAGTTTTGCTCTAAAAAACTTATAGATCTGCAGAGATCTTATTCATGGATTCTAACCCATGAACAGAGCTTTGCTCTTGAATCAACTGTAGATCTTTTAGATCTGAAAAATGAAGAATTTTTTCAAAAGTTTTTCATGGATTTTTTCAAGATTCCAAAAATTTTAATTCTTTTAAGTGTAAAAATTTTTCTGATGGACTTTTTCATTTCTACCATAGAGCTATGCTCTTTTAAGGAATTTTATTCCTCAGAGACCAGAATTTGACAAGTGTCATTCTGTGGCAGAACTTTGCTCTGAAAGAGGAGATTTTCTCCTTGTCTCTAGAGATTCCCCTCTGATGAGAATATTCTCTTAGAGATCTTTTCTTTAACTGACAGTCTTACCCAATGATGAGGCTGTCTTATTAAATAAGGCATTTTCATCCAGATTTTGTGGGTCCCCATTTGGTCCCCTACTTACTGCACTGCAGTGTAGTGTAATTAATTTTAATTTAATTAATTTTCAGATTCAGTTAATTAAAATTTTTTAAACACCAAACGTTGGAATTGCAGCACTAACGGCTAATTTCTGTTCATTTGCAGCAGTCATGTCTCTCGACACCTCGTTCCCGTTTGTTCATTCAGAGGAGGGATTTCCCGAGGCGCCCTTGGACCGTGAGGTCTTGGCTATGATTAAGGACCACGACCCGGAATATAAGAGTCTCCACCTTTGGGGGTCGTGGTATAACCTGATTATCATAGATCGACGGAGCTTCACGTGCGCCGTACCGTCAGAACCCATCACGGCGATTCATTACGCCACCCCACCCTCGGTGCAGTATGCCGTGGAGATGGTTGATTGGACCTCGAAGGGCTTTCCTCATCCCGCCATAGATGCGATTCCGGTCCAGCGTCCTATGGTTTTGGATATCCTAGGACGCCGTATTTGTCAGGGCGAGGCGCGACCTTGGGGGCAATCATATAAAATTGGTCTGATCCCCCGCCACCCGATCGGTTATCTGCCGTGGGCCCGGTACATCCTGTCGACGAAGAAGTCGCAGTTGATAAGGTTAGGATTGTACACCGCGGTGTACGTCTCTCTGTTCCAATATCCCACGCTCCCCACCTGGTGGTTCAAGGCCTTCCTAGAGCAGTGGAACATTCCTACCCACACTTTCCTCGCCATGGATCGGGAAGTGTCAATCTCTCTGGAAGAGTTTACGGAGGTATCCGGTTTACCGGTTATAGGGGAACACTGTGAGGAGTTGCTCCCGACAGACGAGTACGTCTTCGGTGCTAAGCCGGTGGTAAGGGGGCTCACGCCGGAGAATGATGTTCAACACCAATTCCCGAGCTTAATTAAGGTGTTGAACATTTATGAGGCCCTTTTCATCGAACATGGGAGTCGCGGAGTTAGCTTTGAGGATTTCATCGCTCGGTTCCTTCGTCCAAGCGTCCTCTCATCAGAAGCTGCCAAGTTCGCTACCCTGGATGACCCTTTCGGTCTAGGTGTGGATAACCTGCCGGAGAGAGAGATAGACCAAGAGGGTTTTTTTCTTCCGGACTTCCCGACTATGTCTTTTGCAGAAATTGCGGCCCCTGTGATGGATGAGGAGGCCTTTTTCTTAGGTTTTCTCGGGTTGTGGCTGAGTTGGTTTGCGATCCCAATGCACTCTCACTGTATGCGGCCCTCTGGCTTTTACCCAGCCCACCGGATGGCCATCGGGGTAAAGGTGGCCGTTGGGATCGCCGGCTTGGCACACCTATATCATGGCTTCAGTCGAGCAGCGGATGCCAATGAACCTGGGGTAATGCACGTGGTCTTCCCGATGCACTACTTCATATCGTGGCTCGAACTACACACGGCGGGTGTCTTCGGCATGCATAAAAGGCCCTCGTTCTTCGACAAGTGTGGTTTTCCTCGCATTATACAGCTGATCGGCGCATCAATTGTAACCCCATCACCACGGAACGCCAGGGGTTTACTCCTTCGCCCTCATACCATTGGAGCCGGGATGTCCTTTGTTGACAAGGTTGTCACGACCCGCAGGGTACGGAACGTGACTGGCACTTAAGTTTACGAAACGTCTAAAGACGTCCGTAAAATAAGTAAGCCAAAGCCCAGAAAACAAAACCAATTAAGCAAAAGAGTGAAGAAAACCCAATCAATTGAAAGCGAGTTTATCAAATAAGTCATGTAAAACCCTTTTTTAAAAACAATACCAATTTTTTCGAAAATTTCGGCAGAGTCTCCTTTGTAAATACTGGCCCCCAAAATGGGTACAACAAAAATATATGTGAATCCAACAAAATAGGGCATCCCCAAGCGGGAGCTAGCTCTTCGCCACAAGGCGGTCACAAATCCCACGCAATATAAAATGACAACAAGCAAAAAAATCATAATGAAGCATAAGAAAAACAGCATGTCGACTCAAGTGAGCTCGACCCCAAAATACAGCATAAAAGTCTACAAATCTCACAGTCTCACCTCTAGGTCAATATACAATAATGCTGGTAAATACAGTAGATGGAGTGTACTAGATACAAAGAATATACAAGGTGGTACAAAAATAATGATATAACCCACCTAGGAGCAAAACCTCGAGTCCAGGCAAAAGAGGCAAAAGAACAAGTGCGCCCGCCGCTACTGTACTGACGGAGCGGACCTGCAAAAGACTGTGGCACAACGGGGGTGAGTTGCCAACTCGTGAGTAATAAATAACACCTACAAAGGCTATCGTATGCATGCACACAAGCATCCTAGCATCTAAAATACAGGTATGAATGGATGCACCAGCAGGTGTGTATACAACATCAGTGTACGAATATGTATGCAACATGAATATCTGAGGTCTCAATAGGTATCTATAAGAAACATTTTATCTCTTTTTTTTTTAAACTCTTTTAGAATGCCAGCATAATACTCAAGGAATCGACGAGAACCGGTGTCCAGCAACGACACCTAAAAGCTGTCTCAAATCTCATAAATCCATGTCATAGTGTCTCTGGCCTCAGCCGTCCGGCTGACCCATCTCAAATATCAATATCTCATCATCTAGCGGCCACGGTCGGTATCCTCTGGATATCCGCCGTCCCAAACAGTCACCGGTAGGTAATCCGTCCCTGCCAGGCTCAACGTCAACACCGCATTCCTCTTGCCCCGGGGTACCTTACCGGGCCCACCATGTACCCGTGCCGGTTCCTCCACTCCTCGACACGGATTTCCAAAACCACAGCAAACTCATGGTGGACGACACTTACATCACTAGAAAACCGCAATTTACATATTTTAAAAATATAATAAGTTTAGAAATTTTGCGGCTTTCCCCCGAAATCCAGCAATATCATAAAATCTCAAGAAATCCTCATAAGTGCATATATCAGTGGTAATGAATGCATATGGTATCAATAATCAAGTTGCGATGTGTGATTAATGGATTAAGCATGAACAATTAATATGATGAAGTACATGCACATGAATAGCAATCCTACGGTTTCATTTTAAGGAATTAAAGACAATAGCACAAGTTTAAGTATCAATTAGTAAAAGGTTTAAATTTAAAGGTTATCTAGTGTGGTGGCATGGCAATTACCAGGGTGTGTGTGTAAGCATGAATAGTGCCCGTGCTGCATATAAAAACCCTGGCAATGGTGCAGGTGTCCTATAAAATGGTTTCGTATAGGTATGTCAATATAATGCATGGATGCAGCAAATAGTCAAATAAGTATTTCACCCCTAATTACTAACATCACTAAGGATCTTGTAAGTTACTAAAACTATCGGGCGGCTTGCGCCATCCAACGATAGTCCCCCGTAGATGTTACATCTACTCACCGGAATCCCTGGCTAGCTGTGTCCAATCACCGCCTTCCCCTTTCGCGCCGCGTCTGACGTCTCCGCGAACGAACCTGGAATTTACATCAATACCCAACATAAGGTTACATAACAAGAACGACGCAAAACCCAAACGAAACTACTAATGTTCACTAGCTAGGTACAACGTGTGCAGGGTGCGCGGAACATACGCGAAAATCGCAAAAACTGCCAAAAAAACGCCGATTTGGTCGCCCGGCAAAACTAAAACCCGACTACACAAAAAACCGCACTCACGCATCCTAAACGTCATAGGAGATGCTAAAAACATCCCCAAGGTATCACAAATAAATCACCAAATAATTTTAGTAAAAACCTAGCAAGCACAAACTAGCAATTTTGGTGCAAAAATCGAAACTTAGCGATACGGTTATCACAATCCAACCACACAACAAGCAATCTACAAACACTAATATTACAACACATTAGCAAAGATTCAAAATCTATTTTCCATAAACAACCATTACTTGAATTATATAACCTAGCAATTCTTAATCCAAACTTTATATGAAAACCTTAAATTAACACTAATTTATAACTCAATTAGCAAGTTAACCTTCTAGATTAGGTTAGCAAAACAACTAGATAACAATTTAGATTTAATCAACTACATAATGGTTTCTAAACCTTAATTCAACTCATTAATCATGCTTCACAACCCATTTCCATACACTAACCCCTTTCTAGATTTTGGTAAATTAGCAAACTTAATGCAATTTCACACAAGATTAACATAGAATAGGTTAATAGGAAGCCGCATAAGCAAGGTAACCATATAGATTAGTTAAGTAACAACTAGATTAACTACAAAACAATTTAATTAACTATCATGGCTTCAAAAACCCTAGTTAAATTTTCAACCATAACCTAAGAAAAACTAGATTAGAACTACACTAAATTAACACTACAACAAACTAACTTAAGAAACTTAATCAAAAGAAATTAATTAGCAAGAGATTATACCTCACTAGAGATCTAGAAAGAATAGATTTGCTCCAAATGATGGCCTCAAGCATCAAGATCCAAGCTAGGGAGGTGAAGGAAAAGAAAGATGAAGGATGGGTTTAATTTGTAAGCTTTAATTTGCAAATTTTGATGTGTTTTCTTGAAGAAATTTGAAGAAAAAGAAAAGAAAAGAGATGAAGAAGAGGGGGTGCAGGTTTCGGCCAGTAGGAGGTAAGGGGAGGGGTGTGGGTGAGTGGGGAAAAGTCATGAGTCAACTCTCCAAAAGTCAATGCACCATACCTTATCAACTATATTTAAAATAAATCAATAAACCAACTAATTCAACTCAAGAAAGAAAACAAAAAATGAGGCCAGAAATTTTTGGACCTGCACAAGGTGGGGCTGTCCTAGGGCTGAGGGAAGAGAGAGAGGGGTTTTACAAAAGAAATTTTATGCAAAAAGACCCCCTACAAGTCAAAAATTGCAAGTTTTAGCTTAAAATTCAATAAATTCGTTTCCTATCACAAAAATTTGTTAAAAATCAAAATAAAATACTAAAAATTTATGTTTCAACTAGATTTTAATTATCATAATTTTAAAGATTAAAATTAGCCCGGAAAATTTTGTATTTATCGCTAAATTAATGTATTTTCTTACCGGCTTAAAATAATATAAAAAAATTGAAAAATAGGGAAAAAATTTTAAACGACCAGAATTTCATAAGTAACTCATTAGCTACTAAAAACAAGCAATTACCTATCCATTTTAAGTATAATTAGCCCTAAACTGCAAAATAACAAGAAAGACGGTTTTCGGAAAAATACCGAATTTTCACCGAGTTTCAGGAAAACACCAAAACGACTTTTCAAGACGCTACAATCTTCCCCCCTTAAAGAAATTCGGTCCCCGAATTTACAAATATAGCTACGCGTACCTTCGAAGAGAAGGGGATATTTCTTCCTCATCTCGCCCTCGGTCTCCCAGGTAACCTCCTCGCTGCTCGGGCTACGCCAAAGGACCTTGACGGTTGGTATAATCTTCGACCTCAACTTCTTCACCTGTCGATCCAGGATGGCCACCGGCTGCTCTGCAAAAGAAAGGTCGCGCTCTAGCTGGACTGTCGGGTGCTGAATCGCATGCGAAGGGTCGTGAAGGTACTTGCGGAGCATCGAAACATGGAAGACGGGGTGAACATCGGGAAAGATGGGAGGAAGAGCCAAACGATAAGCAACAGCGCCAACACGCTCGAGGATCTCGAAGGGACCTACGAATCTAGGGCTAAGCTTCCCCTTTCGCCCAAAACGCATCACGCCCTTCATCGGAGAGACCCTCAGAAAAACATGGTCGCCAACTGCGAACTCTAATCTGCGACGGCGCCTGTCTGCATAGGATTTCTGTCTGCTTTGAGCCGCTCTCATCCGGTCTCGGATCAACTGTATCTTCGCTGTCGTCTCCTCCACAAGCTGCGGCCCCAAAATACTGCTCTCGCTGAGCTCTGTCCAACAGACGGGCGATCTGCATCTCCTCCCATACAATGCCTCGAAAGGTGCCATCTGAATAGTATCCTGGAAGCTGTTGTTGTAGGAGAACTCCACTAGAGGTAAGTGACGATCCCAGCTACCACCAAAGTCTAAAACGCACGCTCTGAGCATGTCCTCGAGAGTCTGAATGGTCCGCTCTGACTGTCCGTCTGTCTGCGGATGAAACGCTGTGCTGAAGCTCAAACGAGTGCCCAAAGCCTCCTGAAGTCTCTGCCAAAGTCGGCTGGTGAACTGAGTGCCTCGATCTGACACGATACAAGTCGGTACGCCGTGTAGTCGCACGATCTTGTCAATATAGAGCTGAGCATACTGAGCGAAGCTGAAAGTCGTCCTCACTGGCAGGAAGTGAGCCGCTTTCGTCAATCTATCCACGATCACCCAGATGGAGTCGTACCCTCGACTGGTCCTCGGTAGACCCACAACGAAGTCCATCGAAATCTGTTCCCATTTCCACTCTGGAATGGGTAACGGCTGTAGCTCTCCTGCGGGCCTCTGGTGCTCGGCCTTGACTTGCTGACAAGTCAGGCATCTCGAAACGAACTCCGCAATGTCCCTCTTCATCCCGTCCCACCAGTAGGTCTCTCTCATATCATGGTACATCTTAGTGGAACCGGGGTGGACACTATACACTGATCGGTGTGCCTCCTCAAGAATGTCGCGCCGCAATCCATCAGCATCTGGTACGCACAGTCTAGATCCATATCGTAAAATCCCCTGATCGTCAACCACGAACTCGGAAAATCTGCCCTGTCCCATCTATGCCATGATCTCTGAGCAACGGTCGTCACTGCGCTGTGCCTCACATATACGGTCAAGCAACTGTGGGCGTGCACGAACATGCGCGAGCTGTCCCCCCGTCTGAGTGAACTCGAACTCAACTCGGCTGTCGCATAACATCTGCCAATCTGCTGACGACTGCCTCTGCACTGCGCGCAAAAAGGATAGACTACCCCTGGGCCTCCTACTCAACGCATCTGCCACCACATTTGCCTTGCCGGGGTGATATAAGATCTCGCAGTCGTAGTCTTTCACCAACTCCATCCAACGACGCTGTCTGAGGTTCAGGTCTCGCTGCTGAAATATGTACTTTAAGCTCTTGTGATCGGTGAATATCTGACACGACTCGCCGTAAAGGTAATGTCGCCAAATCTTCAGTGCAAAGACCACTGCATCCATCTCCAAATCATGAGTGGGGTAGTTCTGTTCGTGCTTCTTCAACTGCCGAGAAGCATAAGCGATCACCCGGCCATGCTGCATCAATACACATCCTAATCCCACTCGTGAAGCATCACAGTAGACAACAAATCCGCCTGATCCCGTAGGCAAAGATAATACCGGCGCCGTAGTCAAACAAGTCCGTAGCTGCTGAAAACTGCGCTCGCACTCCTCTGTCCAAACGAAAGGAACCCCCTTCCGAGTCAAACCGGTCAACGGTGCAGCTATACGGGAGAAGTCCTGAACAAAACGCCTGTAGTAGCCCGCCAAGCCTAGAAAACTACGGATCTCAGTAACCGATGTAGGTCGGGGCCACTGCTGAACAGCCTCAATCTTCTTCGGGTCCACACAAATGCCGTCTCTCGTAACCACGTGACCCAAGAATCCGACGCTGTCCAGCCAGAAAGCACACTTGGAGAACTTCGCGAACAGCTGGTGCTCCCTCAGAGTCTGTAACGTAATCCGCAAGTGCTGCTCGTGCTCCTCTCTGCTCCGGGAGTACACCAAGATATCGTCGATAAACACGATGATGAACAAGTCAAGATACGGCCTGAATGTACGGTTCATCAAATCCATGAATGCTACTGGGGCGTTGGTGAGTCCGAACGACATCACCAAAAACTCGTAGTGGCCGTAGCGCGTGCGGAAAGCTGTCCTCGGTATATCCTCCTGTCGGACTCGCAGCTGATGGTATCCTGATCGCAAGTCGATCCTCGAAAAATATCCCGCACCCTGAAGCTGGTCGAACAAGTCATCAATGCGTGGCAACGGATACCTGTTCCGAACGGTAACTTTGTTCCGCTGGCGGTAGTCGATACATAAGCGCAAACTTCCATCCTTCTTCTTGACAAACAGGACCGGAGCACCCCACGGAGAAACACTAGGTCGAATAAGCCCCTTATCTAACAAATCCTGCAACTGATCCTTCAGCTCTCGAAGCTCTGCCGGGGCCATCCGATAAGGCGGTATAGAAATAGGCCCCGAACCGGGAATCAAATCAATGCAGAACTCAACATCGCGCTCAGGCGGTAGCCCAGGTAGCTCATCAGGGAAAACATCAGGGAACTCACAAACTACCGGGACCCGGTCTAACGGAACCTCTGCAGCTCGAGTATCACAAATACACGCTAAGAATCCCTGACATCCCTTCCGCAAGAGCTGACCAGCGCGAAGAGACGAAATTAAGCTGGGAAGGGTGACACTGCGGTCTCCCCGAATAACAAGGACTGGCTCTCCCGGAAAGCTAAATCTGACTGCCTTCTCACGGCAGTCCACCGAAGCATAACAAGTGGCTAGCCAATCCATGCCCAGAAGCACATCAAAGTCCAACATATCGAGAAGAATCAAATCAACCGATGAATCCCTCTCCCCGATACGAACGGAACACAATCGAAAAACAAAACGAGCGACAAACGACTCGCCTACCGGAGTAACAACAACAAGCGGCTGATCTAACGACGACGACTCACGGCCCAACATCGGTGCAAAGTGTGTAGATACGTACGAATGTGTGGAACCTGGGTCGAATAATACCCGTGCGTCGAAAGAACAAACTGGCAAGGTACCTGTCACAACGGCATTGGATGCCTGCGCATCCTGCGGTGTCAAAGCAAAAACTCGGGCCTGTCCTCCACCGATAGCGGGCTGACCTCGACCTCGGCCTCTGCCTCCTCGTCCTCTCTGAACAGGACCGCCGCATCCACGGCCTCTGGGTGCACCTAACTGGCGTGGAGCATCGCCTGGGGTAGGAAGTAGGTCTCTCTGAGGAGGGGGTGGTGATGGTGGTAGGGTCACATGCGGAACTGTCGCTGCTCCCTGTCGTCTCACCGGACAGTCTCTGACAAGATGGTGCGGACTCCCGCACCCAAAACACCCTGGCGACGGCTGCTGCCCCTGTGGATAAGAACCATATAACTGTCCCCGCCCAACTCCTCTGCCAGGCCTATCTCTCGGAAAGAATCTGGCGCGCTGCCTCTGAGACGGTACATCGGTGCGAATCCTTTTCGGCCCAGAAACGGCCGAAGTCCGTGATATGCGTGCCTCCATCCGCAATGCCGTATCCATAGCAGCTGAATAAGTGTCGTAGTGCTGGGCGCCAATGGCAAGATATAGCTGGGCATCAAGTCCCTGTACGAACCTCTTCACCATCTTCTCCTTGGTATCCACCAAATACTGAGCATATCGGGATAACTGTGTAAACTGGATATCATACTCAGACACCGTCATCCCAGGTGTCTTGACTAAGGCCTCGAAGCTGCGAGCTCTGGCGTCACGAACGCTCTCTGGAAGGAAACGGGCTAGAAAGACCGCTGTAAACTCGACCCAAGTCATAGGCGGTAGACCTGCAGCTCGACCTCTCAAGACTGACTCCCACCATGTCTGCGCGAGACCCTCTAGTCGGAAACTCGCAAGCTCTACCCATCGATCATCCGAACATCTCAGCGAACGGCAGATCCTGGCTAAACTGTCAAGGAACGTCTGTGGGTCCTCCGCTGCCTCTGTGCCGGTGAATACTGGAGGTCTCAGCCTCATGAAATCCTGTAGCGAAACCGGAATGGCCACGGTGGTAGTAGTAGGAGCAGGTATCATGGTCGTCTGTGATGTAGTAGGTACGTCATCCGGCCTCGGTGTACGACTGGCTGCAACTAGGGATCCTACCATCTGACGTAGCTCCTGCATGCCTCCCATCATCTGTCGCAACTCCTCCATACCGGTCTCGAGCCTATCCATACGGCCTGGGGAAGGTGGATCGGTCTGTCCCCGCGGCGTAGGCATACCACCCTGCTCAGTCCTAGTCTCGGACGAGCCAGCTCGAATCTCGTCTCTGGCGGCAGCCCTCTGTGCCCTCGTAGCCTTCGGCGGTATAGTGGCTGTTACAGGAAAACGGATAGTAAGAACAATGCAATAGGATCATAGGATACACGGAATTGAAGAAGGAATTTTCAAGAAAGTATATCCTAAAGTCACTTAGGCGGAGTACCGTATCGTAAGTATGCCGCGGACATACGCACGCTACGTTACCCTGCTTAAGTCACTTACTCCATCTACCAAGGGTCATCTTACACTCACAAAGGTAAAACCTATCGCTCTGATACCAACTTTGTCACGACCCGCAGGGTACGGAACGTGACTGGCACTTAAGTTTACGAAACGTCTAAAGACGTCCGTAAAATAAGTAAGCCAAAGCCCAGAAAACAAAACCAATTAAGCAAAAGAGTGAAGAAAACCCAATCAATTGAAAGCGAGTTTATCAAATAAGTCATGTAAAACCCTTTTTTAAAAACAATACCAATTTTTCCGAAAATTTCGGCAGAGTCTCCTTTGTAAATACTGGCCCCCAAAATGGGTACAACAAAAATATATGTGAATCCAACAAAATAGGGCATCCCCAAGCGGGAGCTAGCTCTTCGCCACAAGGCGGTCACAAATCCCACGCAATATAAAATGACAACAAGCAAAAAAATCATAATGAAGCATAAGAAAAACAGCATGTCGACTCAAGTGAGCTCGACCCCAAAATACAACATAAAAGTCTACAAATCTCACAGTCTCACCTCTAGGTCAATTTACAATAAATGCTGGTAAATACAGTAGATGGAGTGTACTAGATACAAAGAATATACAAGGTGGTACAAAAATAATGATATAACCCACCTAGGAGCAAAACCTCGAGTCCAGGCAAAAGAGGCAAAAGAACAAGTGCGCCCGCCGCTACTGTACTGACGGAGCGGACCTGCAAAAGACTGTGGCACAACGGGGGTGAGTTGCCAACTCGTGAGTAATAAATAACACCTACAAAGGCTATCGTATGCATGCACACAAGCATCCTAGCATCTAAAATACAGGTATGAATGGATGCACTAGCAGGTGTGTATACAACATCAGTGTACGAATATGTATGCAACATGAATATCTGAGGTCTCAATAGGTATCTATAAGAAACATTTTATCTCTTTTTTTGTTTTTGAAACTCTTTTAGAATGCCAGCATAATACTCAAGGAATCGACGAGAACCGGTGTCCAGCAACGACACCTAAAAGTTGTCTCAAATCTCATAAATCCATGTCATAGTGTCTCTGGCCTCAGCCGTCCGGCTGACCCATCTCAAATATCAATATCTCATCATCTAGCGGCCACGGTCGATATCCTCTGGATATCCGCCGTCCCAAACAGTCACCGGTAGGTAATCCGTCCCCTGTCAGGCTCAACGTCAACACCACATTCCTCTTGCCCCGGGGTACCTTACCGGGCCCACCATGTACCCGTGCCGGTTCCTACACTCCTCGACACGGATTTCCAAAACCACAGCAAACTCATGGTGGACGACACTTACATCACTAGAAAACCGCAATTTACATATTTTAAAAATATAATAAGTTTAGAAATTTTGCGGCTTTCCCCCGAAATCCAGCAATATCATAAAATCTCAAGAAATCCTCATAAGTGCATATATCAGTGGTAATGAATGCATATGGTATCAATAATCAAGTTGCGATGTGTGATTAATGGATTAAGCATGAACAATTAATATGATGAAGTACATGCACATGAATAGCAATCCTACGGTTTCATTTTAAGGAATTAAAGACAATAGCACAAGTTTAAGTATCAATTAGTAAAAGGTTTAAATTTAAAGGTTATCTAGTGTGGTGGCATGGCAATTACCAGGGTGTGTGTGTAAGCATGAATAGTGCTCGTGCTGCATATAAAAACCCTGGCAATGGTGCAGGTGTCCTATAAAATGGTTTCGTATAGGTATGTCAATATAATGCATGGATGCAGCAAATAGTCAAATAAGTATTTCACCCCTAATTACTAACATCACTAAGGATCTTGTAAGTTACTAAAACTATCGGGCGGCTTGCGCCATCCAACGATAGTCTCCCGTAGATGTTACATCTACTCACCGGAATCCCTGGCTAGCTGTGTCCAATCACCGCCTTCCCCTTTCGCGCCGCGTCTGACGTCTCCGCGACCGAACCTGGAATTTACATCAATACCCAACATAAGGTTACATAACAAGAACGACGCAAAACCCAAACGAAACTACTAATGTTCACTAGCTAGGTACAACGTGTGCAGGGTGCGCGGAACATACGCGAAAATCGCAAAAACTGCCAAAAAAACGCCGATTTGGTCGCCCGGCAAAACTAAAACCCGACTACACAAAAAACCGCACTCACGCATCCTAAACGTCATAAGAGATGCTAAAAACATCCCCAAGGTATCACAAATAAATCACCAAATAATTTTAGTAAAAACCTAGCAAGCACAAACTAGCAATTTTGGTGCAAAAATCGAAACTTAGCGATACGGTTATCACAATCCAACCACACAACAAGCAATCTACAAACACTAATATTACAACACATTAGCAAAGATTCAAAACCTATTTTCCATAAACAACCATTACTTGAATTATATAACCTAGCAATTCTTAATCCAAACTTTATATGAAAACCTTAAATTAACACTAATTTATAACTCAATTAGCAAGTTAACCTTCTAGATTAGGTTAGCAAAACAACCAGATAACAATTTAGATTTAATCAACTACATAATGGTTTCTAAACCTTAATTCAACTCATTAATCATGCTTCACAACCCATTTCCATACACTAACCCCTTTCTAGATTTTGGTAAATTAGCAAACTTAATGCAATTTCACACAAGATTAACATAGAATAGGTTAATAGGAAGCCGCATAAGCAAGGTAACCATATAGATTAGTTAAGTAACAACTAGATTAACTACAAAACAATTTAATTAACTATCATGGCTTCAAAAACCCTAGTTAAATTTTCAACCATAACCTAAGAAAAACTAGATTAGAACTACACTAAATTAACACTACAACAAACTAACTTAAGAAACTTAATCAAAAGAAATTAATTAGAAAGAGATTATACCTCACTAGAGATCTAGCAAGAATAGATTTGCTCCAAATGATGGCCTCAAGCATCAAGATCCAAGCTAGGGAGGTGAAGGAAAAGAAAGATGAAGGATGGGTTTCATTTGTAAGCTTTAATTTGCAAATTTTGATGTGTTTTCTTGAAGAAATTTGAAGAAAAAGAAAAGAAAAGAGATGAAGAAGAGGGGGTGCAGGTTTCGGCCAGTAGGAGGTAAGGGGAGGGGTGTGGGTGAGTGGGGAAAAGTCATGAGTCAACTCTCCAAAAGTCAATGCACCATACCTTATCAACTATATTTAAAATAAATCAATAAACCAACTAATTCAACTCAAGAAAGAAAACAAAAAATGAGGCCAGAAATTTCTGGACCTGCACAAGGTGGGGCTGTCCTAGGGCTGAGGGAAGAGAAAGAGGGGTTTTACAAAAGAAATTTTATGCAAAAAGACCCCCTACAAGTCAAAAATTGCAAGTTTTAGCTTAAAATTCAATAAATTCGTTTCCTATCACAAAAATTTGTTAAAAATCAAAATAAAATACTAAAAATTTATGTTTCAACTAGATTTTAATTATCATAATTTTAAAGATTAAAATTAGCCCGGAAAAATTTGTATTTATCGCTAAATTAATGTATTTTCTTACCGGCTTAAAATAATATAAAAAAATTGAAAAATAGGGAAAAAATTTTAAACGACCAGAATTTCATAAGTAACTCATTAGCTACTAAAAACAAGCAATTACCTATCCATTTTAAGTATAATTAGCCCTAAACTGCAAAATAACAAGAAAGACGGTTTTCGGAAAAATACCGAATTTTCACCGAGTTTCAGGAAAACACCAAAACGACTTTTCAAGACGCTACAAAGGTATTGACCATTGGAAAGGCATCCACCGCTGCGGTGCGACCATTACAAGACTCCTTTAAAGATGGAGCTTCAGTTTTGACAGCCCGGGAGACCCTCCACTTGTATTCTATTAGACCGGGCTTCCTAGTCTTCAGGCAGAATGGTGCGGCAATTTTCATGAGATATAACCCGCATCGTTTCGCCCAACAACTGGGCTACGATCAAGGGGTACCCTTGGAAGCTTTCCT
The DNA here is from genome assembly GCA_030015575.1 of Agapanthus africanus. NCBI lineage: Eukaryota > Viridiplantae > Streptophyta > Magnoliopsida > Asparagales > Amaryllidaceae > Agapanthus > Agapanthus africanus. The sequence continues at coordinate 740,598,652 of CM057341.1, forward strand.
ACTGGAACCTGCTGCCAATGAAGAAGGGATGGAGAACGCGTTGCATCACTTCATGCGCCTGAACACGGGTTCTCATTTTTTTATCAGTGCGCCGGCTTGCGCCCCACGACTCCTCAACGTATATCAAGAATGGTATAATCATGCGACGGGAGCCGTTATAAAGGAGGAAAGGCGATTGCTGGTCGACCGCAAGGGTGTGCCTCCAGGTACAGACCGTAACCCTCCTTTAGTGCCAAGGACTCCGGTGGTCCCTCCTCTAAAAGATGTTAGAGCCGGGCCATCGCGTGCGCAAAGTCCTCCGCACGGATTGTCGCTCCCTGATATGACAGATGCACCTCCAGTGCCCTGTGCTCCAGTGGAGACAGTGGTTGTAGCCTTGCCGGAGTCTGGCGTGGGTGCAGACATCGGGACCCGTCGTCCCAAAGTGGCTGCTAAGCGTAAATCGATCCTACGTGCACCTAGGGTCGGAGGACAGAAAAAAAAAAGAAGTCGCTCTTTGCTGCAGATGTCGCGTTCGGTCAGGAACCCCACGCTCCCTATGCCGAGGGCCTGAGCGAATATGGGACTAACGAGGGATTAGTCATGCCGCCGCCGGATGATACAGACTTGGAGGCCGCTCTCGAAACTTCAGCGTGGTTGGCAAAGCGTGACGCGTGGCTAGCTGAGCTTGCACAATCAGGTAACTACTAGTCGCATTTTCTTTATTGTATCATATCCTCCTCATTGCCTTTGACTAACGTTTTTCTTTCTTTTCTTCCAACAGGCATCACTGATGAAGAAGCCATTGCCGCTTCTCTCAAGACTTTCTAAGAGGAGGAACGTCTCAGAGCGTCTTTAGGCCTTAGTAAGTTTCAATTCATCAAGCTTTCGTTTTCTTTGTGTTATGGTCTATTTAACCTCTCCCTTTTTATGGCAGAAACCTCAATGCCGTTCCCGCCAAGTGACGCAATTGCTCTGCCAGCTGCTGATGTTCCTGCTCCCTCTGGGCCACCGCAGGAGGTCCGTCTCGAAGAGCCGATGAGAGATGCCTTAAAGGCTCTGGAAGCAGCTCTGAACGAGGACGACGACGCCTTGAAGGAAGCGTCGAAGAGATCCATCGCGACAGCTCGGGAGGAGAGGAAACGGGCAAGGCGCGAAGCGAAGGCACGCCGGGCTGCTTTGGCTACGGGAGCGGGACCCAGCACCGTCCCTCGTGCTGATACTCCCTCCGAAGAGGCCCCTGTCGCCCTATCCACTGCTCGCAGACAAGTGGCGCTCGCAGTTCGGAGCGCAAATGATAAATCCACTTCAGGTAATATTTCTCTCAAAATTTTGTTGTAAGAGTTATAATGCCATCAGTTCTTATATATTTTATCTTACAGGGCTAAGTCCGACCGAGGGGGAGGCAGAGACCGTTGAACCCAAGGAACCAGAGGAGGCGGCACCTGCCAAACCTGAGCCGACGGTGGGCAACGTCGCTGGGGCTTCGGAGCCTGAGATGGAGGTTGAGGGGTCTGCAGCCGAGAAGGTCATTGATGCCGAGCCTGAAGTGGCGGCAGATGAAATGATCATTACAACTGAGCCCAGGGTGGTGGCGGACGAGGCACTTGAGGCCGGCGATCTCGTGGTGACGGCGGATGAGCCGATGGAGACCGCGGAGCCCGCAGAAGTAGCGGGTGAGATGGGTAAGACTCTTGGGGAAGAGTTAGCCGCTCTCTCCCAAGAGTCCGGCAACGCTCCAATCATTGCCCTCCCCGTGTACGATCTTCCGCCGTCTCCAGGTCTTGCGAGCACGACAACGGTCCCTATTAAGTCGGGTGATGAGGCCACGGGCGGCGGCCTCATGTCGATGGAGGAGGGAGTGGCCTCCATTTCGGCCGGCAACTCATCACGTAAATCCCAAGTTACTGTCCTTTTTATTTTGCAATCCTTTCTGACAAGTTCACCTTTTCGTAACGCAGGTGCAGCTAGCGCCGATGCCCCACTGCTCGAGGGAGCGCCTTCAACGACCGCCTTGGCGGTGGTCACCTCTCAGCCCTCTCTCATACCATCGAAGATGTTGGAAGGCATGGGCTTGTAATTTATTAATCTTGTCTTTCAAACGTATAATTTGTGTACTAAAGTCGTACTTGTTGTGCCTTTCAGGAGTGCTTTTTGACCATCTTTATCAGGTGTTGCTCCCACACTTCTCCTTCCCATCCGAACTCGCTTCTTCCTCTGGTGGCGCTGGTGAGTATGATTCTCATTGATATCTTCCTTTTCCATTGATGGGATTACTTCTAACCTTTTTTCTCGTCCCGACCGCAGTGCTACAGATTGAAGGAGGGGGTGAAAGATCAGCTGCGCCACCGGCCCTTCCGGCCTTGCCATCTGCTTCAGTTGGTACGGCGACTATCACATTGATAACTCCCCTCTCTTTATTTTCTGTACTATTATCTGATCACATCTTGTTTCTTTTCAGCTGTCGTTCCAGTCTCGGCGCCCTTCAAGCCTCGCATTACAATGCCGGCGGGTCCTTATCTGAGGCGTCCATCTTCGAAAGACGCCGCGAATAGTCAGCGCATGTTGAGTGACTACGTCGAGGAACTCGACGTTGAAACTCCTACATCTGCTGCAGACTTTGCTACGGCGGTTAACCCGATGCTGGTAATACTCATGAACTTTCATGACGAGGGCATCATCGCATCTTAGGTTAACCATTGCAAGGAGATCGAGGCACGCCTGCATCAGCTGGAGTCGATGCGTCCCGCTCCTGAGACCTTAGCCGACAGTAATCAAAGGGCAGCGTGGATTGAGCAGAGCGTTTCTTACTTCCGCCATCTCGAACAAGAAGTCATTTCAAGGCATAAGGAGCGCGGTGAGAATTCGAGCAAGTCTGCCCAACTGCATGCTCGGGTGGAGGCCAATACTGCACGGCTAAAGGTTGTCTTTGAGGGCCTTTTGCAATGTCTTTCCGAAGGGTTATCATTGAGGCAACAGCTTGACGTTGTCGAGCGGGATGCACCCAGCCAGGAGGCAGCCCAGAAGGCGGCCGAGGAGCAACTTTCATCTTTTTTACAGCAGCGGGCCCAGGTGGAAGTAGAGGTGGCCGCAGCAGCCACTCAGGAGGAGGCGCTGAAGGAAGTGCGAGAGCGGCTTGCGGATTTGTTAAAGACACTTCCTCCTCAGTAGCTATCCCTTTTTGTATCGTTTGTACTTGTAAATAAAAACAATGTACATATATATTTTTTTATTCTTTAACACAATGTATCTTGTACCGCATCAAGTTTATGAATAAAAGATACACGTTTTTTGTAATGTCTTATGTCATTTCTCCGCCTTTTCTTTCCTCTTATTATCAGCATACTGTCTTGATAAACACATTTGACCGATAATAGAGTAAGCATCTAGATTTCTTCACGAGACAATGGTGGCTTAGGCCGCAGGTTCAGATCTGTCGCCTAAGACTTTTCAACTCTATGAGCCGTGAGGGTCTCATAGAGACTTTTCTCCCTACGGATCGAGAGGATCTCGTAGGTGGGTTTTCTCCTTAGGAATCGTGAGGATTCCTAAGTGTGTTTTCTCTTATAAGTCGTAAGGATCCTATAAGAGAATTTTTTCCTCTTACGAGTCGAGAGGACCCGTAATCGGTTGTTTCCCTCCTTATCGAAACTCGACTTTGGACAGTGAGACCCGTGAATAGTATGCAAGAGACCGTTTTAGACCGACTTGCAGGGTCCCATTGTTCAGGAAGCAAGTTTTTTAATCCCTGCTGCCTGAGTCTTCATCTTGCAAGTTGAGACGAATCGGGAATTTCCCGCGGAGACACTGGTTTCTCTGCGAGCCGATGCGAATCAGGGGGTTCTCATCAAGGATTGTTTGTTTCCCTGAGTTGAGGTATTTGCTAAGGATTATTTGTTTCCCTAGCGCCAAGGATTATTTGTTTCCCTGGAGTTGAAACGAGTCGAGAATTTCCCACGGAGACACCGGTTGCTCTGCGAGTCGACGCGGATCAGGAGGCTCTCGTCAAGGATTGTTTGTTTCCCTGAGTTGAGGTATTTGCTAAGGATTATTTTTTTCCCTAGCGCCAAGGATTATTTGTTTCCCTGGAGTTAAAACGAGTTGAGAATTTCCCACGGAGGTACTGGTTGCTCTGCGAGTCGATGCGGATCGGGAGGCTCTCGTCAAGGATTGTCTGTTTCCCTAAGTTGAGGTATTTGCTAAGGATTATTTGTTTCCCTAGCGCCAAGGATTATTTGTTTCCCTGGAGTTGAAACGAGTCGAGAATTTCCCACGGAGACACTGGTTGCTCTGCGAGTCGACGCGGATCAGGAGGCTCTCGTCAAGGATTGTTTGTTTCCCTGAGTTGAGGTATTTGCTAAGGATTATTTGTTTCCCTAGCGCCAAGGGTTATTTGTTTCCCTAGAGTTGAAACGAGTCGAGAATTTCCCACGGAGGCACTGGTTGCTCTGCGAGTCGACGCGGATCGGGAGGCTCTCATCAAGGATTGTCTGTTTCCCTGAGTTGAGGTATTTGCTAAGGATTATTTGTTTCCCTAGCGCCAAGGATTATTTGTTTCCCTGGAGTTGAAACGAGTCGAGAATTTCCCACGGAGACACTGGTTGCTCTGCGAGTCGACGCGGATCAGGAGGCTCTCGTCAAGGATTGTTTGTTTCCCTGAGTTGAGATATTTGCTAAGGATTATTTGTTTCCCTAGCGCCAAGGATTATTTGTTTCCCTGATGTTGGGCTGAACCGTCGAAATTTGGTTTCGTTTTCTGGCGGATCTTGTTGGGAAAGTATGGTTCTCTCTTCGTTTATGCCCTTGGATTGTATACAGGGATCGATGTGATCTTAACTGTAGGGCCAAAGTTTCATCATTTCTCTTTTTTTTTATTTCCGCGATGCTCTATCATTTCAGCTTTCATATCGCGAAGGTCGCGATTGCCCAATCATTTCGGCTATTTTTCGCGGTGCCCAATCATTTCGGTTATTTATTTCGATTTTACTCGCTGCTTTTTATTGCGAGTTGCCCAATCATTTCGGCTATTTTGCATGCATACATTCTTACTTGCTGCTTTTTATTGCACGTTGCCCCATCATTTCGGCTTTTTCATATACATGTGCGGCCTACTGGCTTTTCGCCGTAAACCTGAAATTGGACACCGATTTCGGCATCAGCACCGCTACAACTGTGATATTACCAGGAGCGAATCATCATTTGCCTCTGCCGATGTTGACCCAAGGTGGCTTAGCGACCAGGGTTAGGGTCCTGTCGACTAAGGCTTTTGACTTCATGGGCTATAAGGGTCTCACAAAGTTATTTCTCCCTACAAGTCGTGAGGATCTTGTAGGTGTATTTTCTCCTTAGGGATCGTGAGGATTCCTAAGTGTTTTGTTCCTCTGTAAGTCATAAGGATCCTACAAGAGGATTTTCTCCTTATAAATCGAGAGGATTTACAAGGGTTGTTCACCATGTGAACATATCCCCAGTCACGGATGGGACTTGGTCAGGGAAATGTTTATTCGCCCCTGTGGATTGTATACAAGAGCCTGTATTGGACCACTTGTAAGGCAATATCGGAAGTTGTGGGGGTTGCTTAAGCACAGGTTTAGGTCTCTGTAACTTAAGACTTTCAAATCTTATGAGCCGTGAGGGTCTCATAAGAGAGTTCTCCTTACGAGTCGTGAGGATCTCGCAAGTGTATTTTCTCCTTAGGAATCGTGGGGATCCCTAAGTGTGTTGCTCCCTTGTGAGTCGTAAGGATCTCACGCGGGTGGTTTTTCCTTACAAGGTCGAGAGAACCCTATAAGTGTCTTTTAACGAGGTTGCGCCCTTTCGGGTTTTCATAAACACTCGCCGGTCATCCTGCTGTTTTTACTCACAGAGCCCTTTCAGGTTTTCATCCGTGCCCATTTTGCTTATGGACATACCGTTTTTTTATTCTTTTTATTTTCTTCTTCTTCTTCTTTTTTTACGAGGTCGCGCCCTTTCGGGTTTTCACGAACACTCGCCGGTAGCCCTACTGTTTTTACTCACGGAGCCCTTTCGGGTTTTCATCCGTGCCCTTTTTGCTTATGGACATACCGTTTTTTTTTGTTTTTTTTATTCATTTTTTTTATTATTTTCTTTTTCTCTTCTCTCTTCTTTTTTTTATCTGGTCAGCCTAAGGATGCTGCGGTAGTAGTTTAAAGACGTTTCGGTCTGTCATTAGTTTAAGGACGTTTCGGTCCGTCATTAGTTTAAGGACGTTTCGGTCCGTTCAGGAAAAGGCCAGTCACTGCTTATAGAGTTCGAGCTTAGGATGATAGCGAGCAGACATAGTCGTCGTCGTCTATCATTGACCTAGGCTACGGCTCATTAAGCATAGTATTTCTTCAGGAAGCGACCATTTATTAGCCGGAAAGGCCTTTCACCGTGCATATCCATGAGCAGATAGGCTCCACCCTGGTAGACCTTGTCTATGATGTACGGGCCTTCATAGTTCGGCTCGAATTTTCCCCGCTTGGCACGGTTAGGGATCATAGGCCTTTTGACCACTAGCACGAGTTCGCCTTGGCGGAAAGTCCTCGGTCGGGTCAATCTTTCATATGAGCGCGTCATCTTCGCTTTATAAGCTTCTAGATTTTGTTGCGCTATGAGCCGGGTTTCATCAAGGGCGTCAATCTCCTCAAGCTGAAGGTGAGCATTTTCTTCGTCCGTCAGCTCGTAGTGGACTGCCACTCGCAGAGAGGGTAACTCTATCTCGAGGGGGAGTACTGCTTCGGTACCGAATACCAACGCATATGGCGTCGTGTTCGTGACCGTCTTGAACGTGGTTTGATACGCCCAAAGAGCTTCTTGCAGCCTTTCGTGCCAGTCCTTCTTATTTCGGGACACCGTCTTCTTTATGATCTTTGTCAAGGTCTTGTTGAAGGCTTCGGCTAGACCATTAGCTTGCGGATTATAAACTAAGGAGTATCTCCAGTCTATATTATGCTGCTGCGCGAAGCGACTGATCTTGTGGCTTCTGTAGGCTGGCCCGTTATCGGAGATAATCCGTCTCGGAGTTCCAAACCGATAGATGACGTGCGTTTTGAAGAAATGGAAGATATTCTCCGTCTTCACTTCCCTCAGCGGCACTGCCTCTGCCCATTTGGAGAAGTAGTCGGTCGTCGCCAGGATGAAACGATGTCCCCTGGACGATGCTGGTTCGATGGGGCCGACTATGTCAGTTCCCCATATTTCGAATGGCCAGCTAGCCACTGTTGGATGGAGTGGATTTGGATGTTGGTGGATGAAGCCCCCATGGATTTGTCATGAGTGGCATTGCTTCGTATATTCGAGGCAATCCTGAATCATCGTGGGCCAGTAGTATCCCATCCGTTTGATCTTCAACTTCATCTTCGGGCCCGCTTGGTGAGAACCACAGATTCCGTCATGAACTTCCTAAACGACTCTTTCTGCTTCTTCAGGTCCTAAGCATCTCAGCCACAGAGAATCGAATGACCTCTTGTATAGAGTATCATTGACGAAGGCGAAAGACAGAGCTCGTTTCATGAGCTGATGTCTTATGGACGCTTCTTCAGGTATTCGGTGGGACTTAAAGTAGTCTATGAAGACTTCCCTCCAATCCTCAGCCTTTTCCCGATCTTCTATCTGCAAGGTCGTCTGTTCAGCCGCTCCCTTCTCTTCGGATAATTCCGGAGGTATTTCTGCTGGGGCAAGCACCCGACGGCTTTGTACCACGATTCTGACGTCATCGAGGTTCTCGTCAGCCAGTTCTTTAGCAAGCTTGGCCAACGCGTCTGCTTTACTGTTTTCTGCGCGCGGTATACTTTCCAAAGTATAAGAGGGAATTTGGGTCAACAGTCATTGCACCTTTTCACCCTACTTCACCAACTCCGGTTTACACGTTTGGTAGTCGCCGTTTACTTGACTAACGACCAGTTGAGAATCTCCGTATATGAGGAGGTTTTCAATTCCCATGTCGATGGCGATCTCGAGACCTGCAATCAATGCTTCATATTCTGCTTCATTATTCGTCCTCGGCTCTGTTAAGGAGAAAGCGAAGTGCATTATTCCTCCTTGTGGGGTCACGAAGATGAGGCATACCCCCGATTTGATCATTGGCGTACTTTGTTTGCGCTTCTTTATGGAGGACGCTCCATCGAAATAAAGCTCCCATCGGGTATCACCACCGTCGATCGCGTCAAACGCATGTTCGTCTGGCAGATCGCAATTCAGAGGAGAATCGGCGGCGATCGGATGCTCAGCGAGGAAGTCGGCAATGGCCTGGCCTTTCACTGCCTTGAGAGGTTGATAAGTTATTGAAAACTCCATCAAGAGCAGGGCCTATTTAGCGAGTCGTCCCGTCAATATGGCCTTCGACATTAAATATTTAAGAGGGTCCACCTTCGAGATGTGACGGACTTCATGTGCTAATGCATAGTGCCTGAGCTTTGTTATCGCAAAGATCAACGCCAAGCAGTGTTTTTCAATTGGGGAGTAGTTGCTTTCTGCCCCCAGTAAAACTCGACTTAAGTAATAAAGAGCTCTCTCCTTCCCTTGATCGTTCTCTTGTACCCATAATGCGCCTAAGGAACCTTCGAGGGCGGTTGTGTAAAGAATGAGGGGCTTCTCTTTGACCGGAGCAGCCAACACTGGCGGGTTCTGCAGGTACTGTTTAATCTCGTCCAGCACGCCCTGGCATTTTTGATCCCAAACGAATGGTGTTCCTTTCTTCATCAGGTGACTGTAAGGACGACACTTGCCTGAAAGGTTGGCTATAAATCGCCGTATATATGCGAGCTTCCCTTGGAGAGATCGCAGCTGCTTAAGAGTCCTTGGCGGCCTGAAAGGTTGGCTATAAATCGCCGTATATATGCGAGCTTCCCTTGGAGAGATCGCAGCTGCTTAAGAGTCCTTGGCGGAGGAATTTCCATGATCGCCTTGATCTTTGACGGATCTATCTCGATACCTCGGTGTCGGACGATGAATCCCAGGAATTTGCCCGAGGAAACTCTGAATGCACACTTAAGAGGGTTCATCTTCAAGTTGTATTGCCGAAGGCGTTGAAATACAGTTTTTAGGTGCTCGAGATGTTCCTCGTATGATTTGCTTTTAACCACGAGATCGTCGATATAGCATTCGACGATTTCGTGTATGAGGTCATCGAAGATCTTCGCCATGGCCCTCTGGTAGGTGGCACCGGCGTTCTTTAATCCGAAGGGCATCACTTTATAATAGAATATTCCCAAAGGAGTCCGAAAAACGATGTGCTTCTGGTCTTCGGGGTGCATTTTTATTTGATTATACCCTGATGAGCCGTCCATGAAGAAGAAAACCTCATGAGTGGACGTATTGTCTATCATCAGTTCGGTGACTGGCACTGAGAAATCATCCTTCGGGCAGGCTTTATTGAGATCCCGAAAATCCATGCATATGTGCACCGTCCCATTTTTCTTCATTACCGGGATGATATTAGCGATCCAGTCAGGATATTGAACTTCCTGGATGAAGCCGGAGTCGATCAGCTTCTTGACCTCGGCGTTGATGCTCATCTCAAGCTCGAGCCGCATTCTCCTCGGCGCTTGTTTGACCGGCTTGACGTCCGGGGATATCGCCAATTTGTGCACAGCAATTTCTGGATCTAGTCCTGGCATCTCGGAGTAGTTCCATGCGAAGCAATCTTTGTGCTGTACAAGGACGTCTTTTAACGCAGTCACCCTTTTTTCAGATAGCAGCTCACTGACGAACGTCGGTCGTGGATCGTTCGCCATCCCCAACTCGATTTTCTTGAGGTTATCTGCAATGGTATGTATTCCATCCTCCAGTTCTTTCGGCGCTGGTGGAAATTCTGAGATTACCTCATCATGGCTGTTTCCGAAGCACCAGGGAAGGTTGTCCATGTTCTCAGGGTCTTCTTTTAATATTGTTATCATGTGACAAGTGCGAATCCGCTTCCAATCCCAATGTGGGGTTGGTTCTGTTCTCGTGGCTTTGGGTTCGTGCTTCTGTGGCGGCGTTACCCTCCAGTTGTCAGACAGAGCGAATTTGCCGAGCTGATACTGATCTTCAACCCAATTCTTGAAGGTGAAGCAGTCTTCGAGAGGATGCCCCATTACTTGATGGTTAGAGCAATAATTTGGGTCGGAGACTCCGCCTGCTTGTTCGGGGTTTTTGGGCTCCGGCAGTGTAAGTATTTGATGTTTTAGAGTAAGATCAAGTATCTTCTTCGTCTTGTCTCGAGGAAATGAGTACGCTCGACCCATTTTCTTCATGAGGGATAGATCAATAATGCTCGACTCCCGTTTGCATAGCTCCTTAGCCCTGCTTTGTTGCTGTTGAGCGCTTTTTTGGCCTTTTGACTTATTTCTGCCCCAGTGTCGAGCCTTTTTTATAACAGGTTGACAGGGAGCGGCACTCTCATCTTTGACGATCTGTTGAAGGAAGCGTTGCTTTTTGGCTTTCTCGTAGATTGCCATTTCACGATTGTGATCATCTCGGACTTTTTGGCCGGCTCCCCTTATAAGCCTGTCCATTTGTTCTTCAAACGACGGACTGGGCACTTTTGCATCAGGAACCTTTACTGGTTCAGGATTAGCGTCCTCCTGTTGAGTATCTGTTTCTTCATTGAAGTCACGCATGACGTAACAGTCACAGAGCAGCTCTCGTTTCTTGGGACGAATGTATCCGAGCCCGATCGTCTCCATCCTCCCATTAGGCAGCTTGTGTTGAGTTTCGGGAATGTTCCAGACCCTGTCATAAAATTTGGCCTTTCTAACGGTCTGTTTGAAGGGTATCCCTTGGCGCTTCAACAGCCTCTTCAAGCCTTCTACATAATATCTGGGTAGACGAATGGGTTGAAGCCTGTCCAACGTAGGATCCGCCCCGTGCCAGATTTCTTTTTCCACTTTGTTTTCTTTAGAGCGGTAGAATAGAATTGCCTTCTCGCCTTTTCGCCTGGGAGGGATATAGAACGTCTGCAGCTCCTCTACACTGTCGGTATCAATCGCGTCTAGTTCTTTATAATGTTTAAGCGGCACCATAGCGACTTGTAGACTTTGCTCTTCGTAAGTGGAAGCTCGTATTGAAGGTCGAGCAGAGAATACAGAATGGACCTCATCCTCTGAATCACTACCAAAGATCAACGTAGGAGCGGATGGTCCCGGCTTGGTGTATTGGGGCGGACCCGAATATACTATCTCCTCTTCCTCCTCGGTATCACTACCGAAGACAGGGATGGTAGCGTTAGTTTTGTTCTCCGGCTTGTGACACCTTTCCGTGTCTTCGAAACTCGGTAAGAAGTATTTGGCATCTTCATATTTGCGAACTTCGTTTACGGAAAACGGATTCAGTTCTCCCGTCACGGTGTACTCGAGACCATCCTTAAAATATTTCATACACTGATGCTGTGTAGAAGAGATGATGTTGTACTCGTGTAACCATGGTCGGCCGAGCAGAGCGTTGTAGCATGTCTTGGCATCTATGACGTGGAATTTAATGTCCATGACGAGAAGCCCGAAGCGTAGCGTCGGTATCACAGATCCAAGAGTCTTTGACGATTGGGAGTCGAACCCGGAGATGGTGATCTTGTCTCGAGCGAGGTGTTGAACGCTCATGCAGATTTCCTTTAAAACCCGCACATTGAGTAGGTTAACAGACGACCCGTTATCGATCAGGATTTTGCCTATCTTTATATCATGGCAGTATCCTGAGACATAGAGGGGGCGATTGTGTTCGCACGTCCCAAGAAGAAGGTCTTCATCGCCAAAAGTGACATCGGCCGTGTGCACTTCTTCCAGTTCATCCTTCATCTTTTCTTCGGCCAGGAAAGCTTGGAACTGCTCCGGGTCCTGTAGTGCTTTAATTAACGAATCTCTCGCCTCCTTTGATAGTAAAAGGGCGTCAAGAATGCTGAGTTGCGAGGGTAGCTTCCTCAGATGCGCTAAGACGTTGTAATCCACCTTATTCTTTTTCGGCGGGTCTTGGGCAGTTAGCTCTTCCGTGATTTGGTCATCCAAGGCGATCTCCTTATGGACCTTTTCTTTCCCTTTGTCTCTTTTCTTTAGGGGTCCGAGATTCTTTTCGGGCAACGTGCGATTACGCAGCCGGATATTTTCACAAATCTTCGACTCTTTTTCTTTTCCCAAAGTGGGCTCTTTAAAAAGGGGGCCAAGCTCCAACTCCTCCTAAGAATCGCTCCCGAATGTGAGTACCTGTGATCCTCCGGCGTTGACCATGCGACAATTGCCGGTAGTTCTATTAAGCCCTTCGGTCGCACTGTTTTGCTCCCGGCGAGTCTTGCGCTTCTCCCGCTTAACCTGTTGTCGGTGAGCAACATATCCTTTCCACCATCTATCGAAAGCTTTGCACTCCTCAGTGGGATGCGAAATCTTCCGATGATACAAGCAATAGGAGGGGTGCATTTCCGCTTCATCAGTAACGCTTCCCTCAGAGGATGGTAGCTTCATACCCATTGACACGGCTTTAGCAAACCTCTTCCTCATCTTGAATTTGATTTTATCCACAGTGGGTGTACTTTGCTCCAGCGGGAGTATCTCAATTCTTTCGTCAAGGTGCTGGCGTTTGGCCCTTTCGAATATAACCTTCCCGCGCTCCTGATCAGCTTTGCTTTTTAAGAGAGCTTCATTCAGGAATGCATTGATTACTTCATCCGATGGCTCTAGAATTTTTGGTTCGGGATCTGCCCCCAGCTTTTCAGTACAAGGAGTCTCCTCATCGTTCGTGGGCGAATGGGAAATCATATGACAGCTCGCCACATATTCCTCGGATTCATCCGACGAACTATCTCCCTCATCTTCCTCTTGAAAGACGTGGTTGAGGAACTCTTGGAATGTAATGGGAGTCCGTGCCTTCTGGTTGTATTCCTCCAGCGCGTCAATTTGTTTTTGCAAGTCCGTACGCTTGTCACCAGGCTTCATGGGCTTCTTTGACTTCTTTTTCTTCTTCTTTTAAGATTTCGACGGCTGGTTGTGAATGCTTGGGCCACCTCCATTGATCTTTTGAGTTGGACGAGGCTTCAACATCCCTTCAATGATCTACGGCTCCAACGGGTTCTTCCACTTGATTGCTGGGCAAAATTGAAGATCATTTAGCATCCTCTTTGTCTTGGCTGATAATACAACCTCCCAAGGAGCTTCTTCAACGACAGAGCATGTTGCCCACGGCGTATTCATTCCCTTAGAGGTTTGGGGTTGCGGTGGATTCACCTTCCATTTGTCGGACAATGCAAACTTGCCCTGTCGGTACTGGTCTTCAAGCCAATTTTTAAAGACATAGCAATCCTCGATCGGATGACCCAGTACTCGATGATAAGGACAGTAGTTGGGCTCATTGACATCACTTGGTTGCAACGGACGTTTTGGGTCCGGCAGATTTATGAGTCGGTTGCGCAACGTCGGCTCGAATAACCTTCTCGTTTTATCTCGGGGAAACGAGTAGGAACGTCCCATCCTCTCCTCAAGGGGTACGTACGGGCGCATATTATTTTGAAGAACGACTGGCTTCGGGTTGCTCGGTTGTTGCTGAGCATTAGCAACAACGATCGCTTTCCTCTTCCCCTTCTCATTTCGGGAGTCCGGCTTTGGAAGAGGAGGTTTATGGCCCATCTGATCCATCTGCGCTAGCTTGTCGATTAGTGCCTGGAAGGTGCTCGGCTTGAAGAACATCATAAATTGCGAGATGGTTGCTTGCGGATCAAGGGTTCCCACAAACATACCCACTGCAAGAGCTTCTTCAATGCGTTGCTCGCATTTTGACCATAAATTACCCACCGTATAGCATATTGGACCCATGTTTCGCCCGGCTTTACCCTGGCATTAATCAATGCCGTTATCGGGGTACGCTCGCTGGCACTCGCGAAACGTTGGGTAAACAGCAGTTCCATTTCAGCAAAGGTTTTGATAGAGTCATTCGGGAGCTCAGAATACCACTCGAACGCCGTATCTGACAAGCTACCAACGAACTGGCGGAGCAACAATTTATCATCACCGCCAGTGTTGCCGCAAAGCGCCTTGAACTGGGCGACATGCTGGTGAGGATTGCCAGTCCCCTTATACACATGAAATTTTGGTATCGTATAATCTGGCGGGTACTTAATCTGGTCGTACCAACCCGGATACGGTCGCCCTGTTTTTACGACCTGTCCCGCTGCTTCCGTCGCTTGATGGACCCGGATCTGCTGAGCTATGTATTCGTCCAGATCGGCTTTGGAGATTGCCTCCTCCTTGGCTGTTGACAGAGCCGGAGGAGGATTCGACGTTTCTCCCCTATCATCTTCAAGGATAATCGGGGGATCTTCAGCAGGTGGATCCTGTTGAATCATCATGCCCACCATGTCCTGGAACAGGAAGGCTATTTTCTTTATGCTGGCTGCCTGTTCCGCATCTTCTTTATCCTTCTTCTCCAGTATGCGACGAAGGAATTCGGCTTTAGTTTCTTGTTCCTGATGTTCATCCGAGGACATTTCAGGGGTTTCTTTTGGCCCAGTGAGTGCGGCCATCACGGTCATCATCTCCTGAAGCTTTTGTTGTTTCTCCTGAGCCTTGGTCACTGACCGTTTAAGCGGTCTATGACCCGTGGATGCGCGGCTATCCTCCTTTCCCGATTCCATATAAACTGTATGAACTATCATGCCCCCGGACTTAGGGCGTTTAGGCTCACCACCTTTGGCATTTGCCGCGGGCGCGAGGGTTTTCTCCGGCCTTCTTCTTTTGTGGGCCGTTAAAGTGGAGGGGACCGTTGCAGTGGGCACCCTGGTGATTGTTGTCCTCTGCTGTTTAATAGGATGGTCCTTTTCTTTTTTCACCTTCGCCTTTTTCTGTTGACGAGAGTGGTCTGGGTCAATCACGGAGTCTTGAACCCTCCGCCAAACCTTGTATATTTTTGAAGACAGCCGTTGAGGGGGCTGTTCTTGCCGTGTTTCCGGAACTCTCTCCGCGGGCGGAGGAGATCTTTTCAATGTAGCGGTTGGAGAGTTCTTACGTACCCTCCTCAGCAGTTCAAAGCTGTTCCCAGTTGGAACAGCAGCGTTGACTTCTACCTCTGGAGCCGGTGGAGTTAGCCCTGAAGGGGAGTTTCCCCCTGCCTTCCTCACTCGTCGCCAATAGCGACGTCGAACATGACGAGCCGTTGGGACTGGCTCGGAGATAGAGACAGCTTCTTTTTGCCCCCTGTCTGAATGAGGCATCGCTGGTGTTAACCTCTCAAAGACTGAGGTTGTCCTTTGAGGGATGATATTCAACCTGTCGAAGACAGATCCTCGGGCAGGGGCAGGAGCAGGAATAGTCAGTCTTGAAAAGACTGACTCTTTGACAGGGGAAGCCGCCTTGACGACTTCTGGAGCAGCGGCTATTGCCTTCCTTGGGATAGCCACCTTGGGATTCACAGGCTTTTTGGTGGGCCCCTCAGAGTTTTGATCCAGCCTAGCAAAGACAGAGGCTGTTGGCTTGGTAATGGACGACCCGTTGACAGGGGCCGTCGTAGCAGTGAGCCGGTCGAAGACCGACTTCTTGTTCACTTCCGGTGCAGGTATTGGCATAGAGAAGCTTGAAGGCGGGATCACGGTCCCGAAAAACAGGCCAGTGGTGGCCTGGGCCACCCGTTCTACCGGCAGAGCGAGGAAGGAAGCCGCTTGGGGCCCATATGCTACACCTCAAGGTGAGGTGGAGAGTCCGTTGCAGTGGCACTTCGAGCAGTTGGTGCAGTTAAAGGCCATAGATGCTTGAGTTCTGCGCCAGACAAAAGACCAAATCTTAGTAACTTGAAAATCCAAAGGTAACCGTTAACAAACCGCGATTCGTTCGTGAAGACGACACACGAAGTGAGGAGTGGAAAGAGGAAAAGGTCCCACCGGGCGTGCCAGAATCTGTTCCCCTCCGAAAGACAGCGACGCCGTGAGGGCATCTATGCCTGAGATTCGGAGCAGATGCTTTATGGTTTTATCCGTCCACCTCTCCGAAGATACCAAGTTGATTTATGACACCGTGTATCGGAGGTTTAGACGGATACGGCCGATGTAGCAGGCTTCATCAGATTCCCCCTCGCTTGAGGGGTTTTTGATTGTGGGGACGCTTTTCCCTGCAGGCGCAAGCCCCTGCAGTTAATTACGCTACCGCATCGCAGTAACAACTTTCTCCTTCTCCAGAATTTCACTTCGTGTCGTGGGTGTTTGTTTTGTTTGTGGTTGCCCGTGGATTGTATACGGAGACTGAGTAATGTCGTCGCCCGTAGGACGTGGATTAGTCCAAATCCGTATTTACTTAGATTTGGGTTTGGTGTTTTTAGTTTAAGGATACGTTAGCCGTATTGAGGCTAAGATCAACTTAAACGTTCGTTAAGGATACGTTAGTCCTGTTTGAGACTAAGATCAACTTAACGTGGTGATCCAATTATTATATGGCCGTCAGGACTCGTCAGCTGATGTCGTTGAAGAATTACAACGATAGGTGTCAGAGGAGTTCAGAGATGTATCCTTGAACCAAAGTCGATTTGGAGTTTTATAGTCCATTTGAATGTTTAAGGATTCGTTAGCCGTGTTTGGGGCTAAGATCGACTTAAACGGGACCATTTAGATCCGGCAAAAGAGCATTTGGAGGCTCTATTGTTCCAGTTTAGGGACGTAGTGGTCCATGTTCCAGTTTAAGGACGTGGTGGTCCATAATTAGTTTAAGGACGTTTTGGTCCGATATTAGTTTAGGGACGTTTCGGTCCATCGCCAGTTTAGGGACGTGGTGGTCCATAATTAGTTTAAGGACGTTTCGGTCCGTCGCCAGTTTAGGGACGTGGTGGTCCATTATTAGTTTAAGGACGTTTCGGTCCGATATCAGTTTAGGGACGTTTCGGTCCATCGCCAGTTTAGGGACATGGTGGTCCATAATTAGTTTAAGGACGTTTCGGTCCGTCGCCAGTTTAGGGACGTGGTGGTCCATTATTAATTTAAGGATATTTCGGTACGATATTAGTTTAAGGACGTCTCGGTCCAATATTAGTTTAGGGACATTTCGGTCCATCGCCAGTTTAGGGACGTGGTGGTCCATAATTAGTTTAAGGACGTTTCGGTCCGTCGCCAGTTTAGGGACGTGGTGGTCCATTATTAGTTTAAGGACGTTTAGGTCCGATATTAGTTTAAGGACGTCTCGGTCCAATATTAGTTTAGGGACGTTTCGGTCCAATGTATGATCGTTGGGACCCGTCACCTCTCTGACGTCGTTGAGGAATTACAACGATAGGTGTCAGAAGAGTTCGGAGAAGTACCCTCGAACCGGATGTAAATTGATTTAGGAGAGCAATCTTACTCAGTCAATTTAATTTGAGGACTTACGGCCATGATTGGGCTAAGTCCAATTGAAAATGTTCAACATTTTATTTGCTTTTGCATTGCATTTCTTTTTATTTTTATTTGGGCTCTACCCATAAAGGATGCAGAGCATCAATTTGTTTTGTGCTCTGCCCATTTATAAATGATGCAGAGTATCAATTTTACTTGGGCTCTCCCCTTTTTATTGCTTTGCAATTTATTTTGGCCTGTTAGGTCTTTTTGACTTGGGCCTGGCCCTTTAGCTAAAGAAATGCATTGTATTCTTAGGCGCTTTGCGCTAATCAAAGAGCGCAAGCGCTTGTGGTGACGACACGTGTCATGCAAGCGCAGTGCGCTGCGCTAGTGCGCTACGTGGCGCACTCTGGTGAGTTGCGCCAATTACAGAGAGCAAAGCTCTATCTTAAAGCGCATAGTGCAAGTAGTTCAGATGCTGACACGTGGCGCTCTCCCAAGAGCGCAACAGCGCAGTTTGCAAGTGCAAGGCATTATAAATTTGAGAATCTTTTAGATTCAAGAACCAAAGGTTCATAACAGAAGTGCAAAGCACCGTTTGCTTTCTTGATCTAATTTAGATCAAAGAAAACAAGTTTCTCTTGTTTTTTCTTATCTCAGAGAACCAAAGGTTCATAAACAGTGCAAAGCACTGTTTTTATTTGTTTTTTATTGAAGATCATTGACCTTGTTCTTAGATCAATGATCTATTAGAAGAAATTCTTCTCTTTTAAAGGTTTTTACCTTTTTTCCTCTTGAGATTTCTTCAGAGTTCTCTCTATTTGAAATTTTTTATTTCTCACCAAATGATGATGCCTTTGAATTGAGTTCTAGGGTCCTTTTTATAGTACCCATAAATTAGTTAAATTTGTTAAAGAGATCTTTCTCTGAGTGATTTGGGGAATTTTCCCCACCGTTTGATCTTTGATCCAAGGGTTTCTGTTTTACAGAAGAAAATCTTCTTGTTTTAACAAGAACAGAAAGATTTCTTTAAAATCTTAATTCTGTTTGGCGCAAATGCCCCAGCGTGTGACACGTGTCACGCAGCGCACAGCGCAGCGCAACTGCGCTGACACGTATCGCGCAGCGCACAGCGCAGCGCAGCTGCGCTGGCCCATCTGCTCTGACACGTGTCGCTCAGCGCAGTGCTTGCGCAACTGAAGCGTTACTTCCTTTAATTTTGCTTTAAATAGAGTTTTGCTCTGATTGGGCGCGCTTTCTTGGGCGCTGCGCTGACGTATCAGCGCCTGACACGTGGTGCGTTGCGCCCGAGATTTGAAGCGTTGCTTTTAAAATTTGAATTTTGAATTTCAATAGAGCTTTGCTCTGATTGGGGAAACACTTCAGAAGTCGTCAGGGAGGCTTCCCCTGTCAAAGAGTCAGTCTTTTCAAGACTGACTATTCCTGCCACTGCTCGAGGATCTGTCTTTGACAGATTGAATATCACCCCTCAAAGAACAACCTCAGTCTTTAAAAGGTTAACACCAGCAGCGCCTCATCCGGACAGAGGGCAAAAAGAAGCTGTCTCTATCGTCGAGCCAGTCCCAGTGGCTCGTCATGCTCGACGTCGCCATTAGCGACGAGTGAGGAAGGCAGGGGGCAACTCCCCCTCAGGGCTAACTCCACCTGCTCCAGTGGTGGAAGTCAATGCTGCTGTTCCAACTGGGAACAGCTTTGAACCACTTAGGAGGGTACGTAAGAACTCTCCAACCGCTACATTGTAAAGATCTCCTCCGCCCGCGGAGAGAGTTCCGGAAACAAAGCAAAAACAGCCCCCTCAATGGCTATCCTCAAAAATATACAAGGTTTGGCGGAGGGTTCAAGACTCCGTGATTGACCCAGGTCACTCTCGTCAACAGAAAAAGGCGAAAGTGCAAGAAGAAAAGGATCGTCCTCTTAAACAGCAAAGGACGACAATCATTAGGGTGCCCACTGCAACGGCCCCTTCAACTTCAACGGCCCACAAAAGAAGAAGGCCGGAGAAAACCCCCGTGCCCGCGGCAAATCCAAAGATGGTAAACCTAAACGCCCTAAGTCCGGGGGCATAACAGTTCATACAGTATACATGGCATCGGGAAAGGAGGACAGCTGTGCATCCACGGGTCATAGACCGCTTACACGGTCAATGACCAAGGCTCAGGAGCAACAGCAAAAGCTCCACGAGATGATGAACGCAATGGCCGCACTTACTGGGCCAAAAGAAAGCCCTGAAATGTCCTTGGATGAACGCCAGGAGCAAGAAACTGACGTCGAATTCCTTCGACGAATATTGGAGAAGAAGGATAAAGAGGCTGCTGAACAAGCAGCCAACATAAAGCGTATGGGCCTCCTGTTCCAAGACATGGTAGGGATGATGATCCAACAGGATCCTCCGGCCGAAGATCCCCCGATCGTCCTTGAAGACGATAGGGGAGAAACGTCAAATCCTCCACCGGCACTGTCAACAGCCAAGGAGGAGGCAATCTCCAAAGCTGACCTAGACGAATACATAGCTCAACAGATCCTGGTTCATCAGGCGACTGAAGCAACCGGTCATCTCGTAAAAACGGGGCGACCGTATCTGAGCTGGTACGACCAGATCAATTACCCGCCGGGCTATACCATTCCCAAGTTCCATGTCTATAAGGGGACAGGCAATCCCCACCAGCATATTGCCCAGTTCAGGGCACTCTGCGGCAACACTGGCGGCGATGATAAACTGTTACTTCGCCAGTTCGTTGGAAGCTTATCAGATACAGCGTTCGAGTGGTACTCTGAGCTCCCGAACGACTCTATCAAGACCTTCGCGGAGATGGAGCTGTTGTTTACCCAGCATTTTGTAAGCGCCAGTGAACGCACCCCGATGACGGCACTGATTAACGCCAGGGTAAGGCCAGGCGAAACGTGGGTACAATACGCAACGCGATGGCGGAACCTGCGGTCAAAATGCGAACAACACATAGAAGAGGAACCTGCGTTAGGCATGTTCGTGGGCACTCTCGATCCGCAGGCGACCATCTCGCAATTCATGATGTTCTTCAGGCCGACCACCTTCCAGGCCTTGATCGACAAATTAGCCCAAATGGACCAGATGGGCCATGGACCGTCTCCTCCAAAACCCGATTCTCGAAATGAGAAAGGAAAGGGAAAAGCGAGCGTCATCGCCAATGCTCAACAACAGACGAGCAACTCAAAACCGATCGTTCGCCAAAACAACGTGCGTCCACGCCCATCCCTCGAAGAGAGGCTAGGACGTCCTTACTCGTTTCCTCAAAATAAAACGAGAAGACTATTCGAGCTGGCCGTGTGCAACAGACTCATCAATCTGCCAAGTCCAAAGCGTCTGTCGCGGCCAGGCGATCTTAATAATCCCAATTATTGCCTTTACCACCAAACGGTAAGTCACCCGATCGAGGATTGTTTCGTCTTTAAGGGATGGATCGAGGATCAGTACCGACGAGGCAAGTTTACGCTGTCTGAAAGCTGGAAGGTGAACCCACCACAGCCGCACTCTCCAAAGAAGACGGACACGCCGGGGGCAACTTGTTCTTTTGTCAAGGACGAAAACGATGGAGAAAATTCATCAGATGAATCCAAAGACTACGTAGCGACTTATCATGTGATTTCTTATTCACTGACGGAGGATGAGGAGGCTCCTTGCGCTGAGAAACCAATGGCGAACCCTGAGCCGGAGATTCTACAGCCATCAGACGAGTTGATCGATGTCTTCCTAAATGAAATTCGTCTGAAAGCAAAAGCCAATCAAGAGCGCGAGATGGCTATATTGGAAAAAGCCAAGGCATTCCCGTCAAATCAAAAGCCATCCAATGCGGATAAAAACAAATTGAAGACGAGGAAAACGTTCGCCAAAGCTCTATCAGTAGGAATGAAGCTACCGCCCTCTGAAAAAAATACTCTCGCTGAGGTAGAGATGCACCCTAACTTCTGTTTATATCATCAGAAGATCATACATCCTACCGAAGACTGCGAATCCTTTAACTGTTGGTGGCAAGGGTATGTCGCTCAAAAGCAACACTTTGACAGGACAAAATGTGAAGCTCGTAGACGTCGAAAAAATGCGATAGATGAGCACAAAAGAGCCGCCGACGATTGTTATATAGCCGACTCCAAGGGATTACAAATTATCACCTTTGGAAGCGACTCTGACGAAGAAGCTACCCCCAACCCCTACCTCGGGGAGTCTATTTCAAAAATGAAGGAATTGAGGAGTTGCGAGAACGTTCAGCCGTGCAATCGCACGCTATTCGGAAAAAATCTCGGCCCCGTAAACAAAGGATCGAGCAAAAAGGATAAAGGGAAGGAGAAAATGACCCTCATCGCCAACACTCAACAACAATCGAGTGGCCCTAGACCGGTCGTTTGCCGAAACAATTAGCGGCAACCTCTCCAGCAAAAGTTGAAACGTCCTTACTCATTTTCGCAAGATAAAACAAGGGGACTATTCGAGTTGGCGGTACGTGACAGACTCATCAATCTGCCGAGTCCAAAACGTCCGTTACGGCCAGGAGATGTTAACGCTCTCAATTATTGCCCTTACCACCAAACGGTAGGTCATCTGATCGAGGATTGCTACGTCTTCAAGAACTGGGTTGAAGACCAATACCAACAGGGCAAGTTCGCATTGTCCGAAAACTGGAAGGTGAATCCGCCACAACCGCACGCTCCGAGAAAGATGGATACGCCGGGGGGCATCATGTACAGTCATAGAGAAAGCCCCATAGACCGAAAAGTCAGTAAACTGGAGATTCGCCTCGAATACGGCGACGGCGGTCCGCAACGTCCTTAAACTAACGGCGGACCGCAATGTCCTTAAACTAACGGCGGACCGCAACGTCCTAAAACTTGCAAACGACCGAAATGTCTCTAAACTACTACAGCAACATCCTCAGGCTGACAAAAAAAAGCGGTATGTCTATAAGTGAAATGGGCACGGATGAAAACCCGAAAGGGCTCCGTGAGTAAAAACAGCAGGGCTACCGGCGAGTGTTCGTAAAAACCCAAAAGGGCGCGACCTCGTTAAAAAAACGGTATGTCCATAAGCGAATTGGGCACGGATGAAAACCCGAAAGGGCTCCGTGAGTAAAAACAGCAGGGCTACCGGCGAGTGTTTGTGAAAATCAGAAAGGGTGTAACCTCGTTAAAAGACACTTATAGGGTCCTCTCAACCTTGTAAAGAGAAACCACCCGCGTGAGATCCTTACGACTCACAAGGGAACAACACACTTAGGGATCCCCACGATTCCTAAGGAGAAAATACACTTGCGAGATCCTCACGACTCGTAAAGAGAACTCTCTTATGGGACCCTCACGGCTCATAAGATTTAAAAGTCTTAAATTACAGAGACCTAAACCTGTGCTTAAGCAAACCCCCCACAACTTTAGATATTGCCCTACAAGCGGCTCAATGCTGACCCTTGTATACAATCCACGGGCGCGAATAAACATTTCCCTAACCAAGTCCCATCCGTGACTGGGGGTATGTACGTATGATGAACAACCTTTGTAGGTCCTCTCGATTTACAAGGAGAAAACCCTCTTGTAGGATCCTTACGACTTACTGAGGAACATACACTTAGGAATCCTCACGATTCCTAAGGAGAAAATACACCTACAAGATCCTCACGGCTTGTAGGGAGAAATACCTTCTTGAGACCCTTACGGCTCATGAAGTCAAAAGCCTTAGTCGACAGGACCTTAACCTGTTCACTAAGCCACCTTTGTTTGACATCGACAGAGGCAAATGATGATTCGCTCCTGGCAATATCCCAGTTGTAGCGATGCTGATGCCTAAACCGGTATCAAATTCTAAGCCCCTTCATGGCAAATGATGATTCGCTCCTGGCAATATTCCAGTTTTAGTGATGCTGATGCTGAGATTGGCGTTAGAATCCAAGTTCCACACTCGCGATAAAAAAAAAATCAACGAACCATACATGCATACAAAATAGCCGAAATGATTGGGCAACTCGCAATAAAAAGCAGCGAGTAAAATAAAAAAAAACAGCAGAAATGATTGGGCAACTCGCAATAAAAAGCAGCGAGTAAAAAAGAAAAATAGCCGAAATAATTGGGCAATCGCGATCTTCACGATATAAAAAAAAGCTGAAATGATAGAGCGTCGTGGAAAGAATAAAAAAAATGAAAATGAATGATGAAAGAATGAAACTTTTTGTCCTACAAGTGAGATCGCATCGATCCCTGTATACAATCCAGGGGCACAAACAAAGAGAGAACCATTCCTTCCCAACAGGCTTCATTAGAAAGCAAAGCCAAATCTCGACGGTTCACAGACAACCTAGAGACAATCTTGACATTTGTCGCAATATTGCAGACACAATGTCAACAAACGAAGCGAAGAAAGATTTCTAGCCCCAGGGTCTCGACGTCGATATCGACAACTTAGAGATCACCAACGACGTTTCTCCTCACTCTAACCAGATGCAGACATGACGTCAACAACCGACCTCAGAGTCGCAACGGAATAGAGCCATGGCAAAGTCCCTAGTTCCAAATCTCAATGGCCATATCTACAGCCTAGAGACCAACGATGGTGGGCCTCCTCATTCTAGCATGACACAGATGTTACACCATCAAACGGAACCATGGCATAGTCCCTAGTTCCAAATCTTAACGGCAATATCTACAGCCTAAGAATCAACGACGGCATTCCTTCGCAGTCCAGCCGGATGTAGATGCAACGTCAACAAAAGACCTCATGGTCGAAATAAAGCAGAGCGATGGAAAAATCCCAGCTCCACCTCGACATTCGTCTCGTTACATCAGACGCAACGCCAAAGCAAACGAAGAAAGGCCAAATTCCTAGCTTCAGGGTCTTAACGGTAACTCATATAAAACCTGAAAGACTACCGGAGATCATCCCACATGGAGTGGTCACCACCTCGACGTTCGTCTCGATACAGCAGACGCAATGTCAACAACAGTGTCCTTCCTTCGACAGGATTCGGACACACTAAAGAAAACAGAGCCACGGCAAAATCCCGGCTTCACCTCGACGTTCGTCTCGATACAGCAGACGAGTTTTCACCCCAGCGTTCTTCCTCCAGCAAGGATCAGACGCAACACAATCAAATAAACGGAGCCACGGCAAAATCCCGGCTTCACCTCGACGTTCGTCTCGATACAGCAGACGAGTTGTCACCCCAGCGTTCTTCCTCCAACAGGGATCAGACGCAACACAATCAAACAAACGGAGCCATGGCAAAATCCTGGCTTCACCTCGACGTTCATCTCGATACAGCAGACGAGTTGTCACCCCAGCGTTCTTCCTCCAACAGGGTTCAGAAGCGACAATCAAAATAAACGGAGCCACGGCAAAATCCCGGCTTCACCTCGACGTTCGTCTCGATACAGCAGACGAGTTGTCACCCCAGCGTTCTTCCTCCAACAGGGTTCAGACGCGACAATCAAACAAACGGAGCCACGGCAAAATCCCGGCTTCACCTCGACGTTCGTCTCGATACAGCAGACGAGTTGTCACCCCAGCGTTCTTCCTCCAGCAGGGTTCAAACGCGACAATCAAACAAACGGAGCCATGGAAAAATCTCTAGTTCCCACCGCGAGATTCGTCTCGATACAGCAGACGAGATGCCAGCAAAACGAAGCAAAGGCAAAATTCCTAGCTTCAGGGTCTTGACGGCAACTCACATAAAACCTGAAAGACTATCGGAGATCATCCCACACCAGCGCGGAGTGGTTATGACTCATCGGGGCTCGCCAAAATGAGCCTAACCTCAAGTAAAAAGCGGCATGGCAAATTCCTAACGCTTGCTCTTCCGACGGTCAAACTGCCTAGGAAGATTCCTTGAAGACGTCTTGTCCAGCCCCCGAAGGGATCAGAGACACGGCAGTCGCAGGGCTACTCGAACAGCACAATTGCCTATCGAGGAATATATCGTCTTATGCGACGGTACGATGGCCAAAACCCTAAGTACCATAGACCCTAATAGACTTCTTTCCTAAAGAGAAGAGGTTAAATGCGACGTTAGGATGTTCTTGCGAGAAACATTCGATTCGTCTCGACTTGTGAAGAAATTGATGTCTTTGCGAGAAATTCTTGAGGCGGCTCGACTCGTGAGATAAAGCCTTAGGCAGTGGGCATAAAAGAAGCCTGTTTCCTAAGCACTGGGACCCTGCAAGTCGGTCTAAAACGGTCTCTTGCATATTATCCACGGGTCTCACTCTCCAACGTCGAATTTCGACAAGGAGGGAAACAACCGCTTACAAGTCCTCTCGACTCGTAAGAGGGAAAATTCTTTTATAAGATCCTTACGACTTATAAGAGAAAACACACTTAGGAATCCTCACGATTCCTAAGGAGAAAATCCACCTACGAGATCCTTTCGATCCGTAGGGAGAAAAGTCTCTATGAGACCCTGTTTAGACCATAATATTGCATTTTTCATTCCCCTATTCTTATCCGTTTTATAAATAAACAGGTACTCTTGACGCACGTTTGTTGCATATTACAGGATACAGGTTTCTGGAGCAAATACAGTGAAAAAGACACAAAACAACAGAAAAGGGACTTTTGACCAACAATTAGACGAATCCTAGTCAAGCCCAGTTCACATAGGTGCAAGGCAACGAATGTCAAGGTGAAACGGTTAAAAAGCCCAATACAAGTCTTCACTGAAGATCTGGAGAAGAGTGAGAAGCAAACAGAGAAAAAGAAGTATAAAACTAAGAAGCCCAGACAACCAAAAAAGGACCCCAGAAGTTTGGAAGCCCAAGACCATCAATGGGCCGCGGATCCGCGGCCCAAGCCATCAATTGCCGCGGATCCGCGGCCGTCTAATGCCCGTGTCGGCGCAAAGATTTTGTGCTGTTACGTCGGTGCGGGTGTTGGGATTTTTCGTGGGCAAATCTGTACTTGCGCATGCGCGAGAGTCTGTAACCCTAGGTTTCCTATTTTCCTATAAATTGTAATTTGAAATCTGAAAAATGTATGCCTCTTTTCAATTAATAAAATTCAGAATTTCTGAGATAAAAATTCAGATCTGTTCTTCTTGTTTGGAGGGAGCCGTCAACTAGTAAGTATTTTATTCTTTTAATTATAATGTTTTGTAATCCCCTAATGAGCGAGTAGTCTCCTCGCTTGTTAGGGTTAGCCTTAGGGAAAGGGTTGAGAGATGAGATCTCTCACCCCTTTCAATGCCACTTTAACCTAACGAATTAGAACTCCACGCATACGAGCACAACCGCTCCCTGCGGCATCCTACCCATCGAGGTAACGATGAACCGTAGTATAAAGGGCCGGTTACGCGCGTTTTCCGTGGGGGTTAGGTAATTATCAACAAAGGAAGAATACGAATCTAGAGGAAGAAACATCTTCCCAAAAGATTCGTATCCACTTTATTGATAATTAACTTAACATCTAATAGATCTAAATAAGTAGGCATTGAAAGCGGTAATGAAAAACATTAATCTCCAAAACTTCCCCTAAGCCTAACCCTAGCAAGACTTTCAATTAGATTAATTAGATCTAGTTTTTATAGATTTTTATAAACCAATCAAAATGACAAATAGAATCAACTCGTTAAAACACATAAAAAGGAATTTACCCGTCTCTGTGGATCGACCCGCACTCACCGGCTAGCTTCATGCGACGCCGTTTCTTGATTGCGGTAAACTCATATTTTTGACACTAATCAAATGGCGCCGTTGCCGGGGACGGCGTAATCTTTCTTTTTGTGAATTTTCGGGTTGATATAAATTTTAAAAATTATAAAAATCTGAAAATATAAAAAAAAATACAAAAAAATTATCAACTTTGATCTGTTTGAAGGGTTTGCTATTTGAATCTTGCAGGAACAGCAAAGACTTTTGGATCTGGAGTTTTACAGAAGGTCAAAACAGGAGAAGGAGCATAAGAACAGAGAGAAATTGTAAGCGCAGAACAGTACAAAAATTTCCAGAGCCCGATCCCTCTTCTCAGCCGCGCTTCCGCCGCAAATAAGGGTCCACGGCCGCGGTTCCGCGCTTGCATTGCCACGTCAGCCCTAAAAATTTGTGTGGTTTGTTTTCTCTCCCTCTCCTCTGTAACCTCCATATCTCCACTGTAAAAATTTTCTGCAGGAATTCTTTGCGTAAAAAGTCTCTCCCCCTTCTAAATAACAGATTTCTGCAGGTTTCTTTGCGCCGCGCTAAAATTGATTGCAAGTGATTTTATTTGTTTTGCATAATTTAATCGGACTCTAAGGGGATAATTGACCAAACTCAGATTGGGTGGGGATTTCATCACCCTTCCCAGGACCCCAGAAAACACCTAAAGCATTTTGCATCGACCACCTTTAATTAAAAAAAAAATTAGACTCAGACCTAAGGACAACGAGCTCAATAGGAAAAGGACTAGGGTAGGCATCGGCCGTTATCCTAACCGACATTGCGGTGTCTAGGCTAGTGGTTATTAATTAGGCCCACTGTAGTGGTGGTTCCTTCCCACTTACCTGGCCGTATTTGTCCGTGAAGAGGCGGTTTGAGGTCTATTTCTAGCCCTAGTTAGGAGCTGTCTAGTAGACCTAGGCGACCCTAGATCTAGGCCTGATTGTGCATGTGTGGTTGATTCAGTTGTGTCACGAGTCCATTTTCTAAAACCTTATTGCAAAACTCTCCAA
Organism: Agapanthus africanus; assembly: GCA_030015575.1. Taxonomy (NCBI): domain Eukaryota; kingdom Viridiplantae; phylum Streptophyta; class Magnoliopsida; order Asparagales; family Amaryllidaceae; genus Agapanthus; species Agapanthus africanus. The sequence continues at coordinate 740,626,558 of CM057341.1, forward strand.
TAAAAAAAAATAAAGAAAAATCTTTTAAAAACTTGCAAAAATTTTGTCGCTAAGAAATCCTTGCACTCTTCTATCATGGGTACCCCACATCATAAATCTCTTGCCGAATTTTGGTATCCCGAACCTAACTTTGCATCCTTCGTCAATTGTTTCGGTCAATTTAAAAACGATCCCTCCTTCCCAAAAATTTCGTTGAAAGATCAAATAGAGGCGTCTAGGAGAAATAGTTTGACTTTTCAACCCACTTCGTGTCAACCGAGTCAACATTTACAACCTACATATGTTGATATCACTTCTTCAAGTCCTTCTGTCACTCCTAGGCCGATGTCCATTGCTGAGCATATTGCTCAATCTCGCAGTCGATCTTTCACCCCTCTCCACTCATCTAGTTTTAGGGATCCGCACGATTATTCACCTTCTTATCCATATGTTGACCCTACTCCTGTCTTACCACCCACTTCCTACCAGTCATACCCGACCTTCCCACCTTCACTAGACGCTGTTTCGACACAGCCATTAGGGAGTTTCACATACCCAACTAATTTTGAATCTTTTACTGAAACCCCCTCACCACCTAAGTCTAGTTTGGAAGAGTCATTGGAAGCATATATTGCTGTAACAAATAAAATAATGAGGAATGTGGAAGCATCCATGGCCGCCCTTATGCAACCTAGTGAACCGGTAGCTAGTGTCCCGCTAGCTCCGAATTTTTCAATGTATAAGGCGGCTGTTGGACAGAGTGAGAATGAGAGAGGATTTTCAAATCAAACCTACCCTTACCCAATTGAAGCCCACAACTCCGGTTTTCCATCGATTGTTCCAAATGATTCACCAGTTGAAAATAAAAATGAGTTGTGCGATTTTGTAGTGTTTGATTTGCCAAATTGTGAGGAACCCCTTTCGAGTGAAACCGCACCTAATCCTTTCGATCTTTACACCTCCACTCTAGAACCTACATTGATAAATATACATGCTGTGGACGAAGTTTCTAAAGAAATTGATTTTCACTTGATTGAGGATATAGACGCCGGGAATATTTCGGATGATGAACCTGTCGATTTAATAGAAATTTTATGTTCAAATCATCATCCTGAGTTATTAAATGTTTCCCCCGAATCTCATATGCGTCTAGATTTTGATGACAATGGCATAGATGGATTAAATATTGAGGAGAGTCTTGAGGATAATATCGAGGTTGAACCATTTTTATTTGATGTGTCGGATTTTCCAATTCAGCCTCCTGAACCTTTGACTGTTATATCACCCTCCCTCCTTCCTATTGTTCCGACCGAACAAATGACCGTTACGCTTTCATCTCCTATACCAAGTTCGGCGTACCCATGTTTTCTTGCGAATCTTGAGGGATTTGACCCCATTGCACGACGAGTTGGTAGGTTAGCGCAATCTCTTTTAACACATCGGTCATCACAAATTGCGCTAATTTATTCACTCAATTTACACCCTCAAGATCGCACTCCACTTCTTTCTTCTTTCCATCTTTCTTCTCCCCCACCGAGACCATATTCTACCATTCTTCTTTCCACACGGTCTCGCGTGCTTTTCATCTCTTTTCTTTCCATCCCATTCTTGCACCAACTCTACCATTACCATGATAAGATTTTTGAATGGTTGGTGCTAACATTTGGCTTGTGTAAGGCCAAGCTTAACTTTGGGGGGAATCTTGTTGTATATATGTATATATCCTTTTGTTTTCTTTTTGTATAAAAAAATAAAAAAAAAATTCAAAACATAAAAAAAATTATTATAAATAAATAAACAGGGGAGTATCGGTATTTAGACCCTCTTGGTTTAGCATGACAGTGAGGACACTGTCAAGTTCAAGTTTGGGGGTATGCTCGGTACGTCTTCTTCCTTCGCATTCATTTGTACATATTTTTGCATTTGCATACCTATTTGAAAACTCATAAAAATTTGAAAAATTTCAAAAATTATAAAAATTAATGTATTCAATTTTGGCTTATTTGACTAGAGTTTGACAGATAGGTTAACTGGCTAGGAACAACTAGATCTTAGACTTAGTGAATTAAAAACCCTAAAGATAACATTCCTTAAAGTTTAACGGTAGAAAGTATATGCCTTGTAGTTTATTTAGAAATAGGCAAATTTTGGGTTCACGTCTTGGGCTAAGTCGAAACAAGGGAAGAGTATTGATGTTCTTATTAGAGTATAAGTTTGAAAAATAGTTCCTAACTTAAGTCTAGATTCTGAAAACGTATACCCTACAATTTGCACAATCACGCACCTTGAAACTTGGAATAGTAGAAGAGACCTTGAAATGCTCTTGTCTAAAGTCCTTAGTACAATGAAAATAAAAAGAAAAAAAATGAATAAAGAAAAAAATAGACACTGGTTTTTGTGATTACTTAAGGCTGTAAAAATAGAAAAATATTTAGCGAGGGTGCTTCATCACCTAGTGCCTTAGACCAACTGGTTTGGGAGTCACTGCTAAAGCCTTGGGTGTTGCAAAGACTAGGAAGTACGCTTTAAAGTGCAAGCGCATTTTGTAATCGGTCGTTGGTACCTCAAGAAGTATTAACGGTCGCATGAAGGATGTGTAAGCAAATTTCATTTAAATTCACCAACTAATTAGTACTTTGGACAACGGACAAGGGGTTGATTGCTTAATTTGAATTTCCAAGTGTAGGGGTGACTTATACACACACGTAGGGGTATGTGATTGGTGTTTAGATGAGAGAAAGGAGTGAAGAATAGAACTTGTACCTTTAATAGAGTTGATAGAAATTCCTGAGTGGAGATGTAACCCTAGAAGGAAAACTTAGGAGATGCCGAAAGCTAAGTAGGTCTACATAACATATATAATCTTAAGTTAAATAATGAGGAGTGTGAAGAATGTGGGTGGATAATTTGCGAGTCAAAAGATAATAGAATTCCTTGTTAGAAAACTTAATTGGAAAACAAAAGTTAATGGGCTGAATTGATAGGATTTTGTGGGTAGTATCCGCTGAAAACCCTCAGGAGACAACACTCCTCCTACTAGGGACACCTAGAGGTTTAACGGCTTGTTGCACGTGCTCAGTGCAATCGCGTTTCTCTGCGAAAGTGCGGTTAGGATTTTAGTGAATAAAATAATAAGTTTGCTCGAGGACGAGCAAAAGGTAAGTTTGGGGGTATTTGTTTAGACCATAATATTGCATTTTTCATTCCCCTATTCTTATCCGTTTTATAAATAAACAGGTACTCTTGACGCACGTTTGTTGCATATTACAGGATACAGGTTTCTGGAGCAAATACAGTGAAAAAGACACAAAACAACAGAAAAGGGACTTTTGACCAACAATTAGACGAATCCTAGTCAAGCCCAGTTCACATAGGTGCAAGGCAACGAATGTCAAGGTGAAACGGTTAAAAATCCCAATACAAGTCTTCACTGAAGATGTGGAGAAGAGTGAGAAGCAAACAGAGAAAAAGAAGTATAAAACTAAGAAGCCCAGACAACCAAAAAAGGACCCCAGAAGTTTGGAAGCCCAAGACCATCAATGGGCCGCGGATCCGCGGCCCAAGCCATCAATTGCTGCGGATCCGCGGCCGTCTAATGCCCGTGTCGGCGCAAAGATTTTGTGCTGTTGCGTCGGTGCGGGTGTTGGGATTTTTCGTGGGCAAATCTGTACTTGCGCATGCGCGAGAGTCTGTAACCCTAGGTTTCCTATTTTCCTATAAATTGTAATTTGAAATCTGAAAAATGTATGCCTCTTTTCAATCAATAAAATTCAGAATTTCTGAGATAAAAATTCAGATCTGTTCTTCTTGTTTGGAGGGAGCCGTCAACTAGTAAGTATTTTATTCTTTTAATTATAATGTTTTGTAATCCCCTAATGAGCGAGTAGTCTCCTCGCTTGTTAGGGTTAGCCTTAGGGAAAGGGTTGAGAGATGAGATCTCTCACCCCTTTCAATGCCACTTTAACCTAACGAATTAGAACTCCACGCATACGAGCACAACCGCTCCCTACGGCATCCTACCCATCGAGGTAACGATGAACCGTAGTATAAAGGGCCGGTTACGCGCGTTTTCCGTGGGGGTTAGGTAATTATCAACAAAGGAAGAATACGAATCTAGAGGAAGAAACATCTTCCCAAAAGATTCGTATCCACTTTATTGATAATTAACTTAACATCTAATAGATCTAAATAAGTAGGCATTGAAAGCGGTAATGAAAAACATTAATCTCCAAAACTTCCCCTAAGCCTAACCCTAGCAAGACTTTCAATTAGATTAATTAGATCTAGTTTTTATAGATTTTTATAAACTAATCAAAACGACAAATAGAATCAACTCGTTAAAACACATAAAAAGGAATTCACCCGTCTCTGTGGATCGACCCGCACTCACCGGCTAGCTTCATGCGACGCCGTTTCTTGATTGCGGTAAACTCATATTTTTGACATTAATCAGACCCTCACGCTTATAGAGTTGAAAAGTCTTAGGCATTAGACCTGAACCTGCGACCTAAGCCATCACTATTTCTTGAGGAAATCAAGACGCTTGCTCTATTATCTGTCAATTACGTTCATCAAGACAACACGCTGATAATAATAGCAAAAAAAGATAGTGACAGAAAGAGCATCTGATTAGCATTGGATCAAGCATTCAGGACACACTCATCCATGCATGTGCAAAAGATTCAGAACGAGGAATAAGACAAGTTGAAATGGAAATTTTCTATTCATATCATAAAAAGAGGTTCCTACAATTATTACAAAGGTATAACCTCGAATCCGGGACATGGATTGAGGAACTCGAAAGTGACCCTATCTATGACTTTCCAAGCCTCGCGGACCATCCTGGTGTGCTTTCTTTCGCGAGCACAAGCGTCAGGGTCCCCCCTGATGTCTTCCAACCTCCAATAAGCAGCGAGTATGACGGACTGTTGAAAGGCCTGGTGCAAGAGATCGACAAGATTGTCTCAACGTCTCTTCGAGATTAAGTTCATCAGGTACACCGAATGCACCTTATCCTCGGCAGCATCCAACGCCCTAAGCGGCACACCGGAACAGAATAGGGGAAGCGCTTCCCAGATGGCTCCTACGATAAGCTTCAGGAAGGAGGAACGTCGGGGAAGCAGTTGACCATTATATGCGTCGAAGCGGCTCATGATCTCGGCACACTCCGCATTTGTGAATTCTCGATTTTGAGAGCGGCCGAGTCGGCGGATGTTACCATAAGAGATGATCTCGTCAAGATCATACATGTGGGCGTCCATTGCTCCTGCAAGAGAAATTTGATAGAATTAGAAGACAGACTGAGTAAGTGAATTCTTATTAAAAACAGGCACAGGGAGTTAAACTCCTCGAGAGCAATGCTCTGCAAACAGGAGTGACACCTATCAAATTCAGTAATGAGGGGAATTTAAAGAAATTCCCCGAAAACGCTGAGAGCCTTGCTATGAAAATATGATAAAATCCATCAAAGATAAAACCCCATTTTTGATCTTCATTATTCATGATCAAACTTTTAAGAGTTCTTCGCAGAAGATTAAAATTCTACTTGTATCAAGAAAGCAGAGCTTTGATTCATGGGCTAAGAAGTCCCATGAAAAAAATCATGATCTAAGGCGAGCAAAGCTCTATTAATAAAACCCTAAATGGGTTTTCTTTAGATCAAAGATCTATGAGAGCGAGGCTCTATTATTTAAAATTAAGTTAATTTAATTTAAGTTAATTTTACCTAAAAAGTTTTCTAGAGTTTAACTCTTAAGTTCTTAAAAGCAAGAGCAAAACTCTGAAGTTCTAAGAAATGAAAATTCATGAGGATGGTGACCATCTATTGAGGACCAAGGGTCCTATTTATAGGCGCTCGGCGCCCCTTCAACTCCTGAGTTGCGCAACGGTTGGAATTCTGCCACCGCTGCGCTCACGCTTGGGGCCACGTAAGCGCAACGGTGGGGGGGCATTTGTTTACCCCAATCAGAGCAAAGCCCTGTTCAAATTCCAAGGCGGGAGACGAAGCAACGCTTTTGTTTCCACCAATCAGAACAAGGCTCTGTTTTGAAAATCGAAGTGAAAATTAAAGTAAAAATTAAAATTTAAAATAAATGAAGCAACGCTTCAGATTCCTTACGCTGCGCACAACGCGCCACGTGTCAAAATCAGACACGCCAGTGCAAGGAGCGCAGCGCCTAAGGCAGCGCCACCAATCAGAGCAAAGCTCTATTAAAAAACAAAATAGAAGAAAAGCTTTAGTTGCGCAAGCGCAGTAGCGCGACACGTGTTAGCGCAGTCTCTTTTGCGCAAGCACTGCGCTGCGCGACACGTGTCAGTGCAGTTGCGCAAGCGCAGCAGCGCTGCGCTGCGCGACACAGCGCAGGTGCGCAAGCGCTGCGCTGCGCGACACAGCGCAGGTGCGCAAGCGCAGCTGCGCTGCGCTATGCGCTGCTTGACAGGTGTCACGCGCTGGGGCATTTGCGCCAAACAGAATTAAGATTTCAAAGAAATCTTTCTGTTCTTGTTAAAACAAGAAGATTTTCTTCTGTAAAACAGAGGCCCTTGGATCAAAAATCCAACGGTGGGGAAAATTCCCCAAATCACTCAGAGAAAGATCTCTTTAACAAATTTAACTAATTTATAGGCACTATAAAAAGGACCCTAGACCTCAATTCAAATGCATGAATATTTTGTGAGAAATCAAGAACTTCAAACAAAGAAAACTCTGAAGAAATTTCAAGAAGAAGGAAAAGGTAAAAGACCTTTTAGATAGAACAATTTCTTCTAATACATCGATGATCTTTGATAAAAAAACGAAAGAAAAATAGTACTTTGCACTTATGAACCATTGGTTCTTTGGGATCAAGAAAAAACAAGAGAAACTAAATTAGATCAAAGAAAACAAACAGTGCTTTGCACTTCTTTTATGAACCTTTGGTTCTAGAATCTAAAAGATTCTCGAATTATAGTGCCTTGCACTTGCAAACTGCGTTGTTGCGCTCCTGGATTGGCGCAAGCCACCAGAGAGCGCCACGTGTCAGCATCTGAACCATCTGCGCTATGCGCTTTTGAAATAGAGCCTTACTCTCTGGAATTGGCGCAACTCACCAGAGCGCGACACGTGTCAGCAGCGCAAGCACAGCGCATTGGCGCAGCACACTGCGCTTGCGTGACACGTGTCAACACCACACGCGCTTGCACTATCTGATTGGCGCAAAGCGCCTGACAAATGCAATGCATTTCCTAAAGGGCCAAGCCCAAATCAAAAAGACCTAGTAGGCCTAATTAAATTGCAAAGCAATAAATGGGCAGAGCCCAAGTAAAATTGATGCTCTGTATCATTCATAAATGAGCAGAGCCCAAAATAAATTGATGCTCTACATCCTTTATGGGCAGAGCCCAAGCAAAAAAATAAAAACAAATAAAAGTGTTGAACTTTTTTCAACTGGACTTAGCCCAATCATGGCCGTAAGTCCTCAAATTAAATTGACTGAGCATAGCTGCTCTCTTAAAAATCAATTTACATCCGGTTCGAGGGTACATCTCCTAACTCCTCTGACACCTATCGTTGTAATCCTTCAACGACGTCAGAGAGGTGACGGGTCCCGACGACCACACATCAATATGAACTGCGGGGTTGTTAAACTCGTGGACCGAGACTTCCTTAAACTAATATTGGACCGCAATGTCCTTAAACTACCTATGGACCACTACGTCCCTAAACTGGAACAATAGAGCTCCCAAATGCTCTTTTGTTGGATCTAAACGATCCCGTTTAAGTTGATCTTAGCCTCAAATATGGCTAGCATATCCATAAACATTCAAACAGACTTTAGTCCCAAATTGGACTATAAGACCCCCAATCAACTTTGGTTCAAGGGTACATCTCCGAACTCCTCTGACACATGTCGTTGTAATCCTTCAACGTCGTCAGAGAGGTGACGGGTCCCGACGGCCATATATTAAATGGACCACTACGTCCTTAAACTGGAAATGGATCTAGACGATCCCGTTAAGTTGATCTTAGTCTCAAATCAGACTAACGTATCCTTAACGAACGTTTAAGTTGATCTTAGTCTCAAATGCGGCTAACGTATCCTTAAACTAAAAACATCAAACCCAAATCTAAGTAAATACGGATTTGGACTAATCCACGTCCTACGGGCGACGTCATTACTCAGTCTCCGTATACAATCCACGGGCAACCACAAACAAAACAAACACCCACGACACGAAGTGAAATTCTGGAGAAGGAGAAAGTTGTTACCGCGATGCGGTAGCGTAATTAACTGCAGAGGCTTGCGCCTGCAGGGAAGAGCATCCCCACAATCAAAAACCCCTCAAGCGAGGGAGAATCTGACGAAGTCTGCTACATCGGCCGCATCTGTCTAAACCTCCGATACACGGTGCCATAAATCAACTTGGCATCTTCGGAGAGGTAGACGGATAAAACCATATAGCATCTGCCCCGAATCCCAGGCCCGACGTCCTCACGTCGTTGTCTTCGTTCGGAGGGGAACAACCCCCTGCTCTCTCACCTCATTAAATGCAAGCATGGGCAAGCCATCATGCTCTCTCTCTCTCTCTCTCTCTCTCTCTCTCCAAGTCAACCCACGAAGCACCATTCATTTTTAAAAAAAACAATACACTTAATTAAATTCAAATTAGCTTAATAAGAATAGTTTAGTCCACCATGGTTGTTAAACATGGTTTAACCCTAATTTAACCCTAGCTTACATGCACAAGTGTGTGCAAGCCTAATAAAATTCTAATAAAATATTCATTAATTTTGATAAAATATTTGAAAATCGTTTTGGTAAACTTTTTACTAAAAACCATACATAAAGTATAATTGGCCACTAATCATATTCTAAGTGCTACAATCTTCCCCCCTTAAAGAAATTCGTCCTCGAATTTAAAAATATATAGCTACGCGTACCTTCAAAGAGATGAGGGAATTTCTTCCGCATCTCGCCTTCGGCCTCCCAAGTGATCTCTTCACCATTAGGGCTGCGCCAAAGCACCTTCACAGATGGCAAGACCTTCGATCGAAGTTTCTTCACATGCTGGTCCAATATCACTACTGGCTGCTCGGTGAACGAAATATCGCGCTCAAGCTGAACGGTCTGATGCTGAATCATATGAGAAGGGTCATGCAGGTATCTGCGAAGCATCGACACATGAAATACGGGGTGAACATCTGGGAAGTCGGGTGGAAGAGCCAAACGATATGCTACTGCGCCCACACGCTCGAGGATCTCGAAGGGACCTATAAATCTAGGGCTAAGCTTCCCTTTCCGTCCATATCTCATCACTCTCTTCATCGGAGAGACCCTCAGAAAAACGTGATCGCCAACTGCGAACTCTAATCTGCGGCGGCGGCTGTCAGCATACGATTTCTGCCTACTCTGAGCTGTCCTCATCCTATCTCGAACCAGCTGTATCTTCTCGGTCGTCTCCTGTACGATCTGCAGCCCCAAAATACTGCTCTCACTGAGCTCTGTCCAACAGACGGGCGATCTACATCTCCTCCAATACAAGGCCTCGAAAGGTGCCATCTGAATAGTGTCCTGGAAACTATTGTTGTAGGAGAACTCCACCAAGGGTAAATGATGATCCTAGCTACCACCAAAGTCTAAAATGCATGCTCGGAGCATGTCCTCGAGAGTCTGAATAGTCCACTCTTACTGGCCGTCGGTCTGCGAATGAAATGCTGTACTGAAACTCAAGCGGGTGCCCAAAGCCTCCTGAAGCCTCTGCCATAGTCGGCTGGTAAACTGGGTGCCTCGGTCTGACACGATACATATCGGGACTCCATGTAGTCGTACGATCTCGTCAATGTAGATCTTGGTATACTGAGCAAATACGAAAGTCGTCTTCACCGGTAGGAAGTGAGCCGCTTTCGTCAATCGATCCACGATCACCCAAATGGAGTCATACCCCCGACCAGTCCTGGGTAGACCCACAATGAAGTCCATAGAAATCTGTTCCCATTTCCACTCCGGAATGGGTAACGGCTGTAGCTCTCCCGCGGGTCTCTGGTGCTCGACCTTGACTTGCTGACAAGTCAGGCACCTCGATACGAAGTCTGTGATGTCCCTCTTCATCCCGTCCCACCAGTAAACATCTTTCATATCATGGTACATCTTGGTGGAACCCGGATAAACACTGTACACCGACCGATGTGCCTCCTCAAGAATCTCATGCCGCAGTCCCTCAGCATCTGGTACGTACAGTCTAGTCCCAAATCGCAGTATCCCCTGATCATCGATCACGAACTCGGAAAATCTGCCCTGTCCAATCTGTGCCATGATCTCTGAACAACGGTCATCACTGTACTGTGCCTCCTGTATACGGTCAAGCAACTGTGGGCGTGCACGAACATGCGCAAGCTGTCCCCCGATCGGAGTGAACTCGAACTGCACTCGGCTGTCGCATAAAATCTGCCAATCTGCCGACGACTGTCTCTGCACCGCGCTCAAACAAGATAGACTACCCTCGGGCCTTCTACTCAAAGAATCCGCCACTACATTAGCCTTACCCGGATGATACAAGATCTCGCAATCGTTGTCCTTTACTTGTTCCATCCAACGACGCTATCTAAGATTCAGGTCTCGCTGCTGAAATATGTACTTCAAGCTCTTGTGATCAGTGAATATCTGGCACGACTCGCCGTATAGGTAATGTCGCCAGATCTTGAGTGCAAAGACTACTGCAGCCATATCTAAATCGTGAGTGGGGTAGTTATGTTCATGTTTCCTCAGCTGTCAAGAAGCATACGCAATCACCCTGTCGTGCTACATCAATACGCACCCTAGCCCCACTCGAGAAGCGTCACAATAGACCACAAATCCGCCCGATCCTGAAAGCAATGATAACACCGGCGCCGTAGTCAAACGAGTCCGCAACTGCTGAAAGCTATCCTCGCACTCCTCTTTCCAATCAAAAGGAACTCCCTTCCGGGTCAACCCGGTCAACGGTGCAGCAATACGGGAGAAGTCCTGTATGAATCGTCGGTAGTAGCCGGCCAGTCCTAGGAAACTGCGGACCTCCGTAACTAACTTCGGTCTAGGCCAACACTGAACGGCCTCGATCTTCTTCGGGTCCACACATATACCATCTCATGTAATCATGTGACCCAAGAAATCTACACTGTCAAGCCAGAATGCGCACTTGAAGAATTTTGCGAATAGATGGTGCTCCCTCAAAGTCTGCAACATGACCCGCAAGTGCTGCTCGTGCTCTTCTCGGCTCCGGGAATACACTAAAATGTCGTCAATGAATACGATGATGAACAGATTAAGATACGGCCTGAAAATATGGTTTATCAAGTCCATAAACGCTGCTGGGGCATTGGTGAGTCCGAACGACATCACCAAAAACTCATAATGGCCGTAACGCATGCGGAAAGCTGTCCTCGGAATATCCTCCTGTCGAACCCGCAACTGATAGTAGCCTGATCTCAAGTCGATCCTCGAAAAGTATCCTGCACCATGAAGCTGGTCGAACAAGTCGTCGATGCGTGGTAAAGGATATCTGTTCTACACGTAACCCTGTTCAGCTGGCGGTAGTCGATACACAAATGCAAGCTGTTGTCCTTCTTCTTGACAAACAGGACTGGAGCACCCTAAGGGGATGTTGGATATAGAGCCCTCAGAGTCAATTATTGGATCACAGGAACGTGATTGCAATGATTGAGGGAGGACCTATACCGGTAGGACAGTCTTACTCGAGATGATAGTATGCTATCTGGTTTATCTTTATCATCGTGTACTATTTTAGGTGACCTTACAGGTCACTATTGCACATTGATAGAGCCCCTAGGATTCTTGCTTGACTACCAGCAGTATGAGGGCGATCATATACGTGGGAGCTGGGGTCTATAAGCACATCCTTAAAAGGTCCCTAGTCATGGGAGTTTCGAGACAGGGCATCGATACTCCAGAGTAGACTAGTGTATACAGTCGAGACCCCGACGAGGGACGGTGGCCGGTCTCATAAGCCAATGGTGTCAGTTGGTTCACCTAAGATGTATACAGGTGCTCATTGGGTTATGAGTACACCGGACAGGACTCGCCGGGAACCTGCTAGTTGGTATTATACCTGACGTCAGATAGCAGTTCCCTGGTGACATGTGTACAGGTTAGTTCATCGACCTGAGATCGTCATTTGTCTCGTGTGAGTTCCTACTGTACTTAGATTACTACCCTACCACGCTCAAAGGAGACATGCAACAGGTTTTAGTTGGGTACAGTCCCGAGCCACATGGAGGCAATGAGCAGATCTGCAGGGGTTCGTCTCTCCCGGTATTGGGGGTGAGGTCATGCTGTGTCTAGGAGAGCCAGTACATGAAAAGTCCTTGGCCAAGGCAGGAGATTTACTGGTAGGTATTCCAGTAGTATCTCAGGGTGTTCTGGGCTGCACTCCGACACGACTTGTACCGTTTTTAGGGGTCTGGCTTTTACCAACCCCCTAGGCCCGCCATGCGATGCTCATAGACGAACGGACCGGACTGTACGGATATTGTCACTGACAGGCTCAGTCGGGTGTCAGGATGAGTTCGCTCATCGATGTCCCTTTTGGTCAATAGCTGGTAGCTCGTTACGTATGGCTGATATCTCGGACGTGCTAGTGGTTAAATCCACAGCCATAGTATTGACGAGTCTTTAGAGTCCCCCACATACAGTTACTCAAGTTTCGGGCGAAACGCTGTAGAGGCCGTATGGAGATATGGCAGGGTTCGATCGGATACGTGCGGTATTGCACGAATCGTGATCGGACGGTTTTTACTAGCCGGCTTTGGTTTAAACCGGATCCTAGTATTAGACAGTGTAGTTTTGTCTCTTTGCATTTGTATTCAGTGGGAATACAAATGCGGGCATGTATATGCAGTAGCGGGGTTTTCCTGTAATTTATTACGGGATCAGTTTTCTGAAGTTGCCAGTTTGCATTCCGTTCCGGCCGGTTTTCCTTTGCATCTTCACGGCCGGACTTTTCGATGGAGGGGGTTATTTGCAAGTTTGCAAATAACTTATTGTGAAGGGGTTTCTTGCATTTGTGGCTTCATCATCATGAGATTCCTTTCTTATCACTTCATTTCCATTTATTATATTGGGTTTGTGATGAGAGTTGATTTGGTTTTAGATGTGAGATAATTTGATCATTATCTTCACATATTGGTATATGTTTTTCCATTGATAATTCCCTCCACCATTTTCCTAAAAAGGGGACGGCCACATCCTAGAGAGGAGAAAGAGAGGAATTCATTTTGTGGGAAAATCTTCATCTCATTTGGTTTGCTTCAAAAATCCCTCACTACTCTCCAAAGTTCTTCTTTCTCATCCACATCCATACAAGGCAACTTCACTACCCACTTGAGACAAGCCTACTACACTTAGTCTACAGCATCCCTTGGACGTGTCGGCTAGCCAACTTCACGCCCGAGTTGTCTTGGTCCAGAGGTGGGAGCCCGTAAAAGAATTTGGCTACGTGGTGCCCTTTCCGACGAGGAGGTGACGGACGGAGATTCCGCGGGAGATCGGAGTGGAGACGAAGACCGAAGGACACAGATCGCTTGGTATAACTCTCTACCCATCTTTTAGTTTGCTAGTAGCTAGGTTAATGGCCCGATCCGGGTTGATTGTGCGCGGTGGTGCCGGTTTGCAAGTTTCGCAAAGTTTTTCGTTTCCGCGTTTCCGGCGTCGGATCGACGGCCGGGGCGCCGCCGTGCACTTACATTGGTATCAGAGCCATGCCATTAACTTAACCTAGCTTGCTCTAACGTGTTTAGAACTCGATCGAACAATAAAACCCCAAAAACCGTATTTTCTTGTGCATTGGGTTTCTGTCGAAATTTTTTTGGCTCTAAAAATTTTTCAGGTTGTTTCAGAAACATGTGCAGAGAATTCTAAGAACACTGTAAAATTTTGGTGACCTAATACTTCCATAGAGCCGCTGAACCACGGCTATAACCCCACTTTGGCTGCAGTTCCACCGCAGTAATATAGCTTCACTTCACCAGTTTTTTCCAGTGGGCTTCTGACATGGAAATAGGTTTTTTGGAACATTCTTTTTGGGCCCAGATTTTCTGTGAGTGCTATGTAAGTCGATGTACAACACCCCACGACTTGCGGGGAGGCGGAAATATGAAAAACGATCTTGTTCTTATGCTAAACATCGACTAACCGCATGAATCGAAGCTAAACGATAACTAACATCAAACATAGTTGTTAACAACTACTATGTAAAGGGATTATACCTAAAGAACCGTGTCCTTCGTCTTTATGAACTCCACCTCCTCCTCGGCCTTCTCGAAGTAGTAAACGATCCACCCGAGAGCTTTACTCCAAGCTTAGCCTCTAAACTTGAGGCAACTAAACTTCTTTAAGTGCTAATCAAAAAAGCTAGGTGAAATAGAGTGAGGGTTATGGTTTAATAAGTCTAACTAATCCTTGTACTCAACACATGAGAAGGGAGGATTAGGGTTTGAAGAGGGAGAGCTTGAGGAGAGAGCAGGTGAAGATAATAATGAAGTGAGAATAATGAGTTATCATAATATATATCAAGCATTTCTTTTTATCAAGAAAAGAAAAGAAAATGATTTACAACCATGCTTGATAAATATCTAGTGGTGATTCATCTCCATGAGTCATTAAGCAATTACGAAGCATTAATGACATGGATGAATCATCCATATGACTCACTAATCACATTCATTGTATATGCCACCTAAACCTCCTTAGTCATCTAGAAGCTTCTCACGCAATTACGAGAACGCCCCTCCTTTCCGCAAAAATACGGAAAAACTTTAGACTGTATAAATCCAATAACCGGATACCAGTAACTGGCTTAAACCAAAGCCGACTGGTAAAAACTGTCTGAAAGTCGTACGTGCGTAAACACACGTATGCGTCCGAACCCTTGTCGTAAAACCATACGACCTCTATATCGTTCCGCCCGGAGTAAGGAAACTCTCTGTGTGGGACTCTAGAGACTCGACTACTACGCTGGCAGTGGGTTTAACCACAGACCGCAAGCGGCACTAGCTGTACGTAACGGTCCCCAGGTAGATGTCGATAAGAAGGCCGATGAGGAAACCCATCCGAACTCCTACTGAGTCTGATGTGACAATCTCCGTACAGTCCGGTCCGTTCGTCTGAGACTATCGCATATCGGGCCTAGGGGGCGGCAAGCGTCAGTCCCCTAATAGCGGTATAAGTCGTGTCGGAGCGAAGCCCATTACACCCTGAGAAACTACTGGAACCTACCAGCAAATCTCGCTTGCCCTGGCCAGGAACTTTGCGTAATGGCTCTCTGACACAGCGCGATATCAACCCCCATACCGGGAGAGACGAATCCTGTCTAACCGCCACTGCCTCCAAGTGCTCGGGACTGCACCCAACTGCTACCTGTTTGCACGACTCCTTTGAGCCGTGGTAGGGTAGCAATCTAAGAACAGTGGGACACACTCGAGGCGAAGTAGCAGTGTCAAGTCTGCGGACTATGCTGTACTCATGTCACCTGGGAACTGTTCACAGACGACTGGTATAAAACCAACCAACAGTTCCCTGTGAGTCCTGTCCGGTGTACCCGTAACCTAACGAGCACCTGCATACTATCTCCAGTACGACGTACTGACGGCTGTGGGACAGACCATCTCCTCAACTGGGATGAGAAGCATACACACTAGTCTACTCCGGAATATCGATGCCCTGTCTCGATAATCCAACGACTAGGGACCTGAATAAGGATGTGCTTGTAGACTACCCAGCCCCCACTAGTGTGACTGCCATCACAATGCTGGTAGTCAAGCAAGATCCTTAGAGCTCTATCAATACGTATACTCACATATTAAGATAGAAAAACCAAGTAGCATACTACCATGTTTAGCAAGACTGTTATATACATGTGAATATCCTAAGCTTCCATTAAGTAATATACAAACTAGTATGATACAGTAATAGCCTTCTAGGGCATAAACACTAACAATCTCCCACTTGCACTAGGGCCATGTACTGGCTTATCGAAGACCGATGATCTCGAGTAGCCTCTCAAACTGAATCTGAGGTAGGGCCTTTGTGAATGGATCAGCAATGTTCTCTTCAGAAGCAACTCTCCGAACCTCGATCTCCTGACGATCAATGATCTCCCTGATCAGGTGATACCGCCTTAAGATGTGTCTGGACTTCTGATGGGACCTTGGTTCCTTTGCTAAAGCTATAGCTCCGTTGTTGTCGCAATACAGAGGTATTGGATCAACTATGGTAGGAACCACCTGAAGTTCTGTTAGGAACTTCTTCATCCAGACTGCTTCTTTTGCGGCATCGCAAGCAGCTATATACTCCGCTTCCATCGTTGAGTCAGCAACGGTATCCTTCTTGGAGCTCTTCCAGCACACCGCCCCTCCATTGAGGGTAAAGACATAACCCGACATCGACTTGGAATCGTCCTTATCACTCTGAAAGCCGGAATCAGCAAAGGCCTCCAACCTGAGGTCTTTTCCGCCGTAAACCAAGAACATCTCCTTAGTCCTTCTCAGGTACTTGAGAATGTTCTTTACTGCTATCCAGTGCTTCTCCCCTGGGTCTGACTGATACCGGCTTACCACGCTCCGTGCGTAAGCTACATCTGGTCTGGTGCACAACATCGCATACATTATAGAGCCTACCGCAGAAGCGTAGGGTATAATAGACATGCGTTCCCTTTCCAAATCAGTCTTGGGAGACATCTCTTTGGAGAGGGTGATTCCGTGACAAGCCGGTAGATTACCGCGCTTAGAATCTTCCATACTGAATCTTTTCAGTACAGTATCGATATACCTGGACTGCAAAAGTCCCAACATCCTCTTGGATCTATCACGATAGATCCGGATCCCCAGAATGTAAGAGGCATCACCCAGGTCTTTCATGGAGAACCTGTGTGACAAGAATTCTTTGACAGATTGTAGCATAGGAATGTCATTTCCTATTAATAGAATGTCATCCACGTACAAGACGAGGAATACGACACTTCTGGCTACAACTTTACTATATATGCACGGTTTATCTGGATTTTTGATAAAGTCATATTCTTTGACTGTCTCATCAAAACAGATGTTCCAACTCCGCGATGCCTGCTTTAGTCCATAAATGGACTTAAGCAGCTTGCATACTTTCCCGCTGCTCCCACTCTGATTGAAACCCTCTGGCTGATCCATATAGACGCACTCTTCTAAATTTCCATTCAGAAAAGCCGTCTTTACGTCCATCTGCCAGATTTCATAATCATGGAAGGCAGCAATAGCAAGAAGGACCCGAATGGATTTGAGCATAGCCACTGGAGAAAAAGTTTCGTCATAGTCCAAACCAGGTCTTTGACGAAAACCCTTTGCAACAAGTCTAGCCTTATAGGTTTCCACCTGTCCATCTACACCAATCTTTTTCTTGAAGATCCATTTGCATCCTATGGGTTTTACCCCATCTGGAGCAAAGTCTAAAGTCCATACTTTGTTGGTGTACATGGACTCCATTTCGGTCCGCATTGCATCTAGCCATCGTACCGAGTCGCCGCTCTGGATGGCCTGCTGGAAGTCAGTAGGTTCATCATCATCTATGATGCAATCCTCTCTATCCCCATCTATGAGAAAACCGTAGTATCTCTCAGGCGGATGAGACGGCCTACTACTCCTGCGGAGGGGTGCGGGAATGTCCTGTTCTTCTTGAACTACCGGTTCTACCAAACTTTCAGTATTAGTTTGTGGATCTGGAATTTCTTCCAGTTCTATTTCGCTCCCACTTGATTCCTTTTCTAAAAACTGATGTTCTAGAAAATGGGCATTACGAGAAACAAATACCTTTTGTTCCTCTGCGTAGTAGAATAGATATCCCCTGGAATTCTTTGGATATCCCACAAACTTACACTTTACTGATCGTGCCTCGAGCTTGTCCACATGCTGCTTTTTAACAAAAGCTGGACATCCCCAAATCTTTATATACTGTAGATGGGGTTTCTTTCCGCTCCACATCTGATATGGAGTGGTAGGCACAGTCTTGGTAGGAACCATGTTCAAAAGATATGCTGCCGATTCTAGCGCATAACCCCAAAAAGATCGCGGTAACTCAGCATTACTCATCATGGATCGTACCATATCCAATAGGGTTCGATTCCGTCTCTCCGATACACCGTTATGCTGTGGAGTGTATGGAGGAGTAAGCTGAGAGAGAATTCCTTTCTCTTTTAGGTAACCTAGGAACTCGGCACTCAAGTATTCACCACCTCGATCAGATCTAAGTATCTTGATACTTTTGCCGGTTTGGTTTTCTACTTCATTCTTATACTCTTGGAATTTCTCAAAAGCCTCGGATTTATGTTTCATCAGATAAATGAATCCGTACCTTGAGTAATCATCCGTGAAAGTAATGAAATAGGAAAAACCACCTCTTGCATGTGTAGACATTGGACCGCATACATCGCTGTGTATGAGTCCTAAGAGCTCGCTCGCTCTTACTCCTTGTCCAGTAAATGGAGTCTTTGTCATCTTTCCTTTGAGACAAGATTGACAAGTGTCATAAATTTGATATTCGAACGAGTCCAAATATCCTTCTCTATGCAACTTAGTCAACCTTCTCTCATTGATGTGACCCAGTCTACAATGTCATAAGAAAGCTTTATTTAAATCTGGAGACTTTCTTTTAAGTGTGTTCTGGACATTGAAAATTTAGAGTTGGTTTAAAACATATATACCGTTATTTAGTGTACCGGACCCAATCAAACCATGATTAAGGTGAATGTTAACAACATCTCTTACAAACGTAAAATCATAACCTTTATTTGATAACAAGGAAACTGATATGATATTACACGTTAAGCTTGGTACAAAAAAACAGTTATGTAAAACCAAAATGTGTCCACTCGTCAATCCTAGGTGATAATCCCCGACGGACGCAGCTCCCACGCTAGCTCCGTTAGCAACCTTTAGGGTCATATCACCTTCCTTCAGCACTCTACGGTTTCTCAGTGCCTGCAATGAATTGCAAATATGAGATCCTGATCCGGTATCCAATATCCAGAAAGTAGAGTTGATCGACAGACAATTCTCAATTACAAACACACCTGAAGTCGAAGCCACAGCTTGCTTCAGTTCCTGGTTCTTGGCGTTTCACGCCTTGCAATCCTTCTTCCAGTGCCCTTTCCTGTGACAACGGAAGCACTCATCCTGGCCAACTACCGGTACCGCAAACTTTTTCTTTCCCTTCCCTCCCACCTTACTAACACCTCCTCTAGGTTTGGTGGCGGCCTTCTTCTTCCTTCCTTTGGCCTTAGCCTTGGACCCGGAAAAAGATGCACCGCTAACAAACATAGCGGGTGTTTCCCTTGCTTTCTGCAAGGTGCCCTCTGCACTCCTTAACATGTTCAGGAGTTCCGGAAGTTCAACATCTTTTCTTTGAAGGTTGAAGTTCAGGATAAACTGGGCGTAGGTGTGAGGAAGGGACTGGAGAATAAGGTCTGTATAGAGCTCATTATCCAAAGTCGTCCCAAGGTCTGCGAGCTCTTCAATATAGCCGATCATCTTTAGGACATGTTCTCCTACCGATGACCCGACAACCAACCTCGCTCGAAACAAGTTCTTAGAGGTCTCGTATCTTGCTATACGAGATTGCTCTCCATAAAGTTCCTTTGTATGGAGAAATATGCCATCTAGGTTCATATCCTCGTGCCTCCTCTGATGTTCATTGTTCATTGAGGCAAGCACGATGCACTTGGCTTTCGCGCAATCTAAATCCCAGGTTTTGCGGATTTCCTTATCCGCATTGCTGGATTTGGGACCAGGGACAGCAGGTGCCGTAGCGGTGAGGACGTACCCCAGTTTATCATAGGTCAAAGCCATTTTGACATTCCGCAGCCAATCTTTATAGTTTGGCCCTGTCAGTATATTTTTCTCTAAAAGTAATTTAAGTCCAGTCATTTTCAGGGTCGCTGCAATTAGGAGAAAGAGAAGAAAACTCTTTAGCATGATGCTCTTGCAAGTTTAGAGTGGTTTTTAGTTTATCTAAACTGGATGGCTCCCACTGTTTCTCGAATCCTTCCTCAAACCATTAAAGAAGAATTAGCCAGGACTATTCTCACCGTACAATACTTGCTTAACCGTTCAGCCAGGCTAGTGTCGATACTTCGAGGGAGGTTTTCCAACGCTTTCGTGAAGTTCCTTAATTAAATAACCTCTTTTCTCTGTGGGCGTAACCCCGCTGACACCTTTCTTGACACCTACTTAGTTTATAGCATTGATCGTTAAGTGACGAATATCCTGATAAGTAGCATATACTCACAGTAGGATCGGGATCCAAATATCATTGTATGATAATGTTGAACGAATCCTACCAACATTCATCAAACTCCAAATGGTATGCAACTCTTTGCAAATTTTAGTTTCTTTAGAAATTCCCGATATATATTTTTGCCCCATGCTCTTATGACCTTGGCGTTAGGTCAAAATGTCATAAGTCACATGTCAAGTTCTACCCATCATTATCTTATCAATTTGAACCCATCCGTATATATCCTTGACGTTCGGCCAAAATGATAATACGACTGTCCCAAACTAACTCATCTATCTATGCAACAAATGAATACCCAGTAGCTACCAAACACTATGCCTTGGTGTTAGGTCAAAATACATAGCTTGAATACTACTGAATACCCAGATGAAATGACGGAGGGCTACGAATAGTTTTGGCGAAACCGTGAACGTAGTGAACTTAATATAACCGAAGGAACCTGATAGCTTTTAAAAGGAGTGGTTAAATCTCCGCATTTAAAAATATCTGTTTTTAAAATTAACCGAGTGGTTTCTTTTAAATTGTTCCAACGATTAAACTTTTTGGTTTATTTTCTTTGCATTATAAATAATGCGTCCCATCATTAACCTATCATTGCAGAAAACAACGAAAATACAACGTCCTCTTATGCCATCCGCATTCGCCACGGGGTCCCGTCATCACCCGTTAGGTTACTTAACTAACGACAGAGCGGGGGCTGGGCTAGTGCGGGTGTAAAACATGAGTGACGTCTAAATTGCTATCATATATAGATATTGTACATTCGTCAGACGCAATAATAGGCATTCCAGATCACAGATGAACTTTATTGGATTTGCAAGCAATCCGTGTTTGTTTTGAGCCTGCAACAAAAGACGGATTACACAGTTGTGATGAATAGCCATTACCCCACCCAAGACCCCAACGGGTACGGCAAACTACCCGCCCGGCAGTTTGTGCACCCCACCTTGGGTCTGTCCTAGGAGCAAAAACAGTAAAATGAAATAATACAACGGTGGCTACAACCGCAACCTGGATGTGCCCCGCAAAATAATATTACAACAAATTACATTTACATCAAATGAATTAAATAACAACCCATCACATAACCCCGGCTAAACATCACAACAGTCCAACACAAATCATATCCACAAACAGTAAAAAACATTACAGAAATGTGCAACCCCCTGCCAACCGACATACTAGCAGTTAGGGGAGGTTTACGAACACATTATACAAACACAGATATAATCCAACAAGCAAATACTGTATGTTTTCGATCGATTAAACACTTTTAATTTTGCTCCAATACTTCTCTGTAAGACTGAAACCTGAGCAAAAATAAAAACTTCCAGAAAATACCAAATATCACAGAGAAGCAACACAGGAAAATTGGGTTCCTGAATCGCCAACTCGGCGGCGGAAGCGCGGCGGATCGGTGCTATCCGCCGCTGTTCCGTGGCGCTTTAGGCGCCCAAATTTCTTTGGTGTTCTTCTATTGTCTTTTCAAGCTTTCTGAACATCCCTGAAAAATTTTTGGACTTCATTTAAAAATCGACAGAAACTTGTGATTTCGGGTTTTTCCGGTTTCGTTTTTTCCGTTTGAAATTCATACAAATTTGCAAGTAAGTTATTTATTGTTTAGCGAGGCTCTGATACCACTGTAAGTCGATGTACAACACCCCACGACTTGCGGGGAGGCGGAAATATGAAAAACGATCTTGTTCTTATGCTAAACATCGACTAACCGCATGAATCGAAGCTAAACGATAACTAATATCAAACATAGTTGTTAACAACTACTATGTAAAGGGATTATACCTAAAGAACCGTGTCCTTCGTCTTTACGAACTCCACCTCCTCCTCGGCCTTCTCGAAGTAGTAGACGATCCACCCGAGAGCTTTACTCCAAGCTTAGCCTCTAAACTTGAGGCAACTAAACTTCTTTAAGTGCTAATCAAAGAAGCTAGGTGAAATAGAGTGAGGGTTATGGTTTAATAAGTCTAACTAATTCTTGTACTCAACACATGAGAGGGAAGGATTAGGGTTTGAAGAGGGAGAGCTTGAAGAGAGAGAAGGTGAAGATAATAATAAAGTGAGAATAATGAGTTATCATAATATATATCAAGCATTTCTTTTTATCAAGAAAAGAAAAGAAAATGATTTACAACCATGCTTGATAAATATCTAGTGGTGATTCATCTCCATGAGTCATTAAGCAATTATGAAGCATTAATGACATGGATGAATCATCCATATGACTCACTAATCACATTCATTGTATATGCCACCTAAACCTCCTTAGTCACCATCTTCTAGAAGCTTCTCGCGCAATTACGAGAACGCCCCTCCTTTCCGCAAAAATACGGAAAAACTTTAGACTGTATAAATCCAATAACCGGATACCAGTAACTGGCTTAAACCAAAGCCGACTGGTAAAAACTGTCCGAAAGTCGTACATGCGTAAACACACGTATGCGTCCGAACCCTAGTCGTAAAACCATACGACCTCTATATCGTTTCGCCCGGAGTTGGGAAACTCTCTGTGTGGGACTCTAGAGACTCGACTACTACGCTGGCAGTGGGTTTAACCACAGACCGCAAGCGGCACTAGCTGTACGTAACGGTCCCCAGGTAGATGTCGATAAGAAAGCCGATGAGGAAACCCATCCGAACTCCTACTGAATCTGATGTGACAATCTCCGTACAGTCCGGTCCGTTCGTCTGAGACTATCGCATATCGGGCCTAGGGGCGGCAAGCGTCAGTCCCCTAATAGCGGTATAAGTCGTGTCGGAGCGAAGCCCATTACACCCTGAGAAACTACTGGAACCTACCAGCAAATCTCGCTTGCCCTGGCCAGGGACTTTGCGTAATGGCTCTCTGACACAGCGCGATATCAACCCCCAATACCGGGAGAGATGAATCCTGCCTAACCGCCACTGCCTCCAAGTGCTCGGGACTGCACCCAACTGCTACCTGTTTGCACGACTCCTTTGAGCCGTGGTAGGGTAGCAATCTAAGAACAGTGGGACACACTCGAGGCGAAGTAGCAGTGTCAAGTCTGCGGACTATGCTGTACTCATGTCACCTGGGAACTGTTCACTGACGACTGGTATAAAACCAACCAACAGTTCCCTGTGAGTCCTGTCCGGTGTACCCGTAACCTAACGAGCACCTGCATACTATCTCCAGTACGACGTACTGACGGCTGTGGGACAAATCATCTCCCCAACTGGGATGAGAAGCGTACACACTAGTCTACTCCGGAGTATCGATGCCCTGTCTCGATAATCCAACGACTAGGGACCTGAATAAGGATGTACTTGTAGACTACCCAGCCCCCACTAGTGTGACTACCATCACAACACTGGTAGTCAAGCAAGATCCTTAGAGCTCTATCAATACGTATACTCACATATTAAGATAGAAAAACCAAGTAGCATACTACCATGTTTAGCAAGACTGTTATATACATATGAATATCCCAAGCTTCCATTAAGTAATATACAAACTAGTATGATACAGTAATGGCCTTCTAGGGCATAAACACTAACATGCTACAGTAGTGCTTGGGGCCCACTTGGGTATATTTGATCGATCGAAAATTTTAAACATGTTAGTTCACAGTATTTACATTATATCTACGACCGTGAATGTCACTTGATCGGTAAATCCTGTCTAACTGCAATAGCCCGGTTAGACGGATTTGCGAACGTGGCATTCACGTTGATGTTCTGTGTTGTGCTGTGATGTTGCGGATTGGTTGTGGGGGATAGCCTGGTTGCAATATTAGTACAGTTTTGTTTTATATGTACATTTAATATTGCGGGGCGAGCGTCCGACATGTGGACTGCCGTCACTGCCTGTTTGTATTATTCTTTTGGGGCACGACCGGGTCGAGGTCGATGTACCCATTGTATGTATATTTTACTTTCTGTACTAGGATTACCCCGCAGAGGGGTGCACGGATAGCCGGAATCTAGAGGGCAACGGGACCGCATCTCATGGCGTTGAGACGGAGGGGGCTTTACTCTAGAATTGGCGGGCTATTCGCCGCACTCGTAGGGGGTACAGGTTGACCCAGGAGGGGTGCCCAAGTTACCGGATTCCGTGAAGTGCTGGGTGGTCCATTCACGTTGTTGAAGGGGGCTGCCTCGCTTCAGGTTTTGGCGGGTAACTTGCCGCGCCCGTAGGGGTCTAGAATTTCATTGCACAGGCTATCCACACGACAAGGGGAACGTCGGGTTTTAGCAGCGGCTCTATGAAACCCGGGGATCCCAGATATCTGTATTGCTCTGTGATGCTGGTTACATTTCTGTGATGTTGCATTTTTTATCACGCCTTGAGCGAAAATTATATATTATATATATACTAGTAGATGTTGTATATGTTTTGCATCCGCGCTAGTCCAGTCCCCGCTCTGTCGTTAGTTATCTAACCTAACGGGTGATGACGGGACCCAGTGGCGAATGCGGATGGCATATACGTACGTCATTATTTTCGTTCTTTGTGGTGTGATCAATTGATGGGACTGCGTTGATTCAGATCAATGAAAGATAAACAAACCTAATCTGATGTTGTTGGAACACTTTTCAAAAAGCTGTTATTGCAAGGGCGTTCTCTTTTGTTTTGCACAGTGGTATTCAGTTATGAATATCCAGCTCCTCAGTCGACGAGGCAAGGGCTGAGATCCCTTCACCGGGAGTGACCCCTTGGACAAAAGTTTGCGTCAGGGCAATAACTTCACTATAGCCGATTACTTTTGCTTTGCATCGTGGTATTCAGTTGGAATATCCTGCACCCCATCCTACGGGGAAAGAGCCGAGATCCCTTCACCGGGAGTGACCTCTTTAGTAAAGGTTTTCGTCACTATATTTTTAAAAAGCTATCCGTTCCTTCAACGATATCAAGTTCATTACGTTAAAGGTTTTCGCCAGAAACCATTCGTAGCCCTCCGTCATTTCAGGAAGGTAGCACTTAGTATTCATGCTATGTATGTTGGCCTTCGTCAAGGCATAGTGTATGGTAGCTATTTGTTACTTTTTTGCAGCATAGATAGATGCGTTGGTTTGGGACAGTCGTACTACTATTTTGGCCTTCGTTAAGGGTATATACGGGTGGGTTCAAATTAACCTGGACAATGACGGGTAGAACTTGACATGTGACTTATGATATGTTGGCCTTCGTCAAGGTCATAAGAGCATGGGGCAAAAATCCACATCGGGAGTTTCTAAAGAAACTGAAACTTGCCAGATATGCGCATACCTTTTGGGGTGTGATAACGTGAGCAGATTCTGTCACGTTATCATGCGGTGATAGTTGGATCCCGATTCCCACTGATGAGTTGGTTTACTCCTCGGGTGATCCCGACTAATTCTTCTTTCAGGTTTGGGGAAGAATTTAACGTTATAGTGGGAGGTTTCCAGATTAGATAAAGTGATAACCATTCTGATCTAGGTTAGAGTGCACGCTGAGTGTTTCTTTTCTCTCTCTCTTTGGCAGCGACCATTGACCCGACCCTAGACTATGACTCAGTAACCAAAATTAACCGAACCTTCTTAAACACTGGCTTTTGGATTGTCAGAGTTGCATACCTCATTGCCACTCCTATTTTTACCCTTTTCTCCAGGACACCCCGTATTACTACGAACGACCACTTTCATTAGACAAAACCATCGTATGGTTATATATGAACTCAAAGGAATTTATTCGAGGATGGTTTCTGGTTCTGGAGAAAACGAATAGGACTATTCAGTTGTCTTTTCCTTTTACCTTCTCTCAAGTTGCGAGTGCTCCTTGGATTAAGACAGTACACCTATTACGCAAATTGGATAGTGTTCTTCCAAACCTTAGGCAGGTGCCGACCGGTAGGGAATGAAGAAAACCAATTAGCCTAAACGGTGTACAGAAGGTATTAAGTTAAGACAAAGAAAGGGATTAGAAGGAGGGCAAAGTAAATTGCAACTGATATTCACGACCAAACCAAGTATTTCTTCGCCAATCCTAAAATCACCTTTGTATTTCTCCAGGACACTCCGTATCACTACGAAGATCCACAGTTTATTGGATACTCCATCGTATGGTTATATACGAACTCGAAAGGAACTTGTTCCAGTTCGAGGATGGATTCTGGTTCAGGAGAAATAGGAATAAGGTTTATTCTGTTGTCTTTTATCTTCACCTTCTCTCGCATTGCGAGTGCTCCTGGGATTAGGACAGTACACCCATTATGCTTATTGGATAGTCTTCTTCCAAACCATAAGCTGGTGCCGAACGGTAGGGAAGGAAGAAAACCATTTAGCCTAAAAGGGTGTGCAGAAGGTAATGACTAAAGACATATAAAGGGATTTGGAGAGGTGGTAAAGAAATATACGGTTATAGTTGTGAATCTGGATAATGGAAGAGGCATTACTAGGAATACCCGGATACCCCATCGAAACATCTCAATATTTCAGTTTCACTGTGTACTGTTAAAAGAAAACTGATTTCCCAATTAGACACTTGCTCCAGGGTATGTATTTACCAGGTATGATTCTCACATCTGTATGGTTTTACAGATGATGAGTGGGAGTAAGTTATTGGGAATTAGGTGATTATCCTCGTTATATCGGGATTCATTGTAATTGGTGATATTTGAGGAAGTCACCTGGGCTGTTTGCCGGACGGCAAATATTTGGTTTTGAATATCCGTTGTTATGCACCAATTTCAAATTGATAATCTGTACGTGTATTTTTATAAAGTGAGATATACCTTTTTGAAATTATGTCTATGACATTTACCTATATCAGTGGATGGTTAGGTAAGGAGCATTGAACAGCGGTGTAATTCTTCATAACCATAGTACAGTTTTCAACCTACGACACACAGGGAATGAGTTATTAGACTCACGGGACTTATACAGAGTATTGTATATTATCCAGTGTCCATTAGGACAGAGGGGTTGGTCCTCGTACTATATTCTGTTTACTTTTGACTTCTCTAGTTCTTAGACATGTGTTTCGTAGAAACACAGGGTCCATGTTTTGAGAAGTTATAGGTATATGAATAAAGTAGAGAACCAGGTATTGCAAGTATCGGGATTCTTCAAGGTGATCGAAGATGTAGATACTTGTGTGTGGTATTCAGTTGATAGTAATGATTAAGAGAACTTGCTTCTCTTTCAGGTTACTCATAATTGGAAGCATTCCTAAGTTGAGTAACGCTGATCGGCCTCTCTCCATTCAATTGACATACACTGGAGACAGCTGCATGATTTGAATCTGGTTCAATTAAATCAGTGCCTCTGTTTCTGTATTGGATATAGAACAGTTCATATCTTGACATTGTTAAGATACGGGGAGTCGTCCAGCTTATGCTTAAAACCAGACTCTGGATGACTCAAGGCACGTTTCTGTAATGGCTGTTTGTGGGTTGACCCGGGCTATGACGAGGGTTGACTTTCTACCATCTGGAAGATCAATAGTGATATTGTTCTTGACTCGCCACAGTTTTAATTAAAATGGATTTTTTCAGAAAACAGTAGTGGAAGTATGGTAGAACTGGAAGTGATTCCAGAACCGCAAACGATTACTGAAGATTTGATAAAGAACCTAAAGATTCAATCTGGTTTGACATTCCATTAGCCACTCCGCAGATATGGTGGGTAACCTCAGACACCCGAGAGGTACTCCGGTAGCCTCAAGGACGGTGACAGGGAGATTCTTGTTTACCCAGACTTGCCATTGCTCTTGTTCCAGACTGTGAGACCCGGCAGGAGGATGACTATAGCGTCGTTCTAAACTAGCTTTAGAAGTGTACGTCTATATGACTTTGTCAGAGGGTTGTCGTGGTCAGTGGGAGCAGCGGAATCATTGGTGGACAGGTGGCTTATGTCTATTTATAGACTAAAGCAGATATAGCGGAGATAGATCATCTATTTCTGATGCGACAGTCATACGTTTGACTTCATCGGAATAGGGGATGGATCTGTTAAGAAGGTAGTAGGGTGTGATGTCCTGGTATTTGGATGACATGCACAGAGTAGGAAGTGAAATTCCTATACTACGGTCGGTTATTCTTTGGTCGTCACACAGTGGTTTCTCCACACAGGACTTGGATATTATATCAGATATTCTGGTTACTAGATCTATTGTTTTAGATCTAGATTTGGGTGGTTTCCCAATCAGGGTGCTTTGACAACATTCTATGAGTATTTAGAATGGACGACTCCTGACACGGTAGTATACCTGCAGGTGATGGAGTCACCCTCTCTAAAGGTGTCTTACAGACTAAAGGGGAGAGGGATACGCATGATTGGCAGATCACTTGCTTAAGCAATTGAGTTGATCATGAGATGTCAAGTACCACACCAGATGTTGTTCTTGCAGTAGATGCAATAAGTTGATATTAATCCAATTCTGGAGAAACGATCGGAAGCAGTTTTAGAACATAAGTGGATGTTCTAGGGATTTGATAACGGCAGCCTCCTTTAGGAGACAGTTATCATTCCAGGCTTCCAAGGTGACCTGGATGACAGAGAGGTTGTCAGAGTTATAGTTTTCCCTCTGACGAGGGGCAGTATTTTAGACAGGTGGTCCAGGCAGATACTGAGGGAAGGATGGCGCAGGATACTGATTAAGTTCAGTTGACGATACAGTCTAAGAAGTTTGGATTTGGAGTTCATTTATGAGCTAGGTCCCATCAGACATCCAGACACATTCTAAGACAGGTAATGCTCATTTCGGGAGATGGCTTTCTCCGTGAACTTGAGATAAAGAGAGACATAGAAAGAAACATCAAAGCGGATCCACTCACTAAGGCTATTCCTCGAACGCAATAGTTTCGCAAACGAGCTTTGTGAGACTGATTAGTAGTGGAGTTGGGTGTTCGGTATCACACGGGCTGTGAGTATGCGACATCGCAATAATTAGCCTTGAGTGCAAGTGGGAAATTGTTGGATATAGTGCCCTCAGAGTCAATTATTGGATCACAGGCACGTGATTGCAATGATTGAGGGAGGACCTATACCGGTAGGACAGTCTTACTCGAGATGATAGTATGCTATCTGGTTTATCTTTATCATCGTGTACTGCTTTAGGTGACCTTACAGGTCACTATTGCACATTGATAGAGCCCCTAGGATTCTTGCTTGACTACCAGCAGTATGAGGGCGATCATATACGTAGGAGCTGGGGTCTATAAGCACATCCTTAAAAGGTCCCTAGTCATGGGAGTTTCGAGACAGGGCATCGATACTCCAGAGTAGACTAGTGTATACAGTCGAGACCCCGACGAGGGGCGATGGCCGGTCTCACAAGCCACTGGTGTCAGTTGGTTCACCTAAGATGTATACAGGTGCTCATTGGGTTATGAGTACACCGGACAGGATTCGCCGGAAACCAGCTAGTTCGTATTATACCTGACGTCAGATAGCAGTTCCCTGGTGACATGTGTACAGGTTAGTTCATCGACCTGAGATCATCATTTGTCTCGTGTGAGTTCCCACTGTACTTAGATTACTACCCTACCACGCTCAAAGGAGATGTGCAAACAGGTTTTAGTTGGGTACAGTCCCGAGCCACATGGAGGCAGTGAGCGGATCTGCAGGGGTTCGTCTCTCCCGGTATTGGGGGTGAGGTCGCTGTTCATATCATAATATTGCAATTCATACGCCCCACTTTTATGCATTTTATAAGTAAACAGGTACTTTTGACGCACGTTTGTTGCATGATACAGGATACAGGCTCTTGGAACGAAGACAGTGAGAAAAGACAGAAGATGATACAAAAGAGAGACTTTTTGACTAACAAGAAGATGGATCCGAGTCACGAAGAACAGGTTACAATTGTATGAAGCAGTGCGGTCCGAAATGTCAAAGTAAACGGTCAAAAGCTCCTTACAAGTTTTCACTGAAGATCTGGAAAAGAACAAGAAGCCAAACAGAGAAATGGGATGCACAAAAGTCAAGACCAGACAACAACAGAGGAACCCAGGAAAATTGGTGGAATGAACCCACCAAAGGGCCGCAGAACCGCGGCCAAACCTAGCCTGGCGCCGCGGTTCCGCGGCCGTATAGTGCCCTTGTCGGCACCGACTTCTTGTGTCGGTGCGACGGTGCGGGTGTTGGGATTTTTAGGGGGCAAATCTGTAATTGCATATCTACGAGAGTCTGTAACCCTAGCTTCACTGTTTGCTTATAAATTGTACTCAAAATCTGTAAAATAGATGCCTCTTATCAATCAATAAAATTCAGAGTTGTTGGTGGATCTAGAGCATCACTTTTTGTAAGCTTTTCTTTTAAATTTCTGCCTTAGTCTAATTTAATTCTTGCCTAGGTATCTCATATCAATCTTGCAGTATAGTAACTTTACTACTTGCCGTAGTTAACTAGTCTAGCTCCTTTTAATCTGCAGTAAGTAATAATTCAAGATCTGAACAAAACACTTTAAAACATAACAACACAAATGTCGTTTTTAGAACATTCCCTAATGAGCGAGTAAAATCCTCGCTTGTTAGGGTTAGGAACAAGGGAGGGAGTGAGAGATGAATATCTCTCACCTCCTTCAATGCCGATACTTTTTCTCAAAACTAGAACTTCATGCACGCATGCATGACCCGCTCCCTACGGCACCCTACCTACGAGGTAACGGTGAACCGTAGTATAAAGGGCCGGGCATTCATGACGTCCATGAAGATCGTACCAATTAATAGAAAAGGACGGACAAGGATCTAGAGGAAGAAACTTCGTTTCTTCCCAAATCATCCTAATCCCCTTTGCTAATAATTGTTATGATTTCTAAAAAGCTTTAATTAAACGGCATTGAAAGAGGTGACAATATTGATCTTATCAACCCTACCTTCAACCTAACCCTAACAAGTTCTTTAATATCGTTTTAAATTAATCGACAAAAACCAAACCACCATCGGAATCAACTCGTGATAACACAAAAAAACAGAAAGTTACACATCTCTGTGGATCGACCCGTATTCACCGGCTAGCTGCAAAGCGACGCCGTTTCTGATTATGGTAAATACAATTCTTTGGATCAATCAGTCGCGCTGTGTCTAGGAGAGCCAGTACATGAAAAGCCCTTGGCCAAGGCAGGAGATTTACTGGTAGGTATTTCAGTAGTATCTCAGGGTGTTCTGGGCTACAATCCGACACGACTTGTACCGCTTTTGAGGGTCTGACTTTTACCAACCCCATAGGCCCGCCATGCGATGCTCATAGACGAACGGACCGGACTGTATGGATATTGTCACTGACAGGCTCAGTAGGGTGTCAGGATGAGTTCGCTCATCGACGTCCCTTTTGGTCAATAGCTGGTAGCTCGTTACGTATGGCTGATACCTATGACGTGCTAGTGGTTAAATCCACAGCCATAGTATTGACGAGTCTTTAGAGTCCCTGTAGGGTTCCTAGGCACACTCAAGAGGTTCCACAAGGCATCAACCATGCCAAATTCAAAAATTTCAAGTGCCTAAGAATCCTATGCAAGATCGTTAACTAGAGATTAGGCGAAAAGCAAGCAAGTAAACAACTTTATTGCTAAGTGAATGGAAATACAACCTTTGTAGATCTGGTCCACCACTTCTTTAGCTCCATGATGACGTCCCTTCGCTGCGATCATCGGGATCCCAGACTCTAGCGATGGTTTCGTCGGAGAAATGAGCGGGCTAAGTCGTTGACTTCGATGCCGAAGATGATCTACGTCGATGCAACTCTAACTCAAGCTCCATCTTCACTAGCTCATGAAACTTATGAAGAAAACACCCTATACAACATGGCAAGTGGTAGAGGATGAAGAAATAGGAAGTGGGTTCACTTTGGATTTGGATTTCTCACTTGATTTCATCACTTAGAATTTTTCAAGAAAGCTTTCTTCTTTTCTTCATGAAGAAGAAGAAGAAGAAGAAGAAGAATGAATTATTAAAAATAGAAAATCAAGTGATATATATCATAATGCAACCATGTGTGAGGCTAACTCATGTAGAGAATAAACTAGGGTTTAGGTAATGGTTAGGTTTAGGATAAAAACAAAATGGTAGACTTTCAAAGATGCTTTGAAGCTTCAAGAAGCTTCAAGCAAAGAAAGAAAAGAAAGCCACCATTTCATCTTTCCAAAAATGAATAAATAAATAAATAATTCAAACCCTAACCATTAACCTAATCATAGTTTAAAGCAAACATACACCCAAGTTTGCATGTATCATCAAACATGATACAATCTTGTGCACAAAAAATATATCACATATACAATGTGCACAATCAAGTGAGAAAAACATCTTAAGTGAACCAATATTAGTTAATGTAAAGTGATATATCAAATATATAATTATACATTAAATCATTAAATCAACACTTGATTTAATGATCCGGTTATACTGAATATAACCGACTAATATCAAGTGTATCAATGTATCGAATCAACACTTGATTCGGTAACCCGGCTATATCTCATATAACCGTCCAATGATACAAATCGCGAGAATAGAATACAGTATCACATACTGGTATTATTCTCGATCCCGCACATACCTCATATACGCTCCTATTTCGTTTCGCTTGAGCCAGGAAACCTCTGTGTAGGACTCTAAAGACTCGTCAATACGCCGGCAGCAGGTGATGATCATATCAAACACCCACAAGCCGCAAGCGGTCTGCTAAACGTAATGGCCACTCGGGTATTGAGCGATCAGAAGATCAACGAGCAAGCCCGCTCACACTCCTGTGAATCCGACCAGTAACACTTACCATACAGTCCGGTCTCGTCGTCTGATATGTCGCATATCTCGCCTAGGGGTGGTAAACGTCAGACCCCAATAGCTCGATAAGTCGTGTCGATATGAGGTCTATAACAGTTCGAGATTCTACTGGTAACACTTACCAATAAATCTCAGCAACCCTGGACAGGGATTTCCGGTTATAGCCAATCGAACACAGTGCAACATCAACTCCCTATACCGGGAGAGACGAATCCCCTCCTATCGCTCATTGCCTCCATGTGATTCGGGACTGTACCCAAAAACCACCGTTTTGCACGCCCTCTTAGGCGTGGTAAGGTGGAAATCAAAGCACAGTGGGAATCACACAAGACTCTATGACGATCTCGGGTCTACAGACTAACCTGTACCAATGTCACCAGAGAACTGCCATCTGACGTAAGGTATAATACCATCTGGGCGTTCTCGGCGAGTCCGTCCAGTGTACCCAGTCTTCACTGAGCACCCGTATATCATCTCTGATGTCAAACACCAATGGATATGGGATCATCCATCGCCCATCTGTATGGGTCGAGAAGGTATACGCTAGTCTACTCTGGTATATCGATGCCCCGTCTCGATACACCCACGACTAGGGACCTTGAAGGATGTACTTATGGACTACCATGTCCCCACTAGTATGATCTGCATCATAGTCTAGGTAGTCAAGTACACATCCTAAGGGCTTTACCAACATGTAACAGAGAGACAATCAGTGTACACGTTAAGGTAATGTGCAACCAGATAGCATACTATCATGTCGAGAAAGAAAGTCCTCCCTATAGATGTCCAAGCATCCACTACAATATACATCCTATGTATAGTAATGGCCTCTAGGGCATATATATAACTAAAAATCTCCCACTTGCACTAGGGCCATCTGATAGCAGTGGTTGTAGTATCTCATACTCAGCCATCCCATAAAAGTCTCTCTCTGGGAAAAAGGCCTTTGTGAGTGGATCCACCGTGTTGTCCTCTGAGTCTATTCTCCTAACCTCGATCACCCTGGAGATCAACCATTTCCATGATCAGGTGATACTGCCTTAGAATATGTCTGGATCACTGATGGGACAGGCGTTCCTAGGCATAAGCCATAACTCCATTGTCTCACAATAGGAGGAACGAAGTTCATCTCATGAACTAATATACATCCAGACTGCCTCTTTGGTAGCATCTTAAGTAGCGATGTATCCAGCCTTTATCGTCTAGTATGCCACGGTATCTAGCTTGGAACTCTTCCAACATACCGTCCATTTACTGAGGGTAAAGACAATGCCTGTGACTGACATTCAGTCGTCCTTATCACCCTGGAACCTTTCCAGTGATTCTCCCCAGGATCGATTGATACCATCTCACTACAACTAGTGAGAATCCTAACATCCAATTACTTCTATCTCATAGATCATAACTTTGGATTTAGGAGGTATCGCTTTGATCCTATTTGGAGAATCCTTATGATAAGCGGAGATTGACCGAGCGTAGCATAGGAAACTCCTTCCCCATCAAGAGTATGTCATCCATGTACTCTACGAGGATCACCACCATACTCCCTACTACCTTTTTGTATATACTTGGTTCATCTACCATTTTGATGATGTCAAACTCTTTGACTATCTCATCAAAATAGATGTTCCAACTCCGCGATGCCTGCTTTAATCTTATAAAGCATCTTGTATACGTTTCCGCTGCTCCCACTGTCTACGAAGCCCTCTGGCTGTGTACTTACAGACGCTCTCTTCTAAAACATCATTTTAGAAAAGCAGTCATGACACCCAACCGCCAGATATCGTAGTCATGGTATGTAGCCGTGGAAAGTAGGATCCGGATGGACTTAAGCATAGCCACTGGAAAAGGTTTCATCATTATCCACGCCTGGTCGATGACGAAAACCTTTAACAAGTCTAGTTTTGAAAGTCTCAACTTTTCCATCTACACCAAGTTATCTTCTCAAGATATACTTGCTCCTGATGGGGATTTAACCCTTCAGATATAGCAACCAAAGTCCATACTTTGTTGGTGTATAAGGATTCCATCTCAGATCACTAAGCATCCAGCCATTCTTACAGAGTCCTTACTCTCGATGGCCAGCTCGAAACTAGTTAGGTCATCATCTCATGATGCAATCCTCGCTCCCACTGTCATAGAGAAACAGAAGTATCTCTCAGGTGGGTGAGAAGCCCTACTAGATCGGCGGAGAGGCTGAGGTTCGTTGGTATCTACTGAATCCTTTGGTTCTACCAAATTGTCTGCTGTAGTTTGTATAGCTGGAACCTTTCCAGTTTTACATAACAGACCTTGCCTCGAGCTTGTCCGGATTTTGCTTTTAGACATAGCCCGGACAACCCCAAATCTTAACCAACTTAAGATATGGGCTCTTCCCTTTCCATATCACATATGAAGTGGTAGGCAACAGATTTGATTTGAACCCTATTCAATAGGTATGCAACTTCATAAGTGCATAACTCCCAAAAGGAAATAGGTAACTCAGTAGTTTTCATCATAAAGCGCACCATATCATATAGGGTGTTATTGCTCCGCCCCGATATACCATCGTGCTATGGTGTATACGGAGGAGTAATGTTGAGAGAGAATCTCATTCTCCTTTAGAATAGTCCAGAAATTCCGTGCTCAAGTATTCTCCTCCTTGATCACATCAAAGGACATAATACTTATACCCGTATTGGTTCTCTACTTCTAACTTATATTCTGTGAATATCTCAAAAGGTTCGGACTTATGTTTCAACAGGAACATATGTCTGAATCTAGAGAGATTATCAGAGAATGTAATGAAGTAAAAAGAACCTTTCTTGGCATATGTAGACAGGGGACCTTACATACATCAGCATGTATCTATCCCAAAAGTTCACTAACTCTTTCTCTGTTTCCAGTAAACAGAGCTATGGTCATCATATCTCTGTGACATAATTGGCAAGTTTCACAAGATGTAAATTCAAACTAATTTAAATATACATCTAAATGTAACTTTAGCTAGTCGGGTCGCATTGATATGACCTAGTCTACAATGCCTCAAGAAGAATTCGTTCATTTCTGAACTCTTCCTCTTGTGTGTGTTCCGTATACTAAGAACTGTAGTTTGATTTAGAACATCAATGCTTTTAGATAACGTGCCTGAACCGATCAACTTTTGATATAGGAAATGTTCAAAATATTATCCAACAATACAAAATTTTATCATTTCTTTACTAATAAAGAGACTGATATGATTTTGTATATCAGGTTCGGTATCTAATAACATTCGTTCAGAATCAATGTATTTGGAATACAGGGTGACAGTGACCAACAGACTTGGCCGCAACACTTGCACCGTTTTCTGTCTCATGAAACTTATCACTCGTTCTCGGTTCTTTACCTATCTGTAGCCCATATAACAGATTACATATGCGGGATCCTGATCCGGTATCATATACCCAGGACGTAAAGGATATTGAGAAACAGTTCTTTGTAATGAACGCACCCGAAGGAGATGCATCTTATGCACTTTCTTCGTTTGGGCGGCATGGGAGTCCTGGAATTCCCCTATTTCCTGCTCTGTCTTATAACATTTATAAGTTGGAGCGGGACCAACGTTCCCCACCTCAGTATAACAAGCGGGTTCGGTCAATATATCCGTATTATTATCTTGATTAAGGCGTGATATGGTCACTACCTGGAGAGAGAGAGAAGAAAACACTCTGCATGCGCTCTTGCAAGAATAGATTGGTTATTATTTTATCTAATCAGAATGGCTCCCACTGCTTTTATCAAATCTTCCTTCAAACCCTAAAAGGAAAGACTAGCCGGGATTAATTACACGCTACAAGTTCGCCAATCTTTCAGCCAGGCCAGTGTCGGTACTTTGAGGGAGGTCCCCCGTGCTTTCGCACGAACCTAATTAATGTAAACCTCATTTTCCCAGAGGCGTAACCTCGTTAACACCTTTCTAGACACCTACTTGATCGGCTAATTGTAATGTGTAAAACTCTCTCAGGAGTAACTCTTACTCACAGTAGGTATCGGGATCCAACTATCTCATAGAAGGTATGCAATCTCATTGCAAATTTCAACACTTGAAATTCCCGATGATATTTTTCCCCAAGCCTCCTATGACCTTGACAAAGGCCAACAAATCATAGGCTGCTAGTCAAGTTCAACCGTCATTTCTTGATTGAAATAAACCCACCCGCACGGCCCTTGACAAAGGCCAACAAGTTCGCACGACTACCCTAATCCAATCTGCATCATATGCATAAGCAGATAAGTACTAGTCAGCTACCGCACACTACGCCTTGATAAAGGCCAACAAACGCAGCACGAATACTAACTACTACTTATCTGAAATGACGGAGGGCTACGACAGGTTTTTTTGAAAACCTATTGCGTAATGAACTTGATATCGTTGTAGAATCAAATGATTTTTAAATGGAGTGTTTTTTAGGCTTTCTAGTTTTGCTAAAGGGGTCACTCCCGGTGAAGGGATCGTCGGCCCTTTCCTCGTCGAATGAGGTGCAGGATATATCATATATACCGCTGTGCAAAGCAAAAACTATAGAAGCAATCAAAAGACAAACCGAGAGTTGTAGCATCTGCCAATTATTGCTAAAGGCGTCATTCCCGGTGAAGGGATCGTCGGCCCTTTCCTCATCGAATAAGGTGCAGGATATATCATATATACCGCTGTGCAAAGAAAGAACTGTAGCTACCTGTTTTAATTTTGAAATTCGATTCTACATCTTTAGGTTTCTTTTACTTTCATTAATCATGTTAATGAAGTCCCATCATTTAAGTACCTAAACATCACAGATAAATACGACGTACACTTATGCCATCCGCATTCGCCTCGATGTCCCCTCGTGCACCGTTAGGTTAGGTGACTAACGGCAGAGCAGGGCAGGGCTAGCGCGGGTGTAAAACATAAGTAACGTCTATATAATATATCATATATACTATATATAGTATCTATCACAGAACATCAAATGATCACATCACAGATAACGCAGCAGAAGAAACATATAAAATATTGGATATATTAGGACGTCCGTGTTTTTAATACGGGCCAGTATAAAACACGGATTCCACGGTCGCGATGAATAGCCAAACCCACACCCCTAGACCCTTACGAGAGCGGCAAGCAGCCCTACCAATTCTAGAGTTAGGAGACCCGGACTCGACTCCTCGAGTTGGTCTCCCACTGGACTCCAGAACCCGGTTACTTGTGCTCTCCTTCTTGGGTCTATCCTAGTGCGAAAAAGTAAATAATATACAAATGGTGACAACATCCGCAACCTGGAAGTGCCCCAATAAAAGAATATTACATACAAGTTTTTACATGAATGAAAATGAAAAACACTCATCTCACATAAAAAAAAACCCGGCTATTCAAACACGACGATCCAATATAACATATCCAGCAACACATAACATCACATGTCATCAACGTAAGTAAATATGCGCATCCCTATTTTCATTGACATATAGCAACGAAACCGGCGATATCATATATTACACTTACGGTCGCAGAAAAGAAAGTGTAAAACTACAACAGTTGGAATCCGCAACCTCCTTAGACATCACATGCCTAATCAAATGAATTCCTTAGACATCGCATGCCTAACAATTATAAACCCCGCATTTCAGTCTCATTATCGAAAACACTTTTCAATATCATGTCAGACAATTCAACAAGATTCCCGACATTTTGATCGAATGCTCGTCGCAAACTTTAGTAGACGGCCGCACCCCCGATACCGTCGACTAAGTGCACCAAGGCGGAACACCGCTACCGCGAGCACCCGAACGGATGCTTTCGGCGACGGGGTTCTCCTACAGTCACTTGGTCGGGGCTAAGGGATGTAGCTGTCTATTAAGTTTATCCGGCGAGTATCCGCGTACGCTACGTGATTGCGACGGACTTTTGATCGCATCAAAATTCCGTGGCAACCGATCAAGTGAGACTAAAGTGCTATGTTTATAACATTCATTCAGTTATCTTATAACATCATGTGGATTCCAAATATTGTATCACATTCCAGATAAATAGAAAATGTTAAACTTTCCGATCGAACAATCAAACACCCAAGTTTTCCCGAAACAGCTCAACACATGAAATAAGTTTAAAAACATTCACTTCATGCCTCAGTACCAACGGTCCAGCCGTAGAAGAGTCAAGCCAACGCCTCACATGTGGCACACCGTACTGCCCCAAACCCTAAGGTTCAAAGGGCAGTTCAATACGGTCACATAATCGAGTTAAGGTTTGTTGTCTTCTAGAGGGTCCATCGCGTTACTTGCACTACTTAGAACGTTCTTAAACTACGGAAAGATCCAACACTTGGAAATTTCCCAACAGGGGAAAAATTGGGTATTTATATCCGGTCGAACTTTTTAACATATTCTAAATTATCCGGAAAAACACAGACAAAGTTAAAGATTCCGATCGAATCGTCGAACTCCCAATACAACCCAGAAAACCCAACACTTGAGTATACATTAAAAATTCCCAGAAAATACAGCACTAACAGCCAGGAATTACTGTGCAATTTTCTAAAGCTAACATGATTGTATGGTCGCGGAACCGCCGCACGAGCCATGCTCATGCCGCGCTTCCGCGGTGCTTTAGTGGACTCAGGAGCTCGTTTTGCACAGTAACCCTTAGAAAACCCTGCTGATTTTTCTGCATATTTTTAATTTGGAAAAATCCACTGTTTTGAAAAATGTACAGAGAAGGGTTAAATCTAGGGTTTCGGGGTTCGATCGGGTTTCTAACTTCGTCTACGCATCGCCAAAAGCTCTAGCTAGGCTCTGATACCACTGTAGGGTTCCTAGGCATACTCAAGAGGTTCCACAAGGCACCAACCATGCCAAATTCAAAAATTTCAAGTGCCTAAGAATCCTATGCAAGATCGTTAACTAGAGATTAGGCGAAAAGCAAGCAAGTAAACAACTTTATTGCTAAGTGAATGGAAATACAACCTTTGTAGATCCGGTCCACCACTTCTTTAGCTCCGTGATGACGTCCCTTCGCTGCGATCACCGAGATCCCGGACTCTAGCGATGGTTTCGTCGAAGAAATGAGCGGGCTAGGTCGTTGACTTCGATGCCGAAGATGATCTACATCGAGGCAACTCTAACTCAAGCTCCATCTTCACTAGCTCATGAAACTTGTGAAGAAAACACCCTATACAACATGGCAAGTGGTAGAGGATGAAGAAATAGGAAGTGGGTTCACTTTGGATTTGGATTTCTCACTTGATTTCATCACTTAGAATTTTTCAAGAAAGCTTTCTTCTTTTCTTCATGAAGAAGAAGAAGAAGAAGAAAAGAATGAATTATTAAAAATAGTAAATCAAGTGTTATCTATCATGATGCAACCATGTGTGAGGCTAACTCATGTAGAGAATAAACTAGGGTTTAGGTAATGGTTAGGTTTAGGATAAAAACAGAATGGTAGACTTTCAAAGATGCTTTGAAGCTTCAAGTAAAGAAAGAAAAGAAAGCCACCATTTCATCTTTCCAAAAATGAATAAATAAATAAATAATTCAAACCCTAAACATTAACATAATCATAGTTTAAAGCAAACATACACCCAAGTTTGCATGTATCATCAAACATGATACAATCTTGTGCACAAAAATATATCACATATACAATGTGCACAATCAAGTGAGAAAAACATCTTAAGTGAACCAATATTAGTTAATGTAAAGTAATATATCAAATATATAATTATACATTAAATCATTAAATCAACACTTGATTTAATGATCCGGTTATACTGCATATAACCGACTAATATCAAGTGTATCAATGTATCGAATAACCACTTGATTCGGTAACCCGGCTATATCTCATATAACCGTCCAATGATACAAATCGCGAGAATAGAATACAGTATCACATACTGGTATTATTATCGGTCCCGCACATATCTCATATGCGCTCCTATTTCGTTTCGCTTGAGCCAGGAAATCTCTGTGTAGGACTCTAAAGACTCATCAATACGCCGGCAGCAGGTGATGATCATATCAAACAGCCACAAGCCGCAAGCGGTCTGCTAAACGTAACGGCCACCTGGGTATTGAGCGATCAGAAGATCAACGAGCAAGCCCGATCACACTCCTGTGAATCCGACCAGTAACACTTACCATACAGTCCGGTCTCGTCGTCTAATATGTCGCATATCTCGTCCAGGGGTGGTAAACGTCAGACCCCAATAGCTCGATAAGTCGTGTCGATATGAGGTCTATAACAGTTCGAGATTCTACTGGTAACACTTACCAGTAAATCTCAGCAACCCTGGCCAGGGATTTCCGGTTATAGCCAATCGAACACAGTGCAACATCAACTCCCTATACCGGGAGAGACGAATCCCCTCCTATCGCTCATTGCCTCCATGTGTTTCGGGACTGTACCCAAAAACCACCGTTTTGCACGCCCTCTTGGACGTGGTAAGGTAGAAATCAAAGCACAGTGGGAATCACACAAGACTCTATGACGATCTTGGGTCTACAGACTAACCTGTACCAGTGTCACCAGAGAACTCCCATCTGACGTAAGGTATAATACCATCTGGGAGTTCTCGGCGAGTCCGTCCAGTGTACCCAGTCTCCACTGAGCACCCGTATATCATCTCTGATGTCAAACACCAATGGATATGGGATCATCCATCGCCCATCTGTATGGTTCGAGAAGGTATACGCTAGTCTACTCTGGTATATCGATGCCCCGTCTCGATGCACCCACGACTAGGGACCTTGAAGGATGTACTTATGGACTACCATGTCCCCACTAGTATGATCCGCATCATAGTCCAGGTAGTCAAGTACACATCCTAAGGGCTTTACCAATATGTAACAGAGAGATAATCAGTGTACACGTTAAGGTAATATGCAACCAGATAGCATACTATCATGTTGAGCAAGAAAGTCCTCCCTATATATGTCCAAGCATCCACTACAATATACATCCTATGTATAGTAATGGCCTCTAGGGCATACATATAGCTAACAGTCCCCCACATACAGTTAGTCAAGTTTCGGGCGAAACGTTGTAGAGGCCGTATGGAGATATGGCAGGGTTCGATCGGATACGTGCAGTATTGCACGAATCGTGATCGGACGATTTTTACTAGCCGGCTTTGGTTTAAACCGTATCCTAGTATTAGACAGTGTAGTTTTGTCTCTTTGCATTTGTATTCTGTGGGAATACAAATGCGGGCATATATATGCAGTAGCGGGGTTTTCCTGTAATTTATTACGGGATCAGTTTTCTGAAGTTGCCAGTTTGCATTCCGTTCCGGCCGGTTTTCCTTTGCTTCTTCACGACCGGACTTTTCGATGGAGGGGGTTATTTGCAAGTTTGCAAATAACTTATTGTGAATGGGTTTCTTGCATTTGTGGCTTCATCATCATGAGATTCCTTTCTTATCACTTCATTTGAATTTATTATGATGGGTTTGTGATGAGAGTTGATTTGGTTTTAGATGTGAGATAATTTGATCATTATCTTCAGATATTGGTATATGTTTTTCCATTGATAATTCCCTCCACCATTTTCCTAAAAAGGGGACAGCCACATCCTAGAAGTGAGAAAGAGAGGAATTCATTTTGTGGGAAAATCTTCATCTCATTTGGTTTGCTTCAAAAATCCCTCACTACTCTCCAAAGTTCTTCTTTCTCCTCCACATCCATACAAGGAAACTTCACTACCCACTTGAGACAAGCCTACTACACTTAGTCTACAGCATCCCTTGGACGCGTCGGCTAGCCAATTTCGCGCCCGAGTTGCCTCGGTCCAGAGGTGGGAGCCCGTAAAAGAATTTAGCTACGTGGTGCCCTTTCCGATGAGGAGGTGACGGACGGAGATTCCGCGGGAGATCGGAGTGGAGACGAAGACCGAAAGACACGGATCGCTTTGTATAACTCTCTACCCATCTTTTAGTTTGCTAGTATCTAGGTTAATGGCCCGATCCGGGTTGATTGTGCGCGGTTGTGCCGGTTTGCAATTTTCGCAAAGTTTTTCGTTTCCGCGTTTCCGGCGTCGGATCAACGGCCGGGGCGCCGCCATGCACTTACAGGGGACACACTGGGTCGAATAAGTCCCTTGTCCAACAAATCTTGCAACTGACCTTTCAACTCTCTAAGCTCCGTCGGGGCCATCCGATAAGGCGGTATGGAAATAAGCCCCGTACCGGGAATCAAGTCAATGCAGAAAACAATATAACGCTCGGGCGGTAGCCCAGGAAGCTCGTCAGGGAAAACATCAGGGAACTCACTAACAATCGGAACCTGGTCCAACGGAACCTTTGTAGCTCTAGTATCACAAACATAGGCTAAAAATCCCTGACATCCCTTCCTCAAAAGCTGTCC
Organism: Agapanthus africanus; assembly: GCA_030015575.1. NCBI lineage: Eukaryota > Viridiplantae > Streptophyta > Magnoliopsida > Asparagales > Amaryllidaceae > Agapanthus > Agapanthus africanus. Next base: position 740,669,918 of record CM057341.1, read on the forward strand.
AGTGCGAAGAGAAGAAATCAAACTGTGAGGGGCGGCACCACGGTCCCTCTACACAACAAAAGCCAACTCGCCGGGAAAACAAAACCTAACTGTCTTCTCACGGCAGTCCATAGACACATAGCACGTGGCTAACCAATCCATGCCCAGAAAAACGTCGAAGTGCAACATCTCAAGAAGGATCAAGTCGACAGGCAACTCTCTCTCGCCAATACGGACAACACACGATCGGAACACGTGTCTAGCAATAAACGACTCACCCACGGGAGTGGTCACAACAAGCGGCTGATCAAGCAAACCAGACTCTCTACCCAAACTCGGCACGAAGTGTGTGGAAACGTATGAGTGCGTAGATCCCGGATCAAACAACACGTGTGCGTCTACAGAACATACTGAAAGGGTACCTGAGACCACCGCATTGGACGCCTGCGCGTCCTGATGCGTCAAAGCAAAAACACGTGCCTGTCCTCTACCTACGACTGGCAGTCCTCTACTAGCAACTGGTTGTACTCTGCCGGTAGCTGGCTGTCCTCTGCCTCGGCCACCTCGTCCTCTCTGAGCAAACCCTCCATGACCACGACCTCTCTGTGCATGAGTCTGACGCGGAGTAACAGTAGGTACAATAGGCAACGCCCTCTGGGGTGGAGAAGGTGGAAGTGTGACATGTAATACTGCTGCCTCCCTCTGGCGTATCTCGGTACCATCTCTGATGCGGTGATGGGGACTACCACACCCAAAGCATCCACACGATGACTGCTGACCCTTCTGGGGATAAGAGCTAAACATCTGACCTCACCCCGAGTCTCTGCCACCTGTACGACATCTATCACGGCGTCCGAATGGAAGTCTCCGTGCTGCTGTATCAGTACGAACCCTCTTCGGCCCTGAAACTACCGAAGTCTCAGCAAGGCGCTCCTCGACTAATAAGGCTGTGTCTACAGCTGCTGCATAGGTCTCGCAATGTTGTGCGCTGATCGCAAGAAACAACGGGGTAAGCAAGCCTCGAACAAACCTCTTGACTCGCATCTCCTCAGTAGCCACTAAATATGGGGTATAAACAGATAGCTCGGTGAACTACACACCATACTCCACCACCGTCATATCCGGCGTCTGGCGTAATGACTCGAACCTGCGCGCTCGGGCATCCCTGACACTTTGGGGAAGGAAACGGGCTAGAAATACCGTCACAAACTCGGTCCAGGTCATAGGAGGAAGATCTGCTGCTCTGCCCTTCTCGACCGACTCACACCATTTCTGCGCAAGACCTTCCAGGCGAAAGCCCGCGAACTCTACCCATCTGGCATCTGAGCATCTGAGTGAACGACATATCCGGGCCATCCTATCAATAAAAGACTGTAGGTCCTCGGCTGCATCGATGCCTGTCCGGAGGCTTCAGCCTCATAAACTCTGATAGCGATACCGTAATAACCTCTGTAGCTGCAGGGGCAACTGCCTGTACTATAGGTACCATCGCGGTCCCCGTAACGGGTGGAACTACCTCTAGTCGCTGCGCTCGAAGTGTCTCAACTAGCGACCCTATCATCTGGCGCATCTCCTGCATACCAGCCCCTAGCATGGCGATCTGATCTGTCGTAGGAGGAACAGTCTGCTCTGGAACAACGGGTGTACTGCCCGGGTCAGTCCTCATTTCAGACGAGTCAACTCTAATCTCGGCTCTCGCGGCCGCTCTCTGCGCCTTCGTAGTCTTTGGTGGTATAATGGCTGAAAAGAAAGTAGGATTCAATAAGGATATGGAAATCGAATCGTAAGAATGTATATAATCATGAAGGAATTTCAATCAATAAGTCCTAAGGTCACTTAGGCGGAATACCGTGTCGTGAGTATGCCGCGGAACATACACACGCTAGGCCACTCTGCTTCAGTTACCTACTCCATCATACCAGGGTCATCCTACACTCCGAAAGGTAAAACCTACGCTCTGATACCAACTTTGTCACGACCCAAAGTTCGGCCCGTAACCGGCACTTAACTACGTAACGTCTACAGGCGTAACGCGTCTAAGTAAGCCGAAACCCAGAAATCAAAACCATTAAAAGTAGTGAGTGTTAAAACATTTGATGAAAACATTTGTTAAAACATTTAGAAAACCTTGATTAATTTAGTAAAATTCTTTAAAGTTTAAATTGTTTTCTTAAAAAGTTCGGCAGCATTTCCTTTGTAAAAACGAGCCCCGAAATCGGGTACAAGATAAGATATAAGTAAAAGGGGCATACAATAAGAATAAAGCATCCCCAAGCAGGAGCAATCGACGTCTAACGGCGGAAACAACCACCACAATAATAATATACGACGCCGTAGCGAAGAAATGAGAAATATAAGTGGAAAAATATCATGAAAGGTAAAACTGCATAAATAAAGTCGGCTCACAACGATCTCGACACCAGAGTACAAAATAATATATATCGTCCTCACAACTGGTCTCTAAGTCAATACATGAATAGTAGATGGAGAGTACTAGATACAATAGTGTATACAACTGGAAAATAAACGGATATCGCAAAAACCCACCTATCAGCAAAAGGGCTCACGCGCCAACTGCAGTGGTATCCGTAGCAAAAGATACAAGAAAGTGGCCATGCCGCAACTACTCTGAGGAGAAACCTGCAAACACTGTGGCACAACGGGGGTGAGTTGCCAACTCGTGAATAGTAGATAACATAAAAAGGTAATCGCGAGTATGCACGTACTGCGATATTCTAACATATGCCAATAGATAACATCTATATGCGATGAGCAGGGTATGCAATAATCATGCATAACAAGTGTAAGCTAATACATCTATATATGATGAGTAGGGTATGCAATAATCATGCCAAAGAACTCTATCAGGTACTACGACTATAGGATGAGATGTATAACAATAAATGCTGAGCAGGGGATAAAATATCATCTACACGGAATATCAACGTGGAAAAAT